>OY728147.1:352407045-354807045 GCA_963277665.1 Viscum album | reverse complement strand
TAAAAATGAATAATGAAACTAAATTAATATAAAGGGAATGATTTTATAAAAGGCTATTTTTGTGTGAAAAAGACGATTTATCTTCATAAGTTAAATTAATTACTAATAATGAATGATCTTAAATAAATTTATATTTTATATATTTGAAAAAATATTTTTTACATTCATCCAATTAATTTTAAAATCTTAAGATAAGAAAAAACACAATATTACACATAAAAATAAATATTTTATAAAAGTAGATTTACCGCCTTTTAATAGTGAACAAAATTTACACCCAAATTTTGGAAATTTTATAAATTTTATATTTCAATATAAACTTAAACTTTTAAATTTGAAGATAAATATTTTCCTTGGTTGAATTTTTTGTATTTTTCTGCGATGTTTCATTTTTTTAATGAATAGTATAAAATACGGAATTTTAAATCAAAGCCCATTTTTATTATAATTTTTTTATAGTGTTAAATTATATTTTTAATTGGTTTCAAAAATAAAATCTATTACACAATTTATCTGTTATTAATATTTAGTCATTTGAATTAATTTCAATATTTAATTGAATATAAAAACATAGCAAACTTTTGGATGTTTTACTTCAAAAACCAACATTGTCATCCCATATGTGTGACTACTTTTTAATTTTTTTTACATGTCATATATGGTTAGAATCTCAAAGAAAATGGATTCCACATTTTTAATCATCATAATTTATAATGTATAATAAGGTAAAACTATTTTTTTACTGAAATGATTAGTGGAAGTATTTAAAATTAATTACAATGATTAAGGTAAATTTAAGCTTAATAAAGGAATAAACCTTAAACATAAGGCCCAAAATGACATATCCACTTGTCCAAAACCCATTTTATATCGATGATTCATTTATGAAACTTCTATTGTTTAGTTTCATTGAATTTGGATTACTTTTTTATGTAAAATGTGGGTACACCTAACTTGTTTTCAAAAATACCAAGTGAGTCCTTTTCCGCCCTATAAAAGGCCACCACCTCTCCCCCTTCCTCACACCTCACAAACCACATTGGTTTAGAAAATATCTGAAAAGTACATCTCCAAACACCCCCAAATTCTTCATTTAATTTTCCCATTTTTTCTAATGAAATCCAAGGAATCCATTTGGTGAAAATGAATAAGAGTTACCCAATAAATAGGTAACATCATTCCTAAAACTCCTTTAACTTATTTTCATTCTCTACCCCATACACTCACCTTATTCCATGATTATAAAATAAAAAAAGTATCCTAAATAAAATAATATAATTTTAATATGTTTTTTTGACCTACACTAACATGCACTTCTATATAATAGGTAATGAACATATTGTGTATGTGTACGGCGAACTACCACCTCATGAAAGATTGATTGTTCATTTTTTCCATTTCCACATTTCATGTCTGGGGATTATGGTAGAAACACTATTTATATATTATATATATGATAATTAATTTTTATTTAATATTCTTTAATTATTTTAAAACATGTATCTTTATAATTTCCATTTTGTGTGAATAAAATAATTTAGTTTGAGGAAGTGTGGAATATTTCCACCTCAATGTGATGTGATTCATTCATAGACCACATAAAATGTATTAAGGATGATTTTAGTAAAATTATATGATATATATAAAATAATAATCAAACTTCAATGATATTATATATACATATTTTTAATTTAATTTTTTTACTTTCAATATAACAAATAAAAAATGGAAACATCGTTCATGCGTATGTATGGCCTACCGTCTATAGATTATTATAATAAAAAATCTATCAAATATACATGATATTTATATAATGTTTTGAATTATATAAATCATTATATATGTATAAGTACCAAACATATTACCAACAAAGATACATGAGGAAAACAAAGAGAGTACTACACAAAGCGTAACCTTAACATAGAGTAGTTAATAAGAGTATAATATAAACTGATAATAAAACCACATATAGTATTAAATATAATAATATGGCTCGGTGATATATTTATAATAAAATTATATTTATTATACATGATGTTTGAATGAGTATGATGAGAGTCAAGACACAAGGTAAGGGAATTTCATCTCACTTTTTATTTTCATGAGATACATGCTTTATTCACCACTCATTCTTTTTGTGAGGTGTGTATACCACCTAGGGATGTATTCTATGATTATTATACATAAATTTATATTTATTTACATATAAATTTTATTAACCTTATTTTACGGGGTTTATTTTACAATTGTTACCAAATCCGTAAAGTAATTTTGTCTCAATTTTCCTTCATTGAGACACATACCATGTTATACACCTATATTTTCACAAGAGGTGTATATATTAACATTGAAATGTTATATCATGGATATAATTATTTTCATGATATTTTAAAATTCATTTAATTTTATTTTCTTAAATGGGGAGTGTGGTTTAAAGTTACAATGTGGTAAGAGTTTATTGAAAAAATACTATAGTTTTTCGATATTATTTCAGATTATGATTCCTTTGATGAAATATTATTATCCATATATTAGTAAAACTCATGAATTTTCTTCTTCTATAGATATTCCTAATTCATTCATGTATTGGTACCAGTTTCCACTCTTTGGTAAAAAAGATAGTTAATAAAATGTTTTTTAGAAATCCAGACCTTACAATCTCTTCAATCAGAAATTTGTGTTACTTCAAAAAATATTTTACAAAAAATAAGAGTATCCTAAAATATGAAAATATTCTCCAATAATATTTAAAATAGATATCTAACCATGTTTTTCCTTTTACACAAAATATTTTTAAAATGAACCTTCTTGTCATTTTCTTGTCGAGACACTTTTATAAAAAAAAATTATAGTGAAAAAAGAAGGTTTGGCATGTACCAATTTACCCACCATCATAACCATAATTCCATTGAATCTTACTTTAGTTGATTAAAAATATTTTTTAAAAATAAATTTTTTTTCATTTTTTTTAAATTAATTATTTTTAAGTGGTTCTCAATGAAAAAGGTTTTCAAAATTGTTTTATGTTTAAAAATATTTTAAATTATTCTCATCCCTCATTTATCAGTTCTCAAAGTATTATCATGGAAAATGTTTTTCAAATAATTTTAATGATTATTTTATAATTTTTCAAGGAAAATTGTTTTAAAAATGTTTTAAAGCTTATTTTATAATTTTTTATGGAAAATGATTTTCAAAATTTTTTCGGCTTCTTTTATAAGTTTTGAAGGAAACTTTTTTTCAAATTGTTTCATGATTTATTTATAATATTTAAATGAAAAAAAAATTCAAATTTTTTTCAAATATTCCATTTTATTTTTTATGTTTATTTTCTTGAAAATGTTCTTAAAAAAGTTATATATCCCGAGATAGAATAAAATTGTCTTGGGAGTGAACCTTGTCTACTATGATGGCTATGGGAGTGAACCATGACTACAAAGATGGTATAAAAAGTGAACTCATGCTACTAAGATGGATATGGGAGTGAAACATGACTACCAAGATGGTATGAAGAGTAAAATCATGCTACTAAGTTGGTCATGGGAGTGAACTGTTACTACCAAGATGGTAAGTCGACTGAACTCATGCTACTAAGATGGCCATGGTCATGGACCATGACTACCAATATGGTATTATGAGTGAAATCATTCTACTAAGATAACTATGGGAGTGAACCATGACTACAAATACGGTATGAAAAGTGAACTCAACCTACTAAGATGGCTATGGGAGGGAAACATTACAAAAAATTATAGTATGATGAGTGAACACAAGCTAATAATATGGCCATGGGAGTGAACCATGATTACCAAGAAAGTATGTGGAGTGAACCCACGCTACTAAGATTGCATCGGCAATAATACCTTGACTACTATGGAAATAATTTTATATTATTTTGTGTATGCCAAAATTCCATGCATTAATCTTATTTTACGATTTCATGGATTATGTTATTTTTTCCCTTATGATTCATGTCTTATGAAATGCCAAGGTTTATGTTAGGATTCATGTTTATGATCTTTGATATGAAAGGTATGATCTTATAATGTTATGATCAAACTCTCGTACCCCTATGCTCATGTTTATGATTACATGTCTCCCTTGTTTTACATTATTGAGCATACAAGATCCTTCAGTTTTATGGTTCCTTAACCTTGTTATGAAGATATTTATTCAAAATATGTGTCTAAGAATATCTCTAATCATTAAGAACCTAGTAGAGATAATATAGCTCTCTTATGTACCTTTTTTAATATTTCATTGTTTCCAAAGGTACTAAAAAAATACTGTATTTGGGAATCTATTTTTTAATTGTATTAAGTTTTCCAAAAACTATTATGTAATGTTATTGTTCTTTATGTAAGTGTCTCTATAGTTGGTATCAGAGAAAAAATTTAGTTAAACCTGAGAATCTTGGATAATAAAACCTTAATGATAACCCTAAAGACATGTCTAAAGATAAGTTTAAGGATAAGAAAAATATAGGAAAATGTTAAAAAAAAAATTGTGAAGGATAGTGTGAGTGGTTTCCAAGAAATACATCTCTTACTGGATAATACATATAGTAGTGGCAATGAAAAGTTTTACCTAGGAGTAACAACTCTGACAAGGTGTGTCAAGCCTGAATTGACGTAACCTGGTACATTAAAATAATCCTTTCTGCACACCCGGTATAACACTGATGGGGATAGGATCTGGGAATTCACAAACTCTTTAAAACAATCATAAATGATTTAAATACAATTTGTCTATGAATAACCTAGGATAAATCAAAGGTGTCATTGTTTAAGGATGTTTTCATAATTTAGACATCCTATAAGTAATTATTTTTCAATATTATGTCATTTTCCACTATGAAATGCGTTTATTCAACCATTATTTCAAGTTTTAGAAAATGGAGGTAACTATAAGGAATTAGGTTAATGTTGAATGTGATGGACAATTTCCTGATGATCTGTTAAATGGGATGATCACTAGAGTGAAGGATGTTGTGATCATGCCTAATAATAGTCCAAGGAATTTGATTATAAATTTGTACCTTAACCAACTCTCATACTCACCAAGGAAGACAACGAAGGAGTTTGATAAGATTTCAGGTAATGGAGACCATGGAGGAAAGAAGATTAAGTTACCCTTGTGTTAAGAATGTGGAAAGAATCAACCAAGTGAATGTATTAGAGGAATAAGAAGATGTTTTGATGTGGAAAATAAAGACACATGGAAAGTAACAGAAAAAGAACAATAAAGGGTTTAGTTAACTAAATGGATGGTAATATTATTCTCTTATAGACAACATCAAAGGTAAAATGCTTTAAGAGTGTAATGAAGGGTCATTTTGAAAATCGATGTCCTAAGTTGAAATCCCTTGAATATAATAAGAAAGGTGTTATAAGTAATGGATATAATGATTGTGATGATGAGACTATAAATGAAATGTGAAAGGAAATAGGTATTATGTAATAGGGTGAGTTAGACATCTTATGGATTTTGGATGAAGTGGAATAATTCATTTTTCTATGTATATGGACTCGAGAATTTAAGTTATATGAATTGTAAAATATACATGAATATTATAGTTTATGTTTTTCACTAAGGATTTACAAGATTATGTTGAATGTTTTTGATGGACTGGAAAAGTGATTTAATGACTATGGGATATTTTAGTAGGGTAAGGTAAACCATAATATGTTAAAGATATAAAGAAAATTGTGTTTATCTTGGATAATGAGATTATTGATTTGGATAAAGTAAACTGGATAACATCAATGAACATAGAACGAATTAAGGATTTTTTGAAAATTTTGTATATGTCTTCATGGATAAAGATTATAACTTCTTCGATTTAAGGAATATATCATGTAATATTTGGAATAAGGAAGAATGCATGTTTTACAAATAGATTTATGGTAATTCATGTTATTACCATATTTCAATAAGATTTATGATGAGGGTATTCACATGTTTGGAATGTAAAAACTAGGAGATAATTTGTCATATATGGGGGATCGATGTTAAACTAATTTCATGAATTACTTTCTAATGTTTAAGATTTTAATCTTTTAAAAGTGTTATAAGGTGAACCATTTATGAAAAGTTTATGTTTTACTTCAGAGAAATTATTTATGTATTGAGGTTGTACTAAAAACCATAGTTAAAATGTTATTTATTGATTAAAATTATTTCAAGGATGTCAATCATATTTATTTTGTAGATTATATTTGTGTGTTTTTAGAAAAAGAAATCTTGTATGTCGGGTGACAACCAATCATGTTCAAAAAGGCCATGGGTCATGATATCATGACCGTAGAATGATAAGGGTTTCACACCCACCACTGACCTAAATGATGTCTTGGTAAATTTGTAATTATTTTTTCTAAATAAATATTAATTATGAACCAATAGTGTTACTTTTTATTTTTGGAGAATAATATATTAACAGTATTGATTTTAAAGAATATTTAGAGAAAAATAGCTACAATTTTTATTCTTTCATGGTCTTTAATATCTATTAAAAGTTTATTTTTGTGATTTTAGAATGAAAATTGATTTCTAGACATCCAATTATTAAAGTAATGGATGAAAAAGAAACTGATCAAATCACATCCTTCGAATGAAATTTTATATATAGAAATATATCAACTAACTATATTTCCTTATATACTTATTCAATAAAATAATTACTCAACATCAGGAAAACGAACAAATTTTTTTTTCTTAATACTTTAATTTATTAATAACCTGATGGACTTTTCAATCATCATATGTTTATGACTTTGAGGCCTTCAAATTTACATTGATCAATATCTTTTTTTTATTGATGGCCTTAGTCACTTCCTAAGAATATTTATGATTTTCCTCCAATTCCATGTTTTCACTTTCCACCTATTTTCTCCTATGTGTGAATCTAGTTATGAGTTATTTTGGTTAATCATTATAGTTATATATTTAACTTTTTTAAAGGACATTTTACTGTTCATTTTTATAAAGTCTGTTTCTATGAAAGGTACTTTAAATTATTAAAGCATTGATAACCCAGATTAATTTTGAGGGAGAAATTCTATTTAAGGGGGCTAGAATGTAAAACCTCTAGATTTTGTGATTATTTTTTAATTAACTAAATATTTTTGATATTTTTTATTTCACACAACACTAAAGATAATTTATTTTATGTTAAAGTGCTATGTCTATAATGCATTATTCACAAAACCAAGTTAATCATCCACTACATGAAACATATATTTTATATTTATCTATGGTATACATTGAGATTAGATTACGTTACAAACATGAATAACATTATTTGAGGGCTTTTATAACACGCAAGATCGAGTGTTACTGAAGAATAATATATTATAAAAAATATTATTATTTATTAAAATATAATGTATCCTTAAATTGAGGATTATAGAATTAAAAAAATTATGAATATATATTTTTTAATTCATTGATTACCAATTATATAAAAATGAATATATAAAACAAATGAATATAAAGGGAATGGTTTTATAAAAGACAATTTTAATGTGAAAATAAAATTTTTCTTAATAAGTTAAATTAATTAATAATAGTGAATTATATTAAATAAATTTATATGTTATATATTAAAACAAATATTTTTTATATTAATCCTATATATATCATGAGAATAAGATAAAAAATCAATATTACACTTAAAAACCTATAATTTTATAAAAACTACTTTACCACATTTTAATGGTGAACCTATTTTAAATATAATTTTTTTGAAAATTTATAAACATTTTATGTAAAAATAAACTTAATATTAGAAATAAAAACATAAAAATTAGCTTATAGTGATTTTTTGGTATTTTTCCGTGAAGTTTCAATGTTTTATGTATGGTGAAAAATACTGAATTTTAATTTAAAAATGCTTTTTCATCTAATTTATATATTGGGTTAAATAATATTTATAGTTGATTTTAAATTTTAATTAGATTAATTTTTTATCAGTTAATATAATATAAGTAATTTTAAAAAATTTCACTTTGAAATTGAATATAAAAACATAGCATACTTTTGGACGTTTTTAATATAAAAACGTGCATTGTCATCTCCTATGAAGGATTAATTTTAAATTAATTTTTTCTAAATATTTGAATATAAATTGGTAAAATGGATTCCATTTTTGTAATGATCATAATTTATAATTTATAATAAGTTTAAATTATTTTTTTATAACAAGTTTTAGTGAAATTAATTAAAACTAATTACAACGATTAAGGTAAAAAATTTCTTAATAAGGGACTAAATATTAATCTTAAGGGCCCAAATGAATTATAAACATGTAAAAATCAAATTTTTTGCACATTATTATTCCATTAAACATAAATTATTTAGTTTTTTTGTTTTTGATAAATATTTTTAGGTACAAATGTGGTTACACTTAACTTGTTTTTAAAAATATCAAGTGAGTCCTTTTCCTCCCCTATGAAAGGCCACCACCTCTTCCCCTTCCTTACACCTCTAAAAACACATAGGATCAGAAAATATCTTCCCAATACACCTCAATAAAACCATGACTTCCTCCTTGAATTATCCCTTTTAGCAAAATTCAGTCCAACGAATCCCTTTGGTGAAAACCAAAAGGAGTTACCCAAATAAGATTTAACATCCCTCCTCAAGGTCCTTTATATTATTTTCATTATACACCCCCTAAAATATCCTTATTACATGCTTAAGAAATCCATTATAATAAATATAATTAAAATTTATTATGCTAAGTTTTCTAACTACACTTACAAACACTTCCATAAAATGGGTAAAAAACATACTGTATATGTATACGGCAAACTACCGCCTCACGAAACGGTGATGGTCTTTTTTCTTTACCACATTTAATGGTTAGTAATAATGATTGATAAAGTATTTATACATGATATATATTATACTTATTATCTATTTAAATTTTGTAATTCTTTTGCAACACATATCTTTATACTTTCCATTTTGGGTAAATACAATAATTTTATTTGAGGAAGTGTAGAAAACTACCCCCTCAAAGCGATGAGATTCGTTCACACACTACATGTAATGTTTTAAGGATGGGTTTAGTAATATTATATGATATATATTACATAATAATTATAATATAATGATATTATATATACATATATTTAATTTACTTTTTTCATTCAATATTACAAATAACAAATTGAAACAATGTTCATGCGTACGTACGGCCTACCGTCTCCATGAATGGTGTATTCCATTTCATACTTATATATTCTATAAATTATTATAATAAACATATAATTAATATAAATTATATTTTTTTCATGTTTTAATTTATTTAAAATGGTATATATTTATAAGCACCAAATAAATAACAAACTAAGACACATGCGAAAAACAAAGCAAATATTACCCGAAGGGTAACCTTAACATAGATTATTAATAAGTGGGTAATATAAAGTCATAATAAAACCATATATTGTATTATAATTAATAATATTGTTATTTTTATTGATTTATAATAAACTTATATTTATTATATAGGAGGTTTGAACGAGTATGACCAATGTGAAGACACAAGGTAAGAGAATTTCTTCTAACTTTTTATTTCAGTGAGATACATGCTTTATTCACCACCCATTACTTTTTTTGTGGTTTTTATGCTTCCCATAGATGTATTATATGATTATTATACTTAATTTTATGGATATTTAAATATCCATATGATGATCCTTCTTACAAAGTGTTTGTTTTAAAAATGTTACCGAATCTGTAATGTAATTTTGCCTTAATTTTCCTTCTTTGAGACACATGCCATGTTATGTACCGATATTTTTTCATGAGGTTTATATAATAACGTTTAAATGTTATATCATGAATATAGTTATTTTAATGATATTTTAAGCTTCATGAAATTTTATTTTCATAAATGTGGACTAAGGTTCAACGTTACTAAGGGGTAAGAGATTATTGAAACAATCTCGTCAGTTTTAGATATTTTTTAGGATTATGCTTCATTTGATGAAATATTATGATAAATATCTCAAAAACACTAATTAAATTTATTATAATATTTATATTAATGATATATTCATGTATTGGTACCATTTTTCCACTCTTTGCTACATAATATAGTTAAGAAATTTTTTTAAAGAATGCTTGAATTTACCCTCTCTTAGGCCGGAAATCTGTGTTCCTTCAAACCATATTTTCAAGAAAGAAAAGATTCCTAAAATATTATAATATTCTAATATTATATTTAAAATAAATTTATTTCCATTTTTTACCTTTTAAACAAATGTTTTTTTATAAATTATTCTTCTTATCATTCTTTAATTGATGAACATTTCTAATTTTTTTTACACTAAAAAAAGAAAGTTCATTGTGTAGGGATTTACCCGCCATCATGACCTTAATTCCCTTGAATCTTCTAATACAGGATTAAAAAGTTATATTTTTAAAATAAATATTTTTATTAATATTCTGAAAATAATTTTTTTAAGTGTTTCTTAGTGAAAATGGTTTTCAAAAAGTGTTTTATGTTTAAAAATTATATTAAATGATTTCAAAACCTCTTTTTTATGTTTTCAAAGTATCTTCAATTAAACTAGTTTACAAAATATTTTCAAGATTATTTTCTAAGTTTTAATGGAAAAAAATTTAAAAAAATTTTAAATGTTATTTTATAATTTTTAAACGAATTTTTTTTCAAATTCTTTTACAGGTTTTCAAGGAAAATGGTTTTCAAAATATTTTCATGATTTCTTTATAATATTTAAAATAAAAAAAATTAAAATTTTTGTCAAAGATTCTTTTATAAAGTTTTATGTTCATTTCATGAAAATGGTCTTCAAAATATTTTTATCTAATGAGATAGATTAATATGGTCTTGGGAGTGAACTTTGACTACTAAGATGGCCATCAGAGTGAACCATGGATACCAATATGGTATGAGAAGTGAACTCATTATACTAAGATGGATATGGGAGTGAAACATGACTACTAAGATGGTATGAGTAGTGAACTCATGATACTATGATGGCCATGGGAGTAAACCACAACTACCAATATGGTATGAGGAGTGAACTCATTCTACTAAGATAGACATGGGAGAGAACCATTACTACCAAGATGATATTAGGAATGAACTCATACTACAAAGATGGTCATGGGAGTGAACCATGACTACCAAGATGTTATGGGTATTGAACCCATACTACTAATATGGCCTCAACAGTAATTCCTTTACTACTATGGAAATAATTTTAAATAACTATGTTTCTTCCATGATTCCATGTCTTATTCATATGTTATTATTTAATAGCTTATGTCATTTATTTCCTTATGATTCATGTCTTATGAACTACCAAGAATTTTTCCATTATTCATGTTTATGATCTCTGATATGTTGGGTATGCTCTTCTAATTTTATGATCACATTATGATACCCCTATGCTATTGTTTATTCTTACATGTCTCATTTATTTACCCTTATCGAGAATCTAAGCTCAACTATTTTTGTATTTCCTTACCCAAGTTATGAAGATATGTATTAAGTAATACGTTACTAAGAATGTTTCTAGTAATTAAGAACATAGTGTGAGATAATGTAGATCATTTGTATACTAGTATTTTTGTTTCCAAGTTCTAAATACACTAAACTAATACAGTATTTGTGTGTCTATTTACGTATTGTTTTAAGTATTCCAAAAAAGTTATGTATTGTTAATGTTTGTCAAGAAAGGGTCCCTATATAACCAGTGTGAGGTGAAAATTTATGATTTAGGAACCTTCAATGAGTAGCCAATGGTGATTGATAATCGGTGGGAGTGGATCATGTAATGATAGACCATTCCTTTGGTTTTTGTGTCGTGGTAGAATGGGAGTGTGCAGAAGAGATCCTAGAGAGAGAGAGAGATCTAGATGTGTACTTAGTATCCAAGCCTATTTGTTTAGTTTTATTGGTTCAAAAATCAATGAAATATGGGAGAATTTTGTTACGGTATTTTTTTCTTGTAATTCTTTTAAAAAAATTAAAAAATATTTTCAAATCCTAGTGCTGAGATGAAACTAGATTATGGGACCTGATTAGATCGATATTGGTTTTATAAAAAAAATTAATTATATTAATATGAGACACATGTACTTTATATAAAGTAGTGTAATAACTCTCAAATAGAGTCTATAAAGGAAAATTTTAGAACATGGTTTGATACAGAACATGTTTTTTACCCAATGTGTGACCTAAGGTTGGTCAACACCGGTCGTTCATTTGGGGATGTCCATGGTGTTGTGTTTAATTAAATTAAATAAATTTATTTATTTATTTTATTTTAAATTAATATGACCTAATTACCTATATAAATACTCTTCTATATGAATTTTCCATGTTTATTATAAAAAACTTTAGGATAATTGATAGGACTTAGACATTCTTCATTGGAGGATAAACATCAAGGATGATGGAACATCAGAACTAGGTAGATCAAGAGGAATAAAATTTAGCAGGTATTCTTCATCATTGTAAAATTCAATCTTCACCAACGGTTGATTCAATTTCATGTAGGACTCATAATTTGTGATCGACAACCTTTTTATTAAAATATTGATCATGTACCATTATCTACATTTGATCTGTGATTTATTTCATACCCCACACAAGATCATTTTATAATTTTAATTTTTTAAATCAAATTATTATTTTTATACCTAGTTATCAACCCCATATATCACTATAATGAAATAATTGGATAATAACGCTTGTCTATAAATGGTTTTGCTTCATTCTTTTAATTTTCTTCCCATCAATCTTTGTGTACGTCACTATTGGCCCATGGGGTCGTGGTTTAATATTTTTTTTGGTTCAAGTGTAATTGAACCCACATATTCATGGTGGTTGAATGAAAAATAATTAGGATTTTGATTTTCTGATGGATTGGATTTATTTTTGGATGATTCATTGGGGATATACGATCTGGAGTGGAAACATCAGTTAGAATGATGTGGTGGCATTGTGAGGAGACACACCAGGGATTATGTGGTCGAAATCTGACCATCAGAGGTGGTTTGGGAATTGATTTCCATATATCATTACTCCCTCAATGCATTTAGAGTCCAAACTAGTGGCTATGATAGCCCAAAGAAGCACATGAATAATTTCATGGGATTCTGTAGAAAACCTAACGACACAGTGTATAATCTAGGAACACATGTCATGTAGTCCCCCAGCTATGGAGGCTAGAATTTTAGGGAAGTTAATGATCATACACTATCTGGAATAGCGCACATGCAAGGTGACCCTCCTTTACAAGACAAGCTATGTACAAGATGCACATACTGAGGACCCCATGTAGGAGGATATTTTGTGTACACTAGAAGTATACATGCTTTCCCAACGGTGCATGGGAATGACTAGGTATGTGGTTAGGTATAAAGGCATGACACAACATATACATGAATGTCTATGAGCACATGAAAAGATCCAATTTGGTCGGGACATGTCATGTATTATCCTTACAAGCCACATAATACTACATTCCCTACAAATACATGCACTGAAGAGAACACGACTAGGTGGTCAGGTGAGGCCACCTACCATGTGACCCCTGGAACACTCTATATACTTCTCTCCATATATTTTTCCCTATTCATATGTTTTTTCTGGACTCAATTTTTTTCTTATGAGTAGCATATCTTGAGAAATTTTCCACATAGAACACGGTGGTAGCCTTTTTAGTGTATTTTGAGATAAAATGTGAGGTTTTGAGTGTGTTATGATTCTTAAGGTGATGCTAAACTAGTAAAATTGATTAGGCAAGATCATCAATGATAGGTTGGTGTTGGAAACCCCCTATCGAACTAGGGTGCAGGAATCCCATAATCCTTACACTAGTTTAGTTTCACCCCCTCCCATCCACCCTAGGGAATGTTTCCTCTACCATCTGAGTGGCACCCCATATGGTAATAGGTCATAGATCCTCTAACCATTGATTGGAACCCCCATGACACACTAGTTAATGGGTCCTCTATCTCTACTTACTAAGTGGTTCCCCCAATCATTTTTGGGCATGAATCCTCCGATATTTGGGTGGAACCCCCCCCCCCCCCCCACCCAAGACACTATGAAATAGGTTCTAAATCAATATTTTAAGTGGTATCGACCTATTTTACTAGGTTATGGGTCCTCTATTGAAGATTTTCCCCCTAAAGTTATGGATTGGTGGTTAGGTGTGAGACCTCCACATGGATTTCTCAATTTGACATGTGAGGTAATGGGCATCGATAATGGACTATTGGATATTTAGGAAGACTAATCATCCAAGAATGGGAAATGAGGTGGATAACCCATTTCTCTCTCGTCTGCAATTATTTTTATTATATATATATGGATTTCATTTCCCCTCTTGAATTGGTTTCATTTGAGTAAATATATCATATCATTCTATTACTACCATTGTTTTTTTCGAGGCGTCCAATTTGGTATGTTTATTCTCACAATTTAATTGGATTTGTCACACATATCATATTTTAGGCAGATGATGCACAGTTCAATGGTGAAATTAATTAATAATAGTTGTAAAGTGGTACAAAGAATGTGTACAGTGGTCGAGCTTGGGGATAAGAAGCTAAGCCCTCTCAACATTCTTTTATTTCAGTTTTTTTATTCAAGACTTCACTTTTGGATGGGAATTCATTTTACCCATATACACATTTTTTTAATCTGTCATACTTTGATGTATTCCCTATTGGTTATTTCATGCATGGTTTTACTCTAGATGTCACATCCTTTTCTATTATTCCAATTCACTATTACATGGAGAAGTTTGGGTGTGTTTATATAAGTACACTAAGAAAAGGCCTCAGGTTTAAATTATTTTTTATCATTGCTTGTATCCATCCCATATCCTACTAAAGGTGGGATAGGGGTTTTGGAAGCTCAACCTTCTTCAGGTTAGGTGGGACCTTGTGGTTTGGGTTGTTACAACTTGTATAGCAGACATCTAATCTCAAATATCATCCTAGATACTCCCTTATTATTACTAAACGCCGAACTGGGGGAAATATTCTCATGAATAGCCTTCTCACTCTAATCCATGATTTAATTTTTTCCCTCCTAGAAAGACACACCCATATCTAGGTTTTCCTCTTCGATATTCATTATATTTGGAGGGTCAAGATAGTATCTATGAACTAAGATATGTTGAATATATCAAGCATTTATTTGTATCTTTGAGGAATATATAACTCATATTCTATTATAAAAATACTCTAGAAAACATTAAATGACCACATGAACCGAGGTGAAAATTTTCATTAAATTTAAACACACCTAGTACTAAACAAGGTGAAACATATAGAAATACCAATTTTCCCACTATAAGCATTGGAGGACTACATAACTAGTTGATGTGATATCTCTTCCTACTCCATGAAATCTCTAACTACTTCTTGTTCATCCACATATTAATCAAAATTTCCTTCAAGTGACTTAGTCTGATAACTGCTAACACTCATGACATTATCCAATATAAAGGATAATGATATGACCTACCATATAATGCCTTAAAAGGAACCTTCTAAATTGATTCCATATAACTATTCACATAGGAAAACATTTCATGAAATAAATGGTCACCCATGAATAAATAAAATCAGGGACTCATTCCCATAACGTAACCTTCAAATCTTAGATATCATGCTTAGATAGATCATTGGTCCTATGATAGTAGGAGGTTCTCAAGTTAGCATGTGGACCAAGATCCTTTTATATTCCTGTCATGAAGCATGATTTAAAATGAGTATCTTATTATAAAATCATTCTTCTAGGAGCCTAATGAATATTCAATATCTTCTACAGATATATCCATCTCAAATAATTAAGGGAATAGGTTTCCTAGATCACTAAGAAATGTTATATATTCATCAACCATTATGTGATATCGTAATCTACATCATTTCTATAAGAATACCTTAGATATACGATACCAAACTAAGTATTCACACCATCCTACTTACACTCAATAATTACTAATTACTGTAGATTATTTTTAGGTCATTGATCCCCATAATTAACCTATATATAGGTGAGGCCCCATGAAACAAACCCTATAATGTCATTATTTATCTTGATATAGTGATATTTATTATGAATATCATGGTATATATTAGTAAAACCTTGGTGAATATACTAACTTGTGGCATGTGAATCTTATATCATCTTTTCATGCATGGTCATTTGGAACAAAACCCGACCTTAGATAGAAATAACTTCATTAGAATTAAGGGAACAATCAGGTGGTGGATCCCTATGATATATATTATCTCCTAGCATGAAATAATCCAAATTAGATAACTATGTATTGTTCTATATTGGTCTCATTTTACACCCTATGATGTGGGTAAATTAGGGAGTTCTTCTTTTTAATATAACAAAATGATCTTGTCTTCACATTGGAAAAGAAACATTCAATCTATTTTTAATTATAATTCGATGTAAACAAATAAATAGAATGTAATATAAAATTTTATTTGGTATATCTGTAAAATTATTCATATAAATATTATATATCAAGGATGTTTTAATATTTCAATAAATAATAGAATTAATATTTTGTAATTATAATATTTAGAAAGATATCACTACTCAACCAAGGTCTGTGAGTTCTTCCTCTCTTCTTCACACTAATTTAAAGATAGATAAAACATGTAATTGGAACATAGTAAAACTCACAAGATTTCAAATAAATAATCAACACCAACTAAAAATGGTGTTTTCTATGTATTTATATTCATAAAAAAAATGTGAAATTCAATGATATGAACAACACTCTTTTTTCTGAATCTTCAAAAAAAAATCATTCTCAAACACTTATATTCACAATTCCATATATAAAATAATATTATATAATCAATACTTTATTCATCTAAATAATAAATGTAACACCCCAAGATTCCAAGGTACGTTCCCTTTTAAATAAATTCAATAGCTTGCATTGAACGCAACACCGAGTTCGAGCGCAACACAATCTATCAACCCAGTTGTTTAAAAAATCATTATGAGTATTATTAAACACAAAATGAAATATATAAACCTCATTTTTAAAAATAGAAATAATTTTTTAATTTTTAATATCAAAATTATCTTAGGGTTATTTTTTGGTATTTTTCTAAAAAGTTTCATTTTTTGATAAATAGTGAAAAATACTGCATTATTGTTAAAAACTGACTTTTTTCATTTAAATAATTATTTTGATTTAAATTGATTTTAAAGTCACAATTGATAAATAATACAAATATTAATCTAATTTAGGTCATTTTAAACATTTTATATTAAATTTAGATATAGAAACTTACTAAACTTTTAAACATATCTTATACCATCCCTCTTTTCACATTACCATTAAACGCAATTTTACCACTTCTGTGAATGAAATTTTAAAAAACGTAAATACATTGTTGTAATTAGTAAGAAATTTTAGTCTAATATGAATAACTTATTTTTTTTTAAATAGTAACTTAAGTAAATTTTTAAGTTTTTACCCTGGTTAAGGGAAAATAGAGTAATTTAAGGTAAAATTAATATTATAATATATAAAAATTATCTTAAAAGTTTTCATAATTTCATTTAAAAAAAATCAACCAAAATAAACCTTGGATCATTTTTTGGACCACTTGGATCCTCTATTATAACTTGAATATATTTATAATATTATATTTAATGAAAATCTAATTTTCTTATACTTTTGTTTATAACACATAATATATTTTTAATATGATGTTATATTAGTTATATGGTCTACTATAAGTAGGAATTATAAATATAAAATTTTTATCAACATCCTGAAAATTTATTTATAATTTCTAAACATTTATAATTAAATTTAAATATGACACGATGATGATGTAGTAATCTATTTGTTTTAAGAAAAATCTATTAAATAATATTAATTATATAAAAATAAGTATCATTTGATATATTTTATGACATCTGTAAATTTTTTGGACTACTATGAAATTTTTGGGAAGATATAATGTTGTTTTTTCAAAGGAATCACGTTTTTGTGATTTTCAAAAAGGTCGATTAATAAATACTTTCAAAATTGACATAAATGATATTTTAAAATAAATAATATATTATTAAATGATATAGAATTTATAAAAATCTATAATTATGAAAAACTACTATTATAATGTTAAATATGTCATAAATTATACAATTGGGAAAATTTTTTTTCATTTTATAATATCTATTCTAACCCTATAGCGTAAAAAGAAAAGGAGTCACAATAAAAGTTAAACTATTTAAATATGGTTTAAAACTAATAGATAGAGATTAAAAAAATAAAAAATTGTCAAAAATTGTTATAATTATTAAATGATAAACTTATCACCTATGTTTACAAATTTAATAATTTAATTGATAATTTTCCATCAAAATTACAAAGACATTTTCAAAATCAAAGAATGTGACCAAATGTGAGAATCTCATTTTTTATAAGTATAATAATTTTAATATGGGGATACCGATGAGATAAATTTGATAATAAATATTATATATAAAGATAAAGTAATTTTCTACGTCATAGGAATTTATTTATTATTTTTTAGAATTATATAATTACCATAAATAATGACACAATAGTCAAGAAGAAATTATTTTATTAGTATAAATATAAATTAAGTAACATTAAAAATATTAAAAGAAATATAATTGGGATTAATTATGGTTTACCCTGAATTTTAAAGGTGACTATGACATTTTAAGATTTTATTAAATTTTCTTATTCTAATTTATATTTCTTTGTGGATTTTATTTAATGTAAAACTAATTAATAGAGTCAAAATTTACACTATTGATATTTTATAAAGATAAAATTAATTACATTTTTTAAAAATCATAAAAAAATTAAAAACAAAAAATGATAATAAGAAGGCCTAAAATTTCATAAAATTTTCATTTATTGAAAATTTCAAACAGATAAGTAAATATTTATAACCATTTAATATTTAGAATATTATTACCATAATTAAAATTAAATAGATTAATTAAAGATAAACTAAAATGATAAGTTTTAAAAAAATAAAAAATGTATAAATTTTATTGGTTGAAAGGATTTCTACCCATTCTCATCTTATACTATAAATAACTTGATTTTGAGCTATTTTTAATCAAAAATAAATTTAAAATAAATTAATAGTTTTGGGATTTTTTAAATTGCCACTCCCCTCTCTTGTAGAAATGAACTTCTCCTTATGTTTTATTAAAATCTCAAAATCCATTTATTTTAGCCTTAAAATGCCCATTTCTCCTTATAAATTATATTAATTCATCTTAGAGGCCATACTTTGCGAATAAATCCAACCTAAGTTGTACTTTTGTGCAAATCAAAAGGAGATACTCAAAGAATAGGTTAATATTTTACCAATTCAATTCAATTTTTCTTCTTCTTCTACTTCTTCTTACTATATTATTTCCATACTAAAGTAAAAAATCCAGTATCATTTAAATACTGAGATTTTATTATTATTATTATTATGTTATAACCATATTCTTTTTTTTTATCCTTTCTTTGAATAACTATATCACCATGCATGCATACGTATGGATTACCTTCTCAACGTCATGTTGTAATTTATTTTTCAACACTGCGTTATTATGATGGGTATAGTGATGAGTATAATGGAAATAAATAATGAATATGGCATGATGAATATTATTTATAGTTAATATACCATCCAATTCCATGCCATATATTCATTGAGGGAATGATATTGTATCTCGTGTGTACGTACGACATATCGTCTCCACAATGCAATGAGATCCATCCTCCATTACAACCATTATAGAATCGTTATAAAAATGTATATAATAAATAAATATGAAATATATTATATAATAATTCTACTAGAATTATATATATATATATATATATATATCTAGGTGTTTGTGTGTGACATTTACTTTCTTACATTCAATACGATAAGAAAACAGAAACAACATTCAAGCGTACGTACAACACACCGTCTCAATGAATAGTGTATTCCATTCTATATATTTTATATATTTATTTATTTATATAATGAATATATATGATATGTAAATAATTTTTTTACATTATTAATGTATGTAAATCATGATCTATGTAATAGGATCGATAATGAAAAGTCAAAACACGTAGGATCAACAAAGCAGGTTATTACCTGGAACATTTTTTTAACATGGAATTGTTAACTGAATGGGAAATATAAAGTCATAAATGAATAATATAATATGTAATGAATATTACTATGATTATTTTACAAGTTAATAATATTTTTAAAACCATTATACCAGATTTTCGGACATGTACGAAAGAAATTGTACCTATGGTAAGGTTTAATTTCACAAGCTCATTATTATCTAAGATTGTTTATATGTAGAAATTAACTTTTACATATTTATCATCTATGTCCATGTTTCTTAAAAATATTTTCAAAAATATTATTTTTTAGGTTTTATGTAAGTGAATCATTAACTAAAACATCATTTTAAATATTTAAAATATTTATTCTTCTAAATATTTCTCATTAATGTCTATCTTTTGAAAATGGTTTTAAGGATTTATTAATATGGAAATGAATGTTTTAATATATTAATTAATTTCAAAATATTCAAAGTGGTATGGGACACTTTTATTAAAAATATATTTTTAAATTTATTATTTTATAATTTTGTGGATTTTGAATTAATGATTACAAAGAAATAAAGGTATTTGTCTTAAGATATTTTTAATGATTTTAGTATATTATTTTCATATCTATTAACATCCTTTGTTGGATTTTATGTTTAATTGAGTTGTTTTCTTATGATACAATATACCACACTGTATATAATAGTTTATGATATGTTTGACTCTAGATGTGCTATTTTGATTCCATTTATTGGTAATGGTTAAAGTGTTAACATATCATATTCTAGTTTTAATACAATGATTATGGCAGTTCTGTTTTACCTCTTTTCATAAGAGGAATACATTGGACTTAGTAAGTGATAGGTGGGACTCGTTGTATCCCCTTGATGCATCGGTAGGTATCATGAGAAAAACTAGTTTGGTTTTTTTACCTATTTACGTATGGTCATCAAATGAGGTATTGATGGTGTGGTTATGATGGCCGACATTATGCATCCCTGATTATGAGATTAGTTATTTATATTACATGTGATTGCTGGACTAGTAGAATAACCAAGTTAGTGTTTAAATGAAATTATTTGATTTATTATTTTCATATTATGTTGAATATTATGTTCAAAAGTCTTGTTTTTTCAGTTTTATACCTTTCCTCAAATGTTAATACTTATTTATGAAAGGTTAAACATTTTTTATCCTTACTGAGCATTTGAGTTCACCCCTTCTTTTATTTCATTTTTCCCAAGATGTGAAGAAGTATATTATGACTTACTTGTAGGGTTAATCCTGGATAATAATGAAATTCTCAAAGGATTATGTATGTTGTATTTTATGTTTTGAATTGTAATGTAAGGTTCATGTAAGGACCCGGAAATTTCAAGAAATTTTTTTCCTTAAATACTTTTTCAATTTTACGAGTCTGTGGCTTCTGACGACACTTGATTCCGAGACCCGGTGTGCCCGGAATCAATTTTTGAGGTTTAGCTTGGGTACATTCAGTAAACGAATGAGCGGGTTTTTATATCTTTTGAAATGGTGCTCGGAATTGAAATACGAGGGCACCGATGAACTCGCAACACCAGTAATTACTTAAGGGGACCTTTACCGCAGTTGTGTTTTAATCGGGTTGAGAATTATTATTTGGGGAATTAGTTTAGAATAAATAAAATTGTTAGAACAATTTTATTTTATAACTTTAGAAGTTAAATCCTCCCATGGGAAGTTGTTAGTGGGTCCCACAACCACCCAACATCCCATGTGTTGATATATGAGAGGTGGGTCCCACACGAGCCCCAACCTTTTGTCTCCTATAACCCTCATTAAACTCCCCAAATAACTCCCTTAACCCCCCTATTAAACAGCCTTGTTTAATGTTGACAACTCTCCTAACATTTATGAGATCTTCCACCTCCTATACCTCTCTTTAATTAATTTCCAATACATTTAATTAATGAAGTGGTTTGAATGTTTGAATTTTAAATGGCTTGTGTTAAATAAAATAATAGCGTAGCTTATTATTTTATTTTTGGGAGGCTTTCTTTGTGTGAAGAAGAGTTGGGGAGAGATCTTGAGTTTTTGGGATAGAACAATGACCCTTCGATGAAAAAAATGACTTCTTCGATGAAGAACACCGGTTCCATGAAGAACGATGGTGAGCTATCCATTCTCGTCTCTGTGACAAGTGAGGAGACGTCGCTTCCTCCTCGAACGCACTCTGATGTCGCCTACGAATCCTTTCCTCACAACGCTGTCTTCTACGATGCCCGACGTGCGATGTCAATTATCGAGGTAGGGGGTTTATGTTCAATTTTAATGGATTAAAATTGTTCTTGTTCTCGTTGTAATAATTGGATTGTCTTTGGCCAATTGCTGCCACCTAACGCAGAGGGCGCGGGCCAAACAGACATGGCCCATCGACCCTCTATTGGATCTTATATTAGTATGCAATGGAAGCGGCAACGGGAGGCGGTGGGGATGAACGGAAGCGACGGCCGTGTGCCAGTCGCGTGAAAAGGAACCGCGGCCCGAAACCGTGGGCCGCTCGACCGGGGAAGAACCTGCCGGCTCTAATTGGCTGGGCCGAAGGAAGGAACCGTGGCACCGCGCTGCGGAGAACCATGGCCCGCACTCTGCAAGCCGCTTCGGCGGGAGAACCAGCCAGCAGGTGGATGACCGTGTTGAAGAAGACGTAATGCCTTCATGGCGCTGCACTGAGGATGTAATGAAGCCCACTTGTGCAGGCCGCTCGGTGGTCGAACCAGCAGGCAGGAGGCCGGTCGGGCTGGGAAGAACCCGCGGTGCCAGGAGGGCGTCGCGCTTGAAGAACCGCATCCCGACCAAGCGGGTCGCTCGCGCAACGAAGCTGGACAGCCGGATGGGAGGTTGGTGCCTCTTGGCACCGCCGATTCGGAAAGTGGTGGGGGGAATCCCCTCGGACCGCTCGGCCCAGTTGGGCCGAGGCGTGGTCAGCCAGGCCGCGCCTTGCCGTGTCGGGCTGCGCCGCGCTGGGTCGGGCTGCGGCGCGCTGGGTCGAGCCGCACCCATTCGGGTCAGGCCGCTCTTTTTTGGGTTGGGCCGCACATTTCATTGGTCCGGTCCGACCCCCTGTCGGGTTGGACCCACCAACTCTGGGTTGACCCGACCCATCAGCCCATCGGGCTTAACAGCCCGGGCCCGTTTTCACTTAAACGTGAATAACATGAAGACCGTGTGTCCGAAAAACGTGTTGTCTGTGGCACTGGGACCCTCATGATGAGTAGGTACTTTTGCGATAATCCAAGTGAGTTTTAAATGACTTGGAAAATGGCTGGGTTTGGAAAGAGCATAAATCCAACCTAGCCCTCGGAGCCGAAACGATTATAACATAAGAACCGGATGTCTGATTGACATGTCATCGACTATGTTGGATTCCTATTTATGAGACGATTCCTTTGGTATAATTCACCTGAGGTTTGGACGTAGTGGGAGTATGACTGGGTTGGATTGTACTCGAAAGCCAATCGGGCCCCTGGAAAGGAAATGTCATTAACTCACAGACCGGACGTCCGATTGACGTGTCGTCTGTTGCGTTGAGACCCCTATAATGAGGCGGTCATTTGAGATACTTGTGAGATTACATAACACTTGGAAGTATTTATCAGTAGCTCAAGGATCGGATCCTCTCTGAGATGAGCGTACGGAGTACGAAGACCTTGTAACTGGCTGAGACCTGATGACTGCTTGTCCGATTCGATTCGGAGTGAATTAACTAGCCCAGTGGGGAGCACTACTGTGTTGGGTTGGCAGAACCATGGCGGAGGAGCACTACTGTGTTAAGGTGGCATATCTGTGGTACTAGATAGAAGGAGTACCTCTGTAGGCTATGAGGGGGTTCACTTGGTTGCAGCGGCAAACCCATGGTGGGGAATCGCTACTGTGTTGGGGCGACAGACCCGCGGTACTCGACAGAGGAGTGTAACAACCCAAAGTTTCATTAATGTAAATCCCTCTTGATCTAATTAAATGTCTTTTTATGTTTATATAAAATGTCAACTTCCTTGGTTTTATGTTATGAATTTTGACCGTTGCTAATATAGCTGTTGAACAGTGATCACATGATTAGTATAAATATAGGACTTTAACAAATCCAATTTACTCAGAAAAAGGAAGCGATGGCCTCATCCAGTAGAATTTCCCCATACGAAGCCCATTTGTCGGAGCTCAGAAAAGAGGTGGCATATTTGGGCTTTGCTCTTGACCAAGCCCAAGCTGAGCTTAATCATGTCAAGCTTGAATGTGACCGTCTACGGGAAAAGTGGAAGTTGATTTAAATTACCACTTGAGCGATGTTATCCGAGCCACCCAAAGAGTCTGTCACCATCGCACATCGTACCCTTAGGTCTTATGCAGTTTTTTTAAGGGGTTATGTAACAAATAAGTAGTACTATGTTCATTTACATTATTTTTGTATATAATAATGAATATAACTTCAAGTCATTTTTGATACATTATAAATAGTTTTTAAAGTACAAATGGTGTTTTTAGTTATTATTAAATTAAGAAATCTATTTTATTAAATTAAGGAATTTTTTAATTAAATAATTTTTTAATAAAATAAAATAATATTAAATTAATTTTTATTAAATATAAATGACCTTATAATTTTATGAATGCAGTTATAATTTTTATTAAGGTTTGAAATCCATTTCTGTCAAAATCCGTGAATTTTCGATAAATATCAATTTTTATTTTAAAATTGAAAATTAACATATTTAGAAAATTATTTAGATAAAATAAATGGTATTTATGGAATCAAGATGTCAAAATTATCCAATGGTGAATTTTTCATAATTTTCTGAGACAGTCAAATTTTTTGGTAAAAATTAAATACCGTTTAAATATATAATGTGTTTTATGACATCATAATGACCCTATAGTGAAGTAATAAAATACTATAATCTTTATTTTCGTCCAAGATATGTTTTAACATTAAAATAATGTGATTTTGGGTTTGTTTGACTTACTTTTCAAAGTATTAATGGACCCCTCAAGACTTATTCAACACCTTGCCTTTTTAAATTAATTTCCATGGGAGTGTGACTCACCTCCACATAACCAACCTTATTATTTTAAGAAGTTAGGACTTTGGCCTTATAAAATATTGTTTTCTTATTCCCTTTGCCAAAAAACATGGGTAAAAACCCTCAGATGGTTTGTGGTTTGGATTAATTAAATGTAAGGGGACCCAAACCTAAATAATAAAGAATTCCCTCACCTTTCCTATATAAACCCACCCAAGCTCCCACTTCCTCCTCACTCAAAGCCTTTTTAGTTCGTCCAACCTCTGCCCAACTCTCTCGAGAATCCTCCCAAGGTGCCCAAAGCTCCCAAGAAGCCTCTCACAAGCCTCTCTCTATCTTTTGGAAGCACACTTCCAAGTAAGGGTTTTTTCTTCCTTTCTCATTTTTGTCCAATTTTCTTTAAGTTGTTTTTTAATTTTAATTTCAATTATGAATGTTTGGGTATGGTTTTGCACCTCCTTAATACTGCCCTATTTATGTTTGAATGATGGGAGACCCCTTTCTCTCTCATTAAATGCCTCCCATATACACCCGTTTCTATGCCGAAATTCCGAAAGGAACTTCTCTCTCCTCTTTTACATTCAAGCAATACTTTTGTATCATGAATCTAATTTCCATTAAAATTTTTGGGAAATTTATCTATATGACCTACTTACTGTACATTACATGTAAATATGATTAGGAACCCCTTTATCTCTCATCAACCATTTTTATGAATTCTTATGTCACGTCGTTACGCTGCCGAAATCGCACCGATTTTCTAATCCAATGTCATTCTGTAGTGAATACCATGCCCATTTCTCCATCAAGGGTATTCACCTTTATACACATTTACTTATTGATTATAATGTTTCATGTATTAATTCCACATTCCTTTATCGTGAAATAAATGATTATGTTTTATGAATCCATGTTTTATGATCCATGTGGCACACTTATGCATGAAATGAATTGTTTAAGAAGGGTGCACCCTTATAGTGCTCTAATTCATTGGGTAAAGTATATTATCATGATACGTCATGTGCAATGAGTGTTGACTCATGATAATTCAAGTGCAGCGAGGGTTTACTCATGCTTCATGTGCAATGAGGATTTACTCATGCTCTATGTGCAATGATCTGTGGCTCATGCTAATTCCTTGTTAAGTGTTGTTGGCACATTTCCATGTTATGATTATCATGCTTTATCATGCCTTTATGTTCATGTTTCTTTTATGATCTATTGATATTCCTATTGTCTAACATGTATTTTACTCTCCATGTTATTCCACATGTACTCCCTTACTGGGCTTTATAGCTCACCCTTTTCTTATGCATGTCCTCAGGTTATCCCATGAAATGCTAAGTACGAGGGAATGTAGTGGTCATGTAAATGAAGTTTTCAATAAAGATGTTATATTTCATGTTTTAAGTTTTTATGTAATGATCTTAATCCCCAAAGACAATAAACCTCTCGATCTTATTTGTTGTATCAAGTGACGTTTTATGTAATAAATCATGTTTAAGTTTGTAATAAAAGCAGGGTTGTCATAGTTGGTATCAGAGGATAGGTTTAGTTATTTTTCAGATTAGGAAACCCTAGTAAATCCTTAGGTACAAGACTAATTATAATAAAAACATCCCTAAGTTTTGGTAAGTACTGAGTAAGTGGTTTATCAAACAAATACATCCCTTTCTGGATACGAGCAGGTAGAGGTGGCTCTAGCACATATGTATCCTAGGGGTAAAACCCCAAAACACCGCTTTGAGCTAGACTCGAACGGGAACTGGTGCACGACAACGGGGATTGCTGCACTCTTGGTTTCGACACTCCTGGGGGATATGTTTTGATAAATTCAAAATCTTAGTATGAACCCTTATTAAGGGAATTAAAAAATTCCCCTAAAAATATTTGTTAGAAAGTAGATCATGAAAATCCTAGATTGAAGCCTATAGACTCATGAGTTAAGGAAATAAAAGTTTATTTATAAGTCATCAAATTTTGTCTTTAGATTACCCTTTATGTGTTACCCCTAACTTTCCTTTTATTCCAGCCAATGGTCGGTAATAGGAGGACTCGGGCTAAAAACCATTATGAAGATCAGTGTGATGACTGTACTAATGAGATGCCCAATCCAATGGGAGCAGGAATCGTGAACTTTTTTACGCTTCTCTCTCAGCTAACTTAAGTTTTGAATAGAAACACGGGTCAAGAGGAACGTCCAAACCCCCCTAAGAAGGAACAAGTTGCTATCGAGAGCTTCATGAGGCAAAGTCCTCCTACTTTTAGTGGATCATCTGATCCCACGATCGCTGAACAATGGATCAACTCCATTGAAAAGATCTTCCACATCCTTCAATTTTCTAAACAAGAGAAGGTTCTCCTGGATTCTTATCGTATGGAGGGTGAAGCTGATCAATGGTGGATGTTGATCAAAAATACAAAGCCTGAGGAGGAGATTTAGGTGTTGGAATGGAAGTATTTCTGAAAGATGTTTTTCGATAAATATTTTCCACGCACCCTCCGACTTAAGATGGAAAGGGACTTCCTTTCCCTCAAGAAAAAAGATGAAGAATCTGTTGGAGTGTACGAGGAAAACTTCACAAGTCTTGCACGATATGATTCTGGCTTTGTCGTTACCCCCGAATGCAAGGTTGACCGCTTCTTTGGTGGGCTGAAGCCTAGCTTGCGGAAAGCATTAGTGATCTGTGACTTCGACAGCTATGAGGAAATTGTCTGATGTGCCCTTAAGGTCAAAATGGAGATCGGGGAATCACAGGGGTATCATGGGGACAAGAAGCGTAAGGTGGAATTCAATGATGGTGGTCCGATGGATAAATCCAACGGTGCTAAGAAGATCCAGCACCCAACTTGCCAAAAGTGCGGGAAGAAGCACCCTGGAAATTGCATTAAGGGGACGAGGAAATGCTTCAGGTGTGGAAGAGAAGGGTACCTAACTGTTAATCGTCGGAAAGAAAGACCCGCGGCTGCGAAAGAGGAGAGGAATGATCCGTTCTAACCTCAACGCATTGTTCAATGCTACAAATGCAAAGAACCGGGTCATTTTTCAAATCAGTGCCCTAATCCAAGGGTTTTCGGAGGCGACCAACAACCTGCAAGGCAGTAAGGAAGAGATTTTGCCATCACTTCTGCTAAAGTGAACCCCGACAATGATGTGGTGATAGGTACGCTAGTTATTCATTCAATAATAGAGAATGTACTTTTTGATTCAGGTTCTACGCATTCTTTTATATCTTGAAAGTTTAGTAGAACAATCCCAGCACCACCACAAATCATGGAAGTGAAGGCGTCAGTGAGTATGGAAAATGGGGCAATCATTGCATCCCATGAATATAAGTCCTCCCCTGTTATAATCTATGGATTAAATTTCCCGGAGAACCTCGTCATACTCCCTCTAGTGTAATTTGATGCAATTCTTGGCATGGATTGGCTTTCCTTATATAGAGCCAACATAAATTGTCGGGAGAGGGAAATCACACTCCATGTGGAGAATCGACCCCCGATTCATTACAAGTGTCAGGAGGAAGATGAATCTCCTTTAGCTCCATCATCTCAAGTGTGGATATTACTACCTTATGAGCACGCGTATCTGGCTCAGATAATTGACTCCAATTAAGAAACCATCCTTGAAGAAATGCCTATTGTGAGGGAATTCGCTGAAGTGTTTCCCGAGGAACTGCCTGGTCTTCCTCCTAGAAGAGATGTTGAGTTCTCAATTGAACTTATAACTAGGGCATTATCAATATCCAAGACTCCATATAGAATGGCTGTTGTTGAGCTTGTAGAGCTGAAGAAACAACTACAGGAGAATCTGGATAAAGGGTTTATACACCGAAGTGCTTCACCATGGGGTGCACCAGTCCTCTTCGTCAAGAAGAAGGATGGGTCAATGCGGTTTTTCATCGATTATCGTGAACATGAAAAAATCACGATAAAGAACAAGTATCCTCTCCCACGAGTTGATGACTTGTTCGATTAGCTGTGTGGAGCACAATACTTCTCCAAGGTGGACTTGCGGTCGGGATATTATCAAGTAAGGGTGAAGAAGGGAGATGTCCCCAAGACTGCTTTTTGTACAAGATATAGGCACTATGAATTCATAGTAATGCCTTTTGGACTCACCAATGCTCCAGCAATATTCATAGACATGATGAATAGAGTCTTTAGAGATTACCTTGAAAAATTTGTGGTAGTCTTTATAGATGATAATCTAATATACTCCAAAACCAAGGAGGATCATTAGGATTATTTAAAAACTGTACTAGAGACTTTGCGCAAGGAGAGGCTCTATGGAAAGTACAACAAGTGTGAGTTTTGGTTGAAGGAGGTCTCATTCTTTGGCCATATCATCACAAGCAATGGGATATCTGTTGAACCCTCCAAAACATATGCAATTGAGCGATGGTCGAGGCCAACATCGGTAACGGATACCCGTAGCTTCTTGGGGTTAGCTGGATATTATCGACGATTTGTGAGGAATTAATCATGATTGTCCAACCTTATTACCAAGCTAAATCAGAAGGGAGTAAAGTTTTCTTGGAGTGATGAATGCGAAGAAAGCTTCAAGGAGTTGAAAAGGAGGCTTATCACTGCACCCGTGCTCACTTTACCCACAAGTGGGGAACTTTTTGTGGTATTCAGTGATGCTTAAAAGAAGGGATTAGGTTGTGTGCTGATGCATAATGATAAAGTGATATCGTATGACTTAAGGCAATTGAAAATCCATGAGAGAAACTATCCAACGCATGATCTAAAATTGGAAGTTGTGATCTTTGCCTTGAAAATCTGGCAGCATTATCTCTATGGAGAGAAATGTGAGATATATACTGACCACAAGAGTCTTAAATATATATTCACACAGAAGGAGCTTAATATGCGCCAGATAATATGGATAGAGCTCTTAAAGAATTATGACTGTTCAATATATTACCACCCTGGGAAAGCGAACAAGGTGGCAGATGCCCTAAGTAGAAAGGACCCAGTAATTCTGTCAATGATGAGAATTGAGAAGGATCCAATCTTCTTTGACTTGATGAAGATGGACATGGGAATCACAGAGAAGGGAACATCATCAATCCTTTCACAAATAATTGCTCAACCGTCTCATTTGGAAAGGTTAAAGGATTCTCAAAAGGATGATGTGGGAATTCAAGAAAAAGTGGAAGCTATCAAAAAGGGGAAATCCTTAGAGTTTAATGTTAATGAAGAAGGAATTGTGCGGTTTGGGAAAATAATATGTGTTCCATAAAATCCAGAACTGAAGAAGGAACTTTTGGATGATGCACATAATTCAAATTTCTCTATTCACCCAGGGAGTACAAAAGATGTATCGAGATCTCCAAGAAAACTTTTGGTGGGATAATATGAAGAAGGATATTTCTTAATATACATCAAAGTGCCTGGTGTGTCAGCAAGTGACGGCAGAGAGGCAGCAGTCTAAGGGGATGATGCAACCATTGCCCATACCAGAATGGAAATGGGAGAACATCACCATGGACTTTTTCACCGAACTTCCAAGGACATCCAAAGGCAACAATGCAATCTGGGTTGTTGTGGATCGTCTTACAAAGACTGCACACTTCATTGCTATTCAGGAGGATTTCACTTTGGATAAACTGGCATGGATATATATCAGGGAAGTGGTAAGGTTGTAGGGAGTACCACTATCTATTGTTTCTAATCGAGATCCAAGATTCACCTCTAAGTTTTGGAAGAGTCTTCAACATGCTCTGAATACTGAACTGAACTTCAGTACGGCCTATCATCCTCAAACTAATGGCCAATCCAAGCGGACTATCCAAACACTTGAGGATATGTTAAGAGCGTACTCAATAGACTTTAAAGGAGGATGGGATCAACATCTTCCTCTGGTTGAGTTCTCTTATAACAATAGTTTCCACTCAAGCATCCAAATGGCACCATATGAAGCCCTGTATGGGAAAAGGTGCAGAACACCGACATGTTGGGATGAGGTCGGTGAACATAAGCTGCTTGGACCAGAAATAGTTGAGGAAATGGTGGAGAATGTGAAAACCATTCAGCAGCATATCAAGGCAGCCCAGAGTCGACAGAATAGTTATGCAGATAATCGTCGACGAGACCTTTAGTTTAAAGTTGGAGACTTGGTTTTTCTACACATATCTCCGTGGAGGAAGGTCATGAGGTTTGGAAAGAAATGGAAGTTAAGTCCAAGGTACATCGGCCCCATCGAGATTCTTGATCGTGTCGGGGCTGTGGCCTATCGACTAGAACTTTTACCTACTATGGCCAAAGTACATGATGTATTTCATGTATCCCTATTAAGGAAGTACATACCGGACCCTTCACATGTACTCTCTTCTGAGGTGGTACAATTGGAAGATGATCTTTCTTATGATGAGAAACCAGTGATGATCTTAGATCATAGAGAAAAAATTATACAAAATAAGACAATTCCCCTCATCAAGGTGTTGTGGAGAAACCACAAGTTTGAAGAAGAGACTTGGTAATCAGAGGAAATGATGAAGCTGAGTTACCCACAGCTGTTTTACTGTGGGAAAAGAAAAATTTCGAGGGCGAAATTTCTTAAGGGGGGAATATTGTATTGACCCAAAGTTTCATTAATGGAAATCTCTCTTGATCTAATTAAAAGTCTCTTTATGTTTATATAAAATGTCAACTTCTTTGGTTTTATGTTAAGAATTTTGATCGTTGCTAATATAGTCGTTGAACAGTGATCACATGGTTAGTATAAATATAGGACTTTAACAAATCCAATTTACTCATAAAAAGGAAGCGATGGCCTCATCCAGTAGAATTTCCCCATACGAAGCCCATTTGTCGGAGCTCAGAATAGAGGTGGCATCTTTGGGCTTCGCTCTTGACCAAGACCAAGCTGAGCTTCATCATGTCAGGCTCGAACATGACCATCTATGGGAAAAGTGGAAGTTGATTGAAATTACCACTCGAGCGATGTTATCTGAGCCACCCCAAGAGTCGGTCATCATTGCACACCTTACCATTAGGTCTTATGCGAATGTTTTAAGGGGTTATGTAACAAATAAGTAGTACTTTGTTCATGTACATTATTTTTGTATATAATAATGAATATAACTTCTAGTCATTTTTGATACATTATAAATAGTTTTTAAAGTACAAATGGTGTTTTTAGTTATTATTTAATTAAGAAATATATTTTATTAAATTAAGGGATTTTGGAATTAAATAATATTTTAATAAAATAATATTATTATTAAATTAATTTTTATTAAATATAAATGATCTTATAATTTTATGAATGTAGTTATAATTTTTATTAAGGTTTGAAAGCCATTTCTGTCAAAACCCATGAATTTTCGATAAATGTCAGATTTTATTTTAAATGTGAAAATTAACATATTTAGAAAATTATTTAGATAAAATAAATGTTATTTCTAGAATCCGGACGTTGAAATTATCCAATGGTGAATTTTTCATAATTTTCTAGACAGTCAAATTTTTGGGTAAAAATTAAATACTGTTAAAATATATAATGTGTTTTATGACATCATAATGACCCAATAGTGATTTAATAAAATACTATAATCTTTATTTTCGGCCAATATATGTTTTAAAATTAAAATAATGTGATTTTGGGTTTGTTTGACTTACTTTTCAAAGCATTAATGGACCCCTCATGACTTATTCAACACCTTGCATTTTTAAATTAATTTCCATGGGAGTGTGACTCACCTCCACATAAGCAACCTTATTATTTTAAGAAGTTCAGAATTTGGCCTTATAAAATATTTTTTTCCTCTTTCCTTTGACAAAAACCATGGGCAAAAACCATGGGATGGTTTGTGTTTTGGATTAATTTAATGTAAGGGGACCCAAACCTAAATAATAAAGAATTCCCTCACCTTTCCTATATAAACACACCCAATCTCCCAATTCCTCCTCACTCAAAGCATTTTGAGTTCATACAACCACTTCCCAACTCTCTCTAGAATCCTCCCAAGGTTCCCCAAGCTCCCAAGAAGCCTCTCACAAGCCTCTCTCTAGCCTTTGGAAGCACACTTCCAAGAAAGGGTTTTTTCTTCCTTTCTCATTTTTGTCCAATTTTATTTAAGTTGTTTTTCCCTTTTAATTTAAATTATGAATGTTGGGGTATGGTTTCTCACCTCCCTCATACTTCCCTATTTATGTTTTAATGATGGGATACCCCTTTCTCTTTCATTAAATGCCTCCCATGTACACCAGTTACTATGCCAAAATTCCGAAAGGAACTTCTCTCTCCTCTTTTACATTCAAGCAATACTTTTGTATCATGAATCTTATTTCCATTAAAATTGTTGGGACATGTATCTATATGACCTACTTACTTTACATTACATTTAAATACGATTAGTAACCCCTTTCTCGCTCATTAACCATTTTTATGAATTCTTATGTCACGTCGTTACGCTGCTGAAATCGCACCAATTTTCTAAGCCAATGTCATTGTGTAGTGAATACCATGCCCATTTCTCCATCAAGGGTATTAACCTTTATGAACATTTACTTATTGATTATAATGTTTCATGTATGAATTCCACATTCCTTTATCATGGAATAAATGATTATGTTTTATGAATCCATGTTTTATGATCCATGTGGCACACTTATGCATGAAATGAAATGTTTAAGAAGGGTGCGCCCTTATAGCGCTCCAATGCATTGGGTAAAGTATAGTATCATGATACGTCATGTGCAATGATTGTTGACTCATTCTAATTAAAATGAAACTAGGGTTTACTCGTTCTTCATGTGCAATGAGGATTTACTCATGCCCTATGTGCAATGAGTCGTGGCTCATGCTAATTCCATGTTAAGTGTTGTTTCCACATTTCCATGTTATGATTATCATGCTTTATCATGCCTTTATGTTCATGTTTCGTGTATGATCTATTGATATGCCTATTGTCTAACATGTATTGTACTCCTCATGTTATTCCATGTGTATTCCCTTACTGGGTGTTATAGCTCTCCCTTTTCTTATGCATGTCCTGAGGTTATCCCATGCAATGCTAAGTATGAGGGCATGTAGTGGTCATGTAAAGGAAGTTTTCAATAAAGATGTTGTATCTCATATTTTATGTTTTTATGTAATTATCCTAATCCCCAAACACACTAAACCTCTCTATCTTCTTTTTTGTATCAAATGAAGTTTTATGTAATAAATCATGTTTAAGTTTGTAATAAAATCAGGGTTGTCATAAGAAGTACCTCAGCAGTCTAAGGTTAGTGAGAAGCACCTCGGAGTCGTGACAGGATCACTGTACTAAAAAGAAGAGGATATCTCTAGCAGTTGTGGTTTCAATAATGAAAATACTGGTTTGAGATGAGTCAATGACCATCATGTTTTTCCTCATGATTGAGATGGGTGACTTGATAACTTAGGTATATGTATGGGCATATACCTAAGTAAAGGTTATCTGTTGAATCTTTCTTTATGGTTTATCCTTGTTAGATTTTGTGAGACCTTGAGGGTCTCAGGGTACCTATTGAGTATCATTATACTCACCCCTGCACGGGCTACGCCCGCACCTCATTGTGTTGGTTGCAGACGACGGACAGCACTGATTGTGGTTGAGGCTTGTAGAGTTGGACGGTACCCGGGGGTGGATCTCACGAAGATTTGGTACCTAGGGGATATGGACGGACGTGGAGTGATGAGTAGGACATATTTACCTACCCTTCAAGTAGGAACCCAGAGGACGATCCAGGATCTCCTTCACCATTCAGCTGTTTTTATTTTCGGTGGTACTTTATTTCTGTTGTAGTTGTACCTCTCCGTAAGGCTTCTATTTCCGGCCCCTTTGTACTTTTAGAACTTACTTTTGTACTCAGTTTACTTAGTTCTTACTTCAGTTGTGTACTCTGTTGTATTTTTTTACTTTTATAAAGGCAATGCCTTCCCTTTTTATCGGGATTTACGCCTTTGGTGCTAGTCGTGAGCCCCTGGCCTATGGAAGGCGGGCGTGGGGTAGTCACGGCAGGGGCCCCGAGGACGGGTCATGAAAAATTGGTATCAGAGGAGTCGGTTATACCGTAGAACTCAGGACTTTGAATTTTCTATCTGTGAAGCAATAGTGTTAAGGGTACTGAGTGTGGTTCTCAGTTCAGGGAGTCCAGTGTTGGTGCGGCGGCCAACGTATCCATACACTAGGACCCCGACTTCTGATTTCCAACTCAGTGCACGAAAACACATATTGCGTGTCTGTTTTCAAAAGATTTCTTTAAGTTAGGTCAACCAGGTCAGCTCACCAGGTTTAAATCATTTGATCGTGTCACATCTGTTCAGGTTTCCTCCATGCAGAAAGTCAGTTGGAGTTCTGATAGAGTACCCGATGACGTCCCACCAAGCGATGAGGCTCCGATGTAGGGACATATTACTATGTTGGCACCTTCAGGTGGTGTACCATCCCCACAACCACCCATTGGGCAGTAGATGCCACTAGCCACACTGGAGGATGATTCATGACAAAAGAGAGTGTTGCATGAGTTCCAGCAGTAGAGGCCTCTGAGATTACGAGGCGAGGCAGATTCCCTGGTAGCAGTGGACTGGCTGGAGGCGATTTCTAGAGTTCTACACCTAGTTTAGACACTAGTAGAGCAGATTGTGATCTTAGCTACTGCTGTTTTCCAGTGACTGACCATGAGGTTGGTCCGCATAGTGATGAGCCTTCAGTACGTGGATCGATTCCTGAGATAGTACCTTCAGGTAGTGTGCCAGCTATATCACTACCTGTTGGTTAGCAGTTCCAACCGGCGATACCGGTAGATGAAACATTTAGGCTTAGTTCCTTACAAGTGTTTCAACAACAGATAAATCTTAGGTTCCAAGGTGAGCCAGACTCACAGGCGGATGAGGACCAGCTTGAGAAGGTGACTAAGAGTTTTCTAGAGCATATACTGCTCTGGCAGGATGACATGTCGGTAGATGAGTATTTACCGAGGTATACCGATCGTTCCTGGTACCTGACGACTACGATACAATCAGTGCTCTAGATCTCGGACCTCAGAACAAGGTGTGTTTAAAGGACATCTGAGCCAACACTTTTCCTCTATGCATTCCTACTTATACTTGGGTGCTAGAGAGAACCTTTGTGGTTGAATGTTCTTTGGCTGAATGGATACATCTAGAGAATGTTATCAGTGGGAAAGCAAGGAATTGAAACTAGTCTCAGAGACTTGGGCATGTAAAATGTTTCAAGAAGAGGAAGTGATAAGGACAGATGAATTGATAGAGCAGAAGATGTGGAAGTAGAACTAGGAGAGCAGCATGTGGTGGTGTACATTTCAACATGTTACAACCACCCACCCTTGTTGTCCCCGCCAGGCTAAGGGAGCTGGAGGGAAGGGGAAGAGAGTAGATTCATGCGGTCAAGGAGTGTGACCCAAGGTCTCTATGAATGATTCGAGGAACGGTTTGTGTCTACTATTGGCTACTGTAACAAGTGACATTGATACAAATCATTCCTTCCTTCTATGAATCTTGTCCCAGACCTAGAGTTTCCAGTTAAGCCGTTGACTTGACCCTCACGTCTGGAGATACCTTTGGGTGGAGACTCGATAGTCACACTTACACCGACGGTGTGATATGACACTTGAGGTGAGTGTTTCGGTTGGAACCTCTTGGTGGCAGCGTCGAGGCCTTATGACGTTAGTTTGGGTATGGACTGGGGAACCACTGTTCATACACAGATTCACTGTATTAGGAAAAAATGTTGTGGTTTACCTACAACGTCGGTATGGGTTTTCCTTGTTCGGCAAAAAGGAACCCCCAGTCAGCACCAGATAAACTCATGCATAGGAGGGTGCGACCGATCACTCTTGAGTCAGCTAGCCTTACCCTCATGGCAGTAAGAGTTTTGAGTATTCAATTACTCCAAGACTATGACTTTGAGATAGTATATACTTATGGGAAGGGAAACGTTGTTGTGGATGCGCTGAGCAGGAGGACAGGAATTCAGCTGCTAGGAGAGGTGATGGAGCAGCTGTCCACGTTGTTGATATCCTTTGTGGATACGAGTGGAATTATTTCCAGGCATGGAGGCCTTTGTTCTTGGTGCTTCTAGTTTCCATGTTATTGTTGTTTATGGTTGTTATGTGTCTTTTTACTACGAGCTACAGTAATAAAAGACACTTATCTTTGTGACTTTTACTTCCCTATCCTTTTTGTATGGTTGATACTGAGAGGTTCCGGTTAAAACTATTGACTTGACCCTCACTTTCTAGATTCCTACTAGAGGAGACCCAGTGACCACACACTGATGCTGACAGTGTGACTCAAACCTTGGAGGTGAGAGTGATGGTTGGATCTCTTAGTAGTAGCATCGAGGCCTTACGACGTCATCCAAGACATAAATTGTACTGTTCATGTCAGGATTGACTGTGTTAGGCAAAGAACGTGGTTCATCCAGGGGATGAGAACAGATTTCTCTTTTCAGAAATAGAGAAATTTTAGCAGATCTTGTAGGACTAGAGAAGGTACAAGATACGATAAAGAAGGTGCAGATCATCCAAGAGTGGATGAAGACTGCACAGAGTAGGCAGAAATCATATGTTGATGGGAGATGGAGACCACTAGATTTCGAGGATGGCGACCATGTTTTCTTACGGGTCTCACCTCGACGAGGACCATAACGATTTGGTCTGGGAGGAAAGTTATCTCCATGCTTCATTGGACCTTTCCAAGTCCTCAGCAAGGTAGGTGAGGTGTCTTACCGCCTGGCCCTTCAACCTCAGTTGCACCTGGTGCATGACGTCTTCAACGTATCTCAGCTAATGAGATACGTGCATGACCCAACCCACGACATTGATCATGGGGAGATGGACATTGATGTCGGGGATACATTCACGGAGGTCCCGGTGGAGATTGAGGATCAACCTGAGCGGGACCTATGTGGATGGTCGATTCCTCTGGTGTGCATTCGTTGGCAGTAGGGGAACCTCCAGGAGAGCACATTGGAGCGATAGGATTATATGAGTGCATAGTACCCTCATTTGTTTCCATAGTTTATGTTGTAGCTTTACAGGGACATTAATCCCTAAGGTGGGAGTAATTTAAAGACCCAAGAATTTCAAGGAAAATTTCTTCTTAAATAGTTTGTAATTTTTGCGAGTCTGTGGCTTCTGACGGCACTTGATTCTGAGGCCCAGTGTGCCCGGAATCAATTTCTAATGTTTAGCTCGGGTACGTTCAGTAATGGAACGAGCATGTTTTTCTATCTATTGAATCGATGCTCAGAATTGAAATCTGAGGCCACTAATGAACTCATAGTGCCGGTAATTTCTTAAGGGCTCCTTTACCGTAGTTGCGTTTTAAGAGGGTTGAGAATTATAATTTGAGGAATTAGTTTAAAATAAATAAAATTGTTAGAAAAAATTGATTTTATAACTTTGGAAGTTAAACCCTCCCATGGGAAGTTGTTGGTGGGGCCCACAACCACCCAACTTCCCATGTGTTGATATATGAAATGTGGGTCCCACACGAGGCCCAACCTTTCATCTCCCATAAACCTCGTTAAAATCCCCAAATAACTCTTTTAAACCCCCCATTAAACACCCTTGTTTAATGTTGACAACTCTCCCAACATTTATGACATCTTCCACCTCCTCTCCCTCTCTTTAATTAATTTCCAACACATTTAATTAATGAAGTGGTTTGAATGTTTGAATTTTAAATGGCTTGTATTAAATGAAATAATAGGTTATCTTATTATTTTATTTTTGGGAGGATTTCTTTGTGTGAAGAAGAGTTGGGGAGAGCTCTTGAGTTTTTGGGGAAGAACACCGACCTTCTGATGAAGAACGATGAATTCTTCGACGAAGAACGCTGGTTCCATGAAGAACGATGATGCACCATCCATTCTCTTCTCCGCGACAAGTGAGGAGACACCTCTTCCTCCTCCGACGCACTCCAACGTCACCTATGAATCCTATCATTGCGACGCCATCTTCTGGGATGCCCGACGTGCAATGTCAATTATTGAGGTAGGGGGTTTATATTCAATTTTAATGGATTAAAATTGTTCTTGTTCTCATTGTACGAATTGTATTGACTTTGGCCAATTTCTACTGCCTAACGCGGAGGGAGTGGACCGAATGAACATGGTCTGTCGACCCTCCGTTGGATCTTATTTTTGTACGCAATGGAAGCGGCAACAGGAGGCGATGGCGATGAACGGAAGTGGCGGCCATGCGCCGTCCGCGTGCAAAGGAACCGCAGCCCGTAACCGTGGGCCGCTCGACCGGGGTAGAACCAGCCGACTATAACCAGCCGAGCCGAAGGAAGGAACTGCGGTGCCCCTTTGGCGTCATGCTATGGAGAATCACGGCCCGCACTCCACGGGCCGCTTCGGCGGGCGAACCGGCCGGCAGGGGGACGACCGGGTTGAAGAGGCTACGGAGCCTTCATGGCTCCGCGCTGAGGAAGTAACGCGGCCCGCTTGTGTGGGCTGCTCAGTGGTCAAACCGGCTGGCAGAAGGCCGACCGGGCTGGGAAGAACCCGCGGTGCCAGGAGGGCGTCGCGCTTGAGGAACCGCAGCCCGCCCAAGCGGGCCGCTCGCGCAGCGAAGCCGGCCAGCTTCGGCCGGCCGGATGGGAGGGCGGTGCCACTAGGCTCCGCCGGTTCGGACAGCCGAGCGGGCCGCATCCCCTCGGACCACTCATCCCAGTCGAGTCGAGCCACTCGGTCAGCCGGGTCGGGCTGCGCCGCTCCGGGCTGGGCTATGCCCATTAGGTTCGGGCCATGCCCCTTCGGGTCGGGCCGCGCGTTTCATAGGGCCGGTCTAACCCCCTTCCGGGTCGGACCTGCCATCTCTGGGTTGACCCAACCCGTCAGCCCACCAGGCTTAACGGGTCGGGCCTATTTTCACTTAAACGTGAATAACATGAAGACCGCGTGTCCGAACGACGTGCCGTCTGCGGTACTAGGACACTCGCGATGAGGCTGTCCTTTTTCAATACTCTAAGTGAGTTTTGGACGATGTGGAAAATGGCCGGGTTTGGAACGAGCGTAATTCCAACCGGGCCCTCGGAGTGGAAACACTTATAACTTAAGGACCTGACGTTTGATTGACATGATGTTGACTATGTTTGATTCCTCTTGATGATAGTGTTCCTTTGGCATAATTTACCTGAGGTTTGGACGCAGTTGGAGTATGGATGGGTTGGATTGTACTCGAAATCTAACCAGGCCCCTAGAACGTAAATGCTAATAATTCACAGAACAGGCGTCCGATTGACGCGTCGTCTGTTGCATTGAGACCCCTATGACGAGGTGGTCCTTTGAGATAATTCCACATGATATTACGTAACACTTGGAAGTGTTGACCAGTATCTCATGGAGCGGATCCTCTCGGAGATGATCGTACGAAGTACAGAGACCTTGTAGATGGCTGAGACCTGATGACTGCTTGTCCGATTCGATTCGGAGTGACTTGACTAGCCCAGTGGGGAGCACTACTATGTTGGGATGGCAGACCCATGGTGGTGGAGAGCTATTGTGTTGGGGCGGCAGATCTACAGTAATTGATAGAAGGAGTACCTCTGTAGGCTATGAGGGGGTGCGCTTGGTTGCAGCGGTAGACCCATGGCGGGGAATCGCTACTGTGTTGGGGAGACAGACCCGTGGTACTCAACATAGGAGGAGTACCTCAGCAGTCTAAGGTTAGTGAGAAATGCCTCGGAGTCACGAAAAGATCATTGTACCCGACAGAGGAGAAGCTCTCCAGCAGTTTTGGTTTCGATAATCAAAATCCTGGTTTGAGATGAGTTAATGACCTTCGTGTTTTTCCTCATGATTGATATGGGTTACTTGATAACATAGGTATATGTATGGGAATATACCTAATTAAAGGTTATATGTTGAATCTTTCTTTGTGGTTTATCCCTGTTGGATTTTCTGAGACCTTGAGGGTCTCGGGGTCCCTACTGAGTATAGTTATACTCACCCCTGCACGGGCTACGCCCGCACCTCATTGTGTTGGTTGCAGACGACGGACAGCACTGATCGTGGTTGAGGCTTGTAGAGCTGGACGGTTCCCAGAGGTGGATCTCACAACGAGTCGGTACCCAGTGGAGACGGACAGACGTGGAGTGTTGAGGAGGACATTTGTACCTACCCTTCAGGTAGGAACCCAGAGGATGATCCAGGAGCTGCTTCACCATTCAGTTGTTTGTCTTTTCAGTTGTACTTTCTTTCATTTGTATTCGTACCTTTCAGTAAGGATTATATTTATAGCCCCTTTGTACTTTCAACACTTTCTTTTTTACTCAATTTACTTAGTGCTTACTTAATTTGTGTACTCTGTTGTATTTTTTTACTTTTATAAATGCAATGCCTTCCCTTTTTATCGAAATTTACCCCTTTAGTGCTAGTCGCCAACCCCTAGCCTATAGAAGGCTGGCATGGGGTAGTCATGGCACGGGCCCTGAGGAAGGGTCGTGACAGTTGATGTATGTAATCTATTTTCCAACACTACAAAATTGATTGGTTCATAAGAATTTGATTCCCTGTAATTATGCCAATGTATTAAAATAATGCACCAGCTCTGGGATTTTAGGGTCAGGACATTAGAGCTGGTATTAATGGAAGTTTATAAACAGTATTGGAATTAGATTTAGAAATAAATGATTAGAAAATAGAACCCTTTGAATGACTTTTAGGATTAGTCTAAGTATAATATATAATCCTTTAGATTTGGTAATGGATAACCTTGTTTAATCCTATGGACTTTAGGATTGAGAAGAAGATTGAATAATTTACAGATCCTATAAATGATTTTTCATGATTATATCACTATGATACATGTTTCTAAGATTTTCATTTAGGTCTTGGTCGATGTTCAAAATCAGCAAGGTTATACAAGTAATGGTTATACTTCTGATAATGAAGAGACTACAAAAAAGAAAAATGATATGAATGAGGTATTAAGGAATAAGATGTTTAAGTGTAGTTAATGATTTCATAGTGAAGTTGAATGATTAATGTTATTTTTTATATGGATTGAAGAATTATTAAATCAATGGTTCTAAAGTTATAAGATTTATGAGATATATAAGGCCTGTACTATAGTGCGTCTTCAACAAGTATTTGGAAGCATGAATTATTTCATTATGGTTTTTGATGATATAAAGTTATTTATCAATAAGGTCCACATTATGTTGTTTGGGGAATCTAATGTTACGATTGATTTTGTAAATTTAGATACCTTTTTAGACTATTAATTTGTACATAAGTATTTTAGAAAACTCTTAAGGTTGGAATGGTTTAAGTTGAACATTGGATATTATTATTCGATGTTAAAGAATGATTTATTGTATACATTGGGATGACCTTCTTTGTTTTAGTAAACACTTAGAGGATGAAGTAAATAAATCCGGGCCTTATGATTTATCAACAATTATTTAGGTATTAAAAAATCATTTTGATCATTCATTTCCAAGAGTAAGAGATGAATTGAAAATAGATCGAATCACAACCAAATGATGAAATTATGATTATGACATGGAAATAAATCAATTAATTTTTTATATAAATAGTAAAATAATTCTTTAACTCTAGATAAAGATCCTAAAACCAAAAATGCTATCCTAGTAAATTTTTTGATGAATCAAATGATCCCTCAGATCTTTGTATATTTATAGCTTCGTGATTGTTAACTTTCTCCTAATAATGTTCTCTATCACTCTCCACAAGAACATGAAGGTTAGATATTTTTTTCTGTCATTTCCAGGTTTTCTTATATGGGACCCTTGTATGTGTTATCTTTGGTATCCTTTTTACTTCCCATTATTTTAAAGTAGACCTTTTATCGACCCATATTTCATTGCCAGATTTTAATAAAGGAATTTTAAATAGTGAAACTCTAATTACAGAACCTGAATTTGAAAATTGAACAAGAAAAATTTATTTAAGTATGGTATAACTTTACACCGTAAGAATTCCCATTACGTTTCCTTTTAAAAACATTTAATAGTTTGTGTTGCATGCTGCATTGAGTTCCAGCGCACCATAATCTATCATATTAGCCGTTTAAAAAGCAGTTATTAATAGTATTAACAATATTATGAAATTTATAAAAATTATATTTCAAAATAAACGTCATTTTTTTAATTTGGAATATCAAAATTATCTCAGGGAGATTTTTTGGAATTTTTCTGAAAATTTTCAATTTTTGATGAATTGTGAAAAATACTGCATTATTATTAAAAAACTGACTTTCTCATTTAAATAAATATTTTAGATTAAACTTTATCTTAAAGTCAAAATAGATAAGTAATACATATATTAATCCAATTTATTTCATTGGAAGAATTTTAAATTAAAATTTGAGACATAAACTAACTAAATATTTAAACGTCTCTTTTACATGCATTCTCACCACATTAGCATCAAACATAATTTTATAGCTTCTATGATTGGAATTTTGAAAAAAGTAAATAGAATATTCTAATTTGTATAAAAAAAGTTCCAATCAGAACAACATATTTTTTTTGAATAGTAACTTTAGTAAATTTTTATTTATTTACCCTGGTTAAATGTAAATTGGAAAATTAAAGGTAAAATTAATATTATAATATTTAAAAATTACACTAACACTTGAACTAATTTAATTGGAAAAGTCTATTTTGACCAAAATCATATTTGGGTCAATTTTGGAACCCCTTGGAGCCATTTGGATGACATTAATATATTTATAATATTATATTTAAAGAAAGTCCAATTTTGTTATGATTTTCTTTCCAATAAGTAAAACATTTTTAATATGAGGTTATATATGTTATATGGTCAACTATAAATTGTAATTATAAATTTAAAGTGTTTATATAAAACATTAAATTTTTTTATAATTCTTAGACATTATATAATTGAATTTAAATATAACACAATGTTGATGTAGTAATCAATTTATTAAAGGAAGAATCAAATAAATTATATTAATAATTTTATACTAATTATCATTTGAAATATTTGATATAATCAATGATTTTTTCGGATTACTATTAAACATTAGGGAGGATTTAATTTAGTTTTTATAAAGTAATCAAGTTTTTATTATTTTCTAAAAAGTCAATTAATAAATAGTTTCAAAATTGATATAAATGAGATTTAAAAATAAATAATATTTTATTAAATGATATAAAATCTATAAAAATATATAATTCATAAAAATAAAAATTATAATGTTAAATATGTCAGAGAGGATCAAATTGGGGTTTTTGAGAATTTTATAAAAACTACATTAACCCTATAGTGTAAAAATACAAGTAGTAATTGTAAAAGTTAAACTATTTAAATTAGGGCTAAAAAAATTGATAAAGATTAAAAACATAATAAAAAAATGTCAAAAAATTATTAGATGAATAGAATGAGATATTAAATATATAAGTTTATAAATTTAATCATTTAATAGACACTTGATCATGAACATGATGAAGATATTATTAAAATAAAAAACATGAAAAAATGTCACACTCTCATTTCTTATAAGTATAATAATTTTAATATGGGGATAAAAAGGAGATAAATTGGATAATAAATATTATATGGAAATATAAAGTATTTTTATACATTGTAGAAATTTATTTATTATTTTTTGAGATTAAATAATTACTATAAATAATGACACAATAGTGAACAAGTTGTTATTTTATTAATAGTAATATAAATTTAGTGACATTAAAAATATTAAAATAAATATAATTTTTATTAATTAAGGTTATAAATGAATTTTATAGCTGACTGTGAAATTTTAGGAGTGTATTAAATTATTTAGTATGATGTTATCTTTCTTCTTGGATTTTATTTAATGTCAATGTAATGAATAGTGTCAAAATTGATACTATTGATATTTTATAAAAATAACATTTTATTAAATTATTTAAAAATATTAAAAATAGTGAAAAAATAAAAAATTAAAATTATAAGGTCTATAATTTTATAAAGTGTCCATTTATGTACAATTAACTCCATATAAGTAAAAATTTATAAACATTTAATATTTAGAATTTTATTACCATGATTAAATTTAAATAGATTAATTAAGGATAAATCCAAATGATAAGGTTTAAAGTAAAATAAATACATGTATAAAAATTATTGGTTGAGAGGATTTATACCCATCCTCATATTATTCTCTAAATAACTCACTTTGGATCTATTTGAAATCATAAATCAAATTATAATAAATTAATAGTTTCAGAGTTTCCTAAAGTGTATCTTCGCACTTTTATAAAATGGAACTTCTCCATATCTTCTATTAAGACCTATAATGACATTTATTTCGGAAAAAACCTACACATTTCTCTTAAAAACATCACTAAATTCATCCTAAAGGCTATACTTTGGGCAGAAATCAAACCTTATGAGTCATTTGGTTCAAATCAAAAGGAGATACTCAAAGAAAGGGAAATTTTACCAATTTAATTCAATTTATTTTATTTTTATACATACTATTCATATGTTGTTTCTATACTAAAGTAATAAATATAGTATAATACAAATAATTAGATTTTATTCTGATTCTGGGACAACCATATTCTTCTTTTTATCCATCTTATGAATTTTAATATCACAATGTGTGCGTACGTACGGCTTATCATCTCCACCTCATGGTCTAATTTGTTATTCAGAACTACATTATTTTGATGGGTATGATGAGGAGTATAATGGATATAAATAATGAATATGACATGATTAATATTATTTATAATTAATATACCACCCAATTTCATATCATTTAACCATTAAAGGAATGTTTATATCGCTCGTGCGTATGTACGACCTACCATCTCCACAATGCAATGATATTCATCCTCTATTACAACCATTTAAGAATCATTATAAAATTTATATAATGAATAAATATGAAATATATTACATAATAATTCTAATATATATATATATATATATCATTTAATTTATCTTATTTAATATAAAAAGAAAACAGATACAACTTTCATTCGTACGTTTGGCCTACCGTCTCCATGAACGGTGTAATATATTCTCTATATTGTGTATTTTTATATATAAATATACTATATATATGTGATATATCAATCATGTTTTTAATTTTGGAAGTAATTCAATCATTATCTATGTAATATTATCAATAATAACAAATCAAAACACATATGATTAACAAACAAGATTATTACTCGAAACATTAATTTAACAAGGAATTGTTAAATGAACAGGTAATATAAAGTAATAAATGAATCATATATGATGCCATAAATATTTTTAGGATTCATTAACAAGTTAATAATCTGTTTAAAACCAATAGAAAATAATTTTAGACACATATAGAAGAAATCATACCTATGTAAAGGGTTAATTTCACGATCTCATTATTATCTAAGATTATTTATATGTAAGTATTTATTTGGACATATTTATCATCTATATACATGTTTCTTAAAAAATCACAAGTAATATTTTTAAGGTTTTATGTAAGGTATTATTTAACTAAGACAATATTTTAAATGTTTTAAAGATTTATTACTCTAAATCATTCTAATCAATGTCCTTGTTTTCAAAATGGTTTTAAGGATTTATTTATATGAACATTAGTGATTTTAAATGGTGATTCCTTTCAAAATATTCAAAGTGGTATGGGACATATTGATTTAAAAATATCTTCTTAAATGTGTTTTATAATTTTATATAATTTGAATAAATGATTTCAAATAAAATGGGTTATTTTTATCAATATATTTTTAATTATTTTATTAGATTATTTTCATTTCCATAAATATCCTTTATTGGATTTTATGTTTAATTGAGGTTGTTTTCTTATGATACAATATACCACAATGTATTGAATTATTTATGATATGTTTGAGAATGGATGTGATATTTGGATACTATTCATGGTTTGTGGCTAAATTAATAACATTATAAATTCCTTCATTATGAGATTAGTTATTGATATTACATGTGATTATTTGACTAGTATAATATCCATCTGAATATTTAAATGGTATTATTTGATTTATTCTTGCAATATTATACTGATAATTATGTTTAAAAGTCTTGTGTTTTTAGTTTTATACCTTTCCTTTAAGGTTTATGCTTATTTATGATAGCTTCCACTGTATTGTTTATCTTTACTGAGCTTTTGAGCTCATGAATTATTATGATTCATTTCTCCTGAGGATGAAAAAAAGTATATTATGAATTATTTGAATGGTTAATCTAGGAGAATAATGGAATTTTTAAAGTATTATTTGTGTTTTATTTTATGTTTTTAATTTTAATGTAATGTTCATGTATGAAATATATTTTCCAAGACAGATAAACTAATTATTACTTTGTGACTGGATTCATTATAATCAGGTAAATGTATTAAAATAATACATCGGCTCCATGCTTCTCTGGTCAAGGTGTTACAATAAATGACCTTATATGATTTTGGATGTTTGTGTGTTTCTCTTATATTACTTAATCAATTCCACTATGTTAATGTTAAGCTGAATTATTGTTTTCAAATTTGAATTCAAATTTTTAATTAAATTCTAGTCAAAATACAACCCTTTAATTGATTTCCATATTTTAATACACCATATAAATTTGAAAAGGTAGTTTTATGATGTTTATATAACTACCAATCCTCTATAACACTAAAAAATAATCACTATTGTTAAAATCATATAGAAAACCATATTCATGACATCACCACACACTTCATGGAATGATGGGATGTTTCTCTATAACTTTTCCCATGTTCTAGAGAGCCTATAGAATGACCATCATATTCATAGCGTAAGGATTTACTATACAAAATCACTGAAATCGACCCACAAATTTTTAATATTTGTATTTCCTTCACAATACATGAGTGATTCAACTCATGAGATACTTTAATATATATAAATATAATACTTTTTAGTATATCCTATTATGTCATGGTGCAACCACATTCTTTACATAAGCACTTAAATCTACTCACATATCCTATTTGAAATGACACATAATTTCATGGTGTGATCCAAAAATATATTAGTGTAATAATTTATAACAAAAAATATTCTTTTGATGAAATATATTATGATATTATAAAAATCTTATAAAAACCCATTACTATAAAGAAACATATATATGTGACACGTAGCAACCTTATGAAGTGTGTTATTATGGTATGATGCATGGTTTATTGTGTGAACTACAATTTTAATGCTACTATCAAAATTTGTTCAAGATTCTTGAATTCACTTTAAATATATATCAAAACTTATTCTAATGGAAAATAAATCACATTTACAAAAAATAAAACCACAACAAAACATTTTTTGTAACAGTCTCCCTTTTTGGATTTTGTTTTCAATCATCTCATCAACCATCAACATCATATATCATATACCATCCATAAAATTGGTGTCCATTCTCCCCCTTATAGATATTATTTTATTTACCATTTTATTCAACCCCTTTAGGGTCCTTTTATATTCTACTCTATTATTATTTTTTTCCTTCTTGATTTTCTTTCCTTTGATAATAGAATAAAAAGTCTTCTTTCACTTTAGTTTAATTTATGACTACAATCTCCAATATTCTTATCATAGAGTATTCAATTAATCTCTAAACCTATGTGATCCAAATTTCATTATAGGAAAGGATATAAATAAACAAAAAAAATCCCCTAATTCTGATCAAACGTTTAATTTCTTTCTTATACTCATTGATTGTATCTACCCTTATCATTATGCTTCCAAAAAAAGATATATATTTGAAAACATAAACAATAACTAGATTTAACAATACATTCATTGGGGATAGGGTTAATCAAATTTCCTTAGTATAATAATATTGTTTGTAATCTAGTATTAAACTTATGTATCTTGAACACATGGTCCAACATTAGTTTGGGTAAGATATATGCCACATGAATTTGACTTCGAAAATACTATTGTTACATAATGATATTCTCAGCCTTATATTTTGTAAAAATATAAGGGATCTCAATGTTCTTTCTGTGATACATTTTATTGGAATTTTAGTGAATTTAATATCACTTTTTTTGTCACACATACTAATAATTGGTTGTTTTACTACGTCACTAATTTCTTCAATATACTTCCCCATACATATAACTTATGTATATGCTTTAGTGATATCAATATACCCCACTACCGTGGTTCTCAAAGAAAACAAATCTAATTTATCACTTAGTGAGAAAACACAATTTCTCCCAATAAATAATTCTCCAACACTTGTAGATTTTTTATCAATAATTTCACTACCCTAATCCACATTAAAATAATAATTAAAATACATATTTTAACCAATATTGAATAGTAAAACATAATTAAAAGTTCTTTAAACTACCATTATATTATTTTTATTATAGTAATATTTTCTTACTTATGATAACTATGAAATAATTTTGTAAAACATCTAGAATAAAAATGATGGCTTACTCATTATTAGATAGACTAAACTATCAATTATTATTATATAAAAAGTTGATACAACCCTCATTATTGCCCTATTTACCAAGTTTATTTATATATTCTATTAATTCTTAAGCATTCATTTATTCTTTTCATATGAAATTATTTTAAACTTCCTTTTCATACTTTACCTTTGAAATGAATATATTCACTTCATCTTGATAAATTGGTAGCCTGACAACATATTTTAACTATGTAATCATTATAATTTCTAACATAGAATTCATTAATTTTGAAAAATTATAAATATGAATGCTCTTACGACCACAGAATATGATGTAGGCTATTTATAGTAACACCACAAACTACTCACCTTATAAAATTTTCAAATAGAGGTTGGGATCAACCACTCCTCCCTTGAAATTAAACTTTCCCAAAGAAATATCTATCTGTGAACACCAAACATGAGGTCCTTTCTTAAGGACATAAAAATAATTTCTTAACCTATACATTATTGAATCCTCAGTTTGAATAAAAAATCCGACTGGTTGTCAAATATAAAACACATAATTCATGACCCCATTCAAAAATATCATTTTCAGATATATTTGGTATATTTAAATAATTCTATGAGCAACCAATGATAAGAAAAGTCTAATATAATCCTCTCTTGTAACTATTGGGATTGTCTCTTCATCATAAATGACTTTAACCAAATTATATACCTTGTGAACCACCCTTAATTTATTATAGATTAATTTTACATTTTTATCTAGATTCTTCTTAAGTAACCACTTTTCACTAATCAAATTATGATTTTCCAGTCTATCAAAAAATTCCATATTTTAATTTCTAGAAATATGATCAATTTTTTATTAATTAATTTCCCCATGATTCCTCATTTTCTAATTCAATAAATGAACTAGATTAACTTGTGGATAATAAATTATTATTCAATATTATTTTCATCCTATCAGTTTAAGTTAGAGAATATTTTTCTATTATGAAATTTCTTGAATCAACTTGAACAGTTTTTCTTATTTAATGAGTCACAAGTTGATTCACCAATTCAACAATTTATTTATTTTATTAAAATTAAAAATCCTCATCACCCTAAAACATTATTCTCCCAAATCTATAATAGTTTATTCACTATCATCAAACACTTCCTTGGAAATTGAACTTCCAAAAAAAATCAATTCATTCAAAATAAAAAAAATCAATCCTTCCAATAACATTATTTGTTTGAGCCTTTTATTGAAACACTTATAGTCCATTATCTTTATTTAGTAGCCCAAAAAATCCCATAATCTAAAATACAACCATATGTTACTTGATTTCCTCTATTTTTTTGGATGAATATCCTAAGATTCATCATATAGGGTTTCTTCCATACCAGATATCTTAAGGAATATTCTCAACCCCTAGAATAAGTAGCACTAAATTATAACTATATAAAACCATATGAACCCCATAATTAAAGAAGGGATTTTAGATTACACTATCAATCGCCAACATAATTTTCAATTTGTGGACTATTAAATTTATTCTTCACACAACCCCATTATATTGAGGATTTCCCAGAGAGGAAACTATATGTTTAATAACATGATTTTAAAGATAAACTTCAACAACATAATTTATTTACTCTATTACATTATCTAATCTCATAATTTTCATAGTTCTGTCAGTTTAATTTCTAAATATTCTTTGAAACCTATTTATGAAATTTATCTCCTTCATATTTAATCTTATAAAGATAGACTATTCAATTCTATAATAATCATAAAAAATAATATGATGTAAATATCGTCATAAGTTTTAGAATTATTAATTAGACCACATGCATCAGTTTGATCAAAATTTTGAAAACATTATTATCTTTTCTTATTTATATAATACAGATTCTGATACATATTTCCATCCATTCAAGTATCACAAATCTTTCCACATTCCCTCTCCATGTTAGGAATCTACATTATCTGTGAATATTTAAATGTCCTCCATAATTTTTTATTAACGTGTCTTAGAATCTATTGCAACAACCAATTTTCCTATTCCATAATTACAAGACATGTGTTATATTTGATCTTTGAGAATTAAGAATTTCATTAATGGTTCTTGTACTTCATCAAGATCAATACATACAAATATTTTCCACAAACACCCTGAAAAAAAAATTATTCTATGAACCATATGTTTGGATTTTTATTTAACACTTTTTATCAATGAAATGAATTATTATTCCTAATTTTCAATCTTATTAAAATTTTAATTGATAGATAATTTAATATATTAAATGATTATATCCTTTTATTTGACCTTCATTCTATAATTATATGCTTCTTATTAATTCAAATTATTTTCCACACATTCTTTCACAACCTTTTCATGATGATAAAATTTTTATTCATGTTTAACAACATAGCTTAAATATTCATTCAATAAGCCTCAGATTTTTATGTTTCACATTATCTATAATTCAAATCCCTTAAGATCTACTTCCAATTAAACTTTCATATCTATATATAACTCTAGTTGATCATTATCTTCATCAACTGGATTTCTTTACATTAGAATTGATATCATCATAGCATATTCCAAATATGAGATAAACTATATTTTAGTACCTTTAAATGGATATTACCTAAAATCCACTACTTATTTGTTATAAATATAATTCTTATAAAACATATTTCCATTTTAATTTCATGTATTTAATTTAATTATAAAAAGAAGAAAATTATTTTTTTTTGTGAATTAAAAATCAACATCCCCTTAATCAAACCTCTTAGGGAACTTTTTATGGGTGCGTAAAACCTTCCCTCAATAAAAATATTTTAAATATAATGTATTGTAACATATTCAGATTTTGTGAAATATTTTTTTAAATAAATTTATTATTTTATATAATTTTACAACACATAGTTTATCCTGTGTTTTATGAAACAATGTTTTTCTTGAGTTACACACAAAAAATATTTTATCTTGCATTACACACAACTCCTAGTTTAAATGAAATGTAAATTAATATTAAATTAATTTTATTAAATTTTATATGTATCACATAGACATTGGAATGGAGGGTAAAAATAATATTAAGTAAATTATTAAATAATATTATTTAAACATATATATAAAATAAATTCTTTGGAGGCCAATTAATTAGAAATGAACATAATAACATTTTAAAAATAAAGGAACTCTATTTCTAAAAAAGTATTTTTATAAATAAATTTAAAAATCACTTTTTGAGAATTATATTATTGAAATTTATATATTATATATTCAACATAATATTTAACATTAAACATATCTTCCATATCGGAATCAGATAATATAAATCCAATTTTAGGCTTTAAAATTGTATTTTTCAAAAAAAAAAGTAGTTGTCGCATTTTTAAAACTTATTTTAAAAATGTTTTTTGAAAATTTTATAAAATTTATCTAAAAAACTCAAATTAAAATTTTAAATCAGAATAAAAAATTTTATTAGGGTGAATGTCTGTGATTTTTTTTAGAAGACTTTTTTTTATGAATAGTGAAAATACTGGTTTTTATTAAGAATTGTCATTTATTTTAAATAATTTAAAAACATCCAAAAAAATAAAACGGTTTTAGAAGTAAAATTTGTAAAATTAGATATCTAACAATCCAATTTATGTCCTTGTAATTATTTTTATATTTAATTTGTTTTTTAAAACCCTGAAAACTTTTGAACATTTTCTCTTTGAAAACCCATTTTCTCGTCACATCTACGAAATAATGGTTAAATTAAAATTCTCCAATTCTGTCAATGGAACTTGTAAAAAATAGATTATATTTTTTAAAACATAATAATTTATACTATATATTAATTTAAACTAATTTTTTCAGCCAAATAAATACTAAAAACAATAAAAACTATTTACCATGGTTAAGGTAAAAATGGGTTTACCATGGGTTAATGTAAAATGATAAGGGTTTAAGATAATAAAAAACATTTACATATACAATTGGATTTCCATATTTATATAAAATATCTTATAGGTTCAATAATGAACAATTTTTTATCCTTTTTACTATGAACAACTTGGGAACACCATTTTTTTCCAAAAATACATGTGTGTCGCACACCTCACATAAAAAAAAGAAACCCCCTATCATCTACTCTTCACACTTAAAAAAAACCAATTGTATTGAACAATAACTAAAACAATAACTTCATTAATTTACCCATATAATCCTATAATTCTTACTTGGTAAAAAATCCTACATATTAATGCTTTTGGTACCAACTAAAAGAAGTAGTCTGAATAAGATGTAATGTCCCTAACTAAGCATTTTATTGTATTTATACCTCCACCTACTATAATTATTATTAATCCATGATGGTATAATAACCTAATTATATTCTATATATTTAAATGTTTTTATGTTTTGGTAATTGCCTATATATATATAATTTCTTCCATCAAATTGGTTATGAAATCACCATTCATGGGTACGTTGGACTACCGCCTTGCGAACAGATGTTACTCATTTTCGATCACCACCAATCACAACTAGATATAATGATGAAATTATCGTTTATATATAATATTTATGAAATTAATATTCTTATAGAATCATTATTTCACATAATCCTTCTTACTTTCCATTTTTTGGGAACACGATAATATTATTCATGTGTTTGGCGGACAACCACCTCAGGAAGCGATGTTATTCGTTCTTCACAAAAGACATACATGAAATGTAATATGAATATGTTTTAATAAACATATATGATATATAGGACATAAAAATTATTCTTTAATGGTAATATATTATTTACCCTTCATTCTTTCAATCCATCGAGAAAATGGAAAAAACATCCATATGTACATACGTCATACCGTCTCCGTAAAGGGTGCTTTTCACTTTCCATATCTAAAATTTGTGGATTAATATAAACACATATACAATGAATATATATATTAATTATATAATAATAAATATTCTAGAGATTATGGTACCATTATTAAATTAATATTATAGAAAATACCAAATCAAAACATACATGAAATATAAAGCAGTTAGTACCCAAAACATGTCTTTAACATGGAATTTCTAATAAATGGGAAATAAAAGGCATAAGTAAATCATATATGGTGTGATATATATAATTATAGTTATATAATATATTTATAATAAAAATAAATTTATTTTACATGATTTTTGAATATTTATAAATGAATTCGAGACTTAAGGTAAGGGATTTTTGTCTCAATATTATTTTCTATGAGACACATGCCATATTTACCACATGTTTATTTTATGTGGTGTATATACTAAACATGAATGTATTTTAAGATTATTATCCTAAAATTTTTTTGGAGTTACATATCCAATTTATTATTTCTCTTTTATGAGTTTTACATGTCAAAACTTACCAAAATGGTAAGGGGTTTTCGTCTCAATTTGTCTTCTTTGAGACATATGTTGTGTTATAAACCTATCTTAATTTATGAAATATATATACTACCCATTTCATATTTTTTATCATGAATATCAGTATAATCATGTAATTTGTTTCATTCAATTTTATTATTTTATTATTTTTATGACTCAATGTTACCAAAGTGGTAAGGGTTTTAGGTTACAATCTCATTATTTATCGAGATTATTTTTGTTTATGATTTCGATGAGGAGATATTATGATCCATATATCATGAAACTCATGAGTTTTATTTTCCTCGGGTTATGTAAATAGAATATACATCTTTCATTGTTCTTCCTCTCTTTATTTACTCAATATTTTAATGGTATTAGTTTTAATAAAAATTATATTTATTTCTCTCTTAAATCAAACTCCTTTTTTTCATCCAAATATATGGTGGTTTCATGAGTGAACCTTGACTACTATGGTGGTTTATTTAGTGAACACAATACAATATTATATCCTTGTAAATTATCCTTAAACTTTTAAGGAAATTATTTCTTATTATTATGTGTATGCCAAAAATCTATGTATTATGCCAATGTTATGCTCTCTTGGATAATTGTTTTTGATCCCATTATGATTCATGTATTATGAACTTCCATGATTTATTCTAGGACTCAAATTTTTTATCTATGATATGTAGACTATAGTTTTCAAATTTTATTCTCATGTTCTCAAACCCATATAATCATGTTATATTGATATCTCTATTTTTTATCCTTAATTAGAATCAAAGTTCACCCTTTCTTATGTTTCCTTTCCCAAGTTATGAAGAAAGGTTTTAAGTAGGGTATTTCTATGAAGTGTACTAAATCAGAATATCTTTTTGAGAAATAACAAAGATATTTCACTAAATAAGAAGATTTTGTACCTAGTAACCTAATTCATGAAACCATTATTATACTTAGTTATGTGTTACTATAATGTAATAAATATTCATCTAGAATATGTAATATCTATGTTTGAGAAGTTTGGGTCTTTATACATGCCTTTTAAATTATCTTATCCTATTTTAAATATTCTTGAAATAAGTGATAATAAATCATCTCTTGAATCATCTTCATTCTCGGTCTTCTAAAATTCATACTTCTCAATAGTCGTGAATGTTATTTCTTTAGATTAATAATCTAAATATCGCTTTGGATTCACCAATATTCCATATGTAACCAGATTGATATGTAAGTAATCAAACTAAAACTCACCAATATTAATCATATCAATAAATAATACGTTTTGATTTTTTATTAGAGATAATATTACGATAATATTAGTTATTGTGTTAAAATATTTTATTTCCTAACCAAATCCTTGAATGAAACCAATAAATTCAGTAATATTATTAAATAAATCATTTATTTTTTCATTAGAACTCGCATTTTGATAATTGAATCTATTTTATAAAACCTATAACTTGACCTCATTTATTTTTTTATACTTATAAAATATTATCAAGTTTATCCCAAATACCTTTGGTAATTTGAAATTCCATTATCTTTATATGAATACGATTAAATAATTCTTCTAAAAAGCATTATATGACTTGGAATAAATATTAAACACATTCTTATTTTATTTTGTGATCAATTAACCATTAGGATCACTAACTTAAATATCATCAACTATGAATGAGTATAAATTCAGTCCAATATATCATAGAATATATTTCGTTCTATTCTACTATATTTGATAGTTTCATCCATTAAATAAAATCAATCTTGTTTAATTCAAAAAACATCAATAAGACCATATTTCTTCTAATAGATTCAAGAAGTAATAATGGATCTAACACCACCTGTTTTATATTAGTGTTCATGTTATACACTATAAGAGGGGGTGAATTAGGTCATCTTGAAACTTTTAATTTTTATTTAGAAAAATGGATCATTTAAACACATTGGAAAAGACATTTTTAATTACTACATAATCAAAATCAAATGTAAAACAAAAAATGGAATATATTAAAAAAAATACATGTTTCACCTATAAATTGATACATTCAAGATTGAAATATAAACGATGTATTGATATGATAAGTAACTATTATATCACAAGTATGTGATTACTTGATTTAGGATGAGTTAATTACTTAACCTGGGTTCAGGGTTACTTCCTCTCTTCTACACACTACATTTAAGAGTTTTAAAAATATGTATTCAATATATGGGTCAAACTCATAATATTTATAATAAATAATCAACACCAAACAAAAAAATAATTACCATGTATATATATTCCTAAAATCAAAAGATATTCAATTATGTCCACAAAACTCTATTTTATGGTCAAGATCATTAATATAATTAGGTCTGTCACACTTCAATTCAAAAATCCAGATGTTCAATAATCACATCTGATTAATACGTTTTATTATTGATATTGAATGTTATTATATGCTTATATGTGTGTCATTATGTTTTTATTTCTTCTTTGTTAATCTATTATATAGAATCTAGAATAATTTTATGTTTAAAATAAAAATTCAAAACATCAATTAATTTCTATTTGAAATCAAAACCTCAGATTTTTTTCCATTTGAGATCCACCATTGAAATTGAAAATATCAATTTAAATATGTTTTAATAAGTACCAAATCTCAATCAGATTAACACATTGTCACATTTATTTGAATTATGTACACGACATGAATCATGGAACAACCAAGTACTTTGAGGTGTGATTTTCTAGTTTCTATACAACTTATCACAACTTCTAGATAGGTTATACTATGACAAAATGTTTTAAAGCATGGGATTTCCTAGAAAAAATCACTAAAAGAATACAAAAATTATCATAGTGTAGTTTTCATTTTTTATTTGAAAGTTATTTAATTCCATAAACACTTTAATCTTCATAGATAGTTTCATGAAATGACCTTTTATGTTGCAATACAGCCAAACCCTTTCCAAAGTCAATAATATATACTCTCATTTTCATTATGGTGTTGCTTATGGTGTTGGATAATAAACTAAAAATATCAAAAATATGATAATGGGAGAAATATTAAATTTCATAGAATAGATTATAAACATAGAAATTTCTTAGGAATACATATTCATGTAATGATACATATTTCCATGATGTGTACCAATATTACGATGTTAATTCTCACGAAGAGACACATAGTTTACAAAATGAACTTCCCTTTTATGATGATCTTAGAATCATCTATATAGTGATCAAAAATAATTAAAAATACTTAGAAAATATTTCAAATTGATAAAAAATAACCTTTAATACAAATCACACCATAAAAACCATTATTTGTAACATTGTCCCACATTCAGTCTCTCAAGGAGTGAGGATTCAATACTCAGAGATTTCAATATCATTCTACCATGATACCTATGAATGTTAAGCTTTATATATGTTAAGAGGATCATCAAATAATAATAACTACTACCCATATAAAACACATTTGGATTAGTATTCCTAATTAATACCAGCCACAATATTCCACTTCCTAGGGTTATATTCCATCGCAAAGTCAGAAGATTATAATAAATCAACCCACCTCTAATAATAATTTTTCCATTCCTTCTATGAAAAAATATACCTATGCCTTATATAATAGATATATGATTCCAACCACTCACCCAATATGTTTTGACACCAACATCTCAGTTTTTACACTGTCATCTATAACTCTATATCATGCATCAAGTAGTTCCACTCATATATACTTAGCTTCCTTAAACCGTAAGTGACTACTCACTTACCTTAAATCAAAACTACCATAATACTAACAATATACATAACATAATAAAATATATAATCCATACCTAGATCATGTATGGTTAGGATCAGTGTGGATATATTTCTCCCCTTCATCTTTAAAAAGGATCTCTAAAAATATTACAAGAGGAACTTCACCCCTTCTTATTTTAGTATACCATTGACATGACCAAATGAAAGAATTCCAAAATAGACCTTCAGTAGTAATATACCAATCCCAGGAATATATTATTCCAAAAATTGTAATTTTGTAACTCCCAAGAAACCACAAACTTAACTTTCTATGATTCCTCTAAAATACCTATATAAAATATCAAATATCGGAAGATGTGTCCCTCATTGATCAAGAAATAGAACTTTAAGTTCCTGTAATTTCACTAATTCATCCTTATAGTACTTAAAATGATATTAAAATGGAAATCAAGATCCTCCCCATATTGGTAGTTGACTACAATATTGTTGATGAATAATACAATTAAATAGTTCAAATCCTAATTAAATACATGATTTATCAAGGCCATAAACACTACATGAATGTTTTTCAACCTCAACGGATTCTCATGATACTCATATAGTCTATAACAGAATTGAATATCACAATATGGTATATTATAAGGCCTTACTCACAACTAATGGTAACCTAGTCATAAATTGATGTAATATAATCACTTATATAATATTATCTAATAGAATAATTATTAAATAAGTATACTTTTTTTCCAATTCTTAATTATCACCAGGTTCAGTCTATGATAATTCATACACAATAGTAGTGATTTCTCATCCTTGTTAGAGAACCACATAGGAGACCTCTAAGGGAACATACTGGTAAAATAATTACATTTACATCTAAATCATTATGTGTATCTCTAATATCATAAATCTCTACAGTATTCATCCAGTAAGTCAGAATATATATATGAACTGTACTGGGAATAAGATCATTCATAAAATCAATTCTATTCTCCAATGGTAATCCCAAAAAATCATGAAGAAATTCACCATGGAATAGATGAAAATTGTAAGATAAAACTCATGATTTATCTTCTAATCTATAAAAGTAATTTTTAATAGTTGGGTTGTGATCACCCCAAAAAATTGTTAGATAGGTATCAAATAAACTTCCTAGAAATCTTGTACACCAACATAGGTATAAAAATCACCCTCTATAAACATGAAAGATACCCACTGGGGGTATTATATGATATTTTCTTATTACAAATTCTATCAGTAATAACATCAATCATACACTATATCCCATGATCAAGTTGTTATATAAATAAATGCTTAATAAACACACCATAGAATGGATCAATAATGGAAATATAGACCTCCTAGTTAATTTTATCATATCTTAAGGCAATATTAAACAATTGGGATATGATCTCCCCAAGAATATGATAGATATTTATTGAATTTCCTTTCTATAAATACTTCACAGCAACGTATGTATAACATTAACCCTTAATATATTTGAAAGACACCCACTGGTGGTAGTAGTTGATATGTTCGTAGTATTAAGTAAGACAATATATCATGAAGAACACATCAGAAATTGCTTCTTCAGAACAATGAAGTCCAATATAATCATATATACAAAACTCACTATGGAAAAGTATGGAAATCTATAGACGCCCGTTTATAATACCCCCAAGGGAGTATCAATAGAAAAAACCACCCTAAAGGAACTCTATATAAACCAATAGATCATTGAAAAGATTGGGATATATGAATGAGTGTGGAAGACCTGTCTCAAATAAAATATAATCTAATTCATATTCCATAAGAATTGAACCATGGACTTCAGATGGCTTCCATCACTATACAGAAAGTGTCTTCTCTATGGAAGTTTGTTGTCCTAAACCTCATTCCATATCTCCCATTTCCTAACTTCCTTGAGGTATATATACTAATTAGTGATACTTCCTCTAAAAATAGTCACTATAATCTTAATGGGAATCATATCTCTAATTATCATACCACTATTGTGTTTGTAGCCCAACCTCTAAACACTAGGTCTAAAAACTATTTTCCCACAATCAAGAAATGGTGAGCCCAATAGAACTTCTACAGGTTCCCAATATCATTATAGAAAACTCATTTGGAGTTCCATTAAAATCATGCAGAACATTTCCCTTCTGGTCACACTGATAGTAATTGATTGAGGCTCTCCCTCTTAGAGGAAGAAAATAACCACTACAATAACAAGTATCTCTATATCAACTCAGTAAAAAATCTTCGAACCACTAGTTCATAATTTAAAAATATCCAATCATGGAAATGGAAAAGGAATCATGTACCTTAGAGAAACTAACCATAGTTTCATTTTTCCACATAAGAAATTCCTAATTAAAAAACTCTAAGAAGGATGTATATGAATCTTTTTTAATCTAGGATCGAATATAATTCCTTGTTCTATTTTCAAAACAATTTATCCAAATAGTCTCATAGTCTTCCAACATAGGTGATAATCACAGTTATTTAGAAATTTTTCTGTAATAATCTATCACCAATAGACTCCCTCTTTAATAGATACATGGAATTCCTAGTTTTTTAAACCTTAAAGTATTTGAATAAAAATGATTAAAGGGTTGTATCTAAAATTAATTCTAGGAAAGCCCAAATTTTTTCCTTCTTATACCTAAAATCCCATCAACCCTATGTTAATCCAAAATTCATTTAAATAGTAGAGTCCACCCACCTCTTGGGGGTGTTTCAAGGTGATAAAACATATTTTACAAAGAATTTATCCAGAACATGATAGACATGGTCCCACCCTCACCCACAAAGTGTGGAGGATGATATAGCTTGAAATTATGTGCCCAATCAAACATGGGCATCCTAACTATTAGTGCCACATTCCTTCATCAACTGTATGAGATGATTCAAACACTCTTAGAGATTTTTATTGATAAGAATAATAGGTTCAATAAGAAACTATGTCTTAACTATAGACAGATCGTGCAAATACAATACATCCTTAACCTCAAAAAAAGTTTTTTTTTTAAAATAATATCTATAAAAATACCATGAACCCGACTCAGAATAAATTTATTTCATCTTTATAGAAATTACAGCTTAGGGTAATAAATATAAGCACATTCAACTCTACCAAAAAAATTCATATCCATAAATATAGGGGTCTAACATATAAGATCATGTATAGTTCAATCTACCAACTATCAATCTAGGTATAGTATATAAAAGGGTACATAATTGGCATAGAATATCAAAGTAATAACTAGTTTTCCTGGTTCACTCAAATATATTTTCATCAAGATGTTATATTGGAAAATAATATATATGTTTATTTGACACATTAAGTGACCCAAACCTACATCATATAAACAATATTAGAAAAAAATTACCAATATAAGGAAAGTATGTGAATTTCATGTGAGTCCTACATGTTAAAAATGATGAATGAATGCACACTCTTACAGGAATATGAATATATAAAAATAATAAATAAAAAATAAATATCATAATGGCTCATTTCAAAAAAAATATCCCAAATATAAAAAAGAAAAAAATAATAGTCTTATCCTAGGAAACATGGAATTTTTTTATATATATGTTATCTTTTATCAAGAACAATATTCATACCAACCTCTAATATCATCTTATCTCTTGTCTACCATATCCCAAATTAAATTGGGAAAAAGGTTGTGATAAAACTTTGTAACATATCCAATCTGATACACCTCTACTTTTATAGAACCGGGTCACTATATACCTCAACCATGAATATTTGTACACCAAATGATACCATCTAATGGTGATTATGGACATATAACACATCGGGATACTGTAACCTTTGGTATAGATAACCATAAAATCATAGAGAATGAAATATCAAGAATTATTCATATCAATACAAAATTATCACATGATATAAAACATATATTAATACAATAAAACAAAAAATATAAATAGTATATAGTGTCAAAATATACTACATTACAAGTAATACAATGTAAATAAGATATTTTGTGGGTATATCATATATAACTAGCCCATACTCTTCTCCAAACTCTAACCAATGTCCACCATCTTATCCATTCAATGTATCATGGCCCTTTCCCAAAACTAGGTCATGAAACATAAATTCTTCATGGTTGATCATGTGATCATGTAGGGTTAGAGTAAAACACTTTAGGCTACCACAAATGGTGTATCTACCAAATCTAGTAGATAAATGTGCATGATCGATATAAATTTTTAATATATGATGCAAATAAACTTATCACCCCATGCATTACTCCTTTCAAACCACATGTGAACATACCTACATTGGCTAGTGTTTGAAAGGGACGACATACCCTTGGTCTCGACACACCTAAAGGATGATAAATTCAACTCTTATAATATTTAAAATGGTTTTAAGAGGAGAAGAAATACAAGAAAATCCTACACTATAATGCCCTATCAACTAGGTGGATAATATACCACTAATGTTACTTTCATATTGAATGGTGTACCACTGATAACACATCATAAGGGGTTGATTAAACAAAAATATAAAATATTTGGTGGATGTTATACTACTAAAAAATGATACCAAGTAGATGATAAATCACCAAATAGTTCTCAAAAGTAAATTATGATCAACAAATATGAAATCTCAAGTGGCTGATATACATCTGGAATGATGTCTTAATGTTTCTGTTGTTATTTCATTTCATCACTATCTTGATAAATAATGGATCAAAATCACATATAGAGTGGATGGGATTCCACAACATAGTAAGAGTATATGAGAAACAACCTCTAATTTAATTAAAGTTGACAAGGCACCACCATATTATACAAAACCATCAATGTAAGTTTTTAGTAATTTAAAAAATAAATGTAAATAATTCAAAATTATTTAATGCATCTAATTTCATGATCTCAATCCATTATCCCACTCATAGTCTCATTCCTAGGTCCAATTTCCCCTATCCTAGCACATTATCAATACAATACTCACTAGAAGATTCATTAGTTTAATAGAATAGGCTATTTGGGTTGATTGTTAATCATAGGAACCCATTATATGTCTAATCTATTGGTTTTTTAATATAGCATGTAGTGAAATTAGTCATCAGTGATAAATATTGTTTTATCCCAATAACTAAACACCAATCATATCCAATATGATCGTCACTTATTCCATTACGATTCACAGAAACAAATAGGATTTAATTTTTGGGATTGGTTAAAAATTCCTTTCATATATTTCATACAATACATATATAACATATAAACATATTTTTAAAGTAATGGTCCCCCAAAATTTATCTATTAGGGCCTTGATCATTGAAAACCACTAGTTTATTTGGCTTCAATTGGTCAAAATCAATAAATTGGACATCACCCCAAAATTAGGGACTGGTCAGGGATTTATGGGGAAATAGGGAGATAAAATAAGAAATGATCAAATATGATCATTATCCGTACTCGAGGAACTATGATATATGACCATTAATTCCAATCCCAAATGACGGACATCCACCAATTGGAAAAAAAAGATGGAGAGGCAAAGTGGATCTTAGGAATTGTGTCCTATAAATGGGTGGAAAAATAATTTTAATAAATAATTAAAAATTAATTAATTTATAATTTTAGAAAAATAAATGTAGAAACCCATTGGGTTCCCACCATCCAAACATTGAGTTCCTGATGGAAATTGGTTACCCCATATAGTCTTATTAGACACTCAATGGCCCACTTAGAGTTACTTTCTTCTTAAACACTCCCAATACATACCCAGTATTAGTCCACCAGGTATGTAATTGAATCCATTAGTTGAAATTTGTTTTGATATTCAATACGTTTTCATGAAATGGACTCTCAATTGCTCTGAAACACCTCAGACACTCATAATTCTCCTAAATACATGGGTGTTTATGAAATTTAGATTTAAAACATACCTCATAAAGATATGGGGTTTCATAAAATTATGGAGTGTGTTTACTTTCACTCACCACAAACTTTAACATAATGTTGTCTCATACATGAAACCATGTTATCATAAGAACATAATGAATGGAGGTGAGAAGGAAAATCATGTTTCATTATTAGACTCACACATACCTATATACATGACATGGATTTTGATTTACATGGATAAACTACCATGTTTTCATTTTAATTATAGATATCATATTGAGGTTATACCCTTACCTTAGTAAGAGAAATGTGAGGAGGCTAATGATTTGGTATGATTTGATCTATATGTCGAGATAGAGTAATTTGTTTTTTATTTATTTATTTTACTACATTTTGATCAACCAAAATTTTATTATGTATTTATTGATTCCCATTATGTATATTTTTTATTGACTCCTTGTTATTTTAACACATTATATATAGTAGTTTATTTATATACAATGGAATACAAGATTATATCCTGGCTCCCTATTTTTTCCACGTATTTTGCATATATACATTATCTGGTCAGATCAATATAATTTTTCGGTAGATTCAAAAATGGATATTGTATTTTATAATTAACATAATAGTATCCCAATGATTATTGTTTCCCCTCGGTGCTAGTTAAAAACCTCTAGAATATGGTTAAACCCACCTAAGGTCAAATAAAATCTCTAAAATAGTTATTTCTTGAGTGAAATAGGTATTTTTGTTTCATTACCATTAATTAATATATTATATATCATCCAATAAAGTGAAATAGAGAAATAATAACAACATTGTAGAGATAATGCATGTAGAAACACTATAGAAATCAAACAATAATAATAAAATAACAAAAAATTATAATTAATCATGTAATATTATATATTTTTATATAGTAAAACATAAAAGGTTCAACTATTTGATTATATATATATATATATATATACAAAAAATTTAGAAAAAAGAAGGAAAATCCATGGAGTAATTGATTCCGAAGAGTACTCATTCTTATACTAGAATCCAATCTCCATAAACCTTCAATAAGCTATCACTAACTTGACTTATTCTCACCAGGAATATTCATTTAATTACATAAGAAAACATATTGTTTTCACAAACATTGAGGTCCGTATATTTAGTGTGTGTATGAAACATAGCAAGTTTCCAAAAACTAATAGTTAATATTACATAATATATATAGAAATCATGTACTATCATGTATATAATTCAATAACATTAAAGTAAAAATCAAATATCCTAACCTAGTGTAGAAATCTTATTCTTACTAAGCCACTATTAAGACCAATCCTACCTATTCCCACCATAATTAGTCTTCTGTGTCTATTATAGTACCATATAACCACATTTTCTCATATTTGGAGTTTTGATGTTGTGTATTCATTCAACATAACACCATCGAGGGAATATTAAAGGCACACTGTAATTCTATATCAAATTATATTACATTTTTTGGATCAAAATATTTGGTATATATAACATCATATTGGTAATATTATTAATAATATTTTTCCCCACATTACATCTAACTGAGATTCAATGCATAACAAATTAGTCTCATGAAATCATATGGTATTCCATTGAATAATGGATCACAATGTTACATAGTCCACCATAAGTATCCCCTATTGGTTTATATTCTATATACAACATCAATATTTATAAATTAATATTAACTAATAAATAATTAAATATGAATCCGAAGATTGATACTTAGCCCCTCTAGAAGTTCCGCCTTTCCCATTCCTTTTATTAGTATTTTAACACATATCCATTAGAACATATCCCAGCCACATAGATATCATTATTTATATTTGATATCAATTAAACATGTAAATGGTCCTTAGACATTCTTATTTGTGTTTTATTATAAATTACCTATAGGAATTCATGTCAATGAAAATGTAAAATTCCAACTACCCTTGCAAGAACAATAGTAATAGTGTTAAAAGATTTCACCAGTATATTTATTACATTTCCTAATTCTATGCACCCTTAATAGGATTCTCCAAAATAATAATTTATATCCCAAAAATTGATATATTATTTATCGGTCCAATAATAAATCTAAGTAAGGAGGAATATTCACACTAATCCATAATGCCTCAATTAATTAATGCATTTTCTTGAAAATTTTATGCACCTATCTGGTTATAATTTAATCAAATGCCTATTATCAGACACAATATCACAAAAAAACACATATGATCAAAATAAGTGATAATTTACTTCTACAATTTTTTTTTATAAATTTGCCTAAGGATATTGGTCATTGAATTTTAATTTAGTCGATTAATCCAATCAAACACTACTAAAATAGAGAATATAGGGGTTTTCATAAATATCCATTAACCAATGATTTAAACTAATTAAGAACACCAACCTCACATTAGCCTTTCTACATGGAGGATCACCACTACCCATGGATTAAATAAACAGTAAAGGATCAAGGGAAAATATTAGATTGTGGACAAAGGCCTTCGATTGAGCCCCCCATTTATAGGGTGAAAAATGGATCAAATATCTCAACATTAAGCATTTTAAAACAAAAAAAATATAATTCTAACATGATATACTACTTCAATACAGAAACATTTAAATTTAAATTTAACATTCATAAAAAAATTAGATATTCATCATTATACAATTGGGAATTATGACTATTCATGTCATCCAATAAATCATTCATTTCATATTTTCAATTTTATTAACCTAAATTTTGATAATTGGGACCCCTAAATCTTAAAAATGACATAACACACCATAATAATAATAAAATACGGTTGGAAAAAAAATTCCTTGATCCCAAATTCACCCCACTAGGTTAAACTGTAATGTTCTCATTTCAAATGTTCCTGTTTATAAAAAAAGATAATATACAATAAATAATGAAAAAAAGGATTAAAACTAGTCCTATGTGATCCCTATAATATTCCCAGGTCAAATTCAGGACACCCATATTCCATATAAATTTATTATATATCTATATAATGATAATACTATTAAAATAAACATCTCTAGTGAATGGAAATTTAATTGAATAATAAATTTGAATTCATAAATAGTAATTATACAATGTTGGTCATTATAACTCCATAAAATATATAATATCATCCCAAGGAATGTCATTGAGCATCCTTTGTGAACAAAACCGGCCACTAGGACATCATGGATACATATTTCTCCAATTTATCTTCTTGAAAATGGTCATGTTGTCACAAGATATGAACTAAATGTACTATATTCTTCTTATTGTATTCTCACTATGATATATAATTTACACATATCAATCCTCATATATGGCATAATCCAACAATTTAACCTTATAATGACTGATCATATATGAATTTTAAGGCATATATATCCAAAACTAACTCTTGTGAAATACATCATGCATTGAAATATACTAAGGAGGAAGTGCTAACTGAAAATCTATTACCACAATTTTCTCTAAAATAATATTAGGATATATATATTAGACTGAAAAATAACTTTATGTCTTAATATAATGGTGTCTCTATAATATATATACCTATAATAATTATTAATATCTAAGACTGAACTCTAATGGTCAACACTTTTGGTTTATCTTAAATTATTATAACCTCTGAGATATTATAAAATATTTGATAATAAAATAAATATTATTCGTAGTCTATATCATGAGACTATGTATAGGTAATTTTGATTCTTCCACCACCATCCAAAATTGGGGGTAATTGTATATATTACTCTATAATTCCCTGAGTGGCGACATCTATATTGATTTCTGATAATTTTTTATAATGATATAAATATACACTTAATATAATCCAAAATATGGAAATATTAAACATCTCATGGTTTCTGTTAGAGTGAACCATATCATTTTGAAGGTAACTATATCATTGTTCTTCACATGTAATTTCTTGTGTTATATGATAATTCATGCTAATTACATGTATTGACTACAATTATATATCATGAGTCGTTGAACCACACTATGTTATTTTAAAATATTTTTAAACATCCATGGTATATTGTTTAAACATTAAATTAAGGATGAAAGTATTGAATTGAAAACTAGAAAGAGATTAAAGATTATGAAATGTTTATTAAATGTTTTAATTCATAATGGTTATTTATAAAATTATTTATCTCTATAGATTGTCCTTTGATAGATATAAAATTTTGTTCATGGTTTTCCAATTGTATAAAAATTTTGTATGAGAATTTGGTTTAATAGAGTCATTAAACTGATTGATTTGAAAATATATTTTATTTAGATATTTAACCAATAGTTTTAGTGGACCATGTCTTGAATAGGACACATCCCATAATTTAAGATATTTTTAAAACCCATGGATTACCTTTGATGAATGAATACTTTTTCCACATAGTGATCTTCAATAAATATGGGTGAAGATGAAGGCAAGGCTTCAGGAGAAAAGGGGTACGGTATTGTTAATATTTTATTCAATTTAAATGAACCATTGTATATTATAGAAAATGTTTTTTAAAAATGTTTTCCTCTAGGTATAAAAATTGGTTTTCTCTACCAAAACCAATGAAAGTATCAAAGTGACTTCCATTAACTTTTTATTATATTTTTAAGGGATGAAGAATGTAGAGAAATAATATTACATTTTTTATAATGTATTTTATGAAAAGTGTTTATGGTTAATGAAGATATTAAAAACCATGAAATGTAACTAAAAAAACTGTGCATGAATTATGAAAAGTTTGAAATTGCATCATATTTTGTGAAAAATAATTACCTAAATATTTTTCCAAAAAATAATAATATAAAAATATTATTTTTACACCATGTTTTTATAATTAAATGGTAGTGGTTTATATGGGAATGAAATATCTATATAAAATGAATAATTTTTTTAAAAATAATACCATGTTGTTTCAAAAGTATATGTTTTAAAGGAACTTTTGTAAAATAATTACATAACAAAACCATCATAGATCCCTTAGAAATTATATTAACCTCAAAAGAACTATTTAATAGTTTATAGTAAAACCTGGCATGGTTTTATCTATTATAATTAAATTTCATTCCTTAAAATTTTAAAAATACTACTTTGGTGAAAGTGACTTAAGGTAAAGCTAAATATGATGGGTGATTTAGATCCTCCCATAATTATTTTGGGGGATAAGATCTTTATTTTAGATGCATTATGAATTTATAAAATGTTCATAAATTATTAAATTAAAATATATAAAGAAATTTATAATAATATATGAAACATTCATAAATTGTAATATACAATGTTTTTACTAAATGAATCATTTCATAAATTTGGTTAAATAAAGACAAAATAATTTGGACAATTTTATCAATAATTAAAAATAGTTATATTTTTTATTTAATTATGTAAACTTTTACACATAATATACGAAATTATTATATGAATTATAATTTTTTCCATAAATTTTAATTATTAAGGATTCTATATCAAATAAATTGTAAAATTAAAATGTGAAAGATTTGATATTGAAATAATATTAACATGATGGTCTAAAAAAAATATACTTAAAGATATAAAATAAAAAATTACACAAATATTATTAAAATATAATTTTCCCCTATAAACACATATGATTTAATTTTAAATAGGTATTATACTTTTAGTGGTAGAAACTCTTTAATATTTCATTAATAAATGATTATAAACAATAATACTCATTTAACAAAATCATATATTTTATAAAATATAATTTCATCAACATTTATTTTGAGATTATTAATTAAAAAGGAGAATATTGATGTAATAAATTTCATAAACATGTATAAGAACATGATAAAAGTTGTTATACAATAGAGAAAAATTTTTGTATTAGGGAAAAAATATACAATGTATGTTCTTGTCAATGAATCTATTCAAGAAGAAAAATATTATTAAAATATGTAAAAAAAAGATTAATGTTGCATATCTATGTTGATATTTGTTTCTATGGATCTTAATATATTAATGTAACATGGAAAAATGGATTATTCAGTTATGATATAAATTTAAAAATCTTTTTGAAGAAAAAATTATACATGAGATATATGAATTTTATAAATAACTCTATCATTGTAATATAGGTGAGGGTGCTATTATAAGATCATAGAATTCATTGAGGTATGTTCTTGTTTAAAATGATGGTTAAAATTATTTTAATATAGTTAATGATATGTTTTATGGATTTATGAGGATTCTCGGGGGTATTCTGGGAGTTCGAGACATTGAAGTGGGGTAAAGTATTCATCCAATGTTTGTTACACGATTGTTACACAGTTAGTAGTAACTCTGTGCCCAAATTGTGAATACCTGGAGGAGGGTTTCACAATTTCAAGAAACCCTGCAAGGGGGAAATTACAAACCCTAATGACTTGAATAGAGCCTTCTCGCATGGTCAACATTTTTTTTTCAAACTGTGCAGGGTTACTAGGTAACCGTGCGGCCTGGCCCCCACTTGGATAGTGGGTGGTGCCTGGATGGTGCATGGTTTGGCCAAAATTGTAGCAAAACTGTGTTCCCCATTAAAAGTGGGGGTTTACCCTTTTTTCCTCTTGGTATATAAGTGTTATAACTCATTATCTTACTCCATTCCTCATCCAATAGCCCTAGTGATGAACCAAATCACCCTGAACTTCCAAAGGACCGATCTCACTCATTTCTAATCCATTCGAATCATCATTGGTTTCAAATTTAATCTATATGTGAGTCTAACACACCTATTCTTTCATTTTCTAGATTATAATATTTGTAGTTGTTCTTCTTCATCCGAATCCCAAAACCCCTATTTTTATAGCTTATCATAGTTTCAGTCTTCAAAGGGTGTTCAAATCTGAATCAAAGGATAGGGTTAAGTGAACGTTCATCTTCCAAATTGAGGTAGGTTGTCTATAAGTTGTATCTTGTAGTGTTTTTGGTTATTTATTTGTTTTTTATTATTCTTGTTTGAATTGTGTTTCTCATTTGGGTTGCCTGATTTAAAATGATTTATTGAATGGGTAAATGTTTAATTAAACCCCTCATTATCCCTATAGGGTGTGTTGAGATAAATTTGACTAGGGTACAGGGAACCCATGGGGTGTGTCACTCCTTGAACATGGAAATTGAGATGTTAAGTGGAGAATTATATTATTATAATGTATATCCCATGATAAATTTTCTAACCTATATCTTGGGTTATGAAATGAAACTAATGGTAATTGTTTCCATTAGTTTACAGGGTATAAGGGGGTGTTTGTTATAATGTGAATGGGTTAAATGAACTAGAATTAATGTGTTAAATGACTTAGGGGTTTTCATGGAAATGTGTAAGTGAAATAAGGCTTGTGAATGACGACTTTTTTAATGGGTTGGGATATGAAAGGGGAAATGGGATAATGGGTTAAGTCATAAAGATGATTTACGTATTGAAAAAACTGTGAATTGTAAATGGTTTGTGTCCTACTGAGTTTGTTTTATAATTTTTTATATGTGGTAAATGATAAAATAAGAATATCTAGATGGATTATTAGTATGTGGGGTGTTTACTTGAGGTCTTATTCCCATAGTTCAAGTTGGACTGAGGCTCTAAACCACACAACTAGAATGCATGGGTTATGGAGTCGGATTTAAGATCTATGCCCCTGATGGTTGCATTCAATTTGAAAACCTGTACTGAGCCTCCATGGTAAGTGTGATGTAATTCTTTGTGAAAAATTTTTCCCAGTGAGCAAGGGAACTATAGTTATCCTCTTATAAAAAGTAGTTTATCGATACAGTCCACAGAGTAATTAATGAAAATGACTAAATCACAAAAAAAATGATGAAAATGGTTTAATTTAGTACTGTCAACTAATGTTTCTTATTTTATTTATTATTTACCTTGTTATTCATTTAGTACCTACATACAATATCTTTTAAGACTTGATATTTTATAGACACTATTGGTGGTGGCCTACTAAGTTGTACTCAAACCCTTCTCGAGTTATCGTTTGGTTCTTGAGCAAATTTCATGGTTCTAGGTCAGGAAAATGGAAAAGGCCTTATTATATAGGGTTGATTTGGTCATGGAATGTTAATGTAATAGAGAGAAAAAAGTAGAGTCAGAATCCATTTTCATGATAATTTATTATCTATATTTTGGGTTTTCTTACACTTAGTACTCTATGACATGACATAGCATATTTACCATTTAGTTTTCAGTTTGTACCCAGTTTTTGGAAGTATTTGGTAATGCTTGTTTATTATTTGTTTTCTAATATTATTCCTGTTATTTCATGATTTATATTCTATGGATTAATTTGATAAAGAGGGTATAGTCTCCCCATGTTATCTATTATACCTTCACTACTTGTCATTAGTCTTTGGCATATGAGGAGGCATGTCAAAGGTCTTGTATCGACCTGTCTGGGGGTACCAGTTTCGTGGAATCTGAGTTAGGGACATTAAAAAGTGTCATTAGAGTTGTTTTACTTTCTTTTATATTACCATTTAGTAATGGTATATGGGAAATTATGATGTTTCGAGTCTTGGTAATGCTCTCATGCAAGGGAGTTTCTAACCCATGTTTGGGTTAAAACCCAAGTTCTAAAGGTGGGATTGTTGTTTTTGATGTTTATTATTATGGTCAGATGATATTTCACCATTGGGTGATGCACTATATGTGTGATGTGACTATTTTATCATATTTATATCATGGTCAAATTTGTAGAATGTTGGGCATTAACCCATAATTTGAGGCACTTAGGTACATGGATAACATGAATCAAGGTTGGCACACATAGGGAAACTATATGGGATGTGAGGGGTAAAATGAATTGTAATTTTATTGATAAATAGAAAGAAATTGTGTCTAATAAAGATGATGAAAATGTTTAAATGGAAAAAATTAATAGAGTGGTTAAAATTTGGTTCTTAATAAAAGGTTATAAACAGGTAAAAATTTTGGTTTTAATAGGCTGTAAGATAGAATAGTACCTAAAAGAGAAATATTTGCATTGTGAAAGTGAAAACGATTAAAAATGATTTCTAACGAAAATAATTTCAGTTTTGTAAGTTAGTTTACCCCATGTTGAACACTACACAAGGTATGGATGGATAAGGGTAGTAATAGATATGCGATTATTCCCATTCAGATAGTGTTATTAAAATGGGTTGTTTTTGGCTAGTGAAAATCCTTCTTTTTTAAATCTATGAATGATTTATGTTATGTGTTCTAATAAGTGTGTTTGGAATTATAGAGGTATCCCACCATGAAAATTTGTGATGGTGGGTGATAAGAGGATATATCCAAGAATTCACCTCCATATGTAGATTAAGAAACCCTGGTGATCCAGGCTAATATAGGAGATTATCTGTTTTTTATAACATTACTTGTTTTATGTAGATGAAGGAACAAGACTATGGAAAAGTTGTTCTGAGTATTTTGTATATGAATAGGGAGTTCTAAATGAATAACCTTCAAAATTTTACTAGAGATGGTGGACTTGTGGCAGCTGAGTTTTGGATATAGTCTATCCTGATTATTCTTGATCACATAAATACTTCTCCAAAGAAGAGCCTAAAGTTGGTAGCTTACATGTTATGAGGTTAGGAAAAGAGTTGGTTAGATATCTTGGTTCTAACAGAACAGTTAGAGGTTATGTTGTGGAAAGGTTTATAGGAAATTTTTCTATAACATTTCTATCTGGAGACCTTGAGGTATCAGAAAGATATAGATTTTATGATTTTGACTCAGGGGATATGAAAGTGATGGATTATGTTAGCCACTTCACTAACCGACAATGCTTTATTACATTTTTGGTAGAAGTTGAGACAGCTATGGTGAGATGCTTTTAGGAAATACGTAGACATGAGATCAAGTCCCAACTGAATATCTTCTATTTTGAAAGGTTTTCTAAAGTTGTTATTCATTCCCTTATTTTGAAATGAAATTTCAAGGATTCTTCTAGTGGTGGACATGTTGTTCCAATTGGGTGATCAGGTTATATAGGTTTTGAAGGAATGAAGTGTCAATTTTAGATGTTTCTCTAAGGTGGTGGTGGATAGAGTAGTCAAAAAATAGTACCATTCTCTCAAGGTGATGATTGAGTTTTATATTATTAATGCGGTAGGATGGGACACATGTGTGGTCAGTGGACCCAAACACCAGTTGAGTACCGATCTTATTGAAGGACAGGTCATGTGTAAAGGTTTTGTAGGAGCCCTCGACAATTAAGTTTTTATGGGGGACCAAGTACATTATATATTAAGGAAAGTGTGTCAATTACCCCATATCAACCAGGCACTTGGAGATCTACTATCCATATTAATTGGGGTATTGGATGTGGTGATCCAAGTCAATGGAGTCCTTATCTACATGGGTAGTACAGGGCTAGGAACTCGAACATGGTCCATAGGAAGATGTACATGTCCACTTCTTGTAGTTAAACCAGCATCTGGAGGTGGCGAGGCTAGGACATCAATAGTTCTGGGTATGATTAATGTAGCTTCCATGCTTTCTAGTGCTTAATTCGATATAGGTTATCCACATTCTTTTATATATTCCAAATTTTTTAGTATGTTGGGCCTATCATTGGAATATATGTGTTGATCTATGTTGATAAATACACCATTAGGGGTGAGATCAGAAAATATCTAGTATTGTAAGAACTATTCCCCTAAGTTTGGTGAGTACCATTTTTTGTGGGACTTTTGTATGCTTGAAATGTCAGGTTTTGATCTAATCTTTGGAATGGACTGGATAGTGCTGTAATAGGCCCATGTTAACTATTACCATCATAGGGTAACATTCAAATACCTTAAGTGAAATATGTATGTTCACCATGGGTAATGGGATATCTGAGTAGGCAATACATGGCCAGTCTATCAACATTTGGGTGAAATCCCAAACCAAGTGTCTTGTCTTATGCTTGATGATGGGGAAGTATAGTAGCTTATTTTCCCTCTCAGGGTGGATTAGTTTTAGGATATGTTTCTTTAATAAATCTCAATACTACAACCTGAGAGGGATATTGAGTTCACAATATAGTTTTGGTTGGGAGAATAACCTATTTTGATTCCTCCCTATATAATCGCAATAGCATAACTCTAGTAACATAACACTCGGTTGTAGGAATGAGAGAAAGGGGGTTTATTATTTTGGGTATGTCACATTAGGGATCTCAGGTTCTATTTTCCATGAAGGATGAAAAAACATTACGGTTGTGTGTTAATTATAGATGTTTAAATCAGATGATAGTTAAGAAATAATAACCTCTTCCTAAAATTGAAGATCTTTTTGTCTAACTGAGTGGTTTTTCTATGTTCTCTAATATTGAATTAATATCAGGGTAGCATCAGCTGAGGGTGAGACGTTATGATATACTAAAAACTTATTTTTTAAAAAGTTATGGGTTGTATGAGTTTTTTTTGATGATTTTTAGGCTGAACAATTCTCCAGTAGTGTTTATGGCCTTGATGAATTGAATCATTCACCCGTAGTTGTATTAGTTCGTAGTAGTTTTGTGGATGATTTCTTTGTGTACTCTAATACTTATGACGATCATGCTAAAAATATTGACATCATTCTGAGTACACTAAGAGATCATATTCTATATTCCATGCTATCTAAGGGTCATTTTTGGATTGACATGGTACATTTCTTGGGTCACAACATCTTTAGGGAAGGTGTATCTATAGACCCAGATAAAATTAATTCTATTGTGCCTTGGCAGCATCCCATAATGATTTTTGATGTCTAATGTTTTCTAGGATTGGATTTCTACTATCAAGGGTTGATCAAGGATTTATCCCACTTAGAAGCAACACTATTTGGTTTAACTAAGAAGGGCCTCAAGTTTTAATTTTATGAAGCATATGGGAATTCTTTCTAGGAGTTAAATAAGTGGCTGACAACTGCACTGATCATGATCATACCTAAGTAGGGTAAGAAGTATAACTTGTTCTCTGAGGCATCTAGTGTTGGTATTGGGGAAATGATAATGAATAATGACCGAGTTGTGTCATATGGGTCTTGGTAGTTGTGGACTCATGAATGAAAATACCCAATGTATGATCTTGAATTGACCATGGAATTTTATTCCTTGAAATGTAGGTGGAATTATTTATTATGAGATAGGTTTGTAGTGTATACCAATCATAAGATACTTAAGTACATATTTTCTCAGCATTATTTGAACCTTCACCAGTAAAGAATGGTTAATTACATGTAGTCCTTATATTTTAAATTGGTTTAAATGCCAAAAAAAGGAAAATATGTCATGAATACTTTGAGTTGGGAGACTCAAAGACCAGTAGTTCAGGAATCATGTTCTACGTAGAGGATAATAGAGATGTTTTCTAAGATGAACCGGGTGGTTCATGATAGAAAAGGGAATATGGAACTTGCATCCTTGGAAGTTGATTCCATCATTCTAAGATAGATCAAGGAGATTCATTATGATGATATAGGGTGTTTCTCTTTGAGGCAATGTCTTAAATGTGATGAGTCACCTTCCAATTGTACTATTGGTGTCGATGAGATCGTTTATGATAGTGGCCTTTTTGTCATTCCTATATGTATATGAGAAGAATTGATGCAAGAGTTCCATACATCATAGTGGGTGGTGCATCCTAGTTTGAAAAATATGTATTGTGATATTCATAGGAATTATTTTTGGCCAAGGATGAAGAAGGAATTTGTGGGTTTAATGACATGATGCTACACATGTCATTAGGTGAAGGTCAAGTATCACAGACTGGGTGGTTGGTCACGACCATTACCCATTTCAGAATGGAAATGGGGTGATGTGATGATGAATTTTTTTGTGTTCCTTCCAAGTAAACCTTGAAGTAATGATTTCAAAAGGGTAGTTGTGGATCAGTTGACCAGGGTGGCACATTTCTTACTGATATAAGAGACCCTCTCCATTGATCGGTTGGGAAAGTTTTATGTAAAAAATCGACCTAGGTTACCCTCAAAAATAGAACCCAAACTGATCTTCCATATACCCAAAGGGCATTTCTGATCCCTATGGGATTGAAAAAATCACATGGGAATCGAACAAAAAACTAGAGGGAATGATTTTTTCCAACCTATACAAACACATGGCATGTATACACACACACAAAAGATACATAGGAAGTTTAATTAATATATTCCCTAGCTGTAAAAAAATAGAGGAAACCAAAATGAATGAAAAAATAGCCCAAACTCAAAAGGAAAATCCCATCAATGGACCGGTTCCAAATAGCTACTCCATGTGATGATATGAACAACACCCCCCATCTCACCACCAGCTACCCAACCCAACTAAAATGAAACCTCGCTACCTCCCTATGGCACCTTGCCTTTCCCTGTAATGGAAGATGTACAAAGGTATACACACCACCGAATAGGTGTGCAGGTCATGAGATAACAGGATCAATAGGATCCCACCCAAGTGTTCCATACCAAGTCTCTATATAAAAATTCACATTTGGACATTTTAAATAAAACATGGCATGATAAGAAAAAAATAGTTTTATATAAAACATGGTAAACATTTTCCCTTTATCATAGTTCAAAAAAATGGTGAGTATATCAATTTTAAAGAACATTTTCCATATCATATTTCACAAGAATAAAAATGCATATCAAGGATAACATAAAAAATTCAATAAATAAAAAAAAGAAGCATGTGTATCATCACCAAGGATCACTATACTTCAAACTAACTGACTACTCATACCAAAATCAATCAACTGCACAATCCATCATCTAGAATACATTCCTAAAGGTAGAGAAATACCCCATGAGTAAACCCCCTTAACAAACTCAATATCAATCCCCTAGAATAATGGTCCTAGGAAAACTAAAAAATCCCCATGAGAAAATGACCCAATGATCACAAAAAATGGATGATGGCCTCAAGATAAACCTTCCATTTAAGTACACGAGGTAATAAATACACTAATTTTCACAAATAAATCAAATTATTTGAAACAATTTAAAATTCATTTCATAATCCATTTCAATTATATGAAAATACCCCTTTTCTTTCCATTTATCAATAAATAGGGAAAGACTATTTTTCTTAAAAAACTCTTTTCAACACACACAAAAAAACCATGTAAATTCATTTTATAAATCATTTTATAAAACAAGAACAATAAGGTTTATCAATATAGGCTATATATGGAACCACCTACCTCAAAACTCAGTTCATACATTCCCTCAAAATGATCCACCAATGATATGAAACCCAATAATTCCAAAAAAAGACCCTAGAATCCAATCCACACTAATTAGGATTGATCCAATTGAGAAAAATAGTCGGAGGAGAAGAGTAAATACCACATACCTAAATAATGAACACCCAAATCACTAAGAACAATAATGGAATGCCCTCTAGAATAATATGTCACAATGGATCTTTTATGATATAAATAATAAATGAAAATTTAGATCAATAGATCTGATAACAAAGCCCAAGGGAACTACCATGATCAATTGAAATAAAGAAGTGGGACGTTTTCTTACTCGGAGAGATGCACCAAAAATTCAACGGAGGTCATATACAAAATGGATAGATCTAGAAGAATAATAGTGTCAAAAAATTTCCTAGGAATTTCCTCAGTTCAAGAAAAAGGGAGTCTTGAGAATGAACTGAAACAAAATCAACAGCACGCCTATTTTAAAAACTGTACATGGGGAATTATATAACATGTAACTGTCAATGATTCATAAATGCTGGAAAATCCGTCACATCATATTAAAATCTATACATTTATTAACTCATGATGTGTAATATCTCTTCATGATAGGAAACATCTCATAGTGTAAATCCTTTCATGAATTACATCTAGTAACTCTTACACGTCGTGTAACCTAGCTACACTGTGTGAAATCCTCTTGTAGCCTACAGAAAAAAAAGACTAAAGCTAAGATCCCACCAAATATGTGAATTCACCATTATTTCTATCCTCCAAATTCCTTCTCAAACTTATATAGACAATAAAAAAGGAAATACATGATGTGTCTTAGGATATACCTGAAAGATGGGTAACTCGATGTTACATTTTATATATGGAAGATAGTGGGGTTTTATGGAGTTCCATGTAATATTTTTTTTGTATCATGATATGTTTTTTACTTCATGCATATGGAAGGGGTTGTAGAAGGTTCTTAGTATCTGGGTGTTTTGGAGTATGAAATTCCACCAATAGATAGATAGGTAGTTAGAGCGTACCATGCAGGTGTTGGAGGATAATTTGAGAGAATGTGTCCTAGATTTTTGTGGATCTTGGGAGAATCACTTGGTGTTTATTGAGTTATATTATAAAAATAATTACAATGAAATGATTTGGATGGAACCATATGAGGAACTCTATGATAGGCCATTTATATCATCGTTATGTTGGATAGAGCCTATATAATCAAAGTTGTTGGGGACGAGTCCCACGCATGAGACATCAGAACAGGTTTATTTGATTCATAAGTGAATGGTTATAGCCTATAGGAATAAATTTTTAATATGGATCAGTGTTATTGACCTCTTGAGTTATGGGGGTATGTCGTGTGTTTTTTTGGGTTTATCCAAGGCTAGGACATTATAGTATTTGAATGTTGGGTAAGTTGGTTCCCAGGTATGTGAGTTTTTCTGAGATTATGGATAGGATTTGATAGGTGATGTATTGATTGGCTCTTAAACTATAGTATAATGGTATGCACGATGCTTTTCATGGGTTGCAGCTTCTTCAGTATCACCCTGAACCTTCTCGTGTAATTTATGTTGATGAATTTGATGTTGAGGAAGATGTGTCCTTTGAGGAGAATCCAGTTTTTCTTATGGACTATAGTGATAAAATCTTGTTGGGTAATATTGTGCCTCTGGTTTCAGTTTTATAGAATCATGGTAATTTTTATGAAGAAGATAGAGAGAGGGAAATGGATATATGGGATTAGTGGCCCAGTGTCTTTACTTTTTAAGCTCAATGATTCTTGGGAAAACAATATAAGGGATAATACATTATAAGGTGGGGAGGTTGTAAGATATTGGAATTATTTTCGGTAAGTTTTTTTTAATTAAGGTTTAAATACCTTTAAGATTGAAAATGAAATTTTTTTCGAGTGTATGAGAAGTCTTAGGTGTATTTTGGGGGTTTGAGGAATGATAGAGGGGAAAAGTTTCCATCTAGTAAATGTTGCACAATTTTCACATGGTTAGTCGAACCCACTCACCCAAACCATGAATCCATGGAGGAGGGTTGCACAGTTTCAAGAAACCACACAATGGAGAAAGTAAAAAAAATGAAAACTTAGACAAAGCCACATTTCATGGTAAAAACAATATTTTTCAAACCATGTGAGGTTCCAAGGTAACCATTCGGCCTGGCCCCCTCTTATATAGAGGGTGACACATGGTTGACACCCATTTTGGATAGTTATGAAGAAAAACCATGCACCCATTTAAAAGTGGGATTCACCCTTTTTCCCTCTCAAACCATAAGTTTTATAACTAATTATTTTCCTTTAAATCTTCTTCTAACCTTCCTAGTAATGAACCAAATCAGTCTCAACTTCCAAAGGATCTATGTACCTCGTTTTCAAGATGTTTGGAGTATCATTGGTTGTGAATCAAAACTATGAGTGATTCTAATTATCATCTTCCTTCCTTTCTACAGATTAGGGATTGTGTAGTTTTTATTATTCTTCTAGAGGCATAAACCCCATTTTTCTAGTAGATGTTATGTTGGGGCTTCCAAGGGTGTTTGAATCTGAATCAAAGGATAAGGTTAAGAGAGTGTTCATCTATAGAATCAATTTAGTTGTTCTACAAGATATATCTCATAGTATTGTTAGTTATTTATGTGTTTGTGGTTATGATTGGGGTAATTGTGTTTATCATGTGGGTTTCCTTTGTATAAATGTTTTATTAAATGGGTAAATGTTTAATTTAACCCCTCATGATCTATGTGGGATGTATTGAGGTTAATTAGATATGGGTACGTGACACCCATGGGGTGTGTCGCTCCTTGAACATGGAAGTTGAGATGTTAAGTGTAGAATTAAATTTTTATAACATATATCCCATGATAAATGGGTTGAAATGTACCTTGGGGTATCAAATGAAACTAATGGTAATTTTTTATATATGTTTACACATTGTAAGAGGGTGTTTTGTATAAAGTTAATGGGTTAAATGAATTGCAAAGAATGTGTTAAATGACTTAGTGGTTAAAATGGAAATGTGTAGTGAAATAAGGTATGTTAATGATGAATGAATTAATGGTTTAGTATATAAAAGTGAAAATGGGATAATGGGTTTATGCAAGAATATGATTTCTATATTGAAGGAACTATGAATTGTAAATGGTTTGTACACCAATGAGTATATTGTTTGAATTAGTATATACTGTAAATGATTAAATAATAAAGTGAAAATGGATTGGATGTATGTGGGGTACTTAATTTATGTTATAAACCCATGGGTTATGTTGGAATGAGGCTCTAAAACCCACCCCTTGAAATCATGTGGTAGGGAGTCATAATAAGGCTATATGCCCCTAATGGTTTCATTTGATGAGACTACCTGAACTGAGGCTCCGAGGTAAGTGAGATTTAATTATCTATGAAATTTTTTCCCTAATTAGATTAGCTACTTGACTTTTCCACTTATGCGTATTATTTTACTATCATAGGCTATAGTGTAATTGATGGAAATTCTTAACCCATGGAAAAAATAATGAAAATCATTTAAGTGATTATTATGAATAATAGAACCTATTTTATCTATTTTTTCCTCATTATTAATTTAGTAAATGCATTCACTATCTAATTAGAATAGATATTTTTTAGACACCATTGATGGTATCCTAAGGAGTTACATTGAAAAACATATTGGGACACCATTGGGTACATGAGTAGATTTCATGGTTGCAGGTCATGTCAAATGGAATGGCCCTATGCTAGAGGGTTGATTCGGGTTTGGGATGTTCATGGATGAGGGATCCATACTTAGAGTCATGACCTATTTAGGGGATTCTTATGTTTATTTATTTTGGGTTTTCCAACAATTGGAATTGTATGACATGAAATAGAATATGTACCATTTAGTTGTGTCCTTGTACCTTTTTTTAATATGTATTTCATAATGAATTTTTATGGTTTATTTTTTATAATTTATTGTTTATTAGAGTAACTTTATTTAATAATTTATCTATTGTGGATTACTTTGATAAATATGGTATAGTCTCTGCACATAATCTATTAGAACCTCTCTACTAGTTAACAATATCAGGCGTACGAGGAGGCATGCCTGAGGTCATGTGGAAACCTAGCTCGAGGAACCTGTTTAGTGGCATCTAGGTTGGGGATGTTAAAAATATAGTATCAACTCATATTCATAATATATTTGGGTACATAAATGAAATAAAGGACTATGTTGACTATATGGGCTTTATATATATATAATTCAATATACAATCACTATTTTAAATGTTCTTAAAGTTCTTTACAAGATCCCATTTCAATGAATTCAATATAATATTACTAAATATCCTCATTACATTGAGGATTATTGTGTAGAAAATAATAAGTCCAATATTTTAGTGCCTTGATGATGGTAACAAAATAAAAAGGTAAAAAAATTTACTTGTATTAAAGGAAGAGATATCATAAACATTACACATCAAATTATTTTTAACTAAAGATGTGATCTTAGATAGACGGAATCGTTTTACACTATATCAAGCCTAAATATTAGAGAATAAAATTTTCAAAATACCAAAATTAGTGTAAGAAAATCTATTGATGTTCTTCATAATGTATCATTTTTATAAAAATCATTACATTATGAAGGACATATAATACCAACTATATGTTAAAAAAATTCCTGAATATGTATTGAGTTTTAGAATTGAAGGAGAATTGACAAGTGGATCTTGAGGAATGTATCCAACTAATTAATTAAATTGTTAATACATCCAATAGTTGGATGCATTAGATTATATGAAAACTACATTTCATCTAAATAAATAGTCTATATTTCCATCTTATTTTTTCTTATATGATGAGAGTATAAGAGGAGTAATATCTATAGAAAAAATTATTAAATTTATTTTATAAAATGCCGTATAAAAATAGAATAATTTAAAACATAAAATCTTATTTTTGTATTATTACTACTACCACATAGAATTAAATATAAGATATAGCTATTGAATTTATTTATTAAATATTCTCTCTTAATGAAATAAATTTTATTTCAAAAAAATTAATATTTGTGTCGTATAAATTTATTTTAGAGAAAATATAATTTATAAGAGGGTAATTTGGGTAAGTTTGAACTTGGATAATTTTAAAGTGTAGAGAATAAATTATTATATTTCAAAATTTAATGTGAATTCCACTTTATATCCTAAAGGTGTTTAGAATATTTTTATATAGATCAATCAAAATATAATGAGTTATATTTAATTTAGTACTGAATGCACTAGAAAAAATGATTAAATGAAAATCTTCTTGGATAATTAGGATTGTAGAAAGAGTTATAATTATTTAAATCAATATAAGTTTTTACCATTTTATTATTAGATTATGTAAAGTAAAAAAGTTCGAATATTGTGTTCATAGAGTTGAAAATAATGATTATAAATCCTATTCTCACCATTATTTAAATTATATTTTTTACATTCATTTTGACACATTAAATGAGTTTATTTAAATGATTTATTAGATGGTCACATAGAGATGCGTAAAGAATTACCTAATTATATAGAGTTTTTTAAACCTTAAAAATACAGTAAACATAATGCCTCCTTAGTGGTCTGTCATATGAGAAATGAGTAGAATAGTTCTTCTATATATCTTTTTAGTATATTGTTAATGTATTTTAATAATATATATAATGCATCATGATGTATAAAATGTATGTATACTTCGTCAATATTTTATATTGGATGCAAATATTTCATGTATTAAAATTATAATTAACCACTCAAATTATAACATTGAGTTATCTCTAATCAACGGACATCATGGATTACTATATTTTATGATTAAATCTAAAAATTATAGAGGTTTTTTTCATATATAGTTAAATAATTCATTCATTCGGTAAACAAGATTCATGCCCATTAGAGACCCACCAAGTATACATAATTATTTTACATAAAATATATCATTGGGATACTAGGGGTTCATGCTCTGTATTTAATCCACATTACTTAATATTTACAAGATAATAAGATTTTTAATCTATATACTTTGATACCATTCTTCTTCCATCCCTAATACTGAGATAATTATATAGTGGTTGGTCATGTTATTGATCATGTAATCGGTTGAGGTTTATCTATGGTCGTATTTTTCTTCTTGTATGATGAGTATGACCTACAGTCCCTCAATTGATATATACTTGGAATGTATATGTTTATACCAAGACAAGAGATATATGGTGTCCAAATATATTTGGATAAGGGTACTATTATGGAAACATTCATCTAGGTGAATGAAAAGTGACTTATTCACCCTTTATATCAAACTATAAATTGATAATTGAGAATATATGAGTGGGATATATGATATTAACATACTATGTGACTTTTTGTTAGTTAATGTCTTAGACATGGAGATTAAATGATTTTTCATATTGTATATGATGTATCTTTCAGATATATGTATGGAGATAATTTTTATGAAATATATCACACCAAATTAATTTGTATCTTGATTAAAATAATGTTTTTTATAAAGGATAACCTTTCATTACAATTACATATTATAGAAATCATAATCATTATCAATACTAAAAATTCTACAATGATATCCATTCTGGTTATGTGAATCAGGATTACATTTTTTTTATGTTCTTGTATAAATATTAGAGAGCTACAATAAAATGTATTATAGGATATTTAAGGATATTTTTTATATATATTATAAAATATTATTATATATGATATAAAATATAGAGAAAACGTTTGATATATTCTAAAAAATGAGTTATTTAAGTTAACCAAAAGTATTTATATATATGGTTTCACAAGTTCTTACATGTTATGTGGAATGAAGTGAAAGTGTGTTAATTTTATGAGGATTCAGTAAAATTAAGAAAATGATAGAATTATATATTATAATTCACACCTGACATGAAGGAATTAACCATTTCATGGTTTTTTTGGAGTAAACCATGTCAGAGTGAAGGTCACTACATCATGACTTCTTACACAAAAGTTCGTATGGCTCAAAATAATGCATTCGAATTTATTTTTTCTCATTATATTAGCTACCATGATTAATTAAAAAAATTAATAATAATTTTTAGTGAGTTTCATAAATCCGTAATAATTATTTAAACATTAAATATTTTATGTAAGATTTTACTAACATATTACAAATAATAGTAATGTTGTGAACTATTTCAATCATGTATGAACATTTATGATAATTTTACAGTTCTAAGGAGTATCTATGGAGGTAAATATAAATTAGATCATGGTTTATAAAATTTATTGATGATTGTTTATGAAACTTTAATTTAGCGGTGTTGTAAAACATAATAAATATAAGAACTATTTTCTCTATTCTTTCAAGAAAAGGTTCCCGGAGACCATGGATATAAGTATGGATAAATTCATATAACATATTTATTAACTTTTGGGGAAGGATAAATTTTCCTGTTATATTTTTTCATCAAACATGTATGAATAATATTGAAATGTTACAACAGTGAAATGGGTATATTATTCATTTATATTTTATTTAATTAAAATGAATTGTATCTTCTTATGGAAAATGGTTTTAAGTGGATTTTTTCTCTATAATTTTACATGGACATTCCATAATTATCCAAAAAATTTGTATGATAACACAACTAAAGATACATGTTATTCCCATTCATCAGTGAAATTTATGAAGAAATCATATAACATATCCTCTAGAATATCAATATAATGAAAACATTTTTCTTTAAAATTAAGACTTGTTGAATCCCTTATAAAAACCAATATGTGAATCTTTTATCTCTATCTGATATAATTCTCCAAGAAACCCCTTAAAATCTAATATTATATTGTATGTACATACTACCAGATTTATTAATAAAATGATTACCCAAAACTGGTTGGAAATGTGCCACCTTTTTTCTTGTAGTGGCTTAGAATTATACCAATCATTTGCATTATGAAATTAGATTATTGAAGATGTTTGGGATGAATTTTGAAAGCATAATTGGAGTGTTGAAGTAATTTAGATTAAATTCCAAACATAATCCAGGGTTACACCAGAAATGGTGTTGTTAATCCATGATTTGGTTAGATGGAAGAGTTATAGAAGATTATTGTATTGGTTACACTATGTCTATACGGATTGTAGTGTACTGAGTTTTTTTATACCATGAGGTATAGTTCATAAAGTTTTTGTGTGACTATAGATGATTAGAGTAGATATGGTATGTCATGGACTTTTTTGTTACCATATAGAGATATACTTTATAGCATTAATCTCTTAGTCTTTATTATTTAGTTTCTCTCTAATTAGTTTCTTTAAACTGTGGTGATGGTCATTGTGTTATTATTTTTGTCTATGGTTGATCAATTTTAAGGGGGAGGTTGCGGTTTTAACCATGATTCTAGAAGTTTTGAGAATTGTAGTATTATTATAATTGCGTCTTTGTGATATTCATTTTATGTACCAAATTTGAATTATTTTTACACCTTCAAATTTTGGGAGATCATATTATGATCCTCAGGATTGAGAATCATTGCTCCATGGAAACACGTGTCGTGTATTTATTTGTGTGTTTCTAATTATTTAATAAAAATTCAATTCTCTTCTTGAATAATCTCTATTTTAATCAACTTTTATTAAAACCAATGTGTATTTTGGATTGAATTTGGTTCTCTTTGGCCATTCATTAGTGCATTTCAATACTTGGATTCTTGATATCATTTACTTATGGTCTGAGGTGATCTTATATTATATTTTCCACCCTTATCATTTCAAATGTTAGATTATATTCTTATTTATTTCATTTACATTGTTTCCTTCCTTATCAAATAGTCATGTAAAGGGTTGTATGCCTTAAATTTATTGGGTTCTAGTTAGGGGTTTGAATGAGATTAATATAATTTAGGTTGTTGAAGGTGATTTTTTTTATTTTTGGGGTTTTTTTACAATGACTTCTCTTATTCCTTATACAGTGAGTTTCGGAACTATTATCTAGTATCAGGATTCAAAATCTATAATTTATTTTTTTTTGTTAAATATGGAAATACAATTTCATTATTTTCACAAATTAAATGTTTTGAATTTACCTAATAATGATAATGAAAAATATTAAGGAAATTTAAATTGAAAGGTGTATCAAAATATATATATATATATATACATATATTATGTTATTACATATGTTTTATATATTATATTGTTAGATAATAATGTTATCATGATATTTTTTTTATACTATTATCATGTATCATATTCATAATGTTATAATTATATAAATATGGTAAAATAAAAGGAATGTGAAATTTAGAGTTTGATATCTTATTCTTAAATAATTAATTATTGAATATGAATTGAATCATGATTGGGATGACATATTATTAATTTTTATTTTTTTGATTAATGTCCTTATATAATTATTTCCATTTTTATAATTTTTACTATTTTGATATATATACAGTGATGGTATGTTGTGGATGTGGGGGTGAATTAACATCATAAAATTATAATAGGGTTGATGAAATTTTGAGAGGGTTGGGATTGGTGTTATGGTGGTTAATATGAGATAGTGGTTATTAATGCATATTTTTTTTATGTTTGTGTCATATTTTCCAAAAAATATGAGACAAGTATGACATAAATTTAATGACTAATGGAATTTGGAATAGATTTTGGATATGTTGCTATGTGGATATAGATAATATGAGAGCACCATGATGTATATTTTTGTGGCATGAGGGTGACTAGTTTAGTGGGGATGTTGATGTGGAGTTTCATTCTATTTTTTTATATTATGTTTCCTTAATTATATATGGATTTGAATATGGGTGATATTTTTTCAAGTATATGTAATGAGTTGGTTTGACTATTTATTCACTTATGAATTAGTATTCATATTAAAAAAATCACTATAGGTTTTGGGGATACTTATATTCTCTCCCATATATTCAATAAATATTTTTCATATATATAGCATGGAGTTCATGATCATATGAGATATTACTAGATCCTGATTTAGAGTAAATTTGTTTTCATGGAGTTTTTGTCAAAGGAATTAATTTTTTTTGGGTATTTATTTTATTACCTTGGATTGTATATCGAATTAGATAAAATATAGTATTTTTTTAGTTTTATATTATATGGTGTTTATTGGTGGTTTTTAGGGAATTTAGTTCCCATAAAAAATTAATTTTTAGTTTTTATTACCACAATAAATATATATACTCTTATCACATGATTATTGTTTATTATGCATAAAATTAATGTGATAATTTCTGTAAAATATTTATCAAATCAAATGGTTATCATTGTAACACCCCATATTTTTTAAAATAAATTGAAATGTATGAAACTTTTGTTTAAGTAGATATTTATAACCAGCCTTTAAACATAATTTTTCCACTTCTATGTTTTTAATTTGAAGAAATAGTCATCTAAAATTATGTTCAATAAGTTATTTGGAGTCTAATGGAACCAACATAATTTTTTTTTGTGAATAATGACATACCCTTATTAATAGTAATATGAATAGTAATATGACCCTAATGAATTGTATATTATATTATTATTTTATTTTCTTAATTATTTAAGATAATGACATCTTGGTTAACTTTTCAATGTGATATAAAAGCATATATAGATTTAAAATTTTGATTTTTGAATAAATTATGATTTTATTTAAATATTAAATTAATAATATTTAGAAAATTATTTTCCGAAAATAGATTTCATTTTTGGATTCTACACATTGAGGAATGGTTAGGATAAATTTTTTTAAATTTTCTAAAATTCTAGAATTTTTTATGAATAGTAAAGTACGACAAAATGAGATAAATGCTAAATACTTTATTTACTACATCTTAGGTGATTCAAGGATAATGTAAGACTACCTGGTTCAAAGTCATATGCCATTATTATTATTTGGGGTCACATTAATTAAGAATATTCACAGCCTTGAGAAAAAATATTATAATAATGATTAAAATAATATAAAATACTTCCTCTCTTCAACTATAAATACCACCCTCATTCCCATCTTCCTCCCACACCTTTCATGACTTGAGACTTACCTATTTTCTACCAAATCTTCTTCCCAAGGCTCTCCCCCACGTCCTAGAGCTTTAGGTCTCACAAAAAGGCCAAAACCAAAGGCCTTAAGAAGGATCTCAAGGAGAAGAGATCAAGAGGTAAACATCCTTTTTTGTTTTCTTTCATTTCATGTTATTATTTTTAATTTTCCTTTGTATTATGTTGGGGTATTTGATTACATATCCACCTTAATTTAAATACTATTTAATATTGATGATAAACCCCTTTTATCGCATCAAAAAAATTTAATATGTTTTAAGTAACGTTGTTAGGCTGCCAAATTTTAATAAGGGATTTCTCAACTTTTATTTTATTTCGATATTCCTTTCTTTAATTTTTCTTTCCTCACCTACCATTATCCAAGAGGAATTAATGATCAATTATATTACATATTCTGGATTTAATAATGTTTATGGAATACTCACCTTTACTTTTATCATCCTCTCCCACTTATTCATGAAATTAAAACCTCGTCTGTGATGTGTCGAATTACCAACATCGTGGATGATGTGATTTCAATTTCTTTTAATTACTTCAAGACTAGTCATGAAACCATTTTTAGGGTTGAACTAGATTATAATTTATGTATTACATCTTATATAATGTTATGGAATCATTTTTCACACATGTTATTAATTTATAAAACAAGTGAGTTCTTTGCGATTGAAGAATCACCAAAATGACATAAACAAATATCAATAATATTTTAACTCATTACTCATACTCATGATAGAAATAAAAATGAAAAATTTTATAATTTATGATTCTATAAATATTTAAATACAAATCCATTCCATTTCGATAGTTTTACTTCCAATCTATAAGAATATCTTTCACGAACCGATCCTCGAAAACATGTAAAGAACGCACCCAAATCAACGTAATGAACAAAATACTAACAATTAAAGGTTAAAATTATGTAATTAAATGATATTATAAGGTATTATAAATATGGATATATTTCTATAAGATATTAATAGCACTTTTTTATCCCTTATACAACAGTTTTAAATTAGTTTTATGTAATACAAATATGAGGTATGGGAATTCTTAACCCAATTTCCATCCTTTCTTTAACCTTACACTTCATTATTTATGTGACATTTAAATTGTTTATGTGATGAATAATTATAATATAATGTTTATTTATTTTTATTTATAGATTATATACATATTTCATCCAATATATTAAGTCTCTCTTCAATTATATGATATATATAAGGGAATTTTATTTTAAATAACTCTTTTAAAATTCTATTTTATGAAATTAAAAGGCAAAGTTTTTATATAGTTATTCATGTTGTATTATTGGTTAATGGTTATTTGAATTGATTATGATGAATGGAATAACCCACATATCCCTCCAATTCATTGGTTATGTGTAGGTTTGAGGTTGGCCATATGGTTACTCAAAGTGTAACTGCGATGGTTACACAAACTGTAAGGTAGTCGTGAGGGTTACAAATTATAAGGTAGCTAAGAGGTTTACAAGATTATGTATCTAATAACCCAATATAACTTTATAATTATAGTTATTTTCTTATGTATTATTGGAATATTGTGGAAATCTCATGTTTCACAAAGTAAGTATATATGGGTGATTAGTGTGTCTTTTGAAAATGATTACTTATGTTACAGGTATTCATGGACCAATGTTCTCTTTCCATCTTTTTATATCCCTTAATGATATTTTTGTGATCATACCATGTTTTTAAATTATTATAAAAGGTTATAAGGATATTTAAGTCAATGAAGGAATCCATATTAAATGTTGTGAATATTTTAAAAGGAATCATGTTTTTTTAAAAGTTTTATATTTTTTGATGAAATGAATACTGTTTTCTGGTATCCACTCTATACTAATGTGTAATTTTATGAATGTATTATTTCCAAAATCTCTAAACCTATAAACTTGAAAATATCCTCAATATGTAAGGAAGTGAGTTCTTGAATAAATTCATGATTATGTAATGTAATAAGGTTAGTTCCTTATAGTTGGTATCAGAGGATGGTTTAGATAACTTTATGGTTGGGATTAGAACCGAGTAGTTTGTGATAGGAATGTATCAGCTAGAATAGGTAATAAATGGTGGTGACATCCATGAAAGTGAACAGCCAGATGTACCATAATGAAACATGAGAATAGTGGAACGTTTTATGAGACAACACCCTCCAGTTTCAATGGGTCTTTTGACCCAGTAGCAGTTGAAGGATGGATTAAAGACCTTGAAAAGATATTCGATGTTATAGGATGTTCAAATAATCAAAAGGTAAGTTTTCCATTTATCATTTTTATGGTAAAGCTGATCATTAGTGGTCAATGGTAAATAATATCAGGGCTAGAGAGGATATTTATGCCTTAGAGTGGGATGAATTTAAAAGTATTTTACTTAAAAACAATTTTCCTAAGGTGATGAGACATCAGATGGTGAAGAAATTCCTTGAATTTAGGAAAAGGGGATAGATTTGGTGGCTGTTTATAAAGAAAAATTCACCAAACTGGTGAGGTATGATCCAAATCTTATTCTGGATCCTAACAGCATAATCAACCACTTTTACCCGGGATTGAAGCCAAGGTATCGAAGGGTGATGGCCTCCCTTGAATTCAAAAGTTATGATAAACTTATTTGATGTGCTAAGAGGGGTGATATAGAGTTTTCTAATGATCACATGAATTTTGAAAAAAATGGAGAAGAAGAGGTCTAGATGGAAAGAAATGGGTAAAAATAAACCAAATAAATTGGATTGTAAGAAAATATAGTTTCCAGTTTGTGTAAAGTGTGGGTAAGATAACCTTCGGAAATGCCTTACTGAAATTGGGAAGTGTTTTATATGTGATACATTTAGAAATATGGCCCAAGATTGTATTGAAAATGAACCAAATACTAATCCTGATAAGAAAACTGTAAAGTGTTTTAAATGTGGTTATATTAGTCATTATGTTAATACATGCCCAAAGAGAGATCTAAATGATGTAGAGAATCCATACTATAAGAAGAAAGGCGTATTGAGATCTTTTGTGACTACATCAGCAGACGTCAGGCTATCCAATGAAGTTATACCAGGTAATTTGTTGGTTTACTCAGATTTTGCTAAAGTTTTTCTCGATATGGGTTCTACAAATTCCTTCATTTCTGGGAAGATTTCCTGGTAAATTGGAAATATCACCTCAACAAATGAAAATGGAACTTATTTTTAAAACACCAGGGAGAAATATTATAGAAAAGGGGAATTATAAGAATATTTCTATTGTGGTCTGTGGTAAGACATTACCTACAAGCCTTGTTGTTTTTTCCTTAGTCGTGTTTGATTTTATTCGGGGAATGGATTGAATTTCTATTTATCATGCTATGATTGAATATAGAGAAAAATAATTTGTTTTTTTAAAAGGTTTTTAGTTTTTATACAAGAAAAAACCCATACAATTGATAACATATCAGGAAGCTTTGAAACCATTGAAATATGGAAATGAAAGTTATCATGCTCATATTGTTTAAAACATGGAAACTGTTTAGATTAATGATGTGTCAGTGGTAAATGAATACCTTGATGTTTTCCTGATGGGTTACCCGGTGTCATACCTGATCAGGAAGTCGAATTCACAATTGACTTAGTTCTAGATGCTAAGTTAATATCAAAACCCCCATATCGTATGGCTCAAATGGAAGTTCTTGAATTGAAAAATCTTTTGCAGGATTTTCTTGATAAAGGCTTCATTCATCCTATCACTTCACCATAGGGTGCTGCTGTTTTTTCATTACAAGAAATATGGATCCATGATACTTTTTGTTAATTATAGTGCATTAAATAACATCATTGTTAAAAAAAAGTATCATTTTCCTCATATTTATGACTTGTTTGATCATCTCTAGTGAGATCAGTACTTTTCCTAGATTGACTTGAGTTCCAGTTACCATTAGCTAAAGGTGAATGAGGATGACATCCCAAAAATAGCATTTAGTACTAGATATGGGCATTATAAATTTTTTGTTATGTCATTTGGGTTAACTAATGAACCATCTGTATTCATGAATCTTATAAATATAATATTTCATAAGTTCTTGGATAAGTTTTTGGTTGTGTTTATTGATGAAATTCTGGTATTTTTGAAGAGTAAATAAGAGCATGAAAAACATTTAAGAGTAGTTTTAAAAATATTAAAGGAAAATCAACTGCATGTAAAATTAAACTAGTGTGAATTTTGGATACAACATATTTCTTTTCTTGGTCACATTATAAATAAGGATGGAATAATAGTTGATCATTCCAAAACAAAAGTGGTCGATGAATGGACATAACCTACTAATGTTATAGAGATTCATAGTTTTCTTGGATTAGCATGTTATTAGTGAGAGTTTGTTAAGAACTTTTCATGGTTATCTAGTTCGATAACATGGTTAACACGGAAAGGGGTTAAATTTATTTGGACAAAAGAATGTGATATTTGTTTTCAAAAACTGAAGAATATATTGGTGAATTCTTTGGTTTTGGCCTTAACTTACAGAAATGGTGAGTTTTTTCATCTACAGGGATGCTTCTGTTAAAGGGAATTGGTTGTGATTTGATACAGAATGATTAGGTAATTGCTTATGCTTCAAGAAAACTAAAACCTCATGAGTTAAATTTTCCCACACATGATTTGGAATTGTAATCTGTGGTTTTTTCTATGAAAATTTGGAGGCATCATTTATACAGATCCAAATGTCAAATATATACTGACCATAAAAGTCTAAAGTATATATTCACTCAAAAAGAATTAAACAAGAGGAAACAAAGATGACTTGAACTGATAAAGTATTATAATTTCACCATCAACTACCATCTAGGAAAACCAAACAAAGTGTAGGATTCCATGAGTCAAAAGAATCATACATCATTAACCATGTTACATTTGGAACATGATCCCTTGATTAATGATTTGATGAATTTTGGATTAGAAGTTGTTTGTGCAGAAAATACCTCTATTTTGTTTTAGGATTCAGTGCAGTCATCATTATCAGACAGAATTATGTAATTTCAGAAGGAAGACCTTGAGCTACAAAAAAAGGTATAACTAGTTAAAATGGGTAAGTTTCCAGAATTTAACCTTAATAAATATTGTGTTTTAAGACTTGGAAAATGTTTGTGTGTGCCTTGTGATTCCTAGTTGAAAAATTATTAGTTGTATGAAGGTCATAGTTCTCTATTTACAGTTCATCCTGAAAATACTAATATGTACAGAGACCTTTGATAGAATTACTAGTGGGATGGAATGAAAAGAGATATTTCTAATTTTACCATGTAATGTTTGATATTTCAACAGGTTAAAGTATAGTGGCAGTTACCTAATGGGATGCTTTCGTCTTTTCCAGTTCTAGAGTGGAAATGGGAGAATGTATCTAGGGAATTTGTGGTGGGACTACATAATACTTCTTAAGGTAACAGTGTGATTTGGGTTATTATTGATCGTATGAAAAAATTTGAACATTTCCTTTCTTTTCGATATACGATTTTGTCGGATCAGCTTTCTCGACTGAACCTCAAAGAAATTATAGGTTACATGGAGTTCATATTTTCATAATATCTGACCGGGATTCCAGGATAACTTATAACTTTTGGAAGGGCCTTCAAGAGTTGTTGGGTACTAAAATAAATTTAATTATATATTTCCATCCTCAATAAAATGTGCAGTCATAATGAATGATTCAAAATTTGGAGTATATGCTTTGAGATTTTTTAATGGACTACTAGGGAAGCTGGGATCAACATCTTTCTTTATTTGAGTTTTCTTATAATAATAGTTTTAATTCCAGTATATATATGGCACCTTTTGAGGCATTGTAAGGGAATTAGTGTTGGACTCCAACATTTTGGAATGAAGTCTGTGAAAGAAAGTTGATGGGCCATAATTAGTAGAAGAAGTGGCTAAGAAAGTAAAGATAATCCAGCAGCACATGAGAATACCTCAGAGCAGGTAAAAATGTTGTCTAGAGAACAAAAGGAATGACTTATCTTTCGAGGTAGGTGACCTTGTTTTCCTTAAAATCTCTCCTTGGAAAAGTGGAATAAGTTTTGGTGAGATAGAAAAGCTAAGTTCACAGTTCATAGTTACTTTTGAAATCCTAGAGAAAGTTGGACCATTTGCAAACCGAGTAGCTTTGACTCTAATTTTATCTCACGTAAACATTGTCTTTCATGTTTCGATATTGAGATGGAATGTGACATATTCATCTCTTGTGTTGAGCCCAGAAGCACACTAGTGCAGAAAACGTTTTTTACGTCACCATTTTTTACGTCGGTTATATAAAACCGACGTCATAATATGTAAAACGAGGTTTTTTACGTCGGTTATTTCTTAACCGACGTAAAAACCTGTGTTCGGTACACATTTAACGTCGGTTATTTTTATAACCGACGTTATTAATCGCGCGGCTTCGTTTTTTACGTCGGTTATTGTTATAACCGACGTAACAAACACGGTTTTCGAAGGCCCTTTGACGTCGGTTATTGAATAACCGACGTAACAAACGTGGTTTTTGAAGGCCTTTTTACGTCGGTTCTAAAATAACCGACGTAAAAAAAGAATCTGCACATGTTTTTGACGTCGGTTATTACATAACCGACGTAAAAAAACGCGGATTTTGAGCCATTTGTTACGTCGGTTATATAATAACCGACGTCAAAAATGAATCGGAGGAAGGTTTTTACGTCGGTTATTGAAATAACCGACGTTATACATGTTTTTAAAACAATTATCACGTCGGTTATTGAATAACCGACGTGATAACTCATTTAAAAATTTACCCAGACCCGTGGATTGTCATTCGCGAGTTTACCTTCGACAGTCGCGACTCGTCTCTCTCGCGCGTAAACCCGAATCAGCTCGTCCATTTCTTTGGTTTAGATTCGTTTTGCGATCATCGTTTCTCATATTTAATCTCCTCGGATCAATCATCTAAACTCGCAGCACTCAGGTAATCCTCCCACTCGTTCGTTTTTTTTCGCGGATAGTAAATATATATGTGTTGTGATTTTTTTGTTGAAACTAGCTAAGATTCTTCGATTGCGAACCCTTTTAACTCGTTTTGGCACCATAATCTTATTTATCATCCCTAGATCTATTTGTTCGACTTGCAATATTGAGTAATTTTATGATTTCACTAATTTTTCATCGTTTTCTATAAATCCCCGAGAGGGTTGGGGCGTGTCCATTTGGATGGGTTTCCCTTTTACAGTTGTTACTACTTTATTCACACACAACCATGGCATAGGTGCATGGATTTGGGGTCGGGGGTGTCCAGGGGGGTTTACAAGGGGGTTGGTGGGTGTGGGGGGCTGTCCAAGGGTGTGGGTGGGTGTTGGGGGGTGTCCAGGGGGGTGTCCAAGGGGGTAGGGGTGGGGGGTGGTGTCCAGGAGGGGTGGGGGGGCTGTCCAGAGGGTTGGGGGGTGTCCAGGGGGGTGTCCAAGCAGGTCGGGGGTGGGGGGTTGTGTCCAGGAGGGGTGGGGGTGCTTTCTAGAGGGGTCGGGGGCTGTCCAGAGGGGTCGGGGGGTGTCCAGGGTGGTGTCCAAGGGGATGGGTGGGTGTGGGGGGCTGTCCAAGGGGGTGGCGGCCTGTCCAGAGGGGTCGGTGGGGTGTCCAGGGGGGTGTCCAAGGGGGTAGATGGGTGTGGGGGGCTGTCCACGTGGGTGGCGGCCTCTCCAGAGGGTATTTGGGGTTGTCCGGGTGGGTGGGGGGGCTGTCCAGAGGGTTGGGGGATGTCCAGGGGGGTGTCCTAGGGGGTAGGGGTGGGGGGTGGTGTCCAGGAGGGGCGGGGGGCTGTCCAGAGGGGTCGGGGGTGTCCAGGGGGGTTTACAAGGGGGTGGGTGGGTGTGGGGGGCTGTCCAAGGGCGTGGGTGGGAGTTGGGGGGTGTCCAGGGGGGTGTCCAAGGGGGTAGGGGGTGGGTGGTGGTGTTTAGGAGGGGTGGGGGGGGGGGGGGGCTGTCCAGAGGGTTGGGGGGTGTCCAGGGGGGTGTCCAAGCAGGTCGGGGGTGGGGGGTTGTGTCCAGGAGGGGTGGGGGCTGTCCAGAGGGGTCGGGGGGTGTCCAGGGGGGTTTACACATCGATTTGTTTTATATTTCAAAATTGTTATATTCAAATTATGATTTTTTTCATATAAACATATATTTGTCTTATCTAAAAAATATATATATTTTTTCTATTTGTTATAGGTAATAATGAGTCGAAGTTGGATTACGGCACATCGAATGAGCAATGAATATGAGGAAGGTGTTGATGCCTTTTTGGAATTTGCTAAACGAAATGTTCCAAGTAGTGACATTTTTTTCTGTCCATGCCTGAAATGTCTGAATATGAAGAAGTTGAAAAGTAGAGAGATAAAAGATCATCTGATTTGTCATGGTTTCAATCCGAGTTACAACCCTTGGATTTGGCATGGTGAAACTGGACAGAATGTCACTGATGATAATGAATCGCAAGATGGTAACTCCGATGGAATTGAGGAAATGATTCGCGATATTGTAGCAGAACAAATTGAGATAGAACCGAGAGTTGCACGTCTATATGGTGATGCCGAAAAACCATTATATCCTGGTTGTACAGATTTTACGGTTTTGTCGGCGGTGTTAAGATTGATTAACCTGAAGGCAAAACATGGATGGAGTGACAGAAGTTTTACAGAGCTGCTACAATTGATGAAAGACATTCTTCCAAAAGATAACGATCTTCCAGATTCACATTATAAGGCCAAAAAAATATTATGCCCGATGGGATTGGGATACAGGAAAATACATGCATGTCCGAATGACTGCATTATATATAGGAAGGAATATGAATTTCTGAAAGAGTGTCCCAAATGTGGGACATCACGGTATAAGGTGAAAGAAAAATCACAAGCTGATGTAGAGATTACAAAGCTCCCTTCAAAGGTATTTTGGTATCTTTCTATAATTCCTCGTTTCAAACGTTTATTTGCTAATTCACATGACGCAAAAAGGTTAAGATGGCATGCTGATGAGCGGGTATGTGATGGAAAAATACGTCATCCAGCTGATTGTCCACAATGGAAGAAAATTGATACCCAGTACCCTACATTTGGAAATGAAATTAGAAATCTGAGACTAGGCTTGTGCACAGATGGAATGAATCCATACCGAACCCTCAGTAGCACACATAGTTCATGGCCTGTTTTATTGGTAATTTACAACCTCTCTCCTGAAGTTTGTATGAAGCGCAAATATGTCATGTTGAGTATCATGATCTCTGGTCCAAAGCAACCCGGCAATGATATTGATGTATACTTGTCACCGCTGATTGATGATTTGAAACTTTTATGGGCTGATGGTATTAGGGTGTATGATTCTTATAAAATGGAATATTTTCAACTGCATGCAGTGCTTCTATTCACTATAAATGACTTCCCAGCATATGGAAATTTGTCTGGATACAGTGTTAAAGGGCATAAATCATGTCCAATTTGCGAACAACAGACGTCATATTGTCAATTGCATCATGGGAGGAAAACAGTGTACATGGGTCATCGAAAGTTTTTGCCTATGGATCACCCTTATAGAAGACTAAAAAAGGCATTCAATGGCTCACAAGAATTTGATACTACTCCTCAACCTTTATCCCCAGAATTGTATTTTGAGAGGGTGAAAAACCTTGATGTGACATTGGGAAAGACACAGAAATCTGGTAATGATAGACATATTTGGAAGAAAAGGTCAATATTTTTTGAGCTACCATATTGGAGGTATCATGAAGTCAAACATAATATTGATGTCATGCACGTGGAGAAGAATATCTGTGATTCTTTGATCGGAACATTGCTAGATATTAAAGGAAAGACAAAAGATGGGTTGAATGCAAGGTTAGACCTACTGTCAATGGGAATACGTTTGGAGTTAGCTCCCACTCCTAAAGGAAGACGAACATTTCTTCCCCCGGCTTGTCATACATTATCGAAGAGGGAGAAAAGTAGCTTTTGTCAGTGTCTTCATGATATCAAAGTGCCTCAAGGTTATTCTTCAAATGTAAAAAATTTTGTCTCATTGAAAGACTTGAAGTTGATAGGTATGAAATCACATGATTGTCATGTCATGATGCAACAAATTCTACCAGTTGAACTGCGTGGAATATTGCCCATCCGTGTCAGAAAGACTATAATGAGGTTGTGTTATTTTTTCAATTCAATTTGCAACAAGGCGATTGATGTGAATGCTTTGAACATTTTGGAAAAGGATGCAATTATTATACTTTGTCATTTGGAAATGTATTTTCCTCCAACTTTTTTTGATATGATGGTGCATTTACTGATTCATCTGGTTCGAGAAATAAGGCTTTGTGGACCTGTATATCTTCGTTGGATGTATCCTTTTGAAAGGTATATGAAAATATTAAAGGGATATGTTAAAAATCCATATCGACCTGAAGCCTCCATTATTGAAAAGTATATTTCTGAGGAGGTAGCAGAGTTTTGTACGAGTTACTTGGATACGACGCAACATATAGGTTTGCCTCCATCTCGCCATGAACGGGTTAATAATGAGGGAAAGGGGATTCGTGGCTTGAAAGTAAAATCACTGTCAGCTGAACATATGAAGAAGTTAGAATCATACATCTTGAATAACATAGCTGATGTTCAACCGTATATCACATTGCATATTAATGAGTTGAAACAATGTCATCCAAAGAAGAAAGAAATGTGGATTTTGAATGAGCACAACAAAACTTTTTTGCCATGGTTTAAGAAGACCTTGCTTGGTAGATCAGATGTATCAGAGACATTAAAATGGATAGTGGGTGGTCCATCTTTAAATGTGATAACATGGTCCGCTTATGACATTAATGGCTATACATTTCATACGAAAGCTCAGGACAACAGAAGTGCAGTTCAGAATAGTGGTGTATTGGTGTTTGCAGAAGCAATGCATTTTTCGAGTGCTAAGGACAGAAACCCAATTTCGGCATCAAGTGCATATTATGGAGTGATTGAAGACATATGGGAGGCTGATTACTTTAAAATTAAAGTTCCCGTTTTTAACTGTAAATGGTTTATCGGTAACAACAGTGTCAGACACGATGAATTTGGAATGACACTTGTTAATCTGAATAGATTGGAAGACACAGCTGATTCTTTTATAATGGCAACACATGCCAAACAAATTTTCTATGTAGTAGATCAATCAGATATGCAGTGGGCTGTTGTTTTACAAGGGAAAAACCAATATGTTGGTGAGGATGAATTTGATGAAGATGCTGATTTATGTGAGATCCCTACTTCCATGGAAAGATTAACAGAACATAATGATGAGTATGTTGAAGACATGGTTTGTGCCATAAGGAACGATCACGACGAAGGAATTTGGGAAAACAATCCAACTGTACATTCCTAAAATTACAGGTAACACAAGTTTATTTCTTGTTTACATTTAGTTTTTTCATATAATGTTAGATACTGTAAATTTTTTACTTATTAAAATATGTATCAAACCAAAACGATAAAACAATAAAAACCGTAAAGAAGAGAAGTCCTGGGCGCACCGGCAACCGGTCCTCTCTGTCTGAACCACCGGCCGGCCGCTGGCTCACCACCGGCCGGCCGGTGGACCAGACAGAGCCTTCCTCTCTGTCTGGATCACCAGCGGCCGGCCGGTGTTGAGCCAGCGGCCGGCCGGTGGTTCAGACAGAGAGGAAGGCTCTCTGTCTGGTCCACCGGCCGGCCGGTGCTGAGCCAGCGGCCGGCCGGTGGTCCAGACAGAGACCGAGCCTCTCTGTCTGGATCACCAGCGGCCGGCCGGTGTTGAGCCAGCGGCCGGCCGGTGGTTCAGACAGAGAGGAAGGCTCTCTGTCTGGTCCACCGGCCGGCCGCTGGATCACCACCGGCCGCCCGGTGGACCAGACAGAGAGCCTTCCTCTCTGTCTGGATCACCAGCGGCCGGCCGGTGAGGAGCCAGCGGCCGGCCAGTGGTTTAGACAGAGGAAGGCTCTGGTCCACCGGCCGGCCGGTGGTGATCCAGCGGCCGGCCGGTGGTCCAGACAGAGGAAGGCTGTCTGGTCCACCGGCCGGCCGGTGGTGAGCCAGCGGCCGGCCGGTGGCATCAGTGATTCCACTTTTCAGCTGTCTTATGCCAACTCCTTGGCAACATTTTGCCTGTGTTTACCATGTTTATCATTGTTTAACATGCTTACCATATTACCGATGTTTACTATTATGTAATTTAGTACACTTTTCTATTTGTGAACTAATGTTTGTTTTTTTGATTTGAAGGAAAATGACAGATCAATCAGTTGATCAGCCACATGATTCTGGAGATGAGCATATTGGTCATACATCTGGGGAGGAACATTCACATGCTCCTATTACGAAAAAGAGTTCAAAGGTTGGTAAGCGTGGGTGCACACGTTTACCAAAATTATCACTTGCCCGTACGAAGGAGGAGAGGATAGTCGTGGAGTTTGATGAGGATGATCTTCCTAGAGGTCCAAATGCTAAAGATTTTAAGGGTTTTGTAGCAACTCAGGCTAAGAGAAAAGTAAGCATTCTCTATGATGATTGGAGAAGTGTGGATAAGGTGATAATTTCTCAGCTGTGGGAGACCATCTTGGTAAGATCTTTTGCTATTGTTTGACTGTTCTTTAAATGTTTCTAGTATATATAATATTTTTAACCTCTTTTTTATCAGATGACATTTGATATTCCTGACACTGGAGGAGTCAGGAAGAAATGCTTATCGTTGGCTGCTAGGAGATGGAGGGATTTCAAATCTACCCTCTCATCTGATTTCATTTATGGTCATAGGAGTCGTGAGAATCCATGTCGTATATATCCTTTTATAGATGAAGACACATGGAGACAATTTTTTGAAAGTAGAAGAAAAGAATCATTTTTGGTAAGGGCAATGTAAACTTTTATAAGCTTTCTTATATAAATGATCTTATTATTGTTTTGTTAATGATTACTTATTCTTAATTTACAGCAAACAAGGAAAGCTCATCAAGAGATCCAATCTAAAAATGTATACCCTCATAGTTTATCTCGGGGAGGGTATGCATTATTGGAAGAACAAATGATGGCAGAAAAATTTCAACAACTAAGAGCTGAGTCTTCAAGCTCTGGAGAGGTGGCCCCTCCATCCCCTCCATCTAGACATGAGAAATGGAAAAGAGCTCGGAAGGGCAAAAAAGGACAATATCTTTCTGAAGAATCGAGACTCGTAGTTGAGAGGATTGTAAGATATCTATTTTATTTATTTAAGTTTACTATTTTCGTCATATATTTCCAATCATTATAGAAAAGTTCAATTACTTATTACAGGACTCTCTTGAGGAGCAGAGTTCACAGGGGACATTTACACCATCTGGGAGGGAAGATATTTTATCTGTGGCATTGGGAAAGCCCGAACATCCTGGCCGTGTAAGAGGATATCCGGCAGGTGTATCGGTAAGAAAAGTGTTGCCACGTTCCTCAACTTCTAACGTTGAAGGAGTTTATAAAAAAAAAATAGAATCGTTGGAGGCTGAAGTCCATAATATTAATGCGACAATGGAGGACAAGATTAGAGCATCGGTGCAGTTAATGTTTGCAGACTTGCAAAGACAATTTCAGGGTGCAGCTCCCACTCCACCTCTCCCAATAGCTCCCACTCCCCCACCTCAGCCTGCGGACCCCATTTTTGATCCTCCTCCTCCGCCGCAGCTACCTACTTATTGTGAGTTGTATGTTGATGATCCTCAACATCATATAGTTGCATATGGGATGGTATATTGTATAGGAGATACAGTTCATCATCAACAGTTAGAGGTAGAGAATCAGAGGGTCACTGTACAGGATATTATAGATAGATCAGCTCGGATACCATTACCTACAGATGAGGTGACGACAGTTGGACATAGTATCGGCCATTTTTTACTTTGGCCATCCAGACTTCTTCGACTCATTACCATAGAGGTATGGATGTTATATCTTTTATTTTATATTTTTATTAATGTTTTATCATTTGAAAACTAATATATTTTTCAATTTATTTTTACAGGAATACTTCAAAGGTAAAGAAATACTGTATAGACAACAACAAAGACAGATAGCTATGACATCAGATGCAGATACTAGCAGTCTTGACAAATTGTCAAGATATTCAAATTTGTTGGCGGATCATTATGACTTTACAATGGAAGCTCATGTCTGTGGACGTGAACTATGTGTGGGGATTATGAAAACTGATATCATGGAGTTTGTCACTGGAGATAAGTTGGGCATCAACGTGGTGCAAATTTTTATCATGTAAGTCTTAACTCCTTTTCCTTGCGTTATATTTATTAAAAATGTATACTTATGTCTGCTTTGTATTAGGTATATGTATAAAATTTGTGAGAGGAATGAGCTGACAGATGTATATGGATTCGTGGACCCACAATTGATTTCCCCTGAAGCATGTGCATTGGATGAGGAACAAAGAATGCTTTATATTGCTGATAGATTTGAAAAGAATGTAATCACACAGTGTTGGATGATGCCTTTTTGTGAGAGGTATGAAACACATCCCTCTCAAAGAGTTAATTATCTTTTAACATAAAAAACCACTAACGTTAAATTTCCTTTTCTCAGGGATCATTGGATGTTAGGGGTTTTTTTCCCTAGGGAGAAAACACTTTATTGGATATGCTCTCTCCATGATGATGTGCGAGAAAGTTTTAAGAATATATTGGAAACGTAAGTTTCAATTTCACAATAGTTTTATATATTATAATGAATTTTAAATTTACCCCATTCGTATTATTTTCTAACAGGGCATGGGTCCACTTTCGAAAAAGCTCAAAGAAAAGGAATTACAAGATCAAATATGTACATGCGAAGGTAAATATCCATTTATAATTTGTACATTTTGATTTATTACATAGAAATAATATATTGAATTTACACTCATTCAAACAGAAATGTCATGAGCAACAAGGCATCATCGAATGCGGATATTACATGTTAAGATTTATGTATGAAATAATAACAACTGGGACAGTTCTGAGTTTTGACCTGGTAAGATTTCCTTTTTCTAATAATATTTCAATTTGATTTATTCATTATACACGTTGACTACTATCCTTTTCCTTTGTAGCTTTTTGATGACCCTCAACCCTTTACTGCTGAAGATATCAAACACTTACAAGTGGAGTGGTCAAATTATTTTACAGGTTTGATTGACTTTTAGTTGTTTGTAATGTAAAATGTAATTTTGAATATTGTCAATGTAATTGTGTATTTCGTAGTCGTTTAGGTTGGATTTAGTGTTTTTTGAAGTTGACATTGTAAGTTTTGAATGTTATATAAGTGAATGTTTAATTTTTCTCTACTTCTTGTTTTGGTCTACTGTTGATGGTTTTTCTGGTCTGGATTTTGGTATGGGGGGAGAGGTTCCAAGGGGGTGGGTGGGTGTTTGGGGGGTGTCCAAGGGATATGGGAGGGGTGTCCAAGGTGTGTTTGGGGCTGTCCTAGGGGTCGGGGGGGGTGTAAATGAGGGTGGGGGGTGTCCAAGGGGCGGGGGGTGTCCAAGGGATATGGGAGGGGTGTCCAAGGTGTGTTTGGGGCTGTCCAAGGAGTCGGTTGGGTGTAAATGAGGGTGGGGGGGGGCTGTCCAAGGGGTGGGGGGGTGTCCAAGTGGTGGGGGGTGTCCAAGGGATATAGGAGGGGTGTCCAAGGGGTGTTTGGGGCTGTCCAAGGGGATGGGGGGGTTTCCAAGGGGTAGGGGGGTTTCCAAGGGGTCGGGGGGGTGTCCAGGGGGTGGGGGGCTGTCCAGGGGGTGGGGGGGTGTCCAGGGGGTGGGGGGGCTGTCCAAGGGGTGGGGGGTGTCCAGGGGGTGGGGGGCTGTCCAAGGGGTGGGGGGGTGTCCAAGGGGTGGGGGGTGTCCAAGCGATATGGGAGGGGTGTCCAAGGGGTGTTTGGGGCTGTCCTAGTGTTCGGGGGGTGTAAATTTGGGTGGGGGGGCTGTCGAAGGGGTGGGGGGGTGTCCAAGGGGCAGGTTGGGTGTAAATGAGGGGGGGTGTCCAAGGGGTCTGGGAGGGCTGTCAAGGTGTGGGGGGTGTCCAATGGGTGTTTGAGGCTGTACTAGGGGTCTTGGGGGTGTAAATGAGGGTGGGGGGGTGTCCAAGGGGTGGAGGTTGTCCAAGGGATATGGGAGGGGTGTCCAAGGGTTGTGGGTGGGGGAGGGCTGGCCAGGTTGTTAGGTGGGTATAGATGAGGGTGGGGTTCAGTTGGGGCTTGGGGGAGGGCTGGCATGGCTATTTTTGTTTGGTTTCTGGTTGCTTTTTGGTGAGAGCAGTGCAATTATTTAAAATAATAATAATTTCTTTCACATCGGTTATAAAATAACCGACGTGGTAAATAAATCGGTAGGGGTTTATCACGTCGGTTTTTTCTAGAACCGACGTGATAAACCGTTCCCGGGGGATTTTATCACGTCGGTTCTTAATATAACCGACGTGATAAAAGGCCTGGGAATCGATTTACCACGTCGGTTATTGAATAACCGACGTGCTAAAACGTTTCCCAGGCCTTTTTATCACGCCGGTTTCCTAAATAACCGACGTTATAATAGGCCAGGGGAAGGGTTTATCACGTCGGTTATGACATAACCGACGTGATAAACGATATCCCAGGCCTTTTATCACGTCGGTTTAGGTAAGAACCGACGTGATAAAGCCCCTCGCGCATATTTATCACGTCGGTTATTATATGAACCGACGTGATAACCACCGTGATGTTAGGGATATTACGTCGGTTTTAAATAACTGACGTAAAAACGTTATTTATAACGTCGTCCGTATTAACGTCGCCTAAAAACCGACGTAAATAATAAAAAATAACCGACGTAAAAAACGTTTTCTGCACTAGTGGCAGTTCAGCTGGAAGATAACCCTTCTTATAAAGAGAAACAAGTTCATATTCTCGATCTAAGGGAAAAATTATTGCAGAATAAGGTAATCCACCAGGTAAAGATTCTATGGATAAATCGCATGGTTGAAGACACAACATGGGAGTCTGAAAATTCTATGAGGGAAATATACCCACACTAGTTTAATAAGTAAATAAAATTGCAAGGACGTAATTTCCACAAGGTGGGGATAATGTAACACCCCAAGTTTTTTAAAATAAATTGAAATGAATGAATCTTTTTTATGTAGATATTTATAACTAGCCTTTAAACATAATTTTTCCACTTCTATGTTTTTAATTTCAAGTAACGGTCATCTACAATTGTGTTTCGTAAGTTATTTCGAGTCTAATAGAAAAAAATAATTTTTTTTGAATTGTAACAAACCCTTATGAATAGTAATATTGAAAGTAATATGACCCTAATGAATAGTAAATTGAATTATTATTTTATTTTCTTAAGGATTTAAGATAACGACTTCTTGGTTAATTTTTCAGTGTGATATATAGTTTTAAAATTGATATTTTTGAATAAATTGTGAGTTTAATGAAATATTAATGTAATAATATTTAAAAAATTGTTTTCAAAAAATGGAGTTTATTTTTGAATTCTAGACATCGATAAATGTTTAGTGTGATTTTTTGTGAATTTTCTAAAATTTTATATTTTTTTATGAATATTAAAATACGATAAATGCTAAATACTTGATTTACTAAAAAATAGGAGATGTGAGGATAATTTAAGACCACTTGGTTTAAAATCACATTCCATTATTACTATTTGGGGTCACATTAATTAAGACTATCCATAGTCTTGAGAAAAAATATTATAATAATGATTAAAATAATGTAAAATACCTTCTCTCTTCTACTATAAATTCCACCATCATTCCCCTCTTCCTCACACACCTCTCAAACCTTTATCCTTACCTATGTTCTATCAAATAATCCTCCCATGTATTTTCCCCATGTCCTAGAGCTTGTCACGAACCAAATCTGGTCACCGCCAAAATCGACACCAAACCAAGCCCGTGACAAGGCCCGAAGGGCGTTCCCGATCCCCACGGGCTGGCACAAGTTCCCGGGTATCATATAATGATAATTGGGAACGATTTACCCGATTCTATAAACATTAAACAACAAAAAAACTCAATAAAACAAATCTGGATTTTTCAACTAAAACCATCTTTTACAAAATTTCAGAACTGAATTACATAAGTTAAAACTACATTTAAAGACCATTAAAAAGGTAAAAAAACAAATAAAGACAGCCCAAGAACCCTTTTGTCAAGGGGCACCACCCTTATGCTATCTCCACAAGACTTCACTACCAAGGACCTGCTAGAAACCCGAACCACTGGAACAAAAAAAACTGTACCCAACCTGCGACAACAAAAATAAACAATTCTACTTACACCCAAGGGTGTAAGTAGGGTGTGAGCCAAAGCCCAATAGGATACCACCACTAATAGATTCCATGTGATAAACATTTAATGGCGAAAAGCATGCATGTTTTCAAAGACATGAGATGCTAGTTAAAATTTCTAAAAGATGCAACATTAAATAAAAACAGTTTTTAGGTGGGATAATTTAAAGAATAAAAATATTTAAAATAAATACCATAGCTACTGAATTTTCCAGCCTCTCATACCGTATACCGACGGTAATAACAAAGTATCCAGTGAGCACAAGCAATGGGAAATAACCCCTAGGCACTAGCTAGCTGTGGGTCCCAGGTACCTCGTATCTCGGTGAAGGTAACCATCACAAATATCCATTCTCGTGCACGAGCCACTAGTAGGGAACATACCCATAACCTAGTGGTCCCCAATAATCATCATCATAGTTTAGTTAGAGTTGTAAGCGTCAATCTTGCTAAGTGAAACTGAGGCCAAACCTCACAGATTCACTAGCATACTAGTACACGTCCACCCACCTAGATACCCGGGTTTTCCCTTTGTGCTCAAACAAGTTCAGCAATCCAAGAAGTATAGTTTTCACATGAAAATATCACTTCCACATCACAAATTAACCAAACAGCCCCATGTACATCACAAAAGTCAAAAATTCCACTTTTCATTCAAATGAATTTTGAAATCAAACTCACTCCAAATTGCCTACAACACTTTTCAAATTTCATTAACACTTCCACAAATCCATTAAACAATTTTATAAAACCATTACAAGATATTCAACTCACATAACAGCCCGCACACATGTCACACAATACCATTCTCACCTTCACAATTCATTTTATAAATAAACTCACATGAAATATCCCACACCCGTGTTTCGCACGCAAAACACAATTTAGTAAAACATTTCGACAATTTGTAAAAAAAATTATAAAAATGTTCAACATCTCAAATCACCACTTTACCATTCAAAAACCCATATTAGGTGAACACACTCACCCAAACAGTACATATACACCCTTTCCCAACTTTGTGTAACCAAATAAAACATTGGCAATTTTTATAAAACAAACCCAAGAGGTATAACCATTGTTTGCACACTAAACCCATTTCTAAACCCTCATTTAAAAGAAAAATCATACCAATACCAATCCAAAACAGAATTGTTCAGCCCTAAAACAATTATTAAACCACCACCAAATGTTATAAAAATACATCAAATAATACCACAGAGATACACATGAAAAACACACGTTTTCATAAATCACCTTCAAGAAGTACAACATGTTTTTACTTCTTAAACTCATAAAAAAAACCTACATTCAAGGACAACATGACAATAAGGAATTAACAAACCAGAATTGTAATCCCCTTTCAAGACTAATAAATCACTTTCATATGTTATAAACTAAACCCAAACATTACCCCAAGAGTCACACATGAAAAGTACCCAATTTCAAGCTATAATGCAACTAAAAATTAAATGTTCAACCAAATCCATCAAAACTGTTTTCACAACACATAAAACAGATTATAAACATGCTAAATTAATAATCCATGCAAGCTAACTCATCATAAAATGGATACACATGGAATCACCTACCTTTTGAGTCGAAATCCTCAAAACTTGGTGCGAAACCTTAAGCGCACCACCGCCGCAACACAAGGAATATAAATCCATACCTAGACCACCAAAAATTGACCCAAAAGATACCAAATCAGACCTTAGGATCGAACCCTAACTTCTGGACATTTTAGAATATAATGAAAGAGGGAGGAAACCCTAAGGAGAATTAAAAATTGAAGAGAGAAACACTTACTCAAAAATATCATGAATAAAACGACCCAAAATCCACCAGATTCTGAATCTGAAAACATCAAACCATTCAAGGGATGTTCGAACAAGGATTATGAGACCATGTAGGAATTTGAATGGGGAAAAAAGAGTGAGAATTGAAGTATTTATGAAGGAAACAAATTACCTTTATTAATCTGCCCGAAATGTGAGTGTTTCAGAAGTTTCGACCTAAACCGCGATGAAACGGAGCTTCAAAGAGAGTGGGAGGATATGGGTCGCGCGGCTGGGTTCAAGGGGAGTGTTTGGGGATTGGAATCACCGAAAAATCCTTAATATTGTATAAGTTATTAATTAAACAAAATTTATTTTTAAAACTGGAATTGGGCTTTCGGGCAGGCCCAATCCCTTAAATAAAAACTCATATACAACTTGTTTATGGTTTTCTAAAGGCTCCAAACTACAATGGCGGTGTTTCTATATCAGGGTAGACCATTTAGGAACTTGAATGGGTGAAAAATATTAAAAATTGAAAAAGTTATAAAAGAAACAAAATTTATTTTTAAATCTGGAATTGGGCTCATGGTTTGGCCCAATTCATGAAAACTCACCCATTCCACCATAAAAGCTTGACAAACCCCAAAAACAAATCATAAATGAAAAATAAATGAAATTTAACTTTAAAATAAGTCATGTATGTGACAATTCTCCCCACCATGAAAACTTTCCGTCCCTGGAAAGTGACCACAAGGCCAGATACCAAAACCATGCCCAACCGATAAACTAAGATGTAATTCTTTGCCAAGCTTTGCCCCCAAGGGTCAAAACACCTCCAGTGATCAATTAAGGAATGATTAATCTCACAACCCAAACTTACACCACATTACTGAAATGATCAATCACATTCATACATTATCCCAAAATGAAACTCCTCGAACGCTATCCGAACAAGACTCAAGCAATTCACCCAAACGAACAACAACTTCAAACAAGGTTGCACATACCTTGCTACAACTAAACCATTGGGCACTCTCCAATCTCAATGGTTACCCAAAGAAGATTTAGGTAGCTTGATAGATCTGAATGAGACTACCTACCAACAATCCTTGAACATGGATAAGACTAAGTTATTAGTACGGGGAAAAAAAATAGGCTCCCCACCATAAGAACCAACAATCTTAATCGACCAGCATGGGCCGGTACAGAAAGACCCCAAAATATAAAGTGTTGGGACGACCACATGGTGAGTCTTCACGGTTTGGGAAACCATGAACCAACAGTGGAGATTCTTCTATCTACATGGTTTTTTTTGTTCATGGTTAGAACTAACCATGTGAAAACCGCGTGCTCAACTTTTCAAGCCAAATTTCCAACCATTCTTCAAAGACTCAATGGAAACCAAATGGGGAGGGAATAACATTGTGTGATGACATGGGTACAAAACCCTCCACCTATTTCCACAGAACGGGAACAATAGAAGAAATATGATGACACCATAGGTTTAAACTCTTCCTATCTTTCATACTGAGGATAGGACTTTGTACAAGGGTTTAAACAACACTGGGGTTTCCCCTGACTACGCGCCAGCTTCTCTCCGTGACCTATGGCTGGAGCTCAAAATATTGAAGCATCTTCGGCCACGCAGTTTGGATGTTGAAACCCCTATGTGGAACTTCTTCTTTCGGTGCCACAAACAACTACACCGCATACCCTGATGGGTTCATAAAGACATAACACACTCCATAACTCACTTTACCAAAACCAGACATTTCACTGAAACAAGGGATCAGAATAAGCACACACATCACACCTTTTTTTCTTTGGCTGAGAAACAACAGAAGGGCAGTACACGTATAAACATTGTCCTCTAAGGTAGAGGATTTGATGTTTTTCCCAAGGGATATATACTCCCAACATAACATAGAACCTAAGAGGATAGTGTGACCTTGACCTTTATAGTCAAAAGAGAACACAACATCACAATGCATCACCGAACATGACCCTTGTGATTGATAGAAACAATACATGGAACATGACCATATTCCAAGTCCCAAAACAACAGACAAGTCCAAAAAGTGGACACAATATCCTATCAGGACCAAAATCTCAAAATTGGTGGTTTAATAATAACTCTTGCTTCAAGGAAACTATGAAGAACCCAGAGGCCCTCTTAGACACCATCATGACACTCATCCACACTAACAACCAAAGAACACTTCCACCATCAATGAATCAAGAAACTTAAGAAACCAAGGCCTCTTTCAACCTTCCACAAGAACTATCCCGCTACAAGAGGATCTAAAAATCAACTAAATGAATGGTTGTAGACTAAATCAACAATGATCTATAAAATATTCCTTATATTGATCAACTGGAGGATTTTCCAATGGAGAAACAATACGGGTTGCACTTCAGTTCTGCACTAACCCTAAATGGGGGCATACCTTATCCAATGGGAGAACCCAAGGAACCAACCAAGATGGTTCATTGGTCAAAATATACCACAAACCAGATCCAAACACATGAAGGGAACCATCATAAAGGCGCCCCAAAACATTTTTCAAAAGAGACCACTAATTGTCCCTATAACACAACTTACTGACCAAACCCAAACCCAAAACACAGTTCAAACAGGAGGGGTTCTTGGACTCAAAACATCCCACAACATCAACATTTTCCAAAAACACATAATATAAACCATTCCATACAATTCATCAAGTCTTCATGTTTCTCTTTAAAAACAGTTCTTTAAAAACAAATGGTTCAGCGGTTAGCACATCCACCAATGGTACCCCATGGGCCTTACACATGCATGTTTCTGTGCCACACTGGGCACCCTCCTCGTATCCATCTCGACACTCATCCAGTCATTTCATCAACCATCCATCTTCCCATATAACCCCATGCATGTGGTTGCTCACGAAAATACCAAAGGTTAAAACAAAAATTTGTTCCACTTTTCAAAACCAAAACTGTCAACCAACACATCCTTTTTCCTCAAAACCGCTAACCATGAGATCAAAATCCCAACTCACATCTTAAAAAAATTTCAGAAAGTCACAACCATTTAGAAAATAACTCACTTTCAATATATTCACATCAATTTCAAAACATCTCATCCCATTAAAGCACACTCTGATTGTTTAGAAAACTCTATTGGAAACACTTTTCAAAACCAACTTCAATATAGTTCCCGCTTTCAAAGAGGTGTGAGAACACCATTTTATATTTCAAAGCAATTCTGAAAATTCAGTTCTTCCATTTTATAAACCCAACCATTCCCTCTTTATTTGAAAATCATTTCATAAAAACTTTACGCTTCTTAAAACCAAGTCACCTAAAAACCAAAATGCCAAGATTTCAAAACTAAAGAACACCAGACAATGCAAGAGGAAACTAGTTTCAGTGGGTGACTTGGACATATGGTTGGAGGCAATATTCCAATCACTTCACTATCACAGAGAGTGTTCTAGGGAATATCCCCTGCTCCACATGGCTTGCCAGACCCTGCGAGCTCATTGAGACCATTAACCCAACTCTCTTTTCATTTCCCCTAATCATCATCAAACCAAGAAAACCCAAAGACATAGACAAATCCCAACTTCCTCTGGCGACTTGAATCCTGAAATGAGGTGTGGTGATCAAGCACACTACCCATAACCAGAATTCCATGTCCCAACAATCATAAATCTAGACTATGTTGACTATTTCCCAAATAACATGACTCAAATGGAGCGAACCTCCTCTGATACCATTTTGTCACGAACCAAATCTGGTCGCCGCCAAAATCGACACCAAACCAAGCCCATGACAAGGCCCGAAGGGCGTTCCCGATCCCCACGGGCTGGCACAAGTTCCCGGGTATCATATAATGATAATTGGGAACGATTTAACCGATTCTATAAACATTAAACAACAAAAAAACTCAATAAAACAAATCTGGATTTTTCAACTAAAACCATCTTTTACAAAATTTCAGAACTGAATTACATAAGTTAAAACTACATTTAAAGACCATTACAAAGGTAAAAAAACAAATAAAGACAGCCCAAAAACCCTTTTGTCAAGGGGCACCACCCTTATACCATCTCCACAAGACTTCACTACCAAGGACCTGCTAGAAACCCGAACCACTGGAACAAAAAAAACTGTACCCAACCTGCGACAACAAAAATAAACAAGTCTACTTACACCCAAGGGTGTAAGTAGGGTGTGAGCCAAAGCCCAATAGGATAAAACCACTAATAGATTCCATGTGATAAACATTTAATGGCGAAAATCATGCATGTTTTCAAAGACATGAGATGCTAGTTAAAATTTCTAAAAGATGCAACATTAAATAAAAACAGTTTTTAGGTGGGATAATTTAAAGAATAAAAATATTTAAAATAAATACCATAGCTACTGAATTTTCCAGCCTCTCATACCGTATACCGACGGTAATAACAAAGTATCCAGTGAGCACAAGCAATGGGAAATAACCCCTAGGCACTAGCTAGCTGTGGGTCCCAGGTACCTCGTATCTCGGTGAAGGTAACCATCACAAATATCCATTCTCGTGCACGAGCCACTAGTAGGGAACATACCCATAACCTAGTGGTCCCCAATAATCATCATCATATTTTAGTTAGAGTTGTAAGCGTCAATCTTGCTAAGTGAAACTGAGGCCAAACCTCACAGATTCACTAGCATACTAGTACACGTCCACCCACCTAGATACCCGGGTTTTCCCTTTGTGCTCAAACAAGTTCAGCAATCCAAGAAGTATATTTTTCACATGAAAATATCACTTCCACATCACAAATTAACCAAACAGCCCCATGTACATCACACAAGTCAAAAATTCCACTTTTCATTCAAATGAATTTTGAAATCAAACTCACTCCAAATTGCCTACAACAATTTTCAAATTTCATTAACACTTCCACAAATCCATTAAAATTTTTTATAAAACCATTACAAGATATTCAACTCACATAACAGCCCACACACATGTCACACAATACCATTCTCACCTTCACAATTCATTTTATAAATAAACTCACATGAAATATCCCACACCCGTGTTTCGCACACAAAACACAATTTAGTAAAACATTTCAACAATTTATAAAAAAAATTATAAAAATGTTCAACATCTCAAATCACCACTTTACCATTCAAAAACCCATATTAGGTGAACACACTCACCCAAACTGTACATATACACCCTTTCCCAACTTTGTGTAACCAAATAAAACATTGGCAATTTTTATAAAACAAACCCAAGAGGTATAACCATTGTTTGCACACTAAACCCATTTCAAAACCCTCATTTAAAAGCAAAATCATACCAATACCAATCCAAAACAGAATTTTTCAGCCCTAAAACAATTATTAAACCACCACCAAATGTTATAAAAATACATCAAATAATACCACAGAGATACACATGAAAAACACACGTTTTCATAAATCACCTTCAAGAAGTACAACATGTTTTTACTCCTTAAACTCATAAAAAACCTACATTCAAGGCCAACATGACAATAAGGAATTAACAAACCAGAATTGGAATCCCCTTTCAAGACTAATAAATCACTTTCATATGTTATAAACTAAACCCAAACATTACCCCAAGAGTCACACATGAAAAGTACCCAATTTCAAGCTATAATGCAACTAAAAATTAAATGTTCAACCAAATCCATCAAAACTGTTTTCACAACACATAAAACAGATTATAAACATGCTAAATTAATAATCCATGCAAGCTAACTCATCATAAAATGGCTACACATGGAATCACCTACCTTTTGAGTCGAAATCCTCAAAACTTGGTGCGAAACCTTAAGCGCACCACCGCCGCACCACAAGGAATATAAATCCATACCTAGACCACCAAAAATTGACCCAAAAGATACCAAATCAGACCTTAGGATCGAACCCTAACTTCTGGACATTTTAGAATATAATGAAAGAGGGAGGAAACCCTAAGGAGAATTAAAAATTGAAGAGAGAAACACTTACTCAAAAAAATCATGAATAAAACGACCCAAAATCCACCAGATTCTGAATCTGAAAACATCCAACCATTCAAGGGATGTTCGAACAAGGATTATGAGACCATGTAGGAATTTGAATGGGGAAAAAAGAGTGAGAATTGAAGGATTTATGAAGGAAACAAATTACCTTTATTAATCTGCCCGAAATGTGAGTGCTTCATAGGTTTCGACCTAAAACGCGATGAAACGGAGCTTCAAAGAGGGTGGGAGGATATGGGTCGCGCGGCTGGGTTCAAGGGGAGTGTTTGGGGCTTGGAATCACCGAAAAATCCTTAATATTGTATAAGTTATTAATTAAACAAAATTTATTTTTAAAACTGGAATTGGGATTTCGGGCAGGCCCAATCCCTTAAATAAAAACCCATGTACAACTTGTTTATGGTTTTCTAAAGGCTCCAAACTACAATGGTGGTGTTTCTATATCAGGGTAGACCATTTAGGAACTTGAATGGGTAAAAAATATTAAAAATTGAAAATGTTATAAAAGAAACAAAATTTATTTTTAAATCTGGAATTGGGCTCACGGTTTGGCCCAATTCATGAAAACTCACCCATTCCACCATAAAAGCTTGACAAACCCCAAAAACAAATCATAAATGAAAAATGAATGAAATTTAACTTTAAAATAAGTCATGTATGTGACAGAGCTTCTGGTCTCACTAAAAGGGAAAAAATAAAGGTCTTAATAAGGATCTCAAGGAGCAGAGATCAAGAGGTAAACATCATTTTTTGTTTTCTTTATTTCATTCATTTTATGTTATTATTTTTAATTTTCCTTTATCTTATGTAAGGATATTTCATTTCATATCTCCATTAATAACCATATTATTTAATAATAATGAGATACCCTTTTTCTATCATCAAAATATTTTATGAAATTTTATGCGACGTTGTTAGGCTACCAAATTTTCGTAAGATATTTCTCAAATTTTCTTTTATTTGGAGATTCCTTTATTTTCTCTTTATTTCCTCACCTCCCCTTATCTAAGAGGAATTAATGATCCAGTATATTACATATGATTTATTTCATCATGTTTATGGAATACTCAACATTACATTTCTTCTCCTCTCTCACTTATTCAAGAAATTAAAACATCATTCGTGATGTGTCGAATTACTGGCATCGTTGACGATGTGACTTCAATTTCTTTTACTTCATTAAATACTGGTAATGATACCATTTTTATAGATGAAACAGATTATAATTTCTTTATTATATATTATATAAGGTTCTGGAATCATTTTTCACGCATGTTATTAATTTATAAAATAAATGAGTTCTTTACGGTCTAATAATAGCCCGAATAACCTAAACAAATATCAATAATATTTTAACTCATGAATCATCCTCATGATAGAACTAAAAATGATAAATGATATAATTTATAGTGATGAAAATATGTAAATACTACTTCTTTTCTATTCTAGTGTTTCACTTCCAATCGATAAGAAAATCTATCATGAACCAATCATGGAAAACATGTAAAGAACCCACCCAAAACAATGCAAGGAACAAAATTATAACAATTAAAGGGTGAAATAATGTAATGAAATGATATTATAAGGTATTATAAAAAAATATATTTTTCTATAACATATTAATAACACTCGTTTAACCATTATACATGAGGTTTAAATGAGTTTTAAGTAAGTCAAACCAAAACAAAGGGAATTATTAACCTGATTTCTCTCCTTTAGGTTAACCTTATAATTCATTTTTTATGTGGTATTTAAATTATTTTTGTAATTAATTAATATAATATTATGTTGAATTATGTATATTTACATATTATATACATATTCCTTATACTCTATTAAGTATCTATTCAATTATATGACATATATAAGAGAATTTTCTTTTAAAAAACTCTATTAAAATTCTATTTTACGAAATTCAAAAGAAATGTTTTTATGAAGTTATTCATGTTGTATGATTGTGTCATTATATGGATTCGGCCTTAAACATTACATAATAATGATTTATGTCAAGAATTCAGATTGAGGATCTTTTTAGGTTTAGATTTTTAGAGAATTAGGTCATGACTATTACATAACAACTTGAATATTACATGAAGACACTACTACCCAGAATCCATTTTTTATAAAATAAAAACTCTTGAAAAAATAAAGACATATCTAGTTCCATGTTTTAGACAGCATGAATTTTCCTTGATCTCATCCTTGGCCATATTCATCTTTATGTCATGTAAAAAACATTTCAAAACATGGGATGAGAATAAAAAGCTCAGTAAGGGTTATAAAATAATGAAAAGAAACATTATCCCATCAATAAATACAAATCAATGAAACCATACTTTCCAATCATAAAAAACCACATGAAATCATAAGATTTATAAATAACATACAGAAGTCATAAATCATAAAGGTAACTTATAGTATTCATAACATACTTACATTGTAGCTATCACAACTATATAGGGAGTCACATTTGGAATACCCATCACGGTATATTCCCTAAATCTCTTAGGAGAAACATTAACGTTTACCTTTGTCACGTTACCCAATGCAATGGAGAGATATGGAGGTCTCACCTGCCCAAGGTTTATCACGGACCCACCCATATATATAAACAATTCCCAATAACCATTAAATATTTAGAACATGTAAAACAATCATAAAGGAAGATAACATTTCCACATTGAAATCACAATATATCATTTCAAGAAATTGACAAAATCAATGCTTTATCAAACTATTTTCAAAACAATTTAAAACATTTAATAAATAGATTTTTGAATCAAAGTGTCCCATACCACTTTTAATCTTTTAAAGGAATTGACATTTTAAACCATTAATATCCATATAAATAAATCCTTAAAAACATTTCCAAAACATGGACATTAATGAAAATTATTTAGAAGAATAAATCATTAAAACACTTAAAATGATATTTTAGTTATAGTGTTTTTAATAAAATGAGAGACGCCTGAATACAAATAATTGAAAAATAACATTTAATCAGAACTTTATAATATCATGAGAATAGAGGGATTCATGATATAATATTCCAAAGGATAGTATATACACCATATAAGAGTGAATTGGTGGATAACAACATTGAAGTCTCAATGGAATGTAAATTGAGAAGAAATCCCTTATAAAAACGGTATCCTTAGATTAATGATAAATCAATGAAATAATTATTTGTGAAAAATAATAATACACCCAATATAAGTAGATTTTAAGTGTAAAAAAATAAGAGGTTATTAACACATATTCATATAATGACATAATTAATAAGTATGAGTTTAACTCAAAGAATTTAAATTGGGTAAAGAGGTTCCCTTATAGAAATTTGATAGCCTAACGGCATCACATTAAAATTCAGAAAATGAGATGATGATAGAGAAAAACGGTATATAATCACTTGGACATAAAATTTATAGAAATAAATATATATAAGAACATATCCCAACATAAGAAGATGTAAATTAAAAGACATAACAAGAAATAAGTCTTCTAAAAGAATAGTGTGAAAGATTCCCTTACCGATATGGTAAATTATGAAAAATACATCCCATTAAAGAAGGATCATACATATAATATGTAAATACCCATAAATTAAAGTATATTACACAAGGAATAAAATCATTGGCAGTACATATGACACACAAAAGGAAATAGTGGCCAATATATCATGAATCTCACAGGAATAAAAAGTGAGATGAAAACCCCTTACCATGTTGTAATTCAATCGAGTCGTATGAAAACCAGTTAATAACCACAAAATTAATCACAGAATACCATTAATATAAAGAGAATAATGATATTATATATCAAATGGCTGTACACAATACCCCACATTCAATAAATAAGTGGCGAACAATGGAAATCTTATGGAATTAAAAGTGAGATAAGAAATCCCCTTACCTCGTGTCCGACTTGACTTGTTTGTTCCTTGTTCTTCCTGAATAATAAACTTTAATTTATACTTGATTAAAAACCAATTTCAAGTTTATTATTCATTTTATATCACTTATTACCATTTTATAAACATTATGTAATCATTTAAGTTAATAATGGTGGTTTTGTCAACATTTGGTACTTGAGTCAAAAATGAACACCTTATAATTACAAGTTGTCCATGTGGTCAAGATTCCATTATACCCCGAATGATATTAATTATTTAGATATCATATATATAATATATATCCAGTATATATATGTTTTTATAATAGTACATAACATTTGGTGATAAGAAATGAAATCCACCATTCATTGAGACGGTTAGTCGTACGTACGCATGAACACTACTTTCATTTCTATTTATTATTTTAATTGAATGAAAACATAATTATATAGAGTTATATTATAATTCTAGTATAATATAATATATAATTTCAATAAAATAATCTTTTATACATCCCACATATAGTATGAATGAGTCATATCACTATGAGGGGGCGGTAGTCCGCACTTCCTCAAATGAAATTATCGCATTTACTCATAATGGAAACAAAAAAGTTATGATATAAATTAAATATATAGAAGATTAAAGAAAAATAAACATAATATATATCATATATAAATACAGTTCCATCATAATGGCCACCATAAGAGTCGGTAAAAGATGATTGAACAATCATTGTTTCCGGAGGTTTTAGTTTTCTATCCACAGAAACAGTATGTTTTTTAACCATTAGATGGAGGTGTGTGTAAGTGTAGTTATAATAATTCTCATAAAAACATAATAGTATATTTATTATACTGGTTTTGTTATAAAATAAAGTAATGAAAATATTTTAGGGGTTGGAGAAGTAAAATAAATGAAACATATTTAATAGAAATTGTTACCTTTAATTTGTGTAACTCTCTATGGTTTGAACCACAAGGACTTTTTTAAGTGCCTTCTCCCTAAGATAAGGATTATAAGAGGAATATAGGTATCTTGAGAGCTTATTTGGGCAGGTTTTGGATGATACAATGGCCTTTAGAGGTGTGATAAATTAGTTAGAAAAGAGGGCTTTTTATAAGGGGGAGGGGTTCTTTAGTAAAGTGTGAAAATATTATTTTATTATATAATGATTTTCTATTTCTAAAGTTCCTAAAATAATTAAGGTAGAATCTAAGATGACTTATGGTTTAAATAAATTCATAAAATAATAATTGGATAGGTTTTGGATGTTTTTTAATATTTATTATCTTATTTATTTAAATCATTTATTAATGAGGTAAATACTGCATAATTATTGTGTAATAATAATTTAATTTATTTGATGTCTAAAAATTATAAAAAAACAACATAATGTAGGAAATAGTTTTATCTTTGAAATTAATATTTATAGTGGAAAATATAACTTATATAACCCCATGTAAAAATTAATTTACTAAAATATATTTGTTTGTGTCATTTTTGTCTTTACTTTAAATTAATTAATCTAATGTGTCATTATCACTCCCAGGTGAATCCATGGGGTCCCAAAATCGACCCAAGTATGACCATGGTTGTACATGACTCATCTAATAAGGTTAGGACAATTTTTAAGGTAATTTTTTATTATTACAATATTCTTTTTACCTTGAATTACCCTACTTACCTTTAACCTCGGTAAATAAAATTCAAAAGTTACTATTGAAAAAAAAATATTTTTATCTTATTGAACCAAATTTTAATTAATAATAAAAAACCATGTATGTCATATTTTCAAAATTCAATTCACGGAAGTGGTAAAATTTCTCTTAAATGAAATAGTCATTTTTAACTACTACTAAGTGGTTTCACTATTCTTCAAAAATTGATATTTTTTAGAAAAATGACAAAAAAATCAGCCTAAGATATATTTGATATTAATAATTCAAAAATTATGTCTATTTTAAAAAATTATAAAAATATATATTGCATTAATTAATTTAAAATTAATTCTCGTTGTCAAAAAAAATAATGTGTTTTTAAGAAACAATATCTATCAAAAGATTGACACTTATTTATGCCCAATTTCAATGTGAAATTTATTTCAATGAACAAAATTAGATAAAATGGTAAAAATATAATCTAATTACACTTTAAAACCAATTATAAAGATAATATAATGATAAAATAAATTAGATTAGAAGGCATTTTTGAATTAAAATACAGTATTTTTCACTATTCATAAAAAATGAATTTTTTCAGAAAAATACCAAAAAATTACCCAAAGTATATTTTGATGTCCTGAAACTGAATAAGAATTTTATTTTGTCAAATAGAACATATATAATTGACAAAAGAATTTTTTAAAGAGTGTTCTCCATTAAAAGGTGGTAAGTTGACCTTTTAAATAATATTAGAGTATTTATGCTTAAAATTAGATTTTTTCTTATTTTGAGGAACTAGAATTTATTGTATAAATGTAAAAACATTTAACAAACATGAATAATAATATTGTATTTAGTTCCTTTAATTACAACCATTACAATGACTCGGCGTTAAATACTAGTTAAAATAATAATATTATATTATTATTTTTTAGGATGACTCAGCATTGTGTGCAATGTAATATTTCAAAGAAACTAATTGTTACGTATCGGGTATGCCATCAAATCATATCATCCAATTTTAAGTAAAATTAATATTTAATTAAAAAATATTAATAAATATGAAATTTTCTTACTCATTATTTATGTAGGATGTTACATCCTTCCCCCCTTTTGGAAATTACATCCTCACAATTTTAAAACTAGGTTTGGAAACTTAATTGAAAGTCCCACATTGGAAAAGGAGTCAATAAATATATCACTTTAAAAGAAAGAATGAGAAGTATAATGGTCACCTGAGATAATCCCATACTAGGATTCCATGTAGAAAAACATGGATATGGAAGAGAAAATAAACCAACAAGTTCTGATGGAGTGTGATAGAAAACATGGTTAGGATAAATTTAACCACCAGAAAATCACAAACTTTTGATGGGTTAAATGGTCTTTGATTACCCAGTAAGAAAATTAAATGGAAAATGTTTTGGTTTTAAGATTATTTTCATAAATTTAAGGCATTATTTTACTACTTAGAATAAGAACATAGAGAAATATACTTACTTTTCAAGTAGTGTTTCATCCTATATTAAGTTTATATAAAAACCTCATATTTTCTCCAAACTATGAGTAATAAAGATGACTTGGTCACACCTAAATCAGTAGAATAAACTTCTAGATAATCACATGATACACAAAAGATGAAGCATATATTGTCCATGTCTTTAGATATTAACCAAAACCAAAAAGGTTAGTATAAGATCAGATAATCGCCAAAAAGGATATTCCTTATTAAAAAGAAATATTATTCCTAATCTCCAAAATTCAATAAATAAAACCCTAAGTTCAACAAATACCATTCAATAAACAACATTACTTAAAATTCTTCAATATAATCCAAACTAATATTGAAAACAAAAACTCAGAAGATTTTAATCCCATAGTCTTCCACAGTAAATCTTAACATTTATCTCCAAATAACATCGAATACTTTTAAAGTCTCATACTGAAGTGTAATTAACCTAATCACATATTCTCTATGATAGGTTAATCAATTCTATAAATAACTCAAATAGCCATATTTCCAAAATAAAACATTGATTCATCCAAAAATAATATTTCAACTATTACTCCACAAATTAAATCCCATTGTATTCTATTTTCCCTAGGTATATACTATTCCCCAAAAGAGATAGCGTCTTCCAAAATAACCTTTTTCACTTAATCACCAAATCATTTCTATTATAAGGATATCCATTTGATAAAACATAAGATCAAATTATTCTTGATCCATAAAATAATTTAACTAAAAAATAATTAGTCATACTAATCAGGGACTTCACATAGGCCAGTGGTAGGCGATGCACCCTTTTCACCCTTCGGTGGTGAGTTTGATTCCCACAGCCTTGCCAGACGCGACAAGTTTTCACCCTTCTGGCAGTTTGTCCCTTTTCTAATACCATATAATTTTATAAAATTCCCAAAAATGAGACAAATTCCTCAAAAATAACCATTACTTATTTTAACCACAACAGTTCTCATTGAAGCTCCCATTTCATTCAGTATCTCATTAAGAAAACCACTACAGTTTCTTTCACATCTATTGTTTCATTGGTTCCTGCTAGATCCAAACATTTACTATAACCAAAAACGTCTGTGTGATTTTATCCATAAAATCATCATATATTATCTTATGAGGACGGTAAACACTAATATATACTTATTCATGTTATCTTAAACTCATTCGATTTATATAAAATAACCATGACTCTTTATAATATGATAGACATTATAGTTATGTCACTTCTGATTAAATAACACCCTAACCTCTAAAGTTACCTAAACCGACCTCTAATACCAACTATAAGGACCTGACCCTAAACATCACATAATCTTGAGTTATGTCAATAATTCACATTGAGGATATTTTGTGGTTTAGAGTTTTAGAGAATTAGGACATAAATATTACATAAAAACTTGAATATTACATGAAGACACTACTACCCAGTATCCATTTTTCATAAAATAAAAACTCTTGAAATAAATACATGTCTATTCCATGTTTTATACAACATGACTTTTCCTTAATCTCATCCTTGACCTTATTCATCTTTATGTCCTATGAAAAACATTTCGAAACTTGGGATGAGCATAAAAATCTCAATAAGGGTTATAAAATAATGAAAAGAAACATTATCCCATAAGTAAATACAAATCAATGAAACCATACCTTTTAATCATAACATACCACATGAATTCTTAAGATTTATGAATAACATACAGAAATCATAAATCATAAAGGTATCTTATGGAATTCATAACACACTTACATTATAGCTATCACATATACATAGGGAGTAACATTTGTAATACACATCATGGTATATTCCTTAAATCCCTTAATATAAACATTAACATTTACCTCCATCATGTTACCCAATGCATTGGAGAGCTATCTCGGGCACACCCGCCCTAGGTTTATCCTGGAACCACCCGTATATGTAAACAATTCCCAATAACCATTATATATTCTGAACATGTAAAATAATCATAAAGGAAGATACCATTTCCACATTGAGATCACAATATATCATTTCAAGATATTGACATGATCAATTATTTATCAAACCATTTTCAAAACCATTTAAAACATTTAATAAGGATATTTTTTAATCAAACTTTCCCATGCCACTTTGAAACTTTTAAAAGAATTAACATTTTAAACCATTAATATACATATAAATAAATCCTTGAAACCATTTTTAATACATTGAAATTAATGAGAAATGTTTATAAGAATAAAACATTAAAACATTTAAAATGATATTTTAGTTAAAGAGTTTTTAATAAAATGAGAGATTATTGAATATGAATAATTGAGGAATAATGTTTAATCAGAACTTTATAATATCATGAGAAAAAATGGATTCATGATATAATATTCAAAAGGATATTATATACAATATATAATATTGAATTGGTGCATAACAACATTGAAGTCTCAATGGAATGTAAATTGAGACGAAATCCATTATAAAGACGGTATCCTTAGATTAAAGATAAATCCATGACATAATTATGTATGAAAAATAATAATACACCAAATATAAGTGGATATTAAGCATAAAAAAATCATAGGTTATTCACACATATTCATAGCACGACATAATGAATAAGGATAAGTTTAACCCAAATAATGGAAATTGGGTAAAGAAGTTCCCTTACAGAAATTTGACAGCCTAACAACGTCACATTAAAATTCATAAAATGTGTTGATGAGAGATAAAAAGAGTATCTCGTCACTTGGACATAAAATTTAAAGCAATAATTATATACAATAACATATCCCAACATAGGAATATGTAAATTAAAAGACATAACAAAAAATAAGTCTTTTAAAAAGAATAGGGTGAAAGGTTCCCTTACCGATTTGGTAACTTATGAAACATACACCCCATAAAAGAAGGATCATATAATAAAGATGTAAAAACCCATAAATTATTGTTTTTTACACAAGTAATACAATAATGGGCAGTACATCTACCACACAAAAGGAAATAGTGGCCAATATAGCAAGAATCTCACGGAAATAAAAAGTGAGATGAAAACCCCTTACCACGTTGTAATTCCATCGAGTTGTATGACCAACAGTTAATAACCACCAAATTAATCACATAATACCATGAATATAAATAGAATCATGATATTATATCTCATATTGAAGTACACAATACACAACATGAAATAAATAAGTTGCGAACAATGGAAATCTTACGGAATTAAAAGTGACATAAGAAATCCCCTTACCTCGGGTCCGACTTGACTTGTTTGTTCCTTGTTCTTCCTGAATAATAAACTTAAGTTAATTTATAATTAATTAAGAACCCTTTTCAAGTTTATTATTCCTTTTATATCACTTATTACCATGTTATAAACATTATTTAATCATTTATGTTAATAATGGTCGTTTCGTCGATATTTTGTACTTGAGTCAAAAATGAACACCTTATAATTACAAGTTGACCATGTGGTCAAGAGTCCATTATCTCTAGAATGATATTAATTATTTAGATATAATATATATCATATATATCCAGTATATATATTTATTTATAATAGTATATAACATTTTGAGATAAGAAATGAAATGCACCGTTCATTGAGACAATAAGTTATAAGTACGCATGAACGCTAATTTCATTTATATTTAATATTTTAATTTAATTAAAACATAATTATAAATAGTTATATTATAATTCCAGTATAATATCATATATAATTTCAATAACTTCATCCTTTATACATCCCATGTATGGTATGAATGAGTCATATCACTTTGAGGGGGCAGTAGTTTGCACTTCCTCAAATGAAATTATCGCGTTTACTCATAATGGAAACTATAAAGGTATGCTATAAATTAAAAATAAAGAATAATAAAAAAAATAAAAAAAATATATCTCATATATAAATATAGTTCCATAATAATGGCTATAATAAGAGGTGGTAGGAGATAATTGAACAATCATCGTTTCGTGAGGCGTTAGTTTCCCATCCATAGAAACATTATGTTCTCTACCCATTAGACGGAGGTGTGTGTAAGTGTTGTTTGAATAATTATCATAACAACATCATAGTATATTGATAATACTGTTTTTGTTATAAAACAAGTTAATGAAAATATTTTAGGGGTTGGAGAAGCAAAATAAAAGAAAATACTTTAAGAGAAACAATTACCTTTAATTCGGGTAACTCCCGTTGGTTTGAACCAAAAGGACTTCTTGAAGATCCTTATACATATGGTAAGGATTCTAGGAGTAATAGAAGGATCTTGAGAGATTATTTGTTAAGGGTTTGGATGATCCAAGAGGCTTGAGTGGTGTGAGGAATGGGTTAGAAATGAGGGCTTTTATAAGGGGGAGGAGGGGTTCTATAGGAAAGTGTGAAAATATTATTTTATTATATAACGATTTTTGGTTTATAAAGGTCCAAAACTCATTAAGGTCGAAGATAGGATGAATCATGGCTAAAATAAATTCATAAAATAATAATTTGATTGTTTTTATGCTATTTTAATTTTTTTAATCCTATTTATTTAAATCATTTATTAATGAGGAAAATACTGCATCATTATTGTGTCATAAATAATTTAATTTATTTAATGTCTAAAAATTATAAAAAAATACCATAATGTCGGAAATATTTTAATATTTCAAATTAATGTTTATAGTTGAAAAGATAACTTATATAACCCCCTTTAAGAATTAATTTACGAAAAGATATTTGTTTGTGTCATTTTTGTATTTACTTTAAATTAATTAATCTAAAGTGTCATTATCACTCCCAAGTGGCTCCATGGGGTCCCAAAAATGACCCAATGATTCCCATGGTAGGCCATGACTCATAAAATAAGGTTAGTGCTAGTGTTAAGGTATTTTGTATTATTATAATATTGTTTATACCTTGAATTACCCTATTAACCTTTAACAGCGGTAAATAAAAGTCAAAAGTTACTATTAACCAAAAATTATTTTTATCTTATTGAAACACATTTTACTTACTAATAACAACCATGTATGTCGTATTTTTTAAATTCAATTCACATAAGTGGTAAATTTTCATTTCAATTAAAAAGTCGGTTTTTAAGTACTACTAAGTGGTTTCACTATTCATCAAAAATTGATGTTTTTCAGAAAAAATTCCAAAAATTCAGCATATTCTATATTTGATATTCCAAATTCAGAAATGATGTCTATTTTAGAAAATTCTAAACATATAAGTTGTGTTAATTAATTTAAAATTAATTCTCATTTTCAAATAAAATAGCGTGTTATTAAGAAGCAATATCTATCAAAAGAATGACACTTGTTTAGGACTAATTTCAATGTGAAATTAATTCCAGTGACCAACATTGGATAAAATGGTAAAAATATAATATAATTACACTTTAAAATAAATTGTAAATATAGTATAAACATATAAATAAATTAGATTAAAAGGAAGTTTTGAATTAAAAGACCGTATTTTTCACTATTCGTAAAAAATGGATTTTATCAGAAAAATACCAAAAAATTAAGAAAAGTAAATTTTGATGTCCTGAATCTAAAGAAGAATTTTATTTTGTCAAATAGAAAATATAAAAGTGAATAAAACTATATTTAAAGAGGGTTTTCCATTAAAAGCAGTTAAATCAACCTTTTAAAGAATATTAGAGTATTTTTGTTTAAAATTAGATTCTTTTTTATTTTAAGGCTCTAGAATTTATTGGATAAATGTAAAAACATTTAACAAACATATATAATCATATTGTAGTCAGTTTATTTCATTCCCTCCATTATTACATCTATGAGTTAACTACTATTTAAAATAATGATATTATATTATTATTATTTAGTATGACTCAGCATTGTGTGCAATGTAATATTTCAAAGAAACTCATTGTTGTGTATCGGGTATGCCATAAAATCATAGCATCCCATTTAAAGTAAAGATAATTTTTAATTAAAAAATATTAATAAATATGAAAATGCCTTACTCCTTACTTACCTGGGATGTTACAGTCATGGTTCATGGGAATTTATTATGATGAAGGGTGGGACCCATATCTCCCTCCAATGTATTCGGTATGTGTAAGTTAGGGGTTGGTCGTATGGTTACTCCAAGTGTAACTGAAATTATTACACAAACTCTAAGGTATCCATGATGGTTACGAATTATACAATTGCCGAGAGGGTTACAAGATTATGTTAGTAATTCCGCAAGATACATTTATGGTTATATTTATTTTCTTATGTATTATTAGAATATTGTGGAAATATAATGTTTCACAAAGTAAGTGTATATGGGTGATAAGTGTCTCTTTTGAAAATGACTAAATACATTACAAGTATTCATGTACTAATGTGTTCTTTCTTTCTTTTTATATCCCTTACTGAGATTTTTGTGCTTGTCCCAAGTTTTTAAATGATTTTCATAGGTTATAAGGATGTGTAAGAAAAATAAGGAACCAATGTTAAAAGTTATGACAATTTTTTAGGGAATCGTGTTTTTTTGAAAAGTTATATATTTTTAGAAGAAATGAATACTATTTTTATGGTATCTACTCTGTATTAATGTGTAATGTTATGAATTTATTATGTCCCAAATCTCTAAAGATGTATACTTGAAAATATCATCAATATGTAAGGAAGTTAGTTTTTTATTAAATTAAATATTATGTAATGTAATAAGGTCAGGTCTTTATAATAACCAATTACCTATTGTAATGATAACCCAGAGGTACTATGTTAATATTCTTGAATAAATATGTCATATGGTCTAGATGTATTTATCTAAAAAATACATTTTTGGTGTTTTAATATTAGGTGTATGGGGATAATAAGCATTGATTATTCTTCTTATTAGGTTTAAACATTGTGAGATCCAATAGATATGTAATTTTTATAGGTTGTCCAATTTTAAATAAAAATGTTTTATGAGTCATTGGATATCCATATATTTGGACATCTATATCGGTCCTTATACTTGAGATCATTATTATTGTTTATTAAGTATCATGTAATTTGATGTATAGATGAAAATGTTGAAAACATACACTAATATAGGGGTACATTAGGTGAATCATAAGTTATATGAAATTAACATAATATTAATGGACGGTTTTGTATCTTCTATATTAATGGAAATATATATCCTTGAATATTTTAATGGAAGGAAGCAATATAATGAAATCCATGGATGTGGAAGTTTATAGATGGTATTGTTTTTTAAATCCAAATAAAGTTAAATAAATCATATATTTATATAAAAAAAGTATGAATCCCTATTAATGTGATATTTTTTTAAAAGGCTTTATATTATATATAAGAATTCATGGAATAATTTTCATAGTTTCTATATTAACATATTTATCTTTCGGATCATTAACCTTTTTCCAGATACAGATCTTGGGCTTTAGAAAAGTTCACCTATTAACATTGAAAACGGGGCCTAAATGGTCACACACTAAGTTTAACTAGAATCTCATGAACTATTATTGAATATATGTATCAGAATCAATCTTTTACTCAAATGATGAATAACATTATTTTAGGTAAAAGTATTTTATAGTAATACAATCAAAAGATTTTAATGTTTAGAATATGTCAGTCAAATTTTATATCTTTTTAACTATTTATAAGATAATTAATATAGTATTCATTTATTCAATAATTTAGTGAATATATATAAAAATTATTTATTTAGGTTATGTAAATATTGAAAAATATTTATTTATTTTCACGTTTAGTGAATATAATATTTTATGATAGGATATTGATCATGTTTAGTAATCCAATGTAAATGTTATATTTTAGTAAAAATCATTTAAATAAATTTTAATATATTTATTTAGAAACAATATTTTAATAAAAACATGTCATGGGATATTATAATATTTTTATTATCTTTAACTTGTTTAATAAATTAGAATAAAAAAATTATATTGTAAATTCTATAATTATCATTATTTAACCCTAAGTATAAATTATAAATATATAATATTTTATTTACAAAATTTTTTAAATAATGGAGGTAAAATTTAGAATTCTCGTAATCTATAAAGATATATTTTCCCTTCCTAACTCTCTTGAGTATTGAAGTGGTTCCCTGAATCACTTTGTTTAATTATGTTATCAATAAAATAAATACCTCTAGGAATATTTAATTGTTAAATTATTATGCCTATTTAAAATTAATTTTCTAAGATTATATTACCCTTAAGAGAGTTCTAGATTTTTTTACCTTTATGTGATCATTGGTATACCCCTATTTAGTTTTATTTTACCAATCTACAGTGTGAAAATTGCATTTTACCATTAAATGAGTTTTATTCTACCCCTATATAGAATTTATAAACTATAAATTAACTTTATGAAGAGTTTTGAAACAAAGTAATATCTTTAAATAGTGATTAAACACTAATTTAGACCTTTACATAGCTTGTAAAAATTTCAAGACACATTTAAGTAGGTGTCAATCAGCCATATGACAAATAATCTAAATTTTTGTAAATGTTGAACAGCTACATAAAGTGATTTGATTAAGAATAATGTATTATATTGACCATGATTTAATTCCCCAATTGACTATAAAAAAATAATCACCCATAACTAAAATTTTCATAAATTAATTGATCGATTGCATGAGTAAAAGACCAACCATAAGGAATCTATTTTAATGAAAATATATTGATAGTATTTTCAAGAAAATGAATGGCATGTTAATTATTACATACTATAAGATATGAACTACCATGAGATATTTCCTACCATGAGATTTTACCTAGCATGAAACTTCATCTACCATAACTCTATTGACTTTATAAAAAAATCAAAAATCCTGATGCTCAATTTTTCATATTTTTCATCTATTTAAATATTTTTGTTTTTTAAAAATTCTAATTAATTCTTTTCATTTCAATAATTATTTAATAAATACTAACCTATTATTTTAATTTCATGGAAATTTATTTGAATTAATTCTGTATAGGATTATATGGTCATCATGTTGATTCAATACTCACACTACTATCTTGGGAAAACATGAGTTTCAAATTTAAAATGTATGGAATTTGAAAAAAATTCCATGTATTCCTTTTAGATTATTCCAAAGTACTTTAATATTGATATTTATTTTTTCATTAAGTTCTATGACATGTTTGGAAATAAATATTAATTATAAAGGATATATATATTCATTCAATTAGGAAATCACATTATGATATTTAGGGACCGATACACTAAACAAGTATGAAGTAGTTTATTGTAGATACATGCACGGATTTCTTTAGGAATGATGAATTGAAATTAAATTCTTATTTGGAATCTATTTTAATTTAGGAAATCTCTATAATGATTTCAACAGAACATATTTGATATTGATGTTGAGGATATTTTTGAATTGTGTTGTGTGAAAAATATGGTGGATCAACTACTACTCTCATCTAGAATTCATTCATTTTATATGTTACTTCTAGAGAAAAAATGTATACCTTGACACTCATATTCTTACTCATTAAGAAAGTTTATATGATTATATAATATTTCTATTATATTGTGTGTGTTATTATATTAGGTGATACTACCCATAAATTGTAGATTTTGGGTTATACTAACCCTTACAAAAGGTATGATCTGGTTGAGCATAACTAGTAAAAGGTATGGGGATCGTTTATTCCTAGGTGTGATGAATCATCGGTTTAGTTTCATAAACTGCTATAAAAGGAATATAGTAGAGTTGTGACTTCTGATGAGAATAATTAAGTCTTGGTTTTTCCCTTTATTGTTTTGAAACACAATTGAAAAGGTTTATGACACCCATCAAAATTTAAATATTCTATAGTCAGTGGGTGTCACTCTTCTTTGAATTTGTAAAAAAATGGAGAGTTATCAAAGGATCGTTTATATATGAAATAATATAAAAATCACCCTATTCATAATTTTTATTTCTTCTACATTAATTATTAACTTTTAAAAAAAGTCACAAAATATCTTTAAAAGATCAATTCACTCCCACCATATTGAAATTTAGACCAATCTCACATTATTTCTTAATAATTTCTTCCAAGGAATGACCCTAACATTTGGAATATTTGTATTTATCTATGCCAAACAATTTCTGAATTAAAATTAAATGGGAGAATATATTTTTTGAGATTGAAGTAAAAAATGAAAATTATTTTTGGACTCTTCAATTACCATCTTTCTTTGATGGTACAAACTATATATATTGGAATTATTTCATGGAAGCTTCATTTAAGAAATTTAGTATTTATAGTAGTGTAATATTTTTTTAACCATAAAAACATCCCAACATTGATACTAAATTGTTAATTGGTTATGAAATTGTTAGATATGTTTTTAATTACAAGGTAATGTAAGTTTTATATTGTGTAATTAGTATAAATTTATATAACTATGTATCTTCATGTAGAACAATAAATGAAATACATAACATTCTTCATGGTACTCGTTTTGTTTCATTTAAGATTATATGAACCAAGAATATCATATAAATAGAAAATTATTAAGAGTTTAAAATGGGGGAATAAGAAATATTTAATCAAAAAAATTTATAGAATTAATATTTATATAAATGGTATGAGTGTCTTAGGATAATCATTTGATGATTCAGTTTTTATTGAAAGAGTTTTAGAGATTTATCAAAAAAATGCTTAAAAGATAGTGATTAATGAAAGTAAAAAACATTTAAGGAATATAAGTTCAATAAAATTATTGGAACATTATTACTATATGAGTTATAATTTAGAAATATTTCCCAAGATTAAAATTAAAAAAAAAACAATTGCATTTAAATCAAATGTTACTAGTTTCTCTTTTGACTCAGATATATATTCAAGTGGATGAGATGGTATTGCTCATATAGAAAATTGATGATATAAAGAGATAAAATATTACAATTCAAAATTTATAAATGGTCATATTAAAGAATAGTATAAGTATAAGGGAAAACATTTTGATATTTCTAATTATGATTTAAATGTTATTTTTAATGAGTGGTGAATAGGGGAAAAAATCAAGACTAATTTTATAGATCTAAATAATGAAAAAAAAATAAGAGAGATTAGTATAAAAATAAAATATAGGAAATGTCATATTTTCAGAGGAATTAATTTTATTCCTAATTCAGTGAATAATTTGGTGTAGATAAAGAATTATCGAAACAATTTCTAATGTATTTATCACACTCGTTATCTAAATTAGATTATTCTTCCCCTAGTAAATTTGATTTTGATCACACTAAAAATGAATCGTATGAATAAATTGATAGAAACTATCATAATGCTATCAAGATTACCAATTTATTTAATAATATTAAAAAACAAAAGTAAGATCTTGTTGAAATGGAAAATTTGAGAAATACTCCTTCTATATATAATGATAAATGATCTACTAAAATGGAAAGTGTTCAAATTGGAAATATTATACTAAATTATTATAAATAAACATTTTATGAATCTCAAATAATTAAATTTGATTCTATTTTGGAAGAAATGATAATATTAAAAATAAAAACAAAAGGTTGAAATTAGATTTATAAAATTTTATTAAAGGTGGGAAAAGTTATGAAAAAATTATTTTATTAAATAAAATGAATAAAAATAAAACTAATCTTGGGTATGATAATATTTTATTATAAATTTATAAGACCTTCTTTATTAAGTGTAAAAATATAAATGTTTCAAGTGTTACATTGTAACACCCTGAGATTTTATGAAAAATATTATTTTTAATCTTATTAATGTCTTGTGTTGTACGCTACACCAAAAGGAGCTTTCACAACACACATCCTTGACTTGAATTTCATTACACGCAATCACGACCTTCCTCGATAGTGCGTGTAGTACACAATACCGAGTTTCACTAAACAACTATATGCTATTAAAATATTATTAAAACTAGCCGTTATGAATAGTAATAACCACTTTTTGAAATTTTGTAAATTTTATTTTTCAAAATGGACTTCATTTTTGGATTCTGAATATTGAAATTATCTTGGGGTGAAATTTTTGTACTTTTTGGATAACTTTCATTTTCTGATGAATAGTGAAAATTACTAAATTTTAATTAAAAACAACCTTTTTAATTGAAATAATTAATAGTGATAAATTATTAATTTTAGTGGTTTTAAAGTATATTTATAATATATTTTTACAATTTAATACAATGTTGGTCATTGGATGTAATTTCACATTTAAACCAGACATAAACAAGTGTCAATTTTTTGATAGTTATTATCTCTTAAGAACACGCTATTTGTTTTGACGACGGGAATTAATTTTTAAATTAATTAACGCAACTGATATGTTTTGAATTTGGTAAAATATAAATCATTTTTGAGTTCATAATATCAAATATAGCTTAGACCTAATTTTTGGTATTTTTCTGGAAACTTTCATTTTTTGATGAATAGTGAAACCACTAAGTGGTAGTTAAAAAAATGAATTTTTCATAAAACATAATTTTACCGCTTCTGTGAATGTAATTTCAAAAATCCGAGAGACACGGTTGATGTCAATAAGTAAAATGTGGTTCAATGAGATGAAAATAATTTTCGGTGAATAGTAACTTCTTACTTTTTTTACCACAGTTAAAAGTAAATAGGGTAATTAAGGGTAAAAATGATATTATTATTACCCTAAAACATGTCCTAACTCTATTGGATAAGTTTAATTCGACCAAAAACAACCTTATGAATAAAATATGACCATTTAGGCCCACTTCGATTAGATTAGGACATTTATTATTAATTTATTTAAAGAAGGGTTAAAATAGTTAAAATAAAAGTTTAATAAGTATATCATTTTTAATATAGGGTTATACCTAAGATAAATTCGACTATAAATATTCATTAGAAATATAAAAATATTTCCTACATAATGATATTTTATTTGTAATTTTTAGACTTTAAATAAGTCAATTTATATATGACACAATGATGATACAATAATTATCTTATTAATGAAATCTTGACATAAGTGATATTATAAATACATAATTAAATGTAATTTGAGACTTTTTATAAATTACACTAATTTTCTAGGTTAATATGACATGTTATTATTTATTTAATTAATGTTTTTCGAACTAATCATTCTGTTATGATTTTTAAAAAAATCAATTACTAAATAGTGTCAAAATTGACATAAAATAGTTTTTAAAACAAATATTATATTATTAATTGTAATTTTATTCCTAAAAATCTATGGTTCGTCCAGATGACTTATATAAGGATATATATATTAATAATAAACAACTTGGGGTTCGGTTGGCTTGTTATAGTAAGTTTATTAACCTTATAGTGTAAGAACACAAAAAAAACTGGGCAAAAGTAAAATTATCTAACTTAAAGTTAAATATAAATGATAAGGTTAAAATAGGAACCTAAACTTGTCTAAATTCTATTGGATGAGATTATTTCGACCCATCCTTACCTTAGCTTCGAAATAAATCAATTTAGAGCTATTTAAAACCTAATTTGGCTTTATAATAAAATAATATTTTTAGTTATTCCAAAGGTGCCCCTCTCCTCCCTTATAAAAGGGCACCTCCTCCCTCTCTTCCTCACACCACATTGAGCCTTAAATCTCGGACAACCCATGCCAAATTCTCTTCTCCACTTCCCTAAAAACATCCTAGAGTTCCTGGTCTTCTTCAAAGACCAATTGTAGTACCCTAGGAGGAGGACTCAAAGAGGCGCTTCAAAGAAGAGGTAATGTCCATTACCGATTCTTTCAACTTTGTCTCTTCTTCCACTTATTCTTCTTAGGTTGTTTCATTATGAAGTAATAAAATCAGTATCACTAATATACTGATATTTTATTATAATTATGAAACAACCCTATTTCTCCATCTATCCATCCTACAGAAAACGAAATCACCGCGCATGCGTACGTATGGAATACCGTCTCCACGCCGTGGTGTAATCTATTTTCCACCACCACCTTACTTGGATGGGTATAATGGTGTAAATAATAACTATATATTATTATTTTAAAGTTATATTGATTCTGAAATAGTATACATACACACCAATACAATTCCACGATTATGAGAACGATATCATCGCTCGTGCGTACGTACGGACTACTGTCTCCACGACGCGATGAGATTCTTTTTCCACGTTAACCATTCATGAATGATTATAAAGTATATATAATAAGTAATCATGAAATATATGACATAATAATGATACTGGATTTATGTGTATATATATGTATGTCATCTACTTAATTCCATTCAACTCAATAAGGAAACGAAAACAACGTTCATGCGTACGTATGGCCTACCGTCTCCATGAACGGTGTATTTCATTCCATTTACTGATCTATTATATATATGTATATTCTGAATATATATTATATATAAATCATGTTTTATATTTTGGAATTAAGTAATCATGATCTAATTAATCATATGAATAATTACAAGTCAAAACACGTACGACAAATGAAACGATTTTACCCAAAACGCTCTTTAACATAGAATTTACAAAATAACGGGTAATATAAAGTCATAAGTGAACCATATATGATATCATAACAATGAGTATGATTCTAGAATAAGTCAATGACATTATTTAAATAATTATACAGGAGGTTCGGACACTTACGAACTAAATCGGACCTAATGTAAGGGAAAATATCACAATCTCATTTTTATCCGAGATTGTTTATACTTTGGTATTTACTGGGGTGTATTTTATCATCCACATCCATGTTTCCTCAATATTTAATATTATTTCCATCCACCTATAATTGTTTAAATCTAGTTTTACCCTTCTGTGAGTTTTTAGTAAAATATATGAAAGGAATCTTTTGTCATTTTTCGTACGAGGTACTTTTTGACTTTTCCGACAAAAGGACAGGAAGAATGTTTTTTTAACTTATACGACATGAATGGATTTTTAAAAAAATTATTTCCAAGAAGATTACTTTACAAGTTTTCAAGTTTATTTTTAATCAACTTCTTTTAGTTTAAAATTTTATGACATATTAATAAAGGAAAAAAAATTTGAAGTAGAAAGGATATTTTCCTCAAGAATGGAGTTCAAGAGTTTTATCAAAATTATTTTCCATCTAAGATAATATAGGGTTCTATTTCTATCCCTATTATTACATGGATTTGATTATGATGTGATGGAAATATTTTTATGAATTCCTTTATCTTATATGAATTGTTTTATGATGTCACGATGTTTAAGATTACAATTTTTATTACATGGGTTATGCTATGATGTATGGTTTATGATTTTGTGGCACACATAAGAATGGTATCATTATGAGATGGGTGGTACCTATATCTCCCTCCAATTCATTGGGTAAAAATTTTATATCTCATGAGATACACATGGCTGGAACGGAAGGTTAAACCGGTTCAGTGAAACAGGACTGAAACGAGGAGTGAACTTGGTTTAGAAATGGACGTTGTCTACTAAGATAGTCTTGGAAATGAGTCTTGACTAATAAGAAATGATTATCTATGATTATGTGTGTATGCCACAATGTTTCATGTTTTAAGTTATGATCATTGGTATTACATTTCACTACTATGATTTATCCCATGTTATGATATTATGATCTCTTTTGCAGGTTAAGATTTCCAAAATGTTATGTTCTTATGAATATGATGTGATTGATATTTCTTTTGTTTACCCTTACTGAGAATTTGAGCTCACCCTTTTATGTTTTCTTTTCCCCAGGATATAAAGAGAGATTTTAGGTATAAAAAAGGAAGATCTTTATGGGAGATGTTGAAGATCTTTCACCACGATTAGAATATTATATTCCGAGTATCCAAAGACACTAAACTATTACGGTCCTTGTGTGTCTGTTTTTGTTATGTACTAAGTATTCTGCAAATGTAATGTAATGTCCATGTACATAAAGCTTTGGGTCTCTATAGTTGGTATCAGAGGAAAGGTTTAGTCAACCTTTGGAAACTAGGATGCGAGAACTTTAGTAAGATCCCTAGAAATATTTCTATGGTATGTCTAGGGATGTCGCAAAGGTTAAGTATAGGTTATAGTACTAGAATTACGGTAACCCAAGATGTTAGATATTGAAGGTACTCCCCCCTTGATTATGTTGTTTTCCCTAGCGTGATTTTTCCTCTCACACTATTCTTTTTGGTTTTAGACGATGGCTGGAAGCCGAAGGAACCGTGTTGATCAATGTAATGGACAATTCAATGATTGTCCTCCTGAACAAACAAATGTTATGGGAGATGGAGTGAAAAATATTATTGCTATACTTACACAAGCTATGAATCATTTTGGACTTCCAAATGAGTAGAGAAGGGAACAATATTCTATTGAGTCCTTCATGAGGCAACTTCCACCTTCTTTCAGTGGGTCTTCTGATCCACTTGTTGCTGGACAATGGATCAGTACCACTGAAAAGTTATTTTCAGTTCCTCAGTGTTCGGAACATGATAAAGTCATCTTATGATTATATCGTTTGGAAGGTGAAGTTGATCAATGGTGGAATCTTATCAAGAATGTGAGGCCAAGATATGAAATTGAGTCCATGGAATGGGACGAGTTCAAGAACTTATTTTTCAACAAGTAATTCCCTCGTATTCTTCAAAAAAAGACGGATAAGGAGTTTCTTGAACTAAAGAAAAAGGATAATGAATCTGTTGGTATATACGAAGTGAATTTTACAAGGCTTTCAAGGTATGAATCTGGATTTATCATCCAACCTGAAATTAAATTTGATCGATTCTTCAGTGGCTTAAAACCAAATCTTCGAAGGGCATTAGCTATAAGAGACTTCAGTAGCTATGAAGAAATTGTGTGTTGTGCTATCAAGGTAGAAATGGAAGTTGGTGTTACTTATCCATCTCATAGTTTTGACAAGAAACGAAAGATGGAGTTCAAGGAGAATTCTCAGAATAATGGTGAAAAGAAGATGGATGTTTCCTTATGCTCAAACTGTGGAAAGAAGCATGGTGGAGATTGTCTTAAAGGGACTAGAAAATGTTTTAAGGGTGGAAAAGAAGGTCATGGAGTAGTTGAGTGTCGAAGTAATGGAAAAAGGGTTTCTAATGATGTGAATAAAGAAAAGACTACAGAGAATGCACCACCAACACTTCAATGCTTCAAGTGAAAGGAAATGGGGCATTATGCTAATAAATGCCCTAATACAAGGGTTAGTGATGATCGACATGAGCATCCACTTAAGGCAAAGGACAAAGGGAAGTCACATGCGATCACTATTGGCGATGTTGAATATGACAACAATGTGGTGGAATGATTAAGTTTTTATGTAATGGGATTCGAAAATAATGATGTATATAGTATCGTAGAATATTGGAATATTTATGTATGGGTCTATTGTGGTTTCAAATAATTTTATGGTACCGATAACCATGGAAAATTATTGAGATATTTTTGGTAAGCGGATGATATGAGCATAATGATGGGATAAAAAGATAATGAGATGTTTGATTGTATTCATGAGCTCATGATTGATATAAGAACTAAGTGATATCATGGTTTGAGTATAAAGAATTTTGAGGATTTTGGTTTGTGGAAAGTGTTAACTTTTAACTGCGTTCATGTTTTCACTAAGGTTCAATGGGTATTAATTCTTCAACAGAATACATGATTAATGTATTCAGATGTTTTTAATTTGACCAACAATATATATCTTATGATATATGGGGGATAAATGATGGCATTCGCGTGATTGTTATGTGACATTCCAAGTAATCATTTTCTTTATACTATGAGCATGAACTGAATTATTTTAGATAAGCCTAAAGATTGGAATGGATTATGTTGGACATAAGTTAGGGTAAAACTTTTTTTTTTTGATATTACTGATGGGATGTTATAGTAATATAGCTTTAGAAAAAGGACAACCTACAGGATGGGCGACAGCCTATCGCGTCGGACAAGGCTGTGGGAATCGAACCCACAACCGAAGTGCGACTGACCTTTATCGCCTACCACTGGCCTAAAGGAAGTCCCTGTTTAGTAGAAACTAGTTTCATTATATTAAGCAGTATGATATAATAAATATAAGTCCATTTTAGGAACCATATATGATTAATCTAACTATAGATCGACTTGTGTATATTTAATAACTTTTGCTAACCTTTTGTTTGAGATAGATGGAATGACCCATCATTCTATCACATGATCTGCTAACACTTCACGAATAAAAAAATTCAACTTAATTTATTTAAGAGATGAAGTGTAAATTGTTCAAGGCATGAACAACAGTTAGATTGTACCAAAATAAAGTAAGTATTTATTCTAATTCAAATTCTTCAACTTTAGGGAAGTGATCCTGAAAACCAAAAATGTTGTCCTAGTGCTCTTATATCTGATGAATCAGATGGTACCTTAGATCATCACAAATTTATGGCTTTTTGATTGCTGTCTTTTCCATAGCCATGTTCTCTACCACTCTCCATCAGAACATGATGGTTAGATTTCCCTTCCATATCCATATTTTCACCTATGTGGAAACCCAGTGATTAGTTTATTTGGGTAACCGTTAGGTTTCATACTTTTGTTTTTACAGATTGGTTTTGGTATTCCTTTTTACGATGTGGGTTTCTATTAAAGAAACTTTCGAGTAGTAAACCATTTATAACCCCGACGAATTTCGAGGGCGAAATTCATTTTAAGGGGGGTAGAATGTAACACCCTGAGATTTTATGAAAAATATTATTTTTAATCTTATTAATGTCTTGTGTTGTACGCTACACCAAAAGGAGCTTGTACAACACGCATCCTTGTCTTGCCTTTCATTACACGCAATCGCGACCTTCCTCGATAGCGCGTGTAGCACGCAATACCGAGTTTCACTAAACAACGATATGCTATTAAAATATTATTAAAACTAGCCGTTATGAATAGTAATAACCACTTTTAGAAATTTTGTAAATTTTATTTTTCAAAATGGACTTCATTTTTGGATTCGGAATATCGAAATTATCTTAGGGTGAAATTTTTGTACTTTTCGGATAACTTTCATTTTCTGATGAATAGTGGAAATTACTAAATTTTAATTAAAAACAACCTTTTTAATAGAAATAATTAATAGTGATAAATTATTAATTTGAGTGGTTTTAAAGTATATTTAGAATATATTTTTACAATTCAATACAATTTTGGTCATTGGATGTAATTTCACATTTAAACCAGACATAAACAAGTGTCAATCTTTTGATAGTTATTATCTCTTAAGAACACGCTATTTGTTTTGACGACAGGAATTAATTTTTAAATTAATTAATTCAACTGATATCTTTTGAATTTGGTAAAATAGACATCATTTTTTAGTTCATAATATCAAATATAGCTTAGGCCTAATTTTTGGTATTTTTATGGAAACTTTCTTTTTTTGATGAATAGTGAAACCACTAAGTGGTAGTAAAAAAAATGAATTTTACATAAAACATAATTTTACCGCTTTTGTGAATGGAATTTCAAAAATCCGAAAGACACGGTTAATGTCAGTATGTAAAACGTGGTTCAATGAGATTAAAATAATTTTTGGTGAATAGTAACTTTTTACTTTTTTTTACCACGGTTAAAAGTAAATATGGTAATTAAGGGTAAAAATGATATTATTATTACCCTAACACATGTCCTAATTCTATTGGATAAGTGTAATTAGACCAGAAACAACCTTAGGAATAAAATATGACCATTTAGGCCCACTTGGATTAGATTAGGACATTTATTATTAATTTATTTAAAGAAGGGTTAAAATAATTAATATCAATGTTTAATAAGTATATCATTTTTAATATAGGGTTATAGATAAGATAAATTCGACTATAAATATTCATTAGAAATATAAAAATATTTCCTACATAATGATATTTTATTTGTAATTGTTAGACTTTAAATAAGTTAATTTATTTATGACACAATGATGATGCAGTAATTATATTATTAATGAAATATTGACATAAGTGATGTTATAAATACCCAAATAAATGTAATTTGAGACTTTTTATGAATTAAACTAATTTTATAGGTTAATATGACATGTTATTATTGATTTAATTAACTTTTTTCGAACTAATCATTCTGTTATGATTTTTACAAAAATCAATTACTAAATAGTGTCAAAATTTACATAAAATAGTTTTTTAAAAAAATATTATATTATTAATTGTTATTTTATTCATAAAAATATAAAGTTCGGCCAAATGACTTATATAAGGCTATATATATTAATAATAAACAACTTGGGGTTCGTTTGGCTTGTTATAGTAAGTTTATTAACCTTATCATGTAAGAACACAAAAAAACATGGTAAAAGTAAAATTATCTAACTTAAAGTTAAATATAAATGATAAGGTTAAAATAGGAACCTAAACTTGTCTAAATTATATTGGATGAGAGTATTTCAACACATCCCCACCTTATCTTCGAAATAAATCAATTTGGAGCTATTTAAAACCGAATTTGGCTTTATAATAAAATAATATTTTTAGTTATTCCAAAGGTGCCCCTCTCCTCCCTTATAAAAGGGAACCTCCTCCCTCTCTTCCTCACACCACTTTGAGCCTTAACGCTCGGACAACCCCTACCAAATTCTCTTCTACACTTCCCTAACAACATCCTAGAGGTCCTGGTCTTCTTCAAAGACCAATTTTAGTACCCTAAGAGGAGGACTCAAAGAGGCGCTTCAAAGAAGAGGTAATGTCTGTTACCGATTATTTCAACTTTGTTTCTTCTTCCACTTATTCTTCTTAGGTTGTTTCATTATGAAGTAATAAAATCAGTATCAATAATATACTAATATGTTATTATAAGTATGAAACAACCCTATTCCACCATCTATCCATCCTACGGAAAACGAAATCACCGCGCATGCGTACGTACGGAATACCGTCTCCACGCCATGGTGTAATCTATTTTCCACCACCACCTTACTTGGATGGGTATAATGGTGTAAATATTAACTATATATGATTATTTTAAAGTGATATTGATTCTGAAATAGTATACATACACTACAATACAATTCCACGATCATGAGAACGATATAATCGCTCGTGCGTACGTACGGACTACCGTCTCCACGACGCGATGAGATTCATTTTCCACGTTAACCATTCATTAATGATTATAAAGTATATATAATAAGTAATCATGAAATATATGACATAATAATGATACTATATTTATGTGTATATATATGTATGTCATCTACTTAATTCCATTCAACTCAATTAGGAAACGAAAACAGCGTTCATGCGTACGTACGGCCTACCATCTCCATTAACAGTGTATTTCTTTCCAATTACTGATCTATTATATATATGGATAATCTGAATATATATTATATATAAATCATGATTAATATTCTGGAATTAATTAATCATGATCTAAGTAATCATATGAATAATTACAAGTCAAAACACGGACGACAAATGAAACGATTTTACCCAAAACGCTCTTTAACATGAAATTTACAAAAGAACGGGTAATATAAAGTCATAAGTGAACCATATATGATATCATAACAATGATTATGATTCTAGAATAAGTCAATGACATTATTTAAATAATTATACAGGAGTTTCGGACACTTACGAAGCAAATCGGACCTAAGGTAAGGGAAAATATCACAATCTCATTTTTATGCGAGATTGTTTATACTTTGGTATTTACTAGGTTGTATTTTATCATCCACATCCATGTTTCCTCAATATTTAATATTATTTCCATCCACCTATAATTGTTTAAATCCAATTTTACCCTTCGGTGAGTTTTTAGTAAAAGATATGAAAGGAATCTTTTGTCGTTCTTCATACGAGGTACTTTTTGACTTTTTCGACAAAAGGACGAGAAGAATGTTTTTTTAACGTATACGGCATGAATGGATTTTTAAAAAAAAAATTATTTCTAAGAAGATTCCTTTACAAGTTTTCAATTTTATTTTTAATCAACTTCTTTTAGTTTAAAATTGTATGACATGTTAAGAAAGGAAAATTGTTTTTGAAGTAGAAAGGATATTTTCCTCAAGAATGGAGTTCCAGAGTTTTATCAAAATTATTTTCCATCTAAGATAATATAGGGTTCTGTTTCTATCCCTATTATTACATGGATTTGATTATGTTGTGATGGAAATATTTTTATGAATTCCTTTATCTTATATGAATTGTTTTATGATGTCACGATGTTTAAGATTCCCATTTTTATTACATGGGTTATGCTATGATGTATGGTTTATGATTTTGTGGTACACATAAGAATGGTATCATTATGAGATCGGTGGGACCTATATATCTATCCAATGCATTGGGTAAAGATTTTATATCTCATGAGATACACATGGCTGGAACGGAAGGTTAAACCAGTTCAGTGAAATAGGACTGAAACGAGGAGTGAACTCGGTTCAGAAATGGACTTTGTCTACTAAGATAGTCTTGGAAATGAGTCTTGACTAATAATAAATGATTCTCTATGATTATGTGTGTATGCCAAAAAGTTTCATGTTTTAAGTTATGATCATTGGGATTACATTTCACTACTATGATTTATCCCATGTTATGATATTATGATCTCTTTTGCAGGCTAAGATTTCCAAAATGTTATGTTCTTATGAATATGATGTGATTGATATTTCTTTTGTTTACCCTTACTGAGCATTTGAGCACACCCTTTTATGTTTTCTTTTCCCCAGGATATAAAGAAAGGTTTTAGGTATAAAAAAAGAAAGATCTTTATGGAATATGTTGATGATCTTTCACCACGATTAGAAGATTATATTCCACGTTTCCAAAGACACTAAACTATTACGGTCCTTGTGTGTCTGTTTTTGTTATGTACTAAGTATTCCGCAAAAGTAATGTAATGTACATGTACATCAAGCTTCGGGTCTCTAAAGTTGGTATCAGAGGAAAGGTTTTGTCACCCTTTGGAAACTAGGATGCGAGAACTTCTGTAAGATCCCTAGAAATATATCTAAGGTATGTCTAGGGATGTCCCTAAGGTTAAGTATAGGTTATAGTAATAGAATTATGGTAACCCAAGATGTTAGATATTGAAGGTACTCCCCCTTGATTATGTTGTTTTCCCTAGCGTGATTTTTGCCTCTCACACTATTCTTTTTGGTTTTAGACAATGGCTGGAACTCGAAGGAACCGTGTTGATCAATGTAATGGACAATGAAATGATTTTCCTTTTGAACAAACAAATGTTATGGGAGATGGAGTGCAAAATCTTATTGATATACTTACACAAGCTATGAATCATTCTGGAATTCCAAATGAGCAGAGAATGGAACAATATTCTATTGAGTCCTTCATGAGGCAACGTCCACCTTCTTTCAGTGGGTCTTCTGATCCACTTGTTGCTGAACAATGGATTAGTACCACTGAAAAGATATTTTCAGTTCTTCAATGTTCTGAACATGATAAAGTCATATTAGCAGTATATCTTTTGGAAGGTGAAGCTGATCAATGGTGGAATCTTATCAAGAATATGAGGCCAAGAGATGAAATTGAGTCCATGGAATGGGATGAGTTCAAGAACTTATTTTTCAACAAGTACTTCCCTCGTATTCTTCAAACAAAGATGGATAAGGAGTTTCTTGAACTAAAGCAAAAGGATGATGAATCTGATGGTATATACGAAGCAAATTTTACAAGGCTTGCAAGGTATGCATCTGGATTTATCATCCAACCTGAAAGTAAAGTTGATTGATTCTTCAGTGCCTTAAAACAAAATCTTAGAAGGGAATTAGCTATAAGAGACTTCAGTAGATATGAAGAAATTGTGTGTTGTGCTATCAAGGTAGAAATAGAAGTTGGTGTTACTTATCCATCTCATAGTTTTGACAAGAAATGAAAGATGGAGTTCAAGGAGAAATCTCAGAATAATGGTGAAAAGAAGATGAATGTTTCCTTATGCTCAAAGTGTGGAAAGAAGCATGGTGGAGATTGTCTTAAAGGGACTAGAAAATGTTTTAAGTGTGGAAAAGAAGGTCATCGAGCAGCTGAGTGTCGAAGTAATGGAAAAAGGGTTTCTAATGATGTGAATAAAAAAAAGACTGTAGAGAACACACCACCAACACTTCAATGCTTCAAGTGCAAGGAAATGGGGCATTATTCTAATAAATTCCCTAATCCAAGGGTTAGTGATGATCGACATGAGAAACCACTTAAGGCAAAGGACAAAGGGATGTCACATGCGATCACTATTGGTGATGTTGAATATGACAACGACGTGGTGGAATGATTAAGTGTTTATGTAATGGGATTCCAAAATAATGATGTATATAGTATCGTGGAATATTGGAATATTTATGTATGGTTTATTATAGTTTTCAATAATTTTATGGTACCTGTAACCATGGAAAGTGATTGAGATATTTTTGGTAAGCAGATGATATGCGCATAATGAAAGGATAAGAAGATAATGAGATGTTTGATTGTATTCATGAGCTCATGATTGATATAAGGACTAAGTGATATCATGGTTTGAGTATAAAGAATTTTGAGGATTTTGGTTTGTGGAAAGTGTTAACTTTTAACTGCATTCATGTTTTCACTAAGGTTCAATGGGTATTCATTCTTCAAGAGAATACATGATTAAGGTATTCACATGTTTGTAATTTTACCAACAAGATGTATCTTATGATATATAGGGGATAAATGATGGCATTCACGTGATTGTTATGTGACATTCCAAGTAATCATTTTCTTTATACTATGAGCTTAGACCGAAGTATTTTAGATAAGCCTAAATATTGGAATGGATTATGTTGGACATAAGTTAATCTAGAACTTTTTTTTGATATTTTTGATGGGATGTTATAGTAATATAGCTTTAGAAAAAGGACAACCTGCAGGACGGGCGACATCCCATCGTGTCGGACAAGGCTGTGGGAATCGAACCCACAACCTAAGTGCGACTAGCCTTTATCACCTACCACTGGCCTACAGGAAGTCCCTGTTTAGTAGAATCTAGTTTTATTATATTAAGCAGTATGATATAATAAGTATAAGTCCATTTTAGGAACCATATATGATTAATCTCACTATAGATCGACTTATGAATATTTAATAACTTTTGCTAACCTTTTGTTTGAGACAGATGGAATGACCCATCATTCTATCACATGATCTGCTAACACTTCACGAATAAAAAATTCAACTTCATTTCTTTAAGAGATGAAGTGGAAATTGTTCAAGGCATGAACAACAGTGAGATTGTACCAAAATAAAGTAAGTATTTATTCTAATTCAAATTCTTCAACTTTAGGGAAATGATCTTGAAAACCAAAAATGTTGTCCTAGTGCTGTTATATCTGATGAATCAGATGGTACCTTAGATCATCACAAATTTATGGCTTTGTGATTGCTGTCTTTTCCATATCCATGTTCTCTACCACTCTCCATCAGAACATGATGGTTAGATTTCTCTTCCATATCCATATTTTCACCTATGTGGAAACCCAGTGATTAGTTTATTTGGGTAACCATTATGTTTCATACTTTTGTTTTTAAAGATTGGTTTTGGTATTCCTTTTTACGATGTGGGTTTCTATTAAAGAAACTTTCGATTAGTAAACCATTTATAACCCTGACGAATTTCGAGGGAGAAATTCATTTTAAGGGGGGTAGAATGTAACACCCCGAGATTTTATGAAAAATATTATTTTTAATCTTATTATTGTCTTGTGTTGTACGCTACACCAAAAGGAGCTTGCACGACACGCATCCTTGTCTTGCCTTTCATTACACGCAATCACGACCTTCCTCGATAGCGCGTGTAGTACGCAATACCGAGTTTCACTAAACAACGATATGCTATTAAAATATTATTAAAACTAGCCGTTATGAATAGTAATAACCACTTTTTGAAATTTTGTAAATTTTATTTTTCAAAATGGACTTCATTTTTGGATTCATAATATCAAAATTATCTTAGGGTGAAATTTTGGTACTTTTCGGATAACTTTCATTTTCTGATGAATAGTGAAAATTACTAAATTTTAATTAAAAACAACCTTTTTAATCAAAATAATTAATAGTGATAAATTATTAATTTGAGTGGTTTTAAAGTATATTTAGAATATATTTTTACAATTTAATACAATTTTGGTCATTGGATGTAATTTCACATTTAAACCAGACATAAACAAGTGTCAATCTTTTGATAGTTATTATCTCTTTAGAACACGCTATCTGTTTTGACGACGGGAATTAATTTTTAAATTCATTAATGCAACTGATATCTTTTAAATTTGGTAAAATAAAAATCATTTTTTAGTTCATAATATCAAATATAGCTTAGGCCTAATTTTTGGTATTTTTCTGGAAACTTTCATTTTTTGATGAATAGTGAAACCACTAAGTGGTAGTTAAAAAAATGAATTTTTCATAAAACATAATTTTACCGCTTCTGTGAATGGAATTTTAAAAATTCGAGAGACACGGTTGATGTCAGTAAGTAAAATGTAATGGACAATGCAATGATTGTCCTCCTGAACAAACAAATGTTATGGGAGATGGAGTGAAAAATCTTATTGCTATACTTACACAAGCTATGAATCATTCTGGACTTTCAAATGAGAAGAGAAGGGAACAATATTCTATTGAGTCCTTCATGAGGCAACATCCACCTTCTTTCAGTGGGTCTTCTGATCCACTTGTTGCTGAACAATGGATCAGTACCACTAAAAAGATATTTTCAGTTCTTCAATGTTCTGAACATGATAAAGTCATCTTAGCAGTATATCGTTTGGAAGGTGAAGCTGATCAATGGTGGAATCTTATCAAGAATATGATGCCAAGAGATGAAATTGAGTCCATGGAATGGGACCAGTTCAAGAACTTATTTGTCAACAAGTACGTCCCTCGTATTCTTCAAACAAAGATGGAGAAGGAGTTTCTTGAACTAAAGAAAAAGTATGATGAATCTGTTGGTATATACGAAGCGAATTTTACAAGGCTTTCAAGGTATGCATCTGTATTTATCATCCAACCTGAAAGTAAAGTTGATCGATTCTTCAGTGCCTTAAAACCAAATCTTCGAAGGGAATTAGCTATAAGAGACTTTAGTAGCTATGAAGAAATTGTGCATTGTGATATCAAGGTAGAAATAGAAGTTGGTGTTACTTATCCATCTCATATTTTTGACAAGAAATGAAAGATGGAGTTCAAGGAGAAATCAAAGAATAATGGTGAAAAGAAGATGAATGTTTCCTTATGCTCAAAGTGTGGAAAGAAGCATGGTGGAGATTGTTTTAAAGGGACTAGAAAATGTTTTAAGTGTGGAAAAGAAGGTCATCGAGCAGCTGAGTGTCGAAGTAATGGAAAAAGGGTTTCTAATGATGTGAATAAATAAAAGACTACAGAGAACGCACCACCAACACTTCAATGCTTCATGTGCAAGGAAATGAGGCATTATGATAATAAATGCCCTAATCCAAGGGTTAGTGATGATCGACATGAGCAACCACTTAAGGCAAAGGACAAAGGGAAGTCACATGCGATCACTATTGGTGATGTTGAATATGACAACGATGTGGTGGAATGATTAAGTGTTTATGTAATGGGATTCCAAAATAATGATGTATATAGTATCGTGGAATATTGGAATATTTATGTATGGGTCTATTATGGTTTTCAATAATTTTATGGTACCGGTAACCATGGAAAGTGATTGAGATATTTTTGGTAAGAAGATGATATGCGCATAATGAAAGGATAAGAAGATAATGAGATGTTTGATTGTATTCATGAGCTCATGATTGATATAAGGACTAAGTGATATCATGGTTTGAGTATAAAGAATTTTGAGGATTTTGGTTTGTGGAAAGTGTTAACTTTTAACTGCATTCATGTTTTCACTAAGGTTCAATTGGTATTCATTCTTCAAGAGAATACATGATTAAGGTATTCACATGTTTTTAATTTGACCAATAAGATATATCTAATGATATATGGGGGTTAAATGATGGCATTCACGTGATTGTTATGTGACATTCCAAGTAATCATTTTATTTATACTATGAGCTTGGACTGAAGTATTTTAGATAAGCCTAAAGATTGGAATGGATTATGTTAGACATAAGTTAGGATAGAACTTTTTTTGATATTATTGATGGGATGTTATAGTAATATAGCTTTAGAAAAAGGACAACCTGCAGGACGGGCGGCAACCCATCGCGTCGGACAAGGCTGTGGGAATCGAACCCACAACCGAAGTGTGACTGGCCTTTATCGCCTACCACTAGCCTACAGGAAGTCCCTGTTTAGTAGAAACTAGTTTAATTATATTAAGCAGTATGATATAATAAGTATAAGTCCATTTTAGGAACCATATATGATTAATATCACTATAGATTGACTTATGTATATTTAATAACTTTTGCTAACCTTTTGTTTGAGGCAGATGGAATGACCCGTCATTCTATCACATGATCTGCTAACACTTCACGAATAAAAAATTCAACTTCATTTCTTTAAGAGATGAAGTAGAAATTTTTCAAGGCATGAACAACAGTGAGATTATACCAAAATAAAGTAAGTATTTATTCTAATTCAAATTCTTCAACTTTAGGGAAATGATCTTGAAAACCAAAAATGTTGTCCTAGTGCTCTTATATCTGATGAATCAGATGGTACCTTAGATCATCACAAATTTATGGCTTTGTGATTGCTGGCTTTTCCATAGCCATGTTCTCTACCACTCTCTATCAGAACATGATGGTTAGATTTCTCTTCCATATCCATATTTTTACCTATGTGGAAACCCAGTGATTAGTTTATTTGGGTAACCGTTACGTTTAATACTTTTGTTTTTAAAGATTGGTTTTGGTATTCCTTTTTACGATGTGGGTTTCTATTAAAGAAACTTTCGGGTAGTAAACCATTTATAACCCCGACGAATTTCGAGGGGGAAATTCATTTTAAGGGGGGTAGAATGTAACACCCCGAGATTTTGTGAAAAATATTATTTTTAATCTTATTAATGTCTTGTGTTGTACACTACACCAAATGGAGCTTGCACAACACGCATCCTTGAATTTCCTTTCATTACATGCAATCGCGACCTTCCTCGATAGCGCATGTAGTACGCAATACCGAGTTTCACTAAACAATGATATGCTATTAAAATATTATTAAAACTAGCCGTTATGAATAGTAAAAACCACTTTTTGAAATTTTTTAAATTTTATTTTTCAAAATGGACTTCATTTTTGGATTAGGAATATCGAAATTAGCTTAGGGTGAAATTTTGGTACTTTTCGGATAACTTTCATTTTCTGATGAATAGTTAAAATTACTAAATTTTAATTAAAAACAACCTTTTTAATAGAAATAATTAATAGTGATAAATTATTAATTTGAGTGGTTTTAAAGTATATTTAGAATATATTTTTACAATTTAATACAACTTTGGTCATTGGATGTAATTTCACATTTAAACCAGACAAAAACAAGTGTCAATCTTATGATAGTTATTATCTCTTAAGAACACGCTATTTGTTTTGACGACGGGAGTTAATTTTTAAATTAATTAATGCAATTGATATCTTTTGAATTTGGTAAAATAGACATCATTTTTTAGTTCATAATATCAAATATATCTTAGGCCTACTTTTTGGTATTTTTCTGGAAACTTTCATTTTTTGATGAATAGTGAAACCACTAAATGGTAGTTAAAAAAAATGAATTTTTCATAAAACTTAATTTTACCACTTCTGTGAATGGAATTTCAAAAATCTGAGAGACATGGTTGATGTCAGTAAGTAAAATTTTGTTCAATGAGATGAAAATAATTTTTGGTGAATAGTAACTTTTAACTTTTTTTTACCACGGTTAAAAGTAAATATGGTAATTAAGGGTAAAAATGATATTATTAGTACCCTAAAAAATGTCCTAATTCTATTGGATAAGTGTAATTCGACCAGAAACAACCTTTGGAATATAATATGACCATTTAGGCCCACTTGGATTAGATTAGGACATTTATTATTAATTTATTTAAAGAAGGGTTAAAATAGTTAAAATCAATGTTTAATAAGTATATCATTTTTAATATAGGGTCATAGATAATATAAATTCGACTATAAATATTCATTATAAATATAAAAATATTTCCTACATAATGATATTTTATTTGTAATTTTTAGACTTTAAATAAGTTAATTTATTTATGACACAATGATGATGCAGTAATTATCTTATTAATGAAATATTGACATAAGTGATGTTATAAATACCCAAATAAATGTAATTTGAGACTTTTTATGAATTACACTAACCCTCTAGGTTAATATGAAATGTTATTATTGATTTAATTAACTTATTTCGAACTAATCATTCTGTTATGAGTTTTACAAAAATCAATTACTAAATAGTGTCAAAATTGACATAAAATAGTTTTTTAAAAAAATATTATATTATTAATTGTTATTTTATTCTTAAAAATCTAAGGTTCGGCCAAATGACTTATATAAGGCTATATATATTAATAATAAACAAATTGGGGTTCTTTTGGCTTTTTATAGTAAGTTTATTAACCTTATCATGTAAGAACACACAAAAACATGGTAAAAGTAAAATTATCTAACTTAAAGTTAAATATAAATGATAAGGTTAAAATAGGAACCTAAACTTGTCTAAATTATATTGGATGAAAGTATTACGACCCATCCCCACCTTAGTTTTGAAATAAATCAATTTGGAGCTATTTAAAACCGAATTTGGCTTTATAATAAAATAATATTTTTAGTTATTCCAAAGGTGCCCCTCTCCTCCCTTATAAAAGGGCACCTCCTCCCTCTCTTCCTCACACCACTTTGAGCCTTCACGCTCGGCCAACCCCTGCCAAATTCTCTTCTCCACTTCTCTAACAACATCCTAGAGGTCTTGGTCTTCTTCAAAGACCAATTTTAATACCTAAGAGGAGGACTCAAAGAGGCGCTTCAAAGAATAGGTAATGTCCGTTACCGATTATTTCAACTTTGTTTCTTCTTCCACTTATTCTTCTAAGGTTGTTTCATTATAAACTAATTAAATCAGTATCAATAATATACTGATATGTTATTATAAGTATGAAACAACCCTATTTCACCATCTGTCCACCCTACGGAAAACGAAATCACCGCGCATGCGTACGTACGGAATACTGTCTCCACGCCGTGGTGTAATCTATTTTCCACCACAACCTTACTTGGATGCGTATAATGGTGTAAATAATAACTATATATGATTATTGTAAAGTGATATTGATTCTGAAATAGTATACATACACGCCAATACAATTCCACGATCATGAGAACGATATCATCGCTCATGCGTACGTACGGACTACCGTCTCTCCACGACGCGATGAGATTCATTTTCCACGTTAACCATTCATGAATGATTATAAAGTATATATAATAAGTAATCATGAAATATATGACATAATAATTATACTGGATTTATGTGTATATATATGTATGTCATCTACTTAATTCCATTCAACTCAATAAGGAAACGAAAACAGCGTTCATGCGTATGTACGGTCTACCATCTCCATTAACGGTGTATTTCTTTCCAATTACTGATCTATTATATATATATAATCTGAATATATATTATATATAAATCATGATTTATATTCTGGAATTAATTAATCATGATCTAATTAATCATATGAATAATTACAAGTCAAAACACAGACGACAAATGAAACGATTTTACCCAAAACGCTCTTTAACATGAAATTTACAAAAGAAAGGGTAATATAAAGTCATAACTGAACCATATATGATATCATAACAATGATTATGATTCTAGAATAAATAAATGACATTATTTATATCATTATACAGGAGTTTCGGACACTTACGAAGCAAATCGGACCTAAGGTAAGAGAAAATATCACAATCTCATTTTTATCCGAGATTGTTTATACTTTGGTATTTACTGGGGTGTATTTTATCATCCACATCCATGTTTCCTCAAAATTTAATATTATTTCCATCCACCTATAATTTTATAAATCCAATTTTACCCTTAGATTAGTTTTTAGTAAAAGATATGAAAGGAATATTTTTTCGTTTTTGGTACGAGGTACTTTTTGACTTTTCCGAAAAAAGGATGAGAAGAATGTTTTTTTAACTTATACGGCATGAATGGATTTTTAAAAGAATTATTTCCAAGAAGATTCCTTTACAAGTTTTCAAGTTTATTTTTAATCAACTTCTTTTAGTTTAAAATTGTATGACATGTTAAGAAAGGAAAAATGTTTTTGAAGTAGAAAGGATATTTTCCTCAAAAATGGAGTTCCAGAGTTTTATCAAAATTATTTTCCATCTAAGATAATATAGGGTTATGTTTCTATCCCTATTATTAAATGGATTTGATTATGTTGTGATGGAAATATTTTTATGAATTCCTTTATCGTATATGAATTTTTTTATGATGTCACGATGTTTAAGACTGCCATTTTTATTACATGGGTTATGTTATGATGTATGGTTTATGATTTTGTGACACACATAAGAATGGTATCATTATGAGATGGGTGGGACCTATATCTCCCTCCGATTAATTGGGTAAAGATTTTATATCTCATGAGATAGATATGGCTAGAATGGCAGGTTAAACCGGTTCAGTGAAACAGGACTGAAACGAGGAGTGAACTCGGTTCAGAAATGGACTTTGTCCACTAAGATAGTCTTGGAAATGAGTCTTGATTAATAAGAAATGATTCTCTATGATTATGTGTGTATGCCAAAAAGTTTCATGTTTTAAGTTATGATCATTGGGATTACATTTTACTACTATGATTTATCCCATGTTATGATATTATGATCTCTTCTGCAGGTTAAGATTTCCAAAATGTTATGTTCTTATGAATATGATGTGATTGATATTTCTTTTGTTTACCCTTACTGAGAATTTGATCTCACCCTTTTATGTTTTCTTTTCCCCAGGATACAAAGAAAGGTTTTAGGTATAAAAAAAGGAAGATCTTTATGGGAGATGTTGAAGATCTTTCCCCACGATTAGAAGATTATATTCCGAGTTTCCAAAGACACTAAACTCTTACGGTCCTTGTGTGTCTTTTTTTGTTATGTACTAAGTATTCTGCAAAAGTAATGTAATGTCCATGTACATCATGCTTCGGGTCTCTATAGTTGGTATTAGAGGAAAGGTTTAGTCAACCTTTGGAAATTAGGATGTGAGAACTTTAGTAAGATCCCTAGAAATATTTCTAAGGTATGTCTAGGGATGTCCCTAAGGTTAAGTATAGGTTATAGTACTAGAATTACGGTAACCCAAGATGTTAGATATTGAAGGTACTCCCCCTTGATTATGTTGTTTTCCCTTGTGTGATTTTTGCCTCTCACACTATTCTTTTTGGTTTTAGATGATGGCTGGAACCCGAAGGAACCGTGTTGATCAATGTAATGGTCAATGCAATGATTGTCCTCCTGAACAAACAAATGATATGGGAGATGGAGTGAAAAATCATATTGCTATGCTTACACATGCTATGAATCATTCTGGACTTCCAATTGAAAAGAGAATGAAACAATATTCTATTGATTCCTTCATGAGGCAACGTCCACCTTCTTTCAGTGGGTCTTCTAATCCACTTGTTGCTGAACAATGGATCAGTACCACTGAAAAGATATTTTCAGTTCTTCAATGTTCTGAACATGATAAAGTCATCTTAGCAGTATATCGTTTGGAAGGTGAAGCTGATCAATGGTGAAATCTTATCAAGAATACGAGGCCAAAAGATGAAATTGAGTCCATGGAATGGGATGAGTTCATGAACTTATTTTTCAACAAGTACTTCCCTCGTATTCTTCAAACAAAGATGGAGAAGGAGTTTCTTGAACTAAAGCAAAAGGATGATGAATCCGTTGGTATATACAAAGAGAATTTTACAAGGCTTGCAAGGTATGCATTTGGATTTATCATCCAACCTTAAAGTAAAGTTGATCGATTCTTCAGTGCCTTAAAACCAAATCTTCGAAGGGCATTGGCTATAAGAGACTTCAGTAGCTATGAAGAAATTTTGCGTTGTGCTTTCAAGGTAGAAATGGAAGTTGGTGTTACTTATCCATCTCATAGTTTTGACAAGAAACGAAAGATGGAGTTCAAGGAGAAATCTCAGAATAATGGTGAAAAGAAGATGAATGTTTCCTTATGCTCAAAGTGTGAAAAGAAGCATGGTGGAGATTGTCTTAAAGGGACTAGAAAATGTTTTAAGTGTGGAAAAGAAGGTCATCGAGTAGCTGAGTGTCGAAGTAATAGAAAAAGGGTTTCTAATGATGTGAATAAAGAAAAGACTGCAGAGAACGCACCACCAACACTTCAATGCTTCAAGTGCAAGGAAATGGGGCATTATGCTAATAAATGCCCTAATCCAAGGGTTAGTGATGATCGACATGAGAAACCACTTAATGAAAAGGACAAAGGGAAGTCACATGCGATCACTATTGGCGATGTTGAATATGACAACGATGTGGTGGAATGATTAAGTGTTTATGTAATGGGATTCCAAAATAATGATGTATATAGTATCGTGGAATATTGGAATATTTATGTATGGGTCTATTATGGTTTTCAATAATTTTTTTGGTACCGGTAACCATGGAAAGTGATTGAGATATTTTTGGTAAGCAGATGATATGCGCATAATGAAAGGATAAGAAGATAATGAGATGTTTGATTGTATTCATGAGCTCATGATTGATATTAGGACTAAGTGATATCATGGTTTGAGTATAAAGAATTTTGAGGATTTTGGTTTGTGGAAAGTGTTAACTTTTAACTGCATTCATGTTTTCACTAAGGTTCAATGGGTATTCATTCTTCAAGAGAATACATGATTAAGGTATTCACATGTTTGTAATTTGACCAACATGATATATCTTGTGATATATGGGGGATAAATGATGGAATTCACGTGATTGTTATGTGACATTCCAAGTAATCATTTTCTTTATACTATGAGCATAGACCGAAGTATTTTAGATAAGCCTAAATATTTAAATGGATTATGTTGGGCATAAGTTAGGATAGAACTTTTTTTGATATTATTGATGGGATTTTATCGTAATATAGCTTTAGAAAAAGGAAAACCTACAGGACGGGCAACATCCCATCGCGTCGGACAAGGCTGTAGGAATCGAACCCACAACTGAAGTGCAACTGGTCTTTATCGCCTACCACTGGCCTACAAAAAGTCCCTGTTTAGTAGAAACTAGTTTTATTATATTAAGCAGTATGATATAATAAGTATAAGTCCATTTTAGGAACCATATATGATTAATCTCACTATAGATCGACTTATGTATATTTAATAACTTTTTCTAACCTTTTGTTTGAGACAGATGGAATGACCCATCATTCTATCACATGATCTGCTAACACTTCACGAATAAAAAATTCAACTTCATTTCTTTAATAGATGAAGTGGAAATTGTTCAAGGCATGAACAATAGTGAGATTGTACCAAAATAAAGTAAGTATTTATTCTAATTCAAATTCTTCAACTTTAGGGAAATGATCTTGAAATCCAAAAATGTTGTCCTAGTGCTCTTATATCAAATGAATCAGATGGTACCTTAGATCATCACAAATTTATGGCTTTGTGATTGCTGGATTTTCCATAGCCATGTTCTCTACCACTCTCCATCATAGCATGATGGTTAGATTTCTCTTCCATATCCATATTTTCACCTATGTGGAAACCCAGTGATTAGTTTATTTGGGAACCGTTACATTTCATACTTTTGTTTTTAAAGATTGGTTTTGGTATTCCTTTTTACGATGTGGGATTCTATTAAAGAAACTTTTGAGTAGTAAACCATTTATAACCCCAACGAATTTCAAGGGTGAAATTCATTTTAAGGGGGGAAGAATGTAACACCCCAAGATTTTAAGAAAAATATTATTTTTAATCTTATTAATATCTTGTGTTGTATGTTACACCAAAAGGAGCTTTCACAACACGCATCCTTGACTTGCCTTTCATTACACGCAATCATGACCTTCCTCGATAGCGTGTGTAGTATGCAATACCGAGTTTCACTAAACAATGATATGATATTAAAATATTATTAAAACTAGCCGTTATGAATAGTAATAACCACTTTTTGAAATTTTGTAAATTTTATTTTTCAAAATGGACTTCATTTTTGGATTCGGAATATCGAAATTAGCTTAGGGTGAAATTTTGGTACTTTTCGGATAACTTTCATTCTCTGATGAATAGTGAGAATTACTAAATTTTAATTAAAAACAACCTTTTTAATCGAAATAATTAATAGTGATAAATTATTAATTTGAGTGGTTTTAAAGTATATTTAGAATATATTTTTACAATTTAATACAATGTTGGTCATTGGATGTAATTTCACATTTAAACCATACATAAACAAGTGTCAATCTTTTGATAGTTATTATCTCTTAAGAACACGCTATTTGTTTTGACGATGGGAATTAATTTTTAAATTAATTAATGAAACTGATATGTTTTGAATTTGGTAAAATAGACATCATTTTTGAGTTCATAATATCAAATATATCTTAGGCCTAATTTTTGGTATTTTTCTGGAAACTTTCATTTTTTGATGAATAGTGAAACCACTAAGTGGTAGTTAAAAAAATGAATTTTTCATAAAACATAATTTTACCGCTTCTGTGAATGGAATTTCAAAAATATGAGACACATGGTTGATTTCAGTAAGTAAAATGTGGTTCAATGAGATGAAAATAATATTTGGTGAATAGTTACTTTTTACTTTTTTTTACCACGGTTAAAAGTAAATAGGGTAATTAAGGGTAAAAATGATATTATTATTACCCTAACACATGTCCTAATTCTATTGGATAAGTGTAATTCGACCAAAAACAACCTTAGAAATAAAATATGACCATTTAGGCCCACTTGGATTAGATTAGGACATTTATTGTTAATTTATTTAAAGAAGGGTTAAAATAGTTAAAATCAAAGTTTAATAAGTATATAATTTTTAATATAAGGTTATACATAAGATAAATTTGACAATAAATATTCATTAGAAATATAAATATATTTCCTACATAATGATATTTTATTTGTAATTTTTAGACTTCAAATAAGTTAATTTATTTATGACACAATGATGATGCAGTAATTATCTTATTAATGAAATATTGACACAAGTCATGTTATAAATACCCAAATAAATGTAATTTGAGACTTTTTATGAATTAAACTAATTTTATAGGTTAATATGACATGTTATTATTGATTTAATTAACTTTTGTCGAACTAATCATTCTGTTATGGTTTTTACAAAAATCAATTACTAAATAGTGTCAAAATTGACATAAAATAGTTTTTAAAACAAATATTATATTATTAATTGTTATTTTATTCCTAAAAATCTAAGGTTCGTCCAAATGACTAATATAAGTCTATATATATTAATAATAAACAACCTGGGGTTCGTTTGGCTTGTTATAGTAAGTTTATTAACCTTATAGTGTAAGAACCCAAAAAAATACGGTAAAAGTAAAATTATCTAACTTAAAGTTAAATATAAATGATAAGGTTAAAATAGGAACATAAACTTGTCTAAATTATATTGGATGAGATTATTTCGACCCATCCCCACCTTAGTTTCGAAATAAATCAATTTGGAGCTATTTAAAATCGAATTTGGCTTTATAATAAAATAATAGTTTTAGTTATTCCAAAGGTGCCCCTCTCCTCCCTTATAAAAGGGCACCTCCTCCCTCTCTTCCTCACACCACTTTGAGCCTTCAATCTCGGCCAACCCCTGCCAAATTCTCTTTTCCACTTCGCTAAAAATATCCTAGAGGTCCTGGTCTTCTTCAAAGTCCAATTTTAGTACCCTAAGAGGAGGACTCAAAGAGGCGCTTCAAAGAAGAGGTAATGTCCGTTACCGATTCTTTCAACTTTGTTTCTTTTTCCACTTATTCTTCTTATGTTGTTTCATTATGAAGTAATAAAATCAGTATCAATAATATAAGGGTATGTTATTATAAGTATGAAACAACCCTATTTCACCATCTATCCATCCTATGAAAAATGAAATCCCCGCGCGTGCGTACGTACGGAATACCGTCTCCACACCGTGGTGTAATCTATTTTCCACCACCACCTTACTTGGATGGGTATAATGGTGTAAATAATAACTATATATGATTATTTTAAATTTATATTGATTATTAAATAGTATACATACACTCCAATACAATTCCACGATCATGAGAATGATATCATCGCTCGTGCGTACGTACGGACTACCGTCTCCACGATGCGATGAGATTCATTTTCCACGTTAACCATTCATGAATGATTATAAAGTATATATAATAAGTAATCCTGAAATATATGACATAATAATGATACTGTATTTATGTGTATATATATGTATTTCATCTACTTAATTCCATTCAACTCAATAAGGAAACGAAAACAGCGTTCATGCGTACGTACGGCCTACCATCTCCATGAACGGTGTATTTCTTTCCATTTACTGATCTATTATATATATGTATATTCTGAATATATATTATATATAAATAATGTTTTATATTCTGGAATTATGTAATCATGATCTAATTAATCATATGAATAATTACAAGTCAAAACACGGACGACAAATGAAACGATTTTACCCCAAATGCTCTTTAACATTGAATTTACACAAAAACGGGTAATATAAAGTCATAAGTGAACCATATATGATATCATAACAATAGTTATGATTATATAATAAGTCAATTACATTATTTAAATCATTATACAGGAGGTTCGGACACTTACGAAGCAAATCAGACCTAATGTAAGGGAAAATATCACAATCTCATTTTTATCCGAGATTGTTTATACTTTGGTATTTACTGGGGTGTATTTTATCATACACATCCATGTTTCCTCAATATTTAATATTATTTCCATCAAACTATAATTGTTTAAATCCAATTTTACCCTTCGGTGAGTTTTTAGTAAAAGATATGAAAGGAATCTTTTGTCGTTTTTCGTACGAGGTACTTTTTGACTTTTCCGACAAAAGGACGAGAAGAATGTTTTTTTAACTTATACGGCATGAATAGATTTTTAAAAAAATTATTTCCAAGAATATTCCTTTACAAGTTTTCAAGTTTATATTTAATCAAATTCTTTTAGTTTAAAATTGTATGACATGTTAAGAAATGAAAAATGTTTTTGAAGTAGAAAGGATATTTTCTTCAAGAATGGAGTTCAAGAGTTTTATCAAAATTATTTTCCATCTAAGATAATATAGGGTTCTGTTTCTATCCCTATTATTACATGGATTTGATTATGTTGTGATGGAAATATTTTTGTGAATTCCATTATCTTATATGAATTGTTTTATGATGTCACGATGTTTAAGATTCCCATTTTTATTACATGGGTTATGCTATGATGTATGGTTTATGATTTTGTGGCACACATAAGAATGGTATCATTATGAGATGGGTGGGAACTATATCTCCCTCCAATACATTGGGTAAAGATTTTATATCTCATGAGATAGATATGGCTGGAATGGTAGGTTAAACCGGTTCAGTGAAACAGGACTGAAACGAGGAGTGAACTCGGTTCAGAAATGGACTTTGTCCACTAAGATAGTCTTGTCAATGAGTCTTGACTAATAAGAAATGATTCTCTATGATTATGTGTGTATTCCAAAAAGTTTCATGTTTTAAGTTATGATCATTAGGATTACATTTCACTACTATGATTTATCCCATGTTATGATATTATGATCTCTTTTGCAGGTTAAGATTTCCAAAATGTTACGTTCTTATGAATATGATGTGATTGATATTTCTTTTGTTTACCCTTACTGAGCATTTGAGCTCACCCTTTTATGTTTTCTTTTCCCCAGGATATAAAGAAATGTTTTAGGTATAAAAATAGGAAGATCTTTATGGGAGATGTTGAAGATCTTTCACCACGATTAGAAAATTATATTCTGAGTTTCCAAAGACACTAAACTATTACGATCCTTGTGTGTATGTTTTTGTTATGTACTAAGTATTCCGAAAAAGTAATGTAATTTCCATGTACGTCAAGCTTCGGGTCTCTACATACATGATTTAGATTTTTAATGATGTCGCAATATGAAAATGAATGTTCTTTTAGATTTTCACAATATCTTGGTAACACTAAGAAATTTTTTCTATAAATAATTATATTTTATATTTCCTTTGACCTAATTATTATATTCTGTTAGCGTTATGAAAAATTTTATATTAATCCAATTGGACCTAAATTTTCATGGGAACCAAAGTATTATTAAATATATTTTTTTGAAGTGGGTCTTGAAAGTATTTAAAATGACACATGGTAGATGGATAATGGATGTTTATGTTACATTACTAATGATATATATAAATTTATATCTTTTGATAAGTGTGATGTTGGTAGTGTGGAATTTGGTGAAAACTTAAAGGGTAAAGTAAAATGTTTTGAAAATGTTGAAATTTAAAATTCAGTTATTATTTCAAAGGTTTTATTTATTGAACGGTTAAATAAAAAAACTATGAAATATTTCATATAATTGTTATGATGATATGAATATGAAATATGAAGATCATTAATATACCATTTTAAAGATGAATCTGTCCTATTTTTGTAGATAGAAAAGATAAAATTTAATTAATTAATTTATCAACTCTTTTATTTCTATGTAAAGCCTTGAAATATAAATATTAATATTTCTATATCTATGGAAAAATATGGCATGAGATTATGAGTCTTGGTGATCCTGGTATTGATATTACAAAAATATTAAATATATTAATATCATGTGTTCCTAATTTTCCTAATAAAGTGAAATAACCCTATAAAGGATCCTTATATCAGAAATATGAGGTTATCGTTGTGTTTAGAATGTGGTTCTCTTCTAATAGGAAACATAACCTATTTCAAAATTGGGAAATTGTAAATATGTTGTCACATGTTAAAATAAAAAAAATTATTTATTTATTTTATTATGTGTTGAAGCAATGACCTAGAAATATTCTATAAATACACTATTATGAGTAATTTGAGAGGATAGAGATGTAAACTTGATAATTGAGAGATATAATTAGAAGATATTTTTAGAATATAAAAATAGATTAGAGAATCAGATCGATACTGCATGGATCATCAATGCCAACGAAGTTCATAGATCTTACCAACAATTACAATGTATAATTGTTCTACAATAGGGACCAATCAAAAAATGGGTTAGGATGTTTTATTTATGTCGATTCATCCCATTTTGATATATCATGTCGATAACTAATCAATCTCACTAAAAATAATTGATTCATGCATTGAAAATGGATTTATTTTATGGTTGATTTGATTATTGTTGGTTAATCCGTTCATCATTATAACAACAAAGGATAAAGGCCAACCTAAACAGAGCTATGGTCTATTATACAATTGTGTTTATTTTATTTCTCCCCCATTTCTTTTCATATTCCTCATATGAAATTTATTTTTCCCATGGTTATATGAATAACCAATATTCGCTCATTGTGTGACTGTTCCTTGATGTAAGAAATCAATATCATGGGGGTGGTTTGTTATTGAGGTGTGATGAGGATACAAGATGATCAGAGGTTCCCTTTTTCTTATACTTTTTATTAACATAATATATATATATATATTCTCTTATCACAAAATGAATATTTCTTCTTTGTAACATTAATGGGACAATTTCCATAGAGTATTTATCATATCAAATGATTATCACAAATTACCTACAATAATGATAACGTAGAGGTTCTATGTTAATATTTTAAAATAAATATTTTATACAATCTAGGTGCATTTATATGAAAATTCATGGTTGGTGTTTGAATATTAGGTGTATAGGGATGATAATAATTGATAATTCTTCTCATGGGGTTTAAACATAGTGAGATCCAAGAGGTATGTAATTTGGATAGGTTCTCTAATTCGAATTCATCATATTTTATGTGTCATTGGATATTCATATATATAGACATGTATATAGGTCCTTATACTTAATCTCGTTATTATTTTTTATTATGGATTATGTACTTTGATATCTAGATAAAAACTTTGACAACATATACTAGTATAGGGGTATCGTACATTAGGGGCATCATAAGTTATATAAAATTAATTCAATATTAAAGGAAGCATTTTTTTCTTCCAAATTAATGTAAAAATATATCTTTGAACCTTTGAATGGAATGGAACAATCGAATGAAAACCAAGTACATGGAAGTTTATAGATGAGTTTGTTATAGAAATCTAAATAATGGTAAATAAATAATACAGTTTGATAGAAAAAGTATGCATACCACCTAATGATATATTCATTCAAAAGGGTTTATATTACCTATAAACATTCATTGAAACATTGTTATAGTTTCAACATTAACATATTTATCTTTGGGATCCTTAACATATTACAAGATCCAAATCATGGAATTTAGGAATGTTCGCATATTTTCATTGAAAATGGGACCTAAATGGTTACACACTATGTGTATCTATAATCTCATTTACATTTATTGAATTTATATATGAGAAAAAAATTTATATTGACATATAGAATAATATTATTTTAATAAAATATATTTTATACTAATTCAATCATAGTATTTTAAAGCTTAGAATATATGAGTCAAATTGTATATCTTTGTTAAATTATTGAAATAATAATTAATATAATATTTATTTATTAAAAAAAATAGTGAATATAGATAAAAAATCTTTATTTGGGTTATTTGATTAGAAAGAATATTTAATTATTTTCATATTTATTGAATATAATATTTCATGGGAGGATTTTGATCAAGTTTAATGATCCAATGGAAATGTTATATTTTAATTAAAATAATTTAAATAAATATTAATATATTTATTTAGAAATTATATTTGAATAAACATATTTCCCAGTATTTTATAATAATATTATTATAGTTTACGTATGGAATAAAATAAAAATAATAAATTGATAAGGGAAAACATACAATTATAATTATTTTACCTAGAGTATATATTTCTAAATATATCATTTCTCATTAATATATTTGTTTAAAAAAATGATATAACATTTATAATTCCCTTAATCCTTATATAGATATTCTCCATTACTAACTCTATAAAGTATTGAAGTGCTTCCTTGAAGAACATTATCTAATTATGTTTTGAAAAATACAATACCTCATGGAAGATTTAATTGTAAAATTGTTATTCCTATTTAAAATTACTTTTATGTGTTTATTTTACCTTAATATGAGTTTTGGATGTTTTTTTACCTTTATTTGATCATGGGTTTACCCCTATTTATTATTCTTTTACCCTTATACAGTGTATGAAAATGGTATGTTACCATTACATGGGTTTTATTCTACCTCTATATGGAATGTATAAACTATATATTACCTTTATGTAGATTTCTAAATCCATGTAATATCTTTATACGGTGATTAAACACTAAGTTATACCTTTATATATCTTATATAAATTTCATGATAACTTTAAGTAGGTGTCAATCGACCATATGACAAACTGTCTAAATTTTTTCAAATGTTGAACTAGCTAGCTAATGTGATTTGATCAATCATAAGGTATTAAATTGACCATGATTTAAGTACTCAATCAAATGTAATAATAAAAGGATCAAAAATAACTAAAAATTTTATAAATTCATTAATCAATCACATTATTAAAAGACCTACCATAAATAATTTATAATAATTAAAATAGATTGATAACATGTTCAATAAAATGAATTGTAAGTTTATTCCCACTTATTGTAAGATATGAACAACCGTGACGTGTATCCTACAATGAGATATGAACTACAATTAAACATCTTTTACCACAAATCTATTGACCGTATGAAAAATGTTTTGGGAATTATGATGCTCTATTTTTAATATTTCTAATTTGTTTATATATTTTTCTTTACAAATAAATTCTTATTAATTATTTTCATTTCTTTAATTATTTACTAAATACTTACCTTTTATTTTAATGCCAAAAAAATTATTTTAAGTAATTCCATATTGGATTATATGGTTTTTATGTTGATTTAATACTCACACTACTATCTTGGGAAATGTGAATTTAAAATTTAAAATATTTCAAATTAGAAATTTTTTCCATGTTTTCTTTTTTGACTATTCCAAATAATTTAATATTGTTATTTATTTTTTCATTAAGTGTTCTGACATGTTTGGTTTTAAATATTAATTATAAAGTATATATATATTCTTTTAATGAGGAAATCACATGAATCTCTTCGGGGATTGATACACTAAAAAAATTTAATGTACTTTATTGTAGATACAAGAAGGGGTTTCTGTAGGAATGATGAAGTGCTACAGAATCCTTATTTTGAATCTATTGTACATGAAGAAAATCTATATAATGAGTTCTATAGAACCTATTTGGCATTGATTTTGAGTATATTATTTAATTTTGTTGTGTGAAAAATACTGGTGATCAACTCCTAGCCCCATCTAGAATTCATTCATTTTATACATTACCTCTAGAGAAGACATTTCTACCTTGACACTCAGAGCCTTACTCATTCAAATAATTTCTATGATTATTTAATCTTTCTATGATATTTTGTTTGTCATTATACTAGGTAATACTACCCATAAATCATAGATGTTGGGTTATTATACCCCATATAAAAGGTATGTTCTAGTTGTTCCAACTAGTAAAAGGTTGGGGGATTGGTTGTTCCTAGGTGTGAGGAATTCCAGGTTTAGTTTCTTTAACTATTTTAAAAGGAATCTAGTTGATATGTGACTTCCTATGAGAAAATTTTAGTCTTGGGTTTTTCCATCATTATTTAGAAAAATAGTTGGAAAGGGTTGGGACTCCCTTCAAAATTCAAACATTCCATAGTGGGTGTCACTCCAATTTGCATTTATATATGACAGTAGTGATGAAAAAGGATCATTTATATCTGAACTATTATAAAGAACATCATGTTTATAATTTTTATTTCTTATACATTAATTATTAAATCTTATTAATAGTCACTACATATGTCTGAAATATCAATTCAGCCCCCTCCCTCTTAACATTTCAACCAATCTCACACTAGGACCTAAAATTGGTATTAGAGCTTGACTATAACATTTTAGATATTTATTTTTATCTATGCCAATAAATTTTTGACATAACAATAAATGATATAATGTTTTTTTATACTAAAGTAAAAAATAAAAATTATGTATGGACTCTTCAATGACCTTATCTCTTTGATGGTATAGACTGTGGATATTGGTTGTCCTTCCTGGATGTTTCACTTAATAACTTTTTCATTTGCAGTTGTAAAATATTTTTGTGACTATAAAAACTACCTCATATTAATCTTTAATTTTGTATTGTCAATGAAATGGTTAGATATGTATTGAATTACATGGTAACATACCTATATTCTTGAGTAATTAGTATTAATTTCTATAACTATGTATCTTTATGTAAAAAAATGAAATATACCACATTATGCATGATAATAATTTAGTTTCATATAGGATTATAAAACAAAGAAAAGCATCTAAATATCTAATTATTAAGAGTTTAAAATGTGGGAATAATAAATAGTTAAATAAATATTTCATAGATTTATTATTACTTTGAATTGTATGAGTGCCTTATGAGAATCATTAGATGATTCAATTATAATTAAAATAATTTTTAGACTTTATCAAATAAATATAATGCTTTAAAGATAGTTATTAATGAAATTAAAAAAAATTGAATATAAATTCAATACAATTATTATCTCATTATTACAATAAGAGTTAGAATTGAATAAAATCAAGAGGAAATTTTGAAAAATAATGTAAATGCATTTAAATCAAATGCTACTTATTACTCTTTTGATTCAGAGCTAAATCCATGTGAATGAGATAGTACATCTCATGTAGAAAAATGGTGATGTAGAAATACAAAAGTATACACTTTAATATTCATAAATTATCATCTTAAACAAGATTAAATGTAGAAGATAAAATGTATTTATATTTATAAATATTGTTTCAAAGTTATTTTTAATGAGTGATAAAAACAGGAACGCATCAAGACTAATTTTATAAGGCTCAAGAATGAAAAAAAAATCATGTATATCAGTATAAAAATTAAAATAAAATAGTTAAAATATTGTCGGGGAAGACTTTTGATGAATACTATAGTGATTCAACTAGTGTAGATAAAGAATTTTAAAATCAATGTTTAATGGATTCATTGCAAACAGTATGTGAAATAGATTATTATTCCTCTTGTAAATTTTATTTTTATCACACAAAAAATGAGTTATATGAATAAATTGATAGACACAATCATAATGTTAAAAATATTACTGGTTTATTTAAGAATCTAAAAAGACAAGAGGAAGTTCTTATTAAAATTGAAAATTTATGAAATATTCCTTTGAGATCAAATGATAAATTATCAAATTACTTGTAAAGTGTACCACATAAAAATATTAAACTAAATTTCTATAAATAATACATTGATGAATATAAATTTATTCAATTTGATCCTATTTTGTAAAAAAATCGCAATCGTAGGAATGAAATTCAAAGGCTAAAAGCATATTTATCAACTTTTATTCAATGTTTGAAAATTTATGAAGAAATGATGAGTTTGAACAAAATGAATAAAATGAAAAATAATCATTAATATGATAATATTTTACAACAAATTTATAATACCTTATTTATTAAGTGGAAAAATATAAATCTTCCAATCATTACATGATTTATATTTTGAGTGAAGTCCCATTATAAAAATACATGTTATTTTAGATTTCAATGGTATCTTGGTAACTCTAAGGATTTTTTCTATAAATAATTGTCTTATTGATTTCCTTTTAACTCATATTTTAAATGTATGGGTTTGAAAAAATTATTATTCAAATACAATTGGATCTAAATTTTAATTAGAACTAATGTTTTATTGAATATATTTTTAGGAAGTGGTTCTTGAAAGTCTGAAAAATGACACATGGAACATGGATAGTGGATTTTTATGTTATATGAATGATGATATCTAAAAAATTATATCTTTTGATAAGTGTGATGTTGGTTGTGTAAAATTTAGTGATAATTAAATGGGTAAAGTAAAATATTTTTAAAAGTTTGAAATTTCAAATTCTATTATTGTTTCAAAGGTTTTATTTAATAGCTTTGTTATGATGATATAAATATAAAATTTGAATATCATGAATAAACTATTTTAAAGGTTAATCTATCCATTTTTTCAAATTTAAAAGATAAAATTTATTTCGATATTATAACATCCCATTTATTTTCATTTAATGTCTTTAAATATATCTAGTAATTTTTTTAGATATAGGCACTAAGATGGCATGAGATTCTGAGTCTTGATGAACATGGTATAGATGTTATAAAAATATTAAAAATATTAATATCACACATGCACAATTTTCTTATAAAATTAAAATAACATCATAAAAGAGCCTTATTTAAGAAATATGAGGTCATCATTGAGTATATAATGTGGGTTTTATCCTAGGGGTGACATAACCTATTTTAGCATCAGGTATTTTTAAATATGTTGTCATGGGAGAAAATAAAATAATCTTTGTTTATTTATTTTATTATATGTTGAAGTAACAACCTAGAAATATTCTATAAATAAGTTTTTATGAAAAAATTTAGAGGTTAAAAACATAAACTTCATAATTGAGAGAGAGAATTTGAGGATATTATTGGCAGGTGAAAACGGATTAGAGGATCAGATAAATACCATAGGGATCATCAATGCCAACAATGTTTATGGATCATATTAAGGATTATGATGTAGAATCATTATTCATCAGGGATCGGTCCAAAATTGAGGTAGGATGTTTGATTTATGGGTATTCATCCCATTTTGATATCTCATGACGAGAACTAACCAATTTCACTAACAGTAATTGATTTTTTCATCAACAATGGATTTATTTTTGAGTTGATTGGATTATTGTTGGTTAATTAATTCATCTTTATTATTGAAACGAATATAGTCCAACTTAAAAATAGAAAAGTTTCATTACCCTCTTATGTTTCTTGGATTTTTCCTATGCTTATTTTGATATTCATAATACGAAATTTATTTGGATTGTGGTATTATGAATACATAATATTTTATCATTATTTGATCATTCTTTGATGCAACAAATAAATATCACGGGTGTGATTTGTGATCGAGGTGTGATAATGATAGAGAATGATCAATGGTTCCCCTTTTTATTAGTATGACATGATTCAATGTTTTGGGTGGAATCAATGGTTTCTTTATAGGATTTGGTATCCAGATTCCAATCGATGGCGACAATGGTGCTTGGTCAAGGGTTGATCTGAGGATCTTGGTCGTGATCGATGGTAGAAGTGTAGGATCTTAAGACAGTATGGGCATACAAATGAAGGAATTATATATTTATAGAAATATTGAATTCAATGGTGTGAAATATAGAGATACATTTTGAGTGGGACCCCCTATCATTGGACTTAATGTTTCAGTAGAAAATTAAATATCACATTTCATGTGACACCTATCACACACAGTGTTTCTCAAGGAGGGAAGATCTTTATATACTCATGGAGTACACATACATGTAAATAATCAGGAACTTGGGCATAGTTATATTACATGGGAACAACTTGGTACTCATACATGTCCTGGTACATGGGCATAACCATAGTACACGGGTACGGCCAGAAGTACATGGAAACAGCTAGGTATACGTGGACACAAGAAAATGTCACTGGAAAAGTGTGGGTTTACCTCTATATTTTTTTTACCATGAGAGGATAAGTCATGTTTTATAATAATAAAATTTCTTGTAATGATACAAGACATGTGTAGACCTAAGGATGGAAAGACATACAATGTACCCCTAGTACATGTTGTGTACTCCCTCAAGGCTTGTTTGAATCCCTTCATTTCTTCAGTATAGACCAAGTTTAGTTGAGTTTGATACCTTGTTACTTTACCATGAGGGTATAATGTGGCATTATTTCCTCAGAATAATACTATGATCAGCTATATGAGTTAAGTAATTAATATAGTTTGGTGTATCACCCTAAAAAATTAGAGTGGAATCCTTTAATTTTCCAAGGTGTGGTTTATGGTATCGGCTTGATCGACATGCATACGGTGCCAATCCCATATCTAGTGGGATGATATTGTAGGGTTTTTTGTGTCCCCTAGTGTCCTTGGGTTTTATCCCTTACTAGGATGATGACACACCCAAATATCTAGTATGTACATCTTGGAATGGATATTTGAGCATAAAATATCAAACAAGTGTCATCAGTGGCAATATGGATTAATGAGTGAGCCCTAACAAACAAGCATTACCTAGAAGCCTCAAGTATAATCCTATAGATGATAGTGTTGGTTGAGACCCCATGATATCAATTTTCTATTATGATTATATCTAGGATTTAATTATTGATATTTCTCTTATATTATTGACATATCTTGTGTTTAACTAACTACTCTTGAAGTTTTGAGCATTGTGATTTTGGGGGTGTCCTAGTGGGTAATGTTATTCTCCCACCTAAATTGGTTTTTCGCATGTATAATGTGTCTTATTAAGATTATAGGATATTTAATGGTGTTTAAAGAGGAATCATATCAATTGGATCTTAGATTGGGATAGATAGAATTAGTTGTTTACCAAGTGTTGTATTTGATAATAGTCCCCTTATTCTGAGTAGGTTGGACTCCTTCCAATTTTGGATGGGCTTGTATTTGTCACCTTTATTTATTTTAGTTATTTTTATATAATCTTATTGTAGTATATATTCTTTTCACACATTTCTATTAGTTTTTTTGTTTTGTATTTCAGCATTGTATAGGCTTGGAGATGGGTGTGTGTGTGTGCATGTACATAGGCTAATGTCACCCATATGTGGGATATGCCTACTTAGAGTTATTATTCAGCCCCTTTGCTATTGTTTATGGGATTGGGGTGATCACACACAACCTATTACCGAATAGATACCCTAGTGGGTTAGGTCATGATAGATTGTTATTAGAGTTTGATTCTCCCTTAGGACCAGAGCATTGATTTTTCTCTAGTTGTGAGGTTGGTTTGGGATTTATAGCAACAAAATTAAATTGTTTCAAGTTTATCTCTCAGGATAAGGACTCCAGTATTGGTGTTTAAATTAATGTATCTATTAACATGGATTCTGATAATGAGCTTGTTGGCTCATTTTATGTAGACACTAGTTTTAGGGAAATAAAGTGGTACATGCATCATATAGGAATGGGTATTGGTTTCCATTTATTTCATGGGTCAACTCCCTAGAAATAATCATTGACTTTGTTCACCTTGTTTATTGAAGTATTTATATACTATGATACCCATACATGCTTTCACTACATGATCATTATAATTATCTTCTGAGTGATAAGGCTTCATTCTAGGGGCTTATACAGGTGGTGGTACCTTCAGGTGGGTTTTCCAGTTATGCCACCATCTATAGAGAAGAAGAATATTCTAGAAGTACTAGACAAGGATTTACATTTTTTGAGTGTGATGCATTAGTTTTAGATACTATGGAGTTTCAGATATTAGGGGTATCCACACCCATATCTAGTTGTGGACTTTCTAGAGTCATTCATCTGTGTTTTCTACTTTTTTAGGAAACCTATAGATCAGATGGTGGTCCTTATAGTGATTCTTATTCAGGGTACCATATGGTGATGGTGAAGTCTAATGACTCATTCACATGAGGAGATATGTCTCTCCTAGTTATATTTTTAGAGTCTCTTTAAGAAGGAGTACTATATAGCCACATTATGATCAGTGTGTATCTAGAAGATTCTGTAGTTACAGTAGGGTGGCATGACCTTGGTTGAGTATTTAGTGAGGTTCACTTACCTCTCAAGAAAATATCTAGACATTGTTAGGGATATTTTCTATAGATAATTTAATTTTCAGATAGTATTACATCGATATATCATTGATGAAGTTACATATCTATGTATATCTACCAAAGTAGTAGTGTTTGAGTGAGCCTTAGTAGTGGATAGTTTCTCGGTAGAGTATATGCTAACAACAGGTGCTACTAGTGGGAATGAAAGAGATGATATGTCTGCTGCTGGTAGTTGATGGTATTAATAGGGATTAGGGAATGAAATATGATTTATAATAAGATACCAAAACAAAGGGTTAATGGTTTAAGGTTCTCAAGATGGATCGTGTTTGATGAGGCAGAGGTGGTGCTTCTTTTGAGAAGATCATGGACATCTCCCTCTGGATTGTCTAACCCGTCATATAACTAACAAAGATATGGTCAATTGAACACCTTTATAGATAAAAATGTTGGAAAAATGAGGTCCAAAATCGATAATATCTTGCTAATGAGCAGGTATAACAACATGAGGTGGTAGATGCTCTGACTTATTTTCACCATGACCCCTAGTTGTCCTACACCAGGCTCAAAGAGATGGTGGTCAGGGGAGCGGATAGTTGTAGGCAGTGGAGACATATGAACTCAAGACTACTAGGATTACTATAGGTATGATCTATTTATTCTCTAATTTTACTATAGTTATGATATATGCAGTTGTCACCCACTATTTTCTTGAAACTTCTCTAGTTCGAGACATGGAGATTCTGATTGAGTTGTTATCTCAACTCTTGCGGCAGGAGACTCCAATAGGAGGTGACTCAATGATCATACACTTTTTCCAAAAATGAGAACTGATTTTTGGAGGTGAGATATTTATATTGGATCTCTTTTTAACAATGATGAATCCTAAAAAACAGCATCTAAGTTATGGACTAGTTATCCACTATTCATTCCATGGTTCACTATTTCAAGTGAAATATGCAATGTATAAATAGAGATAGATAGATTTTTCCATTCTTAGGTGAGAATGAAACCCAAATTTAATAGGATGGGATAATTCATCGAATGATTCAACCTATTAATCCATAGTCATATAGTATTACCCATAGATAATTGGATGATATCGGCTTTCAATTTTCTATGGTAGTGACAGAGTAAATAGAAATGTTTCTTGAGGATGTGTCAGGATTTCCTCCCCGCCAAGAGATAGAATTATGAATTGATTTAGACCTTGATATGACCCTAATTTTCCCATTATATTGGATGGATCCCTTATATATTAGAGAGATGAGTTTAAAATTGGATTAATTAATGATTTTGGGATTCATAAGTCCCATGGTTTCCCCCCAAGGCAACCCTAGTGTAGCTTTTAAAGAATGCATATGGGAGCATTAGGTTGTGTGCCGATTATCGATGTCTAAAATAGGTGACTTTAAAAAATATGTATCTATAATTAAGGATTGAAAAAATATTAAATTAGTTGATAGGGGCAAAATCATTATTGAAGATTGACCTCAGACCAGGATATCATTATCTTTCAGTATGTAATGAGGATATACTAAAAAAACATTCTAATGTTTCCACAATCACTATGAGTACTTGGTGATACCTTTCTTCATGATTAATTCCCAGAAATGTTCACGGGACACATGAACCAAATACTTCACTCGTTATTATATTGTTTTTTACGATCTTCAATGATGACATGTTAGTTTACTTGGTATCTGATGAGGAACACATGATACACTTGAGGATGGTCTTAGATATAATTTTAGAGCATCGGTGTTATGGAAATATCATGAAGTGTTTGTTAAAGATACAAGATGTTATTTTTTTTGACACATTTCATCTTATCGAATGGTGTGATAGTGAACGAGGTGAAGGTTTGGGAAATGTTAGATTAGGATACCACCAAAATTGTGATGGTGGTTTGGAGCTTCCTAGGGTTGGAAGGATACTAAAAGAGGTTTTTACATGATTTATCCAAAATATCATCACCTTTGAATTTACATAGAAGCTTCATCCTTTCGTGTGGATGGAGTGGTTCTAATAGGCTTTTCAAGAGTTTAAGAAGAGATTGATGATCACCAAACATCTTGAGATTTCTAGCAGAGGGTGTTGAGTATGTAGTATTTTGAAAATAATTAGGTATGATAATTGGTTTAGTTCTGATACAGATTCTATATTTGATCAGTTATCAGTCTTAGTATTTTAGACTGTATGATAAGAACTATGTTCCCCATGATCTTATGATAGAAACGATAGTCTTCTATATGATGGTGTGGAAAAAATACCTTATGGGTGGGTGTCTTGTCATCTACGCTGACCAAAAGAGTCTAAGTTTCAAATTTTCTTATATAGATATTAATTTTATATTGATATAATGGTTTTAGTTCCACTAGTTTTATGGCTTTTGAAAAGTATATACTACTAGGAAGGGTAACATCATAGCAGGTTCTCTTAGAAGGATATCTTCCTTGCATTTTTTGAACAAGTATTCAAAATAGTTAGCCACATTATAGTCTTACTTAGTGGAAAAGGATGGTGCTTTATATATATAGTTGATGGTTGTTACCCCACCTCATCTACAAAGATTTACGGAGGCTCGATAGGTAAATAAATATTATGTGACCTTACATACTTGGATAACCACTGGATGTGCTCCTGATGAATATTTTGAAGGTGGGAAGCACATCATTCTTTTCAGTGAACAAACTATGGTATTAGGGGCATTGTAGGAGGCGGTAATATGGTATTTTTATACATCCACTTTTTAGGTAAATAAAGGTTTAGAAAATATTTCCTAGGACCACTGATGTCATTTTTGGGGTATGGTATAAATAGTTGTGTAGTATATTTTTCCTTTTGATACCTCACTTATCTTCAAGTGAAGGCTAAGAACTAGGTTCCATCATGTTTTCAAACCCTTGAGGGGATAGAGTGGAAGTGGGATGGGAAATATATATAGTTTGGCATTAGGTTACCATGGATATCATGAATACACGATTCGATCTAGGTGATCATATATTGACTCACCAAGTTGGCCCAATTCTTATCTATAAGAGAGGAGATTTTAGAAGAGAGATTTTTATGATGTTATGTGCAGGATATAGTCCATCTCCATATTGTTCCATTGAAAATCATTTAATACCATTATTTTCACTTCACTTCATAGTTTTGGAGAGAATTAAATGATATCTTTGGGACTCAACTGTGTTTAAGGATGTAATCCCCCCTGACTGATGTCTAGATTGAGAAGACTATTCAGGTTCTGTAGGACATTCATTAAAATTGAATGTTAACCTTTGTACATATTTTGGAGGATCACATACCCATGGTGGAGTTTTTTATAACAATTACTACCATTCCACCATCGGCATGACATCATTAAAGGTCTTGTATAAATGACCCTATAGTTCTCACTATGTTATAATAAAAGTTTTCAGTTAACAATTATGGGACAATAGTTGGTGCGAGATATAATAGATAAGCTAAAGATTATCTAGGATTGGATGGGGACTGCATAGATCCATCAATAGAGTATTTTTAACAATGATGGAGTCCCTTAGAGTTTGAGGAGGGAGACCATATGTTCTTGAAAGTCTCATCCTTATGTAGATTGTTGATATTTGGTCGGGGTAGAAGTTATCTTATAAATTCATTATTCCCTTTTGAGTAATGTGCAGACTCAGAGAGGTAGAATTCTGGTTGAATCTATTTCCACAGTTAGATTAAGTACATGATGTCTTCCACCATTCATAGTTGAAGATGTATGTGCATGACCATTCACATGTAATAGAATGGGGAGAGATGTACATTGAGGATTGATCTACCTTTCTAGAGTACCAAATTGACATTGAGGATATGTAAGAGAAGATACTCCATGGGTGAGAGATTCCCTTGGTGCATGTCTCGTGGTATTATGGGAGTATTCAGGAGAGAACCTAGGAGAAGGATACCCAGATGCAAGCTCAGTACCCACACCTTTTTAGTAACAATTTTCACTTTTTTGAAAAAGAATCTAAGGTGGGGAGAATGTAACATCTAATATTTTCCATGTAAATATTCTAAATATATATAATAATATTTTCAGGTCTAGGTGTTGAGATAGTGTGATATTCCGAGTCCTGTTTGGCCCGATATTGATATTATAAAAAAAATTATATATATTAATATAATGTGCATATAGTTTTTCTAAAAAGGGATAAAAAATTGATAACAAATTTTCTGATAGGAAATATGATGTTTTCATTGAGAACATTGGATTTACCCTAGGTGTGACATAACATAGGTCAACATCAGGCATCTATAAAAAATTTTTTGCTTAAAAAATAATAAATTTATTTATTTTATTATTAATTTTATTATGTTTTGAAATAATGACTGAGAAATATTCTATAAATATGTTATTATGACCAATTTGCAGTGTTATACACATAACCCTTTAGGATTTATAGAGAGTGGTGGAGAAGATCATTGGTTGAAGGAAAATTATTAGATGATCAGATCGATACTACATGGACAATCAACATCAGCAGAGTTAGTGTATCTCGCAAAAAATTATGATGAAAAATAGTTATTCATTGTGATTGATACAAACTTTAGTTATGTTATTTATTAATAAGGATTCATATTGTTTTTATATATTGTGTAGAATGTAGATTAATTCCCCTAATAAGAATCTATCCATGCATAAAATGTTGATTTATTTTACGGTTGACTTGATTTTTATTTTTTAATTCATTCTTAATTATAATGGAAACATGTCAATGAAATCATGATCATGGATGATGTTCCTTTATCTATTTTTTTCTTGTATTTATCCCTTATTTACTCACACTTTCATCATGGAATATTTCTTTGGTCCATGGTTAAACGAATACCTAGAATTCAATCCTTGTGTGACCATTCTTTGGTGAAAAAGAACAAAATTGTGGTTATGGTTTTTGAAAAAGGATGTAATTGTGGTAAAATAATGATTGAGGATGAACAGAGGTTCCCATTATTGCTTGTTTGATATGAGGTGATAGAACATGAAATGGTTATGGTTTCTTGATTATATTTTGTGGATGGATATCAGTTAATGGTGATGTTGGGGGTTTTTCAAGGGCCAATATGAGGATCATGGTTGGGATCGATGGAAAGAGTGGTAGGTCTAACGAAAGCATATGTGTACATGTGAAGGGACTTCATATTTCTAGAAATCAAATGTTACGCAGTGTGTAATCTAGACTTAAATGTTTTGTGGGACCCCCTTTGAGCAAAATTATGTTTTTATGCAAAATTAAATATCACATGTCGTGGGACACTGGTCACAAGTCAGCAATCCTATGGATAGAAAATCTTTGTTTAATCTAGAATTACATGGGAACATACTTGACTAGGTATAATGGAATAGGTACAGTAGACAAGAATATACCATTAATTAGACATGGCCAGGTACACAGGCATGACCACAGTATATAGGAATGACCCAATGTACATGGGACTTTTAGTATAACATAGGCATGGTAAAAAATCATGGGAATATTGAAACCAACCTATACATGTCATTCACTAATATGGTACATTCCATGAATTTGGTTAATTAGATTCTATGTGATATGGAACGACATGAGAAAACTAGGGGTTCCAATACATTTAGTGTACTCATAGAATAAGTCATGTACTCCCTCTAAGGGTGTTTGGAACCCTTTGTTTCTTTAGTATTAACCAGGTACAGTTGAGTGTGATGCCCTGGTCCTTTCCCATGAGCGTACAGTGTATCACTACATCCTCATAATAAGATTTTGGTACCCTATATGGGTTCACTATCAGATAGATTTCGTTGTATCCCCCTATGGGACCAGGGTGGGATCCCTTATCATTTCATGGTGGGTTCACGGTTTTAGCTTGACCACCATAAACATGTTTTCAATCCCCTATCTAAAAAGTGGATCCAATAGGTTTTTTGGTGTCCCCTAGTGGACTTGTATGTGATCCCCTACCTATATTATGAGATCCATATGGATATTTTGCGTACATATTGGCAAGACCAGACAAACACAAACTCTCAATAAATTCATGTTAGTTATAATAGGTCTTCGAGAGAGAGCTCTCCTAGAAGAGTGTTAAATATAATAATTTTTCAAAATTATTTTTTTTGTAGTGCTTGTTGAGACCCATTAAAACTAGTTTTATTTTATGATTATATCCAGAATTTCATTTTTTTAATTTTCTTATCTTGTTGATATATCATGTGTTTAGTTAACTACACTTGACAATTTGTGTTTAGTGATTTCACATTTTCCTAATGTGTATTTTTATACTCACCCCTACATGAGATTTCCTACACAGGTCATGTATTATGAAAATGACATTCCATTTGTTAGTGTCCTAGGGTGACTAGGACTAATCAAATGTTAGATTGTTCTAGATAGACTGAGGTGTTTACCTGGTGTTTCATTTGAAAGTATTCCCCTCCTTATAAGAATGTTAAAAACCTTAAAATTTTGTTGACCTTTTATTTAGAGCCTTTATCTATTTTAATAATTTTTTCAAAATTTAATTGTGGGATAAATTTTATGCATGAAATAGTATCAGTTGTGGTGTTTTACATTTCAACATTTCATGGACTTGGAGATTGGTTCATGTGTACAGGTACTTTGTCTAATACCTCATGTATGCTAGATATATCATCTCGGTTTCAGTCATTTTCCTTTGACCTATTAGAAGCGGTATTTTGTGGTTACATTCATATTTTCACTATCCATGAAGTACTCAATGGTTTGGGTTGTGAAAATTTATTTTAATGTATTAAAAAAGAAAAAATAAAATATTTAAGGAAATGTTTTATGGCATAGATGATTATGCCCTGAAAATTTAGGTTACTTCATACGATTTCCAAAAACACAAATTTATGAATCTTACCATATTAAATTTTCTTAGAATATATGTATATGATACTTACTTGATATATAATCTATATAAAAAATCATTTAAATCATTTAATATGCTACAAACATCGAGACAATCTCAATAGTTAAATTTGAGTCCTTTTAGCCCTTTAAAACTTACATGTCTATGAGGAAACATTATGTTTTTGTTGTTGTGGATGAATAAAATAGATTGCGAAATACTTATTTTCTTATTCATAAATATAAGACATTGTCTAAATTTATTATTCACTAAAAAAAATTTAAAATGAAAAAGGGAATATAATCATATCAATTAAATGTTATATAATTTTTTATTTTTAAAATATGGAATTTGATGAGTTCTATGATGTTTAATGTTATCATCATAATTTTCTCCCCAAGGGTACCATAAATAATGTTTTTTTTAATTAAAAAACTATTCCCTACATGAAATGGAAAGGAAAATATAAATTAATATAAATTTTCAAAATACTTCTAGGAAGAATCTATAAACATATTTTCTTATGTTTCTAAGATAATTTTAATTTGGTAATTCTTAAATAAAACTAATTAGAAATATTAAATGGAAGAAATCATATAATTGAATATTTTAGAGTATTTGGTTACAATATTTTCACTCTTAATACAAAGGATTCACTAGAAAAAAAAATATATTCAAAATCTGATACGAGTATTTTTAGGATATTCTAATTATATTAAGGTGTTTAGAGTTTAAAAAAAATTAGAATAAGTTTTTGAAGAATAATTTCTTGTCAAATTTTATAAAAAAAATTTATAAGAATAAAAATATTATTTAGACTAGGTTGAGGAAGAATTTAGAGATTTTAATATTGGTGGATTAGGAAATTCAGAATTAGATGCATTAATTAAGGGGGAGATTATATATTATGAAAAACTGTTATGTCTATAATGATCATCTATTTGATAATAAAATTTGTGGTATGTATTCTTGTGTTAAAACTAAAAATTCATTCATAAATGTTTGTGATTATCAAGCTTTTATTTTTTATTTTTTTCTAAAAATATAGATGAATCATAATATTATCCAAACTAGAATATTTAAATGAATTATGAATTAAAATATTTTCATAGGAATAATGTATAGCTTATATTTGAACCGCCTAATGATCAAAATAATATTGGCACCATATAGATCATTAAAAATAATTTATATAAATTTTAAAAAATAGTTATAAGAAAATCCAAATTTTGTGTCCCATGTTTACTATCAAGATAAAGTAATATATTTGGAAGAATCCTTTGACTTAGTTTCATGGCTAGGACATATAAGAATTATTTTGAAAAAAAAATCTCATTTTGGAATAATTCTTTTTAAAATTGACCTTGATAGATCATTTCTAAATGAATATATTTCTGATTTTGTTTTTGTAAATTTTCCCTCTCTTTTTTATAATGAATATAAATATAGCACCATTTTGAAAATTTTAGAATATATTTAGGGATTGAAAATATCTCATCAAAAATAGTATGATAACTTAAAATTATTTTTTGAATAATGGTTTAAAAAAGGGAGGAGTTTGTCCAATTTTTTTTACTAAAATGGATCCAAAAGATAGTTCAATTTTTTAAATACATATTGATGATATTATATATGTATATTCAAGTGATTTAATTTTTAGTTAGTTTTATAATTTAATATCTTTAGAGTTTTAGATAAGTCTTATGAGAGAACTCGTTTTATTTTTATGATTTCAAAAACACCAAAGGAAAGATGGTATCGTTCATAATCAATCAAAATATGCTAAATAATTGGTAAAAATGTTAGGTATAAAATGTTTTAAGTGTTAAAATATTATAATGATTGATTTTGGTAAGGTAGACACTGATGAAGCTAGAATTCCTATTGATAATAAGATCTTTAGATCCATAATAGATATCATTCTTTATCTAATAATATCAAGAATATATTATATGTTTTCATGTGTATATGTGCTAGATTTTAATCTAACCCTAAAAAAATAATTTAAACTAATTTTAAATAATAATTAAGTTTGTTAAGAGTTATTTGAATCTTAAATTATTTTATTCTTTATATACTTCATTTTAACTAAATTTTTTTAAATTTTAATTTTTTTGTTAGAAAAATAATATAAAAAATATTTATGTGTCATTTTCTTGGAAAAAAATTAGATTCATGGAGTTCTAATAAATAAAGTTTAGTATATTTATAAACTAATATGGGTGATTATGTTACTTTTGTATCCTATTATTCACATTCATTATATATTAAAAACCCTTTTTCATATTGGATTTTATTTTTGAAACATCCCAATATATTTTGATAATACATTTTAAATTTATATTTGTTAAAGCCCCTTATATAATTCTATGAATAAACACATTTATGTAAGATCAAACATTCTTAAAGATCATGTTCATAAAGGAAATATAAATCTGGAATCAATTTCTATAGAAAATCAGTCTACTGGCATTTTTACTAATTTCCTAGATTTATAAATATTCTATAAAATCAAAATTGTACTTGGTAAAATTAAAATTTAGAATCTATTTAGTCAAATTCAAATTATGTCTCTAAGCTAATTATATAATATTTTTACTTCATGGACAGTTTTCACTACTTAATTCATTGAAAATAATTATTCCTTAAATATATTAACATTTTCTCAAGGCACTTTGAGGTTTCTAAAATACGTTTCAAAATTATTTGGAATAAATTATTTAAAAAATATTTTTCATGAATTTAGAGGGAGATTAAATATTTTTATGAATCTTTTATAATGGGAATTTTATTTCCATGTAATAGTTATTTAGCTTTGGGGGAGAATATTTACTCTTAAACTATTTTTTCATTAAATATGGAGTATTTTTTTAATCCTTTTTGTCAATTTAAAAAGGGGGAAGTAATTTTGGAATTTCATTTTTTTATAATTATCAAAAGGCGGAAAAATTTTGAAGTGTATTTTTAAATTACATTGTTTATTTATGTTTTGATAATTACAATACCTTATTGAATCTTTAATTGTTAAATTTTTATTCCTATTTAAAATTGTTTTTCATAGTTTATTTCTCCATTATAAATGTTTAAAATATTTTTATTTACCATTACATGAGAATGGGTCTACCCTTACATAGTACTCTTTTATCCTTCCCCAATGTGTGAAAATTTCACATTACCCTTACACAATTTTTATTCAACCTTTATATAGAATTTATAAATATAATATTACCTTTATATAGAGTTTAAAAACAAATTAATATCATTATGTATCACTTAAATACTAAATAATACCATTACACATGTTACAGAAAATTCATTATACCAATATGTTACTATAAGTCGACTATAAGAAATCCAATAATTTTTTTCTACCTATTGAAATAATCAAATTAATGGATTTGATCAACCATAATGTATTAAATAAAACATGAGGTAAGTGTTCAATTTACCATAAGAAGAAAATTATTGAATGAAACTAAAAATTTTAGAGTCATTGATCAACATCATGATTAAAGTATGAATCATAAAGAATCAAACATAAGGAAAAGAGATTGAATGTACATTCAAGAAAATTAAATAAAAGATAAATTTAACCTATATAAAGATCTAATATTCCCGGGTATCATTCATACAATGAGATATATTCTTTAGTGAGACATGATCTATCACAAATTTATAGACTCTATGAAAAATGTTTCCATAATTTCAATGCTTTGTTTCACATATTATTCATGTCTTTATATAATTCAATTTACTACAAGTTCCTATTAACTTTTTTCAATTATTTAATTATTTATCCGACACTTATTACTTATTTTAATTATAAGGATTTTTATTTGAAATAATTCTATGTAATATTAAATAGTTATCATGAGTTTTCAATGATAATGCTTCCTTCTTGGAAAAACACATGTTTCAAATTTATTTTTTTGGAATTTGATAATGTTTCCATGTTTTCTAATACGAATATTCCAAAGTAATTTAATGTTGGTATTTATTGTTTTATTAAGTTATATAATAATTTTTTCTATACATAATTATTATAAAATATATCCATTCATATTCAATGATGAAATTACCTAAAGTTTCTCTGGGAATGATCCACCAAACAACAATGAAGTGCATCATTTTAGATATATCCATGTCTTGTATTGTGAATGATGAAGTGAAATGGACTTCTTATTTTGAATTTGGTGTTTATTAATGAACTATGAATATTGATTTCAATAGAACTAGTTTGATTTTGTGGTTGATAATATTCATTAAACTAAAAATTTGAGATTTTTATTAATGAACACTCTTTTGAGGGGAAGTGATAACCCAAAAGGATTAAATGTAGTACCAAGTTTCAATATTCAAAGGAAATTACCAATATATTCCAAAAAAATATTAATAATATTTGAATTAATCACCCTATATAAACTCTAAGTAATAGAGGTTACATGCATGTTGGGATCGTCTTTGATGCAATCATCAAAGTGGTAATCCAATCTGTCTGTGGTCTTAATATATTCTTCTAAATCAATTCCCCCCCCCCCCTTGATTCCATGATCTACTATTTAGCCTTTTTTATTGATCCAATCAACCTGTTCATCATTAATATACACTTCAATCAAACTATCATTCATTCTATCAGAAGCCTCCTTTCAAAGGTTGATATAAAAATATTCATTTGAAATATCTTCCTTAGAATGTAGCAGAAAAATTAGGATAACATCCTCTATATTTATTTCTTTATATACCCTATCAACATCTAGAGAAAAAAAATAGTTAGGACCTTCTAACCTGACCACGTTAGGCTCCATGGCCTTATCCCTAGAAACCTCACCCTCATCACCAGAAGGTAATATTGGAATTATTGGAATACATTTCTTCTCAACTATTGTATCGAGCCTTACCTATGCCTCTTTAGTGAATATTGTTCTAGTTTTATATATTTCCTAACTTTTCTATATAATCAATTAGTCGTAGGTTTTGGAAGGTATGAATAATCCTTCCACCCCTTGGTTATTCTCACAACATTATCTAGATAATTGTTCACATCAATGATCTTTTTCTTCCCTTTCAATATACCATTTTAAAATAAATTTGGGTGATTCTCATTCTCCTCATATTATTAATGAAAATGGGGACCCTAAACTAGAATTGACTCATTTTCGGAATATTATTTCACTGGGGAAGGGCCCATATTCTAAGAATTTTGATTTTTGACCCTTTTCTTCCCCCTAGATCCTCTATGCCAAACAGTCTATCATTTACATTGGAATGATAGTTTTTTATGTCTATAATCATGCTACCCATTAGAGAAATCTGTTCTTTGGACCCTAAAGATCTAGGCACGTGGATAAATGATGTTCCAAGAATATGGATACTAGAATCAACCCCTAAAGCCCTATTCACACTACTGAATTCAAAATATTATTTCTATAATCAACGTCAGCTGAACCGAGTCTGTCTTATGAGGGAAAAGACATCATAACCACATATGATCTCATAATATTGTTACCCTCTTCCTCAAATTCATGAACTATAGTCGTAGAATCAAATATTTTTCTAATTGTATCATGTCTACAAGACTATTGGAGATGACCCTGATTACTGTAGGAGGATAATAAATCGATCCAAAAATCAAAACAAACCCCCTATTTGAACCGATATTCATTCTCAATCAAAATCCAAAATAAGTACTCTAGTGGTTTGTAAACATCAATTTTCACATAGATGTGTGGAGAAGTTGGGTGGAAAATGGATCAAAATTGATTATCATAACCCAAGAACCTTCCAAATAGGTTTCCAAGCATCAAGAGAACTGGTGAGTTTTGAAATGAAAGTTGAAGTCTTGAAAATCTTACCCTGATTGGTGATATTGAAGGATACCATCTCAAATGGAAGTCAAAATACCATCGGAAGAAGAAGTACTGATCCCTATTTAAGTATCATTTGTTGCTCTTCTAGGTAGTGAAAAGTTCATCCTCATTCTCAAAAGTGATGACAAGATGTATGGGGTCTAGTATCCCAACAACAAACTTGTGTTTCAAACCCCATTAATCAGAGACAAAGTGGTCTAAGTCATCAAAAAAAGATTGATTATTACCAATAAGTTCTACCAGTGAGTGTCTATATAGTTCTGATGTCTCAGTGAACTCCCAAATATATAATGATAGTTTAAGGAATCCATGTACAAAAGAGGTGACTTTGGGGTTGAGATCAATGTTAGGGAAGTTCATAAGATTTTCCATATCCAAATGTCAAGATAAATAAAGGGGGTGATCCAAGCTAGAGTGACCCCTCCCCCACTCTAGAAGGAGGGGGATGAATCTAGAGTCTATAGGAGTCAGGTAATGGAAGACCTAGATAAGCATGGTGAGAGCTGGTGAATCTCTTACAGCAAGAGAAATACTCTCTAAGTTGTGTATATTCATTAATTGTGTTATCTAACACATCTTGGTGATGAAATACTACACTTTACTATATTTAATTTATCTTATAATTTGAATTTATAGAAAACATTATTTCCTCAAAATGAAGATCCTTACTCATTCATATGGTTTTTTAGATTCTTAAATCTATCAATTATTGTGTATGTTTATATACTAGATCATAGTAACTAAAAAAATTAGGAGTTGGGTTATAATACCCCATACAAAATTTTCATGTGGGTTGTTTCTAAATATAAAATGGTATGGGGTAAATTGTACCTTGGTCTAGTGAAAATAATGTTGGGTTTATTACACCACTAAAAAAATCTAACTAGGTAATGACTCTATGTGAAAAATAACCAGTCTTAGGTTATTCCTATATAGTTTTAAAAGGATTTTGTGAAAGGTTCTGACTCCATTCAAATTTCAAAGATTATAAATTTATTGGTTTTCAATCCTCTCTATGTTTATTTAGGGGTGAAGTGTAGTCATATGATCATTTTGTAATGAAATACTAAAAAAATTAATTTGTTCTTAATTTTTATTTTTGATACATTAATTATTAACTTTCATATTAACTCATTAATTATTTAATAAATTTCAATTAACCCCCTCTTGAAATTTTATAAAATATCACATTTAGGCCTAACATCCAGAACCAATAAATAAAACAATAGAACATTATTCCAATAAATGATGAATGATTTAAAGCATTTGATTCTTTTATCCTTTAACCTAAGATATCTAGAACACTTATTGGATATTTGTGGATAATGTTTGGATATTTTTGAACTAATAATTCATTGGTTAGTCAATAATAATGATAATGAAACAAGAGTGATGATAAAAAACTGATCAAATAAGAATAACATGGTTGAGGTAATTCCTAATTTAAATTAATTATATATTAAATTTTTGAGATCATACCTATGAAATTTAGGGATTATTCATCTATTATTCATATATATCCATTGATTCTGATGAAAAAAAATTACTTCCCTCCAAAATTTTTTTTCTGTACCTCAGAACCTTCAAGTGGTATCAAATTGGTCACATTCTAATTTGTTTTTATTAAAATTTTATTTATTCCAATAATTCTCAGTGAACCTATCCAGATGAGATGAGGTCAATGGCTACATGACACTGTTAAACTATGTGTGTTGGAAAAGTACACATCATGTAATTGGTTTTTCCCTACACATTGTGAATATCATGTAAATATTCACATATTATGTGGTTCGATACACAATCTCATTAAATATAATGTATAAATTCCATATGCGGTATGTACCTTGAAAAAAAGTAAAGAAGCGTTTCATTGGTTACTATATGTCATATATCCCAACACAAGTTACACTCCATGAAAATCATGGTTTATCATGTGGGTCATAATGTGGCATCATTACATGACACATATTGACTATTAGGAAGGAACATGTCATTACATGGACAACATGATTTGAATCTGAGATACACATAATGTGAGAAATGCCACTTCACACCTTGTACATACTGAGTGATCTTCGACATATTTTTTGGATCAACACATGGTGTAATTTTTTACTACTAGTGGTTGTTTGAACATTATGTGTAACTATTGGATAAATTATATGTATTAAACACACATTCTTGAGATACATGTGTCGTATACTAAGGTAATTTCATGCGGTCATATATATTTTGAAGAATATGTGGTTTAAAAAAACTTAGTTTATGTCACGGAATATTGTGTGGAGCAACTTGATTGTAGTATATAGTAAATTATATAGATGTATAATGATTTTTTGAATTTCTATAAATGTAACCTAATATTATACTGAAATTATATGTCATGTGTCCTCTAAAAGAACATGTCATGTAATTATTTATTTTAAATTAAAAAAATTAACTTTATTTAATTTATTTAATAATAATTTATGAGATTCTTGAAACATCACATGGAAATGACAGTGGGAAGAATTTAAAATAAATAATCATTTTGTTTTTTGGTTTATTAATTTATTAATTCAATTGAATTTTATAAAAAGATATTGATCATAAATGAGAGCAATAAATACTAAATAAAAATTTTGTTTCGCAGTGTGAATGATCATGAGATTTAATCGGCATATCTTTGCATTATATTTATGTATATATTTTAATTATATATTTTATTGTTTGTTATGTGATACTGATCAATAAATAAAATATGATAATCTATGATCCATCCATCCCTTCTTTATTATGTATAGGAATGTGTGTCTAAATAATATTTTATATAACCGTAAACCCCTATTTCCTCTCACTTGAATGTAATTACTTATTTGTAATGGGTGGAGATCCAAGATAGGGGAGGTGGTTTAGGACCTCGACCAAGATATATCCAAACAAGTATGTACAAAGAATAATGGTAAAATATTATAACTCAATATATTATTAGGCTCAAGTAATTACTTATTTAGAAAAATGGATACTTTATCACTACTCAATAAACTTATCAGTAGATATATATCATGATAATTTCATGATTTCTATTATTTTATCAATCCATTGTTACTGTAAGTCCCAACCCAGTTTCTACACACCGGTGCCTCAATCTGATCGATCACATGACCTAAGGTGTGCCTCCCTGTATGCCAGAGACTGCTGATTAGTACCAAAGATCTAATATCGGTCTAGGGGAGACTAATCCCTCTTTATCAATGTACCAAAACAATGGAATTAAATAATAATAACCAAAGGATATAACCAATAAACAAATGAAACTAGTATCACATAATGACCAAAATAGGAAACTCAATATCCAAAATTGAACCATAGATATGTCCTTCCAAATACATGTCATGTGTCAATATTAAAAAACCCAAAATAAATAAAGACGTTGAAAACTCCAAAGAGAGTCTGGAATCACATTTGTTTCTCTCATAGTTTCTCCATCCAAACTATTCCATCTAACATAAGAATTTTTCCCATATCCTTTCTTGCAAACATAAAGTCAATTTGGGTACCAATCAGACAACCTCAGTAGGGTATGAGTAAAAATCAGTAGTCCACCACCAACGACATCTTAAACAATATCTAATCAACAACAGTGTATGAATTTGTATATGTAATAATGTAAAATACATAAGTAAATAGTTATCAAATTTATTATTCTTTAAATTAACCATATATACACTTAATTTCCCAAGGACACTTGAACCCTCAATACCTACTTCGGCCCATGTTGAAGTCTGAACTGTCCCCCAAGGGATATCAAATATCACTATACCTTAATCATAATTTATCATTTCTTTTAAAATCATATAATGGTCAACTAGAACCATAGTACAATTTCAACTCACAGGCGTATAACATCATGTCTAACACCCCAAGGGTATTTGGAGCCTCAATCCCTATCCCACACCTCAATGTTATATAGATATTTGGAGCCTTAGTCCATATCCCATACTCTCTATATAATATGGGTATTTTGAGTATTAGTCCCTATACCACACCTTATTTATCACATATCACACAAGTGGGATTTTGAAGAAGCATTCTATGACCCATACTCATTTATCACTATGAGCTTTTGAAGCAGCATCCATGTCTCACACATGTTTATCAATTTATCACTATGGGCTATTGAAGTGGAATTCCATCTCTCACAGACTTATATCACAAAATCACATGTATCACAATATGAAACATATGTAAATTTCATAAACATCATTAACCCTCTTATCAAATATTCTCATTAACATGTACCATTTCAATTTATTAAAAAACAAAGTTTAACACTTTAATTCACATTGAATGATATGACAAAACACAATTAAACAATTTATAATAATTTAACCATACTACACATTAACCATTTTCATTCAGTTATACTACACATTAAGAATTTGAGGTTAATTCAAACCTCTCATAAATCCAAAATTTTCAATTAATTCACAACAAATTAATTGTCCAATTAAACAATCCCAATTTCCAAAAAAACCATAATCATGATATTCCATTAATGAATTCACCAATTAATTAATCCAAATATTTCATTAATTAATTCTCAAATTTATTAATCCAGTTTCACAATACCAATACACTATTTATTAATCCACCAATTAATTAATCTAGTTCATAATCCCAGTACCCAAATTATTTTTCATTCACAATATTCCATTAATTAATTAATCAAATTAAAAATGACAAAATTTAAATAATCAATTAATTTATTCAATTTATGATTCAATTTTTAACATGCCAATTTAAATTTCACAAGACATTAATGAATTTTTAATTCAAGACTATGGGATTGGAAATTATAACACCTACCTCGAGATTGTTGATGCATGCTCACTAATGGAAATCCTCAATTGAAGCAGAACGGTCATGATCATAACGAAGAACAATAACTAGATCTGAATCCAAGATCCAAGATCAAATGAATTATATCTAGTAAAACCTAGATATATATCTACAACAAACATAGAAAAACATCCCATCAAAGGATTAGAGAAGGATGAGAGAGTGGGAGGAACGAAAATGGGAGGAGACTCTCTTACTATGAGGTGCACATCTTCAATCTAGTCTTTGATTCACCAACAGTAAAGGTTGTAAGACCTTGGAATCCGTCTGGGAACCTCCAAAAATGAGAGAAAATGTTTTAGGTTTGGGATATAGGGTTTAGGGACATAATAAGGGGTTGGATAATTTTTTTAATAATTTTCAGGGGTTCAAAATTTTATATGCACAGTTTGTTACTTGGAGAAATCCTTTTCCTCAAACAATGTGCATCCTCCCATGGGGTCACATGGTTTGAAAAACCATGTGCCAACATTAAAATCCCCCTTTGTCTTGGGTTTAACTGTTTTCTAGGGAATGGATAATAGTTTGGGAAAACTATGCGCCAACCATGCAATGGAAAAAATCCCTCAAAAAATATCCAATATTCACCCAAATGCACCCATGATAAAACTCAAACAAGAGACACTAAAAATAAGTTAAAAGACTAACAAAAAACTAACTTGATAAATTTCCATAAAATATTAAGATCTTACAATCTCCCCACTGTATAATATATTTTCCTTAAGATCTACACCCAAGAATCTCTATGATTTGGAGGTAAAAATTTTGGTCCAATGAGCCTGCATATCTTCTTCTTTCTACCATGTTTCCTCCTAAACATGCCCATGTTTCCAAAATACAAGAACTATCAGCATGGTCATTCCCCATAACTCTTTATCTTTGTGATCTAATACACATATAGATGTGTCTCAAAAGTTTCATCGGTATCAATATCAAGATCGTCCACATCGATCACATGAGAAGTGTCAAGGTGATACCATAGAAGTTATGACACGTTAATAAAATCATGAATAACACTATACATATGTCGAAGAGCCAATTGGTATGGCACTAGCCCTATTATCTCTATAACCTCAAACAGTCCAAAAAAACCTACGTACTTACTTTCACTTCCACTGAATCCTATAGTTAACTAATCTATGTGGCACCAGAAGTACATAAGATTAACCAAACACTATCCACAAAATCTGTTGGTCCCCAACTCAACTTCCAAAAACCTCATTATATCCTTAACACACATCACAAAAAACAGTCACAACATTCCCCCACAACCCCTAACTGAACAAAACATTAGCTAATTCTCATTACCAAACCAAACCCTAAATTTTTTTCCCACAAACCATCTAATCAAAAAAATGGTCATGTAGTTAACTAATAACATACTCACTATTTTTCTCCCCATTATAAACATTATCTCACCCATAACATCTTTTGATAGTTTGTTCCCCCAACATCATAAAGACCAATGGAACCTCAAATCAAACTCCAAAAGAAAACCCAACTTGTTTCCCAACTCACCATACCCAAACATTCCTTAGTATGCCATCCAACATTGGAATCCGACCTTCCCATGGAGCCACCCTGAATGGGCATGCATCTTTCATTATTGCACAAACCAAGGACTACATAATCCCTTTCTAAGAATCACTTAAAATCTAAAAATTTACTTAACATTTAAGAACCAATCAAATAATGGATTATAACTCCCCAAATCCATTAATTTTTTTCCATACATTTCAACCTATTCCTGATCGACCCATTCAAGAAATGACCAAGTTCCACTTTTGGTACATCATCATTTTACCAGGATAAGATTCCTTCACTTTTGAGGATATTTCAAGATCAACCAACCTAAACTACAAGAGTCGATACTTGATTACCTATGAGGTTCTAACACCAAGACACCATTTTCCCCAAATTATTGTTTTGTCTCATCACATTCTTCACAAAATCTTATAAAAACACCTCAAATCACTTTTAGAACCAACTCGAGTCCAAATCCAACACTTTTCTCGATCGAGAACCCACTTAAAGACCCACCAAGCCTTCCATAAATAATTTAAACAAGATCCTCATAGGTTACTCATTGGAATTATTATAACACCACATCCAACACACGATCTTGTTCTTGGAACCTAATACTAACATATCTCTCCCCACCTTAAGAGTATTGTATTCATTTCATTCCAAAATAAATTTATAACTACTATAGCTCACACCCTCATCACTACAGATCCCAATAAGTAGGAATTTCTATATCATCCTAAATCATGTATCAAATATAAACATTAACTATTTCCTGTTAATGGATTATAATAATGGACCCCTCAGAATTTATAGACTCTCAACCTCCCTACAAAGCACACTTGGGTATGGCTGGTGGTGCACCACCCACCACAAAGCTTCACCTTTAAATATCCCCATTAGCACAACCTTCAAAAAGGCCCTTCATGCCACCAAAAAAATTAAGTATCTTGTTGTATAAACAATGCTCTATCGGTGTACTGAGGATTATGTAAACGTATAGGGAATGATTTTCTCAATTATGGAAGTACACTAAGATTTCTATAATGAATACCACTATAACTGATTCATAATTGATGTCACCTCTCACTATGGGGACACCTTAACCTGTCAAAAGTCTTAGATTCCTTCTCAACAAATATATCATCAGCAACCAACCACCACCACTCAAGTGGGTTTTATTATCCAAAACTCACCTCCACCTCATGAATATTTTCCAAGAATCCAAGAAACAACATTTTTTTAAACTAATACTTCTACACCACTTGAGTTATTCCAAAATCACTCTAGTGACTCACAGTGGAAACACAACAATCCATCACACTAATACAAAACTAAACGGTCTCTTGCTGAACTAATGATTCCCACTATGAACCCATAGAGAACAAGGAGTTCTTATCCCGAACCACCTATCCACATATAACAAACATTGTCAAGCCTATCCCTCGTGTTCCCTCACCTGGACCTCATTATAACTCTCATGGTCACACACATTCCTTCACCCACTCACCGAAATAAACTCTAGATCCCACAAGTTATAAATTACCATAGCTAGGTTCGGCACTCTCTTGCACATATAATCATGCCTTCTTGTCCATCAACCTCATTGTACATGAGGATTCCTTAATGTTCCCTTCCAACAAAGCAACCTTTGACACAACAATCCCAACCACAAGACCACCCCTCACCTCATGAGTCACTTTCTATCTATAGATCCCATCTAGAGATAACAACGATGCACATGTTGAACTTTACCAACTAAGTCATTTCATGCTCCCTAAAAACTCCACCCTTCAAAACAAAACTTACAACCAACCATTGAAACTCAAATGCTTCTTTGAATAAGAAACTGAGGAAAAAAATAGCTTTTACTGAAAATAAAGGGTACTCACCATGCACTGGTTCCACCTATGAAGTTTCATCAAGGATTCAAACTCATAGTCACATGAAACACTAGAAAACCTCCCCTAAGTTCACCCTCAATTTTTCCCAAGACTGAAAAATCATAACCATAACTCGAGTCGCATCTCCAAAACCATTGCCTTTCACACTTAGCCCTCAAAGACAAACCAACACTAGAAATCACTATATGTGTGCCACTATCCAAAACCAAAAAATACATATGTTCTTTATGCTCCCAAGAGTACTCCCAAGATGGAAACCCCCTCTCATGGTTCACTCACAAAGGTTGGACTATACTAAATCTCCATGTTAGGGTTAGTGGAAACAAATTCACTAGGATATTCCTATACCCAACACACCAAAACTCACCAAGGTCTCCAAAATAATGATCTTTTACTTCCCAAACCACTCATACAGAGGGTCTTCTTACAACACTAGGGATACCCATTTTCTATGTCCCTTTGTGTTCTATCCTACCGCATGATCAAAACTCATATCCAAGTTCTCCAAAAATATCAGAGGGTGCTACAATTAGAAATTCCATGTCATATCATACATACTCTCCACAAACTACTCTAGGTCCCTCTCCATAAATTATATGAAGCAAGAAAATTTCTTAAGGAACTTCTCTTCAACTCCTTCACCTAGAACTATCGTTGCCCCAAATTAAGGATCATTTCAAGCCATATCGTCATGTTTTCTTATAAACCATCATCACCATGGAGGTATTTCACTACAAATCTGGAAAAAAACCTTAGCAAAATTTTCCCAACATTAACATTATTAACAAGAGGGATCCACATTTATCCATAAAAATTCATCCCCTATAACCCGCCAAATGGTCAAAACTCAGGTGTTATCACTTCCCTTAACCAACCTAAATCTAGTTCGTGGTTAAAATGGGTAAAATAATTATCATAATTCAATTTCTTCATTAGACACCCATTTTTCATATTTTTCATCATTTTATTACAAATTTAAATTTCATATTAGGAACCATTTTTAGGTCAATTTCTCAAGAATGGATAAACATTTCAAGTTCAACAAATTACCCAAAACCCAATTTTCTATGCATGCCTAAAATTATGCATGGCACATAATAATACTTAGTGCCTAGAATCATGAATAAATACCCAACTCTCATTCCATATCAGCCCATGATTCAATCATCAGAAAATCTCAAAAACAATAATCACATTGCATAACAACTTAATCACTCGAGGTGAATCAACAACAAACTGTAACAACACACATCAATTACCACAATCCCACCCAAGGTACTTGGTTTTTACCCTAATACATGGGTTATCTACTCCCATTAATGCACTCTTTACCATATCATGGATAATCTTATTCTCCAGTCTACCTTTCCCAAATAGTAGTAAAAACTAAAAATAAAATAAAAACTACCCTAATACCACTTTTTAACACCCTGAACTGGGTTCCACAAACCAGTTCCCCGAGTCAGTCGATCACATGACCTCAGGCGCACCTCCACATATGCTAGAGGCTACCGACTATTAGCGAGGGTCTAATATTGATGAGGGGGATACTATAACCTCTTTATCAAAGTAAAAAAATAGTATAAATAAATAAGAATGACCAAATTATATAACCAATAACCAAACCAAACAAGTATAACATGATTAACAAAATAGTAAGTACAACATCCAAAATTGAATAGTAGATATTTTACACCACATACATGATAAATTGCAATATAAAAATACCCCAAATAAATAAAGTAACCGAAAACAAAAAATAGGGTCCTGTATCACATCTAGTTCCATCATCCATGACCCATCACAACTCATCCCTCTAACATTGGACTCTTTTCCTTATTCTGTTATGCAAACATGAAGTCCATTTGGGTACCTATCAGGGTGCCCAAGTATGGTGTGAGTAAAACTCAGTAGGCCACCACCAAAAATGTATAAAACAATATATTTTCTATTCTAGTGTATGTAGTTGTATAAAAAAATGTACAATTGTTTTCACATTTATTATTCTTTAAATTAACCATATAAACCCCCAGGTTCCCATGGACACCCGAACCCTCCATACATGCTTCATCCCATGACGAAGTCTGAAATAATCCAAAGGGATATCACATATCACCATACCCTAATCATTATTTAACATTTTATTTCAAATTATATCACTACCAATTGGAATCGTAGCTCAATTCCAACTCATGGTTGTTGAAGGTCATGTTTAACACATCAGGGGTATTTGGAACCTCAGTCCATGACTCACACCTTAATGTCACATGGATATTTTTAGGCTCAGTCTCTATCCCATACTTGCTATCTCATCTGGGTATTTGAAGCATCAACCCCTTTCACACAGCTCATTTATCAGATATCAAACATGTGGGATTTTAAAGTATCAGTCGGTGTCCCTCAATCATTTGTCATTATGACATTTTAAAGAAGCATTCCATGTACCACACACATTTATCAATTTTTAACTATGAAATTTTGAAGTATAAATCCATGTCTCACACACATATATCACAAAAACATAAGTATCACAATATCACACACACAAAATTTCATAAATATCAAGGTTAAGAATCATTAATCCTATTATAAAAAATTCTCATTAATGAATTTCATTTAAATTTTAAAAAAAACATGTTTGAACACATTAATTCACATGGAAGAATATGACAAAACACCATTCAACCATTTATCATTATTTAATCATACCTTCCATTAACCATTTACAGTTAAGTCAAAAATCTCATAAATCCCCAATTTTAAATTAATTTGCGGAACATTGATTGTCCAATTACACAATACATATTTCCAAACAATTATACAATCAAGATATTACATTAATTAATTATCCAATAAATTAATCCAAATTCACAATCAAGTTATTCCATTAATTAATTCACTAATTAATTAATCAAATTCACAATCCAATTAATTAATTAATCAATTAATTTATTCAATTCAATATTCAATTGTCAACATGCCAATTGAAATTTCCTAATACCAACACAAAATTTGGAATTCAAGACTATGGGATTTCAAATTCGACAACCTACCTCGAGATCATTGACCAACACTCACCAATAGAAATCCCTAATTTAAGAGGGTTGATCAATATCACGATGAATAAAAAGATCTACATCAGAATCATATATCGAAGATCAAATGGATTATAAATATTAAAACCAAGATCTATATTCCCAAAAAATAGAGGAAAACATCCCTTCAATGGATGATAGATGGATTAGAGAGCAGGAGGAAAGCACATTGGATGAGGTTTTCTTACCTGAAGTGGTGCTGATCTTCAATCTGGGCCTCAATTTTCAATGAACAGAGAACAGAAGGCCTTGAAATCCATCTAGGAAGCTCTATAAATGAAATAAAATGTTTTAGGGTCGATCTTAGGGGGTTTAAGGATATTATATGGTGGTTTGGGAATTTTTTTAATAATTTAAAAGGGTTTCAAATCTCATAACAATGGTTTCCTACTCGAGGTGCATGGTTTCCCAAAAGTATGTGCCTAACCACGCGACTCCTACGGGGGGGGGGGGTGTATGGTTACTTCTAAGAGGGTTCACAATTTTACAAAACATCCACCAACATTATAATCACCTTCTGTATTTGATTGCATGGTTTTCTAGGGTAGGGATCAGAGTTTGGAAAACTATGCGCCAAATGTGAACTACTCAAAAACCCTCAAAAAACACCTTATTTTCACCCAAACACACCCAAGATAAAACCTAAACAAGATACACTCAACACAAGGAAGAAGAGTAATCTAAACTCAACTCGAGAAATCTCTATAAAAGGTTGAGATCTTATATTTATTTATTTAGTTTCCAAATAAACTAATTAATAAAGGATAAATTAATATAATGTACACAAGTAAAATTAATACGTGTAAATTATTTTATAAACCATTGTTAATATTTGTTTAAATTTCACATAAAATTAAGTTGAATTGAAAATAGTATACAAAATATTTATACATAAGTTTACAAAATCCATCAACATAAAATACTAAGTAATCAAAATTTCTTCCATCTCTAGAATTAGAATACATATATAGTTTAATTTTTTAGCATAACCATTAATAGGATACTATAAATTATAATAGATTTCTAAGGAATTTATTAGGTTAGCTTAACCAAGTAAGCATAAAAAGTATCCCAAGAAAGACATGGAGAAACTTGGATGCAGCAATTGAGGAAATTCATTTATAGGATTTCGGTATTAGAGAGTCCAAATAATGGATCATAGAGTAGTGTATTAATGAATTTGGAAAGACAAACCTGCCAAAATACATTCAAGAAAAATGATAAGGCCTCCATTTGGGTTATGAGTATGGAAATAGGGATCATTTCTACTATAATTTTTAAGAGATATTCCAAATCCAATGGAGAGAATCATTGGGATTTGATAAATTAGTGGTTGGATTAATTAAATCAGTAGTTATATCATATCCAAAATCAAGATAAATTATTAAACTTATTATTTATTTATTTTACAGAAATGCGAAGTAAAACTAGAGATATAGTCATTATTGGATAGGTATAATATCCTCATAAGTATAAATTTCCAAGAAAGGTTTAGGTGATTATGAGTTATACTATTACCATAAAATATGTTTTATATATTGGAATCCTATATTCATGAGCATTAACATCAAGGGGAGAATGAGGGTGAGAAGGATACCTACACAAGGAACATAAATGGTGTACTATATGTTCCATTTATAATGTTATCACATATCACTATGGAGTTAGAGTTGTAGTATAAGGATAAAGGTGGATACAATCTGTTAACTCATTTCTAATAACTTCATAAGGATAATGGGAGGAAAATGATAAATGTGATCGTAAATGAATTGTATGCATGTATACTAGAAGATGAATACCAAGCGAGTGATTATTTTTTCATGATTATAAAGTATATTGATCACATAGAAAAGTTAGTTTTTCATATATATATAAAAAATTTCCATAAATATAATTATTTTATCCTTTCCACAAAAATTCATTATTTTTACTATGAATTATAAAATGAATAACTTTTACAATAAACTCATGAATAACTTAACAATTAGATGTTATCAAGGATATGTGTAAATTTGGGTCTTTAATCCTTAAGGAAAACTAAGTAAAAAAGGTTGAATTACCAAATAGAAAGATTAATATCAGAAATGCCTTTGAATTTTCCATCATAGAGGAAAAATATTTAGATAGAAAACAATGAATAAGAGGGTTTTTTCTTCACATATTTCATGGAAGGTAATTATAAAATGAATTGGAATGAATTTTAGAAGGGGTAATAATCAAGTTCTAAATCTATTATATTAATTATTTAATGTAATATTTTTTAAATTATTGGGTATTAAATTCCATGTCTGACTCACATATTTTTATCTAAATATTTTACCCATGGAATACCAGAAATATTAGATAATTAAAGATCATATTCATGTTTTTAATTGAAATTGAATCTTATCCTAGCTGGATAATGTCAGAACATTACAATTCCATGTAGAAATATTCTCACAAATCTATATTTTTTATTTAGTGTTACCAAAAAATTATCTCATTGTTGAGTTTTAAACATAGTGAAAAATTATATTAATGTAAAAAATGAATGTTTCTATTGTATATCATACATAATTAATATTTTGATTTTAATTTAATCATAGATATCTGATGTAGGTTATAAATAAAAAAATATAGAGTATAAGAATCAAATAATACTCAGTTTTAGACAAATAATTTTTATTCAAGTAAAACTAAATGTACATTTCATGGATATACCCTGAATGGTGCTAGAAATTTTGGAGCTAAAACTCTTAGGTATTTCACATGATTACTTATATGTTTTTAAGAAAACAAAATAATTACACATTAAATGATTATAATTCCACAAATATACTAGAATCAGTTCAACAACATATGTGTGAACTATTCTATATAGAATCTTGAGGTAATTTCATTTACTTCACGAGATTCTTTTAAGATATTTGATTATTGTGAAAGTGTGGTATATAATATTATTAATAAAAGATAACATGTTATTTGGGTGGTTTATTCAATGAACATCATAACTAGTCATTCATCGATAATTTAAAATGCATAGGGGAATTATTCCTAAACTCACATTACAATATAATCATCAAAGTAATGGTGTTCGTAAAAGGATTATTGATGAGGATTCTTATAAGTCCATATAAATATTCTAATGTTCCCTCAAGACATTGTTTACAAATATAAACATTAAAACTTAAAAATACGGAAATCATAGTGATGGATTAATATTATATAGTCTATAATATGAAATAAATTTATCATGTCACAAAGTTATACGTATTGATTCAAACCACTTGTTAAATATTATTTAAATAACAAACATGAATCAAGAATCATACAATGTGTATCTCAGTTAATTATTATGAGTCATTTTGTAATTTTATTATAAGGCCCCAGCCTTAAACATTACTTAATCTTGAGTTATTTCAAGAATACATGTTGAGGATCTTTTCAGGTTTAGAGTTGTAGAGAATTAGATCATAAATCATGCATTACATTCCACATTTAAACAAAGTGGTTACATAAAATATAGTACTCATTTTTCCCATCAACGGAAACATATTTAAAATAAAACATGGATTCTTTCTTGACACTTCCTTGACACTATCATCACATCATGTACCTTTCCCTTGACATGTGAAAAACATTTCAAAAACTTGGGATGTGCATAAAAACCTCAGTAAGGGATAAAAAAGTACAAAATAAAAACATTAGTCCATGTATGAAATCGTAGTTTACTCATAGAACAAAAGCATTTTAACATACCTCATAAAATCATGACTAAATCATAGAAATCATAAGAAATAAAGGTAACTTGAGGCTTTCATAACATTCTTACGTAGGGAGTAACCCTCATGGTTACATTTGGAATACCCATCACAATATATTCCCTAAATATCTTCGGAGAAACCTTGACGTTTAACCCCTTTGCATTACCCAATGCATTAGATAGCTATATCGGGCTCACCCGCCCTTAGTTTATAATGGAACCACCCATCTTCATAACAATTCCCAAGAACCATAACATAATAGTATCACATAAAACATGCATAAAGGAAACATAACATTTCCATATTTCAATCACAAGATATCAATACAACACATTGATATAATAAAAACATTATGAAAACCATTTTCAATACCAAAATAAAATAAAAGTAAAGTATGGTATTTATTTTTCATTTAAAAAAAAGCTATGGAATGTAGAGGAAGCTGAAACTCAAATAATGGTCACGGCGGCGGAGAAGTCATTGTCGCCGCATACGTATGGCAAAAACATTCCCTTTTGTCGTTTAGTAAAACACTTCCTATAAAAAAATCATTTTGAATAAATGTAAAATTCAAAGGGGTTTATACAACGTATAAAATAAATTTGTGTATAAAAAAATATGCCTCAATGAAAGGAGATTGAGACGAAGTCCCTTACCTCGGGTCCGACTTGAATCGATCGTTCGTTAACCTCCTGAATAATAAACTTGAGTTAATTTCTACTTGCTTAAGATCCTTTTTGAAGTTCATTATTCCTTTCATATCACTTATTACCATGTTATGAATACTATGTAATTATTTAAGTTAATAATGGTCGTTTTGTCGATCATTGGTACTTGAGTCAAAAATAAACTCTTTATAATTACAAGTTGTTCATGTGGTAAAATATCCATTATATCAAAAATTATATTCATTATTTTGATATCATATATGTCATATAAATCCAGTATATACATGCATTTATAATATTAAAAAACATTTAGAGGTAAGAAATGAAATGTACCGTTCATGGAGACGGTAAGTTGTACGTATGCATGAACGCTACTTTCATTTCTATTTCGTATTTTATGGAATGGAATAATAATGATATAAAGGTATATTATAATTACAGTATAATATCATAAATAATATAATTAACTCCATCCTTTATACATCCCACATATGGCATTAACGAATCAAATCACTTTGAGGGGGTGGTAGTCCACACTTCCTAAAATGAAGATATCGCGTTTACCCATAATTGAAACCATAAAGGTATGACATAAATGAAAAATAAAGAATCATAAGGAAAACATAAACATATTATATATCATATATAAATTTGGTGATATCTTAATGTCCACCATTGAAGGTGTTATAAGAATATTGAACAATCATCGTTTCGTGAGGCAGAAATTATCCATCAACAGAAACATTATGTTCTTTAACCATTAGATGTAGGTGTGTGTAAGTGTAGCTCGAATAATTATTATAATAACATCTTAATATATTGACGATAATGGTTTTGTTACAAAAGAAATGAATAAAAAGAGTTTAGGGGTTGGAGAAGAAAAATAAAACAAAAGAACACAAGTGAAGACATTACTTTTAAATCGGGTAACTCCTCTTGGTTTGTACCAAAAGGGTTTCTTGAAGAGAATTCTGCCTAAGTTAAGGATTCTAGGATGAATAGAGGGATGTGGAGAGATAAAATGAGTAGATATTGGCCGAGCCAATGTCTTGAGAAGTGTGGGAAAGGAGGTAGAGGTGGGGGCCTTTTATAAGAGGGAGGAGGGGCACTCTTGGAAAGTCAAGAAATGTTAGTTTATTTTAAAATGAGTTTCGGATTTAAAAGGTCCCACATTGAACTATTTCGAGGATAAGGTGATAAGGGTTATAAATATACTCATCCAATATGTTTTTGAATAGTGTGTGTTTTATATGTTACATTATCTTTTCATTTTATTTAATCATTCATTAATGAGATAATCGCTACATCATCATGATGTCATAAATAAATTAATTTATTTAATGTATAAAAATTATAAAAAAAATACTATGATGTAGGAAATAGTTTTATCTTTCCATTTAATATTTATAGTATAATATATCATTTACACAGAAAAAACTAAAAATGTTTTACTCAGGTGATACATTTTTTAGTGATATTCTCCTTTCTTTAAAAATAAAATGATAAAGTGTCACTTTCACCCAAAAGTGATTGCATGGGGTCCCTAAGTTTGAAACAAGGAATCCCATGGTCTTCCATGACACAACCAGTAGCATTAGGAAACATTTTGGGGTCATTTGTTAATATTATGATATTATTTTATTATCCTTAACTACCCGATTACTAATTAATCAAGATAATTAAAGATAATTACCGTCGTTAATATTCATAATGTACAAAAACAAAAGAGTGTTAATTACATAATATGGACCTTATGATTCCAAATATGGAATCCATTTTACCAAATTCCAAACATAGAAATTTCAATAATTAATTTAAAAAATAATTCCCGTTGTCAAAACAAATAGCGGGTTTTTTTGAAACAATATCTATGAAAACTTTGGCACTTGTTTATGCCCAATTCCAAATTGAAATTAATTATAATGACCACCATTGGATTAAATGGTAAAAATATATTCTAATTAAACTTTAAAACCAATTAAAAATATAATATAACCATATAATTAAATTAGATGAAAAAGCAGTTTTGATGTAAAATGCAGTATTTTTCACTATTCATTAAAAATGAACATTGTCAGAAAAATACCAAAAATTTATCCAAAGTAAATTGCAATGTCCCAATCATAAAGAATAAGTTTATTTTGACAAACAGAGCTTATAAATTGTTAAAAGATAGATTTAAAAATGGTTTCCCATCAAAATGCGGTAAAACAATCTTTTAAAAATATTAGAGTATTTTATGCTTAAGATTGGATTTATTCTCATTTTAAGCCTCTAAAACACTATCTAATTCATAAATAGACATAGATAAGAAAATATATTATTAATTACTTACTTGGGATGTTACATCCTTCCCCCCTTTAGAAAATTGCGTCCCCGCAATTTATTTACTTATCGAATAAGTGGGGGTATTTATCCCTCATTGCATTTTCAGATTCCCATTTGCCTCTTCACTCATGTAGTTTTTTCACAAAACCTTTACTTGATGAATCACATTATTCCGAAACACTTTCTCCCTGTGTTCAAGAATATTGACTGGTTGTTCTTCATAAGAGAGATTCTCCTCCAACTGAACTACCTCTAGACTCAAAACATGAGATGGATCTAGCATTGACTTCCCTAACATTGAAACATGAAAAACATTGTGTACCTGAGATAAAATCGTAGGTAAAGCCACTCGGTATGAAACTGATCCAACTCTCTCCAGAATTTCATATGGTCTAATGAACCTTGGACTCAGCTTTCCTTTCTTACCAAATCGCCACACACTTTTCCATGGTGAAACTTTGAGAAAGACATGATCACCTACCTCAAAAGAGAGATCCTTCCTCCTGTTATCCGCATAAGTTTTCTGCCTACTCTGAGCTGTTCTCAAGTGTTTTTGTATCAGCTGAACTTTTTCTGCAAACTCTTCTACCAATTCTGGTCCCATCAACTTCCTTTCACCCACTTCATCCCAAAAAGCTGGAGTTCGACACCGCTTCCCATATAATGCCTCAAATGGTTCCATTTGTATACTAGAATGAAAACTATTATTATAAGAAAACTCAACCAAATAAAGATGTTGGTCCCAATTTCTATGGTAATCTATCGAACAAGCATGTAGCATATCCCCCAATGTCCGAATTTTTCGTTCTGACTTCCCATATGATTGAGGATGAAAATCTGTACTAAAATTTAATTCAGTACCCAAAAACATCAGAAGGCCTTTCCAAAAGTTAGAAGTGAAACTGGGATCATGATCAGATACAATGGAGAGGGGAACTCCATGTAACCTGATTATCACTTTAAGATACAAACAAGAAAGTTGATATAGGGAAAAAGTATCTCGTATAGAAAGGAAATTAGCATATTTAGTCAAGCGATCAACAATAACCTAGATTTCATTATTACCTCGAGGTGTCTTCAGCAATCCCACAATGAAGTCCATGGATATATTCTCTCATTTCCACTCTGGCACTGGTAAAGGCTGAAGCATCCCTTTCGGTAACTGACGCTCTGCTTTAACCTGTTGACAATTCAAACACTTCACAGTAAAATCAGCAATATCTCTTTTCATTTTGTCCCACCAGTAATACTCCCGAAGATCTCTATACATCTTAGTACTGCCTAGATGAACTGAAAACAGAGAACTATGAGCTTCATATAAGAACTCTATCTTCAAATGTGAATCACACGGCACACACAATCTCTTCCCAAATATCAAAACACAATCATTATCAATGTTGAATTCAGGCAACTTGCCCTTCTGAACCAGCTCTACCTTTTTCTGCAACTCACTGTCTTGCTTCTGTGCTTTCTTAATTCTGTCTGATAGAGAAGATTTCACTGATACCTGAAACAAAATAGAAGGAAATCCTGCACAAACAACTTTTATGCAAAATTTCATCAAATCCTTAACCAAAGGATCATGTTCCAAACGTAACAGGGTTTATGAGGCATTACTTTTTCAACTCAAAGCATCATCGACTTTATTTTCTTTTCTTGGATGGTAATGAATTATAAAATCATAATCCTTGATTAATTCTCGCCATCTCCTCTGTCTCATGTTCAATTATTTCTGAGAGAATATATACTTTAAACTTTTGTGATCAATATATATTTCACACATTACACCATACAAATGATGCCTCCAAATTTTTAAAGTGAAAACAACAGCAGCTAATTCCAAATCATGTGTAGGGTAATTTACCTCATGTCTTTTTAACTGACGTGAAGCATAAGAAATTACCTGATCATTCTGCATTAGGACGCAACCAAGTCCTTTCAATAAAGCATCATTGTAGATAACAAACTCTCCATTCCTGGAAGGTAGTGCCAAAACTGGTGCATTCACCAATCTTTTTTTCAGTTCCTAAAAAAATCATTACATTCTTTTTTCCAGATAAACTTAACACCCTTCCGAGTTAGCTTACTCATTGGACTAGATAACTGAGAAAAATTTCTAACAAAACTCTAGTAATATCCTGCCAAACCAAGGAAGCTACGAATCTCAGTTACATTTGTGGGTCTTGGATATTCTTCAACAACCTTTGTTTTTGCAGGATCAACAGTTATCCCATCTTTAGAAACAATGTGACCAGGGAAAGAAATTTGTTGCAACCAAAACTCACACTTGCTGAATTTTCCATACAATTTATTTTCTTTTAAGGTTTACAAGATAACCTTTAAATTTCTTTCATGCTCCTCTTTACTTTTAGAAAACACCAAAATATCATCAATGAAAACAACCTCAAACTTATCCAAGAACTCATGGAAAATTCTATTCATAAGGTCCATGAATACAGCAGGTGCATTGGTTAGCCCAAAAGGCATAAATACAAATTCATAATGGCCATATCTTGTATGAAACATGGTCTTTGGAATATCTACTTCCTTTAACTTCAACTGATGGTACCCTGATCTCAGGTCAATCTTTGAGAAATACTGCTCTCCCTGGAGCTGATCAAACAAATCATCGATATGAGGCAAAGGATATTTGTTCTTAACAGTGATGTTATTCAAGGCTCTATAATCAATGAAAAGTCTCATTGAACCATCTTTCTTTTTAACAAATAAAATAGGAGCACCCCATGGTGATGTGCTAGGTCGAATGAAACCTTTCTCTAATAAATCTTGCAATTTATCCTTCAACTCTAAAAGTTCAATTTGAGCCATTCGATAAGGGGGTTTTGGAATTGCCTTAGCATCAGGAACTAAGTCAACATTAAATTTAACTTCCCGATCTGGTATTATTCTAGGAAAATCTTCTAGAAAAACATCAGGATACTCATTTACCACTGGTATATCATTAATCTGAACAGTTCTTTTGTTTTCCACAATATGTGCAAGGTAACAATCATTTCCATCTTTTACAAGTTTCTCAGCCTCTTGATATGTTATCAACAGTAAGTGTTCATTCTTGTACACAAACTGAAAGTCTTTCTAAAAAGAAAATTCATTATCTCTATAGTCAATATTAGTATGGTAAATAGAGAGCCAATCCATATCCAAGATAACATCAAACTCTACTAAAGGTAAAACAATAATTTTTTCAAGTAGGTTCTTTCCACGGATAAGCATAGGAAGATTCTTATAAATTCTGTTTGCCTCAAAATTTCCCCCAGGTTTTTTTACCACTGGTTCAAGAGTCATTTCTTGAGATGGTATTCTCAATTTACTAGAAAAGTTTTCAAAGATGAAAGAATGTGTAGACCCGAATCAAACAACACACTAGCATAATCTGAAAAAACAATAAAAGTACCTGATACAACTTCATTTGATGGCCCAACATCTGCTGAAGTAGTTGCAAAGGATTTCACCACACCTTTCTACTTATAGTCTGATTGCATCCCATCATTTGAGATCTTTGTCGAACACTCGTTTGTATAATGACCCATCTCATTGCACTTGAAACATTTCACTAACTATAAATCAAATTTGGCCTTACCATCACCTTGATCTTTTTCAGTGCAATCATGAGCCTTATTTCCCATCTTACCACATCAGTAGCACTTTCAAGAATTCAAAATACATTCCCCAGCATGCCTTTTACCACATTTATCACAAACTGGAAACTTAGTTTTCTTACCATCAGACCTTTTTGAAGAATTATTCCCTTTCTACTGCCACCTTCGTCTCTTCTTCTGTTGGTTGTTATAGAACACTTAATCATCGAAAAACTCCATTTCCACCTTATCAGCACATAAAAAAATCTTCTCATAACTTTTGAACTCACGATAAGCTAATTCCCTTCGATATTTTGGCTTTAACCCTGAGTAAAAATGATTGATTTTACTATCAAGGTCTCGGATAAAATTTGGATCATACCTTGACAATTGAGTGAACCTTTCTTCATAATCAGCCACTGAGTCATCCTCTTTTCTCAATTCCAAGAATTGTTTTTCCATCCTAAGTCGAACATCCTTGGGAAAATACTTCTCAAGAAACATACCTTTGAATTCATCCCACTAGAGAGCATCAATCTCATCAGCGTCCCTGATATTTTTAACCATCGACCACCACTGATCTGCTTCACCCTCCAAATGGTAAATTGCAAGACTAACCTTTTGATTGTCTGAACACCCCATGACATCGAAGATATTCTCTAGTGCTTTAATCCACCCTTCAGCTAGCACAGGGTCAGATGATCCTCTGAATGATGGGGGATGTTGCCTCATGAAATGTTCCACCACTGACATGTTCCTCTGTGGTTGATCTGGATGATCTCATGCATGGATACCACCACCATTTATCACTTGAGTCAACTGTGCCATTACTGCAACAAACTGTTCAGTTCAAATTCCGACCATCTCAGGATACTGATTAGGAAGGTCATTTCCTTCTATATGCCTTCCTAGCACTGCTTCCCTGTTTCCTCTGTAGAAAACCATTCTGAACAAACATGTCTTAGATTAATCAACATAGTAATATTCAAATTCTATATCATTTCAATTTCACCATAAAAAACTATTTTTGGATAATCATTTATTATAATTCTAACTCCTAAAGTTATCTAAACCTCCCTCTAATAACAACTATAAGGCCCCAGCCATAAACATTACTTAATCTTGAGTTATTTCAATAATACACATTTAAGGTCTTTTCAGGTTTATCGTTTTAGAGAATTAGATCATAAATCATTCATTACATTCCACATCTAAACAAAGTGGTTGTATAAAAGATAGAACTCATTTTTTCCATCAATAGAAACATATTTAAAATAAAACATGGATTCTTTTTTGACACTTCCTTGACACTATCATCACATCATGTACCTTTCCCTTGACATGTGAAAAACATTTCAAAAACATGGGATGAGCATAAAAAGCTCAGAAAGGGATATAAAAGTACGAAATGAAAACATTAGTCCATGTATGAAATCATATTTCACTCATAAAACATAATCATTTTAACATACCTCATCAAATCATGAATAAATCATAGAAATCATAAGACATAAATGTAACTTGAGGCATTCATAACATTCTTAAGTAGGGAGTAACCCTCATGGTTACGTTTGGAATACCCATCACATTATATTCCCTAAATATCTTCGGAGAAACCTTAACGTTTAACCCCTTTGCGTTACCCAATGCATTGGAGAGCTATATCGAGCTCACCCGCCATTAGTTTATAACGGAACCACCCATCTTCAGAACAATTCCCAAGAACCATAACATAATCATATCGCATAAAACATGCATAAAGGAAACATAACATTTCCACATTTCAATCACAAGATATAAATACAACACATTGATATAATAAAAACATTATGAAAACCATTTTCAATACCAAAATAAAAGAAAAGTGAAGTATGGTATTTATTTTCCATTTAAAAAAAGTTATGTCTTGTAGAGGAATCTGAAACTCAAATAATGGTCATGGCGGCGGAGAAGTTGTTGTCGCCGCATACGTACAACAAAAACAGTCCCTTTTGTCATTTAGTAAAATTCTTCGTATAAAAAAGATTAATTTTGAATAAACGTAAAAGTAAAAGGGGTTTATACACCGTATAAAAGAAATTTGTGTATAAAAAAAATATGCCTCAATGAAAGGAGATTGAGACGAAGTCCCTTACCTCGGGGCAGACTTGACTTGATCGTTCTTTAACGTCCTAAATAATAAACTTGTGTTAATTTCTACTTGCTTAAGAACCTTTTTCATGTTCATTATTCCTTTCATATCACTTATTAACATGTTATAAACACTATGTAATTATTTAAGTTAATAATGGTCGTTTTGTCGATCATTGGTACTTGAGTCAAAAATAACCTCTTTATAATTACAAGTTGTTCATGTGGTAAAATATCCATTATATCCAAACTTATATTCATGATGTTGATATCATATATGTCATATATATCTAGTATATACATGCATTTATAATATTACAAAACATTTAGAGGTAAGAAATGAAATGCACCGTTCATGGAGACGGTAAGCCGTACGTACGCATGAACGCTACTTTCATTTCTATTTCGTATTTTATGGAATGGAATCATAATGATATAAAGGTATATTATAATTCCAGTATAATATAATATATAATATCATTAACTCCATCCTTTATACGTCCCACATATGGAATTAACTAATCAAATCACTTTGAGGGGGCGGTAGTTCGCACTTCCTAAAATGAAGATATCATGTTTACACATAATGGAAACCATAAAGGTATGACATAAATGAAAAATAAAGAAGATTAAGGAAAAAATAAACATATTATATATCATATATAAATATAGTTACATATTAATGGCCACCTTTTAAGGTGTTATAAGAATATTGAACAATCATCATTTCGTGAGGCAAAAATTCTCCATCCACGGAAACATTATGTTCTTTAGCCATTAGATGTAGGTGTGTGTAAGTGTATCTCAAATACTTCTTATAATAACATCCTAGTATATTTATGATACTGGTGTTGTTACAAAAAAAATGAATAAAAAGAGTTTAGGGGTTGGAGAAGCAGAATAAAACAAAAGAACACAAGTGAAGACATTGCCATTAAATCGGGTAACTCCTCTAGGTTTGTACCAAAAGGGTTTCTTGAAGAACTTTCTGCCTAAGGTAAGGCTTATAGGATGAATATAGATATTTGGAGAGATAAAATGAGCAGAGATTGGCCAATAAAATGGCTTGAGAAGTGTGGGTAAGGAGGTAGAGGTGGGGGCCTTTTATAAGAGGGAGGATGGGCACTCTTGGAAAGTCAAGAAATGTTACCTTATTTTAAAATGAGTTTCGGATTTAAAAGGTCCCACATTGAAATATTTCAAAGATAAGGTGATAAGGGTTCGAAATATACTCATACAATAGGTTTTTGACAAGTTTAAGTCTTAGATTTTACATTATCTTTTCATTTTATTTAAATCGTTCATTAATGAGATAATCGATGCATCATCATGATGTCATAAATAAATTAATTTATTTAATGTATAAAAATTATAGAAAAAAATACTATGATATAGGAAATATTTTTAAATTTCCAATGAATATTTATAGTCTAAGATATCATTTACACAGACAAAACTAAAAATGATTTACTCGGGTGATACATTCTTTAGTGATATTCTCCTTTCTTTAAAAATAAAATGATAAAGTGTCACCTTCACCCAAAAGTGATTCCATGGGGTCTCTAAGTTTGGCACAAGGAATCCCATGGTCTGCCATGACACAACCAGTAGAATTAGGACACATTTTGGGGTCATTTTTTATTATTATGATATTATTTTATTATCCTTAACTACCTGATTACTAATTAATCAAGATAATTAAAGATAATTACCGTCGTTACTATTCATAATGTCCCAAAACAAAAGAGTATTAATTACATAATTTAGACCTTATGATTCCAAATATGGAATCCATTTTACAAAATTCCTAACATATAAATTTCAATAATTAATTTAAAAAATAATTCCCATTGTCAAAACAAATAGCGGGTTTTTTTAAACAATATCTATGAAAAGTTTGGCACTTGTTTATGCCCAATTCCAAAGTGAAATTAATTCTAATGACCACCATTGTATTAAATGGTAAAAATATATTCTAATAAAATTTTAAATCAATTAAAAATATAATCAAACCATATAATTAAATTAGATGAAAAAGCAGTTTTGATGTAAAATGCAGTATTTTTCACTATTCATTAAAAAATGAACATTATCAGAAAAATACCAAAAATTTATCCAAAGTAAATTTTAATGTACCAATCATAAATAATAAGTTTATTTTCAAAAATAGAGCTTATAAAATTGTCAAAATATAGATTTAAAATGGTTCTCCATCAAAAGGCGGTAAAACAATCTTTTAAAAATATTAGAGTATTCTATAATTAAGATTGGATTTATTCTCATTTTAAGCCTCTAAAACACTATCTAATTCATAAATAGACATATATAAGAAAATATATTATTCATTAATTACTTGGGATGTTACATTTATAATCCTTGTGTTAAGAACCAGCTCGGATACCCTGATACCCTTATAACTGATCGAACTCTGACATGGCCTGAAGGGCGTTCATGATTCCAAAATAGTGGCGACTAGAACCTGGAATCATACAAGAATAAGGGGGGATTAAATTTTCACAAAATATTGGAATTTAAAATATAATATTCAATACACCCAACACTTTATAAGGATAAAGTTCTAAAAACCAAAAAGGTATAGCAAAATGAAAATTAGAACATCATAAAATTATTTACGAAATAGAAATATAAAACTCAAACAACCCAAAGTAAACATCACTCTAATCCCAAAGGATCCAGAAAATCCCCGCCCTTTAAGAGGCTCTTTCCCTCTTCTCAGACTTGGGATAATAAAATCTATGGACACCCAAAGGAAAAGTTTGGGTGTGATAAATAAATACTAGTAGGGTCTCACCAAGTCTTCTATAATAGATTCCATAATAACAAATCATATCATCCTTTAAATTTAAATAAAATAGGGAATGGAATACCATATCAATTTAATATTTAAAACCAAACATGATTCTTTTTAAAGGATGGAAAACATTTTAATCATGGATTAAAAAAAATTTATATATAATTGTTTGTATAAATCAAATGGAATGAATAAAGAATTCTATAATCAATAAACTTTATAATCAAAACAATCATAACAATAATTATGGTCATCTACCTTAATGTACATTTGTTTCTAGTTTTTGGATCCTCACACTTTTAATATGAGTGATAACAGATAATATGTGTACAAACGTACCTCAGCCTCAGGGTGAATAGAAATCTTCCAAATCCCATTAGGGATAAGATATGTCAAACATGGTTTTTTAAGAGTTTTCATCATCAATAAATTTCCAAGGAATCATCATCCTAGTGTTATTTTCCCAAATAACACACTAAATACCCAATCTCTCATGTTCTCAATCAATCAATAGAAAAAGGTAAAATCATATCATTTCAAATTAATCATCATTTACAACTAAATTTCCCAATATTCCATTCAAATATGTAAATTCAATTTTAAAACCAAAATATGGGGTTTTCTTCATTTCATGCCTTTTTAATACAAAACCAATCTCAGGTTTTCATCGATTCAAGTTAAGTTATTTTTCTAAAATCATTTCATCAACTCCAAAAATTTCAAAATACACCAGAAATTCAAATTCTATTGGAATTTGGGGTTCTTACCAAAACACATTCTATTTAAAATTCAAATTCCAAATGATATAAAATTGGGTCTTCATAAATCAATTTAAATATATTTGAAACAAGCCAATAAAATAAACATTTCAATTATATGGAAAATCTCAAATGGGTCCCACCTTACCTTTAATAAAAGAATCACAATGAATAATATCCATAGTGGAAGATGACAATGAGGAACAATGGAATAATATATTAAGAAACCAAACCTATAATAAATATATAATTAACCAATTTTTTTGATCCATCCAATACATGATGATCCATTGTGTTTTATGGAGGAAGGAAGAAGATATCAAGAGATATTAAACTAGAGGATATCCACTTACCAGAGAGAGATCGTCTTTTTGACCTACACATTGATTTTCCAAATGAGGGGCCTGGAGGAGCCAAAATCACCTCTATAGATCCCTCCTAGACAAGGAATTAGAGTTATGTTGAGTAGGGGTCAACTGGGGGTCAAACTGATCTGTCTCGGATTTAAAATAATTTCTCTAAATTAAAAAGTATGTGTGCACAGTTATCTAGGTAGGGCTTCACTGTTAGTTTAACCATGTTCCCAAATCATACACCCCACATTGGGGTTCATAGTTTCTACTAGGGGTGGATATTTTTTCAAACCTTTCATTAACCATGAAAATCCTCACTATCCAGGGTTTCATGGTTTTCACTGGGAGCACACACATTTTGGGAAAATAATATTCCAACCATGAACAAGCCAAAAAACCTCTATAATTCTCTATATTTCTCCTTAAATAACCCGAGATAATCCCCAGCCAAAGAATAAGAAAAAATGGTTAAAGAGTAGTTGAAAAATAGTAACTGGTTTTTAGAGACTCCCCACCATAAAAAATTTTTGTCTGTAGAAATCCTATCATGAAGTCTCCATATCAAAAAGGTTATTCCATGAATCTCCCATTAGTGCCGCCCTCTCCCAAGTCTCGTGAGAATCAGAACCATGATACCATAGCATATGTGACAAAGGTATCATCCCCCAATGAATTTCATTTTTCTGATAATTAACTATACTGACAAGATGCTCATTCACATATAAATTAGGCTCAACATTAAGATCGTTGTAGCTAAAAACAAGATATGGATCAGAAATAAACTTTTGAAGCTACAATACATACAACTAATTATGTATTGACATCAACTATGGTCGAAGTGCTAAGTTTTAATCCACTTTCACCACTTTCTAAACAACCACAAAAGTTCCCACAAAATGAGGACCAAGCTTCCCTTTCCTCCCAAGGAGTTAGTGACCCAACCAAGGTGAAACTATCAAGAACACCTGATCACAAACAGAAAACTCCAACGGTCTATAATGATGACCAATATAATATTTATACCAGATCTATTTCATAAATATTATATAATGATTCAACTGAATATTCAATGTTATATCTATGACTAAACTCGATCCAACCAAGGAAGTCTCCTAAATAAATGACAAGCATAATGGAGATATACATGGTCAGCCATACAATGCCCTAAAAGGATCCATTATAATTATGGATTGTTCATTGTTATTATAAGTGAACTAAAATAGTTTGAAATAGTCATCTCATACCCCATCAAAGTCAATAACATAGGTACAAATCATAACCTCAAGGATATTGATACCTCTCTTTGTATGTCCATCCATCTATGGATGGTATACCATACTCAAACAAACCTAAGATCCCATCACCTTCTGAATACCTCACCAAAAATGAGAGGTTAAATGGGGATCTTTATTATAGACTATAGCATACTGAACTCCATGAAAATGATAAATATCTTTCATGCAGATACTTTCTAACTTCTAAACTTTGGTTGCATCGTGAATGGGTATAATCCAATCCAATTTGGGAAGTTGATCGATCACATCCCATAATCTATTCTTTTTTCTATGTATATATAAAAACCAAACAACAAAATGCATATAGTTCTCATACCACTTTCAATTTGGAACTAAAAGTGTTTGATGTAAACCTGAAGGTATCTGGTGATTTTCCTTAGCATGTTGACAAGTATGGAAATGAGAAACAATGTCAGTGATATCTTATCTCATAACTATCCACCAAAATCATCTCCACATGTCATAAAACATTATTGTGGTTCCTGGGTGCACATCCCAATGAGAATTATCAAAATTCCCTATATAATAATTTATCATTATAAAAAGGTAAAATGTACTAGTTTTTGAAACATAGGATTCCCTCGATGGAGAACGACCACCCAGAAAAAGTATCTCCTCCATAAAAATAAATACTAACACTACTAAATTCATTATCAAGGTAATTTTCTTGAAGAATAATATCTTGAATAGAGGAGTTAAACTAAAAACTTTCCATGAAAACATTTTCCCCTTTTACTAAAACTTTTATATGTAACTATGAAGAAAGATCCATTGAGTTCCACTCTTATAATTAATCTTTCTTGGCCTTATTCATAAGTTTCTTTCTCAATGAATCAACGAAAACATTCCCTTTCTCCTAGGTATTGGAAATTTTGAAATCAAAATAATAAAATTACTCAAACCAAAACCTCTAGAAAAGATTAAAATATTTTTGAAAGAATATATAACTCAAGATATTTTGGTCATAATACTCTATAAACATTTCCTCGAAAAGGTAATGTCATCAACTCCTAAGAGTATGCATCATGACTATGAGATCAAGGTCATGGGTTAATTAATTCTTCTCACCTGGATTATGTTTCTGAGAACCATTCGATACTATGTGATCAAGATTCATAAGAACACATCCCAAACCCAAACTTGAGGCATCACAAAACCCCACATATCCCTACCCATCCTCTAGAAGATTCAACACCATTTAAAAGTCAAAAGAATTTTTAGATGAAAAAATAAACTCTAATAGTTCTCATCTTAAGAAAACTTCACTCCTTTATAAGTGATAGAAATCATCAGAGAAGTCACCTTTGATAAATCCTTTATTAACGGGTGATAATACACAAATAAACCCAAAAAAACATAAAATATAAAAGACATTTCATGGTTTTTCCATGTCATTACATCTTATACCAAATCAGGGTCAACTAAGATTCCATGTTTTAAGACCAAATGTCCCATGATCTTTAATTTCTAAGTCTAGAAATCACATTTTGATAGCTCTCCATAGATTCAATGATTTCTCAAAAAATTCCAAAACCACTCCCAGATGACACACATGATCCTCCTCATACATAGAATAAAGTAGTATTTCATTCACAAAGACAACCATGAATGTATCAAGATCTTCAAATATGATCTAATTCATCAAATATATTAAGACTATAGGAGCAATGGTAAGACTAAATGGAATGACAAGATTCTCATAATTTTCAAACCTGATTCAGAAAGTGGTTTTCTAAATTTCATATTATTTTATTCTCAATTGGTTATAACTAGATCAAAGATAAACCTTTGAGAATCACTTTTCCCCTTTTAACTAGTAAAAAAGATCAATAATCAGTTGAAATAGATACTTGTTCTTTATAGTAATTCAGTTGTGTTTCTGGTAATCAAAAAATGATTAGTGTTCCACCATCTATCTTAGAAAATATAATAGGAACTTCACAAGGTGACACACTCATTCATATAAATCAATTCTATAATATATTATCCAATTAAGTCTTTGCCTCTTTAATTTAAGATGGTTCCATAAAGTAAGAAGGTATAGACACTAGTTTATTACTGGTTAACTAATAAATAGAAAATGTTACCTCTCTTATCAATGGTAAATTATATAAATCATAAAAAAAACATCGGTAAACTCGATAAAAACTATAGGTTGATCATCTCTCAAATATTCCCGCACTAGATAACAAGAAAACGCTAATATTACTTTTCCCAACTCCAGATAAGAAGGCTTGGATATACTTAACCTCTAGTCCCATTCACCTTGAAAGTTATGGAATGCCCCCATTAAAATCATTAATGGAGACCCATTAAGATATAAAACAATTTGGTCCTTATTAAAAATGATCCAATCCAACTAGAAAATAATATTAGGAGGTTTCATGTTGAGAACTAGAAAATATTAGGTAAGATAAACATATGATAAAGAGAAGTCACAAGAAAGACAATAGATACCCTTCTCTCTTTTTGTTTCAATTTCATATTAATATCCATTTCAAAAGAAAAAAAAATACATTTGAATATTTAGTATATTCAAAATATGAGTGGATAAAAATGAGATAGAGGAACCATAATCAAATAATTTATTTAATATAGATGAATCTATAATAATGGTACCTCTCACAATTACTATACCAATATCATATTCCTCTAGAGACTCTTCTACTATGTGAAGAAGCTTAATTTAGAATACCCATGGCTTGAAACCATTCATTTATAAATCATCTGATTACACTATAGTACTTTTGGGTGTTGATTAGCCAATGCCACTATGTGGGAAAAAATGATATAACATAATTTCTTCAATTGACCTAAATATCTATAGGAACTACATATCCTGTGTGACTCAGTGCAAACCCATTTCAAATTCCCAGTCTTTCCACACTATAACCAAGTCAAAGGCCCTTTTCCAAGCACTAAAAATGTCTAGAGGATACCGGATTTCGATATCCACCACAAGACTCCTCATGCTTCCTCTTTACATTAAATAAATGAATATAACTTCCAATTAGAGAAAAAAATAACTCTTTTCAACCTTGACTTACCATCTAGGTCAATATCAACCATCAATCCCCTATCAAGCATGTCAATATAATGGGATAACTTCAACAAGAAAACATTAGAATGAATATCAGGTTAAATACTCATCTCAAACCATAAAGTCTTCTTCTTCACATTTGATAAAAACATCATGTGTAAACTAACCAATATTGATAATGTGATTCGGATACTGTATCACATTCATGTTAGCCTATTATAGTTTTAAAAACTCCATAGCCTTAGCCATCACCATAGACTCCTAAGAGAACTGACCAGTGAAATGAAATCTAAATTCCATCCACAATAAACCCTCTTTATTTTTCTTTGTCACCATAAAATCCCCCCATCTCCTGCTAGGTCCATATAGCTTGAATGTGGCACATTTTAGATTAATTAAAATTTTCATTTCCATGAAATCAAATAAAAACTCTATTTTCCTCAATCAATCCTCAGACACTTGAGGATCATTAGAGCCTTGGAACACTACTAGCTTATTGTGAAGGAACTCTTGAGAATGATACCATGATTATTCTATTTGAGGATCAATAAATGGAGCTTTAATTGAATGGGTGCAGGTTCCCATCCTAGAACATGGAAAACGTACAAAATAATCTAATGAATGTTTTGGTCTATGAAAGGATTAGCATGCTATAGTTCACTGAAAATTTATTCCTTGGGCTAATTCAAAATCCTTCTTAGAGGAATGAAGCTACAAAAAAATTGAGAATAGCATTAAATACATCATAATATTACTCAGATCAACAACTAAAACTAGAGAAATGGGAAATTTAATCCCATTAGATAAGATATCAAGATTTATATTTAAACCTATCTAAATCAAAACTAGGTTAAAGACTAGAATTGGATCAAATTATTTATTAAGTTGCCTTTTACAAATACCCCATTGTAACTTAAGGCTTTTTACAATAAGAGTTATCCTACAAGCTAATTGTAAAAACTTTCTATGTCTCAATAATACATCCTAAACTACCTATTGGAATTAGGAAAGATTCCCAACCTACACCCTATGATACCAATTTTTTAAAAACCTACCAAGATACCCTAGGACCCTGATACCTGAGCAAGATCTGACATAACCGTAAGGGAATTCTTGATCCTCATGGGTTAGTTACTAGCACATTAAATCATACAAGAACAAGGGGAACAAATTCTTTATAAAATAGTGAAATATAAAAGATAAAACTCATTATGCTCAACACTCCAAAAGAAGAAGGTACCATAATCTAAATAGGTAGAACAAAACCCAAAGTAGTACATCATCAAAATACATAACAACTTTAAAGTTAAAACTCAAACAACCCAAAGGAAACCACACTTTAATCCGAAAGGATTAATAAAATGAACCTACTACAATAGCCTATTTTCCTTTTCTCAAACATGGAATAAAAAAACTACAAACACCTGAAGGAAAAGGTGGGTTGTGAGATATAAATTCTGGTAGTGTCTAAATAAGTTTTCAATAATAGATTCCATAATAATAAACTAAATCATGATTTTAATTTATATGAAATTATGTTTGGAATAAAATATCATTTTCATATCTAAAAAAAATATCGATTCTTTGTAAAGGATGGAAAACATTGTTGAATAAAAAAACATTTTATATAAAACAATTTAAATAAAATAACTATGATGAAGAAAGAAGTTCTATAATCAATGAAATATATAATAAAAATAATCACAAAATGCACCATAGTCATATACCCTACAGTATATTAGTTTTTAGTTATAGTATCCTCACACTTATCTTATTAGTGATCAATACTAATATATGTACACACTTCCTTCAAGTTTATTTCAAATAGGACTCATCAACATTCCATCAAGGATAAGATATGCCAAAATAAGTTTTTGTTATAATTATGAACATCAATACATTGCCAAGGAATCATCATCATGTCATAATTTTCCTAAATAACCCACTAACTAACTAGGATCTCATGTTCTAAATAAATCAATAAAAAATGTGCAAATCAATACATTTCAAATCAATCATCATTTACAATTCAATTTCCCAATTTTCTATTTCCATATGACAATTAAATTTCAAAAGAAAAACATTAATTTTTCATCATTTCATACCTTTACAATACAAAACTAATCATAGGTTTTCATCATATAAATTTAATCCATCTTTCTCAAATCAATTATCAAATCATTTCATCAACTCTATCAATTTTAAAATACACCCTAAATTCCAATTCTATTAGAATTGGGGGGGTATTTTGAAAATCGAACCCATTTAAAATTCCAATTCCAAATCATATAAAGTTGGGTTTTCAAAAAAAAAATGAAATATATTTAAAAAAATCAAAAAAAATAATGTTTTCAATTATATGGAAAATATAAAATGAGAACCCCTGCCTTTAATCAAGAAATCACAACGCACAACACCCACAATGGGGAACATCAATGAAGACTGAAGGTGTTGCAGATCAGGAAACCAAACCTAGAATTCAGATACAATTAAATATAGTTTATATAAATCTAATATGTGATGATATATTAAATTATAAGAAGGAATTAAATAGAGATCATGTGATATTAAATGAGATGAGATCCAATTATCGGAGAGGAGTCAGATCTTCCATCAGCACTTTGATTCACCAAAGGAGGGATTTAGACGATCCAAAATCACCTCTAGAGAGCCCTCATAAAAAAGTAATTCAAGTTAGGTAGTGAGGGGGTTGAACAACCATTAAACCGTGGGTTTGGGAATATATAATGATTATTTCTAAATTTAAAATAAAAGAATGCTCGGTTAGTTGCTAAGGATAAGACGATTAGAAGACCTGTGCACCCAAACCGGGGGAACCCATACTATGATTCATGGTTTATAACATATGGGCACATGCTTTTTTAAAAATTATGTCCGCCATAAAAACCCTCATTGTCCAGGTTTTCAGTATTTTCACTAGGTGGGCACACGGTTTGGGAAAACCAAGATCCAACCATGCACATCCCAGAAAACCTATAGAATTCTCCAATTTTCTCCCGAAACAACCAGAGAAAAATTCCAAACAAAGCACAATGAAAATTATCTTCAAAGAGTACAATAAAAAACTAATGGAATGTTATAACCTCCCCACCATAAAATCATTATCTCCCTAGAAATCCAATCAAGAAGTTTCCATATCAATTAAATGAGGTCACTTCTCTCTCATCAGTGCCTCCCTCTCCCGAGTCCCATGAGAGTCAGAACCATGATATCATAACACATAGAAAAAATGTATTGTAACACCTTAAGATTTTTTGAATTATTATTTTCAAATTAAAATAATATTTTTTATATTCTTCATTTTATGTAACACGAAATATAGTTTTCTTATATGAAAGCACACATTTTGGATTGTGTTTCACACCACAACAAGTTAATATTTCACTAAATAAAACACTTAGATTATATTTCAGTCTAAAAAAACTATTTTTGGATTTTTTTGCACACAATTTATACTTTTTTTGATAGCTTTCATTATACGATAGGGTGAGTTTTATCAAACTACAATATACTATTAATATTGCTATTAAAATATTTTTATAGTTACCAATTCATTGTTGGAATAGAATTTATGAATATAATTATATATATTGTGAAAATATAATTTAAAAATGTATATAATATTATTACATTGGTTAAAAATTAGTTAGATATTATAGTAATAACTATTTTAAAATTATGAAATTCCTTTCGGAGAAAACTATTTATTTTTATATACAAACACCATTTTATCTCAAGAAATCAAACAAACCAATTTGGAGGAATGTTTTTAGTAAAATCTATATATTTTATATTTAATGAAATTTTTTTACACTCATACGATATATTTTTTAGGAATAAGATAAGAATAAATCAAATTTTATGAATAAAAGGTTATATTTTTCAAAAATGAATTTTTACCAACTTTTAATGGAGAATTCATTCTCAATATAATTTTTGACACATTAATAATTTTTAGTTCAAATAATTATTTTTATTCCTCAAATAGTAATATAAAAATTTACTTTGGGTGAATATTTGTTATTTTTCTGAGAATTTTCATTTTTTTCATGAATAGTAAAAATTACAAAATTTTAATTGAAAACTGAATTTTTGTATAATTTTTTTATATAGTTAAATTATATATTTAATTATTGTTAATGTTAATTTATATTAATTTTACTAAAATTAATCCAATATAGTTTATTAGAATTAATTTCACATTAATATTTGATATAAAAACATTTCAAACTTTTGAGAATTTTTACTATAAAAACATGTTGTATCATCCCGCCTGTGGGATTAATTTTAAATTAATTTTTTCCAATTATTTTATTAGAATTTGGAAAATTAGATTAAATATTTTAAATTATAATAATTTAAAATTTATAATAGTTCAACTTAGTTTTGGATAAAACTATTAGTGAAAGTAATTAAAATTAATGACTACGATTAAGGTAAAAACAAGATTACTTAGTGGTTAAAAAATAATTTAAGGGGCCAAATAACCTAGAAAAAAGTCCAAAATACATTGTATGAAAATATTTTGACCCATTAACCTATTTATAGTAAATTTAAAATTATTGGAGGCATATGATGTACGGGAGACATCTCAATAGTGTTTACCTTTTTATATTTATAAGAATGCCAGTCCTCCACTATTATTAAAAGGGCACTCACCCCCTCACCACTTAAAACATGTCAAGAAAAATGTATCAAATAAACCCTGAAAAATATAATCTCAAATTCCCTCACTTCATCCTAGATTACTCACTTTGTTCATAAATACAACTAAAGAATCCCTTTGGTGTAGACCAAAAGAAGTTACTTGAAGAAGAGGTAACATCCTTCCACAAGATCTTTGGTTTTATTTTCATTCTACATACAATCAAATATTATTATTCGATGAATATATAATATTCTATGTAGAATAAATATACTAATTTGTTGTTATGTTATGGTTTCAACCTACACTCACTCTCACTTTCATCATGTGTGATACAAAATCAACATTCATGTGTATGGAGGACTACCACCTTGTGAACCGATGTTAGTCATTCTTACACTACCATCATTAAATGTTGTAAATAATTATGAAATTAATATTTTTTTATGATATATATGATTTTATATATGTATTTATTCTTATTTAATTTTTATATAAAACAGACCTTCATACTTTCCATTTTTTGGGAATACGATAACTTCGTTTGTGGGCGAGTGGACTACCTCCTTCTCAAAGCTATGTGATTCGTTCACACTATACCTAGAATTTATTAAGAATGAGTTTAGTAGAATTATATTATATATAATAAATAATAATTCTTTAAGAATTATTATATATATATATATCTAATTTAATTTCTTTCTTTCAATACGACAAGAAAATGGAAAGATTATTCATGCATATGTATGAGCTACAGTCTCTATGAACAATGTATTTCATTTCATATTTATATATTTTATATACTAGTTTAAATAATTATATAATAGAATTATATGATATTTATATCTTTTTTTCATTATATAATGAATTAAATCATGATCTAAGTAAGAGGATAAAGAATAACAAGTCAAAACCTTTACGAAGAAGAAAGCGGTTATTACCCAAAACATAACATAACATTAAATTTTTAATAAATGGTTAATATAATATAATAATAAAATCATAAATGTTTTGATATATTAGAATATGTTTTTGTGGAATATTTATAATATACATATATTTTTAATATAGGATGTTTGAACATGTACGAAGGAAGACAGGACTTAGGGTATGGGTTTTCCCATCTCACTTTTATTTCTATGAAACTTATGCATTATTCACCGCTAATTTATTTTTTGTGGTTTATATACTTCCCATGAATGTATTATATTATTATTATAATTAAATTTATGTTTATTTACAAATCAATTTGATGATATTTATTTTATGGTGTTTATGGTTCAGAAGATACCAAATCAGTAAAGTAATATTGTCTCATTTTTTGTTCTTTGAGATACAAGCTATGTTATGAACCTATATTTTTCTATAAGATGTATATATGGCCCATTTACATGTTATATCATGAATATAATTATTTTAATGATATTTTAATCTTCATTTAATGTTATTATTTCCATATTATTACGATTCAAATTTACTAAAGTGGTAATGGTTTATTACCATAATCTCATCATCTATCGAGATTATTTATTATTATGGTTAAATTTATGAAACATTAAAATAAATATCTAATTAAATCTCATGAATTTTATTATCATATGGTTATCCAAGATATATCCATGTATTGGTACCATTTTTCTACTTCTTTACTTAAAAAAATTAATAATGTTTATTTAAGAAAATATGAATTTATTTCTCTCTTCAGTCGGAAATTTTTTTTACAAAACCATATTTCCTAAAAATGTTTTCAAAATGGATTTAATATGAAGTGTACATGAAATTTTTTCCCACATTTTACCATTTTTTAAAAAAGGTTTTAGAAGGAATCTCTTTATCTTTTTCTGATCAAGGCACTTTCTTAACCTCTTTACAGTGTAAAAAGAATGTTCGGCATGTATAAATTTACCTTAAAACATGATCATTATTTCCATGAAGCTTAATTTTAAATTTTACAAGTTTATATTTAAAGAAAAAAATTTTCCTCATATTCTATAAATTTTTTGTTTTAAATTGGATTTCAAATAAAATGGTTTTCAAAATTATTTATGACTTAAAAACATTTTTTTAAATTAGAATGGATATGTTCTCATGAAATATTTTAAATGGGTTTTAAAATATTCCTTTAAATTTTATTAAAAGTGGTTTTTCAAGAAAAGGATTTGAAAAATGTTTTATATTTTAAGAAGTGATTTTTTAAAAACAAATTCCTTAATAAATTATTCATGTAATATTTCAAAATCCTATCCCATATAAGTTGACATCCTATGATATGGTTTATTATTTACTAGGGATATGATCCAAGGACACAATTCTTATTCTTTATTTGGATGGTTTATTTTTAAGAGGAAATGTTTTTTATGAATCCTATTTTTCTTCCATGAGTTTTACCCTGATAAAACTATTATGAAACCTTCTTCATTTCATGGGTTATTCTTTATAAAACATGTATCCTTTTTACAATTTTTGATGTGATAAAATTCTTATAATACCCATTTCATTTCATGGGTTATCATATGATGTTTATGAAACCCGTCTCTTTTTTTGGGTCATTATAGGATGAATGTTTTGTTGTCTTGTGGAACATACATGTGTAATTTCATTTCGTAATAGGTGTGACCTATATATCCACCCCTAATACATTTGGTAATTATGGATTCCTCATGAGTATATATGTCATGAGTGAACTTGATTACATGTTTGCAATGTCATGCATGGAACTGGTTTCATGTCCATAAGTTTATACGTAAACTTGATTACATGTTCACTATCTTATCTGTGAACCAAATTATATGTTTATAATGTTATGTGCAAACCTATTTTCTTGTATATAAGTTTATGTGTGAACTTGATTACATGTTCACAGTGTTGTATGTGAACATGACTACATGTTAACAATGTTATGCATGGACCGTGTTGCATGTCCAAAATTTTATGTGTGAACCATATTACATGATCATAATGTTATATGTGAACCTAATTACATGTTCATAATGTTATACGTGAACCTAATTACATGTTCACAATGTTATGTGTGAACCTGATTACATGTTCACAATGTTATGTGTGAACATGATTAAATGTTCACAATGTTATGTGTGAACCTAATTACACATTAAAAATGTTGTGTGTGGACCTAGTTGGATGTCCATATGTTTATATGAGGGATTGATTTCATTTCCTAAACCTAATGACTGAACCTATTTGTATTTACACATGTCCAAAATGTTATAATGTAATGTATATGCAACAAGTAAATTCCTTATGCCAATATTATGCTCTTATGACTCATGTGCTTTGATTTAATTATGATTCATATTTTATTAACTACCAAGATTTATTCTATGATTCATTTTTTTGACATTTGAATTAAAGGTTATGATCTTCTGGTGATACAATCATGTTATCATACCCTTATGCTCATGTTATACTAACATATCCCCCTTTCTTAACAATACAGAGAATCTGAGATCACCCATTTATTATGTTTTATTTACCTAGGTTACGAAGAATGGATTTATGTAGGAGTAATAAAGGGGAAGATATTTAATGAAGACGTTTAAGATATTTCACTTTCTATGATTCTATAAATACACCTTCCATAAAAATTATGTGGCCCGATAAATGTACCTTGTCAATCTAGAAACAAAATTTATATAGCTTGGCATATATCTTATGATCTATTAGTGTACTTAAAATGATGTAAATATGTTTGTTGTGATCTTCAGGAGTCTTAGAGTGCACTAAGATATCTTACACACACAAAACTAAGAATTGATCTATGTATAGGTGAAATATTTGGTTTATTTGGTTCATAAACACTACTCGTGTATTGGTCAACCCAAACAACATCACAACAAACTCATATAAACCATATCTACTCTTAAAGGTGTTCTGTAGCATATAAAAAGGCTTCAACCTCAGTTGATGATAACCTCATCTCAAATCAATATTGGAGAACACTGAAGTACCTCTAAATGGGTAAAAATGATCATCTATGTGCGGAAGAATGTATTTTTTTTTCTTTAATATCATCTAGTTCAACCTCCAGTAGTTGATGCACAACCACAGTGTCCCAGTAGCCTTATTGTAAAATTGAACTATAGATCCCAAATTTGATGTACTCATATGGATGAAACCTTTTTTCTCATGTTACTCTAAATGAGTTTTAAGTTTGTGGAGTACTATTGTTTCCATTCTATATGGTAGGATAGAAACTGGTTCTTCCCCCATAAACAACACTATAATTAAATCAATATATCTCATAGGTGGAATCCCTAAGAAGTATTCAGGGAACAAATTTTGAAATCGATCTACTATAGGAGGAATGATAATATTCTCTACTCCCCCATCATAAAGCCCAATACAAGCCACTTGGGCTATAATTTCACCCAATTACTGACTGATTGGCCTTGCATGGCCGTCTTGGATATTTAATTCCCCACAGATAACATAAGTATTTCCCTATGGGGACATTAATGTTAACCTATGGTGAATATGGGCCTGATACCACACTAACCAATCCATTTAAAAAATTAGGTCCAAAGTTGACATCTCGGCCACAAACAAGTCACACTGAAAATGGTATCTATCAACCTCAAGGGATAACTCCTTACACTGAAAAATATTTTCTACTAGCACCCCTAACCATGTAGCAATCGACATAACCCAACACATATGTTCCACTGATAGGCCCAACACACCAAAAATTTGAGCATATATAAATGAATTTGAGACACCAGTATCAAATAAATCACTTAAATCATGTAAATTACAAGAATTGTACCTCAAACTATCGATGGTCCAACCTATCCACTAGTAGATACATTATTAATTACATGAAGCTGACTCATATTTCTACCCTAGGTTCCTATCAGAGTTCCTGGTGATGCAATACTCTATGGATGAGGAAACTCCAATCATGGATCACCATGTCCACTTCCCTGACTAGTACATCCATTAGAGCTCCAACAGCCTACATTATAATGGGTAACCGACCCACTACCAGCACTTTGCACTATCCTTGTTCACTCCATCATCACCCAACTATTGAGGGCTCCTATAGAACCTATAACATGCCAAAACCTTCTGTAATCTCTAAACTCAACTAGTTGTTAGGGAAACTGACCTCTCATGTGTCCCGACCTACCACACTAATTGCAGAAAACCCAATTACTACACTGAGAGGAGAATTATCTTTTCTAACTACAAATTTTTTAAAAAGTACTTCCTAAAATCAGAATCTGTACCACTAGATTTCCCAACTAAAATTCCATTTTCACCACTATAATCCTTTTTGATATTACCTTCTCAAATTAGGGCATGATCAACAACCTTGAAAAACCTATTTAAGAAAAATATATTCTCTTAGGACTTGATCTCGTGACTAATTCTATCCTAGAAATGTATCTCCGTAACTAACTCTACCCATTCCAATATTGGACAAAGAATTGCAGGTCAGTGAAGTGGCCAACATAATCCATCACTACCCTAGTCCCCTTGTCCAAACTCATAAACTCTATAGCCTTTCGCTAACTCATAACATCTAGATAGAAATGTTATAGAAACATTTCTCGGAACGCCTTCCACTACATAGTATCTTCCTGCTCAGTCTAAACCAAAATATCTCACCATCACTTTTCCTTCACTCAAAATGTATAATCACCCAACTTAACTATCTTCTATGAAGGAGTCTCTAAGTGATTAATAATCATTTATATTGGGTCTTTCCAAAACATTGATGACTCAGGTCCACCCTCTCTAGAAAAATTTGGAGGGTATTTCAGCTGAAACTCCTTAGTCATCTCGAAAAAAAATTGTCACAACTGTTCCTAGGTCCTGTTCCGTCATCTACATAAAATGAGTAATGTTCTCACAAAATTTCTCTTATCCTATATTGCCCGGGATCACTAGGGTTTCCTTCTCCACCTATGTTGATCATTCTCAGATATATCCACTTTTCACCCAATCAAAACATGTAATCATGGAGGAATTCTTCTATAATACCAAACACACATCTCATAACACATAACATAAAATATCCACAACTCACACAAAATAAGTCTTTCTAATAGCCACAAACAACCCATTCTTTATACACTACCCCCAACAGAAATAGTTGCATCTTTATCACCATCCTAACCAATCCTTGCCACAGACCATGGTAAATATTGGGTAAAATACCTCACAAAACCATAAGCCTTTTTTCATTAAACACCACTTTTACCATTTTCACTTCTATAACATAAAATGTCCCTCTTAAGTATGTTTCCATCTTTACAACTTATTACCCCCAAAATTTTAACCAATTTGTATCCTTTCATTAGGAATAAATCTTTAACCATTATTTCACATTATTTCCATTTATCCATTTTCATTATCTTTTTTCGACACCACTTATTTTCAAATTTAAAATAAATTACAATGTATTTTATCCCTCATATATCTTACAGTTTTTTCCGTGTGTGCCAACCATGATGCATGCGACCTATATCCCTAGGTTCCAAAATTGCTGCATGAATTCACAACCTTGTACCATTTCATACAAGAGAAAAATCTCATAAAAGAGTCATATCACATAACAAGTGCATTACTAAATGATGAAATATCATCCAACCTTAACAATAAACATCAAAATAAACTATCCCACCCTGTTTTCTTGGGTTTTTCCATATACATGGGTTAGCTACTCTTGAGAACGAGCTTATAAACAAGACCTAACACATCTTTGTCTCATGCATACCATCCTTAAATATTAATACAACATAAAACAACCTACTCTAATACCACTTTTTAACACCCCCAACTTGGAGGTCACTAAACAGTTCCCCAACTCAGGTCACCACATGACCTCTGACACACCTCCCCATATGCCAAAGGATTCCCACAAGAAGCGAGGTTCTCATAGATCACATAGGGATACTATACACTCTTTATCAGATTAAGACACAAAAACTTTATCATAAAATAAATTAAATTAAAATAAATTTCATAAATAAACATGTATTACCAACTAATTCCCATAATCGGGTACAATCCCACAAACAAATCATAAATATGCTATGTCATGTATTCTAATACCAAGAGTAAGGAAACCCCAAAATTAAGGTAAAGAGAATATTCCCAAAAATGGGTCCCAACTCCAAGTGTGGATTCCTCATCCATGTGAATCCCCTACCCAAATAAACCCTCTACCTTAGGGCCTTTTCCCATGTCCTAACCTAAAACCATGAAATTTTCTCAAGTAACCAACAAGGATCAGAGTAGGGTGTGAGTATAACATAGTAGACCACCAAAAACAGTGTTTAAAAATTATCCAATATAAAAAGATAGTGTATACATGCTCTAAATTAATGATAATATAAACAATAGATTAACCGGGTTCCATTATTGAAAATTTTTTACTTAAACCATTTCATTATTTGTTCCATGGGTTTGGAATTTTAATCAATTACACTATGGCCTATATTGGTCAACTACTATGCATAAGGTAGTAGTTAAGTTCCTTATCTCACTAGGGAAACCATTTCAAAACCAATTATATCACACATAACTTGGATCCTTAGTACACGGATACTTGTCCAATGCAACCATTAGGGTCATAGAGAATTAGTCCAACTCCTTAACCCATGAAATCTAGGGGTGGGGTTTGGATCCTCAGTATAACCCGACCCATGGGGGGAGCCTTAGTTTAGAGCCCCAAATACAACCAATCCATGTCTACATTCTTATTTAACGATTTAAAATATACACAATTTCTCAAACCATACTCATTAAACACACATACCATTCATAATTCATAGTTTATTCAACATACAATCCATTCCAATGCCTTAGTCTTTTTACACATTCCCATTTACATGCCTTAATTCATTTACATATTTTAATTACACCCCATAAAGTATTAAACACATTCACCATAATCTATTTAACCCTTTATAATATTCCAAACAGCCCCTCATTCCATGTCAACAACTAGACATAACTACCATTAATTTCTTTTCAACATTCAAGATAATACGAAAACATGTTTATCATGGGATATAATTCATCACAAATAAATTTTATTTGTATAATTGTAATTTACCTTGTTCAGGATAATGGCACACCCAATGGGTGGCCCTAAAACAAATCTATCCAACCTTTACGCATCCCATAGAGATCATAAGTAATTTAATTAATCATTTATCCAACTGATTTACCAAATCTGACCAAAGGCATCAAAATCACAATAGGGAGGAACCATAACACAACCAAAAACACATAAACCAAACATTAAGACTATGGGATATAAATTGTAGAGTTCATAGCAAGATTTTGAAGATGAACACTCCCTTAACCCTAGCCTCTACATCAAATTAAAACACCCTTCAAATCCATATCCTAATATACACTATAATAAAGTGTTTTAGGGATTCAAAAGGAGAATAATGGATATGCTTTCCTTAATCCAAAAAATATAAGAAATAGGGGTGTTAGACTAACTCTTGGATTCTATTCCCAACCAACGACACTAATAAAAACTTATAAATGAGGGATATTGATCCTTGGGAAGGTTGGGGAATTTTTGTTTGTCATTAGGGCTGTTGGGGGAGAACAGAGGTAAATTATGAGTCACAACAGTTAAGGACAAGGAAGAAAAAATGGTAAAATCTCCATTTTTAAGGGGCGCATGGTTTGGCCTCATAGTTGGACAAATTGTGGGCCAACCTTGTGCCACCACTTTTCCAAGAGGGGTTCAATCTTCATGATTACCTAGGGATTTTCACATGATTTAACAGACTATGAACTGACTATTCATGGTAGATCTGTCTAAATTCATATGGTTTGTCTTTCCCCCTAGCACAGTTTCTCCAAACTGTGTAGCCTACCATAAAAAAGCATGGTTAGGGTGCACAGTTACAAATAAATATGAACTAACTATGAAACATTCATAAAATGGTTATTTTTCCCTTATTTCAGATCATAAAGCCCAAAAAAACCCTTGAGCCTCTATATAGACTCGAAAAAAAATTCATTAACCATATTAAAAGTATTTAAAGAATAATTTTTAAACAAGTACACACCTCAAAGAATTATTGAATCTTCTATGATACTTAGATTGGGTTTTGTTACATGAAAAACTATTTTTGGATTTTCTTACAAATAATTAGAAGTTCATTTGATATCTTTTTTTCATTTAAGTCCAAGTTTAACTGAACTACAATATACTATTAATATTGTTATTAAAATATTATTATAGTTACTACCTATCCATTGGAATAGAATTTACGATTAATATTAACTAAATTGTAAAAAAATTATTTTAAATTTTATATAAAATGATCCAATTGGATATAAATTGTTTTTAAATTAATGTAAGAACTATTTGCAAATAAATAAACTCATTTCTAAGAAAACTATTTTTTCGAAGTACAAACACCATTTAATCTCAATAAATTAAAAAAATTGTGGTGATTTTTTTAATAAAATATATTTATTATATATTTAATAAAAAAAATTCCCACTCATACAATATATTTTATCAGTATAAGATAATAATAAATCTAATTTTATGAATAAAAAAGATGTATCTTTAAAAAAATAATTTTACCACCTTTTAATGAAGAACCCAATTTAAATATTATTTTTGAAACTTTTATAATTTTTATTAGAAAAAATAAAATTCATTTTGAAATATTATTATCAAGATTTACATTAGGTTATTTTTTGTTATTTTTCGAAGAAGTTTCATTTTTTATGAATAGCGAACAATTCTGAATTTTAATTTAAAATTGCATTATGGTTTAATTTAATTTTATAGTTAAATTATATTATGAGTTGGTTTTAAAGTTAATTTATATAAATTTTTCATAAATTAATTCAATATATTTCATTGTAATCAATTTTATATTGAAATTGGATAAAAACATTTCAAACTTTTGAATATTATAGCATTAAAAACCAGTTTTCTCATCCCGTCTCTATAATTAATTATAAATTAATTTCTACCACACATATGATTATAATTTGGAAAAAATATATTATATATTTGGAATAAAAATAATTTATATTTTATAATAGGGTTTAAAAAATTTCCAAAAATATTAGTGAAATTAATTAGAATTAATCACAACGATTTAGGTAAAACTAGATTTCTTAGTGGTAAAACATTAATTTAAGGATCTAAGTAACCTATAAGCATGTCGAAAATATATTTTTTGGAACTTATTAGATAAATTACCCTATTTTATCTAAAATTGAAAATTATTGGAGGAACATGATGTTAGTAAGACCTCTTATTAGTGTTTTCTTTTATATATTTACAAGAATGTCACTCCACCTCCACGTTAAAAAGGGCACTCACACCCATCACTTATTCACACCTCTAAAGCCATTTTTCTTGAGAAAAACTTACCTAAATATCCTCCCCACTTTATTACCTTCATTTTATAGGCCTCACTTTGTGCATAAATCCAACCAAGGAATCGCATTGGGGAAAAACAAAAGGAATTACCCAAAGAAGATGTAATATCCTTCCACAAACACTTCTGTTTTATTTTCATTCTCCACCCTCTAAACTATTATTATTGAATGGTTATATAATAACATTAGTATCCTAAATATACTTAAATATTTTATTATAAGGTTCATAAAAGAACTCACATACATGTATATCAAATAGGATACAGAATCATCGTTTGTGTATACAACGGACTACAACCTCGCGAACCGATATTACTTTTTCTTACATTAAAAAATTTCAAGGTTGTAAATAATTATTTATTTAATAATATTTCATGATATATAATATTTATATTATTTATTTATGATTATATAATTATTATATAACATGAACCTTCACTCTTTCCATTTTTTGGGAATACGATAACTTCATTTGTGGACGTGTGGACTGTCACTTCCTCAAAGCAAAGTGATTCGTTCACACTCTACATAGAATGTATTGAGGATAGATTTAGTAAAAGTTAATGATATATATTAAATAATAATTTTACTATAATGATAATATATATATATATTCTATTTACTTTGTATCTTTTAAAATGATAACAAAATGGAAACAACGTTCATGCGTACACCAGGCATGTCATCTCCATGAACAGTGTATTCCATTTCATGTTTATATATTTTATAGATTATTATAACTACTTATATACATAATATATATAATATTTATATCATTTTTTAAATTGTTTAAATAATTAAATCATGATCTAATTAAGGTTATCAAGAGTATAAATTCAAAACATATACGAAGAACAAAGTGATTGTTACCTGAAACGTGGCATTAAGATGGAATTATTAATAAATGGGTAATATAAATTCATAATTAAATCATATATGGAATGGTATATAACAATATGGTTCTATTTTATAATTATAATAAACTTATATTTATTATACATTGGTTTTTAAAGTGTACTAAAGAGTCCATGACTTAATATAAGGGTTTCATCATCTCACTTTTATTTCTGTACGACTTATTAATTATTAACCACTCAATTATTTTACGTGGTTTATATAATACCCATTAATGTATTCTATTATTATTATACAAAAATAAATTTGTATTTATATATCCATTTTATGATATTTCTTTCATGGGTTTTATGGTTCCGAAGTTACCAAATTCGTAATGTAAGTTTGTCTTAATTTTTCTTCTTTGAGATACATACCATGTTATGAGCCAATATTTTTATATGATGTGCATATACTGGCCTTCAAAAAGTTATATCATGAATATAATAATTTTCATGATATTTTATACTCCATGTAATGTTATTCATTCCATGTTATTATGATCCAAAGTTACCAAAGTGGCAATAGTTTATTTCTATAATCTCGTCTTTTATCGATATTGTTTATGATTATGATTCCATTGATGAAATATTATGATAAATATCTCATGAAATATCATTAATTTTATTATCCTATGGTTATCGGTGATATCTATATGTATTGGTACCATTTTTCAATTTTTGTTAATGAAGATAATTAAGAAAGTGTTTTTTTAAATTTGACTTTATTTATCTATTTGGTCAAAAATTGTTTTTATTCACAAAACCATATTTTCTAAAAATGTTTTACTATTATGAGTAAAATAAATTTTTACCCATGTTTTAAATTTTTCATAAAAAAGTTTTTTAAAATGAATCCACTTGCCTTTTTATAATCAAGGAACTTTCATAATGTTTTTATGGTGAAAATGTTTCTTCCACTAGTATATATTTACCCTCCATCATGATCGTCATTTCCTTGACGCTTTTATTTAAAGTTGAAGAAGTTGTTTTTAAAGGAAATTTTTCTTAGTATTATGGATATTCATTTTTTAAGTGGGTTTCAATGAATAAATTATTCAAAATATTTTATGATTTAAAAATAAATTTTCAAAGAATAAAGGATATTTTCTCAATAAATGCTTTAAATGTTTTTTAAAAGATTGGTTTATATGTTTTTTAAACTAGTTTTTAAAGAAAATGATTTTTATAATGTTTTCTATTTTAAAAAGTGATTTTCAATGAATTTTTTTTCCTTAAAAATTTTTTCATGTGATATTTCAAAATCCTTCCCCATCTAAGTTAACATCATTTAATATGGTTTATTCTTTACTGGGGATATGATACAAAGAAAACATTATTATTATTTATTTTAATGGTTTATGTTTAAGAGAATATGTTTTTTATGAATTAGGTTTATCTTACATGGGTTATATAATGATAAAAAAATTATGAAAACCTCTTCCTTTCATGGTAAATTCTATGATGAAATGATTATGAAACCTATCTACTTTTCAAAAGTTAGGATATGATTAAATGTTTATAATACCCATTTAATTTCCTAGGTTATGATATGATATTTATGAAACCCGTATCTTTTTATGGGTTATGATATAATGAATGTTTTGTAGTCTTATTTCACATTCATATATTATTTCATTATGTGATCAGTGGTACCTATATCCCCTATATTGAATTTGGTAATGATGGATGACTCATGAGTATACATGTTATGTGTGAACCTGATTACATGTTCACAATGTTATGAAAGGACCTATTGTATGTCTATAAATTTATGAATGATCCTAATTAAATGTTAAAAATATAATGTGTGAACCAAATTACGTGTTCACAATGTTATGTCTAGACCTAGTAACATATTTATAATTTTATGTGTAAACCTCATTACATGGTCAAAATATTATGCGTGAACCTGATTACTTGTTTTCAATGTTACATGTGGACCTGGTTTAATGTTCATAATTTTATTCATCAACTCTATTACACGTTCACAATGTTATGTGTGAACTTAATTACATATTCAAAATGTTAAACATGAACTTGATTACATGTTCATAATATTAATCATTAACATTGTTGAATGTTCACAATGTTATGTGTCAATGTGATTACATGTTCAAAATTTTATATATGGACTTTGTTGCATGTCCATAATTTTATGTGAGGGCATTATTTCATGTCCTCAACCTAATGAGTGAAACTATTTCTATTTACAAATGTTCACAATGTTTAAAGTTAATTTTTACACCAAAAGTCAATATTTGATGCCTATATTTTTCTCTCATTACTCATGTTCTTTTATTTACTTATGATACATGTATTATTAATTTCCAATATTTATTCCATGACTCGTGTTTAGGATCTTTGATATATGAGGTATGATATTATAATGATATGATCATGTTAGAATTCCCTTATACTCATGTTATACTTACATATTTCCCTTGAGTACCCTTACTAAGAATCATAGGTCACTCATTTATTATTTTTACTTTCCCTAGGTTATAAAGAAAGGAATTAAGTATAATTACCAAAGGGGAATATCATTAATAGAAATGTTGAAGATTCTTCACCAAGATAGAATATTATGTTTCCAAGTTTACAAAGACACTAAACTATTATGTTCCTCAAGAATATACTTTTTTAATGTTATGAATATTCTTCTAAAATGATATAATATCCATTTATATTATGTCTGGGATGTTATAGTTGGTATCAATGGAAAGGTTTATTCAAACTTTGGAAACTAGGATGAGAAACTTTTTGTGATCCCCTAGGGACATTTCTAAAGATATTTTTAGGGTTTTCTATAAGTATACGACTAAGGTGTCATATATTTTAAAGTAGGTTTAATGATTTAGTCATAATATAAGTGATTTTTTTCACGATTATGAGGTTTTATTATATGATAATTTCTCTCCACACTATGATTCCTGGTTGTAGCCAATGGCGGGAACCAAAAAGAATTAGGTTAGCATTTAATGTGATGGGTGTTTTTTTGATGAGTAGATAAATGAGATTATCGTTGGAGTAAATGATTTTATGATAATACCTAATTATTGTTTATAAAACTTTATTAACAATGTGTACCTTAACCAACTCTCTGATTCCCCAAAGAAAATAATGATTTAGTTTATATAGATTTGGGGTAATGGAGACTGTGGGGGAAAGAAGATTCAATTTACTTAGTTTGGAGAATTTGGAAAGAATCACCCAAGAGAATTTATTAGAGGAATGGGAAGATGTTTTGATTTTGTAAAATAAGGAAAAAAAATAAAGTAACTATAAAGAAAAAATAAAGGGTATGGTTAATGAAATGGATAAGAATAATGGCCTCAATAATACATCATAAACAGTTGAATGATTTAAATGTGGAATAAATGAGAATTATAAATATTGATGTACAAAGTTGAAATCTAATGTCGAGAATCATGAAGGTGGTATGAGTACTTGTTATGATATTAAAGATAAATAGACTGCAAACGACATGTGAAATGTATTGGATATTCTAAAAGTATTGTTTACATTAAACATAAGAAGCATGATTAAATTGATGTTGAGGAACCTTAAGAAATGATTCATATTCCATATTCTAGGAATGGTGTTTTGATGAATAATAAGGTGAATCCTAAGTAATTGTTTTAGAATAAAGTTGGATGATTGAAGTGTATATAATTTGGAATTCAAAGATTATATTATATTAATTGTGAAGTATATAAGGATTTTTTTAGAAGTTTTTCTTTAAGTATTTTCATGAAGGTTTTAAATGATCCGGACGACCTAGAAAATTGATTTAATTTCATGTTTACATTAATGGAAGATAACCCTTAACATGTTCATGAGGATGATAAAATGATATTTTATATATATAAAGATATAATGTTATGGAAAAATTAAATTAGATAGTATTTATGACCACGAATTAGATAAAGGATTTTTTGAAAAAGTTTTTTATGCTATCATGGATGGATTTCACAACTTTTTGTATTTAAGTAATATATCCAATGATCATTGGAAGGATAAAGAATGAATGTTTTCAATAATGTTTTATGGTAATTCAATTTATTACCATGTTTTAAGAAAATATATGATAAATGTATTCACATGTTTATAATGTGAAAACCATGAGATACCTTATGATATATGGGGGATAAATGTTAATTTGATTCAGTGGCATTATTTCCAATGTTTTATATTTTTAGCTTTCGATAAAGTTACAATGTTAACCATTTAGGTAAGGATTATGTTAAACTTTAAATGGGGTTTTAGAGATTAATGTATTATCTCAACATATTTTTATTCATTTATGTTGGATAAATTGTTATAGAATTTTTATTGTGATACTAACGAAAGAAATATGGAATGACTTATCATTTTACCTCATGACCTGTTAGTACTTTAAGAATGAAAAATTCACCTTCATTTCCTAGAGTAAGAGATGAAGTGGAAATTGATCAGGGAACAAAAAAGTTAAGGTTGTCCTAAAATAATGTAAGTATATATTTTCATGAAAATTATTCAAATTTAGGAAAAAGGGTCTTGAAATAAACTTTTTTCCCTATTATCATCCTTTTTTATGATATCAATGAGTTTTTTCAAGCCTCTCTAGGTTCTAGCTTTATGATCGTTAACTTTCGCTTAACCATGTTCTCTATCACTCTCCATCAGAACTTGATATTTAAAAAACTATTCCATGTCCTTGTTTTAACTTCCCACCCATGTTCTCTTACATGGAATCTTAGTTATGAGTTACTTTTTGTAACCATTTTTTTTTCTAGATTTCCCTTTTTAAAGAAATTTTTAGTATTGATTTTTATGATGTGGGTTTTTAAGAAAATAACATTAAAGTATTAAACCATTGATAACATAGAAAAATTTCAAGGTTGAGATTCATTCTAAGGGGATATAATTTAACACACCTAGATTTTGTGAATTGTTATTTTTAATTAATTTAGTCATTTTGAAATTATGTATTTCATGCAACACTGAATATAGCTTGTGTTATATAAAAGCACTAAGCTTGGATTTCAATTCATGCAACTCCATGTTAATCTTTCACTACATGAAACAATTATATTATTTTTTTGGTACATGAAATGCTATGTTTGTCTTGTGTTACACACAATTCCGAGTTCCTTCAATAGCTTGTTCTATACAAAAGGACGAGTTTTACAAAACTACAAAACTACAATTAATATTTTTATAAAAATATTATTATAGTTAACACCTTATTGTCAAAATAAAAGTTATAAATAAGATTTACTAAATTGTGAAAATGTCATTTAAATATTTGTATAAAATGAATTCATTGTCTATAAATTATTTAGAAAAGAATGTATGATATATTTTAAAATAAAGAAACGTCTTTCTATGAAAAAAAAATCTATATACAAACATCATTTTATCTCAATAAATTAAAAAATCCAAATTTGATTATTTTTTTATTAAATTTTATATATTTTATATTTGTTAACAGAAAATTGCACTCAACCAATATATTTGATAGACATAAGATAAGAATAATTCCAATTTTATGAATAAAAATATGTATTTTTCAAAAAGAAATTTTTATCACTTTTTAACAGAGAACCCATTAAATAAAAAGTTCACACTTTTATAATTTTTATTTGAAAAAATAATATTATGTTTTGAAATATTAATAAAAAAATAACTTTGTGTGATTTTTTTGAATTTTTTTAGATATTTCATTTTTTGATGAATACTGAAAAATACTAAATTTTAATTGAAAACTAAATTTTCGTCTAAATTAATTATATAGTTAAATTATATTAAGAATTTTTTTAAAATTTAATTTAGATAAATTTTACATCAATTAATAAAATATAGGTCATTTTTATAAATTTCACATTAAAATTGTATATAAAAACATTTCATACTTTTCATCATTTTTACTTTAAAACCCTGTTGTTTCATCCCCCCTGTGGGATTAATTTTAAATTAATTTCTACAACTTATGTTATTATAATTTTTGAAAAATGGATTCCATAATTTTAATAATAATAATTTATAATTTATAATGAGGTAAACTTAGTTTTTTACGAAAAATATTAGTGAATGTAAATTAAATTTATTACAGCGATTAAGGTAAAAACAACATTACATAGTGGTTAAATATTAATTTTAAGGGAAAAATAAAATGGAAACCTATAAAAAATCTATTGTATGTAAATATTTCAACTAATTAAAATATTTTATCCAAATGTTAAAATTATTTTGAGAACATTAGTTAAGTGTGACCACTCAATAGTGTTTACCTATTTATATTTACAAGAATGTCACTTCTCCTCCACTATAAAGAGGTCACTCACCCCCTCACTTATTCACACATCTTAATCCATTTTGATCAGTCAAAATCTATTCAAATATCCTAAAAAATTCTCTACCTTAATCCTATAAGAAACAATTTCAGTAGAAATCCAACCAAATAAGCCCTTTGGTGCAAACCAAAGGGAGTAACTCAAAGAAGAGGTAACATCCTTCCACAGGCTCTTTTTTTATTTTCATTCTCCATATAATGAAATATTCTTTTTAAAGTATTATATAATTACCTAAGTATCATAAATATACTTATATGTTGTTATGTTAAGTTTTTTACCTAAAATAACACACACTTCCATCAAATGGGATACGCAATAACTGCTCATGTGTATAGTAGAATACCTTTTCATGAACCAATATGGCTCGTTCATACATTACCAAATTTAATGGATGGAAATAATGATAAAATTACTATTATTATACTATATATATTAGTTTCATGATTTATTTAATCTTATGTAATTATTATATAACACATACTTTCATGATTTCCTTTTTATGGGAATACGATAACTTTATTTATGGACGTGTAGACTGCCGACTCCTCAAAACAATGTGATTTGTTCGCACTCTACGTGGAATGTATTAAAGATGAATTTAGTACTTATATGATATATATGAAATAATAATTATAAATTAATGGTAATATAAATATACATACACACACACACACATGTATTTTATTTACATTCTTTCTTTCAATATGATAAGAAAATGGAAATAGCGCTCCTGCATACGTACGGCCTACCATCTCCATGAATATTGTATTTCATTTCATATTTATATATTTTATATATTAATAAAAATACTTATATACTGAATATATATGATATTTTTATCATGTTTTACTTTGTTTAAATAATTAAATCATAATATAATTAATATGATCAATAATAAGTTAAAACATATTTGAAGAACAAAGCTGTTATTTCCTGAAACATAACATTAACATGGAATTATTAATAAATGTGTAATATAAAGTCATAATAAAATAATATTTGGTATGATATATAATAATATGGTTATTTGGTATATTTATAATTAACTTATATTGATTATAAAATATTTTTCAATGTGTACAAATGAAGTCAAGACTTAAGGTTAGGGTTTTCTCGTCTCCCTTTTATTTCTGTGAGACTTATAACTTATTAACTAATCATTTAATTTTTATGGAGTATATACTTCCCATGATCATATTATATTATTATTGTGAATAAATCAATAAATTTTTCCCTTTCCATTTTATTATATTTCTTTTATGGGGTTTATGGTTCAAAATTTACAAAATCAGTAAAGTAATTTTGTATCAATTTACCTTCTTCGAGATAGATGTCATGTTATGAACCTATATTTTTCTATGAGGTGTATATAATTCCTTTTTACTTGTAATATCATGAATATATTTATTTTAATTATATTTTAAGCTTCATTTATTATTATCCATTCTATAGGATTCTATTTCAAACTTACCAAAGTTATAATAGTTTATTGCTACAATCTTATTTTCTATCGAGATTTGTTATGATTTTTCTTCAATTGATAAATTATTATCATAAATTACCATGAAATATAATTTATTTTATTCTCCTTTGGTTATCCATGATATATCCATGTATTGGTACCATTTTTTTACACTTTAATACTAAAGAAAATTAGGAATGGATTTCTAAGAAAACCTGACTTTATTTTACTCTTCGGTCATAAATATGTAATATTCAAAAAACAATGTTTTCAAAAAAAAACAAATTTTTTTAACTATTATGTGTAAAAAAATTTACCCATATTTTAACCTTTTAATAAAAAAAATTTTAAAAGTAATTTTCTTGTAGTTTTCTTATTAATAAACGTTCCTAATGTTTTCATTGTGAAAAAGTAATGTTCAGCACATCTGGATTTACCTAAAATCATTACCACCATTTCAATGAATCTTTTTTTAAAAAATTTCGAGGATATTCATAAAGAAATTTTTTTGGAAATTATTTGTTCTAATTTTTTTTCAAATAAAAAAGTTTTCAAAAAGTTTTATGATTTAAAAAAACAATTTAAAGTGGAAATGATATTTTTTTCCCAAAATGTTTTAAATGATTATTAAAATATTCCTTTCTAATTTTTTCAATTTTTTGAAGAAAATCATTTTGAAAATATTTTGTATTTTAAAATTGTATTTTCAAAGAAAGGTTATTTTTATTTAGACATTCTTTATGTGGTATTTAAAAATACATCACCATCTAAGTTGACATCCTTTGATAAGGTTTTTTTTTACCGGGGTTATAATTCAAGTACACCATTCTTATTAATTCTTTGAATGGTTTATATTTAAGAGGAAAATTTGTTAATGAATCTTATTTATCTTCCATGAGTTGTACCATGATAAAACTATTATGAAACCCTCTTCATTTGATGGGTTTTTCTATGATGAAATGATTATGAAACATGTATACCTTTCACAAGTTATAAATTTTTGAACTGTTTATAATACCCATTTCATTTCATGGATTAGGATATTATGTTTATAAAAACCATGTATTTTTAAGAGTAATTATATGATGAATGTGTTTTCATATTATGGAATATGTGTGTATGATTTCACTATTTTATGGGTGGGACCTATATCACCCTTAAATACATTGGGAAAAATTGATGACTCATGAGTATATATATTATATGTGAACCTAATTACATTTTCACAATGTTATTCATGGACTTCATTATATACCCAAAAGTTTATGTGTGAACCTGATTACATGTTCACAATGTTATACATTAACCTAATTACATTTTCACAATGTCATTCATTCACCTAGTTTCATATCCATAAGTTTATGTGTGAACCTGATTAAATGTTCACAATGTTAGGAGTGAACCGGATTACATGCTCACAATGTAATTTGTGGACCTGGTTTCATGACCATAAGTTTTTGTGTAAATCTAATTACATGTTTAAATGTTATTAGTGAACCTTATTACATATTCACAATGTTATGTATTAACCTGATTATATGTTCACAATGCTATGTGTGAACCTAATTACATGATCACAATGTTCCGTGTGAATCTTATTACATGTTCAAAATGTTATGTGTAAACCTAATTACATGTTCACAATTCTATGCATGGACCTTGTTGTATGTCCATAAATTTATGTGAGGGACTAATTTCATGTCCTAAACCTACTAATTGAACCTATTTCCATTTACACTTGTTCCCAATGTTATAAGTTTATGTGTTTGACACAATTCTATATCTTATGATAATACTATGCTCTCATGACTCTTATTCTTTTATTTCCTTATGATTCATTTATATGAACTGCCAAAATTTATTCCATGATTCATGTTTCCGATATTTGATAATTATGGTATGATCTTATAATGATGCGATCATGTTCTCATACCCTTATTATAATGTTATACTCATATATCTACCTTATTTAACCTTATTGTGCATATGATATCACCCCTTCATTATATTTAATTTCCATAGGTTATCAAGAAATATTTTAAGTAGGAGTAATAAAGTTGAAGATCTTGAAGGTATATTTGAATATCTTTCACCAAGATAGAATATTATGTTTTCATGTTTCCTAAAACAATAAAATATTATAGTCCTCAGGCGTATACTTTTGTAATGTTTTTAATATTCATATAAAATGATTTAATATCCATGTAGATAAATCCTAGGTTTATATAGGTATTTTTCACTAATGAAGCTCCTTTTTATCAAAATCTACATTCCTAATCGGATGAATAGCCATAGATAAAATTGGATTATCATCAATAACACTCCATCCCAAAACATGAGATGGATCATAAAGATACTTCTGAATGTGTGATACATGGAACACATTATATATCAACATCAATTGTGGTGAACGTAATAAATGGTAAGTAACTTTACCCACCTACATAAAAATATGAAAAGTCTCCATAAATAAGTAGAAATATTATATTTAATCCTAAGATTTTGGTGACTCAACAAAGGTGAAACATTCAATAACATCTGGTCACCAAAAAAACTCCAATGGTTTATAATGAAAATCAGTATATGATTTATACCATATATGTGTTATCAACATTTTCTAAAGAATCAAATGAATCTTTACTATCATATCATGGACCAATCTTATTCCAACCATGTAAGTCTCACTAATCTATAACCAATATAGTGTAGATTTTCAAGGTCATCCATACAAGGCCTCATAAAGGGATATTCTGATTACGAAATGGTAACTAATTTTATAAGTGAACTCAACCAATCCAAAATGTTCATCCCAAGATCACCCAATGTCAAGAATATAGGACGAAGTATATCCTTGAGGATCTATATATCCCTCCTTATATATTCATCTATTTGCAGATGCTACACCATACTCAAACAAACCTGAGATCTCATCACCTTCATAAGTCCTCACAATAAATGAGAAGTAAAATAGGGATATCTATTAGAGACTGTAGTATATGGAACTCCATAAAAATGGAAATCTCTTTCATATAGATATTTCCTTGATCCTCAACTTTGGTTGTTTCGTGAATGGGTATAAAGTGAGACAATTTGGTGAGATGATCGAACATAACCCATAACACATTTTTCTTTCTAGAAGTATGTGGAAACCCAACCAAAAATTCCATAGAGATCTCATCCCACATCCATATATGCACTGAAAGTGGATGAACTAAACCCAAAGATATTTGGTTCTCATTCTTGACCTGTGGGAAAGTATAAAAATGAGAAACAAATTCAGTGATGTCTCGTCTCATACCTGGACACTATAATCACTTTTACATGTCATAAAACATCTATGTGGTTCTTTGGTTCATATATCATTGGGAATTTTGAAAATAACCCGTCATGTATTTTCTCATTGGAAAAGATATAATGTACCAGTTCCAAAAACATAGGATACCATCTTTGGAGAATGAAAACTAATCAATGGTCTCCCTACCATAAAGTGAGTTCCTAATGCCATATAATTCATTATTTTTCCTAAGGAATAATCTTTACATTATCATAGTTAAACTAAAAAATTCCAATACAACCCCACCCTCTATTTCCCAAACTCCTATTTGCAAATGTTCCAAAATATCTATCATGTTCCACTCTTTGGATGATTATTTTGTGGCCTAGGTTGGAAGTTTCATGGTCAAGACACGAGTGAAAACATTACCTTTCCCCGGGGTATAATTAATTCTAAAATCAAAATACTACAAGTACTCCACCCATTTCCAATGGAGGATATTCAAATATTTTTGAGAGGAGATATAATGCAATATATTTTGGTTAGAATACTTAGTAAACCTTTATCTACAAAGGTAGTGATGCCAAATATTAAGTGCACGCATCATGGATACAAGATCAAGGTCATGGGTCGAGTAATTCTTCTCATGTGGATTAATATTTCAAGAACCACAGGCTACCACATAATCAACCTGTATGAGAAAACAACTAAAAACTCAACCTGAGGCATCAAAAAATGCCATAAATCTCTACCTTGCCTATGGAAGAGTCAACACCGGGGCAGAATTCAAAATAATTGTTTGATCAACAAAAGGGATCTAAGATATCTCATCCCAAAAAAACTTCACTCAATTCCTAGTGAGATCAGTCATTAGGGAATCTGACGTTGATATATCCTTTATGAACTAAGGATATTACCCCATTAAACCCCAGATGCTCCACATATCAAAATTAAATCACGATTGTTCCCAGGTCATAACATCTTTTATGTTCTCAGGGTTAATTGAGATTCCATGATCCAAGAACAAACTTCTTAATAAATTCTCTTACTGAATCCATAAATCATAATTTTATATCTTGGCATGAATTTAGTGATTTCTCAATAATTACAAACCCACTCAAAAATGATGCACATGATCCTCCTTAGACATAGAGTAAACTTGGATTTCATCCACAAAGACCACTAGAAACATATCAAAATAATTGTGGAATTTTATATTCATCAAATCAATGAATACTTTATGATAATTGATTAGACCAAATTTAATGGCAAGACACTCATATTGATCATAAAAACATATAAATGTGGTTTTTTTATTGTTTTATTCTTTTATTCTCAACTGGTGATGACCATATTGAATATCAATCATTGAGAACTACTTCATCTTTTTCAAATGGTCAAACATATCTATAATCTGTGTCAATAGACTTTTTCCTAATCAAAAATTGGTTGAGTTTCTAGTAGTCAACACAATGGTGAATTATTCCATTAAACTTCACAGTAAATTGAATAGGCACCACCCAAGGTAATACACTTGGGTGTATAAATCATTTCTCTAACTAATCATCCAACTTAGTCTTCAACACTTTCATTTAATCTATTTCTTTACAGTAAGAAGGTAAAGACACTGGTTGAGTACCATGTACCAAATCAATTATCAAATTTTACCTCTATAATCGATGTAAAACTAGAGAATCAGAAGAAAAAAACATATATAAATTCAATGAAAATTATGGGATATCATCTCTCAATGATTCCCATTATATATCAAAATAAAACACTAATATTACTTTCCCCAACTCCAAATAAGAAGTTATGTCTCTACTCAATCTCGTAGTCCATTCTCTATAAAATATAAAGTACACCCCATTGGGTGTAATAATAGAGACTCGTGAAAGATAGAAGTCAGTTTGGGTATTATTATAAATTAGATCATCCATCCTAAAAATGACATCAAGAGGTTTTATATTGATATCCATAAAATCATAGGTAATTTCAACATCTAATAATGATAAGCCATAAGTAAGAAAATAGAGACCCTGATCCCTCTTCTTTTGGGGGGGCGGGTAGTAATATCAATCATGAAAAGAAAATCTCTATAGGGAGATTTATAATGTTCATAATAAGAGTCGATAAAAATGAGTGAGATACACTAATATCAAATATATTAGTCACTAAATATGAATCTATAAAAATGGTAGCTATCATAGTTTTTTGGACCTGTATCATTTTCTTGTAGAGACTCTTTCATTACATAAAGAGGCTTTGTTCCAGATTCCTATAGGAGGAACCACTTTTTTTGTGAAGTATATGATTTCACCACACCACTTTAATGCATTGATGAGATTGTGACACTATGTGGGGAAGAAAAGGTATAACATAATTTCTACAAGTTACCAGAGTATCCAAGGGAATTATATATCTGGGGTGCCTCACTGAAATCCCATTTCGATTTATTGAGATTTGCACATGAAAGCAAGTTAAAAGGACTCTTACAAGTGCTACAAGATGTCTAGAGGATTCTTTCTATTGAGGTCCACCATGAGACTCACCATGATTCCTTTTTTCCTTTAAAGGAACAAATATAACTCCCACTTGAAGAAAAAAGAACTCACATGAACCCTAAATTACCAGCTTGGTAAATATAAACCATTAATTACTTATCTAGATCATTAGCATAAAAATGATCTTTAGTAATAAAACCTGAGAATTAATATCAGTTCAAAGACCCATCCCAAAAATTCTGTTATTCATCTTCTCATTTGATAAAATCTCATTTGAAAACTGAAAGATCTCATAAAATTAATTCATTTACTCATTCATGGTCGTATCTTCCTATTTAAGTTTGAAAAACTTCATATCCTTAGTTTGAACAATAGAATATGGAAAGAACTTATCAGTGAAAAGAACTATAAAGTTCTTATACTCTAAACCCTTGTGGTTTTTCACTATTACCATTAAATCCCACCATATCATGGTAGGTCCCTCTAGCTTGAAGTTGCCACATTTCAACTTAATCGAATCAGAAGTTCCTAATAAATCAAACAAAATCTCTATCATCCTCAACTAATCTTCAGCCTCTTGATGATCATTTGAGCCTTGGAGAAATGTTGGATTCTCTTAAAGAAACTCTAGATCACTTTTCTAGGATTCATCCCTCATAGGTGCCAAAACTAAAGCCGAATGAGAATGGGTGTGGGTTCCTGTCCTAGAGAATGGATAATACACCAAATAATATCAACATGATTTTAGTTCACCAGTGGATCTAATCACTATAGTTAAACAGTAGCTTCCTTCTAATCCCTATTCAAATGTCTTCTCAAAGAAATAGTTATACACAACATTAACATGAAAAATTGAAGACAACATAATATTACTCAGATCAACAACTCAATCAAGATAAATAGGAAAATTAATCACATCAGATAAAATATCAAGATTTTATTTCAAACCATCCAAATAAAAATTAGTTAATAGACTATAATTTGATCAAATTATTCCACAATATGCCTTTCCTAAACCACCCATGGTAACTTAAGGCTCCTTACGATGAGATATAGACATGAAATCTCTTGTAACTACCTCTTAAGTCCCAAAAATACATCCCAAACTACATACTAAAATCATTGAAAGATGCTCAACCAGCACCCTCTGATACCACTTTATTAGGAGCCTTCTCAGACACCCGGGGACCCTGATACTTGGGTTCGCTCTTACATGTCACAAAGAAAGTTCACAATACCCTTGGGTCAGAAACTATAACATGTCATCATAAAATAATTAGGGGGAATAAACTTTCCATATAATATTAGATCATAAAAGATACAAGATAGTATCATCAAGACTCCAAAAGGAGAAGGTACTAGAAACTAAACAGGTATAAAAAATCCAAAGTATTTCATCATCAATGTACTTGAGAAATAAGAATATAAAACTCAAACATCCCAAAGGAAACATAACTTCAAGACCAATGGATCCAGAATATCCACCTCCTCTAAGAGGTTATTTCCCTTTTCTCGGACAAGGCATAAGAAAATTTAAAAATGCTCGAAGTCAAATGAAGGGTGTGAGATATAATGCGTGAAAGGGTCTTTCAAGATGTTTAATAAAATATTACATAATAATAAACCAAATCATTATTTCAATTTAAATAAAATATTTCATGTTGTAACATATCATTTGCATATTTGAAACAAAACATGCTTCTTTTTAGATGATGGAAAACATTTCAAACATGGATTAAATAAACATTTTATATAAATGAAATGGAATGAATAAAATTGTTCTATAATCAATGTAATATATAATTAAAATAATAAGAATAATAAATATGGTCATCCTCTCTATAGTATGTTAGTTTCCAATTATAGGATCCTCACACTTCTCATATCAGTGATCATGGATACTATGTGTTCATACATCCTTAAGGATTAGGATGAATAGGACTCATCCACATCCCATTAGAGATAAGATATATCAAACTAGGTTTTTTTTGAGTTATCATCATTAATCCAATGTTTGGATCATCGTTGATTTATCATCCCAAATAACCCACTGACAACTGGAGATGAACTCCTTTGGTTTCTAAAACAAAGATAAGGATTTTTCCTTATTTAATGAAGTTTCAATACAAAACTAATCATAAGTTTTCATCATTTCTATTTAATCCATTTTTATTAGGTTGTTTCTCAAACCATTTCATTAGCTATATCAATTTCAAAATATACCCCAAATTCTAATTACATTGGAATTGGGAGGTTTTCTTGAAATCCATGTCATTTCAAATGACAAATACAAATCATATAAAAATGGGTATTCATAAATCAACTGAAATATATTTCACGAAAATCAATAAAATCAAGGTTCAATTATATGTAAAATCTCAAATGAAACCACCTACCTTTAATTAAAAAATCACAACACACAACACCCACAATGGGGAATGCCAATTAAGAAAAGAGGTGTTAAAGAACTAGAAACCAAAACTAGAATCATGATCCAATTAAACAAATTATAGATCCATCTAATATGTGATAATCTATTAAACTCTGTGTAGTAATGAAAGAGATATCATGATATATTAAATGAGAGTAGATCCACTTACCAGAGTGGGATTATATCTTCCATCCCTACTTTGATTCTCTAAAGGAGGGGTTTCGAGGATCCAAAATCACCTATAGGGATCCCTCCTATTCATGGAATTTGATTTAGGTGATGTTTTTGTTGAATAGTTGTTAAACTGGGGGGTCAGTATTTTAGAATAATTTTTCTAAATTTAAAATTCCACATCCATGGTTAGCGGGTCAAGACCGCACTGTTAGAAAAATCGTGTGCCCTAAACAGCACCCCCCCCCCACTCCCGACAGACACACATTGGGTTTAATGGTTTCTATTAATTGGGTGAATGGTTTTTCAATACATGTGTGAACCATGAACTCTCACATTGTCCAGGGTTACATAGTTTACATTGGGAGGGGAAACGGTTTGGAAAAACTATGCACCAACCGTGAACAACCTAGAAAACCTCTATAATTATCAAAATTTCACTCAAAAAAACTTGAGACAAACCCTATCCAACCAATGATTAAAATAAGGTTTGAGGGGTACTTGAAATCAGGTAAGAGGATGTTACACATTAATATAAAAAGTGATAGTAAAATGAAATACCACATCTCTATAAGAGGTAAACACATATCTATTTAAGATAATGAGAGCTAGATAGACATCAATGAACTTATAGATCAAGATTTAAATGATTTGGAATAGGAAAATCAACTCAAAAATACTTTGTGGGAGGAATTTTTCCATATACACGTATTTTATTGGAATGATAAAAGCTAAAGAAGAAAGGGTTTAAAATGACTGATTAAAGAGATAAATTACTCCATGAAAATAATAAATACTTATCCTATAAATAAGTTTTAAATAAATATATTAAATAATTGGTAAGTTTATATGAACTCAAAAATGGATTTCATATATAAAAAATAAATATTTTTAGTTTTGTGGTTCCTCCATTTGATGTAAATCCTAGTGGGTTCAAATTAACACTCAATAAGCTACTTGTAATGGATAATAAATTTAGTACTTGTAAAGAATTTTTTTTAAAGGATTTAAGTAATTTCTACTCATAGACTATGATAAAACCTAATCCCTATTCAACATGATAAAATCCATTAGAATTGTAATTTTCATTGCAACATTATGTGATTATTAAGTCTGGAAAATGGATTTCCTGACTTCTTTCCTTATTGAAAATCTTGTGGATGATGTCAATATGATATAAAGAATTTTTGACACTAAAGGATACCAATAGGATATAATGATTATAAGGATTAATTTATAGGTAGAATCAAGTTTAAAGATCATAGAAAATTAATTTTTATGATTCCATAAAGGGGTTTTTTTATTAAGAATGATTTTATTCCCTCTGCCTTCAAAAGGTTTATGGGTACACTATTGTTTTCTAAGAAAAATATGTTTCCACATATAAAAAAAATATTAGTATTATGGTTAGTTAAGACTAAGTTGAAAAAAAATTCCCTAATGAATTAATTAAAAATAAATCTGGTTTATTGTGAATGAGATCTACCAATATTGACCCATGGGGTTTTATAGTCTAAGTCACACTACAGACCTTGATAATGAGTTGAAAATAAAAAAAAAATGGAACAATTACAAAGTGAGTTTTTTCCTATTTTATATGGCATAAATCTCTAAAAGATAATGTATTTAAATAAAGGAGGTGATAAAAATGACTAGTAGCACTCCATATGGTTATGAAATTGCATCTATCAAATATTTCATGATATGTATTGAAATTTGATATTTCTTATATAAAAATAGTTGTGTGAAATATCAAACAGGGCTAGGAGAACTATATAATGTAGTAGTTAGAACTATCTGATAGTGCATAATATTATATATAAAAGATAAGTTCCTGGTACTTAGAGAAGTGAAATTTCTAGTTATGAAGTTGATAGAAAATTGGCCTTCCTATAAAACTATTATATCTATGTATAGTATTTAGGCTGATGAAATAATTAAAATAATATTTTTAAAACCATTGGTATCCATATCTAAATATATTGAGAATTTTTTGGCTTCTTCTATAGTCAAAGAAGCAATGTGAATATGAAACTTCATCCAAGATCTTGGTGTTTTACCTTGAATTAAAGATCAAATTACATTATATAATGATAATATTGCAGTAGTTATTCTAGAAAAAAGATCCCAAGTAACATCAATGGATGAAGAATATACTTTAGACATACCACCTCAAGAGTGATTTTTCTTAGTGGGGTAAAGTCACAATTAGTAGAATGACTATAGAATAAAATTAAAAAAATTATTGAATAAATTTATAACTTAGAAGAAGAATAAATATCATTCGAGGGATGGAAGGAATTTATTAGAAGTATAATCTAGTGAAATTGGGAGTCTATTGGAGTTGGTTCACTAAAATAAATATATATTGTACTTTCTATTAAAAAAATATATGTATACACAGTCTTATCATATAAATATGTTTTCTTATTTTTAACATTAATGTAATATTATATTTATAATGTTTTTCTTATCAAAAGATAATAGAAGGTTCATTTATATAATGATAAAAAAACGTTTCTATAACAGTATTCTTAAATAAATATGACATATGGTCTAGATGCATCTATTTTATGGGACATAGATGATTTTTGACAATAATGTTTTGGGAGCCCATAAGAATTGATACTTTAATCATGAATATTTAAATGATGGTCTCTAATAAGGATGGTTATAAGGATAAACCCATAAATATGAATTCCACTTATTTTATGTGTCATTGGATATTCCTGTATATAAATGTTACTATTGGTCCTTATACTTCCGTTCAATATTAATGTGTATCATGGATTACATATTTTTATGTGTAGATGAAAACCATGACCACATATACTCATGGTGAGGTAATATATGTCAGCTATATAATAGTTGATATCACATTAATTAATGGTCAAGAAAGGATTTTCACCTTCTATATTATTGGAATAATATATCTCTAGCCCTTTGATTCAAATAGATCTTTCTATTGAAATCAACTTCCATGGTAGTTTATAGATGAGTTCATTTAGAAATTCAAATAATGAAAAATTGAGTATATGAGGTGATTAACCAAGTATATTTCATGAATTATAAGATATTAGTTGAAAATTTTATTATATTAGACAATAGTATTCATAGGAAGGTTTTTATAGTTTCTAAATTAATGTCATTTGTTTTGGGTGGATTGACAAGTTTCTTGACACTGATCTTGGACTACAGGTAAGTTTATAAATATTTATTGACAAATTGGCCTAGAAAATAAAATACTAAGTGTATCCAAAATCTCAATATGTTTTATTGAATTTAATTTTGACAATAAATTTATTCCTAACATGAGGAATTTTATTTTTTTTTGAGAAAAATTTTATCTTATAAATTAAATCATAGGATATTATAGTTTAGAATATGTGAGTTGAATTTTATCTCTTGTCTATTTTTTCACAATTTAATGAATATAATATTTATTTATTCATTAATTTTGTGATTATAGTAAAATAAATATTTATTCATGTTACATTAATATTGAAAAATATATTCACAATTTTTGTAGATATAATATTTTATGGGTGGATTTTGATCGTGTTCAATGATATATTAAAAATTATATATTTTATTTAATATCATTTAAATAAATATTGATGACATTATTTATGAAATATTTTTAAAATAAATTCTTTTCATCAGATATAATAATATTATAACATTATTTTACAAGGGTAATAAAATAAAATAAATAAAATGATTGCAGTCATTTTGAACTTTTGATTATATAGCTATAAGTATATATTCCTAAATAAATCATTTTTCATTTATGTATGTGTTGACATAATGGAGGCAATATATGGAGTTCTCTAAATCCCTCGAGAGATATATTTCTAACATCCCTCTCTCAAGAACCTTGATATAGTACTAGATAAATTTTTTGTGATTAATGAAGAATGGTGTAAAACAAAATATTCAGCCATCATAATATCTGGGATATCAAGAACATTTATTGGAAATGCATAGACAATATTTAAAATCATCTAGAGGATTAATTTCTTGGATTATCCATTTTAATGAAAAAACAATATGTCTGGGGATGGAATTTTTATCAATGAATAATACTATGGAATATATAATTCTTAATTGAAATTATTTATAAAATAAATTTCCATGATCCGTTATATGAAATATATGGAGTGTTTTACTAGTTAATTGGAATGATCAATTGATTTTATTGGGAAAATAATATGTGTCCACTTAATTCTTTGGTTTCACCCAAGAACAATTGCTTTTATCTCGCATAAATAATATTGAAGAGGGTAATTCCTCAAACATGTGTTTTTTATACCCTCAGTGGTAGTCATTAAGTCATATCCTACTAGAGGTGGGTTTTAGGGGTCACATTTGGATTTTCTATCAGCCAAAAAAGAATTCCTACAAGGGGTGTGTTATAACATAGTTTATATATAATAATCTTTTTTATCTATATAAATTAGGGTATCCTCAATAATACCATCAAAATATACATTTTGACCTCCTTCCATTTACATATTAAAATGAGAAGAGACCATAATAAATCATAGGTTCTCTAGTGACCCACCTTCACTTGATTATTGGTGAGGCGACTTGAAATAAATTTTTGATATCCTTTATTCTCAACCAAAAAAATTAGATTTCTATATCATGATACATCTTCATAAATCATGGTTAAATAACTCATAATGATGTATGGGGATCCTATATTATCTCTTCTTTCGTACTCATCAAAACTACCACCCATCCATAAACATACAAGATTAAATATTAATCTTGAGTCTATTTTTTAGGTATTCCCTTCATATATTCTTTAATTAATAACATTTCACTCTAAGTTAAACTCTTAAATGACTTTCAAAAAGTATACTAACAAGATTATAATTATTATTTGTTCAAATTCCTACCTACTAAAACTATTATTTCCTAGTTTTTATTAAATAAGAGGCACATAATATTTCACTCCTACATTGACTCATACACCACCCAATACAATATCTTAATGTTAAGCACATTAGCAACAAAATCACCCTTCCCTAGTGTACACCCCATTAAAAAAGACAAACAAATATAAGTATTCTACTCACTTCCACTGCTTCATATTAAAATATATCTAGAAAAAATATATTCTTATGTCTCTTATAATTGATCTAAATCATGGAATTATCATCAAAAAGTTAGTGAAACAATTGTTTTATTGCATAACCCACAACATGTAAATCTATATCATGTGTCAAGTTATACTTTTGTAGACTAGGATTATAATAACCATAAGTGACCAACCAATCATTCTTAAATACAATTCCAAATGAACCATTTTATGAATCATTATATACAATATAACTTATACCTAACTTGAATAAGATAAAGATTGGTTCATATGTAAATAATTAGTCTAAATCCTAAACATTCAACTCACACAAGACATACCTATAAAATATCACCCATTATGGGTACATATTATGATTAAAAGTAACAATATAGAGAAATTATGATTGTTCAATATTAATATCTAGTAAGTTTGATAAATTTTATGACCTAAAACGCACTTTTTTTGTTTTCTACGGGACATTACCACATCAATCATCTTAGAGAAAATGAGATACCCAATATGGATAAAACATCCGCAAATATTTTCACCTCTTTTATATAGAAATGACACATTGAAATATTTTTATAAATTTTCTTCTCTTTTAGTTCTCTTAGAACAATATATATGTGTATTTCATGTTCCACCATTGTCTAGGATTATATCAATATATCTTTAGAAAAAATTACCATGAATTAGTAGATATATGGATAAAATATAATGTTTATGATATCCTTAAACATAGTCATTGAATTAATAAAAATAAGAAATTCCTTAATAACTAATAAAATATGTATCAACTCCTTAATATTTTTATGGAATATAGATAACTTAAACATTAAACTGATGATAGATGGATTATAAATCAATCTTAGAGAACTAGCATGCTCCTCTCAATTGATCTAAGATATATTTTATCTATTGAATTGGGTAAAATTTATTGATTATCACCTGGTTCAATTATAGTGAATCACATATAAATTATGTAAGGTTTCATAGGATCAAATACTACTTTTAAAAGTAGTGAAACACATACGAAATAAAAAATCTAGATCAATTATCCTTTGAAACAAAAACCATGAATAATATAATATGATGAACATAATATTCACTAAATATAGATGAGACTTTTGTATTCATCCACACAATTTATAAATATCACATAAAAGTAAAAAAGTAATTCTTCCTCCAAGTGTTTGTATAGGTTTATGAAAAACTTAATTCATGGGTAAGATCATCCTTATGGACAATATATACTAGTACCTCTCTATGGGGAAGGAAGAAAGAGAAGAGGGATATAGGTTTAGAGAATCAATAAGATACGAACACAAATTGAACACCATTTTCATGTAATAAATCTCTATTATATAGACCTCATGGATGGTCCATGAGCCTTCATACATTTACTCAAATTTTATGAAATTTTAAAGTAATTCCTTGAGTTAAAAACACTTTGTTACTATTCATCCAATAGATGAATTCATTTGATTTTCCCATACGTTTCATCATATGAAACATAGATAATCAATTATAAAATAGGTGGAAGAAAACAAAATTGAAATTTAAAATTTTACTTCCATTTTATCAATCATGACATATAATTTATATATTTCCACATTTGAAATATAGTTATACCATAATCTATGAAAAAGTCTTGGCAGGGTGATATGATATCACTATATCAGATTTAATGATATTACCACAAAAATAATATGTTATTCCTTTGTATCATGAATGGTATACCATATGATATGAATATATCATCTCAAATAATATATCCATAATAAATTTTATATATATTTTCCTATAAGGAATTTCTCCAGAAATATTATACATTCATTGAATCCTCATAGACTTTTTCCCTGTTAACCTTATATTGTATCTCATAAAATAACCTATAAAACAAAAATAAATATCCATTTTGATATTTCCAAAAAATTTAAAATATATCATTAATTTCCACATGAATCATTTCATATGTAATTCTTTTTTTAATGATCATCCAAAATATATATTTGTTTAAACTCAAAAACACATTTAATTTTTTTTTATTTTCCATAATACTTAATTTCCACTTTTCCAAACACAATGTATGGCCTCTAAGGAATTTTCATCACTAGAAAAAATAATGAATTCATAAATAAATAAATGTAAGAAATGAGAAACCTCTATAGAATCATTGGTTCTACACATGATACAAATTTGTCTTGCAAGATCTTCATTAAACACATGTATCTTTATATCGATTTCACAAGTTATATCATATATAAGTATGCATAATATTTTAATGACTTATTTTAGGATAGTAAGTAAATAAATGGAACATAATATTTCAATCCAATATATACACTCATATATTATTTATTATATATGTATAGACTATCTAGATGAATGAACACATCACATTTCATTCACTTTGATGGATAATAACATTACATGTCCCTCATAAAATATATAAGAACATCTGATATTTCTATTTCTTGGTAGACCCATAAACTCTTTTAGTGTATCTCAAATTAGGGTGTAGATGTCATAATTTTCAAATGAGAGGAAAACCCCATCTTAATAAAAATCAACTGATCGCATGATTAGTAACATACCCATCCATTGTCTAATTATCTCATCCTCGGGTTTTTCATAAGTATGGTATCAAAGTATGAAGGTTCTCATACTATGTATATTTTCTAATCTCAGGTGTGGGGGTTTTAATATAAAATATTCACCTCTACCATAACAAATACATAGTTTATGATACTCCATGTGGTAATCATAGTGGGTTATTTAGTACATAAACTCATATTCTATCTCATGAACATATTTAGTATCTCAATATGAATTATAACCCATTATAAAAGTAACATTTCATCACAACCTATAACATTACATTAGTAATATTGAATATGGATAACTCAAATTCAAACATTAATAAGTTAATAATCATCTCATTTCATCATTATATGTAGCCATCATGAAAGGATGATAGGGTCTAGACTTCATTTTATATAACATGCTATGTTTCATATTCTTAAACACATTTAAGTATAATAAAAACTATGAATAAGTTACCATATAATCATATCCAATTTGATAGAATACCATAGAATCCTTATGTTTAATGTAATTTTAGGGTTTTCTTAGACATTTTCAACATCACTATATAACTATAGACACATCACTATTTCACCACCAAATAAATTATCCCACTAAACTCCTTTAATGGTTAACATATATGAATAAATATTTTTTCACAATTATTATATAGAGAATCATATTCTTAATGTTGAACTCTTTGAAAAACTATTAAAACTTTTTTATTTCATAAATCCAAATTTATGGTGTTAATAAGTTTTATGTTTTTTATAGATTTCTTTATAAGATAATCATCGTCATCTTAGAATTTTTTTCATTCAACCTATTCATTAAGATAATTTTGGTAACAAAATGAAACTCTTTACATTGACATTATTTAACAATATAATATGAAATATTTTAAGATTTAAATTTACATTCAATTAGATTTAGACATATATAGTCATATATTATTTATACTTTAAAATTATTTAGGACCAAACATACTCCTACAAGCCTCTCAGAAGATGTACTTTCTTCCAAATATCAAGATATTACAAATAAAGTCCTTTTTTATTATAAAATTACATTTTTTTCTGTAGTATATTTATTTAACCAATAAAAAATTATCATACATTTTCTATATGGTATTATATGTGTTTGGAGAATTATTTTAAATAAATATATTTTTATTTAAAATATTCCACTAAAAGGTGGTGGGAAATTTTTTCCCCCATTTTTTAATAAATATATTGGACAAAACTCTTTTAATCATAATCATTATATAGAATTTCATAAATTATAAACAATGTTTATTAAAACATAATTTCACTTTATTGATAATAACATTTTTATTTTAAATAAATTCTCTTATAATATATTATAAATGAGATAAAAATGTGCATCCTTTCTTCTAAATTCATCTAAGATTTTATGTATTTTAATATATCCATATACTTGATATAAAAATATTTTTCTTCCTTACATGAGTGAATACTTCAACCTTTAATCATCAATCATTCTTCAATTTTTAACACTTTTACATATGTATAACACATATATTATGTATAATAGATATCAAATAATATTCAAAAAAATAATAATGTAATTATACAACATTAATATCTAACATGGACTCTTCATAGGGTTTATTCCACCCCTTTGAGTGTTATATTTATTTCCTCCTATAATGATCGGGCTTCCAACAATATAGGAACTACCCATCAATCCTGAATTTTTTCTTAGGTTGTAAATATTATTTCCCAAAAACAACCAATCTAGAAGATACCCTTCCAGAACCTACAATGAAAAAAAAATTCTAGAATATATAGAATATAATGGCACTATGAAGTCAATGTTTTGAAAAAAGTAGCCGATATACCCCAGTCACCACATCAAATCACCTACACACTAGAAATGTTTTCCAAAGATCACTAAAATAGAATAAAAAACTAAAAAATGGTACATTAGGATTAATGTGGTTTATAACTTAATATTAATTCAGAATAGAAAATTGGAACTTATATACATTTTGTAGAGAAAAATAGAGGGAATATTTTAGTTATAAGAGAACCTTATCATCTGTAGAACCCAACACAAACTCTGATTTATAGGGGGTCTATATTTTAGAGAGACTACCTAGATACGAAAGATGATTTCATCAAGGTTGTGTTGTATACTAATCATAGAATAAGGATACTTTCTAAACTCCCTGATCCCTATAGAAGTTATCTATCTTCCACTACTTTGTATGCTTCTTTTAGTCTTTCATCCTTATACACTATGACTGTCTGGATTTCGATATAACATCCATCGATAATTGGTTTAGATATTCCATATTAAACACTAAAAAATTGATAAAGACCCATACTTTTATAAATTATCTCTGTAGTATCTAGTCAGTTCCAATAATTCCACCATATTTCAATCACTATGGATGTCACTATACATGATCAAAGAAACATCCATATACTATTCTAGTGTATTGACTCAAATGTTATATATAATTTAATGGTCCACACTCTGAATCAATCCTATAACTTTTCTCACATCATTAAAAGAATTTATAACATGTCCTATAACTTCAACACTTTTTACTAGAATTTAGATTTATACTTCATGTCCAATTAATCTTATAAAACCTATTAGATTAATCTTATATAAGATATATTTAATCATCCCTATCCTTTATCAACCAGAATCATTTTTCATGTCGACTTTTCCACTAACTCCTAAAACCTATAACATATCCAAAACATCCTCTAATGATACTTCCACTCGAATAGAATTTTATTACTACCTCATTCTTTCAAACCACTATAGTGATAGCAAAATGTCTCCATTTATTTCTATAATTTTCCTCCCAAAAGTATCATTACAAAAACTTAAACACTTAAATATTAAATAGTTTTTGCACAAAAACCTAGCTATTTATCACTTGAAAACTATTTTCATCGGTTAATCCTTATAATCTACCACTTGAAGACTGTTCATAAGGCTCACACGAAGTACTCAGATTACATCAATAATTTTATCCTTTTCCAATGATCATACAAGAACCACTATGATGAAAATTTTAAACCCTATAGTTTTCTTAACATGGATCACCATTTATTATAGAAAAACTATATTATAGAACATATTGCACGACAAATTTCATTAACCAGGATATCCAACATAACACTTAGTATCAAAAGTAAATTCAATATAATACTCTATATTACCAAATATGAATATGCTCATCCAATCCCCACTAGAAAACACACCCCATATTTTCCATAATATAGCCATATTCTTATCATCCCTGTAACTCCTCTAATTAATCAATGAATTTTTCACCAAAAGAATCAATTTGAGAATACATTAAAAAATTAGAAGCACCATAAAAATGAATTTTCCTTGTACCATTTCTCCACCATAATTTTATTCCACATAATTATAGTCCTTTTTTTAATATTTATCACCTCTCTACTCTAATTTACATCATTTCACATGTTTTATAGCTAACTCCAACAACTTCAATCCACTCCACCTTACACAACTTTTTTCACAAGGTTTATTTAATTTATATAAGAAAAAATAAAGTTTTTTCGTCTTCCAAAAAAATGAACTAAATATTGAGCCTTGTAAACCACCACTAACAAATATAAGTTCCGATAGTTTTATCTATTTTATTCCAAAACTCTTAATCAAGATTCCATAGTTCAGATCATCTGGTACGTCTATATTTTGTGATACCAGAAGAAATATACTTTCATCATAAAATAAAACTTTTGGAATGAATTTTTTCTTATAAATAATAAAATGATTGGATAATCCAACAAATCCTTTATAATTTCACCCTCATTTACCCTTAACATCCCATAATCCTTTATTTCCAACTATATCTTCTACCAGGTTTTAATCCTTCATACTATTATTCTTAATCAAACTCAACCTAGGACCCATTCGTCAAAGGGTTCATTCTATAACTTTGATAACCTCCTATAAGTCAATGAAAATAGTTAATATTATTAATTATTCAACACCACTCATGAAAATAATATTAATTATGTACTTCATGTTGTCCCCCTCCTTTCCTAAAATGATGTTTTCCTAAAAGGAATCTCTCAAGGACTTTTCAATGAGATTTTTTATCTTCCTTAACAAACCAACTATACTTTTAGATAATTGTTCTTTTATAAACATCCCCATGTGAATAGATTATCTTTTTAAAGACACCACTTTTTTTGTTTTACTTCTATCCTTCTAGATCATTTTACTTTACTGAAAATATAACTTTCAAAACCGCTCTTCTTACAACCTCTTCACCATTTGTAAAATTACATTATTGAAAACATGATCTCTTTTTTCACTATTATTATCCATTAAATTAGTATTCCAATAAGATTTTTAAATTTTTTATTAAGAGGATAAAAACCATACCTTTTATGTTTCATTATTGAAGATGGTACAAATTATAGGAGAGTGAAATTCCAGGATAATGAATCAATTCTATAACCAATATATATATACACCATATTATTTAAATTCATGGTAATTTTATGTTTCATAAGTGAATTTCACCTTCTTTTACTTCTAAATATACACCCACGCATTTTTTGTACTCCATGAATCTAAGTTTCATAATATCAAGAAAATATTTTCACACTCTTTCTCACTCAAGTGTTTAATATGCCCATTTGACAACTCACTAATTCAATAAGACTATATAGAATACAATGATACTTTCAATGTAATTTTGGGATTAAATTTTTCATCTCACACATTCTCAAGGAACACTTGTGTAAATTTCCATATATAATTTCCAAAGCATCAGTACAAAACCCATGTACCATCTGACTAATTGAAACTCCATTTATAAAATAATGTTTGTGTTTCTCATTTTTAAACCCCAGAGTTGAAAAACTCAAATAGGTATTTTAAAACATAATTATCTTAAAAAATCTCCCTCATCTAATGGATTCAAAAATCCTCTAGAAACAAAACTTGGGGACCAAAAAAATCTGCCTTAGTAGTCTCCCTACTTCTACTTTTCATCTACAATGCCATCATGTGGAAAAGTCTCCAAATAAATCACATTGACTTGTTATCCTTAAATATTTTTCCTTATATTAACATAAAATTCACCAATTATTACTCATTCAAGTCTTAAAATACACCTTCTAAATTAACACCTTCCAAAACTCCCTATGGGTTCTTTTTGGTTAAGTCTTCCCATTTTTTCTTTACTTATCTTCCAGTTGAATCCCATAAACCCAAACCTTACTCTATTATAACAGAATTTCATAGAAATAATGAAATAACATTGAATATGAAATTAATAAAATCGATAACTATATTCCAAAGTCTTTTACATCGTTTTCTTCCAATTATAACCCTACATGATGTTCTGAAACACCAGGCTAGAGTTTGACATACAAAACTTTGCAACCAATCTCTGATATAAATTTTTATACCAAAAACACCAGATATTGAAGATTATACATTGTAACATACTCTTATTAATAAGTTATAGAATATCTAGAATTTAATAACACCATTAATTTGATTGTCCATAATAATGAAGTTCATAAAAACTAGTCACCACATCAAATCACCTCAAATCCAAACAAAAAATTCCCAAAATCAATAATATGGATGAACACAGTCAAAAAAATTTAAACATTGAGAATAATAAGATTCATAATATATTCATATTTTATAGTATAACACTACAACATATATACATTAAGGATAGAGCAACAAAGAAATCATTTGAGTTATAAGGGAACCCTATCATTTGAAGAATAATACCCAGAATCTGAGTTACAAGGGATCTATTTTTGGAAAACTCTTTCTCAATAAAGAAGAATATTTCACTAACACTTTAATGAAAAAACCTATTTTAATGATACCACATTGTAATTTATTAATGATTTACTAAGGATATTTTATAAAAAAAATCATTCCCTTCGATGTCCCTTTATCATATGCTTCTTCTTTTTTCTCCCTCTAATCTTTTTACCTTATATAATATAGCCATCCTACCTCCAAAATCACTACCTTCAACACTTGGTTAAGATATAATATATTTAACTTTGAACTAATGACCTTAGTCCATTATTTTATAGAATATGCAATTAATTTTAAATAACCAACCCAGTTCAACAAGACTTTTCACTCAAGAATGTCTTCCACAAGGTGGAAATCAATCAAAAAAAGAGAACAAAACTCCTATATAACTGAAAGAGAAAAAAACAAAATAATATAAGGATAAAAGAAAAACATACTGATATAATATATAAAAATATAGTCTAAGGTAAAACTAGAAAGTGAAATAAGATAAGACCAAAAGAATGTCTCCATGTTCCCATCTTTCATCACCAATCTATATCACTATGAAGGAGATGATAATCAAAAGAATTTAGTGAAAATAAAGACACCCATCCCTTTAACTAATCCCTACAAAACCACATCTATAAATATAGGGTGTGAGCATAAATCCCAGCATTATTTCCCCAAATAATCTATACAAAGACTAATACCATGAAAAAATAAACTATATCTTTACAAAAAACCTATTTATAAGAAATTTTGTAATATAAAAAAATTTATAAAGAATAGTTTTATTATAAAATCATTTCATAATCACATAATCGAGGAATATAAAAAGTTAATTAAAGATAAAAAACAATCCATAGATACATTATAAGATAAAAAAGTGAGACATTAAACATGAAATATACCATTATGTGTATAAATAAGCCCAAATGACATAGAACAAGATTTGGATCTTATAACACACTGAGTTTTTAAGAATCTCTTTTTTTAAAAATCATTGAAAACTTTCATTAAACGCAACCTCATGTTTTAAAACCCCATGGTATAAAATTAATATTATTATTTAAACTATACGATTAAAACCAAGTCATTAAATATAACAGTACGAATATTAATAACTAATTTTTAAATATTAATTACATTGGTTTTATAAAAATAAAAAATATTGATAAAAAATACTTAATTTTCATTAAAGTCTTTATATTTTTTGAAGATACAATTTCATCAAAAAATGTTTTTATTCCTTTTTGTGAAAAATAATAAATTTATTTTTAGAACTTTTAAAAAATGAATTTGATAAAATAAACTAACCTTTTAAAATCAGTATTTAAGAATCATCTTTTGGTGAATTTTTCATAATTTTAAAAAAAGATTAATTTTTTGATTAATTGTGAAAAAGAATGAATTTTAATTCAAAAAACCTTTTAGTATAAATTATTTATAAAGTTAAAATATATTTAAAATTGGTTTTAATGTAAAATTAGTTAAATAATTTATATATGAATTCAGTTTAGGCCATTGGGATCTGTTTTATATTGAATTTTGATATAAAAACTTTATCAATGTTTGAAAGTTTTCTCTTTGAAAACCCACTTTCTAATCTCATCTATGAGATTAATTTTATATTAATTTTTTCACTTATGTGAACAGAATTTGGAAAAATGGATTCCATATTTTTTAAAAACAAAACTAATATTATCTTATAAGGTAAAATTATTTTTTTACCCAAATTAATGGTGAAAACAATAAAAATTAATTATCGTGTTTAAGGTAAAAATGGGTTTACATGGGGTTAAACTACAAAAATAAGATTTAAATTAAATAAAAATTGTATAAAATCACTTTTTATGGACATATTTCGACCATATAATGTTTAATTATCTATAATAATCCTTTATTAATCCTTTTTTCTTTACAAAAACATGGTTACACCATTTTATTTTCAAAACATTATAAGTGTTTCACTCACCTCACTTATAAAAGGTCACCCTTATCCTCTCTTCTACAAACCTTAAAAAAAATTGGTTCAAAAAATACCTAAAAACTACCTTCCCAAATTCCCTCATATAATCCTAGAATCTTTATTTTGTTAATAAATACATCCTAGTATGTATTTTGGTAAAAACCTATTGAGATACCTGAAGAGGATGTAACGATCTACAATGAGCATTTTTATTTTATTTATTCTTATTCTTTATTCAATTATTATTAAAACATGATAGTATAATAACATAATTATATTAAAAACACTGATATATTTTTTATTAAGGTTATTAACTAAAATCATCTATAATTCCAACAAATTATTTAAGAAATCATCATTCATGTGTACAATAGACTTTTGCATCACGAAACGACATCATTCAATTTTCCATTACCACCTCTCATGGTTCAGTATGATGATGAATATATAGTATATATATATATATGATTTTAATAACATAATAATACCTATTTAGTCATTATATCATATATAAATTTTTAATTTTCATTCCATATGGGATACAATAATATTGTTCCTGTGTTTGGCGGACTACCACTTCATGAATCAATGCGATTCATTTTCAATAAAACTTTACATGGAAGATAATAATGAAAATGTTAATGGATTTTTGTGATATAAATGAACTAATTATGATATTGATGACATATTTTTCATTATTTAAGGAAAAAATGTCATTTTCGTTCTTATTCACTCACTGATAGATGATAACATCATTCGTGTACTGGTGGACTACCGCCTTCACAAAACGATGTGACTCTATTTTCATCACCACACCACAAAGATGGTATGTATAACTATATGTAAATATATAATATTTTTTATGATATTATGGTAATTAGTGAATTATAATATATTACTTACATAATTTCTATAATGATCATAGAAAAATAGAAATGTTACTCATGCTTATGTACGACCTTCCATCTCAATGATTATAACGTACATCATTTCTGAAAAAAAAAATCTTACATGATTTGTCTGAGAAGTATAATTAATTCATAAATATGATAATTATTTCATTGTTATTATTATTATATATATTATGGTACAATGATCAAAGTAATAATATCCAAAAAAACTCAAAGATTATATGAAAAACAAAGCATTTATTACCAGAAATGTTACTTTAACATGGAATTGTTAATAAACCGGTAATAAAAGGATGTATTTAAATCACATATTGTATGATATATGAAATTTTGGTTATTTAATAGATTTTAATAATATTATATTTATTATATGGTAGTATTTAATGAATATTAAGTATTTTTATACTTATAGTAATAGATTTCTAGTCTCTCTATTATTTCTAAGAGTCATACGAAAATTCACTACTTTTTTATTATTTTTGGTGTACATAAATACCCTTTCAAATGTAATATCATTAACTACTTTATTTTGATGATATTTAAATTTAATTTTATGTAACTATTTATTTGGTCTTATGGTTCAAAATCAACCAAGTCGGCAAGGGATTTTGTCTCAATTTTTCTATTTTTAGACATATGATTATGTTATGAACCTATATTCTTATAAGATTTGTATATTATAACCCTTTGACATGTGATATAATGAATTTATTTATCCTAATGATTTATTATTTTTTATTTAATTACATTCCTTCATGGGGATTAACATTCAAAAACACCAAAGTGGTAAATATTTTATGTTATAATCTCATTATTAATCAAGATTGCTTATGATTATGTTTTCAATGATAGAATATTATTATCTATATATCAATAAATTCATGAATTTTATTCTCCAATATAAATTTCATGAGAATTAATTTTTTCATTTTCATTTTTCTATCTGTATGTACTCAAGAGTTCAAAATTAATGTTTTTAAGATAAATCATCTTTTTTGTCAATAATCATTTTCTTCCAAAACAATGTTTCTTAAAAAAATAAGAGTTGGATGAATATTTTCATCCAGAAATGTTTAAAATTATTTTTCAATATTACTTTATGATTTTTAAATTTTATTTTCTATAAAAATTATTTCCAAAATTATTTTTTATTTAAATTTTCATTTGCAAAGAAAATTTATCTTCCTCATGAAACGTTCCAAGTGATTTGTATTTCAAAATAATTTTCTATCACATATGACATCCATTGGTATAACTTATTATTTACTCAGGAAATTAAATAATTATGTTATTCTTATTATTTATCTGAATCATATATTATTATAGTATGTTTATGAATCACATTTCTCTTCCACGATTTATCTTAGGAAAAATATCTTATAGAACCCATTTATTTTCCACAGGTAATGATATAATGAAATATTTTATGAAACACATTTATTTTCACGGGTTATAATATGATGAATGTTCTATGATCATGTGGAAAATAAATTTATGTATTATTTTTCTAGTGGGACTTATATCACCCTCCAATGTATTAGATAATGATTAATGATATATGAGATCAAACGGTACATTAGAGTTTGTCCCAAGTCCGAAAGAGGAGACATGGGAGGTTATCCCAATCATGAAAGAGCATACTTGGGAGGTTATCCCAATAACAAAATATTATACATGTGATATTTAATAATCCTGAAATATGGTAAATAAGAAGTTATCCCAAGCCTGAAATAGGGTACATGGGATGTTATCCCAAGCCTGAAATAGGGTACACTAGAGGCCATCCCAAGCTTAAAGAAGGTGCATTGGTGGTTAACATAATCCTAAAACATTATGAATGTCATGGTGGGTAGCCTTGCTATAATATTTTATATGCTTATGTGTGTTCCACAATTTTATGTCATGTGCAAGTGATATTATCTCTTGTGTAATGTTCATTTATTCCATTATGATTCATGTATTATGAAATAAAAATATTTATTCAATGACTAGATATTATGATTTTTGATATGTATTATATCGTTTTCATATTTTATGCCCATGTTCCCATACACTTATGTTCATGTTATGCTTATTTATCACCCTTTTTTACCCTTACTGAGCTTCTGATATCACCCTTTATTATGTTTTATTTTTCCATGTTATAAAGTAAGGTTATAAGAAGGGTATTTATATAAATAATACATAGTGAGAAGATATTTATCAGACACATTAATGATCATACATGAATTAAACAGATTGTGTTCTATGTTTCCAATTTCACTAAAATATTAATGTCTACAGGCATGTGTTTGTTAAATGTAATGAATATTTATCTAAAACATGTAATATCATTATAATAGAAGCTTGGGTTACTATATTTGGTATCATAGGATATTTTTAGTAAACCATTGGAAACTAGGATAAGAAAACATTACTGATATCCCTTTGGATATTTCTAATGACATGAATATATATGTCTCTATGAATAAGTATAAGGATGAGTAAATATATAGAAAAATGTCCTAGAAATTTGTTAAAGGATTGATTAAGTGATTTACAAGAAATTTCATCCCTATTTAGATACTACAAGGGGATTAGGATCAGGCATAGAGGTACCTAGGGGTAAAAACTCTGAAAAGGGTTCACTGAGATGGACTTGATCATTACCCAGTCCATGAAAATGGGTCTTGTTTCACACCTGGTTTTACACTCATGGGGGATATGATTTTGAAATTAATAAAATATTTAAGAAGATTCATAAAATATTTAAATAGATTATCAATATTAACAAACTTGGTTAAACCTAAGGTTTCATCGACTAAAAATAAGGTGTCATGATTTAGACATCATATATGTAATTTTTCATGATTATGTGGTTCTATACTATGATTATTGTGTCTTAAATTTTTTTAGTAAATTGTAAGAACCCTAAGGAACCATGTTAATGCTGAGTTTAATAAAAAATATGATGATTATACCCCTAAGAATCAAAATGTTAGGGGAGCTGTAATGTAAAATCTTGTTGTTATGCTCACACAACATTCTGAAGCCGTGAATCATATAGAACCTTAAAATGAGAAAAGGAGGTAACAATGTTATATTGATTCCTTATTATGTAAATTTACACCTTCCTTGTGTGGATCTACTGATCTACTAGTTTCTGAATATTGGATCAGTACCACTAAAAATATAGTTTCCATTCTCCAGCATTCATAACATGAAAAATCCATTATGGTTGTCTACTAGTTGGAATTTGAATAAGATAAATGGTGAATTATTATAAATAATATGAGGAAACATGATGAAATTTTCTCCATGTATTTTTACAAGTTCAATAATATATTTTTCAGTAAATAATTTCCTAGTATATTTCATAAAAATATGGATAAAAAGTTTTTTAAGGTAATGAAAAAGGATGATGAATCGGTTGGTACCTATAAGAAAATATTTACAATACTTGAAAGGTAAAATTCTTGTATTATCATAAAACATAAAATTAAGGTATATAATTTCTTAAGTGGTTTAAAACCAATTATATAAATGTACTTATCCATAAGATAAATTAATTTCTATGAATATATTTTTTGATGTTCTATCAAGGTGGAAATGGAGTTTGGAGTTATGTATCAATCTCGGGGTTTTGATAAGAATAGAAAATAGAGTTCAATAGAAAATTTGGGAACCATGGAGAGAAGGATATGATATTTAATTTATAATCAATGTGGGGGAAGAATCATGAAGTAAACTATCCTAAGAAAATAGTAAGGTTTCATAGATTACAGTATCTCATTATGTCTGGTCAGGATCTGAGGTTTACCTCAATATTATGATGAATTCTTCAACAAGATATTGATACGAAGTTGAGTTTCAAAACTATGTATTATAATCAGAAATATTTTTAGTATAAGAGAAAAACTCAATCCCAAGAGGATATTTTTAGATCTTTTTATTTATACTTAAAAGGTGGTTTGGATCAACAACTTTCTCTAGTTGTTTTTCTTGAAATTGTAGATTTCACTCAAGTATTCAAATTCATCCTTATGAATCCCTATTTGGGAAGAAATATAGAGATCTATCATGCACGAATGAAGTTATGGAAATAAATATATTGGGACATGATATAGTTAAGGAAATGGAAGATAAAGTAAGATGCATTCATCAACACATCACAATAGCTTTAGGTCGGCGGAAAATTTATACGGACAATCATCAACATGATCTAGAATTTGAATTTTCTGAAAAGGTGTTTCAAAGAATTTCTCCAAGAAAAAAGGTTATGAAATTCACTAATAAAAAGAAAATAAGACCTAGGTATATTGGACCCTTTTAAATTCTTAATCGTATCAGGATTATAGCTTATTGTTTGGAACTTCCACCAAACCTCTCTCAAGTTCATGATGTGCTCCATATATATCTCTAGAGAAATTATATACTTGAAACTTCACATGTAAAGAACTCTAGAGTCATATCACTGGAGATATATCTTTCATATGAGAAAAAGCTAGTAGAAATTCTAGATTATAGAATGAATGTTATATGAAACAAGACCCCTCACCAGGTCAATGTTTTTTACTGAAACCCCTAGTTTGAAGATGTTATGTAGAATCCTGGGGAAATGATGAGGCATAAGTATCCTTATTTTTTTATTAGAGTGACTAATTTTTAGGGTGAAATTCATTTTAAGGGTTGTATAATGTAACACCCAATGTTTTTATGAACTTATATTTTTGAAATTTCTTTGATAGCTTGTGTTGCACACAACATTGAATTTTAACAAATCGTGATATATTATTAATATTATTATTTAAACATGAATATTATAACCTAGATATTAAACATAACAACATAAATATTAATAAATAATTTTTAAATATTATTTATAATGGTTTTATATAAATAAATCTCATTGATAAAAAAGTAATTAATTCTCATTTATGTCTTTATATGTTTTGAAACACTATTTTCAAAAAAAATATGGTTTTATTCCTTTTAGTGAATAATAACAGAATTAATTTTTGAAATTTTTGGGAAATTAATTTTATAAAAAAATTCTATTTTTTAATAATAATATCAAAATTATCTTAGGGTGACTTGTTCAGAATTTTCGAAAAATACTTTTTTTGATGAATAGTGAAAATTACTTAATTTTAATTGAAAACTGCCTTTTTGGTTACATTATTTATAATGTGAAATAATTTTTTAAATTTTTTAAAAAATTAAAATTAGTTAAATTATATATCAATTAATTTAATTTATTTAAGTATAATATTTTTCATGTTTAATTTTGATATAAAAGCTTTATCAACTTTTGAACATTTTCTCATTGAAAACCCGCTTATCATCGCGTCTATTGGATTGATTTTAAATTATATTTTTACAATTATATGAAATAAATTTGAGAAAATTGATTCCATATTTATAATCATAATAATTTATATTATCTATTAAGTTCAACTTAATTTTTTACCAAAATGAAGAGTAAAAATAGTAAAAAATAATTGCCACGTTTAAGGTGAAAATCGGGTTTCTATGGGTTAAAATAAAAAAGAAAAAAGTTAAAATGACCAAAAAACTTTTATAAAATATATTTTATCAAAATATTTACACAATATAATGTCTAATTATATATAATAATCCATTTTTTATCCTTGGGAAATGAAAAAAATTCATGTAAAACTTTTTTCCTTTCCAAACAATTACAAGTTTATCACTCACCTCACTTAAAAAATCCGCCCCCTCTCTTCTGTTATTCACACATTAAAACCATTTTTGTTTAGCCATTCCCTAAAAAAATACATTTATAACTTCTTTTATCCCATTCTATATGACTTATTTTGGGTATAAATTTAACCTAGGAAGGATTTTTGGGCAAACCTATGAAGAATACTCGAAGAAGAGGTAAGGTTCTTCAATGAGAATTTTTATTTTACTTCTTTCTACACCTCATTAAATTAATATTACAGCATCATGGTATAATAACTTTAGAATATTAAAAATAATTAGATGATTGTATGTTAATTTAGTGATCTCAAACCATCTACAATCCCATCAAATGGGTTACGAAATCATCATTCTTGTGTATGAGACTATCGTCTTGTGAATAGTTGTCATTCATTTTTCCATTACCACCTATCATGGTTGGGTATTATGATGGATATAAAGTATATATATGTTATTTATAACATAATTATACCAATTTATTCATTATATCATATATAATTTTTTAATTTCTATTCCATATGGTATACGATAACGTTGTTCATGTGTACGGCAGACTACCGCCTCGCAAAGTGATGTGATTTGTTTTCACTAGTAATTTACAAGGAAGATAGTATGGATAATATTAATGATTTTATGTGAAATAAATGACATAATTGTGATATTAATTAAATACTAATCTTTATTTAAGTATAATATATTATTTTATTTCTTTACCTTTTCCACACTAAAATATAACAACATAATTAATGTACATGTGGACTACCACCTTCACAAAACGACGTGACACTCTTTTCATCACCACACCACACATATGATATGTATAATTATATTTAAATAAATAGTATTTGATCTATTATATTATGATGATTGTTCAAATATTATTTATTAATTACCTCATTTCCATAAATATCGTTAAAAAATGGAAACATTACTCAAGCGTACATACGACATATCGTCTCCATGATCATAACATACTTAATTTCTCATACCCATATTTATTGATTGGTCTAAAAATTATAATTAATGTATAAATATAATAATTATATCATGAATATTTTTATGTAAATTATAAAACAATTATTATAGTTATAATACCAAAATTAAAAAAATTAAAACTTATACGAAAAACAAATCAGTTATTACCTAAAATGTGAAATTAACATGAAACTGTTAATAAATGGAAAATAAAAATAACATAATTAAATAATATATGGTATTATAGATATAAATTTTTTTGGTAATATATTTATAATAAACTTTTATGTTTTGTACAATTGGTTATAATGGGTATGAAGGAAGTTGAGACTTACAGTAATAGATTTCAAGTCACCCTTTTATTACTTGGAGACATATGAAAGTTCATAGCTTATTAATTTTGTGTGGTGTATATACTACCCATTTCACACAATATATCATGAATATACTTCAGTTCATAATATTTAATGCTTCATTTTATTTTATTCTTTATAGGGTATTAGGGTTCAATATCTAAAATATCAATAATGGGTCTTTGTCTCAATTTTCCTTCTTTGGGATATATGATTATTTTATGCACCTATATTCTTGTACAAAGTGTATATACAAACCATTTGAAATGTAATATCATTAATTTATTTATCCTCATGATATTTTAACTTTTATTTAACGATATACATTCATTGTGATTATGTTTCAATGTTACCAAAGAGGTAAAGATTTTACGTTACAATCTAATTATTTATCGGGATTGTTTCTGATTATGTTTCTGATGATAGATTGTTTTTATCCCTATCTCATAAAACTAATTAATTTTATTCTACTCTAGTTTCTTCATGAGAATAAATTTTTTCCTTTGTTTTTCCTATCTTTATGTACTTGAGATATTGGAAAGAATGTTTTCGAGAAATCTTATTTTTGGTTAAAACCGTTTTTCTTCCAAAATAATGTTTTCTAAAAATATATTCAAAGTGGAAAGGATATTTTCTAAAATAAATGTTTTAAATGGTTTTTAAAAGATTTATTTATCATTTTTCTATTTTATTTTCAAATAAAGTGATTTAAAAAATGTTATATTTTTAAAAAATTGATTTTTGAAGAAACTTTATCTTCCTCAGGAAATGTTCCAGGTGATTTGCCTTTCAAAATATTTCTCAAGATAAGATAAAATACTTTTATGTAAATTATAAATTAATATATATTTTAACCAAGGATTATATTCTTATTATTTCACTAAATGGTTTGTGATTACAATATTTTTATGATACAGGTTCCTCTTCCATGAGTTATACCATGAAAAAATGATTATGGAACATATTTCTTTTCTACAGGTTATACTATGATACAAATTTTATTGAAATAATTTTATTTTAATGGGTTATGATATGATTAATTATCCATGATCATGTGGAATATAATTTTGTAGATTATGTGATGAGTAGGACCTATATTTCCCTCCAATTAATTGGGTATTTATTAATTTTATATGAGTTCAAATTGTACACAGAAGGTTATCCCAAGACCAAAATAAGGTACGTGGGAGCTTATCCCAAGAGAAAAATACAGTACATAGTAGGTTATCTCAAGAATGAATGAGATTACTGTAGGACCCCGGGACACCCTGATAGGGGAGGGGTGAATCAGGGTGGCAAATTTTTCTTCTTTAAGTTGTGGATCTTGTTCCCACGTTGGTAGGAACTACTTAAACCTGTATGATGGATATGATCAGCAATTAAACATTCACATGCAGAGACAGATGACATAGCTATTTTTACTTGGTTCACCACTAAGGGCTACGTCCAAGGAGCATACGCCGACAGGTTTCCGGTCGTACCTAAATCCACTATGCTTCACTAGCTGCGGATACAACTGTTCGGGCACAGTCACTCTGGCCCAGGCTCACTGCCTTTACAAAGGTTCAGGGATAGCTCACTGCTTCCCTCGGGTCACTCCCGTTGACTCCCCCTGGCTTACTGCCGTTGGGTGAAGTCTCACACAGTTTATAGACGTGAAGGTCTCTTCAATGGATAGACATGAAGTTCTGTGTCTCCTGTTCAGTATGAGACTCTTCTTGCATCAGAGTTCAGAGTTGATGCACTTTTCTGTTCAATCCTCCTTTAGTGCAATGACTGAATGCACTAGATCCCCTGTTTTTGTTTGCCTGAATCACAATCACTTGTGTGATTGCTCAATAATTGATGCTCTGTCAAAGTCCAGATTTCATCCACTGATGAATACTCCTCTTGCCCATGTCCACTGGGCGAACAACCTTAGGAAAGGGTCTTCACAAAGTACCCTACTTCGCACGGCTCCCAATTTTGGAAAGCTCAAGAAATTCTGAGCAAAGCCCCTGCCTTTTCGCGAAGCTCAATCGTGAAGCACTCTCACGATGCTCAAGCCTTCGCAATGCTTGGCTATCGCGAAGCTCCTGCCACTTCGCGAAGCTCACTGAGCCAACGCGGGGCGAACTCTTTTCGCGGAGCTGGGAAAGTCGCCGCGAAGCTCTTGCCTCTTCACGAAGCTCAATGAGCCAACGCGGGACGCAACCTTTTCGCGGAGCTCAGATAGCCACCGTGAAGCTCAACTTTCACGAAGCAAAACTACCTTCGCGAGTGACCTTTGCGAACCGAGAGCAATGTTTTTTCGTTGAGAGCTCTCTCTCTTTCACTCGAAGGGGTCGGCCTCTATTTATAGGCGATTCCACCAACCCTCGTCCTTTCTACACAAAGTCAACGCCACGTCAGCACCAATCGCGAAGCTCCGAACTTCCCGCTGAAAATCTCTCAAAATCGCGAAGCAGAACGGCAATTTTCCATTCGCGGAGCTTAACGTAATCGCGGAGAAACACCGCCAACATACCTTCGCGACTTCACCGCGAAGCTCCCTCGCGAAGCCCAACATTCCTTCGTGCCTTCGTCGCGAAGCTCCCTCACAAAGCCCTTCTCCGCCGCGATGCGCTTCAGCCTCTGCCGTTCGCAAAGCACACCGTCAACATTCCTTCGTGGCGCGCACCTTCATTCTTGGAGCTCCCTCGCAAAGCCCTTCACCGCCGCGAATCTCTCCGACCTCTGCCATTCGTGAAGCTTAACGTAATCGCGAAGACTCACCGACTCCATTCTTCTGGTCTTCGCGATTTCCAAACCATGCATCCCATCTTCGCGAAACTCATGCCTTTTCCATATAAAAATATAATCTTCCAGGAAATCCACTTTTCGCGATGCTCAGCAACTTCCAGATTTTGGACCCCCAAAAATTGGCAAACACTGGAAAACGGCGCCACCTTGTATCTGCTCTTTTAGTCCGCCTCCAGATCATCCATTCCTTTGTCGATGTTCCATAAATAAACCATGGATCATTATCCATAGTCCTCGAACTCGATGTGCCCCCATGGAATCTCTTTTTCCAACAAATTTGTATGTCGTCTGTTTGCTTTGTCGACAAGGACGATCACCTCAACAGCGCTTCTTCTTGGTGATCTGTATACTTCAGCAACTCTTCTTCTTTTATCACAACCTCCACTATTGTGATATGTAGTCTTTGAAGGAAAAGCTTTAGCATCATCATCTTCTATGACAATGTGATTTTCATGGCTATCGCATAATTCCAATCATTGCACATTGTCTTCTTCTTCAACCGTCATGATCAACTTCATGCAAAACATGTGATCTGATTCTTCAAGAAGTCTCTTGCATGGTTCTCACCTCATTCTTCTTTAATTGACCTCAGATGGATCTCACCCCACATTATTCATTGTTGTAAACAATGTATCACCTTTGACACATGTTCTTTGAGCTCACGATCAGTACAACAATCGTCTGAGTCACTACTCCTCTACTTCATCGGAGTACTTCATGATCTCCTTCATTGTGATCTTCCATTCCTCCATTTTATTGGAGTACTTCTTGATCTCTTTCATTTTGACATTACATTGACAACTATTGACAACAAATACAAACCTATAGACAAAGTGGTTCCAACAATCTCCCCCTTTGTATTTTTTTGTCAATACCTTATACATCTTCTGAGTCACTACTCCTCTACTTCATCGGAGTACTTCATGATCTCATTCATTGTGAGCTTCCATTCCTCCATTTTATTGGAGTACTTCTTGAGCTCTTTCATTTTGATATTCCATTGACAACTATTGACAACAAATAAAAACCTATACACAAAGTGGTTCCAACAGGTACATGATAGGTTATCCCAATCCCAAAATAGGTTACATGTAGGTTATCCCAATCTTGAAATAGGTATATGAGAGGTTATCCCAAGCCCAAAAGAGCATACACGAGAGGTCATCCCAAGCCTAAAGTAGGTACATGGGTGGTTGACTCTAGCCCAACATGTTATGAAAGTCTTATTGGGTATCCATATCATAAGATTTTATAGGATTATGTTTATTTAAAAATTTTATATCTTAGTCCAATGTTATGATCTCATGTATCAGGTTCTTTGATTCCCTTGTGATTCATGTCTTATGATCTTCTGATATTTATTCCATGACCCAATATTATGATCTTTGATATATAGGGTATGGTTTTAAAATATTATTATCAAGTTATCATACCCATATGTTCATGGTATGTTTCTATATCACCCCTATATACCCTTACTAAGAATACAATCTCACTATTTCTTGTGTTTCATTTTTCTTTGTTATTAAGAATAGTTATAAGTAGCATATGTCTATGAAGAGTACTTAATGGGAAGATCCTTTTGGTAAATACTGAATATCATTCACGAATTATGTATATTGTGATCTATGTTTCAAAAGGCATTAAACTATTATGGTCCTTAGGCATGTGCTTGTGTAATGTACTAAATATTTATCCAAAAAGATGTAATATCCATGTATGAGAATCTTGGGTCTCTATATCTTGAGCCTATGGGAATATTCTGTAAAGACCCAAGCTTGATATACATATAAATTACATTAATTTTTCATAATACTTAATACAAGACACAAAAATATTCCCAAAGATCGTATTAGTTTAGTGTCACTGGAAACATGGAACATAATCTTCTAACTTTATGAAAGATCTTCAAAATATTTTATAAAGATCTTCCCCTTTTGATTTCCTACCTAAAATAGTTATTTATATCTTAGGGAAAAAACATAAAAGGGTGATCTCAAATGCTCATAAGGGCAAACATGGAGAACATAAAACAAACCATAAACATTTGAACATAATGTTTAAAAATCAAAATCTTGAGTCAAGTAATAAATCTTGGGAGAACGTAAGGCATAGATCATAAAGGAACATTAACCATGATAAAATAGCATTGGCATAAAACATGGAATTTTGGAAAATAAATAATCACATAATTTGATTTCCATAGTAGCCAAGGCATTTCTTCCATGACTATCATAGTGAAAAAAGACCATTACTGAACTGGGTTTACTTTCTGTTCCAGCCATGTATTACATAATCATATTTTCTTGTCATTCCAGAACTGTATTACTGAACAAGATTTACTTTCCATTCCAGTAATTTTTATATCATGAGATATAAATCTTTACCCAATTCATTAGAGGAAGATAATTTTCCCATACATCTCATAATTAAATCATTCTTACATGTTCCACAAAAACAAAAACCATTCACCATAACTTAACCCAAGGAAGAAAAAATGGTTTTCTTAAACATTATTTGATCATAACATAAACTTTATAAGATAATTGTATTTCATAAAAAATCATCAGAAACATAGTCAAATCAAATTAATAATTGAGATAGAAACATAACCCTATTCTATCTTATATGGAAAATAATTTTGATAAAGCACTTGATCTTAATTCTTGAGGAAAATATCCTTTCTTCTCTAAAAATGATTTCTCTTCTCAAAATGACACGAAATTTTAAAAGGAAATAATTTAGTTGAAAATAAACTTGAAATATTGTAGGATAAAATTCATTTAAATAAGTCGTCATGAAACGTTACAAATCCATTCATGTTTTATAAGTTAAAAAAACATTATCCTTGTACTTTTATCGGAAAAGTCAAAAAGTACCCAGTATGGTAAAAAAAGATTATTTCTATACCATGTAGTAAAATTTAAAATGGGTAAAAATGACTTTAAAAATACATAGAGTAATAATAAAAATTTTATGATAACATTATTAGAAAACAAGTACGTTGATGATAAAGATATCCCCAGTAAATACTTACGTATAAATACTCTCGAATAAAAATGAGATTCCAAAATTATCCCTTACCTTATATATGATTTCTTCCATATGTATCTAAAACTCATGTATATTGGATTTAAAAATATTATTAACTTGTAAAATAAATATAATAATATTTATTATATATGTTTAACTTATGACTTTATATTACCCGTTCATTTTTCAATTCCATGTTAAAGCAATGTTTTGGGTACTAATTGTTTTATTTATCGTACGTGTTTGGAATTTTTATTCTTGATTTTAGTACTTAGATCATGATTTACTTATTTTAAGAATGTAAATAAATATTTATATATCATATATATCCATTATATATATATAATATATATAAAAATAAAATGGAATACACCATTCATAGAGACGATAGGTCGCACGTACGCATGAACGCTGTTTTGGTTTCCTTAATGAATTTAATGAAAGTAAGTAAATGACAAAAATATATACATAAATACAATATCAGTATTATGAAAAATATTTCATGTTTGTTTATTATATATAATTTATAATCATTCTTGAATGGTTAACATGGAGAATGAATCTCATCGCGTCGTGGAGACGGTAAGTCGTACGTACACACGAGCGACAATATTGTTCCCATAATTGTTGAATGGTATTGAAGTTGATAGTGTATAATATTTCAAAATTAGTATAATTTTATAATAATAATATATATTTATTATTTCCACCATTATACCCATCCATGTAAGGTGGTGGTAAAAAACAGATTACACAATAGCGTGGAGACGGTAAGCCCTACGTACGCATGCACGATGATTTCATTTTTTGTTGAATGGATAGAAGGTGAAATAGGGTTTTTCATATTTATAATAACAAATATTATATGAGTGGTATTTATTTTATTACTTTATAATGAAACAACTAATGGCGAGGAATTAGAAGAAGAAAGAAATTTAAATGAATCGGTAGAAGAGGTTACCTCTTCCTCAAGGTGCCAACTTTAATTTTCCTCTTAGGGAACTAGAGATGGTATTTGTAGAATACCAACACCTATAGAATGGAAATAGGTAATTTTAGAAAATAAATATATATATTTTGGATGATCTTGAAGGCTCAAAATGGAGTGAAGAGGAGAGGGATTAGGTTCCCTTTTATAAGAGAGGAGAGGGGAACTTTAGGAAACTCTCAAAATATTAATTTATTACAAATTTAATTTCAATTAAAAATGGTCCAAAACTTATTTAATTCGAAGGGAAGATGATTTTGGTTAGAATAACCATCATCCAAGATTTTTTAGACAAGTTTTTAATATTTTTTATCCTTATCTTTTTTGTTTTACACTTATTTTACCCTTTTTAATCTTACTATGATATCATGTTATTTACACATTGTGGGTCAATGTAATTACCATATCATGTAAAAAGACTCAGAAAAAGTTATTTATGACATATGTGGACATATATTAACTATTTGGCTGAATCTTATATTTTTATGAATTCAATATGATTTTAAAAACTATTTAATGTTTTAAGTTATGAATTTTGTCAATTTTGGACATTATTCATACTTATCTTTTTTTAATTCATAACAACCAGATTCCTTTGAACCAAAGGAATTAAATAATCCCTAATATGTCATTTAAATAGAAAAAATTCGTGGATGGAAGAAAAATATTCAAATTTGATATATTTTAATATTTATAAATTCATTTACTTGAATCTTTCATTAATGAGGTAATCACTATATCATAATTGTTTCACAAATAAATATATATATCTAATTTCTAAAAAATATAAATAAAATACCATGAAATTGGAAATATATTTATATTTCTAATGACTATTTATATATATATATATATATATATATTTATTTATTATATAACCCTATATTAAAATCAATTTAGTAAAATATATATATTAATGTTATAATTATCTTTACTTTAAATTAATTCTTATAAAATGCCATTGTCACATCCAACTAAATCCATGAGGTCCCAAAATCAACCTATGGATTTCAATTGTCGGAAATATATCATCCAATAGTATTAGGACAGATTTAAGGGTAGTTTTATACAATTAAATTATTATTATATTTACCCTTATTTACCAGATTTACCCTTTAACCATGGTAAATAAAAATAATTACTAAAGTTATTATACATAATGTTTGAAAATAAAACGTATCTATTCATATAATTTGAACCTTATGATTCCAAATATGGAATCCATTTTCCCAAACTAAAAACACATAATTTTCAATAATTAATTTAAAATCAATTTCTGTTGTCAAAACCAAAAAGTGGGTTTTTTAAGAAGTAATAACTATCAAAAGATTGATATGTTTTTATTTCAAATTTAAAATTAAAATTACTTAAAATGGATAAAATTTAGTTAAATTATAAAAATATAATTTAAATAAACTTTAAAACAAATTATAATGTTAATCTAACTATATAAATAAATTAATCAAAAAGGCAGTTTTGAATTAAAATGCATTATTTTTCATTATTCATTAAAATTTGAATTTTATCAAAAAAATACCAAAAATCAAAAATAAAAGTAAATTTTTATGTCCTTATTTTAAAAAGAAAGTTAATTTTGTCAAATTTAACTTATAAAAATGTCAAAACTATATTCAAAATGGATGTACCATCAAAAGGCGGTAAAAATGCATTTTTTTTTTGAAAAATACTTCTTTTATCCGAAAAATTGATTTTTTTTCTCATATCCTATTCTAGAAAATGTGTAAGATGAACGGTAATATTATATTAAATTAAAAATATGGCTCATAATATTTATAATGTCAAATATATATCCCATTTAATAATGATATTTTAATAATATATCATTGTTTAGTGAATCTCTGTATCACGTACAACGCAATCTATCAAGGAAGGTCGCTCTTGTGGGTAACGTAAGCCAAGAATAGTATTGTGTATACTACAAGATATTATGATTTTTTGTATAGCTCAAATTATTATTGGTGTAGTGTACAACACAATACATCAAATAAAACAAAAAGAATATATCCCATAAAATCTCGGGGTGTTACATATGTACTCAAACATATAAAAAGAACACTAATCCAAGAATAATGTGAATATAATAAATATAGAATCCTATAATAGTCTATAGATATCAATCCTCTAGTATTTTTACACAAAATAAAGTTATTTACATATGTTTCTCGATTCACCCAAGGTTCCAAATGTTCTGTATTTTCCAAAAACCATTTTAAAACCATGCTCACCAATTAAAAAAATAACAGTGAAGCATTTCAACATCTGTTAATTAAAATATATTTTATAATAAAAACCACCATTATCTAATTTCATTGAACAAATAGCATGAAAACATCTATTTTATATAAAACCCCTTTAAAAATAGTCACATTTTGAATCAAATACACTTTAATACAAAACAAATCAATTTTATAAAACAACCCAAATGAATTTAAAATAACTTTATGTAATTTATGAGTGAAAACCTTGTTATAGATACAAATACCACATGAATAGTGAAAAAATAATCGCCTTCAAGAATGTAGATCCATAACAACTAGATCAGGTCCACAGAAGACATTATCCACAATAATAAACATCAAATATCTATTAAACCTATTAGATCCAGTAACCATAGACCAATAAAGTTCCAACTCATCATGTGAAAAATAGATCATGTGAGGATATAAGAATATGAGAGAAACTAGAATAAAAAATGTATTATTGAATGAATAGATCTATCAATAATGAAGGATAACTAAAAACAATCCATATGTAGAAGCATCTAAAGGAATTTGGAAGGAGTAGTTTGATCATAATGGGGATTAGGATGTGATTAGGTATAAAAAGAGTTTAGGGAAAACAGGTAAATTCCATTATTTTAAAAGGTTTACATCAGGGAGTAAGATTGCACTAAATAGTTAGACAAATCATGCACCATCCAAGTGTAGCCTCTCTTTATTTGAAAGATAAGGCTCACAGTTGCCTAGTAATATCCATATTCTTATAGAAAACTATTATTTAGTTATGTGATACCTTTATACAACCACCCAGATACCCACATAGTTTTCTTGAATAATCTCATAGTTTTACAATCCATGAGCAATTCCACTAGATCTTCATAGCTCCATACCACTTGGTTAACACATAGTTAGTACTAACAGTATTTCCAAATTATTAGCCTTGCTTGTTTTCTCCAAAAAACCATGTTTGAAGCCCATGCCTCATTGAGACCTCTACAATGATCTCAATTAAAAAACAAGATCAATATAAATCACACTTTTTTTTGAAAAAGAATATAAAGCACACTTATGACCTAGAGTGAATCACAATTATCCCCACCAAAAAATCTTTTTATTCATAGAATTTTATTAAGATCCTAAACTCTCAAAAAGAGAATAATAATGATACCTCATAAAAAATTCCCACTCCCATGTCTCATGTCTATCTTATCTTCACTACCACATTACACAAACTAGGGGATTTATTTTACCTTAAATTACCTTATATTGAAAATCCATAATTGCAATTGGTTGATCAACCATATAGGTTTCAAGCTCAAGATCAATGCATTCATTTTCAATCACATGGGAGGGGTCTGTTTGATGCCTCCTTGGTTACTTAACATGAAGCATGTCATGAATTAAAGGTAATAAATTGGAAAACTCCAAACAATATTCCACATTTCTAGGCATTTCAATGATCTAAAAGAGGGAAAACCTCAGGGCCAACATACCCTGCCTACGAAACCAACGGTGTCCCAACTGAGGTAAAACTCTGAGAATGAATTGATCACAAAGTTTGAACTCTTGAAAGTTATGAGATTTGTCCTCATATAATTTGTAATTATTTTTAGCAATCACTAACCTATTATAGATTAAAAAAATATCTTATATTGGGAAAGGCCTAACCAAGGACCACTCTCCAAACTCCTCCCAGTACAAGGGAGATAAACATCACCACCCATATAGTGATTCAAAAATACCATCATAATCAAATCCTAATAAATATTCTTATTGGAAAATTTCACTAGAGGAAGATGATATTTCTTGGAACCCCCAAAATTAGTAACATATGCACAGAGTATATCCTCAAGAATTTTAATAGATTAAATGTTAAACATGTTTGTCAGTAGATTATGTTTTATTCTTAATTTTAATTGGGAACCCATCGCCTCTTACAAACATTTACAAAAATTGGATGAGAAATTCAAGTCCCTGTCATTAAAAATCAATAAGAGAAAAACATAATTCTTCATATCCTCCTAGATGAATAAGTGTTAGAGATGATCCACCTCTATCATCTCCTTGATAGGTAGGAAATGATATAGTTTTTTAAATAAATCAATTATCCCCAAAATATAATCCATCCTCCTTGGATTCCATGGAAAACTAAAAAAACATGGAAATCACATCCCAATTCCATACAAGAATGGGTAAAGGTTCGAAAAAAATAGTGTGTATCTAGTGCTCCACCTTAATTCCCTAAAAATTATAGCCTCATGACATAAATTATGAAAACAACCACCTCATCCTCAGCCACTAAAACTATTATCTCATATCATGATACATCTTGGATTTCCCACAGTGTATGGACTAACATGATCAATGTCCATTTCTATCAATTTATTTCATAGAGATTTAGGGATAACCAACCTACCACAAAAACACAAAGTTCCCATGAGATACTGAGACCAAACATCCAAGGTATCCCCACCATTTATAATTTTAATAACATATAGGGAATTAGAATCTGACACCTACTCAGCCTAAAATCTCTCAATAAATGAGGATCCATCATTCACTTAGGCTAAGAACACCTTCCCACCATCTTCTTTCACTCCCAATCTCAAATTATCAAAAAAACTCATCAAATAACACTTGTTTATTGGTTCCTTTATGGTTTTAATTAATAATTTACTCCTTAATACATCAATGACCACATTCCCCTTATCATGAGTATAAGAAATATCAAAATCTAATTCATAAATATACTCAATCCAATGTATTTTTCAAATGTTCAGATCCATATGAGTAAAATTATAATTTAGAATTTTATAATAAGAATATACCATGAACCTCTCCCTAAAAATGTAGTGACACCATGTTTTAAGTGTATGTATAATAGCTGGTAACTCAAGATCATCAGTAAGGTATTTCTTATCATGATGGAATATTTTTACAAATCCATAGTCCACCACTTGTTTTCCCTAAATTAATAGACACCCCAATCCCATACATGAAGCATTTCAGAAAACATCCTAACCTAAACTTGGTTCTAGAAGAGTCAAAACTAGATCCAAAGTCTACCTATTCTTCAGTTCTTAAAAATATCAATAACTCTTTCCATTTCATTCAAGTGTTACATCCATTTAATTCAAATATGATAATGGATATTCCAGATTAATTTTTTTTATAAAATCACTTGTAATAACAAAAAAAACCCAAGAATGTCTACATATAAAACATATTTATAGGCCAATATCATAACATCATTACCAAAATATTTTCAGGATCAACTATGATTTTCCTCTCATGTATAACCAACCTTAAAAACCACACTTATTGGATCCAAAATACTCACATGGAATTCCTACCATACAAGTGATGTTCTTTCAACATTAAAAGTATGATATCCAAATGAAATATGTGTTCCTCCTCTAACTTGGAGTACACAAAAATATCATCCATGAACACAATAATTAAAAAGACTAAGAACTAATGAAATATTTGGTTCAATAATTCCATAAATACCTTAAGATCATTAGTGATTATAAGGGGAATAACTAGAAACTCAACATTCCCATACCTCCTCTGAAACATTGTCTTGTGTATATTCTCTTCTCAGACTCTCAATAACTTATAACATAACCAAATTTCAATTTTTGAAAACCAATGATCCTCTCTCAATTGATCTGAGATATCATCAAATGTTTTTAATGGATACTTGTTTTAAATGGTCACTTGATTTACCATTTGATAATCAATGCAAATTTTGAAGATCCTCTTAGCCTTCTTAGAAAAGAGGATAGATGAAGCCCAAGGTTACATGTTAGAATACATAAATCCCTTGGATTCAAGATCTATAAGGTAAATTTTAAGTTCTTATAATCCAACAATTATCGTGTGATAAAGTTTAATATTGATTAGAATCATTTCAGGGAGTAGGTAAATAGTAAGATAATTCTGTCTATGTAGTGGTAACCAAGATAAATAATCAGAAAAGACATCGATGTATGCAATGGAAAATATATAAAGTGGACTACTCCAGAGAGAGTCAATGACATCATGGAACATATCTAACAACTAGTGTGGCATTATTCCAACATGAGGAACAACATGCCTTTCTCTCCCAGATCTAGAATCCAACTCACATTGAAAGATATTAGAGGATCTATTTGAATACAAAAACTAAATATGATGATGATAATAATTGACATGGTCCTTAACACTGATCATCCAAACTATGATAATAATAAGGATTATGGCATCAAGGTCGGGGAGAAGGAAGTCCCACACCACTTCATTGTAGATTATCATCACCTGACATGTGATACATCTGAAACCTTGTTCAGAACTCTTTCCCAAAGGCCCAAAAAGATCCAAAAATAATTAAATAAGTTCTTAATTCAATCCCAACATATCAATTCACTTTAACAATATAAAAAATTAGTTTTAACTATATCAAATAATGTTAGTACCATAGAGGATGAAAAAACATAGTACCTATAACATTATTTTTCCCTCCTTTAGATCCCTCTAGAAAATACTCGGCTACATAAAGACATCTAGTCTCATAACCTCCCTAAAATTTCTTAGCTGCATAAACATCTCCCTTGGCATGAGGATAAGGCCCACCACCCATGGAAGTATCAAAATAAACCAACGAACCCTTGGGGAGAGTCGATATATCCTTACTTCCTTACTACATCCTTTTGTAAAGACACCTGATATGGCTATATTTTCCATAATGATGACATGTATGGGGTTATTTTATATAATTAGGCATAGTATGAACTAACCTTCTACATTTATAGAAAACAATTGGTTGTTGTTTTGAAAAATCCCCTAAAATTAGTCATGATGAAAACATAAAATCATTATATTTATTTTTCTTATCAGAAAACACACCCTGGAAAATTTATGAAGCAACCAAATCTCCAACTACACATATTTTTTCAGATATTTCTACCTCCTCTATCGTTGATTTTTCGAATGCCTCTACAATGTCTGAAAAGAATAACAGAATCAACATTGACCGAATATCGAACCTCATACTCATCTAGAAGATATAATATTTAAGTTAATCATTATTAAAAACCATGGGTGATAGATTCAACAACTCGTTTAAATGGAAATAATACTCCAACATTATACACTCCTCTTTCTCTAAGGTAAGAAACACTTAGGTATTTTTTATTCTAAATGTTTCAGGATAAAACTAATGGTTGATAATTTCTTAAAGGTTTTCAAGGTATGATCCTCACAAAATATATATTTCAGGATAGTAAAATCTTCTTCAGGGTCCTTTAAGTATATAATTGAAAAAAATATATCTAAGATTCCTATAGAGTTTTCAAAAAAATAGAAGATCCATTCAAACCACTCAATCATCTCATCATATTTCTTAGGTTCATAATTATCACAAAATATAATTTCATTCTGCATAGTAAATTTTGAGACATGATCCACCACTCATATCATATTTCTAACACCTTTTTGACCCATATACTGAATAGTTTAGATCACAGTTTCCACCAAATAAGGTCCCATTGGATGTTTTTCCTATAGAAACTATCTCTCATCTACCTCACTCAGATTCAGAATATATATTCTAAGAGGAATTTTCTAATAAAAAAACTATAACCAATCAGTTTAAGAGAAAATATACAAATAATATTACCAACTTCAATAATCAAAATTAATTCCTTTTAATGATAAATAATTTAAATCAATTTTTGATTATATGAATGAAATACAAAAATGTTAACAAGGAATATGTTTATTTAAATAAAACCCAAACCTATTTCATTTAAATAAACTCAAAAACCATGAATCAAGATTATAAAAATCCATAGGCACCCTAGGTTACTCAAGCTTAGGCAAAAAAGTGAGCTATTCAGGCACCCTCCTACACTTACTACTCAAATTTTGATGTTTATAACTCCTATCAAACTCATACCTTGAACTAAACTCAGGAATTTTTATAACAAATCAAGTTGGGTAATCCCTCTAATTCCATTTTTTGACAAACCAACCTAGTTAAACTAGAAATGTCACCCAATAAGGTCTACCACAAACTAGGAATCAAATCGACAGGAAAACAAGTGTCATACATAATTGAGAGAGGGAGAGAAATAGAGTAGAATATGAAATAGAAACAAACAACCATGACATATAAAAAGTCAATCCAATGAAAAATCTATATTGTGAAACAAGACAAGTACAAAAGTAAGTCTCCATGTGACCATCCATCACCACTAATCAGTATCACTAGGAAGGTTATGATAAACTAGAGAAGTCATAGAACTACAAGATTCCCTTCCCCTTACCCGATTATTAAAAAACCACACCAGCATATGTCTAAAAGAAAAATAAGGGTGTGAGAATAAGGAGCAATATTATTTCACCAAATATTCTATACAAAGTCTAATACCATGAAAACATTAGCTATATATTTAAAAAAAATCTAATTATCATAGAATTATTGAAAGATAAAATAATTTTTTAAAAATATTTTGTTTTCATAAAATAATTTCATATAAACATAGTCTAGGAATAATAAAAGTGAATTAGATCACGAAAAAAACCATCTATAGATATGTTATAGGATAAACAAGTAAGCAATAATAAATGAAATTTACCAACATGTGTAAAACAAACCATAAATGAAAAACAAACATATTGTGATCTATATTATAAGAACAGATACAAGGAATCATAAATTAAATACTAATCCATGAACAATATGAATCCAACTGGTATCATGTCATGTAAAAGCATGTCGATATCAAAATTCTAGTGGTGTTACACCCACTAAAGTGACATATGCCCATTTCTTAATGAAGTCAAGGAATCCAATGTTCTATGTTTTCCAAAAAAACATTTTTAAACCATGATTAACATTTAAAAAACATTTATAAATTGAATAAATACCTTTTTACACTTTAAAATTCACTGTATAATCTAAACCACCTTTACAGAATTTCATCAAACAGATAATGTGCCCAACCCTATTTATAAAGAAAATCAACTTTAAAAAATGAATATCTCAAAACAAATACACTTTCTTCTGGAATCAAGAAATTTTAAAAAGGTAATTCAAAATAAATTCAAATAATTCATGAGTTAGAAATTTTTTTAGAGACATCTAATTCAAAAATGGGGGAAAACTAGTCACCTACAATAATATAGATTGGGAATGAGTAGATTGGGTCCTCTGAAGCCTTGATTCACAAGAATCAATATCAAATCTCTTTGAAACCCCTTTTATCATAAATCCATAGATAAATTTGGTTCTAATGAGATATGGGGTGAAGAGATAAAGTGAGTAACTAGGAATAGGAGAGAGAAATTAATAAAAAATGAAGCATACATTAATGAGATTCATCAATAATGAAATAAATTCAAAAATACTCCAAAGGGAGAAGATTCTATATTGTTGGGGAAGGTTTAATTAAAAATAATGGGTATTAGGAGGTTATTGTTTATAAAAATGACAAATAGAAAAGAGTTAAATTCCATCTTATTAAAGGTTTGGATATGGGAACATAGTTAGGTTGTACTGTTAGAAAAACCATGCACCAAACGTGTGTGACCTCTATTCCTTTGAAAGTCCAAGAACATGTTTAATTGAGAGTACCTACTGATTTGATAAATCCATGCTCAAGCCAAGTGACACCACTTGGTAACCACCTAAACACCCATATGGTTTTCATAGAAAGCCACACAATTTGACTAACCATGCTCAATCTATGAAAAATTTCATTTAAGCCTCATAGTGTCGCACCACACAGTTACCACACAATTAGTACTAACCTTGTTCCCAAACCATTCTCATGGAATGTTTTCTCTAAAATCCCATGTATTCTACATCATCGAAAACTTCTTGAGCTCTTAGTATAAATTTTTCACCTTATACTAGCATCTAAATCCATCCTCTGCATCATTTTAATCTTACATATCACATTTCATTAATCATACATATGATTTGTTTAATCCTACATAGATGTTATCACCAAGAATTAGTATATATTCCAATGTTACTACTTCCTATAAATATAAGTGTTTTATTAGTAAATTACTCTTTCATCACTTACTATATATGAGTATGTTTCTAATTTATCCTAATTTTATACTTCTATGGTGTTGGTGAGCTATCTAAATTTATTTGAATTTTTCCTTAAAATATTAACATTCTATTTACATTAAAAATTAACCATAAAATATTATTCACACCAATACCTAAAATTAATAACATTGATTGTCTTCTATAAGATAAAATTATGGAATTTCAAATAAATTTTTTCTTCTTCCCATTTGATCATTTACCCAATTTCACTAACAATACTACACTTAAGCATATGATTCCCATGTCTTAATCAGATATCCTCGACCTACTAAGGATATTAGGTAAACTTTTACTAATCTCAATCATATTATAGGTTATGTTAAGCTATCATAACCTTTATGTTAATTATTTTATAATGAATCGTGTATCCATATTAATCCTTAATGAATATCCCATCCACTCTAAGTCATTTTAATAACCAATATTATTTAGCACATGAGTGGAGACTAAATTTCCTTCAGATATCTTTCATTTAAAAATGAAATTGAAACCTTTTAGCTCTCATACCATTCCTATTCTTGATAGATAATATCCATGTTATCTATAATTTTGAATGCATCCATGTTGTAAGGTCACTTTTGAAACATAGGATTTATAGAAATATGAATGAGAGTGTAAACAATCAAAAATTCCATTACATTATTATAATAAGAATATAGATCCTTTTTTATATTATAAATAATTTTTCCCTTATAATACTACAAAATATTTTAATAAATATTTTTGGGGCTATGAGCTGGTAAAGTGCATGATTCTAAGGCCCGATGAGCCCAAAATTAATATTATAAAAATATTAAACATATTGTATATCATGCACATATTTTTTTCATAAATAATAAAATATCACTTGAATAGAGTCTCGGGTCAAAAAAATATAAAACCAAGGTTCAATATTCAGTGTGGGTTTTACCCTAGGCATGACCTAAAGTTGTTTGGTGTCAGGTGTTTAGATGAGGAAACTATGAATGGGTACCTTAAGGTAATTAATTTATTTATATTTAATTAATTCATTTAATACCCATAACCTATTTACCTATATAAATATCATATTATGGGAAATCACTAGGTTTATATGAATAATCCTAGGATCATTAACAGAAGGATTTTGTTGTTCTTCAATGGATTATCAAGATCGAATAATGAACGAAAACCTGATCAAGGTTAATCAAGGAACAACAAACACAACAGGTCCCCTCCATCAATAGCAACTATGTTCTTCACCAAAGATCGATATGAACTAAGGTATAGAATATATTTTTTTGGATTTATTCCCTTTTGAATAAAGAAATAATGTATTAAATTATCTTTTTTATATATTCCAATTTACTAACAATTCCATGACCCCTATAAGTTTTTTATTCTTTATTTTATCTAGTTAATCCCCTCCATTCATTATTATCATCAATTTGATGTAATAATTGGCCAAGAAAACTTGTGTAATGAATTTTTCCATTTTTTCTTGTGACTTTATCATCTCTGTTCATTTTGTTCTTCACCACTAGCCAATGGGGTCATGGTTCAACTTTTTTTGGGCGGGTTCGAGCATGATAGAACAACTAGATTCATTGTGGTAGTTTGAAAAACATAAAGATTGATTTGTTATGGAGGGATCGAGGTATCATATGGTATTTGGTTGATCTCACTGTGGATCGGGTACCCTATGAGATAGTGGGAGGTTCTACAAGCGACGAGCAGTGTGAAGGCTTCATACAAGAGGACCAAATTCTAATTTTAAGATAATATAGGGATAGAATAATTGGTCAGAGATGATTACCACTATTGTTTAGTGGTCAACTGGATGATTTTGAAGTGGGAGACCTGAATCTGAAATTCATGTGAATATTAAGAGTTTTTAGAAAATTGTAATATACATGGGGTGTACTATGATGAACACGCACTATGTAGTCTAGTTTCTACAATGGTTAGGGTTTCCAGGTGTGTTAAATATCACATTCCATGTGACACGATGCTATAATCCTGATGTGTACTCTGGGAGTAAATGTACATGAACATATCTAGTAATATTCCATGTTCTAGAATAGGGGATTGCATGAAAACATGGACAAGAGGGAACAGTCATGCCTCAGGTTGACTAGACACATTTTGTAGTACCACTACACATAGTGCAGTATTAAAAGTCTAGAAATCCATGTATAGGTGAGAACATATCCAGGTATAGGATAGGGACAACACATCGTATATACCTTTTAAATGTTGTGTACCTATTAAGAATATTCTATCTATCATATCTCCATCATTTTGACTCAGATTTTAGCATGTGAGTATCCTAACATATTTTTTTTATTTAGTATGTGATGGTTAACTTCATATTGGATTTTTATATTTGACATGAGTTATTATAGGTGTGAGTATCATTTATGTGGTGCTTGTTGATGCTGGATATTGGGTAGGATCATCAGAGAGAGGCAGGGGTTGGAAACCTCCCCTCTATCTACTAAGTGGTGCCCACTTATGGATGAGGGAGTGGGTCCTCAATCTACTGAGTGGTACCCCTAGTAGTCTAGGTCATGGGTTCTCTATCTACTAAGTGGTACCCTTGATAGACTAGGTTGTGGGTCCTCCGTCTACTATGTGGTACCCCCTAACGAACTAGGGCATAGGTGCTCTATCTACTGAGTGATACCCCCCCCCCTAAAGGACTGAGGTATGAGTACTCTATCTAGTTATTGGTACCCCCCCTCCCCTCATGAAGTACAAGGTCATGGGTCCTCTACATGGTTATTTTTTCACCTTGATTGTGAGACATAGTGGTGAGGTTTTGGTTCTCCACAAGGTTACTTCTTAAGACATACACGTGAGTTGGTGAGCCTAAATGATGGACCCTTAGATCTTTTGGTAGACTCTTTTTCCTGAGATGAGTTGTGTTTTATTGATCACCTTTTCTCTCATTCAGGTTTATTTTATGAGCATATATCTTTGTTGTTGGGTTTTGTTTCCCTCTTACATTGGGGTTGAGCTGATGACATATATCATGTATCTTATTTCTCAACCTTTATATTTTGCTAAATTCTAAGGGATATGTATATAATAACCCATGCATGGGATTTTACCACATGATTTGTATCTTATATAGATAGAAGATAGGTTGGAAATGATTTTAGAGGATCATAAAGGTACCCAAGTTCATTTGACTTCATATGGTGGTTAGGGATTTGAGATTTGGAGCTATGATCTCATAGAATTTCTTTTTTAGTTGTTTTTATGTTCATAAATCTTTTCTAGTTGGGTGTGTATTTATCCCCTTTACTTTTTATATTACACTATCACACTTTTTTATTCCCCAGAGGTTATTACATGAATGGTTATTACTCTATATGTTACTATATTTTATTATTATTCCTATACACTTATACATGGAGATGTTTGGGTTCATGTGTATAGGTACTTTAATAAAAGGACTCCCATTTTAGTTATTCCTTTCAGTTCTTATCACTAGCCCCTGGACTTTGGAAGCAGGCTTAAGGTAGTTGCAGCATGGCCTTCTGCTAGACAGGCAGGCCCCAGTGGGTTAGGTCATTAAGAATTGGTATCAAGTGTTGTTAAACCTCAGGATAGTTTTTGGTATTTTTTATTATTATGAGTTTTGTTTGGGAACATAGGGAAATGATGTCAAATTATCTTCAGTGTGGCTTTCAAGAAAGAAAATCTGTGTTGGTGCGGTGGCCAACGTATCCATTCCCCAAGACCCTAACTACCTAGTTTCAGACTCAGAATACCGAGACATTAGTTGCAAGGAACACTGTTACATGCATCATGGATAATTGATTCATGGAATTTCCATCTTGAGTCATATCCCTATATATATATATTCTCATCTGATCATTGTACATCTTGATTAAATTTTCCAGACTCCTCAGTATAGATAGCCAATAAAGAAATCGCTTTAAGATCATGATGATGATTCAATGAGTGATGAGGCCTCAGTTCAGGGGCCATCATGTGAGATCATTCCTCTATGTGGGTAAGTAGTAGTAGTCCCTTATATCGAGTTTCATATTATACTAGCTGATCAGGATGAGGATTCACATAGAATGACTACACTTCATGAGTTCTAGCACTAGAGGTCATTGAGGTTATGTAGTGAGCGAGATCCCCAGGCAGTGGGTCATTGTCTTGAGTCATTGATATACATTTTTAGGTTTTTTTGGGCCCTAACTGGCCATAATACTACACTGAAAGATAGTATTTAACACATAGAAGTTGGGTATTCGTGGAGTTTAGTCATGAAGACGTATGATGAGTTTGTACTCTCATGGTTTATCTTTTAGTATCTATTTCATGAGTTGTAATACCCCTCATGCTAGTGATAAAATAGGATTCGGGATTTATTGATGTTTTATTAGGGAGGGAAGAAAATTTTGAGTATATTTAATGGTATACTGACCTTATGTAGTACTCCCTTGATGTGATTCTGGATGGTTACTTTTGAGTGCGTAAGTTTGAGTAGGTTCTTTATAGAGACATTAATTTCATTGTGGTACTCCTATGCATTACCATTTATGATTGAGTGTTAGAGTGGGTGTTGGTGATAGATAGATTCATATCTAATAGATACCATGCATCTTGAGATGGTAGCGGGTTTCATGGGGCTAATTTGTCTACAACACCTAGAAGGTTCCAGTTGGCAGGGTCATGATATAAGAGACCTCCTCATGACTAGATTCATCATGAGGTCACGCAGCACATGTAACATGCAATGGACTGGGGAATCCTGGAGAGGGGATATGTTATTCATGTGAAGAGCGAGGACACATGGCATGTGATTTCAAGAATCGACATGCTAAGAAGGGAAGGAAGATAGTGTATGGACTGCCATATAAGATACAACGTTGTGATCATGGATCTCTAAATAATGGTTAGGGTGGACCCTGAGGAGGTAGAGTTAAAAAGGATGAGGTGGGTCTCCCATAGGATGATTTTCTATTATTATAAGATTTTATGAGCTACTTCCACCACCATAACCATGTGTCCCACATCAGGCTTAGAGAGATAGTGGTCGGGATCATGGGAAACTGCAAGCTATGGATGCTTATGACTAGGTATCTCAATATATTATTAGAGGTACAATATGTTTTTATTCTAATATTTATTTAGTACTAGTAAATACAGATGTGAGTAATTCTTCTATCTCCTCACTTTTGGTGTAATAGTTAGAGCTCCAAGTTGAGTCTTTATCCCGACAACTTTTTATTAAGGTTTCTATGGGGAATGATTCTTCAATATCACTTATCATCCAAAAATAAAACTTATCTCTTGGTCCAGATATTTTATTTTGTGACCTCTTGTTCAGAATGATGAAAACATATGACTTCATCTTGGGTATGGACTAGTTTTCCATAGTCCAATATCATATTGATTGTCACCGCATACGATTCAAGATACCTTCAAACTCATGGGATGAGGTTATTATTTGTGGGAAAGAGGTATTTAATGGTGGAATGAGTGAGTCCTTCAAGATGGAAGCTACAAACCATCACCCATCAATTGGTGATTTTATCCCTTGGAATAATGGTCTCTTCTGGTATCTTGGTTCCTTAAGTTATAGAGGATTATATGGATAACATCCCTAAGGGAATTCTTAGACAACCTTTGAGGTGGGTGGTGGATTTTTTTTATTGGATTGTACCCTAGGACTGCTCTAATATCTTTTGTGGCATATAAAATGTCCCCTAACAAGATATGGGAGCTAAGGGTGTAGTTAGAGGACCTTTGAGAGAAGGGTTTTATCAGACCCAGTGTGTCCCCCTATGAAGATCTGGTTTTTTCATGAAAAATGATAACTAGTGTTTGTGTCTTTGTTTTGATTATAATCGATTTAACCAGGCCATTATAAAGAACAAGTACCTCTTTCTAAGGATTTATGAACTATTTGATGTAGTGATTACATGGGATCATCCCAAGAACATGTCAGAGGTGCAGAGTTTTATTTTCTTTTCTGGGTATTATATGAGGTTCATAGTAGACTTATCTAGGATTTCAGATCCTTTTAATTCTATAACATCGAATAGATATATGTTTACAGGGAATGAGAAGTGACAGATATCGTTTTAGGAATTGAGACTAAGGAAGATGAGTTCTCCTATTTTAATACTACCAAAGGAGGGTGTGGAGTATGTAGTATATTGTGATGCCTTTGGAGAAAGGCTCAGCTATGTGTTGTTACATAGGTGGGAAATTATTGAATAATGTTTGAGTAAGTTGAGATCCATCAAGTATAATACAACTCATGACCTAGATATGAAGTGGTGGTCTTCTCATTAATGATATGGTGGCACTATCTTCTAGGATATCTTTTTTTTACTCGGGCTATTAGAGAATTAGGTATGTCTTAATGTAGATATATTTGAACATGATACAAAGGTTATGGTTGGAGTTCCTAAAGGACTATGACTTTAAGATATTCTATACAACTAGGAAGAAAAACATCGTGGTGGATTCCCTCACTGATAAGTCATGCTCTCATCGGGTGGAGAAGATGTTTGAGCAGTTAGCCTCCTTATATCTAAATCTGTTAGAGGAGAAGGATGCAGATTTTCTTCAGTTGATGGTATTGAATACCCCTCTTACATATTGTTTAACAGGATCTCATTTTGGACACATCAACTTTGAGGTCTTGTATGACCAAATATCCTTATGATATTTACCATATTCATTCTCTGAACAAGCGAATCATGTCATCCTTTTACGGGGATAGATGTTTTTGGTTGTAATGAAAGATGAGGTGATGATGTAGTTTCACACTTCTTATTTGGTTATACATATCAGCGTAGGGAAGATGTAAAATGACCTTCAGTTGATGTTTTATTCGGATGAAATGAGATGGATCATGACCAATTTCTTCTATCTATGTATCACATTTCAGCAGGTCAAGTCTAATTACCAGGTTCTGGTAGGTTTTTTGCAGCCTCTTAAGATCCTAGAGTAGAAATGGGATAGAATATCCATGTGATTTTTATGGGGATTCTAAAAAATAGTTAGAATCCATGATTCCATCTGGGTGATAGTTTACTGAATTACGAAGTCAGGCCACTTCTTATCTAATAAGGAGTAAATTTCTGTAGGGATTTTTTGGTAGTTGTATATGTGGGAGATCATATCCCTCTATAAGGTACCCTCAGTGATTGTCTTCGACAAAGATAAATGGTTCCCATCACAGTTTTCAAGAGTCCTTTAGCATGAATTTGGGACCCAGTTGAGGATGAGTACATATTTTTACCCCTATATGGATGGGTAGACTGAGTTCTCTATATTGGTGTTGGTGGATATGCTAAGATATTTTTAGTTGTACTTCATCCAAATCTAGTAGGATCACTTACCTTTGTTAGAGTTTTATTATAATAATACCTATCACTATAATATTGTCAAGGAACCTTTTGAGACTCTATATGGGAGACCTTGTAGTTCATACTTATATTGTACGGATTTCGGTGAGGCGTCTCCTTTTGATCTAGAAATCGTATAGACGGATATAGAGAATGTATAAGTGATCTATGATCAGATGAGGATATCCTAGAGTAAGAAAAAAAATATTATGTTGATCAATGTCTTAGGACATTAGAGTTTTTTTAAGGAGAAAAAAATTCTATAGAGTCTCCCCACAATGAGGATAATGAAGATTTGGATGGATAGAAAATCTATTCCCAATATTCATTGGGGTATTTGTGATTATATAGAGGTTTAGTAAGGCTTCTTACCACCTAACCTTAACCCCATAGCTGGAGTGGGTTTATTATGTCTTCCATGTGTCGTAGATGAGGAGATATGTGCAAGATCCTACATATGTTATCTACTAGGGTGACCTAAATATTGAGGATGGAGCCATGTTCACAAAGTAACTAGTTGTGATTGAGGATTGGTAGGAGAGGATCCTATGTATATGAACCATTCCCTTGGTTCATGTGATGTGATATCATGGGAGTTTACAGGATGGGTCCTAGAAGTGAGAGATTCAAATGTGGACTCACAATCCCCACCTTTTTTCATAGCTTGTGCTTTTTAGAGATGAAAATATTGAATTATGGAATATCATAGACACTCTATTTTATCCTTTTAAGATTTTTAAATACTTTAAGAAATATTTTCAGATTTAGGTATTGATAGGGCATGTGATTACGAGGCCCAGTGAGCCAGAAATTAATTTTATAATAGTATTAAATATATTTTATAGTACTCATGAAATTTTTTTCAAAAATAATGGAATATCTCCTTAATGGGTATCAGATCAAAAATATTATACCATAGTTAAATCTAAAGTGTGGGGTTTACCCTAGGTGCCACCTAAAGTTGGTTCGCACCGAGCGTTCGGATGATGCCACTATTGGGGGGAACTTTAAGTGAATTTAATAAATTATATTTGATTATTTAATTTAATAAATTAATATATTTTCCTATATAAAAATACTTTTATTGAAAATATCTATATTTATCCATAAAAAACCTAGGATTTTTTAGAGAAGTATTCCATTGTTCTTTATTGGTGAATTGTGATCAGATGATGAATGACAACCAGATTAAGGTTAATCAAGGATCAATGAATGAAATGGGTCCCCTCCACTGTTAGAAACCACTTTATTCGCCAATAATAAATTCAAATTAAGGCTGGTCATATATTTTGTTTGATTTCCTCTCTTTTGAATTAATTAAGAATGAATTTAACTATCTTCATTGATTTCTTGGAATTTTAAAACCTTCGCATGAGCCCTAAAAATTGGTGATTATTTATTTTATCCATTTAAACCCCTTGTTGTGTTCTTATAATCTTGTAAATTTAATTATTGGCTAGGAATTATTTTTTAATGAATGGTTCACTTTGTTCTAGTGCCTTTCTTGTCTATTTTCATTGTGTTCGTCACTATTTCCCTATGGGGTTGTGGTTCGATTTTACCAAGGTGGGTTCAATCACAATCGAACCGCTGTATTTTTTGTGGTTTCAGTAACTAAAATTGGATAGATTTATTATGTGTATATCATGGTATGATGTGGGATTTAGGGGATTCCAGTACGGATCAGTGGGCCTGGGGAGATGATTGGAGGAACCACGAGTGGTGGGTGGTGCAGGGGCTTCTTTCAAGAAGACTATATTTAAATTTTCAGCCAATGGAGGGTCAGAATCAATGATTTAAGGTTATTACAACAATTTATGGGTGGTAAATATTCATATTTGGTGGTATGAGTGATAAATATGGAAGTTTCATGAAGATCTATAATTTATGTTAAATTTTGAAGCACACAATGTGTACTGTGACGAAAACATGTTGTGTAATTTGTTTTCTATAGTTGATAGGATTTCCATGTGATTTAAATATAACATGCCATATGGGACCCCAAAATCCATGTGACCTAGTGTTGGCGTCCTGGTATATACTTGAGGATTACACAAACACATACATGGCTAGGAACACACTGTGTACTGGAATATATACCGACATGTGGACATGACCAGGAGAGCACGGTCAGATCCTGGGTGGCCTAGACACACCCTGTTGTACCCCTACATGATATTTAGTACTACATGGCTAAACAATCATGTGTTATTGTGGTTAAATCCCAATAGTGGAGAGGTGAAACATGCCTTTTATACAGCTTACATGTTTTTTACCACTTTATAATATTATATCTATTTTATCTCCTTCATTTTGACTCAGATTTTGGCTCATGAGTAGTATATCCTTTGTGTTTTTTATATATTACATGATGGTGTCCTTCATTGTGGATTTTTGAGATACCACATGAGATTTTCTGAGCATAATGCTTCTTTATGAAGTTCTTGGTGATGGCAGTGGTCGAGTATGATCATTAGAGAGAGACTGGGTTTAGAAACCACCCCTTTATATACTAATAGCTAAACACCTAACATACTAGGGTGTGTGACGCACGCTTGTCGTAGGGAGTGGAAAAACTATTATTTCCTAAGTTAAAATGTAGTAATGTGGTTGACCTAGGATGTCTCCCGAAGAGGAGTGCACACAAAATGGGTTGTCACTTTAAAATGGGGGTAAAAATGTTGTGAAAGGAAATTTGAAATTCAAATTATTGAAAAACTATGAAATTAAAAAGGGTGATTAGGTCGGGGTCGGTTTCCTAATTATAATTCTATCCTTGTTAAATTTAATTCAAACCTATTCTTCTTAGTTGATTAAAGTGAGTTTCCACAATCGTTTCCTCTCACTTCCTTGGTGAAATTATTATGGTGAGAGAAAACCTTACCAAGATCTTGGTTTGGTCAAATCTCCTTCCATGTGTAAAATAGTTGTATTGAATATCCTTAATTTGAATGGGAAATACCCGATCGGGTTTTGTTTATCCCAAACAATCAAGAACATTCACTACACCTTTTATACGTACTGACGATCGTCGAGTACTTCACCACTAATTCCTTGTTTATTCCATCGTATATAAACCTGAAATTAGTGGAGGGAGATATTGATTATTTTACCAAGGAAAAAAAATAACGGAATTAATATTCAAGAATGATCAAAAGTGATAATAAAATCCGCTATAAGAAATTGAAAACAACTTTGAATACGAAAGAAATTTATTCAATTGCGTCCAAGAACTCAAGCATTACAATGTAGAAAACCAACTCTTCCCCAATCACTCCAAAAGTTTACCCCACCATGGTAAGGGTAATCGAGTTGAATGGGGAAGAATAAGGCATTAAAAACTATGAAAAAGAAAATAAATAAAAGAGAATTCTGAAAAGTTCTCCTTCTTGGTGTCCTAGAAGGAATGGGGTGGAGAATGGATGATTTGAGAGGGCGGAGCTCTCCTCCTTTTATAGCCAGAATGTTTCCCCCGAATGTAGAAGCTTTGTAGCCCCATTAAATGACATTTTCACGTATTGATCCCTTCTTGAATGTTGTTCATAATTCCCTTGGTCGTGTCCCCTAAAACTCTCAGCGGATTTGGACATTTATTCAGAGAGTTATGGCCGTTTTACTATGATCATTTATTCTGTCCAGTCAGACTCTCCAAAACGAAATCATCCTTATTAGGGTGATTTAATGACCCCATAAACGGCCAAATCACTCGGTGCTTCCTTCATAAAATATTCTTCCAATCTCCTTCTGCGTCCACCCACCGAATTTCACAAGCTTTGGGGTCACGGTGTATGAGTTATGGGTCCCACATCAAAAATAGTCATAACTGAAAACAGTTTTCTTGATCCAACTTGTGAGCATCTTTTGATCTTCCATATGGCCGATTCATATTTTAGTCCAAAAATAGTAAATGAATCCCTGGATGTTTAGAATCTGGAAAAGAAAGAATTTTGCAATTTGGATTAGTGTAGTTAATGTTATGGCCAAACTACCGAAATAATTTAAACCTGTTAAAAATCCAAAATGGTAAATTTTTACTATTCAGCTCAAAATAACACCATTATCAAAAAATGAAACAATTCATCTTAGAGGAACAATTTTGTGGGTTTAAAACAATGATATTCAATATAAATTAATTGAAAATATTTGCTATATCAATTCCCCCACACTTGGAACTTGGACTCCTGGACAAGTAAAAATCAAATCAAATCAAATCCAAAACACATATCAATGAGATCAATCAAATCAATTTCAAGAAACAAAAAGATATCATGACTCATCAAAAACTGTTATTTAAAGTTCTATATTTAAGATTTTAATATATTTCCACTTCATTTCTTATCCCATGCACACAAAACACCTACCTCACGTGAATTTTCTCTCATCTCACAAATGTAAAGGCTGAACAAGGCTTTTCTCATCCAAACTCACACAAGAGTCACCATAGGTTTGATAAATTCCTACTTCTCCACCCGATGTGAGTCAAGGATATGTGTTTCTCCTGAGGACTTTTTAGGGTTGTTCTGTGGCTTCCGGTTGGTAGGATTTAGATGTTAAAAGTTCTGAGGCAGAAAAAGGAAGGATTGGCTCTTATTGAAGCAAAATTGCAAGATTCTAATTTTCACTCAAATATGGTCTCCTTCACTTCCCCTTTTTTGAAAATAGGCTCCATAATCATTCAATCAGCTCAGCAGCAATCATTTAAATCTTTTTAAACATGATTTTTTTAAAGCTCCAGATAGGCACAGCTTTCTTTTTACATTGGAAGCTCTAGAAAGGCACAGCTTCTCTTGTCATAAAAGCTCCAGAAAAGGCATATCTTTCAACAGAATAATTTTTCAGCATCACACACATCTCTTCCACAATTTATTTTCCACCCAAATTATAACCAAATGAGGTAGTACACCACAAGACATCTTCCCCCACACTTAAGTTCAACTAGATCATGCAATTTTACTTCAAGATCAGGTATGATAGGGAAAATTGGCTTGTAATGTGTCTAACCTAATAAGCAATTCATGGCTACTAGGGGCTACAATGAAGGTTAAATGTAAAGGTGGGCCATAATGAAAAGGATTATTTTGAAAAGGGGGCTTCAAAAAAATGCCTCAATCATTTAAAACACACATACCCCAACCCTCAAGTTTTGAAAGGAATAAATCAAATTCTGGTTAAAGAAAGCATGGTCTGGTTCTCTCAAGAAATGAGGTGAATGAAAAGAATATGACAAAAATAGTTCATAAGCCTCACAGGAAAGTTATTTCAAAGATATAGATAGTGAAATATGGCATGAGATTAAAAAATCATTGTACTTTTCATGAAATTCCAAAAAAATTAAATTGAAACAATTTCATTTCAGCATTCATTTAAGCTCGGTTTCATGAAATAGATTGGTTCAATCATTGACATGGGTTTCAAAAATGGTATTGATAATCTTTTCAGCTCAAAATTTTTAGAAACACACCAAAAAATTGAAAAATAAACACATAAAAATTTGAAAAAACACATTTTTATTATATTTATTTTTTTTGTGAAAAAAAACATCAAATGAAAATTCTATACTAAAAAGGTTCCCTCCCCCACACTTAAGTGATGCAGTTTCCTCAATGCATTCAAGTTAATTTAACATGTAATACAATTTTAAAATGAATCACAACATCAAGAAAGTGTAAAGGAGAGGTACAACCTGATTTATTCGCAGTGCATCATTGAGTTAACCTCTTAAGTGTTGCACTCTGAAAAACTACAAATAAAAGAAAAAAAGTAAACATAAGATATTTATTGAAAGAAATGAAAATATAAATAGGATGATAATAGAAGGATAAAACTTGGTTTAATCCCCCAAGTGGGCCCTGGGTTTTGACTGCCTCCAGAGGGGCAGTTCTAATAGGTTATCCCCAATCTGATGGTGGATGAGGTTTTTTTGATTTGAACCACCACATGTGGCTCTTACCAGCTTTCATTTCATTTTTCATGTTGAGGAGGACTCTATAGATATATTAAAATAGATCCACCCCCTTCGCAATGTGGTACAATGTGCATGGTAGGGGTAGTATGAAGTACAGAGCCTCCTCCTTCTTGGGTTCCACATGAACAACATCTTCTTTATTCTCCATTGGTTGCTGAAGGTATGATACATCTGGGGAAAAATCAAAGGGAATGTCAGAGTTTAATTCTATTTGAAAAAAATTAAATCATGAAGAATCAATATCAAATTCATCCCTTTCAATGTAAGAATCTTATGTCTCATTTTCCTCCAAAAAAATCACTTTGATCTTCTCATGTACTCCTTCCATTAAATGTTCAATAGGTTTCGGGAGCTCCAGATGTTCCTCTTCAGATGAAAATTCTCCCTCCAAAAAATACAAGTGTTGGATGAATCTAAAAAATTAAAACAAGGGAAGGTAATACTCAATTCAGTTTCAACAAAATCAAAAGATAATGATTTTATGAAAATATTAATTCCCTGAGATTGTTTGGATTCAATTCCTTTTTCAAAGGGAGGTGGCTCTTGGAGTTGAATTTCTGTAGATAGAGGTAGGTAGTCAGACTCCTCTATCTTCTCTTCAAATTCCACTGCTTGGTTGGTTTCTTCCTTCAATTTTTATGAATCATCTACATTATCAGGAATAGTTGGATCAAGAAGTTCCTCACACTCATTCCAGAAGTTATCCATATCTTTTTGATCTCCCATATGCATTTCATTAGCTAAATCTTCTTCATCAATCTTCACCAACATTGATTGAGTTAGGCTCAATGGATATTCTTTTAATTTCAACAAGGCCTCTATTGGTTCTTCAACTTGAAGGATGTTTGGGGATACTTATTCCATCAAAATTTCTTGTTCTGGTTCTTGTTCGGGCTCCATTTGTTGATCCTGGGATGCATGTACTTGTTCCGCAATCCACTTTATTGACGTCTCCATGTTTTTAACCATTTGACTAATTCTTTCAAATTGGGCTTCAAGATCCTTGTGAACTTCTTCTTCTTGGTGTTGAACATTGATCATTTCTTGATAAAATTCCGGAAAATACTCCTAAAGTTCAATTAATTTCCTAGACAAACCCTCCAATACTGGGTATTCGAGGTTCTCTTTAAGGTTTTCAATGAGATCCTTGAATTCATCCTCTGTGATGATTTGGATTCGAGCTCCCCTAATTTTTTTAGCCAAGAAAAAAACTTTATAATCTATAGACCAAGGTGATTCAATAATTGGTTCTCTCACTGGTGGGTAATTGTTCCATGAATTAAAGAAATAATCATTTGAAAACAACATGGCAAAAAAAAATTTAAAATTGAAAAAGTCAAATATTTACAATTAGTTTGTGGCACTACCTCCCCGGCAAAGGCGCCAAGTTTGATGCACGCTTGTCATAGGGCGTGGAAAAACAATTATTTCCTATGTTAAAATGTAGTAATGTGGTTGAACTAGGATGTCTCCCGAAGAGGAGTGCACACAAAATGGGTTGTCACTTTAAAATGGGGGTAAAAATGTTGTGAAAGGAAATTTGAAATTCAAATGATTGAAAAACTATGAAATTAAAAAGGGTGATTAGGTCGGGTTCGGTTTCCTAATTATAATTCTATCCTTGTTCAATTTAATTCAAACCTCTTCTTCTTAGTTGATTAAAGTGAGTTTCCACAATCGTTTCCTCTCACTTCCTTGGTGAAATTATTATTGTGAGAGAAAACCTTACCAAGATCTTGTTTTGGTCAACTCTCCTTCCATGTGTAAAATAGTTGTATTGAATATCCTTAATTTAAATGGGCAATACCCGATCGGGTTTTTTTATCCCAAACAATCAATAACATTCACTACACCTTTTACACATACTGACAATCGTCGAGTACTTCACCACTAATTCCTGGTTTATTCCATCGTATATAAACCAGAAATTAGTGGAGGGAGATATTGATTATTTTACCAAGGAAAAAATAAATAACGGAATTAATATTCAAGAATGATCGAACTTGATAATAAAATCCACTATAAGAAATTGAAAACAACTTTGAAGAAGAAAGAAATTTATTCAATTGCATCCAAGAACTCAAGCATTACAATGTAGAAAACCAACCCTTCCCCAATCACTCCAAAAGTTTACCCCACCATAGTAAGGGTAATAGAGTTGAATGGGGATAAATAAGGCATTAAAAAACTATGAAAAAGAAAATAAATAAAATAGAATGCTGAAAGGTTCTCCTTCTTGGTGTCCCAGAAGGAATGGGGTGGAGAATGGATGATTTGAGAGGGTGGAGCTCTCCTCCTTTTATAGCCAGAATGCTTCCCCCGAATTTCGACGCGTTGTAGCCCCATTAAATGACATCTTAACGCATTGATCCCTTCTTTAATGTTGTTCATAATTCCCTTGACGTGTCCCCTCAAAATCTCAGTAGATTTGGACATTTATTCCGAGAGTTATGGCCGTTTTACTATGAAAATTTATTCTGTCCGGTCAGACTCTCCAAAACGAAATCTTCCGGATTAGGGTGATTTAATGACCCCATAAACGGCCACTTCACTCGGAGATTCCTTCATAAAAGATTCTCCAAATATCCTTTCTCGTCCACCCACCTAATTTCACAATCTTTGGGCCCATGGTGGATGAGTTATGGATCCCACATCAAAAATAGTCAGAACTGAAAACAGTTTTCTTGAGCCAACTTGTGATCTCATTTTAAGCTTCTATATGGCCGATTCATATTTTAGTCCAAAAATAGTAAATTAATCCCAGGATGTGTAGAATCTGGAAAAGAAAGAATTTTTCAATTTGGATCAGTGTAGATAATGTTATGGCCAAACTAAGGAAATAATTTAAAACTGTTAAAAATCCAAAATGGCCAATTTTTACTATTCAGCTCAAAATAACACCATTATCAAAAAAATGAAACAATTCATCTTAAAGGAAAAATTTTGTGGGTTTAAAAAAATGATATTCATTATAAATTAATTGAAAATATTTGCTCTATTTGTGTGTTATCTCTATCTACTAAGTGGTATCCCCTTAATAGAATAGGGTAGATTTCCTCTATCTACTAAGTGGTTCCACCCTTATAGACTAGAGAACGGGTCCACTATCTATTGAGTGGTATCCCCCCCCAGCAGACTAGAGTATATGTCCTCTATCTATTGAGAGGTACCCCTAAAGGAGTAGGTTTGGTTCCTCAAGTTGTATATTTTCCACATCGACTGTTTGGCACAGTGGTAAGGTGAGGATCCTCCACATGATTACTTCTTCGGATAGACACATGAGATACACAGCATCAATAATGGACATTTAGATCTATTGGAAGACTCAAATTCTTGAGTTGAGTTGTGAGATGTAGATCCCCTTTCTCTCTCATATGATTATACTTAATCTTATATATTTTTTGTTGGGTTTTGTTTCCCACTTGGCTTGGGGTTGATATGTCTACTTCTATCTTGCCACCTATTGATCACCCTCTAGTTTTTAGGGCATCCTACTGGGTATGTATAAACTCAACCCTTCATGGGATTTTCCCGCTCATGTTGTGTATTATATAGATTATTTATATGGAAGTAGTAATTTTATAGAAGCATAGGGATACATGAGTGCATTTTACCGCTTATGGTGTTCAAGACATAGAGATCTAGAGCCAGGCTATCTCAACATCTATTTTCTAGGTTTTGTCATGTTTGGACATTTTTTCTAGTTGGGTGTGTATTTTTTCCCTTTACTTTTAAAATTACATTGTTTTACTCTTTTTTATTACCTAGAGGATATTAAATGCATGGTTATTACTCTATATGTTACAATATTTTACTATTATTCCTCTACAGTATTGTATGGATTTTGTTGGGTGCATGGGTACAGGTACTTTATAAAAATTACTCCCATTTTATTTATGCCTTTTAGTGCTTATCGCTAGACCCTTGCCTATAGAGGAGGGCTTGGGGTAGTTTTGGCTTAGGCTTCCACTGGCTAGGCAGGCCCTGGTGGGTCGGTTCATGATATAAATAAATTTTTGATCCATCTTCTCTAAAAAAATATCTAACATGTAGAATATTTTCATAGATACTTATGATCCATAATTATTTATATCAGTATAATAATTTTACTTCATTAATATTTTACTTTTCATTTATCGATCAAAAAATAAGGTTTTATGGTTATGATGATGTTATTTTATCTATTACATGTGCTTTCTGTTGGATTTGGGGTTTTAAAACTAACTATTTGAACTTTAGATTACATATATTTATTCAAAGAATTGAATATTAATTAAAAGTTATTATTATAAATCATTTATTTTTCTATGTCACTGTAATTTAATAATTTTTTAGAGTATATGTCATATTGAGAATGTCATAGTATTTCCCTAGTATGATAAAAACCTTGAAATACCATAATAATATTCTTAAACCAAGTTCAATGGTCAAATAATATTCTATGATAAAGACATTGGTATGTTTACTATTAAATGTGAGTACTAATAAGTAGATGAGACTCCATCTCATAAAGTCCACACTTGGTAATCTCTAATATGGGCGACTATGAGGAAAAACCCACTAATAGAAATACCACATGTGTATATTTCATAAGATATTTATATATACATGTTTGGATAATGGTCCTTAGTCTTTAAGATTACTATTAATACATGTCATGACTCACACACATAGATTTACTAACCAAAACCATGATACCATATGTTTGTGGGAAGTATGGTATGTAGGCTATGTTATGAATGAAATATTATAAATGAATAATTCAATTGAGGATTTATCCATTCCATATTAATGGAGGTTGGTATCTTAGCCATTTGATTGAAATTGAATTTTCACATTAAATTCCATGTCATAAGCCTAATGATTAGTTTATTTTAGATATTCGAATAAAGACCTAACATTCATATACATTGATGACATGGGTGTGAAACCTTGTTGATGAGATATTGAGACAAAGGAATTAAATTACACAATTATCACTCATATGTGGTTTTCAACATTATAACATTAAATTATTTCCTTTGGGTCCATTACACATTTCTAGATTGTCATATTTGATTTAGTCAAGCCTCTCAAATTCAATTGATAAATAAAACTAGAGGCTCACACATGTATATTTTTTTCTTAATTAAATTATATTTGAATTTCATTTTTGGAATAAATATTATTATCAAGCGTAAGGATTAATTTTATTCAATATTTATTTACCGCATAAATTAAATAAATATTTATTCATAAGTTAGTTATTAAATTACACAACTATATAATATTTATTTTTTGAATGAATAAATATTTATTTGGGTATTCAATAAAAGTTGAAGAACATAGAGTGGAACAATATAAGTTTTATTATATTATATAAGGGTTATTTTGAAACCAAAAAATATTTTAATCATAAATCTAACTCTATAAATAGATGGATACTTATATTGTGTAGGGTTTGACCAAAATAGATAATTTGTGTGCACAAAAAAATCTTGATCTCTCTTTGAAGACCAAATAATGCTCTAAAGATTCTCTTTCCTCTTCTAAAATTTCAAGATCAAGATTTCAAGGATGATTCATTAAGACTTAAGGAATCATTATAACGATCAAGAAAAACACTACAATATAATCGATTCAATTTTTGAGATCTTGATAATCTATCCTCATTGTTTGGAGATCATTAGAGCATGTGTGGATTCCTACTAGAGGGATTCTACACTTAGATCCTATAAGAGTATGGAAAGTTGATCAAAAATGGTTTTAGATGATCAAAATATACATCAAAGAATGATCCCAAGACTGAGATATTCCTTCTTCCCATCTATTTAAATTAATTATAAATTAAACATGAAAATGTATTCTCTTGTTTATGAATAATTTCATTTTCAATATTCAAGGGGAAAAGAAAATTTTTTAGGAAATTTATTTCTCATAAAATATGGGAATGATCCATCAAATAAAAACAATTCTTATTGGGGTCATCCTTGATAAGCACTTTTATTGTGCCTAGAATCTTCAAGTGGTATTAGAGCAGTAACATTTAAATTTCTGATTTTTTATCCTTAAACATTTAAAAGTGAAATCTCGTTTATATTTTTAATTAATTATTGATCTATTATTAAAATATATTATTCTCATATTCATTTGTTACACCCATTACCTAGATAGACTAATAATTAATGTAAAACCCATCAATTGGTTCCAATAAATCTGTTTGGATAACACTGGGTTACATGGAATGTACTACTTTTTCACACATCATGTTCCCTTGTTCATTTCACTAGGACATCTGTGTGGACTCCGGATCATTATCTAATGAATACATGTCACATGAATTAAATTAAATACATGTTGAACAATAAAGGTTTCACATGGATTTTCAGGACTACATGTCATATAGATTTGGTAATCCACTTATTCTCGAGGTGGAAAACATGGGGTACCAACATTTCATGTAATTAATACATCACGTGTATTAATAAAAAACACGTATAAACTATCATCCCTGTAACTTAAATTTTATGATTTTTATCCTTTCAAAACACTATGTACTTAATAAATTTCAACATATAGTACTCATTAAGTCCCTAGGTGTTTATTACAAATATCCAGTGCAGCAAATTATGGGTCATGTGGTCCACACACTATGTATTTTATATTTTTGTGTGTAAATATTAAATTTAATTAATTACACCATTAAAACTCATCCAACTAAGTTTTATGGGAAAATAAATTGATTGTACACATCCATAATTAGGTTTTTTATTATATTAAAATATTAATTAATTCTATGTAATATTTAAAACTACCCTTGATGTATGGTCATTATATACTAAAGACTCAATGCATTAAATTACGTAAGAAATTTAATATTCATTTTTTCCATGTGGAATTAATTTTCTATTATATTCTTTGACATTATGAAAATAAATTTTTACACAATATGATGCATGAGTTAATTGTTTATAATTAGAACCATTCTGAGTAGTTCATACAAGTGCTCATTATGTTTCTTCCAAGTAAAAGGATGTGTGTTATTTAATTTTTTTAAATTAAATTATTTATTTTATTTTCATAGAGGATGGGAATTTATTGATAAATGGACAAAATAATATAGAATCAATTAATTTATTAATAAGTAAATTATTTAGATTAATTTGTGTGTATTTTATCTTATAAAATGATAAATTTAAATTAATGTTGGCTGGTTGTTTTAAATTTTTAATTGTTTCATTTGTATGGACGATCATGATCTTTGACCTGACATATGTATGTGTTGGTTTTATTTAATTTAATTTTAATTCATAGTTTTTTCAATTATTTATTATTAAATTAAATACGATGGTTGGCGTGTCATCCATACCTATTTTATTATATAGGACTTGTGTAGCCATGGTTATTTTATGTGATTTCACTTTAACCTGTCCTTTGGTTCCCATCACATTTGTGTGAGTTGTGAAACATATGTAATAAAAAGTAATTTTTCAAGGTGCATGGATTCAACTCAAGATAGAGCTAAAGAAGTGGTAGTTTAAGATGGAACTGAGTTGAAACTTACATATGTGATATATAGGTGGATGGGTTGAATGTTTTAAATCATTCCAAGAATAGAATAAGAATTTTTTCTCTATGGTCATAGTAAGATTTATTATCCACTTAATAAAACAAACATTAGTTAATATCATGATCGTGTTATTTATTTAATTATTTTATTACAATTTATGAATAATTTTTCATATGGATTCAAGGATGCTATCACATAAACCAATAAACTAATATAAATAGGTTGAATTAAAATAAATTGGATATGCATAATTTTTATATCCAATAATGGTTAATACTTAATTAAAACACACATTAAATTAATAATACATGAAATGGATAAAAATATAAACTTTTATGCATAGTAAATAAAAATTCTTCAATTAAATATATAGTTAGACTAATCCTTCCATTGCATGGTTATCATTGAAACCATAGAAATATGTGTTTGACCTACCCTCATTGAGAAACTTACCTTCTTATTAAATTGTTTGGTTGTCTTAACTAATTTACATCAAGATAAGTATCCATTTCTAGACTTGATTTAACTTATCGGCAAGGGTTGTGGAATTATGAGCAAGGATTTATGGATTAGGGAGTCCCATAAATGGATCAAGGAGAAAAAGGACCATAGTTTTAATATAAATTCCCACCTAAATACCTTTGATTATTTTAATTATCCCTCACTAGGGTTATGATAAGGGGAATATAGAACTTTGAAACTAGAAATCCCTAGAAACTAGACATTCTGAGCCCAATGGCCAGGGTTGTTGGTACTTGATAAAATAGTGGGAGACTTAATAAAATTAAAAAATTTATTATGTTACACATAAATTTTATACAATAAAATTAATTGTAATATACTTCTTTTATATTTTAGAATAATGAAAAAAATGTCAACTACATTATCCATTTGATCAATTCTATAGAATGACCATATTATAATTGAAAGTTACTTCAATAAATGGTTCAAATTCCTATGGGTAATTTTATATCATGAACATAAATTTTTCATGCAATAATACTCAATGGATGATCCAATTTTAAAGTAGGCTAGTGATTAGAATTTCACTATCTATGATAATCACCTGATCAATATAGTTGATGTTCAGTGTTTAAGGCTTTCATCCATTCCTAATAAACTCATGAAGTTAGATGAATAAATAGATCCATATAGTATAATCTAGTATCTCTTTATTCTATATCTGTATATAGGAAAGATAATAATAGTTTGAGATATACAATGGACTCTTTTAGTGAAACCTTAGATAAGGTTCACCAATGAGGCCTCACGTAGTCAAACTGATTGGATACATTGAGTACCAAGAGGTTTAAGGAGTTAAATTTCATGAAAAACATCCTAATGATCTCATTATTTCATTAATACCTCATCACATCACTAATATGTTTTTCAATTTCAAGAAGAAAAACATAGATAAGTCCATCTCAGGTATTCTTAAACTACTTCTCTAGGTAGACAATGATATAATGTGAAAATGGGCTTCTTCCCTTATGTTGAATAAAAGTAAAGGATATGTGAAGATATATAAGTATTAATCCACTTTTCAATGCCCTTAAAATAAGATAAGTATTAAGGTAAAATAAATAGAACAGGATGTTATCTATTTTTCATGTGGAAAGAAGGTCCACTAGCGGAAAAATTGCACCAAGGAAAATAGGTAAGGGGAATCTTTTAGAGAATTTATTATTGAGTGAAAATTATCTATTTTAATAAAACAGGTATTACATATAGTGTCTAAAGATTAGATATGTATTAAAATACAAAATCCAAATATATTTTATAATATTTCCCAGTTGAGGAAGATCTACGAGTAGCCAATGGATCCTGACTTGATGTTGTGTCTATTGGGGAGTACCGCTACGTGTTTCCAATAGGAATGATCTTGATTTTAAAATATGTTATTATGTGAATTTAGTAAAAAAAACATTATATATGTATCTATAATTGATACATATGTATTTTTTTAAAAATTGGGATAAATTTTTCTTATTTTATAAATAAATCATATATCATTGTAAGGCATATTCAAATAATGGTCTTTAGGTGTTGGATTACATGAACAAAGTAATGGTAATCGATAAAAAAACTAGTTCCAAAGACTCATGAAACATTTAACTACCAAATTAAGAGAAAGTTCATGTAAATTAAAATCATTTAACCAAATTACAAAAATATGGGTACTTGGATTCTTCGAACTAAAACAACTTGATGTATTAAACACATTATTTAAAAGAAAAATGGCCAAATCCCCATTTACAGGAAATGGTGAACTGGCCAAATAGCTTCTTGAATTAGTTCATACCAATTAATGTATAGAATTTACAATTTAATCAAGAAGTTATAACTCACACATCATAACATTTACTTATTATTTTAATAGATATGGATATGTATAATTAATAAGATATATGTTGGATTCCTTTGAAATGTTCAAAGAATATATCAATGAAGTTGAAATCCATCTCGGTAAAAAGATTATGAAATTATATTTAGAAGATGGAGGATAATTTCTCAATCAAGTATTCATTGATTATTTATAAGATTTTTGGATTCTATCCAAACATGCTCTTTTTTATACACCACAATGGAATGGTATAAGTGAAATGAAGAACCACTCCATGTTGGATATGGTGAGATCAATGAGGATTCATGTGAGTCATCTGTTATCCTTTTGGGGAAACATTTTATAGGAAAAAACACATACACTAAACCTAGATATAATTAAATTTGTAGAAGTTATTCCATGCCAATTTTGGAGTGGAAAGAAACTAGTTTTTTAATTCTTACATGTGTGGGAATGTGAAGTGTTTTTGAGGCCTCTTAAGGAAATAAACTTGCACCCTTATGAACAATTTTCTCCATTATAGGATGCCCTAATAAAATGGGGGTATATAACCTATAATATCCCTTAAAAGAAAAAGATAATCTTGGAATGAAATGTTATATTCCTTGAGATATATAACATCTCTAAAAATAATACTATGAATGAGATATGCATTAATGATGTCACTACCAGAAAATCTGGTTTCTGCGCCTCTGGACACGGGCGACCGCCAAAGGCGGTCGCTATTGATAATAGTAGCGACCATCAATGGCGGTCGCTAACACTAATAATATTTTAGCGGGATTTTTCCCGCCCCCGCTTCTGTCTTCTTCATTTTCCCCGCTGCAACCCGCCGCCCATGCCGTTCCGCAGCAGCGCCGGTGTCGCCCCCCACCGCCACCCCTACCTCGGCCACCACCGTCGCCACCCCTCGACGCCTCCCATTTCCCCGCTGCAACCCCCACCGCCACCCCTACCACACTCGGCCACCACCGTCGCCACCTCTCCCTCCGACCACCGTAGTTCCGCCATGGTCGGCGGCCACAGTCCACCGCGTGCCCACCGTTGCCACCCCTTGACGCCTCCCATTTCCCCGCGTGCCCAGCGTGTTTTCTGTATAGGGCCTTTAGCGACCTCCATTGGCGGTCGCTATTGGTCTTTACCGATGGAGCAACAGCGACCGCCAAAAGCGGTCGCAAGGCGGCCGCTAAAGACCATTAGCGACCGCTTTTGGCGGTCGCTAATGGTGAACATTGTAGTAGTGTGTTCAGGATCAAGGTACAAAAGACATAACATATGAATAAAATCCATATGACCTAGTTAAAGATGATATTCAAAGATATAAGTACTATATAGAAGTAACATAGAGGTTATAGAAATTGAAATATATAGTTTTATAGTCACTAAGCATGGTGACTTATTATTAATAGATAATAACAATCATATAACCTATAAGTAAATAGAAAGTGGCATAAAAGTTTTCAAGTAAAAGAATGAATGAATCCAGAAATGGAATAAATATATAAAAACCAATAATATATTTTCATATATCCTCTTTTGGATCTATAGACCATTATTTCTAAATAGGTATTCAATAAGAATATGAACACAGATGGAAAATATAGTCCATATATGGAACAACTGGTTTCAAAAATGATCAAACAATGTCAAGGAATTGACTATGATTAAACCATTTCAACTATTTATATGTTAAAATATATAAGAAATAAACCTTCTATAATATCAACCATGACTATGAAATTTGAAAAATAGATGTAAAAATAGCCTTCCTAAATAGTAACATTTAGAAAGATGGCTATACGACCCAACCCAAAGGGTTTTTAACTCCAAAAAATTCCAATAAGGTATTAAACTGTAAAGATACATTTATGGATTAAAATAAGCATATAGTTCATTGAAAATTCAATTTGAAGAACCCATAATAGAATTTGGTTTCATAAAGAATGAATGTGACTCTTGTGTTTATAAATAGTTTAGTGGGAGTGTAGTTTTTTTTCTAATAGTTTATCTCAATGAAAAACTACTTATTGGAAATGAAATACTAGTTTTAAGGTCTGGTAAAACTTGACTGAACACATGTTTATCCATGAATGATTTAGGTAAAGAGATATACATTATTGGGATCAAAATATATCATCCCATATCCAAGATACTATTTAGTATAAGTAGAATAACATATATTGATATGATACAGAAGTGATTAATTATAGAATAATCTATGTGGGGATTGTTTCTAGGGTCATATAGAATTAAAAATTCCATGAAAAGGTGTCTGTAGAAACATGGGGAAATAAAAAATTTTAGAGGGATTCAATATGTTTCAATGATGAGGACATTATTGTATGATATGATATGTACTAGGCTAGATATCACATGTTCTTTCAATGTGGTAAGAAGATATCATGATGACCTGGGAGATCACTATTGGATGGAAGAAAAGAATATGATTAAATATTTGAGACATGCTAAGGATATGTTTTTGGTCTATGGAGAAAATGAGTAACTAGTCATCAGAGGATATAAAGATGTTAATTTACACACAGATCAAGATGATATGAAATCATAGTCAGGATACATCTTTACTTTGAATAGAGGTGTTGTGAGCTAGAAGAGCACCAAGAAAGCCATGGTCATAGATTATACGGTAGATTGTTAGTATATTTCATCTTCTAATATAGATAAATAATCAAATTATATACAAAACTTCATCAAAGATCTTGATATGGTACCTATTAGTAAAAATCCTTTCACACTTTATTGTAATAATATTGTAGTTGTCGCTCTTGTGAAGGGTCTATGTTCACATTAGTGGATAAAGTACATACATAGAAAGTATCATATCTTGAATGATTTTTCTTAGATAGGTTAAGATAAATTAATTAGAGTCTCCATGGAAGACCTTGTGGTTGACCCCTTGAACTAATCCATAAATCAATAGAAACATGATCACCATGTGAGGTCTAGTAGATTAAATTCATGAGTAGTTGGATATAGTATAAGTGGGAGTCCATTAGAGTTGGTGTTTTAAAACAAATATTTGTAATTTTAATTATATATATTTATTAAAATAAGGTAATATTAATTGAAACATATTTTTATATACCTTTCATAGTTTAGTAGGAATTTAATGTAATAATGTCCTACAGTATTAATCACATTGAAAATGTCACAATTGTTCCAGGTTATTATGAGAACCTTGAAACTACATAATAATATTATTAAACCTAGTTATGTGGTCATATAATATTCTATGATGGGGAACATAGTATATTTACTACTAGGTATGATTACTCATAAGCATATGAGACTTCTTCTCATGAATTTCACATTTGGTAATCTCCAAGATGGGAGACTATGATAACAATCCTACCAATAGAAATTATATATGTTTATGTATTATCAGATATTCATGCATGGAAGTGTGTGTAATTGTTCTAAGACTTTAATATTATTATTAATTCCTTTCATGACTCACACACTTATATTTAATGACTAAAACCATGAAAACATATGTCTGTAATAAGTATGGTATATTGGTGTTCCAGGAATGGAATTTTATTAAATAATAAGTTAATGAAATATTTATCCATTAACTATTAATATAATTTTATATCTCATCCATTTTATTGAAATAAAACCATCACATTAAATTTCATGGAAATGGTGTAGTGATGAGTTTATTTTAGATAGACAAAGAAAGTTGTATCAAGCATAGAGTTTGACTACACTGATGTGTATTCTGGCTGATGAGATATTGTGAGAAATATATTATATTAAACAACAATCACTCATATGTGTTTTTCAATATTATAGAATCAACTTCTTTCTCTTGGATTCCTTCACTAGTTTCTAAAGAGTAATCATAGATATTAGGAAATCTAGCCTATTTCCAATAAGAAATAAGCATCATAGGTTACACACAAAGTGTTTCTGCTGATCTTAATTAAATTTCATTTAAATTTATTTTTTAGAGTGAATAATATTCTCATGACTTAAGAATAATTTTATTTATGATTTACTAATCACATAAATTAAATAAATATTCATTAAAAAGGTATTTTTTTTAAATTAAGGGCATGTTTAATATTAATTTATTGAATGAGTGAATAATTAATTAAATATTTAGTTGGGTTTTCATTGAATGATAAAGAAGAAAATGTAGAACTTGATATGGTTTATTATATTATTTAAGAGTTTAGTGTAATTAAATAATATTTTAATTATAACCCAAACTCTATAAATAGATGGATAAGTCTATTTTGTAGAGCTTTGTTGAAAAAGAAACTTGTTGTGCACAAAAAAATATCAAGCTATCTCTTAATACTGAAGAATGATCTAGAGATTCTCTTACCTATTCCATCATCATAAGAACAAGATTAAAAGAATGATTCTTCAAGACCAAATAAATCATTATAGTGATCAACACAGATGCTACAAGATGATCGATTCATTGTTCTAGTACCTGTAAATATATTAGTGTTGTTTGGAGATCATCAGAGCATATAAAAATCACCTCTATAGGGATTCTACACATAAATACTACCAGAGAAACGATGGTTAAAAAACTATTTTAAATGATCAACATCAACATCAACTAAATATCACAATACTGAGGTATTATTTCTTCCGATCTGTTTAAATTAATTATAAATTAAATGTAAAATAGTGTTCTCTTGTTTTTGGTGAGCTTATTTGTCAATATTATTTGTAAAACATTCATTTCTAATGACATTTAAATCTTTCACTATATGTGAATGATTCATAAAATTGGGAAATTTCTTATTAGAATTGGCCCTGATAAGTTCTTTTTCTTCACTTTAACCCATCACTTTTAACAGATGAGTATCATGTTTTACAATTATTCAATAATGAATTTTATTTAAAGTACTTATTTATGATGATAAACCTTTTTAGATTAAATCTTTATAATTCTTGGTCCAAAATTCATATTTTATAAATATTTCATTCCAATTTAGTGTTTCTCTCATTTATTAGATTTTTTAGGTATGAAGACATGTCAATATTATCATATAATGCTATTGTATAATTAGTTGGGAAACCATTTTCCAAAATCCATCATATGGAACTTATTTATTCTAGTATCCAATATCATAAGGTAACATATATAAGTGTAACCAAAATTTCATGGTCATATTTGGTTACTTAACTCTTATGGTTATCCATTTCCATTATTCCTTACACAATATAATCTATAGGCATCCAGATTAAGAATAAACCTACCTAGTTTTATGATCATGGTCTTAATATGTTTTCATATTTTAAAGGATATAATGAATATTATATATAAAGGGGTTTAAAAAATATCAACATCTTACCTTATATATTCCAGCTACTTATATAATAACTTCGAATTAAATAGTTTGGAATCTTTATTCATCATACCAAACCAAAATTTCTAATTCGTATTGATGTGTAACTCTTTAAGCCACTCATATATTATGTTACCAACGTAAATTAATTCAACTATATTTTCACATATTAAAATGCATCACATCCATGAGGTATATCAAAATATTTTATTTAAATGATTAGAATCATATGAAAATAAAAAATTATATTAAATTAATCAGAGTGTGATATCTATCCCACTCCCACGTTTCTAAAAAAATCCAAATCTCTTAGGACAGTGATCAATATGACCCAAAGTCCCATTACCCTATTTTCTAAGAGTTAAATGATGTCAAATATACAATATGGGGGTGAATTATAGTCACAAATCCAACTAACAATTTTCATCCCACTGAAAGAGATAAATAATCAGAATATATAATTTCTGATCAAAAAGAGTATATTAAAGTAAAAAAACACACTATAATAGTACAATCATATTGAAAAATATATGATTTATACGTTCAAAATATAATCAAGATATAAGAAGTAAACCAATCAAAAATTAATAAATTCAATGAGAAACAAAATGTTAATTATTAAATTACAACACACATTCTTATATAAAATATATTATATTACCAAACACTTCTAGTAATTATAATTATTTTCCTTTTAACCAAAGAGTTTTGTGGATTGGTAGACCTCATCCAACATATCCAAGTTCCAAACACTAAAACTTCCTCAACTTTTATAGTTTGTAGTAATAATTTTTTCACTTAAAACTTCTTTTAAAAAAATTCTAAAGTGGGTAGATTTATCCTTCAGAACCTCTTCAATCACACCATCAATTGTAAGTCCAAATACCCTAAAATTTATTAAACTAAATAGTTTAGAATAAACTGACTATTAACCCTAGTGTTTCATCAATATTGATGTTCCATGATGAACATTATACTCCAGAATATCATTGATCACAAATATTAGAAATTGAACAACATTAAAAGGAAAACTAAGAGCATTATAAAAAACATCACCAAAGGGTAGCTCTTAGAAAACATTTAAAAAATGAAATATAAAGAGGTCTAGGAAATTAGATGATGTATTATTAAACATTATTGTTGGTGAATCATAATTTCTCGATATCTTCCATTTTTTAAAGCATCTATCAAATTTACAGACTCTATTTTAATAAAATACTATGATCATATTTTGGGTTCTTTGGTATTATTTGAAACACCATTATAATTATCATTCTATCTTTAAATGAAGAAACTATAACTTCCAATAAAGTAGTTTAGTGCACCATCATATTATTTCATTTTATTTTGGTATTTAAATGGTTTAGCTCAGTTCAACGAAGCATATAATAAAAAATTATAAATTGTATATTGAAAGCCCAAAAAACATTAATTTAATTCAAAATCAACCTAAATGTATTTGTATTTTCAAAAAATATGATATTAATATAGTTATTTAATTTAATAATATCCCTATAAATATCCCCCTTTTGGATATCACAAAAAACAAATAAAATATTGTATATTTCACTCAAATATAAAATAAACACTCTCTATAATATCATATAAATATACTCTAGATATAAGATCAGTCGGAATGGCCCGAAGGCATTCATTTTGTATTATTTTTTGATAATATAAATTTAAAAGGATGATGTGCAGCCCTTACAATGCCTGAACGATTAGATATAATTACATGACTCGTAGGTCTTAGAGGGAATCACCCAGAAAAGACAACTTGGAACTGCTTCTCCCCAGCATAGGTAATGATATCAGCACTCCACCTTTATAGGGCCGGTCGGCTAGATGTCCTATGAAAAGTTTCAGAGGCCCAATACTAATGTAAATGTCATACCCTCTCATTCTTCCAATGTCGTTTAGCTCTACTCTAGTGACTATGACTTCCAAAAATCCTCATTTGGAGCCTCTTCCCTTGTAGTTTGACTGGTACATCTACACAATCATGTGGCTCGAAGGCCTTGGGGAGGCCCTATGGCCTTAAGGTGGCCCGAAGGCCTTGGGGTGGCCCTATGGCCTTAAAGTGGCCCGAAGGCCTTAAGAGACAACTGAAATGAAATCCTTATAGGACTTGAGGACCAAACCAGTGGCCTAGAGGCCCAAATGGATGAATATTTCTGGTGGTTACATTACTGAATAGTACATGTTATAGTTCCCTTTATTATTCCTACTACAATACTGCTATAGTAACCCAGAAATATGTCTCCACCCAAATTTGATCTCAGGTCTCTTGGATGCAATTTATGAGTCCTCAAAAACTGGGATGAGGCTCATGTGCTAATATTAACGAGACTAAAATCTCTTTTCTAATAAAAACATGGTGTTAGTAAATGAAAAATATCACCCTTATCAAAGATTTTCCCCATTAAATAATTCTCTCCCTTAATAGAATAATAGAAAACATATCATTAATTTCTATAATTTCTCCCCTTTGTGATTTTCAAAATAACTCCATAGAAGTGGGAAAATATAATCAAGATTTAAACATAAAATATAATTTGATTATAGATCTCCCTTTTTATTTATATAATCACTTATTTTATGGAACAACCAATAAAAAATAAAAACTACTAACAATTTAGGATAACCATAACCAATTAAATATAATAAAAAGTATAGAATAATGAATATTTAAAATAATATTCATGAAATAAAAAATAAATAAATAAAAATAAAGTTTTTTTAAATCATTTCATAAAATTATAGGTTTATAAAAGTAAAAACCTATAATAATTAGAAAATATAAAAAAATTATGTTATTTTCATATAGATTTAGATATCAATATTTCGAGTTTCATTATCCTCTTCTCTTGATATTATAATGACTAATTTCCTCACTTAAAATTGTTATTTATATACTTAAGGTAACTTTATTGTTCCTTTAAATTCAGATCTAACTCTTTTATCCTTATTTAGGTTTAAGGGAATATGAACTACACATGTGCATGTAAACACATAGTACTGTTAGGTGATCATTCCATATACCTCCCCATAAAGACTAGAAAGAACCAAAAAAGACCATTACTATTTGATATCCTAAATAACCTATGGCTTGAAATCCATTTTCTAGGCCTAAAGGCCCATTTTTTTCCAAAGGCCCCTTCAGTACATTACTGTTATAGTAATAATTCATTCATTTTCCAATATCGATAACTAGAGAAAAAATTTAAATTCATTAAAATGTTTCCTTAAGGATATATTTTTTTTTAGGAAAATATTTTTTTCAATAATCCTAGTTTTATTCATACTTTAATGTTTTCTTTATATTATCAAAGTGAAACTTTCAATATTCCTATAAATTAGATACACCATATTTCATCTCAAACTATTGAGCAAGGGAATAATTAAATATTTGATATTTATGAACATACAGTCTATTATATAGTAAATTTATTAGCCTCAAATTAATCTTTGGAAGAGTCTATGTGATATTTGATACACTATATATATTTTCTATAATTAAACATTGTTACTTCTCCATCCATTTACTCCTTGAACTTCCCTATAAAGAGAAATATTTTGAATAATTCTCTAAATTAGCTATGTTAACTTTAGATTCTATCATGAATTATAGATAAAATATCTATTCAAATAAGATTATTATTATATAAACATGATAATATGATAATACATTTTCCAATTTTTCAATATTTATTAAATTATACATTATATCATCCAGATATTTTTCATTCTGAACTACTAATGGCTCCACTAACATAACATGGTCAAGAGATTCTTTCATTGATGATTTCTTTGACTTCTTTACTTAAACTAAATAATATTTATAAATCTTCTAAGATTTATCTTCTAATAAACTAACATATTTCAAGGAAGAGGATTATGGGAAATAATAATTTTTTTATTATGATTAATAAAATTATTCTCAATGAGTATAGGGTCTAAATGTGACTTGAATAATAAGATTTAATTTTATTTTTGTATAAGTTTCTTTACCTAAATGTGTAAGTGATTTGAAAGATAATTATTATTAAAACTCTACTAAAATTAATTTCCATTTACCTATTGTATCTTTATATAGTTATAGATGCTTTATCAGAATAGTATAAACCTCTTCTGTAAGAAATCTGGTTGTTAGCTAAGGTAAGGAAACATGAGGATTTTTTTATTTTAAAAGAATATTTATTTTTCTTATCTACCACCATCTATTTAATTTCACCTTATTTTATTTACATACATTTTTATATAAATAAACCAATATAAATATTCTTGAATTTATTTTCCTTGAGTTGATTTTTAAATTAAGAATCATTTTTCTAGTAAACATCATTATATTTTTCAACTTATTTATCACAATATTCACTGAATATTACCCATATTTTATAATTAGTGGTTTTATCTAAAAAAATCTTCAAGAACATTCCTCTTCTTCTTTTTAGGATTATTATTCTTATCTTTTTCTATCAATAGTATAACTTCCATTCCCATTTAATGATATTTATTTTCACCTGGATGATAGATTAGCCTCATAATGGATATATTTAATCATTAAGAGGGTTTTATTTAACCCATATGAAACCCCCAAATACCTTGACTACATCCTTATATGTAGTTTTTAATAATATATGGTTCGAAGTCCTTGAATAAGTAAGATTTTAGAATATTAAAATTATGTAACACATATCCTCATTGTACATCCACCTAAAATTCATTATGTTAAATTTTATTATTCTATAGAATAAATATATGACTTAGACATCCTAAACCTTAATGATGTCCTTGTCTCTATTCCTCTATAGTATGAAGATTTGAATAAATTTAAATATGATCCTTTGTTATTGGTTAAAATGATATAGCTTTTGGATTTTCTCTATTATATATAATATCGTTTCTCTAGACCTTATCTTAATAAATATTTTAGTAACTTCTAATAGCTTATGTGTAATTAACATATCTTATCCTTCACAAATTATATCTTTCACCTTACAAAAATATTTGATTTTGTAAATAAACTGATGGTCTATAGGATGAATCTTTATCTTCTTTATGTCCTATGGTTCATCAAAGATAATATTCTAGTGGAATTACTAGAAAATATAAGGATAAAATATAAGATATTCTTCAAAATGAAACATGACTGTAACAACCTAAAAATTATAATAATATAAAACTATGATAGGGTTTTTTACATGTAATTTTCAATGAATGTGAACGGTATTATTATTAAAATATGAATTTTATAACAAATTTATTGAATTAATGGGTATGAATTGGAGTAACTATAGTATGGAGCCAATATAAAAAAATATAATAAATGGAATCAAGTCGTAAATTTATTCCTTATGAGGCTCCTTTCTCTGATATTGGGAAATATGTGGATTCTTTATAGATTTTCTTAGACTAATGCCAATATAAACTTCAATAGGTGTTGCATAAGTGAAATTTTCTACAAGATAATTTCATGATAAAGGAAATCACAATGAAGCACATGCTAGCTAAATCTCAACCATGAAAGCCACCACTTATTATCTCATCATTTGGTCTTATGTATAATTATTAGGGGTTTATATATGTGTAAGTTAATATCATATAAACTTGTAATTATCAATGTAATAAATAATTTTTATACCACATGTATAATTTTCATATTTATATTTTTAAAGAAATCAAAGAAAGTTATTTTTAATTAAAATGAAATAAAAAAACAATTAATATAACTAAATAACTAATAAAATCATTTTTATTCATAAAAATATACTTTATTAATTATTTCCTTTGTATAAATTATGTGTATGAAATTTCAATTAAATTTTTACAAAAATTATTAATTTATTCTAAAAAATGTTTTCCATATTTACAATCATCATTTTCAAAATAGGTAATAGGGAAAAATTCATTTTTACATATATAAATAAGTTACTGAGGTTAAAAGTTAATTAAAATTGTCATGGTAAAAGGTTTATTTTCCAAGAACTATTTTCAAGTGTTATGTCTACATATGTAAATAAATTTAAATTATCTATTTTAAATGATAACTCTTATATAATGTTTGTATGTATACAAATAGATTAACATACATTTAATTATTAATGGATATAAAATTATTTTAAGAACACGTAAAAATTTAATATAACTTTTTCTATAAATACATTTTTGGTAACACCCCAAGATTTTAGGAAATAAAACTATGTTTGATAGCATATTCGACACATAACACTGAGCTTAAATGAACCTCAAAATATATAACTGTTATAACCTAGATGTAAAATTGGAGGTTATGAATAGTATTAAATAATTTATGAAATATATACTTATATATATAAAGTACTTACTCAATATAAATTATTTAAAAATGTTTAGTAAATAATAAATCATATTTTAGTAAAGTAATTTTATTCTCAAAAAATATGTTTTCTTCGACAATGGTTTTTATTTCTTATCATAAAAATTTATTATAACAAATTTATAGAACTTCTTGAAAATTTACTTGATAAAATGATATTAATTTTTAAAATTGGTATATCAAAATTTACTTTGGATGAAATTTTGTAATTTTTCAGAAAGATTTATTTTCTATTTAATGGTGAAAATAAAAATACATCTAAAGAAGTCATTTATTTTCTATAAATTAAGAAATTAAAAATTCCCCTTATATTTTGAATTTGATTTCAAGTATCATATATTTTATTTACTAATATTTAATCAACTTAATTTTTTATTAATCAACATTAAATTAGATTTTAGTATAATCTTTTCTTTGGGCATAAAAATGGTACTTTTATGAAAACTGTTATAAAGTGCATAATGTTTCTCATTTTTAATTAATTAAAAAACCTCTAATGAGGAATGATTTAAAATAAATTTATAGATTCTATATCAATAAATATTAATTTATATAAATATAATGATTATTATTATTCATTGAGTTAATATAAAATCATTTTTTCTTATAAAATGAACTTCTTGAAATTCTGCTTTTTCATCTCTTCTGTGAGTTTTGTTCGAAATTTAATTTTATAACTTTTTTGAAATTAATTTGTTAAAATGGATTCTATATTTTTAATCATAATAATTTTTATTTTCTAAAAAATCAAAATAATTTTTTACCATAATGAATAGTGAAAATAATAAAAAAATATTTACAATGCTTAAGGTAAAAATGGGTTTACCAGGTGTTAAACTAAAAATAAAAGGGTCATAAATAACATAATTGTTTTTCAAAAATTTATATTTTGGAAATAATTATAACTTAAAATATCTATGTCTTTATAATTTTCCATTTTGGATCCTTTTGAAATGTGAACAAAGTGGGTACAAATTTTCCTTTTCAAAAAATATAAATTTTCCACTCACCTCACTTATATTGGACCACCCCCAACCCTATAATCTTTAAACCTTGAAACCCTTTTGGTTTGTGAAATTCCTTCCCAAATCACTTAAAAAATATTTCTCTCATATTACATTCCTTGTTTTATTCAGAAATCCAACTGAAGAATCCTTTTGATCCAAACCAAAAGAAGTTTCTCAAAGAAGAGGAAATGTTCTTCAACAAGCATTTTTATTTTATTTATTACTCCATAACACTGAGATTTTTTTATTTTAAGGTCATGAAAAATTTATATATCCAGTTTTCTAAAATAATAAATGATAAGGTCAATCATGTGTACGACAGCATACAGCCTCATAAACCGATGTGACACATTTTCAATCAACACCTCTCTTGGTTGGGTATGATGATTTGTCACGAACCAGGCCGGGTCACCATCCGACCCAGTCCCTGACATGGCCCAAAGGGCGTTCCCGATCCCCACGGGCTGGCACAAGTGCCCGGGTATCAAAACTAACACATGGGAACGATTTTACCCGAAATAAAAGACAGAAAAACAACTAACCAGATAAATAAACTGAAACTAGAAATAGACAACCAAACACGCCTTTAAAATATGAACAGGTTTAAATTCTACAACTCCAACCAATAACTAAAAAGAAAAGATGACAGCAGAAACTAAAACTCTAACACAAACCTCAAAGAAACAAGAGAGGTGCGACATCCACACGTCACAAACGTTAACCAGCACGAGAAGACCACCAACGACCAACCACCATCACTGAGCACGGTACCTCAACCAGGAATACACAGAGAACAAGGCCTACATATACCCAAAGGTGTATGTAGGGTGTGAGAAAAGATCCCAGTAGGACGTCACCCAATAAAAAGGTTCCACGCATAATTATTAAAGGACAAATACATTTGCAATATTAACAAAAGAAAAGAAATAAAAGCTTGAATGGTTTAAAAGAAAACAGAATTAAATAAAATAGTTTTAAATGGAACAACTTAAATTAAAACACACGCACCCTTATTTTTTTTAAAATAACCAATATGTCACACCGACAAGCGCAAAGTAACCAATGAGCACTAATATGGGAGAGGCCGCATGGGTATCAGCTAGCTTGGGTCCGTAGATCTTCGTGTCTCAGTGAAACATGGCTTAGAAGGCCACGACCCTCAGAAAACGTGGCTTAGAAGGCCAAGACCCTCAGAAAATGTGGCTTAGAAGACCATGACCCTCAGAAATGCATATGTTTAGTTAGTGTTGCAATCGTCAGTCCTTCCAGTGAAACCGGATCGAGTCACCTCTGGAACACTCGCTCACTAGTCTAGTCTACCCTCCTAGCTACCCAGGCTTCCCACTTTGTGCTCAAGAAAGTTTCAAGTTCATATTACACATCACACTTATGCATAAAATCTCATCAGGGTACTTACACACGCAAAAACACCATTTTCACACCAAAACCCTCTTTTAAAACCATACGCACACCAAAATCTTTTCAAAACACAATCTGCATTTGTTACATATTTAATTGAACAATTTTCGCATTAATAAAAAAACATGTATCGTTAAACAAACCACCACTTACACATATAAATACCATTTTGAAATGAGGCGCACACTAAAAATATCTAAAAACTAAATCTACATCAGTTACACAACCAATTAAGGCAATTGTATAGTAAAAGAAACCACTTTCAACTTCAAACACACCATTAAAAGATTTTATTAGACAATTTACACAATTTACCCCAAACAATTTTCTTTACGCCCTTAATAATTATTTATTTAAACAATTAAAATTTTCATAAACAAATTTTTGAAAGATAAAAGACACTGCTTTACAGGTTAGACCGACCCAAGCTCTCTTACACGACCACATGCACATGACGTCACCTCTGAAACACAATATGCATTACGCACACAATTAAAGAAGCCACTCACACAGTTGAAAAGACCATTTCTACAGTTAAACAACCCGCCATAACAACTTTCCAACCCATTAAAAAAACTCGCATGACTAAAATGCCGAAAATCCACTCGAAAACTCATTTATGACACAACACATATAGATGCTAAGACAAAACACCACTCGCACTCTTTTCACATTCTAACAATTAATTTTCACAATTATTAAAACACTATTAAATAGTTTAGCATGAGTTTTCCACAAAAATAATCACTCACATGTAGCATAAACATGTTACTACCAAGTCAAATACGCATTATATCTCAACAACAACCAAATTCACCGCAGTAAAACAATAATTAAACATTATAAACCAATCAAAATTTAAAAATTAATTCATCAAACAATAAATATGTGTGGAACCACCTACCTCGAACTAAAACGCATCCGTAAGGATGGCGGGAAATCCATCATCACCCGAAGACAAGTTTAAAACCCCCTTAGTGTTTACTTTTCCCAAATCTTGTGCGGACCTTCATCCACACCTAATACGCACCACAAGAAACTCAAAGCAGACCCTAAAACATGAATCCGAACAAAATATGGATTAAAAAAGTCAACCACTAAAGATACCTCAAACCTGTTGAATAGAAAATAACTCAAGAGAAAGAAAGAAAAAGAGAAGAGACAATCGGAGGGAGGGGCTGCTTGCGTGGAAGGAGGCAAGGTGCAGGAAGTTGTGCCAGTTGGGGAGGTAGGGGCGACGCAGAAGGTGTTCAAGGGAGAAAGTTCGGAGGAGAGTGGGGAGGCCGACCACACTACAAGAGCCCGGTCGGGGTGTGTTCGGGAAGGCGTGTAGGTGGTTTGTCGGGGTTTCTCGCCAAGAGGAGGGAGGTGTGGCTGGTTCAAAGGCTGGCCGAGAGAGGGAGGGTGGTCCGATGACTGGCCCTAAGGGTGGTGCGACGGGGGCGTGCCGGGGAAGATCTGTGTGCTGGAGAAGGGCGTGCTGGTATGGTGGAGGCGCAACGGATCAGTGGGGTGTAGCGCGATGCACATGGCTCTATGGGGGGAGGTGCAACGATGAAAAATAAGGAATGAATAAATGGGGAAGGGTGCGGCAGACCGAGTGTGAAGGGAATAGGGGTAAGGGGAAGGGTCCGCAAACCCTAAAAAAATAAGAAGGAAAATAAAAATAAAAATACAGTGAAAAGAAAATCCAAAACTAAAACCAATAATAATATTAATATTAATATTATTAATATTCTTTAACTAAAACCATGAAAATAATATTATTATTATCATTAAAACACAGTTTATTAAATCATCGCATTTCTATCATTTTTTTCACACATTTTATTTATTTCGTTATTATTATTAGTTCATTTATTTAATTTGTTGACCATCGAGTAAGGTCATACGATGGCCCTGGCGAAGCCTCACGGCTTCGCAAATATGCTTCGCCCATGCGTCGCATAATGACAAGCCCCAAAAAACTCATTTAATTTTATTCATTTATCATTAATTTTTTTTATTTAATTAGTTTCATATCGGGAAGGTGAGTGGGGAACTGAGTGAGGCCATGCGGTGACCTAGGCGAGGTCGCACGTCTTTGATAGTGGCGCGCTGAAATGTTTCCAAGTCCAAAACTCTCATTTATAAAAGCAAAATCTCAGTCGGGCTCGTCCCGTATTTCATATCAAAAGAATGATAATAATCAGAAGGAGATAAAAATTATAAGATGAAAATAAAAATTTGAAACATGACATAGTGTAAAGTCCAGGTGTGACATTTCTCCCCACCATAAAGCTTTCCGTCCCCGGAAATCCACAAACTAAAACCAAACCCCAAAGTAGAAAACCACACTCACTTAATGTTCAAAGGGGATCCCCAAAAACATCAAGCAAAGAGAGGAAAAAGCATCGTTCTCAAAGAAAGTGATTCAAAGACAACATTAAGAAACACGTAAAAAGACTTTCTGATATGTGTCACCCACCCCAAAGAGCTAGAATGCCTCTAGCTGATTGTTTTAGTAAACGAACTCTTGAACCCACAAGAACCAACTTCACAAGCCGAAACACCTCAAGCACTCTGAAACCGAAACCACACCACTTGGCTAAATTAAACGAATAAGGTCAAACCACATCCACGGAACATTCTTATCACTTCTCACCAAGTCATCTTTAGAAACAAAACCAAATGGTCAATGTGGGGAAGCCCGAGGGGCTCCCCACCATTATGAACCTACTAACTCCCAAGACGGGACTGGAAAACCGACAGGGATAAGTTCAGGCGGACTCCACGCCATTAAAGAAAAGTCCAGCATTGATTTATTCTAGAGACATTCGTGTGAGACCCAATGTGGGTCTCCCCACCATTAAGAACCTACCAACGCCCATGGCGAGAGTAGAAAACCAACATTGGGAGGTCCTTCCGGACTTCCCACCATTAAGGAAAGGCCAACACTGATTTATTCCAGAGACCTTTGTGCGAGACTCATCGTGGGTCTCACCGCTATTATAACTAACAAGAATACATAACTTTAGAAATTTTTCCAACGGGGACCAAGAACCCCACCACCAGGGGCGGGGAGGGTCGGGCCTAACTACCGGGCGTCAAAACCACGGCTGGAGACAAACCAACATCCCCAAATACCATGATGAGTATCTTTCAAAATTGAGAATTATTTACCCAAAAGACTACCATAAGGACCACTAAAGTGATTGCCTCCAGTGGGATGCAACCCCAAGACTTTAAGGCATTGAGTCGAACATGCCTCTGCATAGCCACAAAAACCATACACAACCAGACGGCTCATTCGGAGCGAAACAACCATAGAAACCATTTACATTGCCTATACTTTTAACACTGATGACAGAAATAAAGTTGGGGTCCCAAACACTCCCAGGGTTCCTGACCATGCGCCAGATTCAATCTGAGGCCTATGGCTGGAGCCCTGATGATTGAAGCATCTCCCGCCGTGCAGTCAGGTATTAAGGACTCCCGAGCAGAGCTTCTCCTTTTGGTTCCACATGCAATCATACTGCACCTGAAGCAACACCATCAGACACAACACACCATGACATCTAATTACCCTCACACTGAAAATTCACCAGAACGAGAGCTTAGATGGTACACGTGCATCACCCCTTGTTACACTGAGTGAGAACATGACACCACAAATCTTCACCGAGCACGCTCATTGTTGTTGAGAGAAACATTGCGCTGAGAAAGACTTTAAACCGTGTCTTGAACAACACGTGATTCCTGCAGACGACCATAGCAGCCTCATACGACTGGTTATTCCAAACTAGTAGCCTAACATGACCCTTTTCATAAAGAAATCGTCAAAGGAACAAAGGTCATTTAAAACAACAGCCCGCACTGACAACCCAAGGTTGCTCTCACCTTTTCACTTCGATGATAACTCACACTGCAAGTGGTCACCAAACATGACCCTTACAGCCTATGAAAACACTACAACCCATTCAAGACATCGGTAAGCACTGATAACTCTGAATCGCCTTCACCCTTCCCCACTAGAATTTATTTCACCACTTTCAGGGGGCCTTCAGACGCAACGACATCAAACTTCATACACAATGACTCAGACAACTCAAAGAGACTGAAACTCCCTTCAAATCCCCTCGCATCTGTCATCCCGCTGCGAGAGGTTCTTCTTAGTTGTAAAAAATAGAGGTGGGTTCAATTATAAAATCCAAGAAGAGATTCTTCTAGTCAACTGGAGGGCCGGCCAACGGAGAATTTCTTGTGGCCACACTTCAATCACATGGCAATGCTTTATGGGGGGCATACCCCAGTTAAGAAAGAAAACCATGGACCCAACCAAACTGGTCCAACGGTCAAGACATACCATAAGAGAACACCAAACATGCAGGGGGAAACCACTGCAAGGGCTCTCTAATGTACTTTTCAAAAAAAATCACTAACTACACGCTTTCATACCAACTTAAAAATAAGAATTCAAACTCAAAACAAAAATCATTCAGAAAGGATCCTCAGCTCAAAATGCCTCACATCCGACATGTCAAAATCACAAGGACACACCATGTAATCACCGGTTATTTAAAAACACTAAATTTTCCTTTAACAACACATTTTGGTTATAAGAAAAGATAGTGGGTTTCACAAACACCAATTGTGTCCCATGGGCCTCGCACATGCATGTTCTCATGCCACACCAGCACCCACCTCATATCCATCCAGTCACTCATCTGCTCATGCCATTAACCCCTTTCTTTTACCATATTCACTCATGCATGTGGTTGCCCATAAGAACACCAAGGATCAAAACCAACCCTTTACATTTTTCAAAGCCAAAACATTAAACCCACACTTTTCAAACCTCACACCTCATTTTCTTTTAAAAGTGATTAATTTAAAAATATTTCCAAAACATTTTCCAAGACCAAATCATTTTTACTTAAAAACCAAATGTCCACAATTCCAAAACAAAGAAACAAGGAACGGTGCAAGGGAAAACTAGTGTCAGTGGGTGACTGGAACATACGGTTGGCGGCCATATGCCAATCACGCCACTGCCACGGAGGGTATTCTAGGGTAGTGTCCCCGGCTCCACATGGCTTTCCAGACCCTGCGAGCTCACTGGGACCACATACCCTACTCCCTTTTCATTTCCCCAAGAAAAGATTTACCACAAGAACCAAGGACTCAGACAAGCCTCAACTTACTTTGGTAACTCGATTCCCGCCACGAGGTGTCATGGCCAGGCACATTGCTCGTAGCTAGAACGTCGAGTTCCGACAACCTTAATTTTGGTCTACTCGGACTCTATCTCAAAAGAAAACGACCCAAGAGAGAAACCCTTTCCCTATGATACCATTTTGTCATGAACCAGGCCGGGTCGCCATCCGACCCGGCGCCCGACCCGGTCCGCGATATGGCCAGAAGGGCATTCCCAATCCCCACAGGCTGGCACAAGTGCCCGGGTATCAAAACTAACACATGGGAACGATTTTACCCGAAATAAAAGACAGAAAAACAACTAACCAGATAAATAAACTGAAACTAGAAATACACAACCAAACACGCCTTTAAACTATGAACTGGTATAAAGTCTACAAATCCAACCAATAACTAAAAAGAAAAGATGACATTAGAAACTAAAACTCTTACTCAAACCTCAAAGCAACAGGAGAGGTGCGACATCCACACGTCAAAAACGTTAACCTACACGAGAAGACCACCAATGACCAACCACCATCACTAAGCACGGTGCCTCAACCTGGAATACACAGAGAATAAGGCCTACATACACCCAAAGGTGTATGTAGTGTGTGATCAAAGAGCCCAGTAGGACGTCACCCAATAAAAAGGTTCCACGCATAATTATTAAAGGACAAATACATTTGAAATATTAACTAAAGAAAAGAAATAAAATCATGAACGGTTTAAAAGAAAACAGAATTAAAGAAAATAGTTTTAAATGGAAAAACTTAAATTAAAACACACGCACCCTTATTTTTTTAAAATAACCAATATGTCACACAAACAAGCGAAAAGTAACCAATGAGCACTAATATGGGAGAGGCCGCATGGGTATCAGCTAGCTTGGGTCCCTAGATCTTCGTGTCTTGGTGAAACATGGCTTAGAAGGACACGACACTCAGAAAACGTGGCTTAGAAGACCACGACCCTCAGAAATTCATATGTTTAGTTAGTGTTGCAATCGTCAGTCCTGCCAGTGAAACCGGGTCGAGTCACCTCCGGAATACTCGCTCACTAGTCTAGTCTACCCTCCTAGCTACCCAGGCATCCCGCTTTGTGCTCAAGAAAGTTTTAAGTTCATATTACATGTCACACTTATGCATAAAATCCCAGCAGGGTACTTACACATGAAAAAACACCATTTTCACACCCAACCCCTCTTTTAAAACCATACGCACACCAAAATCTTTTCAAAACACAATATGTATTTGTTACATATTCAATTGAACAATTTTCGCATTAATAAAAAAACATGTGTTGTTAAAAAAACCACCACTTACACATATAAATACCATTTTGAAATGAGGCGCACACTAAAAATATCTAAAAACTAAATATGCATCAGTTAAACAACCAATTAAGACAACTGCACAGTAAAAGAAACCACTTTCAACTTCAAACACACCATTAAAAGATTTTATTAGAAAATTTACACAATTTACCCCAAACAATTTTCTTTATGCCCTTAATAATTATTTAATGAAATAATTAAAATTTTCATAAACAAATTTTTGAAAGAGAAAAGACGCTGCTTTACAGGTTAGACCGACCCAAGCTCTCTTACACGACCACACGCACATGACGTCACCTCTGAAACACAATCTGCATTACACACACAATTAAAGAAGCCACTCACACAGTTGAAAAGACCATTTCTACAGTTAAACAAACTGCCATAACACATTGCCAACCCATTAAAAAAAACTTGCACGACTAAAATGCCAAAAATCCACTCGAAAACTCATTTATGACACAACACATATAGATTCTAAGACAAAACACCACTCGTACTCTTTGCACATTCTAAAAATTAATTTTCACAATTAATAAAACACTATTAAATAGTTTAGCATGAGTTTTCCACAAAAATAATCACTCACATGTAGCATAAACATGTTACTACCAAGTCAAATACGCATTAGATCTCAACAACAACTAAATTCACAGTAGTAAAACAATAATTAAACATGCTAAACCAATAAAAATTTTCAAATTAATTCATCAAACAATAAATATGTGTGGAACCACCTACCTCTAACCAAAATGCATCCGGAAGGATGGCGCGAAATCCATCATCACCCGAAGACAAGTTTAAAAACTCCCTTAGTGTTTACTTTTCCCAAATCTTGTGCGGACCTTCATACACACCTAATACGCACCAAAAGAAACTCAAAGCAGACCCTAAAACATGAATCTGAACAAAATAAGGATTAAAAAAAATCAACCGCTAAAGATACCTCGAACCTGCTGAATAGAAAAGATCTCAAGAGAAAGGAAGAAAAAGAGAAAAGACAACTAGAGGGAGGGGCTGCTCGCGTGGAAGGAGGCAAGGTGCCGGAAGTTGCTCCAGTTGAGGAGGTAGGGGCGACGCAGCAGGTGTTCAAGGGAGGAAGTTTGGATGGGAGTGGGGAGGTCGACCACACTACAAGAGCCCGGTCGGGGTGTGTTCGGGGCGGCGTGCAGGTGGTTCGCTGGGGCTTCTCGCCGAGAGGAGGGAGGCGCGTCTGGTTCAAAGGCTGGCCAAGAGAGGGAGGGTGGTCCGACGACTGGCCCTAAGGGTGGCGCGATGAGGGCGTGCCGAGGAAGATCTGCGTGCTGGAGAAGGGTGTGCTGGTATGGTAGAGGCGCGACGGATCGGTGGGGTGTAGCGCGATGCACAGGGCTCCATGGGGGGAGGTGCAACGATGAAAAAGAAGGAAATAAGCAATGGGGGTGCGGCGGACCGAGCGTGAAGGGAATAAGGGTAAGGGGAAGGGTCCGCAAACCCTAAAAAAATAAGAAGGAAAAGAAAAATAAAAATATAAATAAAGATAAAGTGAAAACAAAATCCAAAACTAAAACCAATAATAATAATATTATTATTATTATTAATATTATTTAACTAAAACCATGAAAATAATATTATTATTATCATTAAAACAAAGTTTATTAAATCATCGCATTTCTATCATTTTTTTCACACATTATTTTTATTTCGTTGTTATTATTAGTTAATTTATTTAATTTTTTGACCATCGAGTATGGTCATACGATGGCCCTGACGAAGCCTCACGGCTTCGCAATTATGCTTCGCCCGTGCGTCGCATAATGACAAGTCCCAAAAAACTCATTTAATTTTATTCATTTATCATTACTTTTTTTTATTTAATTAGTTCCACATCGGGCAGGCGAGTGGGGAACCGAGCGAGGCCGTGCGGTGACCTAAGTGAGGCCGCACATCTTCGATAGTGGTGCGTTGAAACGTTTCCAAGTCCAAAACGCTCATTTATTAGAGAAAAATCCCAGTCGGGCTCGGCCCGTATTTCATATCAAAAGAATAATAATAATCAGAAGGAGATAAAAATTATAAGATGAAAATAAATATTTGAAACATGACATAGTGTAATGTCCAGGTGTGACATGATTGATCTAAATTATATTTATGATATTTTTAACATAATTATACCTATGGATTAATTATATCTTATATACCATTTTACTTTTCATTTTTTATGGGATATGAAAATATTGCTCGTGTGTATGGAAGGCTACTGTCCGGCGAAGCGATGTGATTTGTTTTTCCCTGACACTTTATGTGGAAGGTAATATGGATAATTTTAATAAATATATGTGATATATATGACATAATTATGATATTAATTTTATATTTATCATTATTAAAAGTTAATATAATATTTTATTTCTTACCTTTTCACTCAAAAAATGGTAATGTCATTGTGTAAGGTGTGGCCTATTGCCTTCACAAAGAGATGCGACTCTTTCTGAATCACCACACCACATGAATAAAACATATAAGTATTTTTTAATAAATAAGATGTAATTTATAATATAATTATAGTTTTTTAAATAAATGATAATTTTTACCTTATTTTAATAATGATCATTGAAAAATGGAAATGTTACTCATGTGTACATACGGCCTACCATCTTCATGATTGTAACATAGTTTTTTTCATTACCATATTTAATTATTATTTTTAAAGTTTAATTGATGTATTAATGTGATAATTATTTCATTATTATTATTATATAGATGTTGAAATAATGACCTCTTTGACCATGATCAACACAACAAATCTGTTTTGAAATAATAAACCAAACATCCTCAAAATACCCAACGTGAACATAACTAATTAAGTATTAGAATATGTCATTATAAAGAAATAAAATAAATTATATTAGTATAAGGTGTTAAAATTTTAAATAATTATTAATAAATAAAATTTATGATGTAATCATATTACACAGGATTTAAAGGACAAACATTCTAATCCTAAAATCTATGTAAGGTTTTTTCTCATATTTTTTTTACTTCTGTGAGATGTATGTCATATTCACCACTTGTTTGTATTGTGTGGTTTATTTACAAACCATTTAAAATTTAATATCATAAATTATTCATAAATTATGGTATTTTAAGTTTCAATTTTAATTATTTCATCTAATTGGATTTGACTTGAATGTTACCTAGTGGTAAAGGTCTTGTTAACTTACTTTCCTTTAATAGGGTTATTACTCTTTTCCATTGACATTATTAAGCAATGATTATGTGTGAACTGATTTATAAATTATTTTCTTCCATATTTCACTTTTTTTATTTTCAATTATCATACAAAATCACTCCAATGATTAATTCTCAATTCAATGATGTAATCTTTGTAAGGGTTATTCACCTCAAATTATATTTCGTTGGGACATATATTGAAGTTATAAACTTAACCCATTTTATGAGGTTTATATAATTCTAATTTGACATGTAATATCATGAATCTATTTATGCTCATGACATTTAATGTATCATTCAAATATATTCTTTTATGGAGATAATTGTTGAATAGTTACCAAATTGAAAAGGCTTTATGTTACAATCTCATTTCATTTGGGATTATAAATGTTCAAGTTTATTTTAGAGGAAATATTGTGATATTATTTTCTTAAACTAGATTTATTTTATTCTAATCTGGTAATAAATTTTGTTCACATGTTTTATTTCAATTTCCTCCCCTTTTTATTGAATAAATATAAAGAAATTTGTTGGTAAGTGATACCAATCGTGTATACTCTTCTATATCAGGTATCTTTCTCTTCCATATCCATGTTTTATAAAATGTTTTCAAATAATTTCTTTCAAAAAAAATAATTTTTTTCCTAAATCTATTTTTAATGGTCTTAAACCTTATTTAAAATGGTTTAAGAAAGAAAATTTCTTAATGTTATCCAAATGGGTCACTTTTCACTCCCTTTTACAAATGTTTTCAAAAGAATGTTTATTTTAAAAAAATATAATAGGAATATAATTTCTCATCCTTATGATGCCTCAATGATTTTTTTTCCTTTAAAGGATTCCAAGTTTATTTTAAAAAAATGGTTACTTTTTTATATGTGTTGTTTTAATATTAAAAAATAATTTTTAATTGAAAATAGTTTTAAGAAAATATAACTTCATTTCACTCATCGTTTGAAAATAATTATTCTTTTAAAATCCCCACTCTCTATTAAAAAAATAAAAAAAGTGTTTTTAAATTAATATTTAAATTCATTTTTACACATAATTTTATTTCTACAAAAAAATTTAAATGGAATCATCCTATAATTTTCCATACAATTCTTTTTTGGATTTTATATAAAATATAAAAGGAATGAAATTACACCAATCAAGTAAGTATATTTACGTATTATCTTAGACTGGATAGTAATAGAATTATTAAACTCTTGGAAATGGATCATGAAAAAAAATTCCTATTACCATCGTTTTTTATGAAATCAATGGCCTTTTCCACACCTCTTTATTTTATAGTTTTTTGGTTGTTGGATTTCTCTTCATCATTCACTTTCTTGTGATCAATTATCTATGACACACTATATAATTATTTAAAAAATTTGATTTTATTACATGTTAAAAGATTAATTTATCACTTATATTATTCTATTTTTAAACCAAGTATGTTTTATTCTATAATACTATCAACCTTCTCTTTATCTTTTATCAAGAGAATGTTTTAATAACCCTTTTAACAATACAGGTTAACAAAATAAGTATACTAAAATATCAAACCATTGATTATTAAGATAAAGTTAAAATTTATAGGAATAATTTTATTATATAAGGGGAGGATGTAACACCTTTATATTTTATAAAATAAATCTATGTTAGATAGTTTATTTGATATGAAAAACTGATCTTGAACAACCTGTGAAATATATAACCATCGTAACCTATCTATTAAATTGGAGTTTATAAATAGTATTAACTAATTTATGAAAGTTATATGAATATATAAATATATATATTTCTTACTGAATAAAAATTATTTATAAATTTTTTTTCAAATAGTCAATCAATTTTTAGTAAATTAATTTTATTCCTCCAAAATATGTTTTCCTCAAAAATGATTTTTATTTATTTTCATGAAAAAAAACATTAAAATTAATTTTTTGAATTTTTAGAAATTGTATTTGATAAAAATAAATTCATTTTTTAAATTTAAATATCAAATTTAGTTTGGTTTAGATTTTATAATTTTTTTGAAAATATTGATTTTTCGGTGAACAATTAAAAATACGAATTATTCTAAAAATGTCAGTTATTTTCAGTAAATTAAGAAATTTAGAAGTCACGTTATGTATTGAGTATGATTTTAAGTAACATATGTTTTATTTATTCATATTTAATCCACTTAATTTATTTTCAATAGACTTCATATTGTATTTTTTTATAAAGTTGTCTTTTGGTTTAAAAATGGGATTATACTTCATATTATTCTAAACTGAATAATGTTTCTCCTTTTTAGTTAATTAAGAAACCTATAATTACGAATGATTAAAATGAAATTTATATATCAAATATAAATAAATATTAATTTATATTCATAAAATTATTATTATTAGTCATATATTTAATATTAAATAATTTTTTCTTTCAAAATATGATTCTTGAAAACCTGCTTTTTCGTTGTGTCTGTGGGTTTTGTTTTAAATTTAATTTTTCCAATTATTTTAATTGGGTTTGTAAAAATAGATTCCATGTTTTTAATCATAATAATTTATATTTTATAATAATTTCAACTAAAATTTTCATCATAATGAATAATGTAAACAATAAAAATTAAATATTATGGTTAAAGTAAACACGACTTTATCGTGCGTTAAACTATAAATATAAGGGTCAAAATGACCTAAATAGAAATCTAAAAACTATTTCATGGTAATATTTATACCATTTAATGTATAGTACTATATAATTATCCATTTTTTCCTTTTTCATGTGAAAAACTTGGGTATAATTTTTTCTTTTAAAAAATTACAAGTGTACCACTCACCTCATTTATAAAAGGCCATAATCTCTCCTCTCTTATTCACACCATAAAAATATTATATTCAGAAAATTCTACCCAAATAGCTTCCCAAATTCTCTAATATCATCTTAGAATACTTATTTTGGTCATAAATCCATCTTATTAATCCTTTTGGTGAAAATAAAAAAGTTACTTGAAAAAGATGTAACCTTCTTCAACGAGCGTTTTTATATTATTTCTTCCTCCACCTCCTTAAATTATTAATAAAACACAATAATATAATATAATTTTTATATTACATAAAAATTGATTTTTTATGTTAACTTCATTATCTATATCCATGTCATTTTATCCCAAATAAGAAATTATAATGTTGCCAATGTGTACAGCAGACTACTGCCCCTCGAACCGATGTGGCACGTTTTCCATCAACACCACACATGGTTGGGTATGATGATGTATATAAAGTATATAAATGATATTTATAACATAATGCTACCTATTTATTCATTATATCATATATAAATTTTTTTACTTTCCATTCTGTAGGAGATAGATAATGTCTCTTGTGTGTACGGCGGACTACCGCCTCACGAAGCGATGTGGTTTATTTTTCACTAACACTTTACATCGAAGGTAAGGATAATGTTAATGAATATATGTGATATATATATATAATTTTTATTATATTAATGAAATATTTATAACTATGAAAATATAATATATTATTTTCTTTCTTACCTTTTCACTCACTAAAAAAATGATAACGTCATTCGTGTTATGTGTGGACTACCGCCTTCACGAAGTGATGTGGCTCTCTTTTCATAACCACACCACATAGATGAAATATATAATTATTTTTAAATAAATTATATGATATTTATTATATATTTTACATTATTTAAATATATTATAATATTTACATTCTTCCCATAATGATCATTGAAACATTGAAATGTTGCTCATGCGTACATATGGAATATCATCTCCATGACTGTAACGCAGTTCATTATATCATAACCATATTTCAATATTTATTTTAAAAGTATATTTTATTTATTAAATTTATAATTATTTTATTATTATTAATTTTTAGATTTTAAAATAATGGCCTCTTTTATCCGGATTAATACACTGAATCCATTTTGAAACAATGAACCAAACGTCCTCAAAACGCATGATGTGTACTTAACAGATTAAGTATTAAAATATTTCATTATAGAGAAATAAAATAAATGATTTATGCATAAGTTTTATAGAATATTAAATTTTATTAATAAATAAAATAATTAATTTGATGTTATTATACAAGATTTAAAAGGACATACAAATAAATACTAGACTCGAGGTAAGGGTTTTTCTTGTCTCGCTTTTAATTTTATGAGAAATATGCCATATTCACCACTTATTTTTATTGTGTGGTGTATATACTATGCATTTTTAATTTAATATCATGAGTCTTTCATAAATAATGGTATTTTATGTTTCAATTTTAATTATTTTATATAAAGGGAATTGACATGAATCATACCAGGTGGTAAATGGATTCTTAACTCAATTTCCTTTTATTGGGTTATAACTCTTTTTACATTGAATTATTATGATATAATTATATGTGAATTGATATTTAAATTATTTTATTATGTATTTAAGCTTTTCTATATTTACATTCATTATAAATAAATACTCTAATTACTAATTCTTAATTCAATTGTAGTATCTTTATAACCATTATTCATCTTAAATTCTTTTTCTTTGAGATAGATGTTGATGTTATACACCTAAATCATTTTATGAGGATTATTTACATCCCATTTGAAAAGTACTATCATGAATATATTTATTTTAATTTTATTTATAGTTTCATTTGATGTTACTCTTTCATGGGTCCTATGATTGAAGAGTTACCGAAGTGGAAAAGGATTTATGTTACAATATCCTTTATTTCAGGATTGTTAATGATGAAGTTTATTTTAAAAGAAATAATGGGATATTGTTTTCTTTTATGAAATATATTTTCTTATTATATGGTTATGTATTTTTTCATACGTTTTATCTATATATCCTCTATTATAAATTGAAAAAATATCAAGAATTTTTTTAAGTGTTATAAATCAAGCATCTTTTTTTAGATCGGGTTTTTTTTCTATTCCAAATCTATGTTTCCTAAAATTTTATCAAAAATATTCTTTAAAAAAATATTTCAAAAAAATATTACATGGTTTTAGACTTATTTTAAATGGTTTTAAAAAGGAAATTTCTTAATTTTTCCCAAATCGATCACTTTTTACTCCCTTTTTCAAAATGTATTGAAAAGAATGATTATTTTTAACTAATACAGAATGAATTTAATTTCACACCATCAGGATGCATTAATTATTTGATATATATTTATATGTTTCTATGTTTATTTTCAAATAAAATTATTTCTTTTTTATTTTCACTATTTTTATATTTTAAAAATTTGTTTTTAAAATAAAATATTTTAATAAAATCTAAATTTATTTCTCTCTTCATTTAAAAATAATTTTTCTGTAAAAATCTTTGTTTTATAAAAAAAATCAAAAAAAAATTACTATGATTTTTAATTTCATTTTTACCCAGATGTTTCATTTTACAAAGTGTTTTAAATTGAATATTCCTATCATTTTCAAAACAATTCCCATTTGGATTTTATCAAAAATGTGAAAGTATTCTCTTTTTAACATGTATGGAATGAACATTTTTTCCCTCTATTATGACTATAAATTTATTTTAGTCATTATTTAAAAGTAACCAATGTTATTTTAAATGATTTTTTTTCAAAATATTTTATGAATTTTTAGTTTTTAAAAGTGATTTTAAAAGTGAAAAGGTTATTTTCCACAAGAATGATTTTAATGATCTTTTAATGGAATTTTACATTCATCAGACCCAATGACCCTTGTTGTTACTTATCCTCTACTCGGGAAATTTTTTTAATACCATATTCATTATTTATATGGATAGAATAATATTGTTTCAATTATATTATCATGGAACTCTTTCCATTCCCACTGGTTAATCAAGTTCTGAAAACAATAATAGTGGTTTTATGGGTTTTATGATAATTTTTGAGATTCCATGTTTTATGATTATTTTTTGTTTATTAGTAATTGATTATTTTTATAGGTGTTTCCATTATAAATAATAGAAGGGTGGTTACATTATTAACCATGTATGGGTGGTACCATTATTACCCAATGACGGGTGGTTACATTATTAACCAATGACGGGTGGTTCCATGATATACCATGGCAGGTGGGTCCATTATATCCCTCAAATGCATTGGGTTATCTGAAGATGGAAGTTATCTATATCATATATTCCATTTATAAGATTAGTATGATAATAATGTTACCATGATACCAAAACATTTCATTTATGATTGTTATAGATTTATGATGTTTTCTTTGATCTAAATTGATGTCACATGGCTCATGATTACTGATTCTAATCAATATTTCCTTTTTTAAAATCAATATTCCATGTTTTCATGTTTTAGGATGAAGGTATTTATGGGTATGAATAATATTATGTTTTTATAATTCAATTTGATTGTGTCATCATACCCTAATGCTCGTCTTATACTAACTGATTACATTTAATTGTTAATGATTATGTTTACCCTTACTAATCATTTGAGTTCTCCTTTATTATGTTTCATTTTCTCTAAGTTATAAAGTATGATGTTGAATGAATTATATATATAAGGTTTTCATATGGATGATGTTGACACCCAATATATAATATGAAAAGGAAAGGTTTAGTGGGAAAGATACACTCTTGAATTTATGGGTAGTTTTTATGCAAGAGTTTATCCTAATTATCTGAAACTCTAAACCTAAAAGGCCCTTGAGAATGTAAGTGATCTAATATTTCCTCATGAAATTTAATGTTTTTTATAGTTAAAATTAGGTCACATTAATTAGTATCAAATATCAACATTTAATTTTTATGATTTCAGCACTAGATCCGGGAGTGTGGGTTTGGGGCTATTATAGTTATTCTATATAATATCTACTTTAATTTATTACTAAATTTTATCATATTAATATTTTTAATTACACTTAATAGAGTTAAAATTTAGATTCATAAATTTTGAATTATCTATGGGATTCATATTATATATTTCGTAAAAAAATATTTACCAGTGTAATATTTTAATCAAGGTGAATACGGGTAAAAATTGGTAACTTAAAGTGGATAAAAAAAATTTAGGTTTACATGTCACTTATACATTATATAAGAACTTTTTTTTGTTTAAAGTTTTTATACACATTTCTCATCTACCTTACACCACCAAAATAACCTAACTCGTATGTGATTCAATCTTTACCACTCACCTACAATTCGTTTTCATGGAAAAGTACATCTTCTCTCTAATAAAAAGATCTCACTTTCACCCTCTTGAAGTAACAGTTAGACATCAAATTCTTCTTTAAACAGTACTGATTTTATCTATCTTATATTCCACTATATTTTTTAATCCCCTATCTAAAATAATATATCTTAATTCAACCATTTATAAGAGTTCCTTCAAGAAACGTTTTAAGTTCTAAACATGAGAAGTAATCACTCCCTATCCATTTTTTCACTATATTTCTTATAAAAACAATAATAAAAATTCTAATATAGTAAAATTAGTATTATATATATAAATTAATTCCTTTATATCAATTAAATAATTATTCAATGCTTTCTGTATTTCCTTAGAAATATGATAACAGTGTTCATATTACATGTGGACTATCACCTCCATGAATGATGTCATTTATTTCTAACCTCCATCCTGCATGGATGGTTATAAAATTTTATTTAATGATTAAATATTATATCTATAACATTAAAATTATTATTAAATGATAAACCTTTTCCTATCTTACTCTCATTTAATGGAAAATTAAAATGTTTTCTTTGTGTACATTTGGATTACCACCTCCATGAAATGAAGTGTTTAATTTTTCATCATAACCCCGGATGGATGGTTATAAGTATATAATTAATGATTAAATATTATATTCATCAAATTATTAAATTTTGGTAAATATATATTGGTCATTTTATTAATAATATTGTCCATTGGAAAATAAAAATGGTATAGGTATTCTGTGCGGACTACTTCCTTTATGAATAATGTGTTTCATTTTTCATAATTACCTTCATGGATGATTATATAATTAATTTTATAGTTAAATATTATTATAATAGTTATATAATAACTTAATTATCATTATTTATGGATGACATAAAAATTAATAATCACAATAAAGTAATCTATTGATATCAGTAAATTACCTAAACAAGTTTATCACTGATTTCATCTTCATGAATTGTTAAAAAAATAATCATAGAATGAAATTAAAACTTTATACATAATCATGGATAATATATTAAAGTATCTCAAATAATATGTTGATGTAAAAATTATATAAAATAATGAGGATAGATATAAACATTACGAACTTGCGCAAAACAATCAATGATAATAACGCCCAAGGATGAAAATAAACCATAACATACTAATGAATGTATAATGAATGATTATAATTAAATATTATAAAAGGAAATATACATTAATAAGGTTTTAAAATAATATATTATGATTTTTATGTTTATTATATCATATTTTAAATAATTTTAATGGAAGTTGAGGGTTTTGGTTAAGGTTTTTTATCCCCATTTTCATTCTTAGAGACATATTCCATATTGAATATTTGTTTTATTTTTAGTGTTTTATATACTAATTTATAGATTTATTTCATCATAAATTTCATTAATTTAAATTTCATTAAAAATACATCACAAGTTTTCTTTTTCAAGGTCTTATAATTCAAATTTTAGAAAAGTAATAAGGGTTTTTCTAACTCAATTTTTGTTCACTGAATTATATTTGTTCTTATTTAAATTTTTTCCAATATATTGGTAAAATTATACCATATGATTAAATTGATTTATATTTCCAATTTAAATTCTATTAATTTAAAAATAATTCTAATTCATTCATTTTTGAATAATTTTTACATTGATCCTTTGATAGATTTATCTATTCAAAAAAATGCAATGTTGTTGACAATAATCCTCATCCTCTAATGGATACTTCTTCTCTATATCAATATTATTTTTTTAAAATTTTTTAATTTCATATTTTTAAATAAAAATATATTTTACCACTTATCATATTCATTTTTTTCTTCACCTAAATTTGAAAATAATTGTTACTTCTATTCATATGATGTGGTTTCAATAATGTTATATTGAAATATTAAAGAAGTATTTTCATTTCATGATCATATATTTAATCGTTAACTCCAAATTTCCTCTAGAAACCCATTGTGAATTTTTAAAGGTTCTATTATTTGTATTTTATTTAAATTTATTTCCTAAAAATGATTCCATGTTATTTTATTCAAAATTATTTTTGAAAATATCCTACAACATCATCTTTTTACAGAAATGTTAATAAATGTTTTCTAAAAGAACTTTTTAAAGTTTGGTTTCCATTTTTTCTATAAAAAAATAAATTTTATATATCCTTTGGAGTTATTTCCCATAAATTACCCTATAATTTCTCATATAATACTTTAATTTTGTAACTTTAACTCATAGTATTAGACAATACAATTCTTGATCCCTTTTTATATGGTACTATTCAAAGGTGTTCTTCTTATAAAGGTGGTTTTCATCTATGTCAACATCCTTAAATGTTTGTTATAATTAATTAGGTATATTATCTAAATATATAATACATATTATTTCAATTGATAGGTTATGATCATGTTATTACATTTATTTTCATGGGAAATTATTGACTTTTTGTATTCTTGGTATTCTAATATGTATATTTATTGATTACAATGAAAGTTTTATTATGTATTATATTATTTTTCATTTCCTTCATATAGAGAATTAATTGTAATTAATTATTTTATGTTTGGGGATTAGTGTATTATATCCTCTAGATGAATCACTAAGTTTCACGTGACAAACTAGTATTGATATTTTGGCGTATGATTACCAATTTATTAAAATCTATTTAAGAGAGAGCCTTGATAGTAAGATCATGATGTCTTTGATACACAAACTTGATGGAAATATCATGATGTCCTAGAATATGGTCAGGATAGTAAGATAATTATTACCAAAATTACAGCATCTATGGTAAGATCATTATGTCTTGGTTTAATGCATTAATGATAAGATTGATATTTCAGGTATTTTGAATTTCACCACCATGAAATCTGTTAATGTTTTTGATGGGTTTAATTATATTGTAATGACATCCATGGATTATTTCAAGATTATTTTATTGATTATATGTAATTATTTGATTCCTATTTATACCTTCCATATTTATTTATGTTTTATTTTTTTATTTTATATTTTATAATATACAATAACCCTTACTGAACATTTAATCTGACCCTTCTTATGTTTACATTTCTTTAGATTATGAAGAATAATTTTATGTATGAAATGCATGGATGGGTATCATGTGTTGTAAATTTTAATGTATATGTTGAATAATTAGTGTTAAATAATAAATTTTGGGTATAATAGGAAAATGACCATTTATGTAAAAATATATGAGTTTTTTATGTCAAAGTTTTTTCTCATCTCTCTAAAACTATAAATAAAAAAATTCACATGGTATGAAACTGAATAAGTATTTTTTGTATATATTATAATTATATATGTTTAAGTTTAGGACTCTTCAGTTGACTTTTATTATTGTATACAATTTATGTGTTTATTAAAACTAGATTTTGGGAGTGTGGGTTTGGCGGGCCACAGGGATACATTACTATTCCAAGAATTTGATCACCCTTTTCAAAAGGGATTAATGAACACCATTCAAAGTAAATTGGATTTTCTTATAAAATATATCTTAAATTAATTTCATAAAATTATTCCATTAAAAATTATAAATAATCAACATAATTTACAAATATATGATTTGAGAGAGATAAGGATTGGTAATAAATGTAAACAAAAAACACTGGATCCATATTCCGTTATAAAGGAAACCCTCTCAGACATTGATTAGATTTGATCTAATAGTAAAAAAATATTTTGTTCCAAAAAATAATGGTTCCAAATATCTTAAAAATATATTTCAAATTTACTAAAAATATAATTTATTAGTTTTTATGGAATTAAATCCTTAATATAAACCATAGATACACCAGAATATATTATTGAAAGAATATTAAAGAAAACTAAAAAAAATTCACAATATTAACAAGATATGAATTAATAAAACTAAACCCTATGTAATTTATCTTCTACTATTTTGGTTTGATAATATTTCAAAGAACATAGTTCTAGAGGTTGTTCTAAAATTTCAATCCTATATTCTATTAAATATAACTATTGATAAAAATTTGTATATGAATGTTATCCAAACAAAAAATCAATTACCACTAGATAAAAATATTTAACATTAAAGAAAAAAATAAATATATAAAAAATCATATTCAAAAATATAAACCTTCTATAAAATATAAAAAAACTATATCGAATTAAAAAACATTATGTAATAGTAAATAAATTTATGTAAATTTGAAAATGTATAGGTTTTGATATACATCACAAATGTAAACTTACCTCAAATCACCATAATGGTAACATTAAAAATATAAGGGTAACATGAAATAATAAAGTTATAGTGTTACTAGGTATTGGATATTATAGTTTAGCTACTAATATGTGGAATGACTTGTTTAATTTGAAATTAAGCCCTTGGTATAAAGACCAACATCAATCTTGAGTTATTTGTGAAAGGAAATTTAGTTACACATATTTAGTAATATCATCTATATTACTAAAGTTTTAGGTTTCTAAGAAATAAAGGGTTTGTGATTTATAAAGAAACAAAATTCATTCATAGAAAAAAGATTTCTTCCAATTAACTCCTATATAGTATTTAGGGAGAACTGGGAAATGCTTGAAAACATTTGACTATTGATGACTTATGCCATTGGATTTACTTAAAAGTATATATGTTTTAATATTTGGTATCAAATGTTTTAGGGGTTTTTTTAATTATTTTCCTTCATATAGTTATGTTTAAAAGTAATTTCATTATACTTGCAACTTCTGAATTCAACTTCATTACATTATTTTTTTTGATGATGTAACAGATGTAGTCATGACTTTATTTACCAAATATAATATTGATATTTATTTTTTAGATTTATTAATAGTATAATATTCTTATAAATTAAAAAATCATTTTCACTTAAATTATTAGTAGACCCTAATATATTTTTTATATTTAACTAGAACTTAATTCTTTTTAGTAACCTCAGTTTCGAGTTTCTTATAACTATTGAAAACTTTTATATTCATATATTCAATAACAACAGCATAATTTATCATCTAACTATAAGTATATAGAACTTTATCATCATCGTCTTACTGGGATTAAGTATTTGATCAAAATAAAAAAATATAATCTCAATGATAAATTAGATAATGCATCTGATTTCATATTTCCCATAAAGCATAGTTCAATTTTAGGAATTTTTTTTGTAAATTAAAAAAATCATAAAAATTTCATTTCTATATAATCCACCATTATCATCAAGGGATGGATCCTCAATTGGAATCCATGTGTCATCAGTAGCTATAAATTAATTCTTTTATTCTTAAATATTCTCTTTTATTAAATTTATATCTTTTTGTGTCTTAAATAATCAGGTCAAATGTGTCTAGGTTTTTCACATTCCTATTAGATATGTTATGAAGAATCATTCTTTTTCGTATTTATCATTTCTTTAATTTCTACCTTTCTGGTAATATCTCCATAAATTTTTATTTCTAAACATTGATATATCCATATTTTATACTTTTCCTGTAGAAATAGTTAGATATTAAATGATAGTCAATTTGTATAAGATTGGTAAATGGTAGAAAAAATAAGAAGATCACAAGACACATAGATTTATATTATTTATGAAATGATCCCTAATTCCATAGAGAGGTAAAAAAATAAAATTTTCATAAGATTAATTATAGGTAAAATCACATAGTTTTTCACATAAAACCCCTAGCTTGAATAAGATGATAAATAAATGTTCGTCTATAGTAACCCATGTTTCTATAGTATGACCAACTAAAGAGTTATTCCACTGTTCAATAATAATTGGTAGATAGAAATATATGAAGTTATAGTAACTTGTTGGAGTCTCTAGTCATGTGTTTATATATTACTATGTTAAAAAGTGATAGTTGGGTTATGGAGTATAGTATGGAATTCTAGATGTTTTTTTAACTTCATCCTAATGATTGGGATACACCATTCCACCAATTTTACCATCGATAGGTTCCATATCAATATTATTAAAACATTTAGTACATATAATCCTTGAGGTACATTTCTTTAAACTTTAATATCTATAAGTTAAAACCCTGAATGTTTTCAAAAATTTCACTCTATTTTTATTTTTTTATTCTCAGCATCCCGCTTAATTTGATTCTCATATTGCATAATAATTTTGATCAATTCATCTAAGATAAACTTTTAAATATGTTTAGTATCATTGATAGTAATTTTCTATGACTCCATCTCATTATGTTAAATGTTTAAAACCTATTCAACTATATGAAAATTAGAAAATTCATGATCACCATCTGATAAAAATAATCACCAAGTAAAAATTTCAAACCTCTATAAATCCACCTAATGTGTTGATCTATTTATTTCTATAAATTTGAAATTTTGAAGTGTGTTACTTAAAAATTGTTCTAAATTAATTTAATTATTCTAAAAAACTAAACATTATTATAAATAATTCATTGAATGGAACATAATATAGTATTTATAATTGAAAATATCAACTGAAATTCAGATCTCTCATCACAAAGAAAACTAGTAACTTCTTTATCTAGTATTTTTATGTTTTTGTAAGAATAAGATATTTTATAAACTAGTATTTATAATTTATATATCCAATAGTTCATATCACCCAAACCCCAAAAGCCCAAAGATTGTGTCTTACTTTATTAAATTGGCATAATTCTAATGAATCAAATCCTGAAGGACTGAACAGTTTAGTAGTTTTTCAAAACCATATTATATACATGATACCCATATTACATTGGGAAATATAAAATAAAACATAATATATAACCAATAATAATAAACTACATCCTTAAAACTCATTCAAAGGATTCCTCTTCATAACCTAGGTAAAGGAAACATAATAATTGTAAGATCATATTATCAGTAAGGATAATTAAAGTGGAATAAATAATAAATCAATAAGAATAAATCAACATGTAAAGGTAGATATATGAGAACATGTTCCATTAAAATAACTAGATAAGGTATAATCAGTATGACGCCATGGATAATTTAAACACATTCCATTTAAATAATAAAAAGAGAATAAAATACATCCATAGAAAATATCAATGAAATAATATCATGGATAAATGATAACAGGATATAAATGAGGTAAGTTATTAATTATTGGATTATAGGTTTTCTAGTTACATTTTACCTTTACCATCAAGACATTTCAGAAGAAATTTTATTATATCAGGTAGAAATCCATCTAATTTGGGCAATTTATTCATCACATGAGACTACCGATGGATCTAGGGGATATCTATAAATAGAACCCACCTATTTTTTACTTTTCAAAATCATTCCTCATATATCAAATAATAAATTTAATTCATGAACAATGTGCATTATCAAATAGTTGTATTGAGTAAAATATAATGATTTATCTATAATTCCCCAGTTAAGTGAATAAGTTTCAAAGTGAACACCGTATGTAAAAATTTTATATGGTTTATGAAATAATAATATCCATTGTATGATAATTTATAAATTTAAGATTAAATTATCATAAGGAATTGATTTTTTCAAGATAAAGTTAACAATCACAAAAGATAGTGATACTACAATGATAACTTTCACCACTGGGTAATTGTCAAGTCAAAACCCCTTAGATGAGATAATTCAAAATAAAAATTTAAATACCTTGAAGATAAAAAGATTAATGATATAAAATATTAAAAGTTTTTTTATATTCACCACACAAAAGAAGTAATTAGTGAATATGTCATTTATCTCATTGATATAAAAAAGTGATATGAAAATACCTTACCTTATACTTCCTTTTCTATGTGGTATTTAACCTCATATATAGTAGTTTAAAACTTGTTAATAAATTATAATATAAAAATTATCATATTTATGATATCATATATGATATTTTATAATATCTTATAACCCATTTTTTAGTAATCTTTCATTATTTTCACTATTTCGAGTGTTAATTGCCTAGTTTCTCAAGTAAGTTTTAACTTGTTGTTTTGTGTTCCTTTTACTTAGATCAAGATTTAATAATCTCCATAATTAAACCATGATGTAAATATAATATATATTCATTATATATGTATTTATAATAATCCAAAAAAATTTGAGATTGGAATTGAAATGCACTGTTCATGGAGACGGTAGGTCGTACATACGCATGAATGCTACTTTCATTTCTTTTTTTCACTAAAATAATGAAAATTAAATGATATATATGTATATGATAATTAAAATATAATATATATTTCATATATTTATATTAAAACCAACCTTTATATGTTCCATGTATAGTGTGAACGAATCGCATCACTTTGATGAGGCGATAGTACACACTTCCACAAACGATGTTATCGTATTTACACAAAATAAAAACCATGAAGGTATGTGTTAAATAAAAAATAAATAAGTATAAATATAACAATAATATCATATATATCATATAAAATTAGTGTGGCCTTCAGAATTTCCAACCATGAAAGGTGGTAAAAGAAAAACAAATGACATCGTTCCACTGAGGTGGTAGTTTATTGTACACAGGAATGGTAAGTTTGTTACACATTTGATGGAAGTGTGTGTAACTATAAGACTAAAACATAATATAAAAAATATTAGTATATTTAGGATAATTATTTTTGAATTTAATCATTAAATAATAATATTTTATGGGGTGTATAGTGATATGAAACAAAAGAGCTTAAAGAAGGATGTTACTTCTTCTTTGGGTATCTCCTTTTAGTTTGCACCAAAGAGATTTATTGGATGGATTTATTCCTAAAGGTAGGTTTATGGGATTATGTGATGAATTTTAGTAGCTTATTTTAGAATATTTTGGCTGATAAAAATGTATTTATAGGCATGAATAAGTGGGAGGGATGAGTGTCTTTTTATAGTGGAGGAGGAGTGGCATTCTTGTAAATTTTTGAAAAGGGAATTCCACCCATGTTTTTCCTATAACTAGTGAATCATATAATGTTAAAAATAATATATAAGTAATAATATGAAAAAAATAATTCTATAAAATAGATTTTGGACAAGTTTCTATGTCATTTTGGCACTTAGGTTTAAGGTTTAGTCCCTTATTAATCTAATTTTCTTCTTAATCACTGTAATTAATTTTAATCACTTTTACTAATATTTTTTGTAAAAAAATTAATTTAAACGTGTAGGTAACTATAAATTAAAATTATTAAAAATATATAATCCATTTATCAAAGTTAAAATCATATAATTGTTAGAAATTAATTTGAAATTAATCCTACAAATGAGAAACAATGCAGGTTTTTAAAGTAAAAACGTTCAAAAGTTTTCTAAGTTTTTATATCCAATTTCAAAGTGAAATTTATTAAAATTACCTATATTGGATTAATATATGTAAATTTTATCAAATTAATATGTAAAACAAATCAAAAAATTTATTTAACATTATAAATAAATCAGATGAAAAAATAGTTTTCGATTAAAATTTGGTATTTTTCATTATTCATCAAAAAATGAATCTTCACATAAAAATAAAAAAAAATCCTAAATTAATCTTTATATTTATATTTAAAAAATAAATTTTTTCATATTAGATTTATAAAAGTTACAAAATTGATATTTAAAATAGGTTTGTAATCAAAGGCGGTAAAACTGCTTTTATAAAAATATAGGTTTTTTTGTGTAAAACTGGGTTTTTTATTACCTTATGCCTACCAAATATATTAGAAAAATGTAAAAAAATATTTTATTGAATATAATATATATATATATATTACATTAATATAACTCACTAATTTTAATTAAATTTAATTTATTATGAAAAAATGACTTTGTGATCATAATTGTTTTTGTAAAAATATTCCCTTTATATTAAATTGGTTCTTATATTCATTTACAATTAATTTGTAACCAATAAATTCAACTATATATTTTTATAAGTTGGTTAAAACTATTCATAACCATAAATTTCCTGGCTAGTTCATATTATATTAAATAGTAATAGCTTATTAATATATTGTTGTTCATTAAAACTCGATCTTACATGTAACACAAACTACTGAACCAAGTCATTCTTATGTGTAATGGAAGATAACTCGGTGTTTCATGAATTAAAAGATATATAATATATTTATTTAAAATATTTTATATATTATAATGTCTTGGTTGATTATATTCCTTTCTACACTTGGTGTTGTGTGTCATACACATTATTAACTACAATGTTGTTACTTTAGAATTTTCAAGCGTTATATTCTCCCCACCTTAATTAAAATTTGTCCTCATAATTACAAATTGATATTGGTAATTGACGGTTTGATATACTATTTTTTAAAAACACATATCTTAAATACGTTTCATAACACATATTCTTAATAATAATGAAAGAGAAATGTGAAGGTCGCCACAAAATAAGGATTTCAAATATCAGAAAATTAGTGAAAACATGGATATAGAAGAGAAATCTTACTATCAAGTTTTGATGGAGAGAGATACAGTAAATATCTATGAGAAATTTTTGACCAAAAATCCAGGAACTAAAGGTATCAAAAAAGTAATTAATATAATAAAAAATGATGATTATAAGACAAAATTTTTATTTCAAGATCCTTTTCGTAGAGTTGAATAATTATTTTGATCTATAAAAATGTAAAGAAATATAATTAATTGATACATTTCTATTTCATAATCATGATATTATCCTTGGGTTGTGCCTTGAAACATTTCTACATCATTTATCAGCACAATTTTAATCATAGGGTGAAGTAATATATCAATCTCTAAAAAACATCCAAAGTTCAACTTAAACCATTTCATAAATGGTTAACCTTCCCAAAATATTATGATCCAACACTTTAGAAATAAGTCTATTAAGTTTACAAATTGAAATTATCATCAATATTTTAATAACATGAAGAAAATATTATTTTTCACGTTCTAAACATATGAATACCTTTATCATGTATTCTCTTAGAACATGATAATAACCTGAATTACCATAAAAAGTTATTAGAAAAAATCATTATTACTTATTACTTATGTAAAACACATGATTTTGGATATATTTATTAAATCCAAAAGTGTTGAAAACTCCATCAATGATAGAACAAAAAATTATGTCAATAAATCATTAATCAGTTCTAAGGTAGTAATTACTTATCCAATTTATGTTATCCAGATCAATCATATCTTTTTCCAAATGTCATTACCTAAATATTAGGAACATATTAAGGCTTATCTTTCCTTCAACCATGTATTTTCCAACAAGTTCAACTTTCTACTGAATTACTTTTTGTGGTACCATTCAATATATGATCTCAAATCTTTAATGAAAATTTACTTCCGTAAAGTCCTTATATATTTAGTAATTCGTAAAATGAGAACATCATCAATAATTATTTTACAAAAATATTTCGTAGATACAAATACATAAGCACATTAATTATTCAACTTTGGTTGTTTCAATAACATATGTTTGACCTTAACACCTTATATTCTTATAAGGTTCATTCCCTTGATGCTTGGGGAATTAATTTTTATAATGTCCCATCTCCTTTCAGTTGTAACACTGAATAACAGTGGTATATTTCTTTACTTTTCATTATTTTTCTTGGTGAACCTTTTCTACAAACTTATAAAAAACTATCAATCCTTTTAAGAATTTAATGGGGTGATTCTTTCCACAATTATCTCATTTGGAAACATTATTTTTTCCCTTATTACTTTTATCTTTTATTTGATCTTACTTTCTCTTATTATATTTCATCCCTTTGAATCCGTAATACTTATAGAATTAATTCACTATATTGATAGCACATAAAACTATTTCATTATATGAAGAAAAATTTTGACAAACCAGTTCCCTTCGGAGATTTGGATTAAGGCCCTCAAATATATGGTCAATCTTGCACTCCATATTTCAAATGAAATTTGTAGGATACCTTGATAGACTTGTAAAGGTATCATCATAATCCACAATACTTTCTTCCTAATTTTTCTTTAAACTAAATAACTTTATATTTATCCAATTTTGTTGATCATGAGGGAATAATTTTTCCAACAATGTATCCTTAAATGTTTTCCATTCCATAAGTTCTATCTATTATTCCTCCCTAGTATTCTAGATCAAGTACCACCATTGATTTTTATCGCCATTGATGCAACACACTTCAAGTGTAACCTTTTACTTTTCACCACATCCCAATTCCATTAATATCTTATCCAAAGACTTAATCTATTTCTCAGCTACCATTGGGTCAATATTCCAACTAAATGATGGGTGCCTCTATCATATAAAGTAACCCAACATTAGATAATATCACTATAGAATGAGGTTATCCATATGGTAAAGTTTGTATGTCATGACCTGATTAAGCTTCTCTAATATATTCATAACATGATCAGTTCCAATACCAGCTATATCAGCTTTCTCAGTAGAAAAACTTCTAAATTGTGAATGGGTACCGATATCATTCTTCCTTCCATGTAACATTTATAACCAATTTCATATACCGAATTAGATTATAATATTATGTAATGTAATGTATAATCCCAAAAATAGTGAAACAATTATCATAATTTGAAAATGTTTTCTTTAACTAATCACATAATGATAAACATGGTTTCTTTGAGGATATCATTAATTTGAAATCCTTATTAATGTTTTGAAGGGAAAGTGTGAATTATCCTAAGTGAATCCCCTAGGAGTTTCAAAACTTTTTCATAGTAAGATCTATTTTTCTGTACCAGGTTATGCTCAAGTTTGGCCCGACGCACCTTGTATTTGATTTTAACCCTAGGTACATCTATTCGAGAACCATGTCTACATGTATTATCTAGATAGGGATGTATATCTTGGAATACCCACATAACCTTTTCCATACCAAAATTTTAGTATTTTATTCTATATTTATCCTCAAAGTTTATCTTAGGGTTATGTTTCTTAATCTATGTTTTCTAAATCTGGTTTCCAAGGTTTCTTCTAAACCACCTCTAATACCAACTGTAACACCATAACCCCAGAATCCTAGAGACAGTGCCTTACTTTATTAAATTATAATGATTACAAGGAATCAAATCCTGAAGTACCGAATAGCTTAAGAATTTTGGAGAACCAAATTACATAAATTATACCCATATTACACTAGGAAATATAAAATAAAACATAATAAATAACAAATACTAATATACTGAATCCTTGAAACTCATTTAAAGGATTTGTATTAATCACCTAGGGAAAGGAAGCATAATAAGGGTGAGATTGTATGATCATTAAGGATAATTAAAGTGGAAGAAATGAATAACTAATAATAAATCTAATAGAACGGTAAATAACTAATAACACATGCCATTTATTAAACTGGATAAGCTATAATCAATATGGCATGGTATATAACTGAAACACATTATATTTAAATAATAAATTGAGAATGAAATACATCCATAGAAAATGTCAAATAAATAATCTCATAGATAAATTATAACTAAATATAAAGAAGGGAAATTCTTAATTATTGGATTCCATGTTTCTTAGGTACATGGTACCTTTACCGTCAAAACCTTTCATAAGATGGTTTAAAATATCGGGTAGAAACCCATCTAATTTGACCAAATGGTTAATCTCATGGGACTACAGATCCATTAAGAGGATATATATTATTGGGACCCACCCATTTTTTTACCAGTCTAAATAATTCCTCATATATTGAAAAATCAATTTAATTCTTGGAAAATGCTCCTTATCAAATATCCATATTGAATAAAAGATACAGATTTATCAATAATTCCCCAGTTAATTGAATAACTATCAAAGTGAAAAACATATGTAAAAATGATATATAGTTTAGGAAATAATAATATCAATTTCATGAGAATATTACATTTAAGATAAAATTTTCATAAGGAAGTTATTTTTTTCAATAGAATGTTAACAATCACAAAAGAAAGTGATACTGTAAATATATCTTTTACCAATGGGTAATTTTCATGTCAAAACCCCTTGGATGATATAATTAGAAGTTAAATATCAAATACCACAAATATAAATGTATTAATGATATAATATATCAAAAGGTTCAGTATATTTACCACATAAAATAAGTAAGTGGTGAATATGACATTTATATCGTAGATGTAAAAAAGTGTGATGAAAATCCCTTACTTTATCCTTCCATTTTTTTATGTAACCCTTAACATCATGTATAGTGGATTAAAATATTTTACTAAATTTTATGAGAACCATAATCATATTTATGATATCATATATGATCTTTTTTAATATCTTATTACCTTTTTGTTAGTAATCCTTCATTATTTTCACTATTTCAGGTGTTAATTACCTAGTTTCTCAAGTAAGTTTTGACTCATTATTTTTTGTTCCTATCACATAGATCTTAATTTAATAATCTCTCGAATGTAAAAAATGATTTAAATATCATATATATTCATTATATATATATATATATATATATTTATTTATTTATTTATAATAATCCATAAAATTTGGAGATAGGAAGTGAACTGCACCGTTCATGGATACTGAAAAAGCACTGTCGTGGGTGCCCTCAAATGATTAGTGTAATTTGGGGTACTTAGGTGCAGCAGAGTGGCTGACCAAGGTCGTCTCTCAAAGGAGGAAGTGAATTTAACAACTTATTAGAGGTATTCTAAAAAATAAAATAAAATAGAATGGAATAAAAACACTACTTTAAAGGATTGGGGTTTGTTGTAGTTTATTAATCTACAAGAAGTTTTCTAGAAGAAGATTGTATAATTTTTTTTTGTTTTTAGTTTTGAATTGAATTTCGATTAAAATGACACAACAAGAAGATGTTTTTTTAGAAATCTATTTAAAAGGCGTAATCGATCTAACTCTATCTATTCACTTTATTATTAATCATTATCATTTAAATTAGCATTAGCTTAATTATGATCCCTTAATTTGTTAAATCCCAAACCCTACGAGAATTAACTTTACCACGAAGATGATGTGAATTTAACCCTAGGCTAACTTCGGAACATGAAATCGCAGCACCCTGCTTTGATTGATGTTCTAAGATTAGCTTATGGTCAGTGTTAAATTAAGGATCATATCCATTCTGGAAATGAGGATGAATTGTGTTTAGGGATTATATTTTAACACTACAAATTTATCCTGTGTGGTCTTGTATTACCGATTAAGATCGCGCTCTCACAATTTACACAAAATCCCGACCTCGCGTGTTTTGTGTTAATTGTTCAATTGCTTGCTTAGTTTCTTGTAATTTAAAAACACAATTCATGGATCATATTATGTGAATTACATTAGATCATTGATTCAAACTAAATTATTGAAAAAGGATAGAGGTCGATCGATTACTAAAAAGAACTACTCTTCCATGGGTGGCGTAATCATCGTAGTAGCGTTTTTCATGTGCAAAGGTTTAAAAGGGCTATAACCCAATAACGCTTCTACTCAAGAATTCCAGCCCAATTAAGAAGATTAAGAGAAGAAGAAATTTAAACAAAACATAAGAAAAGAGAAGAAATAAAAGAATAACAAAGAAGTTTATTACATAAACAAAATCATTACAACATGAAGGAGAAGAAGAAGGCTTCGTCGAAGGGATCCTTGCTTCAAGAGCTACCCTTATTGAAATGGTTGGATAATTGGAGTGGATCCACTTCTACTCTTCCCTAAACTTCCCAATTCACGTCCCAACCCCTAAAAATGAGAAAAACTCCAATTTATATAGGGGAGGGGAGGAGAGGTTACAAGTGGTTTCAAGTGTGAATGTGGAAATTCGGCCAAATATTTTAATGCAAATTTCACCGCACATTTGACCACCAAAACGCGCGAATTGTCCAGACTTCCAGAAGTATCACATGTGAGTCTATGGGTCCTATATCTCCTCTCCAAATTTGGGCTTAATACAAGCCCATATGTAGGAGTTATGGCCGAAATACAAAAGCTTATCCATTCTGGCGAGTCAAGCCTAGCTTTGACTTTATGGCCCAATTACTCAATTAAAATGAATTATTTTGATCTAGTGTACTGAATGAAAGTTTTAGATAATTTAGTTAGGAACACTGTTACAAAATTTAAAATTCAAATAATAAATATAAAAATATTTATATTTGAAATACTATAGTGCACTATTAAGGGTAAAACTGGAATTTTCACCAAATTTTCAAATGAATGATCAAATCCCAAATATTTTATAAATGAAAATATTTAACACAATGTGAGGAAATTATATCATTTATTATAAATAAAATATTCAATAAAATAGTGTTTCATCAACTCCCCTACACTTACCATTTTGCACACCTGGGCAAAACCTCATATCAAGTAAACATCAATATCAAATCAAAACCAATTTTAAAACACATATCCTTAAGATAAATCAATTTCACACCAAGAATCAAAAGATATCATGCCTCATAAAAAACCTTATTTCAAGTTCTCCATTTATATCATTCAATATATTTCCACTTCATTTATCCTCCCATGCACAAAACACTTACCTCGCTTGAATTTTCTCTCATCACTCAAATATCAATTTTTTTGCAATGTCTTTCTCATCCAAACTCATACAAGGGTCACCATAGGCTTGATAGATTCCTACATCGCTACCCGATGTGAGTCAAGGACATATGTTTATCATGAGGACTTTCTAGGGTTGTTCTGTGGCTTTCGGTTGGTAGGATTAAGATGTGAAAAACTCTGAGGCTGAATGAGGAGGGCAGGACTCTTTTGAAGCAAAATTGCATTAATCTAATTTTCACTTAAATATGGTCTCCTCTTCAATCCCCATAGTATCAATTCAGCTCCATCATCATGAAAAGTCATGAAAGGTTTACACCATTCATCATTTCAGCATAAAAAATGTCAATCTTCTCAAACATGATTTTCTTGAAAGCTCCAGATGGGCACAACTTTCCACCTCAATTAGAAGCTCTAGAAAAGGCACAGCTTCACTTGTCATGAAAGCTCCAGAAAAGGAACATCTTTCAATATAATGACTTTATTTAGAAGCAAACACATCTCTTCGAAATTTAATTTTCCACCCAAAGTATCACAGAATGTGGTGGCAAAACCCAAGACAACTTCCCCCACACTTAAGCTCAACTAGATTATGCAATTTCATTTCAAGAGTTGGTTGGATAAGGAAAAATGGCTTGTAATGTGGCTAACCTAATAGTCTTTTCATGGCTTCTAAGGTCTAAAAGGATTAAATATTCAAGGTAGGCCATTATAAAAAAGGATTCTTTGAAATAGGGGCTTTAATACCAAACAAATGCCTCAATCATTTAAACATAAGTACCTCAAACCCTCAAGTTTTGACAGGAATATATCAAATTCTGGTTAAATCAAGTATGGTTTGGTTCTCTCAAGAAGTGAGGTGAATGTAAATAATATGAAAATAATGGTTTAGAAGCCTCACAGGAAAGTGATTTCAAATATAAAGACAGTGAGATTGGCATGGGATTCAAAATTCAGCGTACTTTTCATGAAATTACTAAATATTTGAACTTGAAACAAAGTCATTTCATCATTCATTTAAGCTTAGTTTCAAGGGGTAAATTGTTTCACTTATTAATATGGATTTAAAAATGGTGATGAGAATCATTTTAGCTCAAAATGTTTAATAAAAAACACAGAAAATTTGAAAAACACACAATTTTTTTTGAAAAACACGCAATTTTTTTTGGTTTTTTTTAAACAGGAAAACAATTGAAATTACTAAACTAAAAGGTTCCCTCCCCCACACTTAAAATATTTCATTGTCCTCAATTTGAACCCGTGAGATGATATATGCACATGAAATACAGAATTTTTAAATAGGAAAAATAATATAAAAGTGAAAGGGTTAGGAACAGCCTGATGTGATCAAGTGATGATGGGGTCATGCAGTGTGATAAAATCCACTGCATCAGTAGGATGTCCCTCAATGTATCTCTTCAAACGTTTCCCATTGACTGTAAATCTCCTTCCAGTGTCCTCTTGTGTGATCTCCACTGCACCATAAGGAAAAACATTAGACACAATATAAGGACCTAACCATCTGGAACACAACTTACCAGGCATCAACTTCAGTCGTGAACTATAGAGAAGGACTTTCTCTCCAACATGAAACTCCCTTTGTTGGATCATTTTGTCATGAGCTGCTTTTGATCTTTCCTTGTAGAGCCTTGAGTTCTCATATGATGACAGTCGAATCTCCTCAATCTCTTGAATTTGCAACTTCCTTTGAATTCCAGCTTGGGCCAAATCCATGTTGCATTTCTTTATAGCCCAATATGCCCGATACTCGACTTCCACGGGGAGATGACACGCTTTCCCAAAATCAATCCGAAATGGGGACATACCAATGGGGGTCTTGTATGCTATCCTATAATCCCATAATGCATCATCCAAGCGCTTGCTCCAATCCTTCCTATTTGGCTGCACGGTTTTCTCCAAGATTTGTTTCAACTCACGATTTGAAACCTCATCCTGGACATTTGTTTGGGGGTGGTATGGTGTTGATGTTTTGTGTGTCACCCCATACATTCGAAGGAGGGAAGAAAAATTCCTATTGCAAAAGTGTGTCCCTTGGTCACTGATGATGGCCTTTGGTACTCCAAACCTGCAAAAAATCTGTGCTTTGACAAAGTCCACAACAACATGAGAATCGTCAGTCCTGGTGGCCTTGGCCTCCACTCATTTACTCACATAATCAACAGCAACCAAAATATACAAAAATACAAATGAACTAGGAAAAGGACCCATAAAGTCGATGCCCCATACATCAAAAATCTCACAAAATAGTATGGGTTGTTGGGGCATCTCATGTCTCTTAGAAATGTTCCCAGTGTGTTGGCAATGAGAGCATGACTTACAAAACAAATGGGCATCATGGAACAAGCTAGGCCAATATAATCCAGAGTCCAAAACCTTCCTAGCTGTCCATTGGGGTCCAAAGTGTCCACCACAAGCAAGTGTATGACAGAAATGCAAAACAGACTCAAACTCATGATCGGGAACACAACTCCTAATGACTTGGTCACTACACATGCGCCAGAGGTAAGGATCATCCCACACATAATACCTAGACTCACTTTTTAATTTTTGGACTTGATGCTTCTTCAAATTTACTGGGATTTCAGAGGCAATAATGTAATTAACTAAATCATCATACCAAGGATGCTTACCTGAGATGGTATAGAGATGCTCATCGGGGAAAGTGTCCCGAAGTGGTACCTGGTCCAAGGTGTCACCCTCTAGTGTGTGAGTAAGCCTACTCATGTGGTCTGCCACCAAATTCTTTGACCCCTTTTTTTCCTTTATCTCGATGTCAAACTCTTGAAGAAGGAGCATCCAACAGATAAGTCGTGGCTTTGCATCTGGCTTCTTCAGGAGGTACCTCAAAGCTGCATGGTCAGAAAAAACAACTACTTTAGAGCCCAATAAATATGAACGGAATTTATCTAAAGAAAATATGACAACAAGAAACTCCTTTTCTATGGTAGTGTAGTTTGATTGGGCTGAATCCAATGTCCTTGATGCATAGGCAATCACATGTGAACGTCCTTCCACCCTCTGAGACAAGACAGCTCCAACTGTGAAGTTGGAGGCATCACACATAAGCTCAAAAAGAATATCCCACCGTGGGGGCTGTATGATCGGTGGAGTGGTTAGACACTTCTTTAGATCATCAAAGGAAGTCCTGAAAGAATCATCAAACACAAAATCAGAATCCTTTTGCAGTAATCGTGACATAGGAAGAGCAATCTTACTAAAATCTTTGATGAAGCGTCGATAAAATCCTGCATGCCCTAGGAAAGATCTAACATCATGCACACATGAAGGATATGGTAAGGATGAAATAATGTTTATCTTAGATCTATCAACTTCTATCCCATGTTTTGACACTACATGCCCTAAGACAATTCCATGCTCTACCATGAAATGACACTTTCCAAAGTTCAAGACCAGATTCTTCTCAATACAACGATTCAACACCTTTCCCAAACTCTTTAGACATTCATCAAATGAGGATCCATACACTTTAAAATCATCCATAAATACCTCCATGCAGGTCTCAATAAAATCAGAAAAAATACTCACCATGCATCTCTGGAAGGTACCTGGGGAATTGCAAAGTCCAAATGGCATCCTTCGGTAGGCAAAGGTACCGAATGGGCAGGTGAATGTCGTCTTCTCCTGGTCCTCTGGAGCTATAGGAACCTGAAAATATCCAGAAAATACATCCAAGAAACAATAGTGTGTCTTCCCAGCTAGTCTCTCAAGCATCTGATCAATAAATGGGAGGGGGAAATGGTCCTTGTGAGTGAACTGATTTAGTTTCCTATAATCAATACACACACGCCAACTATTTTTCACCCTCATTGGAACTAACTCATCTTTCTCATTTTTAACAACAGTAACACCACTTTTCTTAGGCACAACCTGAGTAGGACTTACCCACTGAGAATCTGAAATGGGAAATATTATACCTGCCTCGAGAAATTTCTCAACTTCCTTTTTAACAACTTCCAGGAGGGTGGGATTGAGTCTCCTTTGTGGTTGTCTCACCGGTTTATCCCCATCCTCCAAGAGAATCCTATGCATGCCAATGGAGGGGCTAATACCTGATATGTCAGCCAAGGTCCACCCAATCGCCCTGATGTTCTCCCTCAAAATATTCAAAAGCTTTTCTTCATGTTCAAAAGGGATATTGTTAGCAATGATAACAGGTAATCTCTCACCATTCAACAAGTATGAGTATTTCAGATTTGGTGGCAATGGCTTGAGTTCTAATGAAGGAGGGTGTAGTATGGATGGATACATTGAAGGAACTGAAATATGTGCACAAAGAGCATCAGTATCAGAATAGATATCATCAAAATCGTAGAATAAAGCATCAAATCCATCAGCATACTCAACAGCCATTTTATAATCAGAGTGAACATGATCAAAATCAGAATATGAATCCACATCAAAATCAAATCCAAGATAGCATTATGTATCAGCAACATGTGCGGAAGTTCTCTTAGACATCAAACTCGAACCAATACTCATAATCTCCCTAAGCATAGGACAATCAAATTCTATGGAGTTTTTATTTGGTGGTTCAAAATGGGAGATAACAAAAGCAGAATGGTCCTCTGAGGGGTACTTCATAGAATCCATAACATTAAATATCACAACTTCATCTCCAAACTCCATGGAAAGTGTACCCTCATTGACATTTATGATAGTTTTTGCAGTCTTGAGGAAGGGCCTACCTAAGATAATGGGGGAATGAGAACTTACCTGATCATCCTCCATGTTAAGCACATAGAAGTCTGCTGGAAAGATCATGTCTCTTACCCGAAAAAGTACATCCTCAAGAACTCCCGCTGGATATGTCATAGCTCTATTTTCCAACTGCACCACTACTCTTGTCAACTTCAACTCACCAACCTGCAAGGAAGAGAATACAGAGTGAGGCATCACATTTATGGAAGCTCCCAAATCACAAAGAGCATCAGAGAAGTGAAACTCCCCTATGGTACATGGGATAGTGAATGTCCCAGGATCCTTGCACTTTGTTGGCATTGCTAGAGTTAGTGTAATGAGTGCCAATACATTCCTTCCAAGGTTGATCCTCTCATTCCCCTTGATCCCTCTTCGATTGGTGCAGAGTTCTTTTAAGAATTTGGCATACCTTGGGATTTGCTTAATGTCTTAAAGTAGAGGAATGTTGATCTCCACACGCTTGAACGTGTCCAAAACCTCCTTTTGCATTGCTTCTTTAGCCATCTTCTTGGTTTGAACAAACCTGTTTGGAAAAGGAAGGGGTTTAAGAGGTACATCATCAATCTTTTTCTTACCTTTATCTTTCTCCTTGGATTGCTCATCAGTTGGTATGGAATGCGGCTTCTCTAGAGTAGAGGTGAATCCTGGTGGAATGGTAGATCCATATGTATCATTCATTTTCTTCCCACTTCTCAATGTGATGGCACTAACATTCCCCTTTGGATTTGGAGTGGGTTGGGAAGGTAGATTTCCAGAATTCTTACTCACAAGTTCATGGAGGGCGGTGGAAATCTGACTCATTTGAGTCTTCAACTCTCTCAGCTCTGAACCTTGACTCTTCAGATCATTCTGTTGATTAAGAACAATTTGTTTCAAAAGATCATTAGTGTTAGAGTCTACCTTGTTTTGGATATTCCCTTGTTTCTGACTTGCTGATGCTTGGGCTTCAAATCTCATTTGGGGTTGTTGGAAACCCTGCTGGTAAGGCGGAGGCTGCTGGAAGTTTGGTTGAAAAGGGGGCCTTTGTTGTTATCCAGAGCCATACCTCATGTCCGGTTGATCTTTCCACCCTTGGTTGTATTTTGGAGCAAATGAATCAAACTTTTTTTGGGGATATGGTTGTTGTTGCTGCTGAAATGGTCTCCCTGGGAATACTGTTGCGCAATCCTCTGTCTCTTGTAGTTGTGGGCAATAGTCAGTTGGGTGGCTTGTCTCAGTGCAAATGCAACATGGCCTTGAAGGAGGGGGTATAGATGTCTTTTGTTCCAAAGCAATTTTCCTCACCATATTTGTCAATTCTTCTAACTTGGTATCAATCAAATGACTCTCAAGAGAAGAAGGACTTACCTGATGTACTCCCCTGATATGTGGTGTACCTCGATCACCAAATTGTTGGGAATTTTGGTCCATCTTGTCGATCAATGCACGTGCGGCTGCTGGTGTCTTTTCCACCAATGCTCCTCCAGCTGCAGCATCCACCATGCTCCTTTCTATGGGTGTGAGTCCTTCGTAGAAGTATTGGATGAGGAGTTGCTCACTAATTTGGTGATGCGGACAGCTTGCGCACAACTTCTTGAATCTCTCCCAATAGTCATACATTGACTCCTCTTGTTCTTGCTTGATCCCTGAGATCTCCTTATGAATGGAAGTGGTACTTTATGCTGGAAAAAATCTCTACAAGAAAAGACGTTTCAAATCGTTCCAACAAGTTACATCTTTGGGTTGTAAATAATACATCCAGTCTTTTGCAGCTCCATCAAGTGAGAATGGGAATGCTCTTAATTTGATTTGATCTTCAGAAACATTTCTTGGTTTAATGTTTGAGCAAACCACATTAAATTCTTTCAAATGTTTATTGGGATCCTCACCAGAGAGGCCATGAAACTTTGGAAGTAAGTGAATTAACCCAGATTTCAGTTCAAAGTCTGATTCGAGATTTGGGTATGCAATACAATTTGATTGATAGTTAATATCAGGTGCAGCCAATTCTCGAATGGTTCTATTAAGTTCATTTCCATTGTTTTCAGCCATTGGTTCCTCTTTTATGTTTGAATTTGAATAGCTTCCAATTTCAATGTTTCCAGAAGAGAGGAATTCACCAACTGGTTGAATATTGAAACTTCCCGTAGACTGAGAATTTCTGATTCGAGCCCTAAGGCTATGTTCAATATCAGGGTCAAGATCTAAGTGATCTTCGGGATTAGTTCGTGTCATAGATTAAATAAAAATTAAAAGAAAGAAAGTGGACCATAGTAAAATAAAAATGAGAAGTTTGAGTTGATGGTCCAAAAAGAAGTAGAAGAAAATAAAAGAAGAAGAAAAAAAACAGATTGGGTAAAGAAGGAAGAAAGAATTGAGGAAGAGAATAAAATGTAAAATAAAATAAATACCTTTAATTAGTTTAAATAATTACTTGCCTCCCCGGAAACAGCGCCAATTTGAAAAAGCGCTGTCGTGGGCGCCCTCAAATGATTAGTGTAATTTGGGGTACTTAGATGCAGCAGAGTGGCTGACCAAGGTCGTCTCTCAAAGGAGGAAGTGAATTTAACAACTTATTAGAGGTATTATAAAAAATAAAATAAAATAGAATAGAATAAAAACACTACTTTAAAGGATTGGGGTTTTTTGTAGTTTATTAATCTAGAAGAAGTTTGCTAGAAAAAGATTGTATAATTTTTTTTTGTTTTTAGTTTTGAAATGAATTTCGATTAAAATGACACAACAAGAAGATGTTTTTTTAGAAATCTATTTAAAAGGAGTAATCGATCTAACTATACCTATTCACTTTATTATTAATCATTATCATTTAAATTAACATTCACTTAATTATTATCCCTTAATTTGTTAAATCCCAAACCCTACGAGAATTAACTTTACCACGAAGATGATGTGAATTTAACCCTAGGCTAACTTCAGAACATGCAATCACAACACCCTACTTTGATTGATGTTCTAAGATTAGCTTATGGTCAGTGGTAAATTAAGGCTCATATCCATTCTGGAAATGAGGATGAATTGTGTTTAGGGATTATATTTGAACTCTACAAATTTATCCCGTGTGGTCTTGTATTACCGATTAAGATCGCGCTCTCACAATTTACACAAAATCCCGACCTCGCGTGTTTTTGTGTTAATTGTTCAATTGCTTTCTTAGTTTCTTGTAAATTAAAAACACAATTCATGGATCATATTATGTGAATTAAAGTATCTCATTGATTCAAAATAAATGAATGAAAAATGATATAGGTTGATCGATTACTAAAAAGAACTACTCTTCCATGGGTGGCGTAATCATCGTAGAAGCGTTTTGCATGTGCCAAGGTTTAAAATGGGTATAACCCAATAACGCTTCTACTCAAGAATTCCAGCCCAATTAGAAAGATTAAGAGAAGAAGAAATTTAAACAAAACAGAAGAAAAGAGAAGAAATAAAATAATAACAAAGAAGTTTATTACATAAACAAAATCATTACAACATGAAGGAGAAGAAGAAGGCTTCGTCGAAGGGATCCTTGCTTCAAGAGATAACCTTATTGAAATGGTTGGAGAATTGGAGTGTATCCACTTATACTCTTCCCTAAACTTTCCAATGCACGTCCCAACCCCTCCAAATGATAAAAACTCCAATTTATAGAGGGGAGGGTAGGAGAGGTTACAAGTGGTTTCAAGTGTGAATGTGGAAATTCGGCCAAATATTTTAATGAAAATTGCACCGCCCATTTGACCACCAAAATGTTGAGCAATGTATTGTTTTCAAACAATTCAAAATAATGTTTTTTAAAGGGGGAGATTATTTTAAATAGTACTCTGTCTCTTTATGATGATTTTGATGCTCACAAATACCCTTAATTATTTACTAATTATTTCGTTGAGTATTTTGCAGGAGTTTATTTCATTTATTTATTTCATATAACGAGATTTCATACTTCATTTATTCCGAGATCAATTTTAGCGCGTTCTGGAATCACTGTAGCGCGAGATCAATTTTAGCGCGTACTGGAATCACTGTTCATACCCTACGTTGATGAACGTAACGTATGGATGAAAAGTTTACTTTTTATGTTAAAAGAAACGTATGGTTAAGGAACCTTACGTTATTTTTGAACGTATGGTTAATGAACCTTACGTTGTTGAAAAGTATGGAAGAAGAACATTACGTTTGGAAGGAACCTTACGTTTTCGTTGTTGGACAAGTATGGAAGAGAAACCGTACGTTAGTTTTCAGTGTTGAGTTTGTTTCTCAAAAGTATGGATCATCAACCTTACTTTTATAATCAACCGTACGTTCTTTGGAGAGTTGAAGCAAGACAAAGTATGGATGATCAACCCTACGTTTGAATGCTGAAAAGAAAGTATGTATGTTCAACCTAACGTTTGTGAACCTTACGTTTGTGAACCTTACGTTTGTGAACCCTACGTTTGGAGCCACGTCATCAACCCTACGTTTGGCGTCGGGATATTTTTCGACAGACGATATTACCGTTTGCATTGGTCAAACAGGCGGATTATTAAGCGGATTTCGAGCCGATTCTTAAGTACGACTGTGACTGAATCAAAGACGTTTTACAACGGATTACTGATTGATTTAAACGGAGCTTTTTATGCCGATTCCTCAGGGGAGTTACAACGGCTCTGTTATTTCATTTAATATCGCGAATCTAAAGGAGATTTTTATGGATCTATTTATGCGGAAGATTTTCTCAGATTTGAATATATATGTTCTATCTTGGAAACTTCGGAGATATATATATACACAGGAAAGTGTGTGAAATAAAGAGATTGATCTTTTAACGAGCAAGAAACAGAGACTGTGTGAAGGCGTTCTTTTCTGTGATCGAGAAGAAGTGTAAAATCCTTTTTACCGAAAGAAGATCTTGATAACAGATTCACGTGTTCTACATCGACTATCTGTTGTGAATCTACTGCTGCTGAAGTTGTGAAGTTTCTGGTAATATCTATTGCAACTGGATTGACTCAGAACTGTTTTGATTACAGATCTTTATTTTCTGAAGACGACGATCTATCTACTATCAATTGCGTTCTGTTGCAATTGTGAAGAACAACTGGAGAAGTGTTTTCTTTATCGAAACTCTTTTTATTTTTGAGTGATCAGCTTCTCGTTCTAAGCTGTGTGGGTTCGTGTTTGAACCAGGAAGGCTGTGTTTGCCTGAAACTTGTAAAGGTGTCAACTGCCTGTACTCAGTTGTGGACAAGTCTGTGGAAACGAGGACCAGATAGTAAAAATCGCCAAGCTCGTGGATTTGAGTGTTGGTGGAGTGGACTAGGGGCCTTCTGTTCCCCGAACCACTATACATCCGTGTGTTCATGCTTTTACTTTTTCCGCTGTATATTTAATCGAGCAAAAGCATCGTGGACAGAATTTGTCTAAATTGAAGAGATTATAATAATTTTGAAAATACACAATTCACCCCCCTCTTGTGTGTAATCCGTAGATTCAGATCCAACAATTGGTATCAGAGGAGGAGCTTCTTATTTTTAAAGTCTTATCAAGCTAGAAGTATTTAAAGATTATACATAGTGTATCATGGCTGATACGAGAGAGGGAATGTCAATGGTCAGAGCACCTTACTTTAATGGAGATAATTATGGCTGCTGGAAATCACGTATGATTATTTATCTGAAAAATCTTGGTTACAAAGTCTATTCAAAGATTCTGACTCCCTATGAAATTCCTGAAAATCCCGATACATGGAGTGCTGCTACAGAGGCTGAGTATGACATGAATTCAAAAGCTATGAATGCAATCATCTGTGGTCTAGGACCGGATGAATTTAACAGAGTATCTCAATGCCCGACTGCATATGAAATGTGGCAAACAATAGCTGTTGCTTATGAAGGAACAGATAATGTAAGACAGATGAGATATGCAACTGCTAAATTAAAATTCGATACTTTCAGAATGATTGAAGGAGAGAGCATCACTCAGATGAATGGAAGATTGACAGAAATTGTCAATAATATAACAGCTCTAGGAGAACCAATCAAGCAGGCTGATCAAGCGTTAAAGGTACTGAGAGTACTTCCTACTCGATGGAATGGAATCTCTGCAGCAATCAGACAATCAACTTCTGTTAAAGATCTAACTATGAGAGAGCTGATTGGTACATTGATGATGTACGAGCCTGAAATTCAAGATGAGGTAAATGAGCATAAAGTCTATATAAAAAGGGAAAATACTGCTTTGAAAGCGACTTCTCAACAAAAGGATAGAAAGATGAAGAACAGAGAAGTAAATGCTAAATCAGAAAGCTCTGATGCTTCAAATTCAGATGAAGAACTGGCTCAGCTAGCCAGAAAATTCAGAAAGTTCTACAGTAAGAAGAAAGACTTCAAGAAATCCTTCAAGAAGGATAGCAAGGAAGTGAGATGTTATGAATGCAAAAAGATGGGACATATTAGACCGGATTGCCCTAAATTGAAAGATGCAAAGAAGAAGAAATTCTTCAAAAGAGATGATTATGAGCAGAAAGACAAGAAAGCTATGAAAGCTACTTGGAGTGTTTCTGAAGACTCAAGTAATTCTTCTGAATCAAGCTCAGAGAAGGAGGAAGCCAATTTAAAAGCAAATATGTGTTTCATGGCTGAAACTGATGAGGTACACTCATACTACTCCTCTGACTCAAATAATGAATCAAACTCTGAAACAAGATTCTCAAATAAAAAACTTGCAGCTTACTGCAATATGCTTGAAGAAAGGTATGACTCATTATTTAAAAAATATAAATCTATAAAGAACTTGCATAAAGCTATTTCAGATGAAAGAAATACTTTGCTAAAACAACATAAGGAATTAATTGACAAATACAACTCTGCTGACTCAAATAAAATTAATTTTGAATCAAAAATAAAAACTCTACAGGATGAAGTAGAATCTTATAAAGAGGCTGCATTAGTTTTTACAAAAGGAGAAAACACCTTAAATGAGATACTTGGAAAAACTGTAATTAAAAGGGAAAGGTTTGGAATTGGAAGTAAAGGAGAAAAACCTAAGTTATATAAAAATTATTTTGTTCCTAGCACTAAACAGGTTATTTGTAACTTCTGTGGAACAAAAGGTCATATAGCTAAAAACTGTTTTCTAAGACAACCTCAAATATGTGGAATTAAGAAAGCTTATATTTCCAATGATCTATATGATTCAATCAATTTTAAGAAAACAAATCAAATCTGGATACCCAGATCACTTCTTGCTAACACTCCTGGACCCAACAAAATATGGGTACCAAAGCAATTTGTTTAAATGTCTTTGCAGGTAGCAGGTCACCAAAGAAAGAAAGAAATATGGTATATGGACAGTGGCTGCTCAAGACACATGAGTGGAACTTCAGCTAATTTCTCTTCTCTTACTCGAAAGGAAGGAGGACTTGTCACCTTTGATGACAATGCCAAAGGAAAGATTATTGGTATTGGAACAGTTGGAGATCCAGAGACAGTCTCAATCAACAAAGTACTTTATGTACAAGGGTTAAAACACAATCTGATAAGTATCTCTCATCTCTGTGATGATGGATACACTGTTGATTTTACTAACAATAGTTGTATTGTTTCTAAAGATAAACTGTTTAAGTTTAGAGCACCCAGAACTGATAATGTTTATACTTTGGATTTGTATTCCTTGTGTAAACAACAAGTAAACTGCTTAACTGCTAATATAAGTGAATCCTGGATCTGGCATAGAAGACTTGGTCATTGCAATATATATGCTTTACATAAATTATCTAAGAAACATCTAGTTTCTGATTTGCCTAGTCTCAAATTTGAAAATGACAGATTCTGTGATGCATGTCACCTTGGCAAGCAACACAAATCATCATTCAAATCTGTTAATAAAGTTGCTACAACTAAACCTCTAGAACTTATCCATATGGATTTGTTTGGACCTTCAAGAGTAGCAAGTTTAGCTGGTAAATTATATGTTTATGTATTAGTTGATGATTATTCTAGATTTACTTGGATTTTCTTTTTGAAATATAAAAGTGAAGCTTTTAGTTTATTTGAAGGTTTTTGTAAATCTATTCAAAATGAAAAAGGTTTTAATATAATCTCATTGAGAAGTGATCATGGTGGAGAATTTGAGAACCAGGAATTTAATTCCTTTTGCTCAAACATGGGTATTAAACACACCTTCTCTGCTCCAAGAACACCTCAACAAAATGGGATTGTAGAAAGAAGAAATAGAACTATTCAAGAAATGGCTAGAACTATGTTAAATGAATATAGCCTACCTATATATTTCCGGGCAGAAGCTGTTAATACAGCTTGTTATATAATGAATAGAATTTTAATAAGACCTATTTTGAAAAAGACACCCTATGAACTATGGAATAACAGAAAACCTAAAGTAAATTACTTTAAAGTTTTTGGATGAAAGGTTTACATCTTGAATACCAAAGATAATCTTGGTAAATTTGATCCAAAATCTGATAAAGGTATTTTCTTAGGATATTCTGCAACCTCCAAAGCTTATAGAGTCTATAATAAAAAGTCAAGGATTGTTGAAGAATCAGTTCATGTGACATTTGATTAATCTGATCCTTTTGAGAAAAGGATAGAACAAATAGATGAACCTGATTCTAATGAAAACATGAGACTTGAGAATTTAAAGAATGATTTTGAAAATGATATAAAAGAAATTCAGTCCAGTTCAGAAGAACATGATACTGAAGAACCTTTGAATGTAATGCCTAGACAGTCTAGAACCTTAAAGAATCACCCTTTAGAATCTGTGATAGGTGACTTAGAGACTGGTATTCAAACTAGAAGAAAATTTGGAAACATAGTTGAATTCTCTGCTTTCCTATCCCAACAAGAACCTAAGACCATAGAAGAAGCCTTAGATGATGAGAGCTGGGTAATAGCAATGCAGGATGAATTGAACCAGTTCAAGAGAAATAAGGTTTGGGAATTAGTTGAAAGACCACATGATTATCCAGTAATAGGAACTAAATGGGTCTTTAGGAATAAACAGGATGATCAAGGGATAATAACTAGAAATAAAGCAAGATTAGTAGCTAAAGGATATAATCAAGAAGAAGGAATAGATTATGATGAGACCTTTGCACCTGTATCCAGGTTAGAAGCCATTAGAATCCTTTTAGCCTATGCATCTTATATGAATTTTAAATTATTTCAGATGGATGTTAAATCTGCCTTTTTAAATGGTTATTTAATGGAGGAAGTTTATGTTGAGCAACCTCCTAGTTTTGAAAATTCTCAAAAACCAGATTCTGTTTTCAAACTTACTAAAGCTCTTTATGGCCTTAAACAAGCACCTAGAGCTTGGTATGAAAGACTAAGTTCTTTTCTTTTGAAAAATGATTTTACTGTTGGACTAGAAGATCCAACACTCTTTAAGAAAACTGTGAAAAATAATGTTTTGTTGGTTCAAATTTATGTTGATGATGTAATTTTTGGATCAACCAATAAAATTCTTTGTCATGAATTTTCAGAATTAATGCAAAAAGAATTTGAAATGAGTATGATGGGAGAATTAAATTTCTTTTTGGGTCTTCAAATATTTCAAAATGATTTTGGAAATGTTTTGAATCAATGCAAATACATTACTGATTTACTTAAGAAATTTGGACTTGAAAACAGCAAGCCATTTACAACTCCTATGTGTACTAATATAAAACTTGATTTGGATGAAACTGGAAAATAAGTGGACAACAAGTTATATAGAGGTATGATTGGTAGTTTGTTATATCTTACTGCTAGTAGACCAGATATAATGTATTCAGTATGTCTTTGTGCTCGATTTCAATCAAATCCCAAAGAATCCCACTTAACTGCTGTTAAAAGAATTTTTAGATATTTAAAAGATACTATTTATCAATCTCTGCTTTATCCAAAAACCTCTGATTTTAATTTAATTTCATATTCAGATGTTGACTTTGGAAGCTGTAGATTAGATAGGAAGAGTACTTCAGGAACATGTCACTTTTTAGGAAAGTCTTTAGTATCATGGTCTAGTAAGAAACAACACTCAGTTTCCCTGTCAACAGCCGAGGCAGAATATGTGTCTGCAGGTAGTTGTTGTGCACAGGTGTTGTGGATGAAAAACACTCTTATGGACTTTGGATTAAATTTCAATAATACACCTATTTTATGTGATAATACTAGTGCAATTAATATTTCAAAAAATCCTATTAGTCATTCTAGAACTAAGCACATTGATATAAGACATCACTTTTTAAGAGATCATGTGTTTAAAAAGGATATATTTTTAGAATTTGTAAATACAGAAAATCAATTAGCAGATATTTTTACTAAACCACTTCCCACGGCAAGGTTTGAATTTATTAAGGGGGAGTTAGGTTTATTTAATTTTAAATAATTTTTTTTAAATCTTATTCTGTTTTCAAATTCTGCTTAATTTCTGTTTCCCGCTATAAGTAATTTTATTTTGTTTTAAATAAAAGTAATGATTAGTGATTACACGGGAATCAAGGCTGTCAGAACCGTTTCACCTTCTAAACTGTTTCACCTTTTTTGGAAACCCTTTCGAAAACCTAAACCCGCACATCTAATCCAAAACCCTTTTCTGAATCTTCAAACCCTAAACTTACGAACCTTCAGAAATCGTTGTTGAAATGGCAAAGACTAAGCGTCCAGATGAAGCCGAGAGCAGTGCTGCAAATAAACCTAAAGTAGTTGGTCGGAAAATACTGCAAGGTAAAGTCATCGATTTAGAGTGGCTGTTTGAAACTAATTTACTGTTGAAGCAAGCGTTGTCGTTTCAAAGCCTTGAGCAAGCTTTTAATAGTGAAAATTCTGAGTTTCTATATGAGGCAAAAATGAGACATTTCTTTAGAACTGTTCAGTTTAGCCTTGGAGATACGGAGGATAGTTTGTTGGCTCAAATAGAGGATAAGGACTTTTCCATATCATCTGTAGAGATAAGTAAAATTCTTAACTGCCCTCATGAAGGAGTTTTTCATTTTGATTTACGGAATATTGGAGATTCTGTACATAATTCTGAAGACATTATGTCTTTTCTGTTTGGAACCAGAGTAATAAAAAAGATGTTTATTAAAGATTTGGAGCCTGATCAGAAAATTTTGGTAAAGTTTGTTCAGACTGGTTTAGCACCAAGGATGGCTGAGATGGAGAAAATCCTATACCCTGACATGTACATAATGTATCTTCTGATGTCTGATATTAAGTTTAATTTTCCTCGGTTTATGATAAGATATTTGAGTTACTGCTGTCAGAGTGAAGCAATAATGACCTTTTTCCCTTATGGAAGGTTCATTTCTTTGTTTTTGTTTAAAAGAGGAATGATCAGATTGGTCGATGCTGCGGTGAAATGTCACCACAGTAATGTTTTTAATGCTGGGACTTTGAGGAAAATCGGATACTTCTGGAGCACTATTAAAGGAAAACTCTTAACTGTTGGAGCTGAGGAAGACTCGGAGAGTGCTCAGGCTCAACCGGCTAAGTCCAAGGAGGGACAAGCAGAATCAAGAGTTAGTACAGTGGCAAGGAGAATTCGTTTTGAGATGGAGGAAGTTGAGGAAGAGAGAAGTCAGGAAGGACTTCAATCTAGAAGGAAGAGGTCAATTGATGAAGAAATTATCTCTCCTGCCTTGAAATCCTCTGAACCGGTAATTTTTTATTCATTTGTGAGAGAAGCTGTTGTGGAGCAGACTGCACCGATAGAGGAACCAGCAGCTCAACCGGAAATCCAAAAAGAACCTCAATCTGCTGCTGTGGCTGTTGAAAATGTAATACAACAAGAACAACCTATAGAGGCAGTGCCTGGTGAAGAAGTGGCCCGACCTCAAGATTAACATGAAGATATTGTTCTTGATCAATCAGTAGAAGTTAGAGAGACTACTGTTCGTGATGAACATACTTCTGAAGCTAATACAGAAGTACTTCAGGAAGAATTTTCAGTGGAATAATTTCAGGCTTCAAAAGCTAGTTCAGTGGATCAACCTTGTCAGGACAAGGACAAAGAACAATCAGATGCAGATTCTTTACCACTTGCCTTGCCTCATCAACCTATTTCTGGACATGAGAATAGAGCACAGGGTGCCCCTGATTTGAGAAAAGAAGAAGTTGTTGAGTTGTACAAGCGTATCTCTCAATTAGACTCTGAGAATGATAGTCTCAGAAATTCTCTGAACTTAGAGCAGTTTAAGTTTCAGAAACTGAAAGAATGTACTGTTTCAAGACAGGAAGTCGATTTGTTTAAGACTGATATGCTGCATGCTGTTGATCAGTTAAAATCAGAGATGGTAAAGAAAGATGATTTATCTGAGTTGAAGGTTTACATGGAGAATAAATTTGAGTCTGTTGCAAACAGTGCTGTAAGTGGATCAGGCTATTCACCTGATTTGATTCGGAGATTTCAAGCAATTACTGGAGCACTGAGCAATATGAGTGACAGATTACACGATCTTCAGTGTAATAGTGCCCCTTTGTCAGTTTTTCTAGATAATCAGAAATTTTTAGTGGATCAGTTGACATCTGGAGAGCAACCGATTAGGATTCTTTTGAATCAGTTATCAGAGAAGCTGACTCTTTTTGTTGAAAAAGAAGAAAGAATGCATGAGTTTTTCAGAGTTAATTTGATTGAAGATATTCATATGACTCAAGAGAACAGAGATCTTATCATCAAGTTAGGAGATGGGATGATGAAGAGGCTCAGAGAACAGTTTACAGAGATCAAGACTGCGATTCAAAGGAGATAGACACCTTTTTTCCCTGTCTTATCTATGAACCTTGATTCCTCTGTATATCACAATCATTTATATATAACAGCTTGTGAATGAAAATTCTTTTCTTATTTTTTTGTTGTTGTTGTTTATTGATTTATGACTAAGTTAGCCAGTATAACAAATTCACTTATTCATACACAGTTAATTATAGCATTTACTTATAGTTCAGTGCAATATTGAATGTGTTCAAATCCGTAATTTTTCATTCTTTTTGATATCACAAAAAGGGGGAGAATTTGGATAAACACAACATTTAAATTCATTTGTTTCCTATGAAGAAATTTGGATATATGGGAGAAGACATTTATCTTTTATTTATTTTTTAGCTGAAAATTTATTTTTATGGGGGAGAAATTTTATTATAGTTAAATATTGTTTTAATCCTTTCAGAATTCTAAAATTTTATAAAACTAATTTTTTCAATAAAGATTGCAATTAAATTAAAACTATTATTTTATGGGTTTTGTGATCATCAAAAAGGGGGAGATTGTTGAGCAATGTATTGTTTTCAAACAATTCAAAATAATGTTTTTTAAAGGGGGAGATTATTTTAAATAGTACTCTGTCTCTTTATGATGATTTTGATGCTCACAAATACCCTTAATTATTTACTAATTATTTCGTTGAGTATTTTGCAGGAGTTTATTTCATTTATTTATTTCATATAACGAGATTTCATACTTCATTTATTCCGAGATCAATTTTAGCGCGTTCTGGAATCACTGTAGCGCGAGATCAATTTTAGCGCGTACTGGAATCACTGTTCATACCCTACGTTGATGAACGTAACGTATGGATGAAAAGTTTACTTTTTATGTTAAAAGAAACGTATGGTTAAGGAACCTTACGTTATTTTTGAACGTATGGTTAATGAACCTTACGTTGTTGAAAAGTATGGAAGAATAACATTACGTTTGGAAGGAACCTTACGTTTTCGTTGTTGGACAAGTATGGAAGAGAAACTGTACGTTAGTTTTCAGTGTTGAGTTTGTTTCTCAAAAGTATGGATCATCAACCTTACTTTTATAATCAACCGTACGTTCTTTGGAGAGTTGAAGCAAGACAAAGTATGGATGATCAACCCTACGTTTGAATGCTGAAAAGAAAGTATGTATGTTCAACCTTACATTTGTGAACCTTACGTTTGTGAACCTTACGTTTGTGAACCCTACGTTTGGAGCCACGTCATCAACCCTACGTTTGGCGTCGGGATATTTTTTGACAGACGATATTACCGTTTGCATTGGTCAAACAGGCGGATTATTAAGCGGATTTCGAGCCGATTCTTAAGTACGACTGTGACTGAATCAAAGACGTTTTACAATGGATTACTGATTGATTTAAACGGAGCTTTTTATGCCGATTCCTCAGGGGAGTTACAACGGCTCTGTTATTTCATTTAATATCGCGAATCTAAAGGAGATTTTTATGGATCTATTTATGCGGAAGATTTTCTCAGATTTGAATATATATGTTCTATCTTGGAAACTTCGGAGATATATATATACACAGGAAAGTGTGTGAAATAAAGAGATTGATCTTTTAACGAGCAAGAAACAGAGACTGTGTGAAGGCGTTCTTTTCTGTGATCGAGAAGAAGTGTAAAATCCTTTTTACCGAAAGAAGATCTTGATAACAGATTCACGTGTTCTACATCGACTATCTGTTGTGAATCTACTGCTGCTGAAGTTGTTAAGTTTCTGGTAATATCTATTGCAACTGGATCGACTCAGAACTGTTTTGATTACAGATCATTATTTTCTGAAGACGACGATCTATCTACTGTCAATTGCGTTCTGTTGCAATTGTGAAGAACAACTGGAGAAGTGTTTTCTTTATCGAAACTCTTTTTATTTTTGAGTGATCAGCTTCTCGTTCTAAGCTATGTGGGTTCGTGTTTGAACCAGGAAGGTTGTGTTTGCCTGAAACTTGTAAAGGTGTCAACTGCCTGTACTCAGTTGTGGACAGGTCTGTGGAAACGAGGACCAGATAGTAAAAATCGCCAAGCTCGTGGATTTGAGTGTTGGTGGAGTGGACTAGGGGCCTTCTGTTCCCCGAACCACTATACATCCGTGTGTTCATGCTTTTACTTTTTCCGCTGCATATTTAATCGAGCAAAAGCATCGTGGACAGAATTTGTCTAAATTGAAGAGATTATAATAATTTTGAAAAGACACAATTCACCCCCCCTCTTGTGTGTAATCCGTAGATTTAGATCCAACACAAAACGCGTGAAGTTTCCGGCCTTCTAGAAGGATCAAATGTGTGTATATGGCTCCTCTATCTCCTCTCCAGATTTGGGCTTAATACAAGCCCATATGTAGGAGTTATGTCCTAAATACAGAAGCTTATCCATTCTGGCGAGTCCAGCCCAGCTTTGAATTTATGGCCCAATTACTCCATTAAAATTCATTCTTTTGATCTTGTGTCCTGAATACAAGTTATAGATAATTAAGTTAGGAACACTGTTAAAAACTCTAAAATTCAAATAATAAATATAAAAATATTTATATTTGAAATACTACGGTGCACTATTAAGGGTAAAACTGGAATTTTCACCAAATTTTCAAATGAATGATCAAATCCCAAATATTTTATAAATAAACATATTTAACACAATGTTGGGAAATTATATCATTTATTATCAATAAAATATTCAATAAAATAGTGTTTTATCAGATACATTAGGTCGTACGTACTCATGAATGCTACATTCATTTATTTTTCTTATTAAAATAATGAAAAGTAAATAATATATATGTATAAAATAATTCAATTATCATATATATTTCATATATTTTACATATATTTATTAAAATCATTTTTTATGTGTTCCATGTATAGTTTGAATGAATCACGTCACTTTAAGGAGGAGGTAGTCCGTGCTTCTACAAATGATGTTATCATATTTACAAAAAATGGAAATCATGAATGTATATATTACATATCAATTAGAGAAGTATGAAGAAATCATGAATATCATATATATAGCATATAAAAATATTCCATCCTAATTCCCAACTATGAAATGTGGTAAAGGATAAATGAACGACATCATTCCATGAGGCAGCAGTTCACCGTAGACACGAATGGAAATTTCATAACCCATTTGATGGAAGTGTGTGGAATTGTTGGTAAAAACCTTAATATAAAAACATATCAGTAAATTTAGGATTTTTTATTATTATTTAATTATTTAATAATAATATTTTATGTGTTGCAGAGTGAAAATAAAACAAAAGAGCCTGAGGAATGATGTTACTTCTTTTTCAGGTAACTCCTTTTGGTTTTCACCGAAGGGATTCCTTGGATAAATTTATGACCGAAGGGAGTATTATAGGATTTGGGGATAGATGTTTGGATATTGTTTTAAAATATTTTGTCTGGGGAAAAGTTCTTTAGATGTTTGAATAAGTGCAATGTATGATTACCATTTTATAGTGGAGGAGGAGTGGCATTCTTGTAAATTTTTTAAAAGAAAATACCACCCAAAATTTTCTTATGACTAGTGGATTTAATAATGATAAAAATCAAATATAATGGATTATAGAATTGAAATATTTTCATAAAATATATTTTTTAAAGTTTTCTAGGTCATTTTTACCTTTAAGTTTAAGGTTTTGTTCCTTATTAAGCTAATTTTCAACTTAATCAATGTAATTAATTTTAATCACTTCTACTAATATTTTTTGTCAAAAAATAATTTTAAATAATTATAAATTATAAATTATTACAATTAAAAAATTGGAATCTATTTTTCCAAATTCCTATCACATAAGTGGCAGAAACTAATTTAAAATTAATCCCGTGGAAGGGATGATAATGCAGGTTTTTAAAGTAAAACATTCAAAAGTTTGTTAAGTTTCTATAAACAATTTCAAAGTGAAATTGATTTTAATTACCTAAATTGGATTAATATATGTACAATTTATATAATTAATATATAAATCCAATCATGAATTTTATTTGACCTTATAAATAAATTAGAAAAAAATAGTTTTGGATTAAAATTTATTATTTTCACTACTCATCAAGAAATGAAACTTAACAAAAAAATAAAAAAAATAACCCTAACATAATTTTGGTGTTTCAATTTCCAAAATGATATTAATTTTTTTCATATAAATTTTAAAAAGTTTCAATATTTATATTTAAAATAGGTTCTCCATCAAAAGGTGGTAAAACTACTTCTATACAAATATAGGTTTTTATGTGTAAAATCGGGTTGATTCTTCTCTTATTCCTATAAAATATATTGGATGGATGTAAAAAATATTTTATTGAATGTTATATATACATATATTTATATTACATTAATATAATTCACTAATTGTAATTAATTTAATTTATTTGGATAAAATGACTTTGTGGGCATAAAAATAGTTTTTATAATAATATTCCCTTTATATTCAATTGGTTCATATATTTTTTTATAATTAAATTTTAACCACTAAATTTAGATATATATTTTCACAAGTTAGTTATTCCTAATAATATTCATCGATTTCATATCTATTTCATATTATATTAAATAATAGTAAATTAATAATATATTGTTGTTCGGTAAAAATAGTTATTGCATGTAATGCAAACTACTGAAAAAAGTCATTCATGCATGTGATACCAGACTACTTAGTTTTGTATGAATTTCAAGTTATAGAATATATTTATTTAAAATATTATACATATATTAAAGTCTTTTTTTATATTATTTTTTCACTTGGTGTTGTTTTTCATACACGTTATTAAATAAAATGTTATTACCTTAAAATTTTGCGGCTTTACAAAGTTCATGTCAGTATTCATAATCATTCACATAAAAAATCATTAGTCTATTTGGATTAATAATATCCAAGATTATTACTAGAATAATTCCTTCTATAAAAAAATACAAATGGTATACTCTCTTATACATAGTTAGTGTAAGGAAATGTTATATTTATAATATCAAAAATTAAAAATAAATATTGAACTCTAATACCAAATGTTGTCCCATAGGTAAAGGATATAGATTCTATAGTAGAGGGGGTGAATTGTACTTTAAATTTTCAATAATCACGATACCTAGTCTATAAATTAGAATGTACTAGTAATCAATACTACATGGTAGAGAATTTCAAAAATTGAGTGGAATATAAAAATTAATATTTGGATAATAGAAAAAAAATATCAAATGATAAGTGCGATAAGAATCAGATAGAAAATGGATGTCACCAAGGATAGAAGACCAAAAATATATTTGACCATATAGATCTAAATATCAGTGACTGAATAACATTTTTCATAGAAATCACTAGTATCAAAAAAATTGATCACATATCACATATGATCAAAATTTGAGTCTTTCTACCTTTCTTAAACATCACAAACCCAAAAATAAAGCTATCAAATAGGAGATATGGGGTTTCATATGAAAATATATTCCAACCTACCTTGTATATTGTATCTCTTTATATCTCATGTATACTTATTTTTTTAATGATTCATGTGGGTTCCCAAAGTGATGAGGACCTTCAAAAAAAATCCCCCTCTAAATTAATTTAGGATCATTTAAACCCTATAATTAATTGTTCAGTTTCAAATTTACCTCTCAGTAAAATTTTGGTCAACATGTTAGCCCCATTGAAATATTTGTGAAGATTTTTGAGCTCCAATACTAAACAATCAAGTGCATCATAGCTCCAATTATTCCAAACGTAGATATATTTTAATCTTGAATGAAAAATTATATTTTTTTATGACAAAAATTTAACTTTGACAGTCAAAAAAACTATTCTAATTAAAATTAATATCATAGATAAAATTCTTCATCTACAAAAAATAATTTCCTATATTTATAGTTAAAATAAACTCGAACTTAATGATATAAAATATAACACATATTTTAAGTATAAACTACCAAGATATAACTCCCTCTGAAAAATTAATCAAATATTCTAATGTTTACATCCTTGAATCCATGTATCTTACCATATTTGGATATATAAATCCAAAAATTATTAGTTTTCCACTACAAAAACACAGTATCATATTTTAAGTATCATCTAGATTTCAAAAAATATACTTCACTTCTCTTTAATGTTCTCTACCTGGACTTAATAGAAAACAATTTATCACACCAACCATATTATCTATATCATTTCTAGTACATACCATCACATAAATCATATATCCAAAAATAGAAGAATATGGTATGTGTTGAATCTCTACTCTATCATCATTTGTAGAAGGTGAATAACAATAACTGAGATCAAAATGTGGATAAAGAGGAGTAGTAATCACTTTTTCTATCTATATAAAAAATATTTGAAGAACCTTATCAATGTATATTTCTTAAGATAACCATAATATCATGTACTTTCTATCACGGGTATCATCATTTCAAGAATCTAACACATTGCCCCTATGTTTTTATTTACAAATTACTAAAAAATCTAATTCTTTAATCTATCAATTCTATAAGAATCATAGCCAAAAATTATCATATAATAAATATACACTATAAATATAGAAAAATAATCATCAATAAATATATAAAAAACAAAATTATTAGAATAGGTTTTCCAGAAACCCATTTGAAAAATGATAGACTCAATATTTTTATACCACTACCTCAGATCTTATATCAGAGCAAGCAAACTTTTTTTCAGATGAAAAAATAATCTTATTTGATAATTTCAATAAAACCCTCAGGATGCTCCTTATTAATCTCCTCCTATAGTTCATCATATAGTAAATTTGTTTTTACATCCTTCTACTAAATAGAATGATCCAAAAGTATCCAAACTATGAAAAACATGAATAGAAGACATTTTGAAAACAAGGGAAAAACATTCATGAAAATAAACACTTTTCATCTGATGGAAGCCTCCAACAACTAATCATGACTTATATTGTGGAAAAAAACTAGTTTATTAGTTTTTAATATAATATATCCATAAATTTTTTATATCTATCTTTTCTAAATGTAAATTCACCATATCAAAATAATTATTTTCATTTAATGATCTCATCTAATCATTAATTATGATGACACATTTATCCTTCAAAACACTTTCCAACACTTCATAAAAATATTTTGTTTCTCCACCTTTAGTGTATATCATATATAATCATGTGAATACAAATTAGAAGTTGTATAATTATAATATTATCTCCATATGGGAGATTTGAGTTCATTAATAACCCCTAGAACTAGATCATTGGAAAAAAAGGTGCATCAGAAACATCAAATCCAACCTATTCACCCTAAACATTGTTATGAAATTCAACATAATCTTTATAATCAATAATGTGAGGTGAAAATATATAAGAAACTTGATTAATACTAAAAAGCCATTAGAATTAGAGAAGTGAATTTTTATCCATTGTTAGTCTCTTTAATAGTCTTATCCTCTATAAACACTACATCATGACTTCTAGAAAAAAAATTAAGAACTGGTCATAAAATAAAAACTCTAACTTATCATATTCATAAATATTATAAATGTGTTATCATTACTTATAATCCAAGTTATAACTATCATTTATATGAATATGAACAAAGTCTTTGAAACCAAAAAAAGGAAGTGATTGTACTTGATCACTTTTCCATACAAAAACCTTTTAGTAGTATTTTTTAAAAAATAACCATGGGGGATTAATTAATAATATATGAAACATTAAAAATATCCTCAACTCAAAAATGTTAACTAATTTTTATTTTATAAATTAAAAACCAAACTCTTTACATTAAATTTATGTTTATTCTCTCAACTGTATCATTTAGATAATGTGTGTGAGGAGGAATATTATGATGTTGAATGCCTTCCTTCTAGTAATAATCATTTAAAACACCACAATACTCACCCCCTTTATCAATGTAAACATATTTAAACTTCATACGAGTTTATCTAACTAGAGAAACCTAAAACTACTTGAATGTAATAACCACTTGACTCTTTTCATTCAAAACAAAAACCAAAATCTAGCATAAATAGTAATCAACAAAAGAACCAAAATAATTATCTCCACTAAAATTTTTAGACTTTAATGGACTTAAAACATTATAATGTACCAAATAAAGTACCTATGACTTTATGTGTGAATAATAACTATTTAAACTAACTCTACTCTATTTTTTTAATGTACAATGATATCATGTGTCTAATTTGACAAACAGTAGACCAGATAGAAAATTTATATTATACATAAAAAAAACCTTATCACTAATGTGGTTAATCCACTTATGTTGTATTTTTTAAGAAAAACTACACTTAAAAACATAATCAAAATCGAAATAAATAAAATCGCCAGTCCAGTACAAATTTGACTAATTTTTCCTTGATGTTTCTTAGATCACTTCGAATCAAGGAATCTTCACTCTCTAAAAATATTACATCTAGATGTTATCCATGATGTCTTTTCTAGATAGGACCCTCTATGATCTAGATCTGGTTTCTTTGACGGTATTTATCACTCTTCAGTCTATATATCTCCACTTCTTGTGCCATTGATATCGGTTGAATTATACAGTGTCTGACTAAGAGTGAAAGTTAATTTCCCTTGACATGAGTGGTTTTTTTCATATCTCTATAATCATGATGGTGTTATATTGTTGAGTGGTTTAATTTGTTAAAGTATTATTGTTTCACCCTTTTCTAGTGTGTGGGTGGTTTTGTTCTCATCAAATTCGATGCCTCTTACCATCTGTCTTGATCTGGACCACCTCTATTTTATTTTGGATCATAGACAGTGTTTTATTTTTATCTATATCATAGATTCTATTTTCCATATGTAAATATCCCATGAAAATAACAAAAAATGTACCTCTAGGGAAGGATTCTTCTTCGTTCTTCATTTTTAGTTTGTTTCTTTTCCATTAAATTAGCCCATAATTTTTGTGTCCTTTAATTCCTTCTAACAAGGTTTTAGCCATGCACATGGTGAGGTAGTAGAAAGGATTTAGACATAAAAAGGACACATGTTATAAACCCATATGTTTGATTTAATTTGATTACTCATGGTTTACTTGGAGGCGGTGGGCTTTTTCCCTCACATAGACATAGGGTTAGGTAGTGGATGATGCACTACACAAGATGTGTATGGGTTATCCCCCATCCCATAAAAAGAGGGGTGCATGCAAGTTCCCTCCAAACCCAAGTAAAAAATAGAGGCTAATTTAGGTTCCTCCTCAACAAAATTAAAAGGGGGTGTTTTGAAAAAGACTTAAATAATGGATTATTTTTCAATATATTAATGTCAAAAACATACAATAGTAGTTCATGCATAGTGAAAAATAAATTGTTCGAGAGTTGAATATATAAAAAAATACAAGAATAAAAACCAATAAAAAATTAAAAACTTAAATGATAAAAACATGGGGTATTATATAATAATCTAGATACTCTAATAAATTATATTATATTACCAAATACATATAGTTATGGGAGGTCTTAACTTTTAAACCAAAGTAGTGGGTGGATCCGTAGAACATATCCAAGGTATACAAGTTCCAAATAATAGAACTTCATTGACTATTATAATCATAAAAAATAGGTTCCCCACCTATAAATTCATCGATGAACATTCAGATATAGGTATCTCTATCCATGATCACCTCTTTGATCACACTAGTTAGTAGAATGTTTAAGTACCCTGCACTTATTCCGACATCAAAGTTTCAAAGAAACAGGATTGTAACATGAGATCTTGTCAATATCAATGATCGAAAGAAATAAATTACATACTAGAATCTCACCAATCACAAAGATCATAAGGTGAAAGTTTATAAAAGAAAACTAAGAGATTTAAAATAAAGCATTACCAAATTGTATCTCTTATAAAACACATAAAAAATGTAATCTAAAGTTCTCTAGAGAATGAGATGAATAAAAATTCTCCATTATTATCAATAAATCAATATTTCTTCATATATTTAATTCCATAATGCTTAAAAAAATTATATTTTTATTTATAATAAAATCCAATGGTCATATTCTGAGTTTTTCAGTTTCAGTCACAATAGTATTGGAAGAAACACTCTATCTTCTGCTGAGATGATTCTAAATTCTAATAAAGTAGTTCAGCATTCCACTACAACATTTCATCATGTTTTGATATTTAAATGGTTATCTCAATTTATCATAACATACAATTATAAATTTAAAACTATATATATAAAACAAAAAAAATCAAGTTATTCTAACTCATCACTAGTATATTGTGATTTTCAAAACAAAGGATATAAAGTTTTTTGATTGATTCAAAAAACTATCTAGTATACCCATGTCTCAAAACTCAATACAGACCTCAATTACAACAAAATTTTAAAACTTAATTTTTATAAACTATAATTAACCATTAAATTCAAATGCATCACTCATAAAAACCTTATTTGAAGGTAGAAGAAAACAAAAATCAATTATCAAACTTGGCATGTAACTCTTTAAATTCATATATAATAATTTAAGAAGTAGTTGAACACATCTAAACTATTTCATACATCACAATTCATAATATAAAACTTATATTCTTATGTAAAATAGTGAGTATTCTAAACTAATAGCCAATTGGTAAACTTAGATAAGAGATGAACACTTATAATTAATTCATAAATAAAATAACTATCAACACATTATAATTAAATAAACATTATATTCAATCCATAAATAAGTAAAAAAAGTTACTTTATATTTATTTATAATACCAAGACTTTCATATTCTCATCTTATATGTCATTTATTCAAATATATTATATTTAATTAAAATATAAACATTTTATATTTATGATGAATAATTTACTTATTATTTAAAAAAATTACATAATAAGAATATTACTTATATACAATATTATTTAAACCTTGATCATATCAATTATCAAAACTTTTTAAGATATATCTAAAACAATTTATCAAATATAAGCTTTAATTTGAACATTTTAACTAAATAATTCTACACAATTCATAATTATATATAAATTATTTTATACATTTTATTATTTATTCATTTATAAACACTTTATTATTTACCTTATAATTTCTATATGAAAATTTTATATCAAAATTAGTAATCATTTCATATAGATTTAATTTATTTAATAGTAAAAATTGTTTTTAAATATATTTTTTTACTAAATGTTTCGTAAAAATTAGCTAATTTATTATAAACACGTTATTTGGTAAATAAATGTCAAAAAAAATATTTAAACATAATTAATAAAAAAATTATAAATTATTTAAAAAAATCATAATTGAAAAATGGAAAGGCATTTTTTTCACTTTATATTTTATTTTATGATTGAAATGTCAATCGTACACCACAATATAGTTCAAAACATACATCACAGTTTATGATAAACACCCAATACCCAATGATATCATCACATAGTGTTATTAATCATATATTTTGATATACATATATCATATTTCATGGTCCATAGTATTGAATATATTATTTTTTCATTTTACATACAGTGATGAGATATCATATTCTATTCATTGAGTATCATATTTTATGATAATTTGGAAATTTTCTTGATAATAAAATGGTCTATTTTGAAAAATAAAATCATTGTTAATTAAAATTTTGGTATTATATTATTATCCCATATCATGCTCTACAGTATATTGGAAATGATATCTTTAGACTTTTTCTTGTGTTATGATATATTATATCGTATTATGATATTATATCACTACTTACAATATCTCATATCATAAAATATTCCACAATAAAAAATCTATATCATATTTTATGACTTATATTAAGATGTACATTTTTATTCATTTCAAATAAGATTTCACAAATCAGTTGAATGATGGCATGGATGTGATTTCATTTTAAGGTTTATTAGGATTGAATGGCATACATTCATACAATGGAATAAAAATAAACTATAAACCAATATTATCATTGCGTTCAATCTAAAAACATGTTTAATATAAAATGAATAATATATTGTTCACTAATTATTGATAATATTCTTTTATTCAATCATATACTTGATAATGATCATTTTGAATCTTCCAAATGAATCATTCCTTCTATGGTATCCATGTGTTGATTAAAGGCATAAAGGATGATTCCTGGTCCTTAAATCATTTACTCAAACATTATGAAAATTAAAAGTAATTCCATTCAGTTGATAGATGCAATCATTTGATTCTCCCATAAATTTTATGATATGAATGTTGTCAAATAAATGATAGCCTATTTGGAAGAAAACCAAAACATTAAGATTTAACATTTTATAACAATATTATCATTCAAACTATATGATCGATATATCAAATCACCTAGGATATTGTTATATAATACTCTATGATATAGGTAGGGAAATGCGATATGATATTAGTATATGGTATCCAATGATATATCCAACCAAGGCATATGATATGCCTTCATAACATGAATTTCATATCGTATGACATTCTTTTATAATATTATATTATATAGACAAAATACATCATATGTGTCAGAGGATATAGGGAATATCTCCATCAATATAAACCTCTTGAAAACCTTATTAGTGAATAACACCGTAGAAACCCATTGTGTAGTTCTGTTTAAAAAAATCCTTTACTTCATGGTCTGAAAGATTTAAATTTTATTTCTTCAACTTAGTTGCATATATATGATAATGTGATATTAATATAGGTTTAACTCTTGGTAATAGATCAATAGTAAACTTAACTACACTCTCTATGAGTGATCCTCAAAAATATTTTGGGAATATATTCCAAAATTGATCATACTATATAGGGAATAAAAATATATTTGATCCTTTTAATATCCCCAAAATAGATCTAACCATTTTGTAAGTGATGTCTCTTATATTCACTAGCCACTATAGTATTACTTGGGAACTCTCTATAATTATTTTATCTATTCCTAAAGGGAGTTTGAATGAATAAAAATAATATTAAAACTCTATAAAAATCCTAAAATCAATTAATTTGAAACCCAAAACATATTGTTGTACCCCATCTATTTCAAAAAGATAATCTTCTAATGTAAAATTCACTAAAATAGTAACTCATATTATGGATGACACCTTATATTCATCCACAATCATCTAACCTATCAGTAATCGATGAATCAAATTGTTATAATAGTCCTATAAATTAATTCCTTGAATCCTTGAATAAAATTTCACCAATAGTAATGGTCACTAAAAAACATGTCAACCACCACATTTTTTCTTACTTAGTGATATTCTATTACCACTTTATGGTGACTAACCAAACCTAGAATGAGATATCTTGGTATTAAATGAACCCCATCAGCCTACATCATGAGTAATCCTCCCATAGAATCAGTATAAGTGTAAATATGTTCATAGTAATAAAATAAATTTAAGATCATAAACATATGAAATTTAGGCATGACTAGTCTGATCACACAGATAACATTAAAGTGAACTCCTTCTTCGTGGTATAGGAAAGTAAAATCACCTACTATTGTTTTTTATCACTCTTTACCCTTGTGTATATATTCAAGTATTATATACCTATATTTGGAAGATCTAATCCATAGATCTCAAAAGGAAGATGATATTCCTAATCTCTCACCCTCAACCAGCCCCCTCCTTTGTAATGAGATCCTTAATCACCATAATTTTTCAAACTGAACAACTTGACCTAATCTGGAAAAATTTAAAAAATGAGAATCTAACTGATCCAAAATGATCCCCCTAAGATTCTCATGTTAACCCCAAAACACTTTCATGATCTAAAAAAATTAACTACCAAAACGATTACAATCCAGTGGAAATAGAGACCATAATTAAAATCCAATTTAAAGGAACATGAAATTTCAATTCCGATCTACATCGTGAGGTTTATTACACTTAAAACTCAAATTTTTAACATAAATATTAATTTCCAAATCATTAATAACATAATTTACACGAAATGTAATACTCTTAGTTTTTTAAAGAGAATCAAGATATCTAGTATTACACAATATTTATCATTCCTTGGAAATGATTCACCCCCACCCCCTCCCCAATAATGATTAACTTATAAAATATTTAATTCTCACTAATGATTAATCAAGATGGAATATAGTAAGTGGTTAAAATTTATACTAATATTCATGAATAAGGATTTAAATGTTTACTTCAATTTTAATGATCATAATGTTTTCATTAGGTCTTTCAAGTCTTTCAATTGGCCACTAACCATCATATTCTGACATAAATTCCCCATCAAGTTTGACATGAATCTCATCACCCAATATTAAAATAATAAATCTAGATAGGAATAGTTTTTAAGTCATCATTATGAATCATTATATTTTTTTTCAAATTTAAATAATTAGGGGTCAATATTCAATGTACCATGGACCTTCATTAAGATTATTTCAATTATAATTGAATTTAAAGAATAAAACTAATTTTAATGTCAATTAACCAACAAAATTCCATTGTTGGGGGATTTTAAACATTCAAAAATTAAATTTAACAAATCCATTATTAATATTATAAATTTGTTAGGTTCAGACATGTGGAAACCATTTTCAAGATTATGTTTTGGAAATTATGGAAGGAATGGTTCTAGAACTCGATGAAGATGGTTGAGTGGTGCAGCTAAATTCTATAAGTCTAGAAGTAGAGAAATCAAAAGCAACCATGCTAAAAGAAATGTAATCAGAATCAACATGATGATTCTAGAGGAGGAATTGCATATATGTAAAGGAATTTCATAAGAATAAATTATTATGTTATATAATATTTCCCCATAATTCATGAGGGTTATGTGTGGTTTCATCAAAATAATTCATAAAGAAAACTCATAGCGTTTTTAAAATCAATCATTATTGACTTGATGAGTCATTTTAGGTGGTAGAACTTGGTCAATGGTCAAGAATTAGTGGATAATCACCCAATACAATGAAATTAAGTAAGAATAAGTTTCACCTATAGGGATATACAAAAAACTAATAGGATGGGATCATGTACTATTATTGAGATTTTAAACATTTAAATCATATTCCTTTCCCTAATAAAAGTATTTATAGTGTTCCCTAAATGGAATAAGAATTAATCTAAACCATGTAAATAGTTTTTTTTCCTTTTTTTCTTTTTTTCTTTTTTTCTTTCAGTCATTATTATCCATAAGTTCTTATAATGTCTTTATATGTGTGTTTCAATGAGTGGTGAGGGTTCTTTTATCTATTGTTTTAAATTCATTGTATATAATTTTTTTTCCCAATAACACTAAGTTCCAGACACCATTACCACTATATATAATTTTGGAGGATATATTTTAGTGATAAAACGTTCTCAACCCCAACATGTAGTATCAAATCACTAGGGTTGATCTATATGTCACCATCCCAAAACATGTACAATAACATCTTTCCATTTAAGGTGGCTTTGAAACTTATGAACAACTATTTAAATATATATGATAAGCCCACCGCAATAAACAAATTTTTTATATAACATAGGTTATTTGAAATGAGATTATCATAAGGTAAGCCAATGGATAATCACATCAATTAATTCAACATGATATGTAGTCAGTTAGAATTGGAAAAGATAAATTTTAGGACTCTAGAGTGGCTGCTATTGATTCTCTCATTACTCCAATAATCATGGGATATACTAGTTACCATGATGAGTAATTCAAGTGGTAAGATTGAAATCATATTTGAAAATTTTTAGAATCTAATAATGAATAATAAAATTATTTATAAGAAGATCCAAGAATCCTCTATATTTTATTAATCTGTTGAATATAGGGGATTTTACACTACATAGAAGTGTCATAAGAATTGAAAATGAAGGATAGATAGAATTTGATGTATTTTGAATAAAAGAAATCACATCTATTGTCATTGTGGGAGGAAATGAAATACTAAGATGGATTACATTGACTGAATAGTCAATTCTAGATTATTTTCTTCTAGAAGATCATCTAAAACCCATTTATAAATATACAAGTGGTATATTATTGATTGTAATAATTCCACTTGAGTCTTGAATTATTGAATCTAGAGATTAATTTCACTATACATCTGACAGAAGGGGTATGAGAAATAATAATTTTGTGAGATATGAAAATTTAAATCTTATGGATTATAAACTATTGAGATATTGGTAAAGGTTGATGTATCAATCCAAATAAATAATGGAATCTATCAATAATTAAAGGGAGTGCATAAAATATTGATGTGAAGGAAAAAATTGATTTTGATGAGATAATTAAATGATACAGGTTTTTTTCTACCTATATAGGTGGGTGTGGAGAATTACACACGGTTCCATAGATGTCTCAAAAGGAGTGAAAGATGAAATATTATACCTAATAGATGTTTTATAAGGTGAAATTCATGTTGAATAAAAAAAATGTTTTGGTATGATCATCTTGGTCACTTAAGTGATCAAGGGATGAAAATATTCTAAAGGGATGTTAAATATCAGAAGCATGGAATATATAACATGTAAAGAATACATCCTTGGGACATAATGGAAGGTATTATTCTAAACAGATTTTAAGATGAACAATAATTATAAGTTAAGTATTTTCCATACAAATGTATGGGGGGAAACTTCATTCTATTCTCATGGAGGTTCATTATACTATGTTACATTCATCGATGATGTGATACAAAATCTGTGGGTTTTCTTTCTCAAGTACAAGTGTAAATTTTTTGTAACTGTAATCTAATAGATATCCATGGTGGAAAAGGATACTATAATTAAAATAAAATTTTCTATTTATTACAAAGGTAGGGAAAATGAAAGAGGCAATTTTTGAAAGTTCTATTGGTTAAAAGGCATATGGTCTATGAAGACCATACCAAATACTCTAGAACAAAAAAATCATAGATAGTATGAATGGAATTTCAATGGATAAATCATATAGGGGGAAGATATATACAGGTTTTCTAAAGTATTTTTGGGTGTAGGATATGAACTGAGATATCTATATTGTGAATAAAATTTTATCATCTTCCTTGGTGTTGAAACTTTAAGAAGCATGTCGATCCACAAATAAGATTGAAATTTCTTAACTCAGTGATTTTGGATCACGCACCTACTTCCACATTATGTCATGGAATGGGATAATTAAAAGGTTTAGTCTAAAACATTTTTTAGGAAAGGTTTTATGATGAATAAATTGGATTTTAGATATAGGATAACATCATATAGAAGGTATTCATAATCTATGACTTTTTATGCTTGATGCACCATCTTACATCTAAAAGATTAACCCCAATAACTTAAAAGGGATATTTATGTCTATAACTTATAGAATAAGAACATGCCCCCATGATTCCAAGTACCATAATATATAATACAAAAAAACACTAGAAACAAAGTACTATATCACTCCCTCAACAAACTAAGAAAATTTTATGTGGATAATAACAAAAATTTAAAAATACATGACATAAATAGAAAAATAACAATACATAGAAAATACAAGGTAAGAAAAAAATTCATGCTCTATGGAGGAACAAATTGATTTTTTATTATGGTTAAATAATGAGTTACAAGTGAAAGATATCTTATGGTAACCTTAACTAGACCTAGTAACAAGGGACACCATCTTAACAACTCCTTTTAGACACCCTACTTGATGGACTTTAGAAAACCTTACCATGGTGAACCCCCACTACAATCATTCCTTAAGGAATCTCCCCGTGGGATTAGATGTTATCTCGCCCTTATTTATTATGATTATTTTTCATAAAACCCTTATTTGGTCTTATGAAACTTATGTTCCCAACCAACCCTTCACATATAAGATTAATAGCTACTAGTTAGTAACTTTGGGATTTCTCACCTTCTAGTATTCCTAGAATAAAAACCCATTTTATTTGATATGTGAAGGAAAGTATATTATTTTCCAAAGTAAATTTGTCCCACAACTAGTACTTATAGTGAAGAATGATGACTTATGAAAACTCCAAAATTTTACCCATACATATAAAATTTCTTACTCTCATGCTAGACATTTACATATCCTCACTTTCTCTACACATAAACATTGTTTATACCAATATCCACTTTTTAAAAAATATTCACGCTACATCTAAAACTTTTATTTGATTTGCATTAGTAAATCCCCTAGAACACAATCTCCCTTTTATTAAATGTGTGTAAATTTTTATTCTTCTGTAATCATGCACATTTTCATTGTTATTTCATCTTTTATTTCCACAAACTGCTTTTGTTCAACTACTTCCACTGTCCTAAATTAAAACATCCATGGTCAAGGTGAACATGTCTCTATCTTGTTCAACCAAGTGTATATTTGGAAATATGAACGTCTATAAATCCCAACACTTAACCATAATATAATTCTCACCCCAGAAGAATAAAATCTCACACATGAGAATTGGTTTCATAGGTTATGTTAAAAAATATCCACTCAAAGAACATTATCAAGTAATTCATAAAAATTACACCAAAAAACATTTGAAATAGAACCTCATATTCTTTATCATGTTAAAATGTCACCATGGTTCCCTACTATGTTCATGATCTTATGATCCCCATCGAGAAAAACCTACCCTAGTCTTCCAAACATAGATCACTTGTTTCGCTGAAAACACCAAAACTTCTAAATTCCTCCATGGAGTTTTCTCAAAATAAAATTGGAAAGAGCTCTATAAAAAAAATTAATTCATGTTAAAATTTGTGTTGTGTACTATTTCTATGGTCCTAATCCTTTGGGGATTAAATGCATCGAAAAATCTAACATAGAGCTTCAGTGTTTTTTGATCTTTCAAGTACATTGAATTATAAAGATACCATGGGAACCAAACTTCATCTAAAACATTACATCCATAATGTATGTTATTAATGAACTGATGAACTCCCACTAAAATAACCAATAACTATATGGCAACCAATGTTTATTAAAACCAAGGTATGAATTTTCCCTTTTCTCTCACCATAATTTATCCTATTTTTGAACCATCTAAGGCTCACCCCCATTATAGGGGTCATTCCATAACATTGAATGCCCTTTTAAATTCATTTTAATGGATATGTAAATATAAAATTCTGCATCACCTCTATTTATAATAAAATACACTTGAGACTCATTTTTTTCTCTCTTATAGAATTTACATAATAATGGTCAATTTACCAAAGAAATTTTATATTATAGAAGATAATAAAACTATCCTCCTTATAGACTTGTAATATCTCTAGAAGATACTACCTCAAAATATTCATTATCCACTTCATGACACCTTCTAGTGTTCCTTTGTTAGCGTCCTTAAACTCTAGTGTAACAATTTAAACGTATATTCAAAAACTATCACTACTTCTGAACACTAATCCTCCAACATCCATATCTAAATATATTTAAAATAATTCTTATATATTACACTCAATTATACTTCTTAGTAAAGGTTGTAAAATACTGCAGACTTTTTCTTAAGGTTATAGTACTTTCACTTTATTTCCAATTCATCAACTAAAGGTACATAGTACAATGAATTCCTAAAAAAACTAAAACTATCCATGTTATGATTCACTTAGTGACACTCTTTTAGAAATAAGAACGCAAAGCTATAATACCTACACATTTCATAGTCCTTGCAAATGATTTCCAACAAGTATTCAATAACTAAAGTTTTATTCTCCCTTCTCATGTTTTTGTGATAAAGACACCATGCCCCAACCCCACTACATTAGGAAAATTTTATAACATGAATCTATTTCTAAAATATTCATTCAAAATCTCATTCAAACTTTACCACAACCATGAATCCTTGTGTGTTAACCCCATTCCTTCCAAAAAACTTAGAACAGAAACCCACACATCATATAGTCATCAAAGTCATCTTCTAATCAACTGACACTTCTTCAATCCATTCCATGTCTCAAAATAACCACTAATTATGAAAACTATCACATGATTTTTCTAACAGAATATTTTATAAATAACCACTTTCTTATTTTCTTATACATTGAGTGATGAAAACCCCAAATTCAAATACCTAACCCAAGTGGGTTGGTGAAAACTTCAAAGAAATATAGCATCTCCCTCTAAACTATAGGATTTTTGAATCCTCTAAAAATTGCCTTTTTAAATGAACCTTCTTGTCCCTTTAGTTTCCTACTGAAATCTATTTTCTTCCAAAATTCCATATTTGGAACTGAGAAATAGTAAAATATGATCATCTAGATCTTTCTTTACATTAATAAAATCATAGTGTTTCATACAAATTTCGGTTAATTCTCCACTTATCTAGGCCACACTGTTTAAAACATTTCCATGTGTTTTTCTAAACATATTTCTCATTCATCAAATAACATTGGTTCTAGTTGATCCACAGTTAATGTAACTACTGAACTTTTAAAAATTAATTGAACCAGCATATTCCCAAATCAATATATTTTACTATTGAACATCAATTAGAACATAACTCATTAAAATCCCATACTCTATAAATAATAATCTCCCTCTTAATTAGAAATTATTAAGGTATCCGAACTATAATCTAAAAATTTTATGAGTATTCCAACCAATTTCTGATTTCTAAATCTATAATATAACATTCTACCACACTAAATGATAAATTAATTCATTCAAAAAACTCAAACTCCCTAATACTAATACTTTCTAATTAATAAAATTATTTTAGAACATAATAAACCACTTAATTATGTTAACTCAATTGTCTTACAACTGAGTTTAACATCACATGATCTTGCCTCCTCCAAAACTCAATAAACCACTCACTAAATTCTCTATGACTAATATTTGATACAACCTTATGGGTAAGATTCACCATTCAACCACTAGAATTTAAACCTGTAGAACTCACATATAAGAAACAAGTTCAAAACAAACTAGATCCTAACATAGCATATGAGTCTAATATAATATAACTTAAAATAAAATCCACACCTAAGACACCACACCTGATCTCTCTAAGAAAAAACTATATAACTACTTATATGAATAATGAACAAGAAATAACAAACACGTGATATAAACATAATATGCACAACACATGGAAATTATGTGGTCTGAATGTTAGTCATACCCCATGGAGGAACACACTAAAACTATCATTAAGGGAAAATATAGAGTTATAAGGGAACATACCATTCAGTAACCCTACATAACTTGATTTACAAGGGACACCATCTGGAAAAATCCCTCTATAAACCCTACTCAAATAACTATAGAAACACCTTCAAATATTGATATCCCACTATAAAAACTCCATAGAAAATACCCCCATGGGTATGGATGTTATACTTATATCATTACTTCTAATGAGCTATAACAAAAACCTTATTTGGTATTATGGAGAAGATTTTCCCAATTCAAACATCAAAGATGATCTCTTCAGCTTCTAGTTAATAACTTCTAGTTAACCCACCTTTATATCATCATTAGATGAATTCCCTCTAGATCTAATCTCTATAAGAAACCCTCTTCTTGATCAATGGATATATTTTCCTCAGTTAACCCTTTTGTTCAATAGTGATAACTTCCAAAAACTCTACAATTTTACCCAAACATATCAAATCTCTTGCTCTCATGAAATTTATTTTTGTATCTAATCTTTCTTCACACTTGGACAAAATTTCTATCAAAAATAAACTTTCCTTGGAACTTCTATGACACATTTGAAACTATATTTTTATTTTTATAACTATATCCTCTAGAATATGGCATATTTTCAATGGTATAAATCTACATCTTACTCCTTCCACATTCTTGAATTTGAAAATTGTTTTTTCTACTATTACTTCTAGGGAACTGCTTCTTTTCAGCTACTTTGGCTAGCCTAAATATAAAAATACATTTTTAATTTGAACTTTTATTTATCTAGTCCCCAAAAGAAATATTCCAGAGACTTCAATTCTATAAAACCCAACAATTAATCAAAAAAAAATTCCCACACCAAAACCTAAGATAATTATATCTTTAATGATGAGATCAGATGGGTAGATCGGAACAAAGTGAATGTTGTACATGAGATCACAAAATCATAAAAATATAATGTTTGACTGTATAGATGTATAAAATATTTTGAAGTTATAAAAACATTAGGTAGTATGTTATTAATAGAAGCACAAAAATATTTTTTCAGAGTTATAGATAATAGTTAATTTCTTATAGTGTTACATGATCTAGAAGTAAAGGAACTTTTGGGGATTGTGGAAGCTCGAGGGAGATCTTTAGAATAAGACTTTATAAATGTAGTGGTTTCAAAAAGAGATTATTCATAGATTCATTTGTAGATCTGTACTGGTATTCATCTCCAAGTGAAGATAAAAAATATTATCTTACATTATTCTCTTCACATAGACAATATAGAACTTGAATGTCCAAAAGTGGCTTCAAGTATGAATGAATCAAGATGAGAAGAGTTATCCATAAGGGATGAAATGAATTACTCACTTTCTTGAGAAATGAGAACTAAAAAATGATATAAATGGTTTATAATTATATAGGAAAAATGTGTCTATCATCTAAAGGATTATGTATATGGTCGAATTTGATACATGTCAAGGCTTGTCTTAAAGGGTTTTCCATAAAGAGAAGATACATTATTTTCTGAGATTTTTTCTCTTCTTTTTTAACACATTAATATTCTAATGTTGCCCATGTTGGTATCTATATAATATAAATGTATATATTAGTTAGATGTAAAAATAACCCTTCATAATAGATATTTAGATGAATATATTTATACAAATTATTTGAAGGGTTTCATGGATCATAGAAGCAAGAATGGGTGTGTAAGCTGAAGCAAAGCCTTTATGATTTGAAATAGGCATCACGGTAGTGGAAAAGAGTGTTTCATTCATTTATATTAGAATTTAAGTGAATATAAATAATTGAAGATAATTTTTTAGACCTAAAGGTGTATGGTGATGGGTGATTCATCATTTTACTTCTCTATGTGGATGATAGTCTCTTAGAATGTTCAAACATCAAAAGGATTCCATAGGTAAAATATACACTTTCTAAAAGTTTTGAGATGAAGGATATTTGTACAGTGTAACTTGTTTTGAGGATATTTATAGTAAATCAATTAAGTCCCCAATAATTGATCCAAAATTGGTATAATTACATTTGAAAATGGTGGAATACTTCAGAATGAGTGAGTCAAAACTAGTTATCACTCCCCTTGTTAGAAACTTCATGTTGAGAAATTATAATGTTTCTATAATAGATGTAGAGGTTTATTACATGTAAAAGGTTTCATTTTCATCAGTATTCAGAATCTTTATGTATGTTAAGGTTTTTACATGGACAAACATTTCACATTTGGTGGGAGTGATTAGAAAATTCATGGATATTCAAGGAATATAACAGTGGGATCTAGTTAAGTGGATCCTGCAACATCTAAAAGTTTCTCTATGCTCATCCCATTATTTTAGAATAGAAAATCTACTAAAGTGTTTTACGTATTCAAGATTTAGTGGATATTCATATACATAGAGAAGCACAACTAGTTATGGGTTCACTAATGGAGGCATGGTAGCATGTTGAATTTATAAGATTTAATTATTAACTTCACATTTAATAATAGAGGTAATTGAATTACATAAACAAAAGTTAAGAATGATTTAATTTAGATAAAAGGATTTTTGGATGATTTCAGAAAAATAAAAAAGGTTGGGATGTTTTTATAAGATTTATAAAGTGTGATACACTTAGATAATAATTTTATATTTCACTCTATGATAAAGCATAATCTACTAAAGTATCACTTCATCAAAAAATTATTGGATAAAAATTGATAGATCTATAAAATGAGGGTGGAGATTATAAACTTGTAGATATTATATCCAAGGTTGTATTCCAAAATATATTGGGGTGTTTTTTTGACTTAGTCAGGTAGGAATAATCAGAATCATAGTTGAGAACCATTTAACTTCAAGGGGAGATTAATAGAATAAGATATTTTTAGATACTGATGAAGGAAATGGTGGTGAAGAATAAAAATGATTATTAAGTGGGATATTGTTGTGTTCAACAATGTGATAAAAAAATTATAGCTTAATTGTTGGAATTTATAGAAGGAGTGATTCTCAAAGTAAAATTTCAAAACTGGATAAAGATGGTGAAGTAGAATCATTAAAGTTAGGAAGTCTCCTAGTAGAGATATTAGAAGTATTTGGACTAGAATTAGTGTAATCAAAACTAAAATTATTAATTTGAAGAGTTTAGATAGATCATAGAATAATAAAATTTAGTAAAAAAACCCTTAAAAACACTTATTTATCTTCAATATATAAAATGTTTTCTAGAAAAAAAATAACATAATATTTTTGTGTCACTAAAACTGAGTAATATATCTTTTAATCTATGATTCATCCTTGAAGAAGATCAAAAAATCCATAGTTGAATGCCCCTTGCCTCTTAGGGTGGTAGATTGGATAATGGATCTTGAATCATTTCAAGAGGATCTTTTGTTCTTTAAGGGATTATTTTCCTTTATTTTATTAAGATTAATAAATAAAAAGGGAGAAAAGAGGCTCATTTATTCCTATATGTAACAAGAATATCTCAACAAGGAGGTATAACATCCATTTTATAGATCTTATGGAGTGTTGGTGCATTTTCTTCCATCCCATAAAAGTTTAATGTTACTTACTATTAGATAGTTTCATTCATTTAACACTTAAATGAATGTATTTAGTATTAAAATCTATTAATAAACCAATATCATTAATTTATAATTGACGAAACCATGTCGGAGAATGTGAATGTGTTGTTAGGATATGAATCCCCATATCATAAGTCTATCATACTCTACGATATCGCTAACATAAGATTCTCATGCCTCTTTATGGATATAAATTTCATAGCCTATGATATTTATTGCATAAATATAATAGTATACAACCTAGTTATATCATATTCTACAATATAACATTATCTTATGGAATATCCACCATTTATCTACTTACACTAAAATATTGTTATTATGTTATGTGAAAACATCCTAACTCTTTATAAATCAATCCAATCCTCTTTTGGATAAGGTTTATCAAACTATGATCATTTTGGAATGAACACTTTTTCAAAAATATAATCATTATACATGGGCCTAACTTTATGACCTTATGAGCCTTATTAGTGTTGATAATAAATATAAAATCCTGATTTCAAAGATGTAAGAAAAAAAAGATTTTAGAAAAGAATCAATGCTACTCAAACTAATAAGATGTATGGTGTTATCACAATCAATCATACACTTATATTTATATGTTCATTTCCACCAAATATGTACCATATCATCATATGTATAATTATATTTCCATTTTCTATAAATTAACCAGGTAAATCTAGTATAGGTCATCTCATGCTATCATGATTCTCTAAAAAAGACCACCCTAGTTAGTCAACATATCACATTTAATTCTTATAGAATATGATATCATCACATTTCACTCAAATAAATAGTTTAACACTTAATATGTGAATCAAATAAGTAATTTTATGCATTTATTCTATCTAATTCAATCGTGGGATGGATTTATTATCTCATTATATGAGTGTAAAATCCTATCTTTGTTGAGATCTAGCCAATTACATGATCAAAAACATACCCAACCACTCCCTTATTAGCTAATCCTAAAGGATTTCATTATAAATGTATTAAAATATGATGGTTATCATGCTAGGTATCTCACCAACCTCAAGTAAAAATGATTAATAATAAAGTTACACCCATAAGTATATTGATGATTTTCTGACATTTCATGCGATATACATTAGTGGGTCAACCCAAAAAATAAGTATCCACATATTATCACATTATTCTACTACTCTTTTTAATCATAACAAATCATCAAAACATATTACACTCTATGATGATCATTGAATAGGGATAACTTAAATTCATACTTTTATGGGATATTATCATTCTAATGATCATGTAAAAAAAATGCATCACATATAAATGAATAATAAAAATAAATATTTCATTTTATTATGAAACCATGATACATTATTCACAAATTACATCAATATATTTTATATCATATAATAAGATATTGAAAATGTCCTATAATCTTTTACTATAATAATGGTTTCGTCATTATATATACTATATTTTCTACTCTTGAAAAAAATTCTAATATCACCCCTATTAAGGATATCTTATATAATATTTTATTTAAAAATTATGTGTTTGGTAAATTGGTGAGATTTAGGTTCCTTGGATGGAGAAATTATCATAGAAAATCTTAATTTCTCCCTCGATGATAGATACCACCTCACATTAACATATAAAATTTATGATCTAAATAGCTTACTTTATGGAATATTGAAGTTATCAAGAATGTTAGGACCACTTATAAGGGGGGTTCAATGAGTGGTGATGTTTTAAAATTTAGTTTCAACTTTGCATATCAAACTTATTTGTATGAAATGATAGTTTAGAAATAAAGGCATGCAAGATTTAAATAGTTCACTCCCGGTATGAATGACTACATCCTTTCCATGGTTACTCCCACAAATCCATAAAAATTAATTGTTATATGAAGTGAATATTACTAAGAAAAATCGTATCAAGATCATTTTATCTCTTGAAAACTAATTATACTAACTCCCATTAGTTACAATGTTTTCTTACATTTTGAGCCAAAGTAAAATAAGATACATTAAAAGGAATATAGAACAATTATATCTATAAATTATCATCTAGTACACTATCCATATGGTATGTATCAATCCATTACACCTCAAAAGATTTTACCTATGTCTGTTACACTTATGAGTACCTTTTTTAGTGCCTCTATGCACACCTCTGTCCAGTTCCTTTTCTTTAACTAAATGTTTCCTTGGATGGAAATTCACTCGGCTCTTCTGAAAAAAACTTAAACACTTATTCTCTATCTCATACATGAATAATGTTACATCATATTATGCTTGCACTTATTTATATTGGCTCACTTCCAATAGAAATAATGGGAACCCAAAAATTAAATTTTTCATTTCCCCTCTCAACTCCACTTTATTGTATGCCTCTTAAACCTTATAGAACATTATTTTAGTTTAATGAAAACCCTACATCATTGACATTCTTATATCTTCCTTATAACTTTTCTAGATTTACCAATATTAAAAGAACAACTTAGAATAATAATGGTTAATAATATAAATAAGTTCATTTAAATATTCTCAAAAAATTGTCTGATAAATTTCTTTATGGTTCTTTTACAAGAACTCATTTATTAGGTAATATTTTGACTAACTCTATTATATATGATATGAATTGTCTTATTAAAGTAGTCTGGTGATCTCAGGTTTTAATTTGTGGTGCTCCTCTCATGCCTCCTCTATCTGATAGACTTCAAATAAGTTTTCATAGCATGATCTGTCCAGTGAGATGACATATTTCTATCCATCAAACCATAATCCACTCAACATTTTTACAAGGATTTTATTAAAAAAACAATCCATGTATATATTCATAGAAAAAACTTTCTAATTATATCATATCTCATTGTTTGGTTTTCATCTTTCTATTGATTCCTCATAAATCTATTTGGTAAAACTTTTGCAAAAGAAAATCTGATAGAAATGTATTACCTTATTTGGTACAACTCCTCAACATTCGATATCCATTTGAATTCAATAAAGAAACATCATATCTCCCCATATGATGCACTGGATATGTCATTTTTTAGTCGACTGTTGAAGTCTCCTTTTTCTTGTATTTTTATAAACCTTTTATTTTATGTGTTGAAGTTTTTACATCTCTATTCGATGTAACAATTTCAGACACTTTCACCAGGGTGCTCACATACATCCATATGGGGCGCACAACTGTTGCCCCACATTCCCACTTTCCAAATGCGAGTGGAATCTGTGACCTATTTAGGGACGTTTTCTCCTTGATTGAAATGGGATTATGGGATGTCGGTTCTTCCTTCTGTGGATTCCTCCTTGGAACTCATTAACTCATCTAGATCTACCTTAAAGATTAAGTCGTGGTTCATGAATCTTGTTCCCAATGCCATATCTTTGTGGAATCCAGTTAATTACACTACTTCTGTCAGGACATTCCATGGGGCAATGACATGGTAGTAAACTTCGGTTGGAGTAGATGACAACATCAGGCATGTCGGGGCATCTCTGTATGCGTGGACATTGGAGAACCTATATTATTCTTCATAATAGGGCATCTCAAGGGTGCAGAACCCAAGTCATCCTAGGTCAATCATGGGGTATCTTATGCCGGAGGCATGTCTCTGAGTTTTTCCTCAGCTTCCCATGTTTAACACAGGTTATTCCGTGAGTTTAAAGTTTAGAGGAGACGGTTACTCCAAAGGCATGTCTTCCGAGGTTTTCCTCAAGTATCTCATGTTTAACACGAGGTAGGCAGTGATTTTAACATCTTTCATAGATGAAATGAGGGTGATTAGAATGTCCCATAGAGACGGATCAGATTGGTACATCCCAAAAAGGGAACACCTGGAAGGTTTACCGAGTGGATGGATCGGAACACTCAATAAGAGCAGACCCGAGATGGTTTGTCCCATAAAGGGAAAATGTCACACCATGAAGGCTGATCTGGACACTCCTGAGGGAAGATCAGGGAGTGTGCACCCTAGAATGGGGGAACACTAAGGTTTACCATCGACTGGGATTGAACCTCGTGGAGGTTTCTTATGTACCCAGTATAGATTATTGGGATCAAAATCCACGTAGTTCTAAGGGGTGATGAATCGGGGTGTACAGAAAGCTCAACAAATCGGATACATGTTGTGGATTACACATGGAAAGCGGCCCAAGTACTGCTTGGAGCAGCGAGGAGGTGGATGACATGATCCCACTAGGATGTGGTGGACAAGGTAAGAATCAAGGTGAGTGACGGAGAGTCGAATGAAGTTGAGGGATAATGAGATGAAACCGGCATGAGGATGACGGTGATGTTGGGAATGATCCTTTAGGATACTTCCTACATATCCTCATGATAGGGAATGAAATTCCGCATAGTTCGTTGAGATGATGGGACACCTGAGGAGGTGGCTCGTGAGAATGGACGCATGGATGGGATCTGGAGCAAATAGAACCTCCATGTTGGGTCATGACCTTCCCAAAATGCATAGGATTGAGGGAGAGATCAGGATGAGACATGAGTGATGGGATTGGACCTCATGGATGATTTCTACATATCCCTATGGTAGGGAATCAAAGTCCATGTATTTCATCTGACGAAGGCTTACCGTTGACTAGGGACTGCAACAACTTACTATCGAATGAGGTTGACAATGGATTACTGCTGGATAGGGTCACAACGAATTACAGTTGAATATGGGACAGTTTAGTGTCATGTGGTAAGAAAAGAGGCATACAATTTAATGTCATATAGGATGAGGTGGACTAACGTGAAGTGGTCGAGACCAATGGTTTTGGTCTTGAACCTCAGGGAGGCTTCCTATGTACCTTTTCTTGGAAAGGATCAAAGTCCACATAGTTCAGAAGGGGTTTTTGGGGAACTGATATGAAGATGGTCAGGACCAATGGTTTGTGGGCTTGAACATTAAAGAGGATTCTTACGTAACTTGCCTTGGCAAGGATCAAAGTCTGCGTAGTTCAAGAGGGGTGTTTGGTGAACTGATTTAAATATGTTCATGACTGATGGTTGTTGGTCTTGAACCTCAGGGAGGCTTCCTACATACCTTAACATGGAAAGGATGAAATTCCATGTAGTTCGGGAGGAGTCAGAACTGACATTAATATGGTTAGTACTAATGGGTGTTGGGCATGAACCTCAGGGAGGATTCCTACGTACCTTATGTTAATAAGGATCAAATTCCATGTAGTTTGGGAGGAGTGGGAACCGACATGAATATGGTCGATACCAATGGTTGTTGGGATTGAACCTCGGGAAGTCTTCCTACGTACCTTACCATGGTAAGGATCAAAGTCCACATAGTTCGTGAGGAGTGTGGGGCATACACTCTAGACTTTCCAGAAAGTATTTCATGGTCGATGCTTACAACTCTAAGCTCACGTGAGTCATGGTCGGTGTGAGAAACAAGAGGTATAAAGGACTTCACTATCACGGTGCAAAGGTGCATCCATGAAGGGTGATGAATGGGGATTACGCAAGGAAGTTGCCTGGGAACCGCTATAGAGCTCTAATGTTGAATGGGGCTTGCGCAAGAATGCTTCTCGGGTGCCGCTATGGAGTGGCAATGGTGGATGGGGCTTACTCAAGGAAGTTTCCCGAGTGATGCTAAGGAGTGGTAATGGTGAATGGTGATTACTCAAGGAAGCTTCCCGGGTGCCGCTAAGGAGTGACAATGGTGAATGGGGCTTATGGAAGGAAGTTGCCCGGCTGCCGCTATGGAGTGGCAATGGTGGATGGGGCTTACGCAAGGAAGTTGCTCGTGTGTCGCTAAGGAGTCGCAATGGTGAATGGGGCTTACACAAAGAATCTTCGTGTGTGCCTCTAAGGAGGGGAAATGGTGAATGGGGCTTATGTAAGGAAGTTTCCCAGGTGCTTCTATGGAGCAGCAATGGTGGATGTGGTTTACGTAAGGAATCTGCTCGTGTGCTGATAAAGAGTGGCAATGGTGAATGGGGCTTACGTAAGGAAGCTACTCAGGTGCCTCTAATAAGCGGCAATGGTGAATGGGACTTACGCAAGGAAGCTGCCCAGGTGCCGCTATGGAGCGGCAATGGTGGATTGGGCTTACGCCGGGAAGTTGCTCGTGTGCCGCTAAAGAGAGACAATGGTGAATAGGGATTATGCAAGGAAGATTTCCAGGTGCTGCTATGGAGCAACAATGGTGGATGGGGCTTACATAAAGAAGCTCCCAAGGTGCCTCTATGGAGCGGCAATGGTGGATAGGGCATACGCAAGGAATTTGCCCCGGTGCCGCTATAGAGCGGCAACGTTGGATGGGGATTACGTAAGGAAGCTACATGTGTGCTGCTAAAGAGAGGCAATGGTGAATGGGGCTTATGCAAGGAAGTTGGCCAGGTGATGCTATGGGGTGGAAATGGTGGTTGGGGCTTACGCAAGGAAGATTCTTGTAATGTATTCCTCATGTCTATCCATGAGGTCGTCCCAACTCTCTGGTGGGTTGAGGTATATAATTGGGGCCAACATCTATGTGCAAGTGCATAAGTGGTATAACACCACGGGGCATTGGAATCAGTTCGAAAAAAGGGAGATGAAAAGTGTGAATCACATGCCTGAAATTCGAAAAGCAATGAGGGTGGCATGGAAATGGAGGATAAATGTTGATCATGTTCGAAACACTGCATGCATATCGCGTTAGCCTGAAATGGGGACAAACAAATGAGGGTCGACTGCTGAACATGTTCGAAACATAGGAACTGACTCAAAGTGTTGTCCAAAGTCATACGGGGCGTTGGCCCAAGATGGTAGGTGAGTCGATGCGGCATGGGACCAAGCCATTAGGGGTTCCATTCAGACAAGGAAGAAGATGAAGATCTTAATAAAGGACATGAAAAGAGTGAGGTGGAGTGATTGAATGTTTGAACGGATTCCAACTCTCTTGAAATTATGCCATTGTAATTATGGCATGAGTTATCTTATGATTTTCACATAAGACATATCTTATTTGGAACAAGAGGAATCCCATTATTGAATTATAGGGCATGCTATAGTTTAAAGTCATGTAGAGAGGACTATGGGCATCTTATTCATGGAGCATAAGGCATCTCTTATTTGGAGAAAGAGGAATCCAATGTTTGTCATATAGGGTGTACTATAGTTTATAGTCATGTAGAAAGGACTGTTAGGCATAAGGTGCCTAGTAATGGTTGGTGTTGGAACTTACGCAAGAGCAGCCCTTTCTGGTTTAACCTGGTATAGAATCCAAGTGTTAGGTTTTAGATAAGTTACTTGAGGAAGGGTTTGACTCAAGGTACTAGGGGAATTGATGATGAGATTCTCAACTCAGGACATGGAAAACAAACCAAGAAGAATATGTCGACTCAAGGTGTTTCATTGTGTGTGGAGGAGTATCTCAAATCATGGTATTCTATAGGTGTAAAGTGGGTGCACAAAAGGGCTCAATGGAAAATTTTGATGTCCTGGACTGAAGAGTTTGTGGTGCAACTCTCCATTTTTGACGGGGGTCATTGATGAAAGTGAAGGGACTGGCCCGGAGGGCCGAGACCACCGCCCGACACTGACCCTGAGCGGGGGTGTAGGGGTGCATCCCCTGTGGTATGGACCAACGGGCATGAAGGTAGGAGCTTCGTAAAGGATAGGTATTTTCAAAGTAGCTTCATAGGGGAAAGGGGCTCACATATCATGGGGTCTAACAAAGCAGCTTCGTGAAGGAAAGATGCTCGCAGAGCACAGACTCACGAAGCATGGACTCGCAGAGCATGGACTCGCGGACCATGGACACATAGAGCCTGGACTCGTGGAGCATGGACTCACAAAGTATGGACTCGGAGACCATGGACATGCAGAGCATGGACTCACGAAGAATTTTCTCATGGAGGAGCTTCGTGAAGGAAAGTTGAGCTCTGTAAAATGGGAGATCGGACTCCCAAGGGGTGGTGCGACCGTCGTATGAAGGGGGTGAGATGGGTATTTATAGGAACGAGGTGTCGTGAAGCAAATCTCGTTCGGCGTGAAGACAAGGCTTGCTCTATGGTGGGTTCACGAATGTCAAATTGGTTTATAGATAATCCTTCATCCTTGTTCAGTGGTGGGTTTGCGAACGTCAAATGGGTTCATGTAGCATCTCACCTCCTTGCTCTGTGGTGGGTTTGTGAACGTCAAATGAGTTCACGGAGCATCCTGCCTCCTTGCTTTTTGGCAGGTTCGCGAACGTCAAATGGTTTCGCAGAGTATCCCGCCTCCTTGCTCCACGGTGGCTTTGCGAAGGGGGAGCTTTCCACTAGCTATGAGGCTTTGGGGGCTCCGGTCGAGTTTCTCGGCTCCGCGATCATAGAGGGAGCTTCACAAATGGGCTTTGCGAACAAGTTTTCCATCCCAACTTCAAATTCCCATAACTCATAATCCGTAACTCCATTCAAGCCCTACAACCTACCAAATCGAAGCTTGCGATATGGGCTACGATCTTGGATCATGTATGGAAGCATTTGGAATATTTTGGATATGAATTTTCTGGTGCCAATAGTAAAATTATACATGTTATTATAGTCACCATCATATTCTTTTCTTATTATAAAAATAAAACCTCTCTATCTAATAGGATATATCCTATTTCAACTTCTAATAATATTTTTCACTCAGTGATAACTTTTTAACTTCATATATTTTACCTTTGTACAATATTCAAATTTATTACATAATAATCGGAACCTAATACAAACTTTCTATCCAAAAACATTATATCTTTCTGTCCAATAGACTCATTTTGTTGGACTTCATGTTTCCTTATCTGATTTCCATATATAACTTCATCACCTTATATATATTTAACTTTGTATAGTCACAACTCGAACATAATACTGAAAAAAACTTCTCCACCTTTTTACAAACTCATACAGACTCAATAAGGATCGTGAATATGGTTATGATTTTATGAACTTGAAGAATATTAAATCATCATAAAACTTATTAAGGAAAAATTATTAACCTATTTCAAAAACTCATAAGGAATCATTCTCAACATTCTTATTAACTATTTCATAAAAAATTTATTAGAAAATAACATTTCTCATAGAGTGTGTCTTAACAACACATAACCAGATAAAGTAATGATTTTGAAGGAATTTCATCCCTTGGTGATAAGAAATTTTGTTTCCATGATAAGTTATAACACCCCATAAAACCTTTTCTCCCCCTTTTTATAAGAACTCCATCTTTAGAATCAAAGAAAATCGAGATCATAGTTTTTACTTCATCTAACAAAGATATTATTCTACCCCCTCTTTGATAATATAATCTAAAAGGTCATGGGGGTTATTCATTAAGAAATTTAATAATTCATTGGTGGAGTCATAACATTTAATTATAACCTTAATTTCTAAAATATTTCCCTTGGAATAGATTTGTTGAAAACATCATCAATTTGATAATTTAATGAAATTTAATCATTAATAAAATCCCAATTATAAACTTTTACTTTTGTTAAATTATATTTAATATAAATGTTCTTTGATGTAGAATATTTTATAGTATTTTTGGTAAGATCAATGGAACTTTGATTATTATAAGTAATCATTAATGATTTACCAATATTCACTCTCAAGTCTTTAAACTTAACTATCATATGCATCATCTGTGTACAAGATTGGTTAGTGGAAACATATTGTTATGTATTTATACTCAAAGTAATAGAACGTTTTTCCTTACTATTCAAGATCACAAAAATTTCCCCCTAGAAGAAATTTCCTCCTAATGATGATTTTATATCATTATAATCTCTATCCCAATCAACATCTGTGAACCCATGAATGGTCATCTCATTAATTATTTTATAAATCAATCCATAATTTGATCTTAATTTAACATATTGAGTAATATATTATCTACCAGGAAGTGTGACTCCTTCATATTTCTATAATATATTGCACATAGGAAAATAGTATATGTAATGTTTGATCTTGAAGTAGTAAGATAATGTAAGATTTCAATCAACTTTTGAAAGTATTTATATTTTAATATTTTCACATCTTCATCTTTAATCATCTTCATTCTATCTAAGATAGTTGTAGAAACCTCCTATGAATCTATAATTGAAATCTTTTTTAATAACTCATTAGAATACTTTTCTTAAGGGATGAAGAAATATTTTCATTTCACTTGGACTTGAAAACATAAACTGAAATTTATCTCTCAAATAATTGACATCACAAAGTTTCATTTCATTTGTTTATAAAACAATTCATATTCGTTACCAATATCTTCTATAAAAATTATTTCATCAACATAAATAATAAAAATAAGGGTACCTAGGCTCATATCCTTCAAATACAAGTTTCTATTAATTTTTACTTTAGAAATGTTCAACTCACTCATTAAACTATCAAGTTATGAATACTAAACATAAGGAGCCTATTTCAACAAGTATGAAAAAAAAATTTAGTTTACACACCATGGTTCCATATTTTTTATGTATGAAACCACTATATTTATCAATGTTTACTTTTTATTAAATTTCATCATTCTTGAAAGTTGAATTAACATCTATATGAATGAATTTGTACTATTGAAGAGTTTTAAATTCAAATAACATTTTGATAGTCTCAAGTCTCACAACAGGAGAAATTTTTACTTCAAAATCAACACCTTCCACCTATGAATAACCTTTGATAAAATGTTGTGCTTTATTTCTTGAAATTTCTCCATATTAATTGTGCTTATTTTTAAACACCCATTGTAATGACCAGAAATTTTGACTAAATCTCGTTTCCTAATTTTGTGTGTTATTTTATTTTTTATACTCAACAAAACTATTTCATTTGATAACATGAGTATAATTAAAATGAGACTGTTGGGTTTTGACTATTATATGACCGTTAGTTAGTATGACCGTTGGAAACTGAATGTTGCGACTATTGTCTCTAAATACAAGTGATCTTGGTTAATTAATATAGAAAGAATATTTGATGGCCTCATCCAGTAGTCTTGGACCGATCGAAGCCCATCTAACAGAACTTGGGAAGGAGGTAGCACCACTGGGCTTTTCTCTAGACCAAACCCAAGCCGAACTTCATCGTGTGAAGCTAGAAAGGAATTGATTTAGCGAGAACTTAAAACTAATAGAAATTACTACATGTGTGATGTTGTCCAAGACACCCTTAGATTATCTCACCTTAGCACACCTTACACTTAGGTCTTATGCTGGTGTGATAAGGTGATATTTAACGAGACCATAGGTGCTTTGTGTAATCCTTTTTTATAAATAAAATTGTGTTTTATTCTTATGGTGAAGTTTGTGAGTTTTCAAATGTTTGAATGAATATAAGATTTATTTTATTGATGTATTTTGAAAAAAGGATACTTTAAAATATTTATGTAAACCTTAAATAATTAATGATGTCTAATGATTTTCAAAAAATGGTCTTCTGCAAATTTGTTCAGTACGAAATTTAGAGTCTAATAAGATCAACTTGATTTTTTATTAATAGTAAATTATGAATAGTGATTTTATGCTTAGGATTAGTAATGTGACCAAATGGATTATTAATCTCACTTAAAGAAAGTAGTAATATAATTTAGGCACCTTGGTTAAGTAGTGTGATTCCATAAAATAGGTAAATAACTGTTTCATTAATTATTAGTAAAGTATTAGTTTTTTTGTGTGAATAGTGTTTTTTAAATAAAAATAAAAATAAAATTATTTAGAAAATTATTTTTATAAAATGTACTTTACTTTTGAACTTATAGCATCAATATTATGTTAAGGTAATTTTTGGGGATTTTTCTGAAAAAAAATGAATTTTCAGTGAATAGTGTTTTTTTTAATTAAAAATTTAATTAAAAATATTTTGAAAATTATTTTTATAAAATGGAGTTCATTTTTGAAATCAGAGCATTGATATTTGGTTAGGGTGAAATTCTGGGATTTTTCTGAGAAAGTTGAATTTTCGGTGAATAGTGAAAATACAGTTTTTAAGTTACGGGTGTCTAATGACATCATTAAATGATAAATTAATTATGAAATCAATATGGTAGACTTATGAATAGTAATATAAGGTGTGAGGTGTCCCAAGTGGCCAATACCATGGGAAAATACCATGGGTAAGCCCATGGTTTTTCCAATACAACCAATGAGGTGTCCCTTGGCCATTAATGCATTGTCCCCTCACTTTCCCTATAAATACAAATCCATTCTCTCATACTTTCGACTCCCAACTCTCCCCCAACGAATATCTTCTCCCATTACCTCCCAAATAGTCCTCCCAAGGTCCCCCCAAGCCCTCAAGGTACCAACCTTCGAGTTTTAAGAGTTACGTTTTAAGGTAAGGGATCCAACCTCTCTCTTTCTTTTCAAATACTCTCTTTTAAGTCATTTATTTTATGCTCCATGTTCATATGTTGGAGGATGTTATTTTATATTCCTATTAATTTCCTTTTCATTTTCATATGATGAGATATCCCCTCTTACTCTCATCATTTCATTTGATGAATGTTTAAGTGGCGCCGTTAGGCTGCTGAAATTTTTGTAACGAATTCTTTCACCCTTCTCATTTTCAAGTTCTATTTTCTTTTCAAGTCTTTCAAGTTACTTTTTATTATTTTGGGGTATGATATCTATATATATAATACATATATTTTATGTTCATATTATGAGAGACCCTATTTTATCTCGTCAATTCATTTTTTTGGAGTTTAAGTGACACCGTTAGGCTGCTGAATTTTTAAGGGATTCTTTCACCCTCCTCATTTTCAAGTTCTATTTTCTTGTCAAGTCTTTCAAGTTCCTTTTTATTATTATGGGTTATTATCTCTATATCTATCATACTGATATTTTATGTTCATATTATTAGAGACCCTATTTTATCTCGTCAATTCATTTTTTTGAAGTTTAAGTGACGTCGTTAGGCTGTCGGATTTTCATAAGAGAAATCTTATTTTTGTCTTCCTTTCATGTTCTTCATTTCACATGGTATATCTTTTAAATTTCATTAACATGTTCTTAAATCCTTTATATTCTTTCCCCCTACTTTTTTATGTATCATTTATTAGTGGGTGACCCATGTCCCCTCTCTTTTCAATGTTTTCTAAAACCCTACAACAAAGCCGTTATGTTGCGGAATTTCCGTCTCAAAATGTCTCTCTCTTTTTCTCAAATTCTTTTGTTTTATTTAGTTAATACTAAAATACCTTTATTATATAAGGGTATTAACATATATATCAAAATGTTCTATTTCAAATTCTGGTATTTACATACATGAGACTCTCTTTCCTTTTCAGTGGGTTTAAAGTGACATAAAGATCATGTCTTTAAAGCAGTTTTTAAAATGTTATGATTATGAAATTAAACCGATTTATTTTATTCCATATGGGTTATTTATGAAATTTATGATGATGATATATGTGGCTCACATGATAATAAATTAAAATTTAATGGTGCGCCCTAATAGCACTCCAATGCATTGGGTAATGATGTAATCTCTAACGATTAAAATTTTAACGATACCTTGGTGTTTACCTTGGTAATTTTTAACGATACCTTGGGGTTTACCATGGTAATTTTTAATGAAACATTGGGGTTTACCTTGGTGATATGTTCATGATTTTATATATTAAATGTTTTAGCCACATCTTCAAGTTATGAAATATGTTATTTTTATTATGATATGCCTCATGATTTCTTCATCATGCCTTGAAGTTCTTTTTCATGACTTTATTGATGTATCTCAAGTTCACATGTAAAATGATTCCCTTGTTTCCCTTACTGGGACATCTTCTCACCCTTTCTTTTGATGTATGTCCCCAAGTTATGAGATGCAGTAATGAACCTAGGATGAACATTAGTAGAATCCTTTCAAGTGTTTAAGAAGAATGTTTTATGTTTTAATGTTTTGAGTTCCTGGTTTCCAAGACACTAAACCTTAAAGATCCTCAGTTTTGTATAATTTAATGAAAGTTTATGTGATAAAAAGGCGGGATGTAATAGTTGGTATCAAAGGATGGTTTAGTTATTTGTGGAAATTAGGATATTAAAACTTTAGGAATAACTCTATAGAAAAGTTTAAATATAGGAAATCTTCCTAGTATTTTGGTGAGTATTGAGTAGATGGTTTATCAAGAAAATACATCCATGTCTGGATATGAGCGGGTAGAGGTGGATTTGGCACAGATGTAAATAAGAGTAAAACCCGAAAACACCTCTTTGATCTAGACTCGAACCGGAACTAGTACACAACAACGGTCCTTGCTGCACTCTTGGTTACAACACTCCCGGGGGATATGCTTTGGTAAATTCATAAGCTTAGTATGAACCATTATTAAAGGAACAAAGATAAAATAAAATAAAGATTCACATAAGAATATATGATCATGGATAACCTAGATTGGAACCTCGGGGATCACAAGTTAGGGTATACTTTTCTTCTACAAGTTTATCCTTCTATGCTTTAAGTTTCCTTTTCATGATTATTGGCTAAGTATTTAAGCCCCCTAATTATACTTTCTTTTCTTAGTTAATGTCGGTAAATAGAAGAACATGTCCCAACAATTAATGTGATAGGAAATGTAAATATTTCTCTGTTAATGTGGCAGAGATGACGAGAGATCAAGTTGAGCATATTTTGATTATGCCCAACCAGCTATCAAAAATCACAATTAATAATTGGTTCCTAGTTGAATGCCCAAATTCATCAAGGAATAAGAAGACGAAGTCTCGAGAATATTCATCTGATAAAGTTGATAAGGTAAATAAGACCCAATTTCCTTTGTGCAAAAAGTGTGGAAAGAGGCACTAAGGGGAAAGTCACAAAGGAACCGAGAGATGTTTTAAGTGTGGGGTGATAGGGAATAAAGTAGCTAATTGCTTTAAAAAATGGAAAATGTGATGAATAGATATAAGGTTAGATCTAATGTAACTTACACTTTTCAATGTCGTAAATGTGGATAAGTTGGACATTATCCAAGGCAATGATCTATTGGAAGGGATGAGAAGCATGATGAGCATCAAAAATCTTCAAGGACAAGGGAACAATGTAAGTCTTGTGCTGAGATGGATCATGATGACTAAAGTACATGTAACTTCTTCGTAATAATTGTCTGTGTCATGTTTTTGTTTTTAGTTCATTCCCTATGAGCATATCTTTAATGTTTTCTAAGAACATCAAGTCACTACCTAATATGGTTTTATATCATTAAATAAAACATCTATTATTATGTACCACATGTTGATGTTGTGAAGCTGTTCTTCTTGAAAAAAAGGATGATTAGGGGATTAAAAGATTATTATTATTTTAGAAGACGTTCACTATTTTGGGAACCCTATATGATCGAGGTAAATAGATTACTACCGTATTTTCTTTGAGGAATAAAGGTTGACTTATATTTTGAAGAATCGACGAATTTAAGGTGAACTTATGTTAATATAGGTTACTTATGGAAATGATTAAACTATCTTGGGGAAAATATGTTTAGGTTAGCTAATTTTGTTATAAGATGTTAGGAGTAGTTGATGTTTTTTGGAGATGAACGATGAATTTTATTTTGGAAGACTATGTTATCAAATCCTTCTTGTATTTGGGTTTCAATCTTAGTTTGGTTTATTTTGAGGAATTTTAAGGACAGTTATTTATGGAATAGTCTATGATGAACTTTGGGTAGTACCGTGGAATTTTGAAGATTTAAAAGTAGTTTCCCTTCCTATGGGGTTATTTATTTTAGAAGATTTGTTTTATCTTACCCTTTCTATTTTTGGGATTTTGTTTAAAGATAGAAGAAATAGATAGTTAATCTTTGGTGGATTATGTGATTCTCGAGAAGATGATTCTTGTGCTTTTGATGAGACCAAGTGTTTTTTTAATGCTCATCGTTTGGAGAAATGATTAGTTTTAGTAGAAAATTATTAAGGGATGAAACTCTACTTAAAGGTAAATATATTTCCTAGTGTTTTTATTCTATGTAGTAAATGAATTCCTCAAAACTATGAAAAGGAACATAAAACAAAAACGTTGTCTGTTGATGTTTCCTACTGGGAAATAAAATACCATTTAACCCATCATATATTTGTAATTTTCTTGTTGTTAACTTTCTCTTAATCATGCTTTCTATCACTCTCCCTCAGAACATGACCCTTTGTTTTCTCTTCCATGTCCATGTTTTCCTACATGGAATCCTAGTATGGGTTAACTCGCGCGGCCTTTATACTTCCTTTTCTTTCTTTTAAAGTAATAGTGTTACTGACTCTTTTTCCGATGTGGGACTTTCAATAAAATTTCCAAGCCCAATTTTAAAAATTGCGGGGACATAATTTCTTAAGGGGGGAAGAATGTAACGACCCAAAATTTTGAATAAATCTTGTTTCCTAATTTTATGTGTTATTTTATTTTTTATACTCAACAAAACTGTTTCATTTGTTAACATGAGTATAATTAAAATGAGACTATTGGTTTTTGACTATTATATGACCTTTAGTCAGTATGACCGTTGGAAACTGAATCTTGCGACTATTGTCTCTAAATACAAGTGATCTTGGTTAATTAATATAGAAAGAAGATTCGATGGCCTCATCTAGTAGTCTTGGACTGATCGAAGCTCATCTAACAGAACTTGGGAAGGAGGTAGCACCACTGGGCTTTGCTCTGGACCAAACCCAAGCCGAACTTCATTGTGTGAAGATAGAATAGAATCGCCTTCGCGAGAAGTTCAAACTGATATAAATTACTACGCGTGTGATTTTGGCCAAGCCACCCTCGGATTTTCTCACCTTAGCACACCTTACACTTAGGTCCTATGCTGGTGTGATAAGGGGATATGTAAGGAGACCATAGCTACTTTGTGTAATCCTTTGTTATAAATAAAATTGTGTTTTCTTCTTGTGGTGAAGTTTGTGAGTTTTCAAATGTTCGAATGAATATAGGATGTATTTTATTGATGTATTTTGAAAAAAGGATATTTTAAAATATTTATGTAAACCTTAAATAATTAATGATATGTAATGATTTTCAAAAAATGGTCTTCTGAAAATGTGTTCAGTAAGAAATTTAGAGTCTAATAAGATCAACTTAATTTTTGATGAATAGTAAATTATGAATAGTGATTTTATTCTTAGGATTAGTAATGTGACCAAATGTATTAGTAATACCACTTAAAGAAAGTATTAATACAATTTAGGCACCTTGATTAAGTAGTGTGATTCAATAAAATAGGTAAATAAATGTTTCATTAATTATTAGTCAAGTATTAGTTTTTTAGGGTGAATAGTGTTTTTTAATTAAAAATTAAATTAAAATTATTTAGAAAATTATTTTTATAAAATGGACTTTACTTTTGAACTTATAGCATTGATATTATGTTAAGGTAATTTTTGAGGATTTTTCAGAAAAAAATGATTTTTCGGTGAATAGTGTTTATTTTAATTAAAAATTTAATTAAAAATATTTGGAAAATTATTTTTATAAAATGGAGTTCATTTTTGAAATCAGATCATTGATATTTGGTTAAGGTGAAATTTTGGGATTTTTCTGAGAAAGTTGAATTTTCAGTGAATAGTGAAAATACAGTTTTTAAGTTACGGGTGTCTAATGACATCATTAAATGATGTATTAAGTATGTAGTCAATATGGTAAACTTATGAATAGTAAGATAAGGTTTGAGGTGTTACAAGTGGGAAATACCATGGGAAAATACCATGGGCAAGCCCATGGTTTTTCCAATACCACCAATGAGGTGTCCCTTGGCCATTAATGCTTTGTCCCCTCACTTTCCCTATAAATACCAAGCCATTATCTCTCCTTTCGACTCCCAAATCTCCTCCAACAAAGCTCTGGACTCATTACCTCCCAAATAGTCTTCCCAAGGTGCCCCCAATCCCTCAAGGTCCCAACCTTTGAGTTTTAAGAGTTAAGTTTTAAGGTAAGGGATCCAACCTCTCTCTTTCTTCTCAAATACTATCTTTTAAGTCATTTATTTTATTCTCCATGTTCATATGTTGGAGGACTTTCTTTTATATTCCTCTTACTTCCATTTTCATTTTCATATTATTAGAGATCCCCTCTTACTCTCATCATTTCTTTTTATGAATGTTTAAGTCACGTTGTTAGGCTGCCGAAATTTTTGTAACGGATTCTTTCACCCTTCTCATTTTAAAGTTCTATTTTCTTGTAAAGTCTTTAAAAATACTTTTTATTATATTGTTTTATCATATCTATATATATCATACTGATCTTTTATGTTCATATGATTAGAGACCCTATTTTATCTCGTCAATTCATTTTTTTAAAGTTTAAGTGACGCCGTTAGGCTGCCGAATTTTTAAGGGATTCTTTCACCCTCCTCATTTTCAAGTTCTATTTTTTTGTGAAGTCTTTCAAGTTCTTTTTTATTATGTTGGGGTATTATATCTATATATATCATACTTATCTTTTATTTTCATATGATTAGAGACCCTATTTGATCTCGGTAATTCATTTTTTTGAAGTTTAAGTGACATCGTTAGGCTGCCGAATTTTCATAAGAGAAATCTTATTTTTGTCTTCCTTTCATGTTCTTAATTTCATATGGTATATCCTAAAATTTTCATTACCATGTACTTAAATCCTTTATATTCTGTCCCCCTACTTTTTTATGGATCATTTATGAGTGGTTGACCCATGTCCCCTCTCTTTTCAATGTTTTCTAAAACCCTACAACATAGCTGTTATGCTGCCGAATTTCCATCTCAAAATGTCACTCTCTTTTTCTCAAATTCTTTTGTTTTATTTAGTGAATACTCAAAGCTCTTTATTATATAAGGGTATTCACAAATATATCAAAATGTTATATTTTAAATTATGGGATTTACATACATGAGACTCTCTTTCCTTTTCCATGGGTTTAAAGTGACATAAAGATCATGTCTTTAAAGAAGTTTTTAAAACGTTATGATTATGAAATTAAAACCATTTATTTTATGCCATATGGGTTATTTATGAAATTTTTGATGATGATATATGTGGCTCACATGATAATAAATTCAAATTTAAGGGTGCGCCTTGATAGCGCTCCAATTCATTTGGTAATGATGTAATCTCTTACGATTACAATTTTAACGATACCTTGGGGTTTGCCTTGGTAATTTTTAACGATACCTTGGGATTTACCTTGGTAGTTTTTAATGACACCTTGGGTTTTACCTTGGTGATATGTTCATGATTTTCTAAGTTAAATGTTGTAGCCACATCTTCAAGTTATGAAATACGTTATTTTTATTATGATATGCCTCATGATTTCTTCCTCATGCCTTAAAGTTCTTTTTCATGACTTTATTGATGTATCTCAAGTTCACATGTTAAATGCTTCCCTTGTTTCCCTTACTGGGCCATCTTCTCACCCTTTCTTTTTATGTATGTCCCCAGGTTATGAGATGCAGTAATGAACCTAGTTTGATCATAAGGAGAATCCTTTCAAGTGTTTAACAAGAATGTTTTATGTTTTCATGTTTTGAGTTCCTGGTTTCCAAGACACTAAACCTTAAAGATACTCAATTTTGTATAATGTAATGAAATTTTATGTGATAAAAAGGTGGGATGTCATACCCATTTTACTCCTATAACATTATTTTATGTTGTTCATGGAATGAGATATCAGGTATCATTTTTCTCAATTTGATCTAACTATTCATTTAATATATTCAACCACTATTTATGTTAATGTTATTTTGAAACAAACTAGTGAATTAAGTGATGTTTGATTCTAAAATCTTAAATTTATTCTAGTATAAACTGGGGCATCTTGATTTCTGATGATGTTTTCAAATTAGAAAAAAATTAATTTCATATCTTTATAAATTTTCTTCCAATATTAATCTCCTCATCACTGGAGTGGTTTGAGTCATCTTGTATAGAATTACACTCACAATCATCTTTCTTCTCATTATCTTCTTTAAAATCCATCATTTCATATTCTGTAACACCTTTCTTTATAACTTCAACTACTTTTGTTATTTTGAGTTATTTTTCAATAAATTTCATATCAAATGAATCAACCAAATCTATTAGTCATTTATTCATGAATTTATAACTTTTATAGTTGGATGAATATCCCTGTAAAATTAATTCTTCTACATTTTCATCAAGCTTTCCTATATCTATATTTTTTTATCTTTATTAATAAAGGAATCACAAACCCTAAAATTCATTCACTAGTTTTTTTATTATACCACATATTATATAGGATTAATTTTTTTATAGGTAAATAGAACATATATTTTAATATTATATGGTTGTTCATACATATGCTCTCGATAAGAACTTTGAAAGTTTATACTCAGTGAGAATTCTTCTTCCCATATATCCTAAACTGCTATTTTTTCATTCCAATACTCTATTATTTAAGGAGTATAGGGATCATTTTATTGATTTTTATTTCCATATTTATTGATATAGGACTCATAATAATTAATTTTGAACTCCTTTCCATTGTCTATCTATAGTTTCAATATATATACACCCTGTTTTTCTCAACATCCATTCTAAAATATTTAAACAAATTAGAAGCCTCTGATTTATATTTCATGAACATTATACTAGATAAATGAGTGAAATAATCAATTAAATTAACAAATAAAAAATAATCATCTATTGATTTATATCACATCATAACACATTGATCAGAGTGTATGATCTCAATATGGTTAGTTAATTGAATTTTAACTTTCTAATGTCAGTGCTAACCATATTTATTATCATGAAAGTTATACCAGAATACTTATATTTTTTTTTAGTTTTGGTAAACCTATTATAGAATCTCACTTAGAAATTGTACTCATAATTTTATAGTCATAATTCCTAATTAATTCATTCCATATCATGTTTTCATCCATAGAACTTATATAACATGAATTATAAGGGCCCCTAATCTGGAAAAGATTTTTTTGTTCTTTCTCACATAATAAAAACTTTCCAAACTTTAAAACATAAAATGATAATGGAATATTTTTTAAAGAAAACTTACTTACATCATCAAAAAAATTCTTAACACACAATAAATTTTTCATAAGTCTGTCAACAAACATAACTTCTTTTTACTTTAATTTCTGAGCTTCATTATCTATTGCCCCAATTCCTCATATTATTAAGGAGCTCACATTTCCAAAATAAATTAATCCTCCCTCATGTTATTAAATATTTTTCATTATTTTCATATCACCTTTCATATATGAGGAACAAAAAACACTATTAATAATCCATGGTTTATTTCTTTTTCTAACACTTAGAGAAAACTCAATGATAAAAAATTTACCATAATTTTTTTTCTTCACATCATCATTTTCTTGTCCTTTAAAATAAACAAGTCTGAGAAGAGTTTTTATAAAATCTTTATAATAATGACATTTTGGGTCATTCTTTCTAAAAACTTCTTCCAAGAAGTCAAATTGCTTTTTCCTTGAGAGATTGTTAACTTCTAATAACTTCTGTTTTGATTCTTCCTGTAACTTCAGAAATTTACTTTCTTGTCTTCCACTATTCCTCCACATAAACTCATACCTACTCCCAGAGAGACACATGTTATAAAATAAAATTACACATCAAGCCTGTATATACAAAAATATAAGAAATATATGCTAAACCATGATCTTTTTTAGAATATGTTCATTACCTATGATGATTGTTTTTAGGTTCAACACATCTTTTTGAATCTAATTTTTCTTTATCATTGGTAAATATTATTACAAAGATGTTTTTTAACTTTTTCTAATGTGATATGATTTTTTTATCCTATTCAAACCCATAATTTTCCATAGTTATTTATAACACCTTTATAGTTAGTATAATATGATGAAATTTTATATTTAGTAGGAGTATATTTCACCTGATTCTTGGGATGAGTTCATTTATCATCTTGAGATGTTTCTCCCTTTACCTCTAAATATTTGTTAAAAATTTATTAAATTTTCTTCAAATTAATTTCATCCATGAGACATCTTGATTGAGTCTTACATATATCTTCTTCTTTAGTAAAAAAAATTTCATCAATATCTTTCAATATATTTTGTTGTTCCACTACATTATGCATAAAGTTTTTAATATTCTCAATATACTCATCTAATAATTTACATAATTCTTTATTTCCTTAATTTTTCATCTCACCTTCCTTATTTAACATTTTTAATTATTTATTTAGTTTTTTTTACTCAGGACATGTCGTAGGTTTTGAACTCAACTGATATTTTTGTCATGACTCGTCCCTCAGGGCATGTACCGTGACTACCCCAATCTTGCTTTCAATATTCCAGGGGCTGGAAATTAGCACCAAAAGGAATATCCCTATAATAGGAAGTAATTTCCTTTAAACCTCTACAAACACACAATCCATGAACACAATAATAAGCAACCACAAAGTAAACTACTATAGTAAAAAGTGTACTGAAATTAAAGAGGCCAGAATACAAGCCCAACTGAAAAGTACAAGTACAACTGAAAAGAGAAAATAGCTCCTAGATCATCCACTAAGGATCCTACCTTAAGGGTAGGTACATATCATGATCAGTAGTCACTGAAGCATGTCACGTCAAATGGTCCACCTCTGAGCATCGTCCAGTCTTGGCTCCCTCAGCCTCGATCAAATTTGTCAATCGTCTGCCCAAGACACAGTAAGGTGCGGGCATAGACCATGCATGGTTGAGTATAACAATACTCAGTAGGGACCCTGATACCCCCAAAGGTCTCCTAGAGTTCCAAAAAGGATAAACCACAAAGAAAGACCTCAACCACAAAACACGAAGTAGTCATCAACTCTACTTAGGTATATTCCCATAAATATACCTAAGTTATCAAGATATACTCATCTCATACTTGAAGAAACATAAAGCTACAACTTTTAGTCCATTTTCACAACTGATCCACGAGGGAAGGATACCCCAAAGGTAACACCACGAAGGTAACACCACGAAGGTAAAAGTACCACAAAGGTAACACCACGAAGGTAAAAGTACCAAAAAGGTAACACCATGAAGGTAACACCGTGAAGGTAAAAGTACCAAAAATATAAAATAATCATCTCACACTAGGTATATAACTTAAGTACATAAGTATAGATGATTAGTCATAAAAATAGATCATCTTATTCTGTCGAGAGGCTCTGCTGCTGACCCACACAAGATCGATAGATTCTAACCCACACAGGTTCACTAGGCAGTGAACCACATAGGATCGATAGATATTGAACCACACAATATTGATAAGTGCTAACTCACATAGGATCGATGGATGCTGACCCACATAAGAGCGATGTTCTTTCTTCACATTACAGCCAGCCACAAGATTCTTTCACTAAGTACGCTTGATTCCGGGAGGATCTGATCCTCATGCCAATTTTTATACCTCAACCACAAATAAGTTCCAATAATAAGTATCCCAATGTATTTCCTTTTTGTAATGGTTTCAATGCGATAGACGGCGCGTCAATCAGACACTTGTTCTGTGACTTAAAAATGTTTTAGTATCGAGGGCTAGGTTGGATTCAGGTTCGATCCAACCTAATTGTACTATAAATTTCTCCAAAACTCAAATTTATAAAACGAAAATTAATTTCTTGCTCCAAGGATCACATCACCATAGACAGTTCGTCAAATGGACCCTCGGTTCACAAGTTATGGCTCTTTTAGCGAAACTGGGCCTGGAAGGGTCCAGGTCCAATCTGACCTGGTCGGACCGAACCAGCCTGACCCGGTCCGGGCCGACCTGACCTAGTTCAGGTTGAACCAACCTGATCTGGGTCTAACCCATCCTAGGATGAACTGGCCTCGGTCGGACCGGTTGGGCTGGGCGGCGGCGGGCTCGGCACGCTGGGCCGCAGACCGGCCTGGCCCGCCTAGGCGGTGTGGCCCACTGGGCTGGCATAGCCCGACCCACAGAGGGGTGCATCCCACTAGCCTCGTGTAGCCCGGACAATAGAGGGTGCAGTCCACTGGCCACGCGTGTCCCACTGGAGGCGTGGCCCACTGGATCGCGGCTCGCCCTGGCTGGCACGGGGGGGCATTTTCCATCATTCGGAGTCAGAGCAGCAGCACCACGGGGCGCCGTCAAGTTTCCCGTAGGACCCCCAGGGAGCAAGTCCTGGAACTCCATCGTGGCTTCTGAGCCACGGAAGTCTTTAGTGGCGCGCAACTGTGCACCACTTCCCTCCACTTGCGGTCAGCCGATGCCGGACGTCGCTGTCCGACGTGGCCATATGTCGTTGAACTCTCTTCAGCGGCGCATTGTTGCATGCTACTCCGCCTTCCATGGTCAGCCTGAGTCGGCCACCATATTCACCCTCCGTGGCTAAATCCAGGTATTTCTTTTCTGGCAGTGCACGATGGTATTCTTCCATCTCCTCTGCGGTCAGTCGGTGCTGGCCGCTGCCATCACCTCCTCTATCGGTGACGGTTTCCAGAAATCTTCTATGGGTCCCCAGATGAGCTCCAGTGGCCCGTTTCTCCATCAGAAGGTGCCAACGGACTCCTCGAGACACCCTCTGCATCGCTAAATCCACCGTTCCAGGTTCTCTCCAACCCGAATAAATCACATGTGAAGAAAACATCAAATTTCAACAAAAGGTGAAGGATCTAGGCCTTGTTCATTTGGCCTACGCCCTTCGCGTTAGCTTGATATCAATATGGTGGTATAATGATTCAACAAATCTTGAAATTATATAATAAATAAAACCTACCAAAATATCTTCGGAGAAAATATATGTTTGACGAAGATTTGATGTTCATCGTTTGTGATTCATTGGCGCTCGTCACCGCTCACTGGAACCGGTCTCATCCTCCAAGTGGTTGGTATCGTGGTGCTTTTCCAGAGCTTCATCGCTTGATGAAGTCGTTCCAATACCCCTCTCCAAGCTCTATATAAATAGGAGAGGGGGTTATTAACACACATGGAATTAATGGGCTTCATTTAATTAAGTAACCTTCCTAATTCCAATGGTTTGGTTACAAAAATAATGGGGAGTCAAGACATTTAATGTCTTGACATGGAGTTGGTCCCACCACCACCACTCGTCTGTTGTAGGAAAGGAAAAATAAAAATAAAATAACTTTTTTATATTATTATTCTATTAAATGTCCAAAAAATATGTTTTTCTCCTGATCTTCTATGGTCGAAGTGTATCCTCCCTTAAGTGAATCCTGGCAATGCGGATTCAATGGTGCCTTTGGATTTTTAATCCGAGCACCGGTTCAAAAGATAGAAAATGTCGCTCCCACGTTTATAGAATGTAACTTAAAAAAAGTTTATAAATTAATTACAGTCACATCGGGCCTCAGAATCATGTGCCATCAATTTTCATAGACTCTTAATAATTCTATATAATTAAAAAAAAATTACATGGAAAAATTCGGGTCTTTACATTCTCCCCACCTTAGGGATTATCGTCCCTGAAATCCTCAACATAGATTAAGGAACCAAATAGGTGTACTTAGCACAAATATGATCCTCCCCCTCTTATGTTCTCTCTTGGAGGTTCTTGTGCTTCCAATGAACATGCACTAGAGGTATCGATCATCCATGAAGGACCCACTCCTATTGATCCTCAATCTCCACTGGAACCTCCGTAAACGTCGTCTCATCACCAATGTCCAACTCTCCCAAGTGGATGATGTGTGATGGATCATGTATGTACCTTCTCAACTGCAACACGTGGAAAACTTCATACACCCGGTGCATCTGTGGGGGAAGAGCCAGGCGATACAATACCTCGCCAACTCTGCTGAGAACCTAGAAAGGTTTGATAAACCTCTGAGATAGCTTGTTACCCCGACCAAATCTCCACAAACCTCATCGAGGTGAGACCCGTAGGAAGACTTGGTCCCCCTCATCGAACTCCAAATGTCTTTGTATCCTATCATCATAAGTCTTATTCCTGATCTTTTTAGTCTTCATCCACTCCTGGATGATCTGAACCTTCTTATTGGTAGCTCATACCAACACTAGACCCATAAGTGGTGACTCCCCTGGGTCTGTCCAGCATAGAGGTAATCTGTAAGGTTGAACGTAAAAGGCCTCAAACAGCTTCATACTTATGGTGGAGTAGTTGTTGTTTTTGTAGTCGAACTCCACCAAGGGAAAGTGATCCTCCCAACTGCATCCAAAATCTAGGATGCAAGCACGAAGCATGTCCTCGAGTGTCTGTATGGTCTGCTATTTCTGACCATCCATCGGAGGATGAAAGGTGGTGCTCAAACATTGATGAGTCCAAAATTCCTCCTATAATCCCTTCCACAACCGGGATGTAAAACATGAATCATAGATTAAGATGATCATTAATCTCACCCCATGAATCCATACAATATTATGTATGTAAAGGCGTCCCAATCCCTCTATTGATCCCTACTCTCGGATGGGTAGGAAGTGGGCTGACTTGGTGGGTCGGTCAACGATCGCCCAGATGGAATCATGTCCCATGGACATCCATGGTAGCCACATCACAAAGTCCATGGAGATGCCATCCCACTTCTACTCTGGTACCTTTATTAGTTGTGTTAAGCCTGTTGGAACTTGATGCTAGGCCTTTACTCACTGAAAAGTGACACATCATGAAGCAAACTCTGCCACTTGTTTCTTCATCCATGGCCAGCAGTGCTGACTCCGGAGGTCCTGGTACATCTTCACCACACCAGTATGTACCTCCATAGGGGACATATGGAACTCCCTCAACACCTCCTCTTGTATCACCACTGGTACCATGGTGCATCCTCTAAAGAGGATGATGTGCTCCCCACCTTCATAAAATCTATCAGGTGCCTGTCCTGAGTCAATATCCCCAAGATTTTCCTCTTAAAGTTGCTGAAGAATTGGGGGAGTGAGAGTCATATATTGGAGGTAATCTGCTCCATCTCTATCTACAAGGGATATCTGCAACGCAGCTAGCTACTCTGTCGCCTCACTCAGCAACTGTAGACCAAACCTTCTACTGAGTGTGTCTTCTACTAAGTTCCCCTTCCCAAGATTGTAGAATATCTCAAAGTCATAGTACTGGAGGAACTCTAGCCAACGTAGTTGTATTAGGTTCAGGTATTTCTTGGAGAAGATATACCTAAGACTCTTGTGATCAGAGTAGACTGTAAAACATTCTCCCATAAAGTAGTGTTTCCACATCATTAAGTTGAAGACCAATACTGCTAACTCTAGGTCATGGGTAGCATAGTTCTTCTGATGACGTCTCAGTCTTCGTGAACCATAAGTGATTATTGCTCTCTCCTGCATTAGGACACATCCAAGTCTGGTCCCGGTGCATCATAGTAGACTATAAACCCAATGCCCTCTTATGGTAACCTCAGGATGGGGTCACTCATCAGTCTCTGCCTTAGATCCTGGAAACTCTACTGGCATCTATTTGTCCATAAAAAGGGATATCCCTTCCTCGTCAAAGCTGAAAAGGGTTCCACAACTCTGGAAAAGATAGGTATGAATCTCTAGTAGTACCCAGCCAACCCTAGGAAACTCTGCACCTCGGTCACACTCTTGGGTGGATCCCAAGCTAGAAAAGCCTCTATCTTCATAGGATCCACTGAAACTCCAGCCTCTGAGATAACGTGTCCCAGAAAGTGGACCTCCTATATCTAGAACTGGCAGTTCGAGAGCTTACTATAAATCTGGTTCTCTCTAAGTGTATCCAGAACTATCTACAGAAGATAGGAATGCTCCTCCTCCTTTGTTGAGTACACCAAGATGTCGTTGATGAATACCACCACAAAGAAATCTAGGTATGGCTGGAAGATCTGGTTCATGAGTCCCATTAAAACTATAGGGGATTTGGTTACACCTAATGGAATAACCAAGAAATCATAGTGGCCATATCGACATTTGAAGGATGTCTTCTGCACATCTTCATCTCATACCCTAAGCTGATGATAGCCTGATCTGAGGTCTATCTTCGAAAACCAAGGATCTCCCTTCTGTCGATCGAAGAGATCATCTATCCTTGTAAGTGGATAATTGTTCTTCAGGGTCACCTGGTTCAGGTTCTGATAATCCACATAGATCCTCAAACTCCCATATGCCTTCTTGGTGAAAAAAATTGGGGCTACCCATAGAGAAACACTAGGAATTATGAACCCCTTGCTCTGAAAGTCCTTCAGCTATACCCATAACTCACGAAGCTCCAAAGGATCCATCCAATATGCTGGTGTAGATATCAATTTCATCCTAGGGTATAGATCGATGTAGAATGCCACCTATATGTGAGGAGGTAGTATTAGAACACCATTAGGGAAGACATCATCATACTGGTCCACCACTACAGGATACCTTGGAATCTCAACATCAACTAATCTGAGTGTAAGTCTAGAAAACCGATGTGTGATCAGATGCACCCTCCTCCAGGTAATTCCATCTTGTTCTACAAAGGTTACCTTCTCTCCATTGAAGGAAAACCTAGTCCCATCCTTGTGGACACACTGCACTTTATGCCTAATATAGTCAAACTGAGCATGGACTATGGATAACCAGTCCATACCCAAGAAGACATCATAAGGACTCGACGCCACTACTAGAAGATCCCAGCTAAAGCTCTAACCTCATAGAGTAAGCTCACACTGCCGGAACTAGTGTGTAATCATCGAATCTTCTCTCGTAAGAGTCTCTAATCATAAGGATCAATCCAACGGCTCCATCGGAATCTCCGAGCTCTGAATGAGAGTTGTGGCAATGAAAGAGTGACTGGAACCTATATCTATAAGTACTGTAGGAAAAGTGGAGTATACATAGATCATACAATGAATCATATCTAGAGTGATATGGTCATAGGCCTCAGCTTCTTGAAGCTAAGATTTTCCCTATCCACCTACTCCCTGTGGTCGGGGTGGACCACCTAAAGGTGGTGGTGGTAGAACCTCAAATTTCTGCTCACCACCTGTTGCAGGGCTAGCTACTCGGCCAAGTCTCTCGCCCTGTAGACCACCTTTCTCGAACCTCTACATCTTCCTTGGTAGTCCCTTGACCTTCTGCTATTCATCCGTACGGCGGGTCGGGCAGTCGCGATCCATGTGACCCCACCCACCGCACGGGTAGCACTGCCTGCTCCTCATCTATCCTTATCTATCCCATGAGCCTTGCACCACCAAACCTATATCCTGAGGTCCTCCTCCAGAAGTTCTGGCCCACATGGGCCCCTTCTTAATCCATCTATTGCCTGATGTGCATGATTCTGCTACCTAACGTATGGTGGTGGCTCTCGTTGTTGGTGCCTGCTCAGCTAGGAAGATCTCCACCAAAAGTGCTCGCTCTGGCACCCCATCCTGCATCATAATGATGAGAACTATCATCGATGTTATGATCTACCATCAGAGACCCTGATCGAAGGTCCGGACCCAGAAAAAAGGGTCTCGTACCATGTCGGTGGAGTGGCGGGAGAGATCAGCAAACCTCACTGAGTACTAGGCTACGATCATGCTGCCTTGTTCTAAGTGCAGTAGCTTCTGTATACACACTGAGTGTAGGGTAACTGGAATGAACTCTGCCCTTAAAAGGCCCTTGAAGTCCACCTAGGTGAGGGTCTCCTCGTCATGAAACTGGAGTTTCAGACTCCACCATCTCCCAACTATTCCCTAGAAGAGACTGGTAACTAGGATCACCATCAGATCCGCTGGTGTCCCAACTAAGTGAAAAACTCTGATCACAGCCTCCATCCAGTCATCAGCCAACTGCGGATCCATATCGCCTAGAAACCTCAGAGGCATCTGCCACTAAAACTCATGCAACACGCTCAGTCGATGTTCACCCTCTGCTGGTGGTGCTGGTGGCATCTGCTGCCCAATGGGTGGTGGTGCTACTGGTGCACCACCCAATGGTACTATCACCGTAAGAGGGCCCTACACCGGAGCCTCATCTCTCGGTAATCTATCATCGTGTACTCTCTTGGGAATTCTGGATGGATTTCTACGTGGCGGAATCCTGAAAGAAAATAGCTATGCCACGTTCAATAAGCTTTACATGGTGAACTGACTCAAAGAGATCATAAGAAAAAAAACTTTTCAAAAACACACGCAATCAGTGTTTTCTTGCACTGAATCGGAAATCAGAATTCAGGGTCCTGGTGTATGGATTTGTTGTTAGTCACACCAACACTGGATTCCCCAAACTTAAAACCACACTCATAACACTTAACATTATTTCCTCATAAAAAATATCAGAGTCATATTTCTTCGGTAGAACTGACTCCTCTGATACCACTTTTTCACGATCCATCCCCTGGGCCCCATGTCGTGACTACCCCAATCTCGCCTTCCATAGACCGGGGGTTGGTGACTAGCACCAAAACAGAGTATCCCTATAATGGGAAGGCATTACCTTTAAATCTGTACAAACACAAAATCCAAGAACACAACAATAAGAAACCATGAAATAAACTGCTGTAGTAAAAAGTGTATAGAAATTAACGGGTCCGGAATACAAGCCCAATAGAAAAGTACAAGTACAAATGAAAAGAGAAAAAATCCCCTGGATTATCCACCAAGGATCCTACCTGATGGGTAGGTATAGATCACGATCAGCAGTCACTATAGTATGTCATGTCAAATGGTCCATCTCTGAGCACCCTCCAGTCTTGGCTCCCTCAGCCTCGATCAATTTTGTCCTTCATTTGCACAAGACACATCAAGGTTCAAGTGTATCCCATGTAGGGTTGAGTATAAAAATACTCAGTAGGGATCCTGAGACCCCCGAAGGTCTCCCAGAGTTCCAAAAAGGATAAACCAAAAATCAAGATCTCAAACACAAAGCACGAAGTAGTCATCAACTCTACTTAGGTATATGCCAATACATATACCTAAGTTATCAAGATATACTCATCTCATACACAAGGAAACATAAGGCTCCAAATTTTATTCCATTTGCACAAATGATCCATGAGGAAAGGATACCAAAAAGGTAACACCACGAAGGTAACACCATGAAGGTAAAAGTACCACAAAGTTAAAACCACGAAGGTAACACCACAAAGGTAAAAGTACCACAAAGGTAACACAATTAAAGAAACACCATGAAGGTAAGAGTACCACAAAGGTAAAAGACTTAGCTCACACCAGGTATATAACTTAAGTACATAAGTAAAAATGATTATTCATAAAACTATATCATCTTATTCTGTTGAGAGGCTCTACTGCTGAACCACATAGGATCGATAGATGCTGACACACATAGTTTGCTTGGTGTTGACCTACATAGGATTGATAGATACTGACCCACACAAGATCGTTAAGTGTTGACCCACATAAGATCTATGGATGATGACCCACATAGGATCAATGTTCTTTCTCCACGTTATAGCCAGCCATGAAATCCATGCACTAAGTACGCTTGATTTCGGGAGGATGCATTCCTCAGACCATCTTTCATACCTCAACCACCACTAAGATCTATAGAGAAGTATCTCAAAGTACTTCCATGTTGTAAGGGTTCCAACACGACAGAAAGTGCGTCAATTGGATGCCCGGTCTGTGACTTATAAATGTTTTAGTACTGAGGGCCCGATTGGATTCGGGTTCGATCCAAACCGGCCGTACTCAAACTTTCCCCAAAACTTAGGTGGAGTATACCAAAAGTATAATATCACTCCAAGGATCCTAGCTTCATAGATGGTTTATCAAACAGACACCTGGTTCCCATGTTATGGCTCTTTTAGCAAAACTGGGCCTGGAAGGGTCCAGGTCCGGACCAACACGGCCTGACCCAGTTAGGGCCAACCCAACCCGATTTGGGTCACCCAACCTTGTTTGGGTCTTACCTGGCTCAACCCGAAATGACCTGGGCCAGCCTGGGTGGGCTGAGCCATGGTTGGCTCGGCCTGTTAGGATGTGGACCGGCCTAAACAACCTGGGCGGTGCGGCCCGCTAGGCTCCCGCGGCTCGGCCCACAGAGGGGTGTGGCCCGCTGGCCTCGTGCGGCCCGGCCCACGGAGGACATAGCCCACTGGGCTTGTATGGCCTGACCAATGGAGGGCACGACCCACTAGACTCGTGTCTCCCGACTCGTGGCCGGGTGGAGGCGCGGCCTACTGGAGAAGGGCCCACCCTTACTGTCACTGGGGGGTGTTTTTTCCCATTTGGATTTAGAGTGGCGACGTCACGGGGCACCTCTAGGTCGCCCGTTGGACCCACAGGGAGTGGGTCCCGTATCTCCACCGTAGCTTCTGAGTCGCGATCATCTTCAGCGGCGCACAACTGCGCGTCACTCGCCTCCGCCTGCGGCCAACCGATGCCGGCTGTCACTATCTGCCACAGTTATATGTCGCGGCCCTTTCTCAGACGGTGTGTCGTTGTGTACCGCTCCGCATTTCATGTCCAGCCCGAGCCGGCCGTCGTCTTCACCAGCTTCGGCTATAGCTGCGGCTTTTTTCATTGGCGACACACGACGGCACACCACCATCTCCTTCACGGTCGGCCGGTGTCGGCCACCGCCATCACCTCCTCTTCTAGCGCTGGTTGCCAGCGATCTTCCGCAGATCACTGAATGAGCTCCGGTGGAAATTTTCTCTATATGAAGGTTCCAAAGAACTCCCCGAGACGCCCTCTTCATCTCTAAAATCACCGTTTCGGGTTTCGTCCAACCCAAATAAATCACCCGTGAAGAACGCATCAAATTTCAGCAAAAGACAGACATTCCTGGCCTTGTTCGTTTGGCCCATGCCCTTCGTGTTAGTTTGATTGCAAGAGGGTAGTATAATGATTCAAAAACTCTTGAAATTATACAAAAAATAAACCATACCTCAATATTGTTGGAGAACGTCCACATTTGATGAAGATTCGGTGTTCATCGTTCGTGATTTGTGGCACTCATCACCGCTCACTGAAACCGGCCTCATCCTCCAAGTGGTTGGCGTCGGGGTAATTTTCCAGAGCTTTGTCGCTTGGTGAAGTCGTTCCAATATCCCTCCCCAAGATCCATATAAATAGGAAAGGGGGAGGGTGAGTAACGCACGTGAAATTAATGGGGTTTATTTAATTAAGGAACCTTATTAATTCCAATGGGGTGGTTATAAGAATAAAGGGGAGTCAGGCCATTTAATGGATTGACATGTCGTTGGTCCCACCACAACCGCTCATCCGTTGGAGGAAAGGAAAAAGAAAAATAAAATAACTTTTTTATTTTATTATTCCCTTAAATGTCCAAAAGATAACTTTTTCTCCCGACCTTCTGTGGTAGAAGTGAAGCCTCCCTTAAACTAATCTGTGTACTAAGGATTCAACGGTGCCCTCATATTTTTAATCTGAGCACCAGTTCAAAAGATAGAAAATTTTGCTTGGGTTTTTACTAAAAATACCTTAAAAAAGTTCATAAATTCATTCTGGGCACACCGGGCCTCAGAATCATGCACCATCAATTTTCACAGACTCATAATAATTTTATATAATAAAAAAATACATGGAAAAATCTGGTTCTTTACAATTTTTAATAGGTTTTTTCACCTTCTTCTTCATTATTTAGAGTATCTCTATCTATTTCAACATTAATATAGTTGGTTATAAACTTATTTTAATTTTCATCTTATGATGAACTATTTGTAGTAGATTCATATTCAACCTTCTTATTCAATATACTTCATTTTTTTGAAGATTTTTTCTTACATTCAATAGATTTTTTATCTTCCTTGGATGTTTTGGTTTGCCTATTCCATTGAGTTTTTTCTTCAATATATTCATAATATTATCCATATTTATTCTTTAGATAGTTCACAGAAAAATTTATAATTCCTTTAAACTTTAAATATTTAATTTGGATTTTTCCTTTATAAATTCATTTACCCTTATGATAATTTTTAGAGATGAGGTACATAATATTATCATTCATCTCAACATCATCTTTTTTATCTTAAAATTCACTATAATCCACGGACTCATATTCAGGATACTATAATGACAGCTTTCTTGTATCTTAAAAATAAATATCTTCCTTAATATTATTTTGGAATTCATGAGATTTATTCATTTCATACGCAACAAGCATGTTATGAAATTTATTAAAATATAAATCATATTTAACATATAAAGTATATTTTTTTGGATCAAAACTATCTAGAATGTTTCTCATCAATATTTTAATAATAGTTGTATCTTCCAATACATCTAAAAATCCTCTGATATTGAGGATAGGATCATTAACTCTGGTAAAGTATTCATCAATAGTTTCATCTTCCACCATTATGATATCTTTGAACTTGCTCCTCTATATTTGAATCTTTTCTTGATTTAATTTTATATTTCTATTGAAAATACTTTTGAGTTTGTATCAAGTTTCCTTAATTTCCTTGAGTCCAATCACCTTCATACAAATATTTTCTGACAAGGCCATAAGAATTTTATTTTTATCTTTCCCATCAACACAAATATTTATTTTATCTACAAATATCACAGGAGAATATTTTATAATGGATGGAAACCCAAATGTAACTGCATTGATCACCTCCAGGCCAAGAGATAGTTGATAGGGTATCAAGTTTTTCTTCGGTCCAGGATGATTTTTATCATCAAAGGTTGGAATACCTCTTCTAATAATTGTGTTGAGACTATCCATAATAAAAATATAATAGGGGAAACCTTTGCTATGATACCACTTGATGTTCCTATGAATGTGAGGACCATTAAGAAGTGGGATGAATCATTAGTGATATTTTACAATTTAATTTCACTTGAAATTAACCCCTAAAATTTGTTAGAGTTTCTACCCTTTTTAATTTTATATATCATCCTTACTTATATGTAACTACTGGAAATAAATCATGGAAAATAAAATTTAAAAGGTTCTCCCCCGGTGTGGTTGATTGTTCCCTTTCCATAGAAACTCACATAGGTCCCCAAAAATTAACTATGATATAAAGTGAATACAGCTGAAAAAACTCCCTTAAATATCCTTATATCTCCTGACAGGTAATATTATAGACTCTCATATGTTATAAATTTTACTTATCTTTTGATCCAAAGAAAAATAATAAACATTAAAAAATATCTCATATAATTCTGTTTGGAAATTTTCATATAGTATACTCTCTCTCTAGGATGACTCTATCTGGTATGCCTCTGTCTTCATCTGGTATGACTCCATCGGGTGTACCCCAAAATATTATGCCTCTGTCTATTACATCTATGAAAGTATATATTTGTTTCCTCTATGAACACCTATGTTTGGTGTCGTTTCTATAACCAAATGAATCCTTAGTTTGAAACTCACACTACTCTTCTAACAAAAACATCATCACTTTTTCTTCTATATTTATCACATAAATATGGTTATATAATACTATACTTTCACCACTTTATATAGTATATTTTTTAGGAGAAATCATTAAAACCCAAAAAAAAAGTAAATTTTATATTTTCCCACTCAATTCAAATTTTTTTGAAACCCCTCAAACCTTCTAGAAATTTTTGAATTTTCTTGAAAACTCAACAGAAAAAAATATTCTTTAATCTTCCTTAGAACTTGTATAGAATACAAAACATTTAAGTAGAATCTTAAAATCATATTGTTTAATTACTTTAAAAAGTTTTTTTAAATATCTTAGGAAATTTGATAAAAAAATGTAAGTTTGGTGCCTTTATGAGAAATCTTCTATCCAGTACTTCTTTGAATGAATCTCCTTTATCCAATATAAACTTTTTAATTTACTTAGTCTATTAAACTTGGGATTCTCTATCCAGTGTTCTTCTTATGTATCCTCTATCTGATGGACTTTACATATGTTCATTCATCTTAATTTTTCTAATGAGGTGGAATGTTTATGTCTATCCAACCATTATCTTTTCAAACATCATATAAGGATTAGATCAAAAAAATAAATCTAGTACAACGTCATATAAAAATCTATCTGATTACATCATATTTCACTTTTTGATATATGTTCATCCACTAATTCCTAATAAATTTGTCCAGTTAAACTTCTAAAAAATTTCAACCAATATAAATGGATTATTCTATTCAGTAAAAATCCACATATTTCTATTTCTGTTGTAACTTAATAAGGAAATATCAACTCTCCCCATCTGATGTACTTCTTACATACCTATCTTAAAGAGTAGTGAGCTCTCCTATATCATGAACTTTTATGAACATTTATTTTTTACACTAGACTTTGTACATCTCTATTTCATGTAACTTTATAACTATTCAATTGGTCAAAATCATAGTTTTATTATTCTTTTAGAAATAAAACATATCTGTTCCATTAAATTCTATTTGATTACAACTTCATATAATAAACTTCATTTAGTAGGAGCTTATCTACTTAATATCTTTAAACATTGTACATATTTTAACTTTATTACATCATAATTAGAACTTCATACAAAATGTATTTCTGGAAACATCATATGTTCCTGTTGGGTAGACTCGTTCCCCTGGACTTCAAGATACCCTTTCTGAATTCCAACTACAACTTCATCACTTTTTATAGTTTGAAATTATACGGCCAAAACTCAAAGTTATTCCAAGAATAAAATTATACCCCTTTATAAAGAATCATACAAACTCAAATATAATCATGAAAATATTTATGATGTTAATAACTTAAAGAATAGAAAATAATCATTATACTTATTAATAATTCTTTCTTAACCTACATATAAAACACACAATGAAGATTTATTACCTGAAATACAAAACATTCAAAAATAAGATGTTAATAAAAAATAAAATACACATAAGAAACCTAAAGGACCTTAAAATATGATGTAGATATTTTCTCTACCACTTTTTTTGATCCCTTCATAGTATCTTATTTGGAATCATTCATATTGAGAGCTCTATTGTTTAGGTAGAACATGAAACTAAATTGATATCTCATGTTTTATATATAAAATTGGAAACTTTCATATATTGAAACCTTTACAGAGAGATCAACTTATCCTCCAAATTCCAAGAACATATCTTTAGTTATTATTAAGTAATTAATGATTTTATTTACAGTAATATAGTTACTCTCACTGTGAATTGATTGGTATCTACCAACATATCCTTAGTTATTCTTAAGTACTTAAGCATGTTATTTAGAGCAATATAGTTACTCTCACCATGAATGGATCATTATCTACTAGTTATGACAGGATAATATGTTACATAAGTTTTAGTACATAGCATGGGATACATGATAGATCATATGGAATACAAATAAATAATTTTATCCATCCTTTCTAACTCCTTATTAGGATCCTGAATCTTTCTATGATTAATTCCATGTAACACTAGTAGAGACTCATTTTTAGAGTCCTCCATGTTAAACTGTTTTAATACTTCACTAATGTATGTGTCCCAACACAATTCAAGAAACTCATTTGGTCTCTATCTATATATTTTTATTCTTAATATGTAGGATTCTTCACCCATGTCTTTCATCGAGAAGAATTTACCTAACCATATCCTAACAAAGACTAATTTTGGGATATAATTTTTTATAATAATTATTTCATCTACATAAAATATACAAAATATTAAATTTATCTTACAAATCCATTTATATAAAAAATGATCATTCATGTTCTTAATGAAAACATACTCTTTAATTATGTCATCAAACCAGATATTCTATCATTGGTAAGCTTTCATCAATTTATAAATGGGTTGTTATATCTAACACAAATTAAGAGACTCAATTTTAATTTCAAAATCCTTATCTTGCATTATATACATATCCTCAAAAAAATAATTATAGAAAATAGTTTTAACATCCATTTGATATATTTCATAATAAAAATGAGTTGTCATAGAAGTAAATATTTGAATATACTTTATCATTTTAATAGGTGAAAATGTATTTTCATATTCAATTCCATGGATTTTCTTATAATCTTCTTCCACCAAGCATATCTTATAAGTAAAAACTCTACAATCCATGTATGATTACTTATGGAAACCTCAATTTCACCTAATAGGTCTAACCAATTAAGGTACATCTACCTAGTTCCAATATTTTATATTGTATGTAAATTCCATTTCAAATTCCATGTATTTTTACCATTTTGTAAGATTATAAATTTGAATGGCCTTATGGTCGGTAGTATGTTCAAATATTATGAACATTAGTTAATCATCATTTTACATGATAAATATATATCTCTAAGTTAATTTATGAATCCAACTATAACTATAGGTTATTAGATAAATTGATCCATTTCATCTTACAGAACTCTTTGAAGAACCTTATCAACGTTCATCTAAGGAAAAATTTTGGCTTATTATTCATGAACATATCTAAGTTAAACTTTCCTCCCATTTAAATATATTCTGATAAATTATTTCTCAAATAATGTAACAAATCAGGCCACAAATACTATATTCTCAATATTATTATATAAATAATATCCCTTAGTTTCCTTGGGTTATCCAAGAATTAAGAAATTATCAGATTTAAGGTTTTTTTGCAGAATTTGTACATCATATGTATACTTCACAACCCTAAATATTCATAAAATACATATTACGGTGTTTCTCAATCAAAATCTCATAAAGTTTCTTCATAAATACTTTAAATGGATCATAGATATATAAGAATGAAGAAGTCACTGAAGATTAACCTCTAAGTGAAATAATAATTTCACATTGACTCGTCATCAATTGAGCCATTTCTAATAGGGTATGATTCACCCACGCAAACACACCATTCCACTATGGTGTTCTAGGTGGAGTAAGATGGGGAAAAATTCCACAATATTTAAAATAATAAATTAATACATGGATTAAGTATTCATAGCCCCAATTCGATTAGAATATGTTAACACTTTTTCTAGTTTATTATGTACTTCATTAAAAAATTCTTTAAAATTTTCAAAAAAAACCATACTTGTGTCTCATCATAAACACATAACCATAATGACTGAGATAATCACTAAAATTAAACAAGTACCTAAAACCACCACTTTCTTATATAATAATTGGTCTACATACATCATTATGTATAAGATTCAATAATCTCCTAGTCCTTTCTTTATTTCTACTAAAGGTTTATTTTATCATCTTCACTAATAAACAAGATTCTCAATTTTCAAATGATTCATATTTTAATGATTATAATAGTCTATATTTATGGAGCCTTTGTATGTGGTTCTCATTTATATATACAAGGACACAACGCTAAAGGTATGTGAGATTGGAATCAACCATAACCTTCTTATTTTGAATGTTATAGATAGTATTATATACATCTAAAACGTATAAATCATTTAATATATTACCATCACTAAAAAATATTTCATTCTTATATATATAATGCATCATGAATCAGTCTAGGCTGACACAAAACATCATTTGACACAGATTTTGGTAAGACCTGAAAGGAATTATAGATCTCTATGTTCTTGAAACTAATCTTTTATCATTAAAGAAATCACTATTGGGAATGGTTTCGACCTCAATCCATATTTAATAACACGTAGTATCTTTTATCAAAGATTTCACATGATGTTTCAATACTTTTAACCCCCATTCAAAATAAAATAACTAGATACAAATAAGTAAGGAAACAAATGAGTCATAACCAACCAGACATGATTTAAATCATTTATATTAACATACATACACCATATAAAATAAATAAATAATGAAAAAATATATAATAAATTGAATAAAAAATAAAAGAGAGGTTTTCTTGATCAACATAGTACTATACCAAAAATAAAACACATCCCAACCCACTATCGGGAAACCTCCATATGACCCATAGTTTCTCACTATATCCTAACTCATTGATTAGTTGTCAATAAAATGATAAGAAATATAATATGGAACTTGGAACTATATAGAATGTGACAGTTTCATATATGCACACAGGTGTGTATGTGTGTAGGGTGTGATCTTATGGTCCCATTAGGACCACACTAAGGATTCTATGAAATTAGTTTAATTAAAATATTCCATTAATTCTAGTTTTATATACAATAGATAAGTAAGGTTTTTCTTTCAATAAAGGAATTAGTGACATCAAATCATAGATCTCACTTTAAAGAATGAAAACTTATATTATTAACCAAAAGTAGGTTCAACCTTCACTATATAGGAAATTAATTTAAAATTTAAATGGAGGACTTTATTTAAAACAAGACAAGAAGAAAAAAATCATTTCATTTAAAAATAAATTTACATTGCCTCCCTTAAAAACACATTGAAAAATCACCCCACTATAAAGTTATAATACACAATATAAAGGGATTCAAAATTTCAAGGAGAAAAAATAAAATAGAACAACTTAAAGTTTTACCACTAACTGAATAAGAATATGGGGATAAAATTAATAAGTAATGGTAATCCCCTAACTAAAACCTCTAATCAAGGGAATGAATCATGGGATACACCCTAGGTTTTAATGTTAGATTACTTAGAGATTCTACATCACAAATTAAGGAAATGTATTAAATTATTAAAATAGAATTATAGTTATTATATAAGATAGTGGGAGTACCACATCTACTTCAATAGTATAGGAAATGGGGGAGGACCTTATCCAAATCCTATTTAACATCCCTAGAACCTAGGTTCCCATTACCAAAAAACATAGTGGTGAGTGAGAAATCAAACAATAGTAATCATAAGCCAAATAAATAACCATCACCTAACCACTAACACCCTCACATGAAATAACCCCTAATAATTTATCACCCATTCACCACATACATTAAGTACTACTCATAAAATGTAAATAAACAAAGGGTATAAATAAAGTATCATAATTTAAATATAACTCTTTTCCAAAAAGTGTAAAATAAAAAATTATTCCAAAAAACAAATTTTTTATTGAGAAAATTTTTATTTCTTAAACAACACTTTAAAACATAATTTTGAAAACATTTGGAATCAATAAACGCTTTAGAATCCTAAAAAACGTCCCTTTAAAACAAGATTACTTACCTTGAAAAATTTAAAAAAATCCCAAGTTCTACATTTTTCATAAAACCATTTAAAGGATTCCATGAGAAATTTTATAAACACTTTTCATGTGAAATTAATTTAATTAAAAATAAATATTTCAAATTCATTTAAAACCCCTTTAAAATATTCCATAAAATCTGTGAAAATAATTTGGAATTTTTTCCCAAAGTATTACTTATAAATACAAATTAATAAAAATTTATTTTTAAAACTCAATAATTCCATGAATTTCATATAAAATTAGTGGGAATTGAAATAACTACATTGAATCAGACTAAAATCAATCACCTTTTATGGAAAAGGATAATGAAATAATGATAAAACCCTCTATAAACACAAAAAGACAAAAATCCCAACATTAGAGAACCCAAATCCCAAAACCCCCTTACATAATGATTAGGGTTCTTGAAGAAATATAAAATCGAACAGAACAAGTAATAATAATAATAAACAATATAAGGATGTGAGGGAGGGATAATTGAATTAAAAAATCACTTGAAAACGTGATGAAGAGATCAAAATCCAAATATGAGATGAGGAATATCTTCTTTGAGCTTCCATAGAATCTTTCACATGATATGGTATAAGGAAGAGGGGAATCCCATAAATTCAAAGAGAGTAAATTTTGAAAAAAAAAATTATAATTGGGAATTCTCATTCACAAATGAACACCAATAGTTCATTGTGTGGATGGTCTCTCCCCACCCACCCATCCGGCCCCCAAGAATTTCATGGGGTGAACTCTTAGTTCATAGCCTAAAATTCCTATCCCAAAATCAGTATTCTATATAGACCCATTAGTAGTTTGAAACCACAATTCATGGAATGAATAAATTTTATGAAAATCACTCGAGATACATGTAAATTTAGTTCACAATGTGACCAATCACTTCACGGCATGAATGAACCTTACACAGAATCGCTGGAGGTGTGGATTGTAGTTCCTATAATGACCACCCTAATCACAGTGTTAAATGTTGATGGATCGTACCAGAAGTGTCTTGAGACATCTCAAACCACTTTAAAGACCAAGGGAAACAATAAAAACTCAAAATAACTAGAATATTAAATAAAATTAGACTATAATGACACTAGGGTGTAATAATTATCTCAGACATACAACTTACTTCCCTTAGAAAGTAACTAGTCAAAACTAGAGTACAATAAAAAAACTAAAACATAAGCACTTTATTATGATAAATGGGAGGTTTTAGGATTAACTATAGAGGTTAATATGAGGGTAAACCACTTAATAAATTTACTCAACATAACAAAACCAACAACCTTGAGTAGAACCATTGCCTCCAATCAGAAAAAAACATCAATATTAAACTAAAATCCCTAAGAGAATGGATACCTGTTGAGGTATCCCTAAGATTTAAAACTTATATAAAATGATGAATCATGAGGCATCATTGGTAGGATAAGACCATCACTAAAGAAACCTGTTTAAAATACAAAGAGATAGAACCTAAGAGATCATCTAAAAAGCCACAAATTAATCTCACCACAACCATGATGTCTGAAAATAGGCAAGGAAAAAAACCATTCCTAAGACTCATCATGAAACAACATGGCCCCAACCATAGTTCATCGCTATATAAGGGTAAAATAAAACCTAAACCAAGAAACATGACCTCATGGATAACCCATGAATCAAAACCAGAACCCTCAGGTTCTTTATAGAATCCAACATAGGTCCAATATAACCAAGAAATGACCCAAGGTCTCCCATGTCATTCCATACTAAATAAATCTAACACCACACACAAAAAATGAAAGGATCAAAAATCTACCTACCTAGCATAAAAATAAGAAACTAGATCCACAATAAGTGATAAGGAGACTCCATGATATGGTCCCAGGTAAAATAATAGTTTCAGTCTTCTATCCTATTTAGATTCTAAGTGGAGTATAAAATTGAAATATATTTATTGAGGGGATTAATAGTGAGAATCATCCTAAAAAAAGTCATCTAAATTCCTTATTTTACTTTCCTAAAGTCATAAATTAAATAAAATTACACATGGACTCATCCAAGTCAAACCCAACAATTTAAATAGAATAGTTCCTATATGAACTTTGGTAAAATCCTTCTCAGAACTTTCCAAATACCTTTCAAAATATTTTTTACATTTCTAAAACACTTATAAAAATCACTTTAATTTAAAAACACTTAACCATTAAAATATTTATAAACACATCCTGATCCAAAAAATAAAAACAAATTTTACCAAGGCATTTATTTGGAAAACATTGCACCTTATTTAAAATAATCCAAACTTGGTAAAATAATCCAATCGATTTCAACGTATTTATATATTAAACTTACATTTATTCCTTAATATTTTCCAATTACTATAATGAAATCATCCACTTTATAAAACACCACATGTAAAACATAGAAATTATTTTTAAAACAACCTAATAAAACTATCTTTTAAATCAACTGTTTTTGAAAAATCTAATTTTTTCACCCAAGACAACCCTTAAAACATCAATAATAATAATTCATAACACCATAAATCAAACAAATTCTATTTAAATTAAAAAGAAACATTAATAAACCTTCTTTAATCTATCTCTAATAGGTGTAAACTACTTTATAAGTAATCCAAAATCAATTATGGTAGAAATAAAAAATTATAGAGGGATGTAGGGTTATACTTGGTGTGGTCCTATTATTTTTCAGTCCATACATCGACCATGTGGAAGCCTCTATGAAACTCATAGAACCATTTGCATGGGATTCGTATGGTTTGATAGACAATGTGGGATAGCCACACAAACCCAATTCAACTTTCATTTTCACCATAAAATCATATTCCAAACTCATTAAGAATCTAATTATCATTTTACCTAATTAAAATACATCATAAAATCAATAATTAAATAAAAATAAAAAACTCAACTCTAACTACCCATGGATACTCAAATATCAGGGGCCAGCTATACAATCCCTCCACCTACCTCTTAAGTTCCAACATTCCTAGATCCATATTAAAAAGACAAATCATAAATAAAAAGAGGGAAATATTAAGAACCTGAGACCTTCTAAGAACCTTGAATGTGATACGATTTTTTCATGATATAGTCTTGGCTGACTCAACATGTCATCTAACTCGATCCTTGGAAAGGACTAAAGGGTGTTCCTGATCCCTATGGTCTGGAAACTAGTTCTTGTGCATTAAGTAAATCGCCATTAGGAATGGTTTCTCCTATAAATTAGAGTTAATAAGTAATCATATATTTTCCAAATATCTTAAATGAGTTTTCTATACATTGTACACTGATGAAAAAAATTAAATAGAGACAAATATGTAATTAAAAAATGATTTATAACCAAAAAATCAGGATTTTACTTATTTATACTAACATGAATACATCATCAAGAATAAATACTTAATAAAAACCATAAAATAAACTGAATATAACTATAATAGAGGTCATCATAGATGACACAGTAACATACCAAAAATAAAACTTAACCCAAATGATCACAATGACATCTCCATAAAACCCATAGTCGCTCACTACATCCCAACTCACTGATCAGAGAAAAAAACTATAAGAATTTTTAGATAGAACATGAAACCTTTTTAGAATATGAGAGTGGTATAGATGCACAAGAGTGTGTGTGTAAGATGTGATAAAATATGACTGGTAATATATCACTATGGATTATATAAAATTACTTTAATTAATATAATTTATAAATTGTAGTTTGAAACACAATAGAAGATTATATTTTTATTTTAAATAATGTAGGGAAATAAAATTGCATACGCTCACTTAAAATATTGAAATAAATATTTTTAATAAAAATTAAGTAAGACCTTCACTTTGTAAAAAAATTATTCAAAATCAAAATAAGCGCCATTAATTTTAAATAAAACAATAAAAAAATATTCATCACATCTTAAAATATATTTCCAAAACCTCACTTCAAAATTATTTTTAAAACTCACCCCACCATAAAAGATCAAGATACAATACAATGGGAACCATAATTTCAAATATCAATAAGAAAACAAAATATGTAAATGGGTGACACTAACTATAAACACAAGGGGATAAAATCAATATGGAACAATAATACTCTAAATAAAACCACTAATCAAGAGAATACATAGTAGGATACACCCTAGGTACTAATTCTAAATCACTATAATATTTTACATCATTTATTAGGGAAGTTCCCTCAATTAGTGGAATGGAACTATAACTACATCATTAGCTAGTGAGAGAAACATATCTACTTCACTATAAGAGATAATGGTAGAGGACCTCATCCTTGTACAGTTTAACCTACCCTAGCACGTAGGTTCCCATTATCAAATATCATGGAGGTCAGTAAGCAATAAAACAATAATAATAATAATAATAAACAGCAACTCTCACCTCACCTACAACACTCTAGCATGAAATATCCCCTAACCATCCATCACCAAATAACCACATACATAAATCACCACCCATAAAAGGGAAACAAATAATTTTCATAAATAAGGACTCATGTTTAAAAAAACTCTCATATATAAAGTTTTAAATGGTTTTTTATTCAAAAAAACCACTTGGAGAACTGAGAAATTATCTATTTCCTGATGTCTACTTTAAAAAATACTTTATAAAACATTTATAATCAGTAAACCATTTATAAGATCATAAAATATACATTAAAAACAATTTTACATACCTTGAGAAACTATAAAAATCCCAATGCCTAAATTTTTCATCAAACTATTTAAAGGATCCATCATATTAATTTTATAAACACTTAGCACATGGAAATAATTATATTTAAAATTTATAGAAAAATAATTTATTCCAAGACAATAAATCCATGAAAACAATTTCAATTTTCATCCAAACCATTAATTATAACTATATTATAATAATAATTGACTTCTAATATCCAAGAAATCCATGAATTTCGTAAAAATGAGTGGGAATATAAACACCCACCTTGAATCCAAAAGAAATCAATCACCGTTACTAGTAATGGAAAAACCAAGAAAGAGACCACCCTATACAAAAACTAAAAGGATAAAATCCTATAATTATATATCCCAAAACCCCCCTTACAAATATATTGGGGTTCTTGGGGAAAAGTAAAATATAAGGGAATAGGAAAGAAGTTGAATAGAGAAAGAACAACCGAAAATATAAGGAAAAATAGAATTCATCATCTATAAATAATATTTATATTCTAAATAAATACATATAAATAAACTCTAATGAAGTGAAGCATAGTAAAATAATAATCCCTCCACTCACCCCTAGTCTCTCACCCCTACAAAGAAAACTAAATCCACCTCCAATTCCCACCCAACCTCACACATATATACCTACCATCTATCTGTAGAAAGTAATAAATCCTAATTAGACAAGGTAGATCTTATAAATTACCATGCACTAAACATTATATAAAAGTAAAAGTAGGTTCTATGAAATTAGGTAAAAGGAACTACATACCAAATGTAATAAAAAAAATAACACACTTCAGATAAATCATTTCTCTCAAGAGTTTTCCAAAGTTATATGAAAACCAGAAACTGAAATGATAGATGGAGATGAGCAAATTATCAATAGGTATTCCAAAAGAAACCATGCCCCATTTATAAAATTTAGAATAAATATCCATTTGTTATAATTTCAAATATAATAATAAAAATAGGTTTCCACAAATATTTTAATTTTAAAACAAAACAGCTTAAATATGGTTTTCTAAACATTCTTCTTTTATTAATTTAGAATAAAATAGAAACTTGGAAACCCATTAATGGGATTATTCCCTTTTTAGATCCAATTTCAAATATCATATAAAATTATTTAAATATTTTTTTTAAAAAAACTAACACATGAAATATGAATATAAATAAAATTATGTAAAGGCACTTTCTTAGTGATATAGCAATAAAATTATAAAAATCTAATATCAAGTGTCATGCATATCAACTAGTTAGTGTGTATCAATGAAGAAAAAGAAGTCCCTTAAAGTGAATATATCTAAAAAAGGAATATATATCATGGGTTCTACCCTAGGTCCTAAAGTGAGATAGTTTTACACCTTACTCAATGAACCAACCTTCTGGCCTATGTAGCATCCTCTCACAAACAACCCGACTAGCCTACACCCATCCACATAAGAATGGAACAACCTATCTACCCCTATAACTAATAAGAGGTAAAACTTATAGTGTGTTCTTATCTATTGTACCATAATTATAAACTCCCACTTAGCTACCAGAGTTCCCATAACCAAATTAAATAATGTGTGAGTAAAAAATCAATAATAATAATTAATGTTAAGGAAAAATAGAAAACAATAAGAAATAAAATCATAATATAGGTTATTAAAAAATTAACCCTTACCCCAACTCCCTCTCAATAAAAAACCCCAATTGAATATACATTACACAATATACAGTACAAATAATTTTGTGTGGTCTATAATCCATGTCTATCAAATTGAAAAGAGGTTGAAGAAGTTCTCGTACACATACATATCATAGTAAATTTTTTAAAAGTTCCAAATGAACCTTTAAAATATATTTTAAAAATCATGAGATAAAACCCCATTTTCTAGTTTTACTCATATACACCTGCAAATTTATATATATATCTATTTATCTCATTTCAATAATTAACATATTCTCATGTGAATTTCTATATGTAAATATATATTTGTGTGTATGTGTACCTTCATATATGTATAGAACCATCGTGTGTGTGTGTGTGTATTAGGATAAATTTTAAAAAACTCATATTTTTTCAAAAATTAATTTCTAAATATCTTTCCAATATTTGGAATTTCAAAAATCTATTCAAAAATATTTTATGAGAATATTTTTTAAAACAAATTACACATGAGGGCATTCGAAAACACATTTTAAAAATAAATCTAATTTTCACTTATGTCATTAAAAGGGATAAAAATAATTTGAATTATTTTTCACATGAAAATATGGTCAAACCAATTTTAAATATATCAATTTATTTTATAATAACTATTTCAATAATTTTAAAATGCTTGTAATTTCAAGATTAAATTAAAATTCCACATAAATCCATTATTCTAAAGTAATAACACCTTTAAACCTTTATAAAACCAAATATAATACTCGTCAATAGGAATAAATAATTAAATCAACAATTTTAAACCCTAGATGTTAAAGGATTTTAAAATTTAATGCTTCAACATGGAGAAACCAACCACAAACCAAGAAGAACTAAACCATGATGAGCTAGAAGGTGCCTCCTTCATTGAAAGACACCCAATTGGGGAATAAGAGACATCCACAAACCCTGATAACTGAAAAACCCATAGAAATTGGGTTATCTGTTAGAACTAGGTATCATCCAAACCAACTATGATGATGGGGAAAGGGAAAACTCAATAAAAGGAAGTGAAGAGGGATGTGGATACCAAACTTAGGAGGGCCGAAACTAAACCACTAATATCACAGATTGGGTCATAAATAATGGAGTAAATATGAGAGAGAGAGAGAGAGGTACATCTAGGAATGGGTTTTCATCTTGGAGGAGTCATGTGTGATGTAAGAGAAGGGGATAGGGGAGGACACCACAAATGGGTGGTCTACGTGAGGGAGTCGAGTGGGGGAGGGGGAGCCAGGAATGAGGGAGTTCGTGTGAGGGAGAGGGTTTTTCAGGGGGAGTTGTTAGGATAGATATGAACAATATAGGGAAGGAGAAATGGGAAATATTGAAATATGAAATAAATTAGGGAAAAATAAAATAAATACAAGTAAATAAAAATTGAGCATCCCACATGATTAAGTTACACAGTTTAGAAAACCATGCATAAACCGTGTAATGGTAACTGAACCCATAAAATCACTTTACATGGTAACTACTAGGCACTCACATGATTTAACAAACCATTCATATTCCATTACAAATAGTGCTATCCCAATACAAAACCAATAACATGATTTTTTCATGTTTTTCAAGCCTTGTTGTTTCAATATACACCCCTTTAAAATTTTAAAAATTAAAAATATCCTTTAAAAACTCTTGAAGACTTCCTATGACATAAAGTAATCCTAAAAAATAATAAATAAATAAATATTTAAAAATGGGGTGTGAAAATACTCTTCACCATAAATATTTCTACCCACATAAATCAATTATCAAATGATAGAAGACATTAACTATAACAATTCCTCAAAATCAAGAAGAACATGATCAAGAAACATCAGACGTCTCCAAGTGAAACTCAACTATCAATGAGGGGAAAAACTATAACAAACCCAAAAACCTATCATGATCCCCCACCATTTAGACTTCTTATAAACTATTGGGTCAACAACACCCATTATCCAACTGAAACTACACATAAATAAGTATAATTCCATCAAAACCCAAATAAAACACAAAAACTATATCAATAGTTTTTACTAAAGGAGGTGGAGCACTAAGAAATCGTGATTCAAAATCCAATATGGTCCTTAGACCCTAGTTACTATACTTAAACTAGAAAAATAGGACCTCAAATCCATAACACCATATCATAGAGGACCATAAAATAATCAGCACTCCTAGGTGCTCAACTACCCATAGTCCATCCGTCATAATTACCCAATCACTAAATCAAACCATCAAAACCAAATTTTCTAATAAAACATCCCTATAATACAAACCAAAAGGTACCATCTCTAAAACACAAACCAAAAGTACATAATTATCACTAAGAAATAATGACAATAAGAACACCCAATATCCTATAAATAGTCACATAAAACAACCAAAGGCATAAATATATCTAAGAAACCAAAAATATCTCAATAATTCCGAACCATTGAAAAGGAACCCACTAAAACCAAAAAAATAAATAATCATCCAAATAAAAAAACATCCACCAATGCTTACAAAAATCGATTAGGTTATTTTGATGCACTCGTAATGAATCTAGGATACTACAGAAAGAGGGGGGTTTTGTAATATAAATCTTGGTCCAAATTCATGATTAAGAATTAATTCATCCATAATTCTTGATTCAAATTTTGGGTAGGTCCACAAACTAGAGAAACTTTTCCAAACAAGGAATAGAATCACACTAAAGTTTATATCTAAAAATAGACAATTCATCATTTCTATGAAATTCCTAGGAGTCAGAATTAAAATAAAATAAAACATGAAATAAACTAGTTATTGTCTCAAACACTCTACTAAAAGGTCTCATTGAACGAGGGATAAATTTAAATAATAAAACTAAATAAATGTGAATATTCCAAAAAAAACCGATTTCAAAACACTCCATTTTTTAAAACAATCTTTTTCTTTAAATTTTCAAACACTTGTTTTAAAATAGAAAACTAAATTCCATTTTCAAATCATTTTTAAATGTTTTTAAATCCCATTTTCAAATTCATCCAAATTTTAAAAAAATTCTAAATCATTCACTCTTCAAAATATTTCTAAATACAATTTCAAAATTAAAACACATTCATGGTTTTCAACTAAAATCATGCATTTTCAAAATATTTTTCTTAAATTACAATTTTTAATTTACCATTTTCTTAAAAAAAATATTGAATCCCATTTTTAAACATTCTCCAAAAAACATTAAAAAATATTTTATAAAATCCATTTTTAGTCTCAAAACAAATTTCAAAAAATGCCTAACATGATCTAGAAAAATCCAAACCAACTATATAAATGTATCAAAATATTTATTTGAGTCTACCCTCATCATTTAGTATCAACCAAGGCCATATAAATATCAAAAAAAAATATGATGCAGAACCATGCTTGACTAAAACATATTTTTACTAGGGAAACTGAAAATCATATAATAGTTTCTAGGATGGGTCTACAATAAAATTCCAAATTGTTTCATGGTTATTTTATCCATGATAGAAACCTCATGCCTCAATTATATCTCTATTTCCATCCTAAATTCTATTCTTACCAACAATGAAACTCAACTATGCCTATGAGGATCAAAAAACTATCAAAAATAATAAAATAGAATTTATAAACCAAAATTCAAATCCTATTTACCCATGTTGAATAGACTATAATCATGATATGTGGTGATTATAAACCCATTAAAATTCAACCCCATGAGTCCTAACAACCAAATTCAAACTCAAGAAAACTATGACACCACAAATAATACAAGTTCTACTCATGAATTATCCAAGGTTCCTATCGAGAAAAGAACATAACTCATCTAATACCATTTTGTATTGAACTAGCTCATGCCATCTATATGTAAAGTTCTCAAGCCAGCCCATGATAGGACCCAAATAGCATATGAGATCCCCACAGGCCATCACAAGTTTATAATAATCAAGAAAGATCCACTTATTAATGATTTCACCCTTAAATCAGAGTAATAGAAAAATAGAAAATCTAATAAAAATTGACTTGGAACATTCATATATCGAACATTTTTCCAAAATAAATATATAGAAATAAATTATAAATCAATAAATAAAAGAAAACAAATGATCTTTTCATTCACCCAGAGTCCCCGTACCCTATAAAGAAAACTAAAGCTACCTCCAGTGCCCACCTGGACTCTGGTAGATATAGCTACCCTATATCTATAGAAATAAATAAAATCCTAATTGACCTAGGTAAATAATATAATGTTCCACATACCAAAAATTCTATAAAATTAAAATTATAACCTAAAAAACAATTAAAAGGAACTATAGTTTAAATGATATAAAATAAACAACTCACCTCGGTTAAATCAATTATCTTAAGTGAATCCAAAAGTTAGAAGAAAACCTAAAACTAAAATGATAGATGGGCATGAGTTAAAGATTCATAGTCATGACCAAAAAAACCACACCCCATGTGTAAACATTAAAAGAAATATCCATTATTATTGGTTTAAAATATGATATAAAAAATATTTTCTCATCAAAATTTAAATTTTAAACCAAAATAACTAAAATATTTTTTATAAACCTTATTATTTGATAAATTTAAATGAACACAATCACATGGAAAACCATTAATGGGATTACACCCCTTTTGGGTGACTATTTCAAAGTTACTTTTAACTAATTTTAATTTTTTTTGGAAAGACTAACATACGCAATGTGAATTGAAAAAGAATTACATAAAGGTGCCTTGTCATAGATATTTCAGAAAAGTATAAGAATCCAATATAGCATGACACACATATCTAGATGATAGAGGGTATGAAATATTCCAATAGAGTCCCCCTTTGTTAATCCATCAACCAGAGGAATTGATTTCATGGGCTTTAAACTAGGTCCAAAAGTGAGATAGTCCTAGACCATACTCAATGGAACAACCCATCGGCTTACATTGTATCCTATCACAAACCACCAGACTGTCCTACACACAGCCTAATTGGAATTGCACACCCCATATAGCTCTATCACTAACTAGAGGAGGCCCAATCATGATATGGTTATCTATTGTATCATAATTCTATTCTCCCACTTAGCTATAGGAGTTATTATGATCAAAGTAATGTAAGGGTTAGTAAACAATAATCGATAACTACTGATGACTATAATAAATAGAAAATAATGAGCAAAGCAATCATTATAGAAGATATAAAATAAATCACCCTTTCCCCCATCTCCCTCTAAATAAAAAACCCCAATTACATGTCCATCAGACAATATAAGGAATAAAATATGCCTCATTCACCATAATCCATGTTAATTAAATTAAAACAGGGTTTAAGAGGATCATTCACACGTGAAAACATTTGGAAATTTCTTAAAAGTGTAAAATAGGACATTGAAATATATTTTTCAAAAGGAGAGAGAAAACCCCTCTTCTATAGTTTTACTCATATACACATACAAGATTTATATATATATCTATCTTTATCATTTCACAAGTTCACATATTTAATGGAAATTTGTACATGTAAATATATATATATATATATATATATATATGTATGTATGTGCACCATCATATATGTGTAAAAACATAATGTATATATATATAGATACATATTATAGAACTATGGTTTTTATTTAAAACTAAATTTTGAAATACCTTTCCAATACTTGAAATTTAAAATATCAATTCAAAAATCTATTTCAAAATATTCCTTTAAAACAATTTCACACAAGGCCATTTTAAAACCCCCTTGATGAATAAATCTAATTATAAATTAAGGACTAAAAAGGGCCAAACAAATATTTTCAATTGATTTCAGACCCAAACAAGGTCAAACCATTATTCAATAAATAAATTTTATTAAAAACAATTATTTCAATAATTTTAAAATATATTGCATTTCAATTTTATCTTTATATGTTAGGTAAAGGAATTATTCCAAATAAATAACACCTTGAAACCTTTATAAAACTAAATCAAAATCTAAAAAACAGACATAAATAATTAAATCAATAATTTTAGACCACAATTAGTGAATATTTAAAAAATTTAAAGCATACACATGGGGAAACCTACATTAATTCAATAGAAACCAAGTCGTGATAAGCAAGAATTTTCTATATATAATGGAGAAAACCCAATAAAGGGAAAAGAGACCATAATGAACTCTAATCACTAAATAATCCAAAAATAATTAGGTTGAATATTAGACCTATGGTTTGACCAAAACAATCATAATGATAGGGAAAGGAAAAAATGAAAGAAAATAAACTAAAGAGGGAAATGGATACCATGCCTAGGAGTGAAGACCTTAAACTAAAATGATCGCATAATGAATCACCAAGAATAGTTTAAATATGATTGAAATATATGTGGATGAGAGTGGGGTTATATCCATGGGATTCATGCATGACATAAGATAAGGGGAGAGGGTAGGAGGCTACACAGTGGGGTGTTCTGTGAGGTAGCTGAGATGGAGAGGGGGAGTTGGCAGTGAGGGAGGCCACATGAGGGATGGTTCATGTAGTGAGAATATCACAGGAGGGAGAGGCGTGACGAGGATAAGGGGAAAAGTGAATAAATAAATAATAAACAAATAATAAAAAATAAAAATGAAAAAGAAATAAACATCAGGAAACTCATATGCAAACCGTGTGATGGTCACTAAACCAATAAAACCCCTATGCATGGTTACTACTAGGTAGCTGAATGATTTTAAAAACCATATACAAGACATTCCAAATGGATCTATCCCAAGAAAAAACCAGTCATATGATTTTTGAATAGTTTTTTAAACCATGTTATCTAACTTTTTAACCCTTTAATACCATTAGAAATTAAAAATTTCCAACCCAAAACTTCCAGAAACACTAAAAATTTAAAAACAATATAAAATAATATAGATTATATTAATAAATAATACATGGGGTGTGACATTTACCGCTAAAAAACATTATGCCCTCAGAAATTCATTTTCAAAGGATAAAAAACACCAACTAGAATTACTCCTCAAAATCAAGAAGAACCTCCTTAAGAAACATCTAATGTCTCTAAATGAAACTCAATCATAAAATATGGACACAATTTCTAAATAACACTGATACCTATGATAGTCTCTCCATAATTTTTACTTCTCCAAAAATTATGTCTCAACACCACCCACTGTCCAAGAGATACTACACCCAGATAAAAACACTTCAACTAAAGACCCCAATAGACTATAAAACCTCAATAAATAATACCAACCCAATGGATGAGGAACCCTAAGAACTGTTAATTAAAAAAACCATAATGGGCCTTAGAACTGGGTCACTATACTCAAATGAGAAACTAGGACCATAAATATGAAACACAATGTCATGGTGAACTAGAAAGGAATCAGCACTCATTGGTTCTCAATTACCTGAAAGTAACACCTCAATATTTTAAAAGAATAAATTTATATCCTATAGTGCATATGAAACGCAACATCGATCTTAAATGAATCCCAAAATATTATGAATGGAAATTATAACCTGACTGTTAAATTTTAAAGTATGAATAAGAATAAACAAATTATGAAATATATATATATATGTCTTACTCGATAAAAATTTATTGATTAATGGTTATAAAATAAGTATTCAATTTTTAATTAAATTTATATTATTCTTAAAAAAAATATTTCCTTCACCAATGATTTTTATGAGAAAATACTATATTTAATTTTTGAAACTTTTAAAAATTATATTTTTTTGAATTAAAAAAAATAAATAACCATATCAAATTTAGATGCTGTTGAATTTCTCAGATTTTTCTAAATAGGTTGATTTTTCTAGTGACTAGTGAAAAATAATGATTTTTATTGAGAACTATATTTTTTCAAGCATGTAAAAAAATTGTTATAAAATGGTCTCCAATTAAAATTAGTTCTATTATTTTTTAAATAATACAATTAATTTAATTATAATCAATTTAATTTTTAAATATGGTAAAAACCATTTTTATACGTAAAAAGGTATTTTTCTGAAAAAAAAATATATCTTATGCACGCAATATGTTTTTATCTTAAAAATTAAATTGATCACTATTCCTTAATGATTTTAACGAAATTTATATATTATATAATTGGTCAATTTTTTTAAAATTCATCAAATATTTCTCTACGCATGGGATAAGAATAAATCTAATTGTGTGCATAAAATTGTACTTTTCTAAAAAATAGTTTCCATTGTGTTTTGTGCACTTATTTGAAAATTAATTTTTTCCAATTATAGGTATTTAATTTGATAAAATTTATTCAATATTTTTTATCATGGTTTTTAAAAAATTTCAATAGGTTCCTTTTATTTATAGGAATTATGAATAGAAACCATGGAAAATTTATCACCTCAATAAAGGGTAAATCAGGTTAATCTAGGATAACTCTAAGTTTTAATGTCACCATTTTCCATATAAACTTTTATGGTATAAATTTAATTCTTCCATTATCACCTTAGTCTCTAAATTTATTTTTTTAAGAGACACTTGTCTGTGGAAATGACCTATATAATATTTTAAGCAAAAAAAGTTACAAAATCTCACTCACATAGTTTTAAATAACTCTTACATATTTACATAGGTAAAAAATAAAGTTTTGAATGAATATTAATGAATATTTTTTAAAAAATGAAATTATATTAATAATGTTAATTTATTTATACTTTTTTTATTAAATACTTAAGATAAATATGTGTAAAATGCTAATAAATATTTTTTCAATTAATAAGAAATAAAATATATGATTTAAAAATATTACATATAATATAATTTGAGTGATTTATAGTGTTACATGAATTATTTTGATAAATTTAACATATTAGTTTTGTGTAAAATGAATATATTCTAATTCAATCTTTTTATTTGGGTCTTTGAAGTCAAATTAAATGAATAGTTCCAAAATTTATATTATTGATATTTTATAATAAATAATATTCTATTAAACGATTTAAAGATAATAAAAATATTACACTTGTCCAAGTGAAAGAAATATGGTTTAACACATCATCCATGATCCATTTATGAGTCACTTTACCATTTATTTAGACATTTATCAACCATTATGATTAAAATAGTTTTTACTGCAATTATAGTAAAAAATAATTAACAAGGAGTTAATCAAATAGATAAGGTTTAAAATGACATAAAACCTGTATAAATTTCATTATATGATGTTATTTAAACTATATACACTTTTAATTTTAATTAAATTCCATTTATAATCATTTAGATTTTGAATAACTTTATTATATTTTAATCTTCTAAGAAATTTAAAGCGTGTTCTCTCCCTCCCTTATAAAAGGTCACCCATCCTTCATCTTCCTTATAAGAATTTGAGCCATCTATATCAACCATTACCTACAAAAAACCCTTATAAAATTACTTATGAACATTATATAGTTGATGGTATTCCCAAAATACCAACCCAAGGAACCTTAATATGAGATCTAAATGAGTTCTTCAAAAGAAGAGGTATTCGCCTAAACTGGTCGCTTTCTTTTTTTACTTATTATTTACCTCTTCTAAATCTATGTTATTTATCATAAAATTTAAATTTAAGTATCCTAAATTTAATTAAATTTTATTATTATTATTATTAAATCATCATTATCCACACTCTTTCCCATTAAATGGGTGGTGCAAGTATCGTTTGTGCATACATACAGCTTACCATCTCCACATAGATATACAATTAATTTCCAACACCATATTTCATTAATGGTAATTGTGACGGGTTTAATGTTTATATATTATATTTAATAAATAATTATACTTATATAATTATAATATCACATATACCTTCTTACCTTCAAATTTTTTGGAAAACAATAACGCCGCTCTTATGTACGTGTGGACTACCACTTCCACGAAGCGATCCGATTTGTTTTTTATTTCTATTTTACTTGGAAGGTAATAAGGATATATTTAATTAATATAACTGGTGTGTATTATATAATAATTATTCAATAATGTTTTATTATTATTTATTTTTATTTCATTTCATATTTAGAAAAGTGAAAATAGTTTTCATGTGTGTGTACGGCCTACCGCCTCCATGAATGGTGTAATTCATGTTCCAATCTCTAATTTTTATGGATTACTATAATATATATATATAATTAATATGTATGTGATGTTCACATAATTATCAAAAAAATTATATTATGTAACCATAATCAATGTGCAAGTATTAGAACCCGTGAACTGAAATACTCATGACAAATAAAAGAGTTAACACCCGAAAATGACGATTTTAATAAGGAATTATTGGTTAATGGGTGTTGAAATGTTATAGAGGTATCAAAAATGATATTATAATTTTTTACATTGTTACATTATATAATTATAATAAATTTATATTTTTTATATAGGATTTTAGAGATTTTTGAAGCAAGTGGAACTCGAGGTAAGGGATTTTCATCTCACTTTTACTTATGTGATACACATGTCAAATTCACCACTTGATTATTTTATGTGGTGTATATACTACCCATTAATATAATTTATTATTATTATTATTAAATTTATGTGTATTTACATATCCATAAAACCTTATTTCTTTTATGGGGCTTATAGTTAAAATGTTACCAAAGCGGAAAGGGTTTTATGTTATAATCTCATTATTTACCATAGTTGTTTATGATTATATTTTTGATGATGTAATTTCATCATCTACCTCTCAATAATCTCATGAATTTTATTATTATGTATTTATAAATTTATAATATTTTTTTCCTTTAATTTTTCTCTCTTTAAGTACTCGGGAGACTAAAATATTATTTTTAAGGAAAATAGAGTCTATTTCACTCTTCGGTTAAAAAATGATTCTCTTTCATGCCCATGTTTTCTAAGAAATAAAATAATGGTTTAAATATTATATAATGATTGTTTAAATTAATTTTTACCCATGATTTACATTTTTTAAAGGGTTTAAAAGGAATCTTCAATTCATTTTTCTAATGAGGTTCTTTTTTACATTTTACAAAAATGTGAAAGGAATAAAATATTTTAACTTATATGGAATCAACAGAATTTCCCAAAATCATAATGTAAATATTACTTTATAATTATCCAAGAATAATTTCAAATAAAATGATATTCATAATATTTTTTGAAATTATAGTTTTTGAAAAAAAATCAATGTAGAAAGGTTATTTTCTTCAAGAATGTTTTAGTGATCTTCTAATGGTATTTATATTCTTCAAATACAAAAAAACTTAATTTCACATCTGATTTACTAGAAATATGGTACAATGGTAGAATACTAATTATTTATCTATATGGTTTATGTTTATGATGATAAAATTTTTATGAAAATCATTCATTTTCTAAGGGCTATTTTTTGTTGAAATGAGGAAATTTTTACAAAACTTACTTCTTTTAATGGGTTAAGCTATGATGAAATGTTTATTAAACCCATTTCTATTAATTGCTTCTTATATGATGAAATGTTTATTAAACCCATTTCTATTAATTGCTTCTTATATGATGAATGTTTAATGATATTTTAATATAAATATTTATTATTTTAATTCTTTTATGGGTGGTAAATTAATTATATATCCCTCTAATTCATTGGTTAAATATTGATATCTCATGAGATAAACAAGACTGAAATGGGGAGTGGACCAAGATCAATAAGAGAATCTTTCCACTAATGTGGTCTTGGGAGTGAACTTTGACTACTATTATGGTTAATGTAATGATCCAAATCCACTATAATATTCTTGGTAGTAAGCCTTGAATACTATGGAAATTATTTTCTATGATTATATGTATACCAAAAACTCATGTATTGTGCCTATTTTATGCTCCAATGGATCATGTACTTTGATTACTTTATGATTCATACCTTATTAACATCCAATATTTATGTCATAACTCAAGATTATCATCTATTAAATGTATGGTATAGTTTTGAAATTTTATTATCATATTATTATACCCTTATTCTCTTGTTAAATTTAAGTGATCATTAATATATCTCTTATTTACCCTTATTGAGCATGAGATATCAACCTTTCTTATGTTTCCTTTCACTAAGTTATGAATAAAGTCACTAAGTATGATATGTTTAAGAAGGTTTCTAATTATGATTATTTTAGTGAGATATTATGTAGTACACCTATGAACTAGTTATTAATATATCCAATTTTCTAGACATACTGGACCTATACCGATCTAGTGTGGATCAATATATTATATACTAAATATTCATTTAAAATGATAAAATATCTATCTATAAATTTATGGGTCATTATATTTGGTATCAAAAAAGGGTTTATTCAAAATTTAGATATTAGGATCATAGAAATTTTGTAAAAACCCCTTGGTAATCCTACGTTTAGGATAGTATCCAAATGTTTTGGTAAGATAGTGACTATGTGGTTTTTCTAGAAATATATCTCTATTAGGATGATACAGGTGGATGTGGTTTTTAAGAGATACATTTAGGGGTAATAACCTTGAAAAAATTCCATCTATAAAGTCTCTTCCATCATTATGTTACATAGTGAATGTGTATTTATTGCACACCTAGTTTGAGACTCCTGAGGGACATGCTTGGGTTAATTCACATTTTCTTTATGAACCATCATAAAGGATTTGAATATATGATGATGATGGATGTCCTAGATTAAGCCAAATGTGCATTTATTGAGTTTCATGATTTATAAAATCTATGAATGATATTTCCTTATTTTTTATATGATTTTTATTTATCACATTTTTATTTTTGGTTTTAGTCAATGGATATAATGAGAAGGAATAATGTTAATGTTTAATATGATAGCAAATGTGATGATGAGAAAAAAATGATATGAAGAATAGAGTGAAGGATATTGTGATTATTACAAATCAATTATCATGATATACTATTAACAACATGAACCTTTACCAGCTCTTGGACTCACCAAATAATAGAAGGATAGAGCCCATTTAAAGATTAGGTGGTGGATATTTTGAAGGAAAGAAGATTTCGCTTTCTATATTTTGAGAATATGTGGGAAGAAAGACTCAAGTGAATATATAATAGGAATAAGAAGTTATTTTCTATATTGAAATGAAGGCAATATAGTGAGTAATTTAAGAGGAAAAATGAATACTTTTATAGAGGTAAATTAAGATCATCCTAAGGTACCATTTATAGTTTAATGTCATATATGTGTGGAATTTGGTTATTATCGGATCCAATTCCCAAATGAAAAAAAAAGTTATCTCTTTGACCAAGGAAGGACCTTTTCGATGCTTATATTTGAAGTGAAAGTATTTAAGTGTTTATGAATTGGGATTAAATAATTGTATCAATTATATTTTAGATATAAGAATCATGAAACATCTAAGAATTGTTCCATAGTATATTTATTTAAGGGTTTAAAAACATATGTTGAATAGAGCCAATAACCAATAAAATCGATAATGTGTACAAGGTAAAGAGATATGATTAATATTGAAGGGATAGTATTGGTGACCTTGTAATTGGTTAGTAATTTCAGGGTAAACTGATTTTGGTCTTATTTATAAATTCTATTTAATTTTTGGATTTATGGAATATATTCAATAGTGTGTGATTTTATTTGAAAAATAAGGACTATGTTAATTTTTGGAATATTATATGTCATCATGTGAGATCAACTTAAGAGTTATAGATCCCATAATTGGTTTATATGTTTAATGTTTAACATAATTTCAATAGATTAGAAACCCCTATTGAGGCTTTAAGTGTTAGTATTTTGAGTTGATTTGAATCTTTTACTGGGTTTTAAGAAGAATACTCTATTGAGGTTTAAATAACCCTTTCAATTAGTATATATTTTAATGTCAAGTTAATCATGGTCCAGTGGATAGTGGGATATAGATAATATTGATGGTTGAAAAGTGATCCATTAAGAAGGTGATATTGTTGGAGATATGTATGGTCAAGTTAAAGATTACCTTTAAGGTTATTATATAAATTTTATTCATGATATTTTTGTGGATTTCACTAAATTATATGATTATATAGTGATTTATCATGGTTATTAATGATATTTTTGGAGATGTTTCATAGGGTTTAGGTATATGTAACCCTTAGTTATAACAAGTGATTTAACATCAAAGAGTATTTGGGAAGAATGAAACTAAAAATTTTAATATATAAGATGAAGGGTATGATATATCTTTGAGATTAAAATATTATTTAATATTGATTTTATTAAGGCAATTAAGGATTTAGAGATTAATGTTGTGTTTATTCATATGATTTTTTTTCCATTTTGGGAATTATCTTACCTTATGATAAACATTTTTTGTTTTGGTTAATGTATAATGGTAAGAGGAATGAATTTTAATTCTTTTATGGATCTTATGATGCATTAAAAGTTAATATTAGTGCTTTAGGAATTAAAAATTCATCTTTAATATTCATTTCTTGGAGTAATAGATGACGTGGAAATTGATAAAAGCATAACCCAAGAATGAAGTTGTGCTTATCATATAGAAATAAATCAATTATTTATATTTTATCATGTTCTCTATCATGATAGTAAAATAATCCCTGAACATTAGGAAAAGGATCTTGCATTAAAATTTTATACTTTAACCTTCATTTATGATGAATCGATAGTATTTTCACCCATCATATATTTATGGTTTTATGGTTGTTAACATTATCCTGAAAATTTTCTCTATCAATATCCATTAATCCTTGAGCTTTAGTATTCTCTTTCATGTCCATGTTTTTACTTATTGATAACGTTCTCCTATTCAGAAACCTATTTTTGTGTTATTTTAGATGATCTTTGAATTTATTTTTCTCACTTTTCAAGAGGATGTTTTATCAACACTTTTTACAATGTGGGTTTTCAAATATAAAACCCTTGATTACCAAGTATAAGTTCAAATTATGAGGATGAAATTTATTAATGGGTTAGAATATAACACCCTAAAATTTTTAAAGAATAACATTATGTTCTATATCATATATGACACGCAACACTAAGCATAAATGAACCATGAAATATTATATTTGACCATTATAACCAATATATAGAATTTAAAAGTATAAATAAGAATAAACATATTATAAAATGTATATATATAGGTGCTAATAAATAAAAACTTTATTAATTAATACTTAGGAAATAAGTATTTAATTTTTATGTAAAGTTATATTTTTCTTAAAAAATACATTTACTTCAAAAATAATTTTTAATATAAAATATTATATTTAATTTACGATACATTTAAAATTTTTAATTTATAAAATTAACTAAATTTCTGAAATCATCATATCAAAATTATATTATGGTTATTTTTTGTTATATTTTTAAAAAGAATTATTTTTCCTGTGATTAATGAAAAATATAGATTTTTATTCAAAACTGTATATTTGTTTCAAAAATGTTAAAAAATACATTTTGTTTTAAAATAGTTTAAATGTAAAATTAGTTCTATTATATTTTAAATAATATCATTAAGTTCATTGGAATCAATTTTATGTTTAAATTTGGTATAAAAATATTTTTATTTGTAAAAATGAATTTCTCTAAAAAAATATTTTTATATGTGTAATGTGTATTTATCTTAATAAATTAAATTTTTATTATTATTGAATTATTTTAAAGAAATATATATTATATATTAAACCAAAAAAATTATATTTCATCTAATATTTTTTATGAATGGGATATGAATAAATCAAGTTTTATACTTAAAACTGTATTTTTCTAAAAAGCGGTTTCATCAAATTTTCTACACATATTTAAAAATTAATTTATGCCTTATATCGGTACTTAATATTATAAAATATATTCCATATTTTGAGTCCCTGGTTTAAAATTTGGTAAATAGTTCCATTTTATTGTTAATAATTATGAATAATAACTATGGTAAAATTTATCACCTTGGTAAAGGGTAAACCGAGTTAATATAGGTTAAAAAAGTGTTAAGGTCACCATTCTTAATCTAAATTAATATTATATGAATTTAATTATACCTTTTTCACCTTATTAGCTAAATTTAATTTTTTATTAGACATTATTCTATGAAAAATACCTATATAATTTTTAAAGAAAATAATGTTACAAAATGTCACTCTCTTAGGTTCTATTATATATTAAAATAAGGAAAAAAGAATGTTTTGAATGAATATTAATCATAATTTTGTGAATAGCGAGATTTTATTCATAATAATAAATTATTTCTATTTTTTTTTTGATTAAATAATTACCTTAAATGCTTGTGCAATGCTAATACAGTATTTATTCAATTAATAACAAAATACATGATTATAAAAATATTATAAGTAATATAATTTCAAGGAGTTATAGTGTTTTACAACTTTTTATATAAAAATAACATATTATTGATGTGTAAAAGTATTATATTTAATTTTATCTTTGTCTTGGTGTTTTAAAGTCAAATTAAATGCATATTTCCAAAATTGATATTAATGAAATTTTATAGTAAATAATAATTTATTAAATGATTTAAAATTAAAAAAAATACTTTGTCCATGTGAATGTAATATAGTGTAACACACAATTCATGTTCCATTTATGAGTCACTTATCCATTTATGGTAACATTCTTGAAAAGTTATGACTAAAATATTTGTTATCGCGGTTATGGTCAAAAATAATTTATTAAGGGATTAATAAAAAATATAAGGTTTAAATGACACAAAAACCTATATAAATTTAATTTTATAATTTTATATAAACCATATACATTGTAAATTTTAATCCATGTCCATTTGGAAGAATTTTTCTTAAGAATTATTTTATTATATTTTAATCTTTTATGAAATTCTAAGTCTGTCTTATCCCTCCATTATAAAAGGACACCCATCCTTCTTCTTCCATAAAACACTTTGAGATACATAGATCAATACTAAATTGAAAAAATACCTTATAAAATTATTTATCAATATTATATATTGTATATTCATCCCAAAAGGCTAACCCCAAGATCCTTAGGAATCACTCTAAATGAGTTCTTTCAAAGAAGAGATAATCGCCTTAATCGGTCACTTTCTTTTTTACTTCATCTTTAACTCTTATTAATATATAGTATTTATCATAAAATAATAAATTTTTTATCCTAAATATACTTATATGGTATTATTATTATTATTATTAAATCATAATTATCCATAATTTTCACATCAAATGGGAGGTGAAAGTATCGCTCGGGCGTATGTATGGCTTACCATCTTCACGTAGCGATACATTTAATTTTCCAAAATCATATTTCATGAATGATAATTATGAAGGATTTAATGTTTATATATTATATTTATGAAATAGTTATAATTCTATAATTATTAAATTACATATATCTTCGTACCTTCCAATCCAATGGAAAATAATGTCATCGCTCTTGCATACGTGTGGAATACCACCTCCATGAAGCGATGTGATTTATTGTTCCTTTATAATTTACATAGTTGGTGATAAGGATATATTTAATTAATATAATATATAAATTGTACATATTAATGATTCTGGAAATTTTATTTATTATTTAAATTTATTTTATTCTATCTTTTGAAAATGTTAAACAGTGTTCATGCCTATGTACGATCTACTGTCTCTATGAATGATGTAATACATTTTCCTATCTCAAAATTTTATGGATTACTATAATATATATATAATTAATATATAAGATATTAAAATAATTTTTAACATTATTTAAATGACAGAAACATGATCAAAGTATAATAATTAAAACTACTAAACTTAAATAATCATGATAAACTAAACAGTTAACACCCTAACACGACAATTTTAATAAGGAATTATTGATAAATGGGTGTTGAAGTTTTATATAAGGGATAATACATGATATTATAAGTACATAAATTATTATTTTATATAATTATAATAAATTTAAATTTATTATACAGGTGGTTATAGTGATTTTTAAGCGAGTGGATCTCATGATAGGGAATTTGTGTCTCACTTTTACTTATGTAAGACACATGACATATTCACCACTTGTTTATTTTATGTGATGTATATAATACCCATGAATGTATTTTATGATTATTATTATGAAATTTATTTGGATTTAAAATTCCATAAAATATTCCTTCCTTCATGGGGATTAAGATTCAAATGTTACTAAAGCAGTAAAGGTTTTATGTTATAATCTCATTGTTTATCGGGACTGTTTATGATTATGTTTCCGATGATGAAATTTCATGATATACATCTCAATAATATAATGAATTTTAGTCTCCTATGGTTATTTATGGAGAATAAATTATTTCTGTTCATTTTCTTCTCTTTAATTACTCAAGGTACTGAAAGTGTGTTTTTTGGAAAATCATCTTTATTTCTATATTAATTTGAAAATCCATTATCTTCTATGTCCATGTTTTCTAAATGTTTTCAAAAATGTTTTTAATATTATTTTATTACTGTTTAAATTCATTTTTACCCATGATTAAATTTTTTACAAAATTTTTTAAAAAGTAATCTACATGTATTTTTCAGAAAAAAGTATTTTTGACTTTTTACAAAAATGTGAAAGGAATGTTTAATTTTAACTTATAATTCGTGAATAGAATTTCACACCATCCTAATATAAATATTACTTTATAATTTTACAAGTATATTTTTAAAGAAAATTATTTTCATAATATTTTTAAAATTTATAGTTTTTGAGAAGTGATTTTAAATTTTTTAAGGACATTTTACTCAAAAATTTCTTAATGATTTTTTAAAGGTATATATATTAATCAAAGACAAAAAACCTTGATTTAACTTATGATTTACAAGGGATGTGATATTAGGGTACCAACCTTTTTCTTTCTCTATATGTTTTATATTTATGATGAAAATATTCTTATGAAACCCATTCGATTTCCATGGGTTATGATTTGATGAAATGATGAAATGTTTATGAAACCAATTTCCTTTCATTGGTTCTAATATGATAAGTGTTTTATTATCTTATGGAATGCATATGTATGATTTTAATTATGCGGTATGTGGGCCTAGAATTATATATCCCTCTAACACATTGGGTAAATATTGTTATCCCATGAAATAAACATGATTGGAATGGAGAGTAAACCTAGTTCAGAAAGGGAATATTTCTAGTGCGATGGACTTTAAAGTGAACCTTTACTATTATGATGGTTTAGGTAGTAAACCCAATCCATTATAGTAGTCTTATAAGTGATAATTGACTACTATGGGGATAATTTTTTATGCTTATGCGTATGACACAAACTCATGCCTTATGACTATGTTATGTTATCATGGAACATGTCCTTAAATTCCATAATGATTAATATCTTATAAACTTCCATGATTTATTTCATGAATCGTGATTATGATATATGAAATATAATTTATTATTTTTAAATGCTATGATAATGTTCTTATACCCTTATGCTTATGTTATGTTTAGGTTATTATTGATATTTGTGTTGTTTACCCTTACTGAGCATCCATGCTCAACCTTTATAATGCTTATTTTCCTGAGGTTATAATTAATGATACTAAGTATGATATATCTATGAAATGTGATAGTTATTAATATTTTATAGGTAAATGATTTAGTAAACTTATGAATTAATTGTTTATGTATCCAAGTTTCCAAAATATATTAAACCTATATTATTCTAGAATGGGTTATTATATTATGTATTCACTATTAATTTAAAAATATATAATATCCATGTATGAAAAGTATGAGTCGCTGTAACAAATTCCATATATCCTAGTTACCCAAGCACTAACCTGAAATCCCCAATTATCAACCCATAAAAACCAAAACTCAGGATACACCATCCCGAAAATACCATCCACAAGGTATTATTTTCAAAACAAAAACAACAATTACATCAATACCTTCAAGGCGTAATCAACACAATAACACCATAAAAACCATAAAAACCACATAGAACCACCCAAGGCATAACTAGATCTAATAAACCTAAAATATATCTTAGAATCTGAACTACCCAAAAGGAAATCCGTAAAACTAAAATGCAATAATCATACCAAGAAAAAAATATCCATCAATGCCTTTAACACTAAACTAAGTTCTTTCATTGAACTTGTAATGAACATAGGCTACTATAAAAAGAGCGGGGATATGATTCTATAAATCTAGATCCAAATCCATGATTATGAAATAATTAGGGCTTACCACTATATTTTGAGACTGGGTAGGGACAAAAATAAAGTAAACTTCAATTATCAAGGAATATAATCTCCCTAAAACCACCTATAGAAATAGGAAATCCATCCTTTCTATGAAATTTTTTAGATTCAATATTCAAATAACATGAAACAAAAACTAATCTAGTTCACATATCAAACTCTCAAAAAAATCCCACCAAAAGGGGAAAAATCCAAATAATAAAACCAACAAAACACTACTCTTCCAAAAACTCCAATTTTAAAATGATCTATTTTCTAAAAAATCTTTTTTATAAAAAATTTCAAACACTCATTTTAAAATAGAAACTCTTCATCTATTTTCGAAACATTTACAAATATTATTTTTAAATTCATACACATTTCCAAATATTTCAAAAACATTAAATCTTCCAAAATATACTAAATTCAATTTCAAAATTAAAATAATTTCAATGTTTTAAAATAAAATCAAATATTTTAAAAACATATTTCCCAAATTGGCCTTTAAAATTTCACATTTAAAAAAAACATCTCCAAACCTTTTTTAAAAATTTATAAAAACATTAAAAAGTAACATTTTATAAGATATATTTTTCCATCTCAAAATGAATTTCACAAAATGCACAACATGCTCCAACAAAATCCAAAATGACCATGGAAACATGTTATAAGAATTCCATGAGTTTACCCCCATCAATAGGAATCACCCAAGGACATATAAATATAAATAATAAATGGTATGTGTAATAATACTTGACTCAGACACATTTTTGATGGTGTAATTTCTAATCATTCAATAGTTCTTAACTTGGTCCTAAAATTAAGTGTTAAATTGTTCCATGGTTTGACAGGCCACACAAGCCAACCGTACGCCTCAATTTTGTCACCATTTCTATCCAAAAATACAATATAAACAGCAAATTAAAACAACCATGCTGATGAATAACAAAAAAAATATCAATAATAATAAAATAATATTTCTAACTTGCAATTAAAATCTCAACTACCACAACTAGATTTGTAGCTTTTTGGGTGGATTTGTTATGAATGATTCTCATCACTAAAAGTCATTTTGGATGAGAATACATCACAAAAAAACATATCATATAAAAATTCATTGCAAATATGAGTATTAGTGAAGTTCTATTTCAAAAACATTATTCATGATGGTTGGTTATTTCTGAAACAAATATGTTCATAAAATGTTTCATATTTTAATTTTTTTGTTTAACACCCCAAGATTTTAAAATAGAAACATCATATTCAATAGAATATATAATATTAAACATAAATATTATAATATAATGTACAGAGTAATACATTATGATAAATTTATTTTAAAATAAATTCAATCTCTTATATAGCTTACGATGCACACAATGCTGGGATTAAACAAAACGTGATACACTATTTAAATATTATTATTTAAACATTACCATTATAATCTAGTCGATAAGTTTTTTATTGTGAATAGTTATAAATAAATTATGAAAATTATACGGTTTAAAAATTTTTAAAATAAATCCAATGGTTATCTATTGTTTATATATAAAATTAGAATGATTTGAAAGAAAAAGAAATGTTTTCAGAAAAACTGTATTTTTCAAAAAAGCGGTCTAGTCGTGCTTTGCACAGGTAATTTAAAATTATTTTTTTACAAATTTTAGGATAATTATTTGAAAAAACATACTTCATTTTTAAAATCTACATGTAAAAAAATTATCTTTGGATTAATTTTTTGTATTTTTTTGAAAATAGGAATTTTTTTATGAATATTGAAAAATACTGAGTATTATTAAGAACCGTGTTTTCATTTAAATTATTTATAAGGTTAAGTTAAATTTTAAATTAAAGTAATATTAGTTAAAAATTTACAATTTAACTAATTTAAATAATTTTAATCAATTTCATATTGAATTATTATAATAAATCTTTTTAATCTTTTGAAATTTTTTCTTTGTAAACCCCATTTTTTATGCATCTACAGGTTTTATTTAAAATTTAGTTATTCCACTTATATGAATTTAATTTTTAATAATGTATTAAATATTTTTAATAAGAATTATTTATATTATATAATAAGTTGAACTTGATTTTTTACAATTATGATCAGTAAATGCAATAAAAATTAATTATCGATTAAGGTAAAAACATGTTTACTAGGGGTTAAAATAAGAAGATAAGGGTTAAAAATGATCTAATTTTTTTTTTAAAATACATTTAATGGAAATATTAAGACCTTATAACCTCTAATATTTGGTAATTACCCATTTTTTAGGATTTTTTAATGATAAAAATGTTTGTATCACTTTTTATTTTTAAAACATCCATGTGTGTCCTCTCCCCCACTAATAAAAGGTCGCACCCTCTCCTCCCCTCTTCACACTTCCAAAACCCTTTATTATTTCCAAAAAATATCCAAATTAATTAATTAATTCCCTAATAATATCATAGAGTCGTTATTTTTATTATTAATTCCTCTTTATAAATATTTTAGAATAAACATAATGAGGCTCTTTGAAGAAGAGGTAAAATTATTAAATGTGAATATTTGTTTTATTTCTTATTCAACCTTCTTAAAATCATCATAAACTATGATAATATAATAATTAAATTATACCCTATATAATTAAATGTTATTATGTTAATTTAATAACCCATCTCCATCTTCACTTCCATCAAATGGGTAACGAAACTGTCGATCATGTATATGGCGGAATACCACCTTGCGAACCAATGTAATTCATTTTCGATCACCTCCTTTCAAGGTAAGATATTGTCATGACCTGTCCCTCGAGGCTCGTATTGTGACTACCCCAAGCATGCATTTAATTGTCCGGGGGCTGTCGATTAGCAGAGGAGGTGTATTCCCTAAAACTAAGAAGGCATTGGCTTTATAAACTATAAGCACACGTAACCAAGCACACAGAAAGATAGGAACACAAGTAAACTGAACTATAAACAGAGTGAGTGAAATAAGTAAAAGGGGCCAGAATACAAGCCCAACTGCAAAGTACAAGTACAACTGTGATACAATACAACTAAATAAAAGGGAAAGAAAGCTACTGGATCGTCCTCCAATGTTCCTACCTAAAGGGTAGGTACAGATCACCTCCTCAACACTCCACGTCCACCCATCTCCTCTGTGTACTGACACGCCAGATGGTCCACCTCCAGGCACCATCTAGTCCTGGTACTCTCAGCCTCAGTCAGCGTTGTTCTTCATCTACATCCAACACAACAAAGTGAGGGCATAGCCCGTGTAGGGGTGAGTATAACAATACACAGTAGGGACCCTGAGACCCTCTAGGTCTCACTAAATCCATCAAGGATAAATCACAAAGTATGAAATCAATAAATAACCTTACATAGGTATATTCCCATACATATACATAAGTTATCAAGTAATCCATCTAAATCATGAGGAAAACACAGAGGTACTCACTCAGCTCACACCAGGGTTTATTCTAGGGATAGTATCAAGTAACATTCTGAGTCACAATGTCAAACACCTTGGATGGTAGAGAAATCCTCCTCTATCGAGTATAGTGGGCCTGACGTGTCACATAGAGGCACTTCCCACTAAACTTGGACTGTTGAGGTACACCTCCAATCGAGTATCGTGGGTCGACCGCATCACTATGGCGCTCCCCACCATGGGCCTACCGCGTCACAAAAAGCGCTCCCCCTCATGGCCTACTAAGGTAATCCTCCTGTTAAGTACCGTGGGTCTGCTGTGTCACAAAGGCACTCCCCACCGTGGGTCTACTGCATCACCATGGCGCTCCCCACTGGGCCTGTCAAGTCACTCTGAGTTGAAACGGTCAGCAGTCGTCAAGTCTCATCCAGCCACTGGGTTCCCGCACTATGCTCGCTTGTCTGCAAGAGGATCCGCTCTACAAGCTATTGGTCGATACTCCAACTACCACTAAGTCCCACGAAAAGTATCTCAAAGGTCTGCCACGTCATAGGGGACTCAACGTAACAGACAGCGCGTCAATCGGACGCCCGGTCTGTGAGTTATTATCCTTTTAGTCCTGGGGGCCCGGTTGGATTCGTGCTTGATCCAACCTGACCGTTCACCATCTTAATCCAAAACATAGTGGGGTATCACTCAAAGGGACCAAATCACACAAAGGTTCCCAACACCACTGACGGATTGTATAACGGATGTCCAGATCCAAAGTTATGGCCAAAAGAATGTAATTGGGTCGTAGTGGGCCTGGGACCAGTCCGACCCAGTCGGAATGACTCGAACTGACACGGCCTGGGCCGACCCGGTTCGGGTCGACCCGGTTCGGGTCGACCCGGTAGAACCCGCTGGGTCCGGACCGGCCCATTAGGTTCAGCCCGGCTCGTTGCGCGGCCTGGCCTGCTGGGTTGGGCCCGATAGGCCGTGAGAGACTGCGGAGGGTTGCGGGTAGCCACTAGGCCACAGAGGGTGTCGTGAGGGCACGAGGCCACATGGCGGCTCGGCTGGTGATAGAGGTTTGGCTGCGGGGCGGCAATCCGACCGCACGGCGTGGCGGTCTGTCCACAGGGCGGCGGTCCAACCGCGGGGTAGTGTGGAGCCGCGGACGGCGGCGTAGGCCACGGTCGGCGCGGAGGCCGCAGAGCGGTGGTGGTGGCCACAGGGCAACGATGTTTCGTCGTTTCCTTCATCGCGATTGGTGGTGGTCTCAGACACCGTTCTCGTGCCCCAACCATGGATGGTTGTCATCCTCCTCCATCGCGAAGAACACTACAAGATTTGCGGAAGGGTCGGTCCATGTTGGTTTGGCCCGTACCCTCCGCGTTAGAGTGGTAGCATATGGCTCATCAAAAACATGAACATTAACTTCAAATCCTATCTTCCCGTAATGATTTTCCCAACCCGCAAAAGAAATAAAAGTGGTGTACATGGGAAGTGATAAACAAATAGAAATAAACCCCTACCTCGTTCGCTTGATGACGTCGATGAGGTCTCAAGGAAGAAGACGGATTGTTGGGAAAATATGGACGTCGGTGTCGTCGGTGTTTTCCTCGATTGTCAGTTCGTGCATCATTATAGATCCTTTGACAGAGTTTGGAGAAGAAAATTTCGAAGTAGAGGCATTCTTCATTGGCATTCTTCATTGGAGAGATTTTATCCAAATCTCCCCCTCTCCTAAATCCACCAAAATGAAATGGTAGCCCCAAAATAATAGATTATGTGATCTATTATGTTTGTTTGCATAAAATTGAAATTGGGTTAATTAATTTCATAGGTTGTCACAATTAAAGTGGTGTTTTGGCTTAATTATTGTGGAGGAGGGTTGACACAATTAATATTGGAGGATTTGAAGAGGATCTTCCACATTTAAGGAGGGAGTTGAGAGGTTTAGGCATTAGGTGGTCCCCACCAACATAACATCTCATGGGAGGTTAGGCTTGGGTGGTCCCCACCACCATAACATCTCATGGGAGGTTAAGGTCTATTAATCCCCACTTCTCAACTTCGACATGGAGGTTTTAACAAATAAAATAAAAATAAAAGCTACATAAATTTATTTTTTATTTTATTCATTCACAAAAAACCCAAAAAAATAACTTCCACCCTCGACCAACTACCATCGAGGTAAAAGTCTCTTTAAGAGAATATCGGAGCTGCGATTTCAATGGTGCCCTCATATTTCACTTCCGAGCACCGGTTCAAAAGATAGAAAAACCCTCTTTCACATTTACTGAACATACCCAAACAAAAGTTCAGAAATTCATTTCGGGCACTTCGGGTTTCATAATCATGTGCCTTCAATTTTTGAGGACTTGTGTCACGACCCGCCCTCGGGGCCCGTGCCGTGACTACCCCAAGCCCGCATTCCATAGGCCAGGGGCTGGCGACTAGCACCAAGGCGTAAATCCCAACAAAAAGGGAAGGCATTGACTTTGAAAAGTAAACAAGCACCACAGAGTAAGCAAGCGGAAAAGTAAACACTAAGTAAAAATTGTACAAGCTGTGCTGAAAGTAAAAGGGGCCGGAAATACAAGCCCAACTATAAAGTACAACTGAAAGGAAAAACAGCAACTGAAAGGAAAAACTGCAGCGTCGAGCCGTCCTCTGGAAGTCCCACCTGAATGGTGGGTACAGATAGCCTCCACTGCTCCTCGGGTCCACCTAACCGCTCCGAGTACGTCCCGCCCAGTGGTCCACCTCCAGGTACTGTCCTGCTCCGCACGCCTCCTCCACGATCAGCGCTGTCCGTCGTCTGCAACCAACACCACGAAGTGCGTGCATAGCCCGTGCAGGGGTGAGTATAAGATACTCAATAGGGACCCCGAGACCCCCGAAGGTCTCCCGAAATCCACAAAGGATAAATCACGAAGAAGAGATACAATCACGAAGTAACATCTGACACAGCTTAGGTATATGCCCATACATATACCTAAGTCATCAATTCCCCGATCGGCTCCAACGTCCGAGCCCTAGCACAACCCAGTCCACACAGGAAAGCAAAACGCATACCCACGCAGGATAGAACAACACAATCCACAAAGGAGAGTAAACAGTAAATCCACACAAGATAGCTCAACACAATCCACAAAAGGAGAGAAACACAAGATTCATCTCACACAGGTATACTTCTTCGGATGACGATAAAGATGATCATTGAACCATCTAAGTCGTCGGACCCACGAAGGATCAATAGGTACTAGCCTCGCAGTGACCCACACAGGATCAGACCCACACAGGATCGGGCCCACGCAGGACCTGTAGGAGTTGGCTCACACAGAACCGCTGAGTGTAGACCCACACAGGATCGGACCCACACAGGATCGGGCCCACGCAGGACCTGTAGGAGTTGGCTCACACAGAACCGCTGAGTGTAGACCCACACAGGATCGAACCCACACAGGATCGGGCCCACACAGGACCGGGCCCACGCAGGACCTATAGCACTGATCCACGTAGGATCGCTGAGTGCAGTAGTCGTCACAGTCCGCTGAGAATCTCTGCACAGTCGTCACCGCAGTCCACTGAGGATCTCTGCACGGTCGTCGTCGGAGTCCACGGAGGATCTCTGCACAGTCGTTGCCGTCGAGGAAGCAGTCGCATCCAGCACTAGGGTTCCCGCACACAGCAAGCTCGTTCGGGAGGGTCCGCTCCACGAGCCGAGAGGCTGATACATCAACTGTCACGAAGTCCGAAGTTGATGTATCCAAAAGTTCCGTATCGTCAACAGGAACTCAACGTCGCAGACGGCGCGTCAATCGGACGCCCGGTCTGAGAGTTATTGGCATTTTCGTCCCAGGGGCCCGGTTGGTTTTTAAGGCAAAACCAACCCGACCGCACTCCACCTGCGTCCAAACCTCGGGAGGAGTATTTTAAAAGATCCGTCTCACTTAGAGGAATTCAACAAAGCTGACGGCACGTCAATCGGACGTCCGTAGCTCAAGATATGAGTGTTTCCGCTCCGAGGGCCCGGTTGGTCTCGTGTACGAACCAACCTGGCCGAACTCAAAGTGTTCCGAAACCTTGAGTGCGATATACCGAAACGACCGTCTCGATACAAGGATCGTGCTTCCACTGACGGCGAGTCGTTTGGAGGCCCGTATCTCAAATTACGGATGATTGAACGAAAACATCCGAAGAAGGGGGGTACGGGCCCGGGCCGACCCGGCCCGACCCCCCCTGGGTCGGCCCGGCCAGGGCGCGGCCCGGCCGGTCGGACCGGCCTGGCTCGGCTCGGCCGAGCGGCCGAGCGCCGCGGGCGTTGACCCACGGCCTTAGAAAGTCGCGGCCCGCGTGGGCCGCGCTGGCGAACCGCGGACGCGGCTGAGCCGCGTCCCGCCTGGGCAAACCGGACCCGCGCGGCCGCGGGTCCGTTGGCCGCCAGCGTCGCTCCGGTGGCCCGTTTTCCTTCCCGTCTGCGTCGTTGCTCCTCCCGGGATCCGTTCTTTACTGCGGGATCGTCAAACACCCGTTGCAGCATGTTTCGTCATCGCCCGCCAAATCCGCACAAAACGAAGAACGGCGGAGGGTCGTCGGGCCGTGTTCGTTTGGCCCGCACCCTCCGCGTTAGAGATAAACAACCGGGAGAAATTTATTCCACACAGGAAACAACAATTTTAATAAGATTAAAATTGTTCACAAAATCGGTTCTTTAATTTCTTTAAAGAAACATTGACGGGAAATAATTAAAAGGGGGTAATTCACATAATATAAAATCCCTACCTCGTCGATCGTCGCGCGCGGGCGTTCTTCGCGGAAAAAATCGTCACGGAAGAGAGGGATCTTCGCGTCGTCGTGGGGAGGAGTCGCGTCGTCGCGGAATCCGGCGTTGAGTCGGCGATCTCAACGAACCAAGAACAACAGATTTAAATTATTAATATTTAAATCTGTGTTTCGTTTAAAACCAAAAGAAAAGAACTTTGAGAGGAAAACCGAAATTACTCACCTCAAACGGTCGGTGATTGGAGATCGGAGCGTGGAAGAATGTCTCGGACGGAAGCGTCGTCGATTTCCGGGTTCGGCGTTCTTCGCGTTCTTCGCGTTCTTCGTGTTCTTCGTGAGGGAGAAGAAGAAACAAGGATCCTCTCAAATCTTCTCAAAAGATTTTGGGTTGGTCTTATTTTATTAATATGCCAACACACAAAAACAGGTTTAAGAAACGATTGAATTAATTCGTTGAATTAATTCAACGAAAGAAACAGGCCATTTAATTCACGAAAGAAACAGCCCAATTAAATGGTCTGTTAAGAATTTAGAAAACGCGTCGGTTGACTTTCATTAAGACGGGTTTTCACGGGTGCGTTTCTTAGCGGAAAGAAACGGCGGGGCTCGTGCTGGCCCCACCTCACAAATATCCTACCAAGGGGGTAGGATATTTTTGGATAGCATCCTATCCAGTTCAACTCAGTTCAAGCCGCCTTTAAGTGGCTTCAAGTGGCTTCCAAGTGGCTTAAGTGAAATAAAATAAAGTTGTCGCAAAATTATTTTATTTCTTAACTTTAAGCCCAAAAATTAAAAACCACACCCAAGCAAACGCAACTCCGGAAGAGGCGTTTCTAAGAGAAAACTGGCGCTGCGATTTCATCGGTGCCCTCAGAATTCGATTCCGGGCACCAGTTCAAAAGTTAGAAAAACTCGCTCGCCCGTTCACTGAACGTACCCGAGCCAATCTTCGGAAAATGATTCCGGGAACACCGGGCCTCGGAATCAGGTGCCGTCAGAAACTGCGCTCTTGTAAAATTCCAAAGAAAATTAAGAAAAAAATTTCCTTGAAATTTACGGGTCTTTAAAACTTGTGAAATTCCCATTTATTTAAAAAAATTATATATAAATTTCGAGTATTTACATTCTCCCCACGTCAGGGCTCTACTTCCCTGTAAGCCACAACTCAAACTAGGTAAACAAGTGGCGGTACTGAGCACGAATCTGAGCTTCCCACTCTCATGTTCTCTCCTGGAGGTTTCCATGCTACCAGCGAATGCGCACCATAGGTATCGACCATCCACGAAGGACCCACTCTTGTTGATCCTCAATCTCTATAAGAACCTCCATAAAAGTTACTCCATCGTCGATATCCAGCTCACCATGGTCGATGATGTGAGAAGGGTCATGCACGTATCTCCTCAGATGAGACACGTAGAAGACGCCCTGCACCCAGTGCCACTGAGGTGGAAGAGCTAAGTGGTATTCCACCTCGCCAACTCTACTGAGGACCTAAAATGTTCCGATGAATCTCAGAGATAACTTACCGCCTCGGCCAAATATTTGTAGACCTCATCGGGGTAAGACCTGTAGAAAGACGTGGTCGCCATCCTCGAAATCCAAAGGTCTCCTTCTTCTACCGGCATATGACTTATGCCTGCTTTGTGTAGTCTTCATCCACTCCTAGATCATCTGTACCTTCTCTGTGGTAGCTTGTACCATCTCTGGTCCCACTAGTGCTAACTCCCCTAGGTCAGTCCCGCACAAAGGTGATCTGCAAGGTCATCCGTAAAATGCCTCAAAAGGTTCCATATTAATGGTGGAGTGATAGTTGTGGTTGTATCCAAACTCCACCAAAGGTAAGTGATCCTCCTAGCTGTGACCGAAATCGGGAAAACAAGCCCGCAACATGTCCTTGAGGGTATGAATGGTCCACTCAGTCTGACCATTCGTCTGAGAATGGAAGGCAGTTCTCAAACGAAGCTGCATCCCGAAAGCCTCTTACAACCCCTTCCATAGCCGGGAAGTAAAATGTGCATCACGATCGTATACAATCATTGAGGGTACTCCATGTAACTACACAATCTCCTATACATAGAGTCATCCCAAAATTTCTACTGAACCCATCTCTCTGATCGGTAGGAAGTGAGCTCACTTGGTGAGTCGGTCGACGATCACCCAAATCGAGTCATGTCCCATGGATGTACGTGGATTTCCTGACACGAAGTCCATGGATATCTCATCCCACTTCCACTCTGGGACCTCTAAAGGCTGAACCAAGACTGCTGGTATCTAATACCCCACCTTCACTTGCTGACATGTGAGGCACTGAGAGACAAACTCTGCTACTTCTTTCTTTATTCCCAGCCACCAGTGCTGTCGTCGGAGATCCTGGTACATCTTCGCCGCTCTTGGATGTACTTCTAGAGAGGGTGTGTGGAACTCCCTCAACACTTCCTCCTAAATGTTGACTCAATAATATTTTCCTTATGAATTTTCCACTCCTTCAATCTTGGGGGAGATTGGTGAGTCATTAAGGTTTTCCTTATGAATTTACCATTCCTTGTTGTTTTGAAAATCACAAACACCTTATCTCAAGACAAAACTCTCTTTACCCTATGTTTTACTTCTATAAGGAAAAATATTCTTCCCCAAGGAAATTTATCCTTACCATGTTTATTGTTCATATCAAAAATTTTCTAAATGTAAAATTCAGTTTGAAATCGAAACCTCAGAATCCAATAATTACCTAGATATGAAGCATTCTGTTTTAGGATCCGAATTCTTAGAATTCTCAGAATTCTGGTTACGAACTCTTCTGAGTTCTAACTCTGAATTCTGAATACAAATTCTGGATACAAATTATTCAAATTTATGACTCTGAATTCTGAATACAAATTCTGGATACGAACTCTTTAGAGTTCTAACTCTGAATATGAATTATGGATACAAACTCTTCAGAGTTATGACACAAAATTATGAATAAGAATTCTAAATACAAATTCTGGATACAAACTTCTCTGTGTTCTGACTCCGAGTTCTGATTATGAATTCTGGTTACAAACTACTCTGAGTTTTGACTCTGAGTTCTCTGAATATAGACTCTGAAATCTTATCAGTTCTGACTCTGAATTCTCATGAACTCCGACTCCAAAAATTGTAAGTCCAGATTCTGAATTTCCTTGAAATTCAGACTCCGGAATTCTATATAATTCAGGTTCGGAATTCCAAGAAAACAGAATCGGAATATCCTTGTATTATAGACTCCGAATTCAATTTTTGGATAGACTTTGAACTTTCATATTTACTCACATTCCGAATATCATATTTTAGTTATGATCACACTTGTTTTGTTGTAAAACAATGTCGTGCTTTCAGTTATCAACTAACCATTGTTTGAGTGACACTTATACAGGTCCCTCCAAAATTCATGGAAAATATGACCGTTGGAGGAGGGAGTCCGCCGTTGGAGTTGTGCCTATAAATAAGATCTCATTTGAAAGATATCAGGACTTTTGGAATTTTTGAAGCTCAGAACTTTCTAAAGTGATTTCTAGAGAGATAGGCTCTTATAAAATCTCAGACTTCATGAAAAAAGTTTGAATGGCTTGTTCAACCTTTGCTTCATGCAGATTTTATTTGTGCGACTCTGATTATTTTTGTGTACAATCGAAGGCTTTCAGGGATAGGAAGACAGAGGTTCTGACTACCTTAAAGTTGAGGGCTTGCGGGGATAGCAAGACAGACTCCAATCTTCTTATCAAGGGCTTACCCTGGTGTGGGTAAGACAAACTTTCTTGAAAGTATAAATCAAGGGACCTTTATCCAAGGTTTTTGGATAACCATCTCTTTGGGTTAAAAGAGTTACTACTTGTTACTTGTAGTTTTCTATTTTTCCGATGTACTATTAGTTGTTGAGGAAATTATAATCTTCTTATACTTCCTTATACTTGTACTCTGATTATATAGGATTCTATATGCTTTATGGTAGAATCTTAGTTGTTGTAAACTTTGGTTAAGTTTCATTTTCGGAATCACTTTTCCAGAATCAAGCACGTTTTTAGAGCTTAGAGGTGTTGTGAATTTTGGTTATGTAAAAAATTTACTTAGGGATTTTTAAAGTGTAAAATTCACCTTCCCCCCTCTTGTATTTGAGAATCTCATGTTTACATATTCGATCCTACATTTGGTATTATATAGTATATCATACTCACATACTATCTCAATAATTGGTATCAGAGGTGGTGAACTCTGAATTAATCTCATGATTAGATTCAAAAGAAAATTCTCAGAATTGAACTTCTAGATTCACACTTTTTCGGAATCAGTTTTTCGGACTCGTATAGTTCGGATTCATTTTTGCTTAGAGATACTCTTGTTTTAAATTTTCCTTGCTTAGGAATATTTTACTTGTTCACAAACATTTTCTATTAACAAGTTTTTGTGGAAAGAATCTTTTTTAAGATGATAGGAATCAATTTTGGTTCCATAGACAATCTCAATCCAACTAGACCACCTATCTTTGATGGAAATGATTACGAATATTAGAGAGATCGCATGAAGACTTTAATTATAAATATTGGAATTGATAATTTTGTTATGCTTACTGGAGGATATAAAATTCCTAACAAAGAAGTTAGTACCTTTACCAATCAATAAAAGCATGAATATCAACTGAATTATAAGGTACGCAATACTTTGCTTTATTCTATGACTAGAAACATATATTTCCAAATTTCATCTTGTGAAGCAGCAAATTATATATGGAAGAAACTTGAAGTTACACATTTTGGAACTTCCAAAGTAATTGAAACTAGAAGATCCATGCTCAGAGCTGAATATCATGGTTTCTACTTTCCTTATGGAGAACCCATATGTAAGGTGCAACAAAGATTCATAAATATTGTGAATAGTTTAAAATACATTGGTGAAAAAGGATTAGATGATGAATCACTTTTTAATAAGATCATAGACATCATGCTAAATGAGTGGGAATCCAAAAGGACTGCTATTGATGAGAACAGAAAGGTTACTCAAATCTTCTTAGATGAATTGTTTGGAACTCTTCTTCAGTATGAGACTAGAATGAAGAGAGATGCTGATAACGTAAAGAAGAAGAATGGAAATGGCAGTGTTGCTTTTACTACAACTTCTAATCATATGAAATCCAAGACTCATGAGAGAGTTACTAGATCCAAATCTAAGAAATTTGTTATCCAATCTGAATCTAGTGGAAGTGAATCCTCAGAAAATGAATTAGCAAATCTTACTTGAAGGATGAACAAGATAGCTGGATAGAGGAACTTTCAATCCAGATATAAGAAAAAGGAAAGTAAAGACAAGAAATATTCAAAAGTCACATGTTATGAATGCAAGAGATATGGACACATAATACCTAATTGTCCTATGATTAAGAGAAAAGAAAGAAAGGAAAGGCATTCTGAGAGAAACAGAAAGAAGTATTACAAGGATAAAGATAAGAAAGTCTTGAAACAAAATGACACCTGGAGTGCCAATAGTGGAGACTCCTCAAATGAATCTTCAGATTATGAATCTTATGGAAAAAATAATCTTGGTCTAATAAGAAGGCTACCTATTAAAAATCATTGCTTAATGGATAAGGTACATAATGCTGAATCATTGAACAATGTTTCTTTGAATACTAATGATAGTAAATATTATAACTCTTCGGATGAAGAATCTTCTTTTGATGAAGATAATACATTACATTCCTATGAATAAGTTTCTAGGTTTTCCAAACTTATTGAGATTGAGAATTCAAAACTCATGAAAAAACTTGATAAGTCAAATTCTAGGAATACTATTATTACCAAGAAAATATCAGATCTTTCTAAATATCTTGATAAGAAAAATTCTGATTTTGAAAGTATTTCAAAAAATCTTGAGGAAGTAAGTTCTAAGAAGAATAAACTTTCCAATGATTTAGAAAACATAATTTCTAAGAAAAATGTTTTTGAGCCTATATCTAGTTCAAAATAAAATGTTTTTTAAGACAAGAACTTGGTTATCAAACTCAAATATAAAATATTTTCGTTGAGGAAGTGTTTGTCAAACTTTACCTTAGGTAAAGAAAATTTTGATAAAATGTATTCTCAAATCCGACCTCTAAGGAATAGTTTTGGTTTTGGTTATATTGGTTCTACACCAATTTTTAGTAACAATTACTTTGTTCCTAAAAGTGATCCATCCTATACTAAGTGTCATTTTGGTGGACATTGGGGAAAGAATTGTTCTCTAAACAAAAACCAGTCTTTAGGATTCCATAAATCCTATTTTTCTTAGAAGATGTGGGTGCCCAAAATTTTTCTTTCTAAAATTTCTGGATCCAAGAAAGTTTGGATTCTGAAATTCTAACTCTTTTGTTTTCAAGGAAATAGAAAAAATACCAACATCAATACGTGTTACATGGATAGTGGATGTTCCCGACATATGACTGGTAACAAATACTATTTTGAAAAGATTATCAAGACGAAAGGAGGGAAAGTAAATTTCGGAGATAATGCTCATAGAGAAATTATTGGTATAGGTAAAATCATTCTTCTTGGAAAAACATTAATTTCAAATGTTTTATTTGTTAAGGGTCTTAAGAACAACCTCATTACCATAAGCCAATTATGTGATTAAGGATACCTTGTGAATTTTAGGAATGAAAAGTTCCTAGTACACAATACCAAGGAAGAGTTTATTCTTCCTACCCATAGGCAAGAGAATGTTTACACACTAAACTTAGAAGACCTTAGGAGCCAAGACTTACCTTTCCTTAGTGCAATGGAAGATCATTCTTGGTAATGGAATAGAAGGTTAGGTCACTGTAACCTTAAGAACTTATGAAAACCTTCTAAGAAAAGATTAGTTAAGGATCTACCGGAGCTTAGATTTGATTCTTCAAAAGTTTGTGACCCTTTTCAGTATGGAAATAAACATAAATCAAGTTTTAAATCAGTCAATGAAGTATCAACTACTGATGCATTACAGCTATTGCATATGGATCTTTTTGGTCCAACACAAACTGGAAGCATTGGAGGCAAGTACTATGTATTTTTCTTGGTTGATGATTACACTAGATTTATGTGGGTCTATTTTCTAGCAAAGAAGTCTGAAGCCTTCTCTTATTTCAAAAGTTTTAGAGCCCAAGTTAAAAATGAGAAAAACCTTACATTGAAAAATATTCATAGTGATCATGGAGGAGAATTTAAAAATTCTGATTTTGAAACATTTTGTAGTAAAAAAGGCATTACTCATAACTTCTCAGCACCCAGACCACCTCAACAAAAATGGTATTGTTGAAAGAATAAATAGAATTCTTCAAGAGATAACTAGAACCATGTTGAGTGAGTATTCTATAGACAAAATTTTTGGGCTGAAGCTGTAAGTACTGCTTGTTATACTATAAATCGAGTTTTGATTAGACCTTTTCCTAATAAAACTCCTTATGAGTTGTGGAATGGTAGAAAACATAGACTTTCCTACTTTATGGTTTTTGGCTTCAAGGTATTAATTCTGAATACTAATGATAATCTACATAAATTCTCACCAAAATCTCATGAAGGAATTTTCTTAGGCTACTCCACAACTTCTAAGGCATATAGAGTTTTCAATAAAAACACTTGCACTGTTGAAGAGACAGTACATGTTAAATTTGATGAAACTTATCCTTTTTTTAAACAACCCCAACCTACATCCTTGGATGTGTTTCCAAAAACTAATTATCAACCTTTGATAGAAGATCCTTCTGATAATTAAGATTTTCAAGAATATACTACTGAAACATTTACCCTAGAAGATTTCCTACCCTATGTTGATGAATAGGTTTTACAAAACCCAAATCAGTCATTTCTCAAGAATCATCCCAGTGATAGCATCATTGGTGATGTAAATCAACCTGTAAAGACTATAAGTTCCTTAAGAAATGAAGTGGAACATCTAGTATTCCTTTCCCAATTAGAACCAAAAAATCACTGATGAAGCTTTACGTGATGATGATTGGATTAAAGACATGCAATATGAACTAAATGAATTCGAAAAGAATAAAGTCTAGAACTTGGTTGAAAGACCAAAGGAAACTTATGTTATTGGTGTAAAATGGGTCTTCAAAAATAAGTGTGATGAAAATGGAATCATTGTAAGAAATAAATATTGATTAGTTGCTAAAGGCTATAATCAACAAGAAGGAATGGACTATGAAGAAACCTATACTCCAGTAGCTAGACTTGAATCTATTTGTATTTTACTTGCCTTTGCAGCATTCTTCAATTTAAAACTTTTTCAAATGGATGTGAAATGTTCTTTCCTTAATGGTTATGTTCAAGAGGAAGTTTTTGTTGAATAACCTCCTGGCTATGAAAATACAAAACATCCTGGTCATATTTTTAGACTTACCAAAGCTCTATATAGACTTAAACAAGCCCCTCAAGCTTAGTATGATAGAATTACATGATTTTTGCTTCAAAATAACTATGTCAAGGGAAATTCATATCCAACCCTTTTTATAAAGAAAGATAAGAAAAATGTTTTTATTGTTCAAATTTATGTTTATGACATTATATTTGGTTTAACTCAGCAATCTTTAACTGATTCCTTTGAGGATCTAATGAAATATGAGTTTGAAATGAGTATGATGGGTGAGTTAACATTTTTCCTTGGTTTTTGAATTTCTCAAAAACCAGAAGGAATATATATTTCCCAAAATAAGTATATTAAATATCTTCTTAAAAAGTATGGATATGACAACACTAAGAGTATAAGTACTCCCATTGATACCTCAAACACACTTCATCATGATGAAGCTGGGAAACCAGTAGATCAAATAACTTTTAGAGGTATGATAGGAAGTTTACTTTACTTTACAGCCAGTCATCTAGAATTAATGTTTTCAGTATTCTTATGTGTAAGATATCAATCCAATCCTAAGGAATATCACTTAAAGGTAGTGAAAAGAATTTTTCGCTACTCAAAGGGAATCATGGATTTAGGACTCTTTTATACTTCTGGAAATGATTTTTTTTTTTAAAAGTTTTTCAAATGCCGACTTTTGTGGTTGTAGATTGGATAGAAAGAGTACATCCAGAACTTTTCATTTCTAAGTAGATTCATTACTTTCTTGGTCTTGCAAGAAGAAACACTCAGTAGCACTTTCCACTGTAGAAGATGAATATGTAGTAGCTGGAAGTGGTTGTCCTCAAGTGTTGTGGATGCAACACACACTCACAGACTATGGTATGATTTTTACCAAAACACAAATATTTTGTGATAATACAAGTTCCATTGCCCTAAATAAACACTCTACAATCACTCTCGTACAAAGAACATAGATATTAGGCATCACTTTCTTAGGGATCACACACAAAAAGGAGATATCATTCTTCAATTTATCGAAATGTAAGATCAACTTGCTGATATTTTCACAAAATCTTTACCCTCTGATATATTTTAATACATTAAACAGAAGTTAGGAATGATAACCATAAGGTAATCCTCCTCAATAACTTCTTATTTAAACAATCTCTTTATAGTAATAAACTCCTTTTCATAGGGGGGGTACATTTGTTAATGAAGTTTTTCATATTTTTCGTAATGTAGTTTTTCATATTTTCCGTAATGAAGTTTTTCATATTTTTTGTAATGATATTTTTTCATATTTTTCGTAATGAAGTTTTTCATATTTTTCGTAATTTAGTTTTTCATGTTTTTCGTAATGTTAGTTTTTCATATTTTTCATAATGATAGTTTTTCATATTTTTCGTAATGATAGTTTTTCATATTTTAGGTAATGATATTTTTTTCATATTTTTTGTAACGAAGCTTTTTGTACTTAAGATTTTCATAATGAAGATTTCTGTAATGAATATTTTCGTAATGAAGATCTGTGTACTCATTTTTTTTCATACTCAAATTTTTTTCGGAATCTAAAGACCTTCAAGAAGAACTTTCCTCAATACGAATAATTCTTATGACAGTCTGAAAGGTATGATTCTTTCTTGAGTTTTAGTAATTACCTTTTACTTGCTGGTAGTTTCTTTTTTTCTAAATTTCTCAGATTCTTGTTTCCTTAAATCCGAATGTTTTCTTTTAAAAACCTAAAAAGATTGGATCCTAACAAATTTTCCTTGCGGCTATTATTTCAACCGTCGGATCAGATCAAGAGATTTATCAGCCATTGGATTCAGATGGTAAGTTCAATCGTCACTTCAAAACCTATAAAAAGGGGACCCTGATGGTTGTACCACATCGGTTTTCAAATCATTTGCGTATCAAAGCTCTACCCAACTTCAAAATCCTGTTTCGTATTCTCATAGTTTTCATAAGTCTGAATGTCTGCTAAAATTCCTTCTCAACAAATGTCTTTTGTCAAGATGATTTCGGAGTGGAAAATTTACAGGGAGAGGATGGTACATCTGAAATTCTTTAATAAGTATGAATCTATTATCTCAAAGAATATCAGGCTTAATGGGTGGGAGAGTATATCCATTTCAAAGATAGGAGCTCTGGATGTTTTGTATCTGGATCTAATTATAGAATTCTATGAATAAGTTTTCTTTTTCAAAGAAGATGGAAGAGAAAAATTTTCCTTCAAGAGTTATGGAAAAACTTATTCACTCTCTTACACCAAGGCTGCTAGATTGGTGGGGATATCATATAAAGGGGAGGTAGAGTTTTTCTCCCCCAAGCTATCGGATGTTCAAGGTAGTTTCGTAAAGTTGAAGGATATGGAATGCCTTGGACTTACTAATGTCAAGACCACAAAAATTTCCCACTTGTCTACCAACAATAAGATCCTATAGTTATAGGTTCAAGTTCATATCGTACCGAGAAAGGGTGGCAAGGACACTCTTAAGAAAAGTGATATGTATATCTTAGACTTTTTGGTAAATCTAAGGAAAATCAATTTGATGAAGCATATTCTCATTATGATAGAGAATATCAAGAATGGGAATCTCAGAGCATAGATAATCATGTATCCTGCTCTACTCTCTAAATTGATAGTTAGGTGCCTTGAATCTTTCAAGATCCCCTGTAGTTTCAATCCGAGGAATTGAAAAGTAATGTTAATCATTGATGATACCCTTAAGAGGATGAAAGTAGGTTTTTCTAAGGAGTTAAGTCAGTTTTATGATCAACCTGAGGATGAGGCAGAATTTGTTCTGAAAAATGTTGAAGAAGTTGAACCATCGAAGAAGGTTGGAAAGAAGAGGAAACTAAAGTAAGTGGAAGAAATGGAGAAAACCCCTAAGGCCAAAGAAGCTCAATCCGCACCTCCAAAGCCCAAAAAATAGAAAGCCTATCCGAATGAAGTGGTTTCCAAATAGAGGGAGGATAAAATGACTCAGAAGGAAGGGGAACCAAAATTTGGCCTAGCCCTTACAGAGGCCAAAGTACTGAAAGAAAAAGCTGCTGAAGAGCTTGAGAAGCAATCCAAAGAGAAGAAGCAAAAGAAGAAGATTTCAGATTCAGAGATTGTGTAATCTCTTTTGAAGGCTATTGAAGTTTCATCCTAGAACATTCCCATACCAAAAACCTTTTTAGTTGAACCATTACCTAAGACACTGAGAAAAAATTTAATGACTCCGGAAAAATCACAAGAAAAGGTTGTTGAACAGATAGAAGCTATGGAAGAAGTGTAAGAAAAGGAGGAAAGTAGTAATTGCACTGATGATCTGATTAAGAAAGTTGAAGATTATCATGAGAAGGAAAGTGCTTTCGAAAAATTTTCAATCCGTACATCTCAAGACAGATCTTCAAAACTTTCTACTCCTGTAATAGATGATAAGGGTGAAGAAGAAGTAAACAAGTTATCTGAGGAAGAGAGTCATAATCATGAAGTCATTCTTTCTGAAGACATTGAGGCAGGAGCTGAAAAAGAGAAAATTTATGAAGATAATATTGTACAGTTATCTGGCAGTGAGCATGAATATCCTGATGAATAAGCTATTCTGAGAAGAAATAAGGGGAAACAAGTGGTTGTTGATACCCCAACCAAATATATTTTGAGGAAGAAGGAAGCTGGAGGATCCTCTAAGAGGAAGCTGGTAGAGCTAGAGGAAGAACCATCTCCAAGAAAAATGTCAGATTCGAAGTCATCATCTTTAGGCCATGATTTTGTCATTCACTCCCTGAAGAAGCTAGTGGACACCATTATGATCTTTTTAGCAATTGACTCTAGATGCCAGATGCTCTAGCATAACATGAATCAGAAATCAGACTCTATATCCATGGTGATGGATAGGTGTGTAAATATTGAGGCCAAACACAAGAATTTTCTTATCAACTATGAATCCCACAGAAAATCTTGCAAGAAAATGACCAGCTGGTCAAATAAAATCGTTTAAGACTTGAGAGAGCTTGATCAATTTCAAAAAGATGTCAAGGAAGCCTTTGATACCGAAGACACCAAGATCAAAGATCTTATAAACATCTTTCAAGAAAATCTAAATCTTGAAAAAAATTCTCGGATTCAGGATTTCAAAGATTTGAATGGGAAGTTGAATTTTGTTGTCCAAAGTTGGAAAATAGAAAGGGATCTCCGGATCGAGTTAGAATAAACTCTAGTGAAGCAAGATGAATTGATTAAGGCTCAAGAAGAGGCCCTGAAGGCACAAGATAATAGGATCAAAGTCTTAGAAAAGCAAGCTGAGGAGGATCACAAAGAATTAAAGAATCTGAAAACCATCGTGAAGAAGCTGATACCCAAGGAAAAAGAAGAAAAATAGACCCAAATCTGATCTTTTGTTGTATCTATTTTTCCTTGTATAAATACTTCCTATCCCAATGAAATTGTGGATGCTTGTTTTTTTTGAATGTTTTTACTAATATTTCAGGTACCATATTTTTTTCCATTCCCTCAAACTCTTCTTGAAAATCACAAAGGGGGAGAAGGAAAAATAATTCTAATTAAAAAAATAAATATCCCTAAGTAAGGGGGAGTTTATCAAAGGGGGAGTTCTGATTATGAAGATTTCCTTATTAAAGATAAATGAAAACTCTCATTCCTGAAATCTAGAATATGATCCTTATATTTCCAAAGCCTAAGGGGGAGTTAGTCGTATTCATCTTTAACAATGAGAAAAGGGAGATAAGGTTTATTTCAAAGTCTAGAAAATTTTTATAAGTCCTTATATTCTTTTATGTAAGGATGTTTGTGATTTCCAAAAAGGGGGATATTGTTGATTCAATAAGTTTTTCATTATGAATTTTCCATTCCTTCATACTTGGGGGAGATTGGTGAGTCATTAAGGTTTTCCTTATGACTTTACCATTCCTTCTTTTTTTTTAAATCACAAACACCTTATCTCAAGGAAAAACTCTTTTTTACCCTATGTTTTACTTCTATAAGGAAAAATTTCCTTCCCCAAGGAAATTTATCCTTACCATGTTTATTGTTCATATCATAATTTTTCTAAATATAAAATTTGGTTTGAAACAAAAACCTTAGAATCCTATAATTACCTAGATATGAAGCATTCTATTTTAGGATCCGAATTCTCAGAATTCTCAGAATTCTGGTTACGAACTCTTCTAAGTTCTGACTCTGAATTCTGAATAAGAATTCTGGATAGGAACTCTTCAGAGTTCTTACTCCGAAATCTGAATACGAATTTTGGATACAAACTCTTCAGAGTTCTGACTCCGAATTATGAATATGAATCTTGGATATGAACTCTTCAGAGTTCTAACTCCAAATTCTGAATACGAATTCTGAATACGAATTCTAGATATGAACTTCTCTATGTTCTGACTCCGAATTCTGATTATTAATTATGGTTACAAACTACTCTGAGTTCTGGCTCCGAGTTCTCTAAATATAGACTCCGAACTCTTATGATTTCTGACTCTGAATTCTCGTGAACTCCAACTCCGAACTTTGTAAGTTTAGATTCCAAATTTTCTTGAAATTTAGACTTCAGAATTCTATAGAATTCTGGTTGCAAATTCCTAGATAACAGAATCCGAATATCCTTGTATTATAGACTCCAAATTCAATTTTTGGATAGACTCTGAACTTTCATATTTACTCACATTCTGAATATCATATTTTAGTTATGCTCACACTTGTTTTGTTATAAAACTATGTCATGCTTTCAGTTATCAAATAACCATTGTTTGAGTGACATGTGTACAGATCCCGCTGAAATTCAAGGAAAATATGACCATTAGAGGAGGGAGCCGACCATTGGAGATGTGCCTATATATAGGAGATCATTTTAAAGAGCTCAAGATTTTTGTAATTTTTGAAGCTCAGAACTTTCAAAAGTGATTTCTAGAGAGAGAGGCTCTTATAAACTCTCAAGCTTTGTGTAGAAAGTTTGAAAGGCTTGTTCAACCTTTGCTTCATGCAGATTTTCTTTGTTTAACTTTGATTGTTGTTGTGTACAATCGAGGGCTTCTCGGGATAAGAAGATAGAGGTGTCGACTGCCTTAAAGTTGAGGGATTGTGGGGATAAAAAGACAGACTCTGATCTTCATATAGAGGGCTTACCCTGGTGTGGGTAAGACAGACTTTCTTGAAAGTATAAATCAATGTGCCTTTATCCAAGGTTTTTGGATACCCTTATCTTTGGGTTAAAAGAGTTACTACTTGTTACTTGTAGTTTTCTATTTTTTCACTGTACTTTTAGTTTTTGAGGAAAGTATAATCTTCTTATACTTTCTTATACTTGTAATATGATTATATAGGATTCTATATGCTTTAAAGTAGAATCTTAGTTGTTGTAAACTTTGGTTAAGTTTCATTTATCGAATCACTTTTCTGGAATCAAGCAAGTTTTTAGAGCATAGAGGTGTTGTGAATTTTGGTTATGAAAATATTTCCTTAGGGATTTTTAAAGTGTACAATTCACCCCCCCCCCCCTCTTGTATTTGAGTATCTCATGTTTACATATTCGATCCTACATTTTCTATTATAGAGTATATCATACTCACATACCATCTCAACACTGAAGTGACACTGGTACCATGGTATGTCCTCTGAAGAGGATGAGGTGCTCCCTACCTTTAGAAAATCCATCAGGTGCATGTCCTGTGGATATCTGAGAAGGTCGTGCCTCATAGTCAGCATCTCCAAGTTGTGCCTCCCAGACTCATTGAAGAAGTGGGGGAGTGACTGTAAGAGATTGTAGAAAAGTTGCTCCATCTCTATCCACAATGGATATCTATAAAGCGGCCAGCTACTCTGTCGCCTCACCTAGCAGTTGTATACCAGACCTCCTGTTGAGTGCATCTGCTAAAACGTTTCCCTTCCCAGGAGTACATACTATATCGAAGTCATAGACCTAGAGGAACTCAAGCCAACATCCCTATCTCAAGTTTAGGTCCTTCTGAGAGAAGATATACTTGGGACTCTTGTGATCAGAGTACACTATAAAATGCTCACCCATCAGATAGTGTCGCCACATCTTCAAGGCGAAGACCACTGCTACTAACTTCAGTTCATGGGTAGCATAGTTTTGATCGTGTTTTCTCAGCTATAGAGAACCATATGTAATCATTGCTCACTCCTGCATCATAACACATCCGATTTTGGTCCCTGATGTGTCACAGTAGACTACATACCCTACACCCTCCTACAGTAGCCTCAAGATGGGGTCACTAGTCAGCCTCTACCTCAGCACCAGAAAAATCTGTTGGCATCTCTCCGACCAAACGAAGGGTTGCCCCTTCTTAGTCAAGGCTGATAGTGGTGCTGCTATTCTGGAGAAATCTGGCACAAACCTCCGGTAATATCTATCCAAAACCAGGAAACTCCGTACCTCCGTCGCACTCCTAGGTGGATCCCAAGAAAGTACTTCCTCAATCTTCACTGGATCTACTTCAACTCCAGCCTCCGATATGACATGTCCCAGAAAGTGAACCTCTCAGATCCATTACTGGCACTTCGAGAGCTTACCATAAAGCTGGTGCTATCGGAGTGTGTCTAGTACTACCTGCAAATGATAGGCATGCTCCTCCTGAGTAGTTGAGTAGATCAGAATGTCATCGATGAAGATTATTACAAAGCGATCAAGGTATGGCTGAAAGATCCTGTTCATGACTCCCATGAACACTGTTGGATCATTGGTCATGCCAAATGGCATAACCAAGAACTTGTAATGGTTGTACCGACACCTAAAGGTCATCTTATGCACATCCTCATCTCATACTCTAAGCTAGTGATAGCTAGATATGAGGTCTATCTTTGAGAACCAATGTGCTCCCTTCAGCTGATCAAAGAGGTCGTCAATCCTCGGAAGTGGGTAATTATTCTTCACGGTCACCTAGTTCAGGTGCCGATAGTTAACACAAAGTATCAAGCTCCCATCCACCTTATTGGTGAAAAATATCAGGGCTACCCAAGGAGAAACACTAGGTTGGATGATTCTCTTTTCCTGTAAGTACTCTAACTGTACCCACAGCTTATGAAGTGCCGTGGGATCCAGCCTATATACTGGTTTAGATATCATTGTTGTCCGAGGGTACAAGTCAATGTAAATTTCCACCTCTCTATGAGGAGGTAGACCTGGAACATCATCAGATAATACATCCGCGTACTGGTCCACCACTACAGGATAGCTCGGACTCTCCACATCAACAGCTCTGAGGGTATGGCTAGACAACTGATGAGTGATTGGCTGCACTCTCCTCCAGGTATGTCCATCCAATGCTGTAAAGGCTCCCTTCTCACTAGTGAAGGTAAACCCGGTCCCATCCGTGCAGACACACTGCACCTTGTGCCTAAAACAATCTATTTTAGCATGGACTGTTGATAACCAATCCATACACAAAATGACATCGTAAGGCCTCGACGCCACTACTAGGAGATCCCAGCCGAAGATCTAACCTCCTAGAGTAAGCTCACACTACTATCACCAGTGCGTAATCATCGAATCTGCTCTTGTAGGTGTCTCAAGCCATAAGGATCAAGCCAATAGCTCCATCGGAATCTTCGAGCTCCTAACGAGGGCAGTGGAAATAAAAGAATGACTGGAACTTGTGTCTATAAGTACTGCAGCTACGGTGGAGTAGACACATTTTGTACCTTTTATCATCTCTAGAGCGTCGTGATCGTAGGCCTCAACTGGATGGAGCTGAGCTCTCCCCTGTTCACTTGCTCCCTATGGTCAGGGTGGACCTCCTGGTGGTGGTGGCAGTAACATCTCAAATCGTCGCCCACCGCCAGCTGCACGGCTAGCTCTCCTACCACATCTACCTGCTCCCTGAGGACCTCCTCGATTGAACCTCTATCTCTTCATGGGCGGTCCCTCGAGCATCTTCTGATCATCTATATGACGGCTCGGATAGTCACGAGCCATGTGACCCTACCCTCTGTATGAGAAACACTACCCGCTCCTGGTATAACTTGCTCCACCTTAGGTGCCCCGCACAACCAATCCTGAGTCATGCAGTCGTCCACCTATAGGTCTGGTCCTCTTGGACCTCTATGACGTCTGTCTGCTTCCAGCTGCAGAAGACTCTGCTATGTGATGACTAGTAGTGGGTCTCGCTGCTGGTGATTGCTCAGCAAGGAAACTCTCCACCAAGAGGGATCTCTCTAATACCCCCACCTGAGTCGGGATGCTGAGTGAGATTATCAAAGCCCTGATCTCTCACATAATCCCATGATCGAAAGTATGGGCCCTAAAGAAAGGGTCTCACACCATATCTGTGGAGTAGCGTGAGAGGTCAGTGAACCTCGTTGAGTAATGAGCCACAGTCATGATGCCCTGCTACAGATGAAGAAGCTCCTCTATCCGCATTGCGCGAAGAGTCGCTGGGACAAACTCTGCCCAAAACAGGCTCTTGAAGTCTGCCCAAAAAAGCATCACCTCGTCTTGAACCTGGAGCATCAATCTCTACCATCTGCCTGATGCTGCCTGTAGAAGGCTGACGGCAAGGATCACCATGAGATCGGCTAGTGTCCCTACGAGTTGGAAGACTCTCACCACAGCCTCCATCCAATCCTCAGCCGCCTGTGGTTCTGTCTCTCCCCTGAATCCGGGTTGCCTCTGGTGATGGAACTCGTGCAACATGCTCAAGCGGTGTGCACCATATGCTGCTAGGGCTGGAGGCATTGGTGGTCCAACGGGGAGTGGTACCGCTGGTGCCTCTACTAGAAAAGGGCCTTGCACCGAGGTCTCGTCACTCGGTGGGATATCAGTGCGTACAACTCTCGGAACCCTAGCCAGCTATCCGTGTGGAGGAATCCTGAAAATAAACAGGTGCTCCATGGTTAATAATTTATACCTGGTGAGATGACTCAAGAGATAACAAAGAGAACTTTTAAAAACTCACATGCAATCAGTTTTTTCATGGACTGAGTCAAAAATCAGAAGTCAGGGTCCTAGTGTATGGATACGTTGGCCGCCGTACCAACACTGGATTCCCTGAATTGAAAACCGCACTCATTACCCTTAACACTATTGCTTTATAGGAAAGATCAAATTCCTAGTTATTTGGTAGAACCGACTCCTCTGATACCAATTTGTCACAACCCATCTCCTGGGGCATGTGCCATGACTACCCCAAGCCCGCCTTCCATAGGCCAGGGGCTGGAGACGAGCACCGAAGGTGTATTCCCTAAAATTGGGAAGGTATTGCCTTTATAACCTGTAAGCACACATAACCAAGCACACAACAAGATAGGAACACAAGTAAACTAAACTGTAAACATAGTGAGTGCAGTATGTAAAAGGGGCAAGAATACAAGCCCAACTGGAAAGTGCAAGTACCACTGTGATACAAAACAACTGAGGAAAAGGGAAAGATAGCTACTTGATCATCCTCTGAGGTTCCTACCTGAAGCATAGGTATAGATCGCCTCCTCAGCACTCCACGTCCACCTGTCACCTCTGCATACAGACACGCCGGATGGTCCACCTCTAGGTACCATCTTGTCCGGGTACTCTCAACCTCATTCAGCGATGTTCGTCATCTGCATCCAACACAACAAGGTATGGGCATAGCCCTTGTAGGGGTGAGAATAATAATGCTCAGTAGAGACCCTGAGACCCTCTAGGTCTCACAAAATCAGTCAAGAATAAATCAGAAAGTATGAAATCAACAGATAACCTTACTTAGGTATATTCCCATACATATAACTAAGTTATCAAGTAATCCATCTCAATCATGAGGAAAACATAGAGGTACTGACTCAGCTGACACCATGATTTATTCTAGGGGTAGTATCAAGTAACATTCTCAGTCACAATGTCGAACACCTCGGCTGTTGGAGAAATACTCCTCTATCGAGTACAGTGGTCATGTCGCATCACACAGAGGCACTTCCCACTAAACTTGGATTGTTGAGGTACTCCTCCTGTCGATTACCGTGGGTCTGCCACGTCACCAAGGTGCTCCCCACTGTGGGTCTGCCGCGTCACCAAGGCACTACCCCTCGTGGTCTGCTGAGTTACTCATTTTTTCGAGTACCGTGGGTCTGCCAAATCACCAAGGCACTCCCCACCATGGGTCATCTGTGACACCAATGCGCTCCCCACTGGGCCTGTCAAGTCACTCCGAGTCGAAACGGTCAGTAGTCGTCAAGTATCATCCAGCCACTGGGTTACCACACTATACTCACTCATCTCTGGGGGGATCCACTCCACAAGCTACTAGTCGATACTCCAAATTCCATGAAGTCCCATGAAGTAGTATCTCAAAGGTCCGCCACATCATAGGGGTCTCAATGTAACAAACAACTCATCAATTGGACGCTCAATCTATGAGTTATTAGCCTTTTAGTCTCAGGGGCCTGGTTGGATTCATGCTCGATCCAACCTGAAATTTCCCCATATTAATCCAAAACACAGTGGGGTATCACTCAAAGGGACCGACTCACTCCAAGGTTCCCAACGCCACTAACGGTTTATCTAACGGATGTCTGGTGCCAAAGTTATGGCCAAAAGAATGTAATTGGGTCGTAGTGGGCTCGGGTCTGGTCCGACCTGGTTAGACCGACTCGGCCTGACCCAGCCTGGTCTGACTCGGTTTGGGTCGGCCCGGCCAGACCCACTGGATCTGGCCCGGCCCGTTAGGTTCATCCCGTCCCGCTGGGTGGCCTGACCTGCTAGGTCCGGCCCGGCAGGCCGTGAAAGGCCTCGGAGGGCTGCGGGTGGCGGCAGAGGGTGTTGCGAGGGCATGAGGCTGCGGGGCGGCTTGGCCGGGGATGGTGTTTTGGCCAAGGGGTGGCGGTCCAGCCGCATGGGGGTGGGGGGGACCGGTCGTGGGGCGGTGGGCCGGCCGCGGGGCGGCGGTCCAGCCGCGGGGAGGTCATACAGCCGTGGGGCGGTGTGGAGTTGCGGATGACAGCGGTGTCCACGGTCGACGCGGAGGCTGCGAGCCGGTGGCGGTGGCCGCAGGGCGGCGACGTTGCGCTGTCGCCTTTGTCACGGCTGGTAGTGGTGTCTGCAGCCGTTCTCGTGCCCCAACCATGGATGGTTGTCGTCCTACTCCATCACGAAGAACACCACAAGATTTGCAGAAGGGTCGGTCCATGTTGGTTTGGTCTGTACCCTCCGCATTAGGGTGGTAGCATATGGATCATCAAGAACATGAACATTAACTTCAAATCCTATTCTCCCACAATGATTATTCCCAACTCGCAAAATAAATAGAAGGGGTGTACATGGGAAGTGATAAAAAAATAGAAATAAAACCCTACCTCATTCGCTTGATGACATAGATGAGGTATGAAGGAAGAAGATGAATCGTTGGGAAAAGATGGACGTCAGCGTCATCGACGTTTTCCTCGATTGTCAGTTCGTACGTCGTTGGAGATCCTTTGACGGGGTTTGGAGAAGAAAACGTCTAAGGAGATGCATTCTTCATTGGCGTTCTTTGTTAGAGGGATTTTCTCCCAAAGATCCCCCTCTCCAAAATCCACCAAAATGAAATGGTATCCCCAAAATAATATATTATGTGATCTATTATGTTTGTTGGATTATAATTCAAATTGGGTTAATTAATCTCATAGGTTGGCACAATTAAAGTGGTGTGTTGGATAAATTATTGTGGAGGATGGTTGGCACAAATAATATTTGAGGAGTTGAAGAGTCTCTCCCACATTTAATGAGGGAGTTGATAGGTTTAGGCCTCAATTGTTCCCCACCACCATAACCTCTCATGGGAGGTTATTCTCGGGTGGTCCCCACCACCATAACCACTCATGGGAGGTTAAGGTCTGGTGGTCCCCACTTCTCAACTTCCACATGGGGATTTTAACAAATAAAATAAAAATAAAAGCTACACAGCTTTATTTTTATTTTATTCATTCACAAAAAACCCAAAAACTAACTTCCACCCTTGACCAACTATCGTCAAGGTGAAAGTCTCTTTAAGAGAATATCAGCGCTGCGAGTTCAACGGTGCCCTCAGATTTCAATTACGAGCACCGGTTCAAAAGTTAGAAAAACATGATCACACGTTTACTAAACGTACCTGAACAAGAGTTCAGAAATTCATTTCAGGCACTCGGGGCCTAGGAATCATGTGCTTTCAATTTTCGCGGACTCGTAAAATTCTCATTTATTTAAAAAAATTACATGGAAATTCTGGGTCTTTACAGATATAATGATGGTTTTAACTAATTTATATGATATTTATGACATTATTATACTTCTTTAATTATTATATCACATATAAATATTTATTTTCTATTATGTGGGGGACACAACAATGTCGCTTCTATGTACAGCGGACTACTGCCTCGCGTAGTGATTTGATTCCTTTTTCTCTCACACTTTACGTAGAAGGTATTAGGGATAAATTTAATGAATTTGTGATATATTTATGACATATAAATACTTATGGAAATATAATATCAAACCTAACTTCTTACCTTCTAATCTGTTGAAAAACAATAATGCCGCTCATGCATATGTGTGGACTACTACCTCCACATAACGATGTGAAATGTTTTTCATTTCATATTTACATGGATTATAATAAATATGGATTTTATTAATATAAATTATATATATAACATAATAATTATTCTATAAATTTCAATTAATATTTATTTTTCTTTTGGTCCATTTCTCAAGAAAATGGAAACAATGTTCATGTATATTTATGGTATGTCGTCTCCATGAACGGTGTAATGCATTTTATATATTTAACTTTTATGGATTACTCTAAATAAATATATAATGAATATATATTATATTTATATAATTTTTAAGATTATTTATATGATTAAACCAAGATAAATTTAAAATGAAATAAATTTATAAACCAAAACTCACATTAAAAATGAAGCAATTACCACCTGAAATAGTGATTTTAACAAAGAATGGTGTATAAACGGGAAATAAAATGTTATTAATAAATAATATATGGTATGATATGTTTTATTATTGTTTTATAATATATTTTTAATAATCATATATTTATAATATAGGATTTTTGAACACAAATGGAGGAAATCGGACTTGGGGTAAGGGTTTCTCATCTCATGTTTACTTCCGTGAGACCTATGTCATATTCACCACTTAGTTATTTTGTGTGGTTTATATACTTAACATTTTATTTGTTATATAATTAATACCTTTATATTCATGGTATTTAATATTTCATTTGAATTTATTTCTTTCATGGGTCTTATGATTCAAAAGTTACCACTATGGTATCTGTTTATTTTACAATCTTATCATTTATCAAGATTATTTATTATTAAATTTCTGATTATGAAAAATTATGATATATCACTCAATAAACTCATAAATTTTATTATACTATGGTTATTCATGAAAATTTCAATTAATATTACCATTTTCTTTTATTTTATACATAAAATTGTTGTGGAAATGTTTTCAAGAAAATATGACTTTATTTCTCTGTTCAACCGAAAATCCATTTTCTTCTAAAACCATGTTTTCTAAAAATGTTTTCAAATTTGTTTTTAAAATTATAAAAATGATTTATTAAATATTTTTTACAGATGTATAAATTTTTTAAAAAAAAATCTAAATAAATCTTCATGTCATTTTTCAAATAAAGCATGTTTGGCTTTTATAAAAAAATTGAAAAGAATATTTGTTTTAACGTGTATAACATGTACATAATTTACCTTCTCCATTACCAATAATTTTTTTGAAACTTAATTTAAAATTTTTCATGGTAATTTTCAAATAAAATTTTTTTCTAAATATTCTAGAAATTTTTATATTTTAAAATTGATTTTCAAAGTGAAAAAAAATCCATCAAGAATGTTTTAATGGAATTTTTATGGTATTTTTATTCATCAATGACATTAACCCTTTATTGTTATTATGATACATTGGGAATATTTTGTATTTATATAATTCTTATTATTTATTTGGATGTTTTAGGATCAGTCTGACTAAGGATGTATAATTTTATTACCATTTATCATGTTACTCTGAATAGTTTATTAATTATGTTTATTGGCTGGGGAAAGTATTAACATTTTATATGAAGATTTTTCAATATGAATATTTATGGTAATTATGTTTCATCCCTTTCATATGGTGAATGTATTAGACTTATTAGGTGACATGTGGGGCCTATTATAGACCCTTAATGAATCAGTAGGTCTCGTGAGACAAACAAACTTGGTTATTTGGCTAAGGCCTTACCTATTTATGTAATATGTATTGGAATGAGGCCTTAATGGTATGGTTATGATGTCTAACATTATAAATTTCCTCATTATGATAATATTTATTTATATACCACGTGATTGTTCAATTATTTATAATACCCATGGTAAAGTTTCAATCTCATGTATTTATTTATATTGAATTATTTGTTCAACACTTATTATTTCCATATTATGTTCAAGGTAAGGATTAAATGGAATGTATTTTATTTATTTACCTTTCTATATTGATTATACTTTATTTATTAATTGCTTCCACTATACTCATGCTCATACTAATCTTTTGAGCTTATACATTTCTTATATTTCTTTCCCAATGATTCCAAGATGAGTTTTATGATTGATATGCAGGTTATGTTAGAGGAAATAATTATGCACTTGAATAAAACACTTTATTATATTTTATTTTTTAAATTGATATGTGAATTTAATTTATGAATCTATTTACCAAGACTACTAAACTACTTGTTCATTAGAGATGTGATTAAGTGCATCTTATGATAATGTAATAAAGTAACCACCAACTATGAGATACTAGGGTTGAGGTATTTATAGTTTGTATCATAGGAAGTTTAGTAGAAAACTTGGGAACTTGATTTAGGAAAAAATTGATTATATAATATAATAATAACATTGAATTTACATATAAGCTTATAATAACATCTTAAAGTTTTGGTAAGGTATATATTATATGGTTTTCCCTAGAAATATATCTCTATTTGGATATTACAAGTGGATGTGGTTCTCACAAAGATGTGCCTAGGGGTAATAACTCTGAAAAAGGGCTTGACTTGAGAGTTACTTCATACAAAAAAACAATATTTAAGGTGCACCTATTTTGACACTCCCATGGGATATTCATGGATTAATTCACATTATCTTTAAAAACCATTATAAATAATTTGAATAGATAATGAACATGAATGAACAAGGAATAAACCTAATGTGTATTATATTGAAAAGAAAGTTTCAATATGTAGACATATTGTAAATGATTTTTCATAATTATAGGGTTTACTAGTATGATTATTATTTCTCATACTATAATTTTTTGTTTTAGTCAATGGGAAGAAATAGAAGTAACTAGGTAAACATTGAATGTGATAGACAGTATTTTGATGAGAAACCAAATGGGATGATGAATAGGGTGAAGGATATTATCATCATTCCTAATCAGTTATCATGATATATGATTAAAAACTTGTACATTAACTAATTATCATACTCTATAAAGAAGAAGATGATAGTTTTTTTTGAGAGCTCAGGTTGTTGAGACCTTATAGAAAAAAAGATTAAATTTTCTATAAGTTGAAAATGTGGGAAGAAACACCAAATTGAATATCTAAGAGGAACTGGAAGATGGTTTGTGTGTGAAAAATAAGTAAACAAATCATGTAATTTCTGAGGAAAAATTAAATGTTCTATTAATTAAATGGATAATAATAATGGTATCCTTAAGGTAGCATCGATGATTTAATGTTTTAAATATAGAAAGTATGATAATTATGTAAATTGATGTCTTGGGAGGAATGCTCATGAAGAGAATCATAATGTTTTTATGAGTAATGGTTATACTATTGATGATTAATAGACTAAAAGTGACATATATAAAGCAGGAGGTATTTAGGAATAAGATGATGAAGTGTATATAATGTTTTAAGAATTAAGTGGAATTAGTAAAGTGATTTTTTATTTGGATTAAAAAAATATTGTATATTTATTTTACCAATGATATTTTCATTAAAATAATCATAAAACATATAAGGATGTTACTACATTTCTTTTCCATTAAGGATTTGAAAGAATATATTTAATGGTACTAATGGAAGTAAAAGTGATTCAGTGGAAAGTTGATATTTTTTGGAAAATGTGTGATTGAGGGAAGATAACTTTTAATATATTTGCAAATTTTTGATAAAATGGTAAATAGATATTTATGGGATGGTATTGTTGACCTTGAAATTGATGATTGATTTGACAGTTTAAGTTATCTTTTCTAGAGTTTATTACATTTTTGGACTAATGAAATAAATTTGATAATTTTAGATTTTATTTAAAGAGTAAGGAAAAAAATACTTTTTAAAAGAATGCATGTTTTCATTAAGGTTTTATGTTGATCATCGTATTCACATATTTGGAATGTGAAATTAAGATCCACTTTATGTTGTATAGGGAACATAATATTATATTGATTAGTCACCATACTTATAAATTTTTTTACTTAGAATTTAGTTAGAAATATTTTGGAAATTTATTTAGGTTCACTATTTATATAATGGATGAATTTGAAATTTAGGTGTTATTAGATAACTCAGGCTAACCTTTTTTATTTTAGAAGATATCGGGTGAAGAACTTGTCATTCATTTATGGATATTATGATCCATTAAAAGTTAATTTTAGTGCTTTGGGAAAAAACATTTTGGATATTCATTTCTTGGAGTAATAGATGAATTGGAAATTAATCAAAGCACAAAAAATGATGATATTGTTCTTCTGAAATAAAAAATATCAAGTATATTACCTTATACTCTTAGAGAGAAAAATAATTCTTCATCTTTAGGAAAGGGATATTGAAAAAAATGTTATCATATTATACTCATATCTAATTAATCAAATGGAATTTTAAATCATCGCATATTTATTGTTTTGAGGTCCTTAAATTTTCATTGAAAATTTAGTTTCTTGTGATCAATGATATTTAGGAATCTCTATAATTATTTATGTTTTTCTTCCATGTCCATATCTTAAGTTCCCACTAATGTTCTCCGACTTAGAAACCTATTTATGCATTATTCTAGATGAACTTTATACTTCACTTTTCCTCTTATAAAAAGGATTTTTTATTTACCATTTTTATGATTTGGGTTTTTATCTAAGTTATTCTCAAATTTCAAACCCTTAATTTTCAGTATCAAGATTAATTTATGTGGAAGCAATATATATAAGCGAGTAGAATGTAATGCCCTTATATTTTAAAAGAGAAACATCATGTTCAATAAAATATATTATACACAACACTAAGATTACAATAAAAAGTAATAAAATGAGACTTTATGATATATTTTTTTAAAATAAATTCAATAACTTTGATAGCTTACGAAGTACGCAACGTTGGGTTTAAATAAAATGAAATACCCTATTAAAATATTATTATTTAAACATGACCATTATAACCCCACTGTTAAGTTGGCGGGTATGAATTGGAATAAATAAATTATGTAAATTATATTTTTTACAAATTATTAAATAAATTCTACAGTTATCTATTTATTTTAAATAAAATAATATTTATTTAAAATAAAAAAGAAATGTTTTCTTAAGAAATATAATTTTTAAAAAGGTTGTTTAGTCACTTATTGCACACATAATTTAGAATTAATTTTTTAAAACTTTTAGAAAATTTATTTTAAAAAATAAACATCAGTTTTTAAATCTAAATTTCAAAATTATCTCTGGGTAATTTTTAGGTATTTTTCTAAAAATATTAATTCATTGATGAATAGTGAGAAATACTAATTTTTATTGAAAAATTCCTTCTAATTTAAATTATTTATAAGGTTAAATTATATTTTAAATTAATTTTTATTTTACAATTGGTTAAATTATATTAAATTTTAACTAATTTATGTCATTTTAATTAGTTTCATATTGAATTTTGATATATAAATTTTTTAATCCTTTGAATGTTTTTCTTTGGAAAAATTGTTTTTTCAACACATCTATAGGTTTAATTTTATATATAATTTTACACTTATATGAATTGGATTTGAAAAAATGGATTTCATATTTGGAATCAGAATAATTTATATTATCTAATAATATCAACTTAATTTTCATCCATTGTGAACAGTAAATGCAGTAAAAATTAATTATCATTTTTCAGGTAAAAACAGGTTTACCTGGGGTTAAACTAATTATATAAGTGTTAAAAATGACCCAAAATTTTTCTATAACTAATTTTATGGATGTAGTTTAACTTTATAACCTTTAATCTTAGATAAGGACCCATTTTAGAGGCTTTTTCATGAGAAAAATGTGGTTATAACTTTTTATTTTTGAAAATTCTAAGTGTGTATCCTCCTCCACTTATAAAAGGACACCCTCACTCCTCACTAATTATAACTTCTAAAACTCTTTTGTTCATCTAATAAATTCACAAATTCCTTCCTTACATCCCTCCCTACAATCTAGAGTCCTTATTTTTATTATAAATCCCTCCTAAAAATTCATTAGGTATAAACATAAATAGGATATTCGAAGGGTAAAATTATTAAACATGTGTATTAGTTTTATTTGTTCTTACACATTACTAAAATAATATTCAAATATTATAATATAATAAAACAATTTTCCTCTATATAATATTATTTGAAGTTTCCAATAATTTTTTTGTACCACTAAGAGGGGATGAATTAGTGGTATGTTGTTATTTACAAATTCTTTCTTTTAATCCTACTATTATGACTGATTAAAGTCTCGATCCATAGTATTTAATTCTATGACTCTCCCTATAACCAATAATAAAAATAAATCACAAAACACATGAATTTTTATAAGTTTTGATACAAATACCTACTCCTTACTGCAACCATTTATTCCCTGGGGTACAGATTCTTCACTATATATAGGTGGTTACAATTAGGGAAAGTGTCATTACCATCAACACTAAGTCCCATAGTGTTACACTCTAGAGTCCCACTGAAGATTAAAAGTTCCTACCTATACTATAAACTCTTGAGTCCCACAAAAGTATATTTATATTTCATCACATAGTTTTATAAACATCCCACCAGCCTACTGCAGAGTCCCACTAAATACTTCTCCTACTTCAAAGTCCCACTGAATAATTCCACTAATCTTGAGTCAAAAATGGTATTATCCTATGATTTAAATATCTCTTTCAGAGTCAGACAACTTATTCACGACCTCAAGATTATTTCTTTCTCCACACAAAAACAATAGATCACCTAATCCTCTCATTTATAATCTTCAATAACTTCATCAAATGATAAAAAACTACTTGATATTTCTTACTATTTACTAATGTTCTAATGATATGAACTTAAATTAATACAGTGAATACTCCGGTATATGTTGTTTTAATTATTGTTCAGCTTCAGTCTCAAACACACTACATAATAATCATACAATTTATATTAAATGTTCATTACAAAAACCTCATTCATGTAAAATGCAATGCATGGAATTCTTAAATGTGTTATTTGTAAAAAAAATAGAAAAATATTATCACTTCTTATGCATGAATTATTTTTCATGTGCATGCACAATGCCCCAAGCTTCTTCAAGTGAAAAAGTAATCACATGTGCATGAGGTTACTCACATCCATGTACACACTATTATGTATGCTTCAAAGTATGCGACCTTATCAACTCAAACACTTCATGAAAAATAGTATTCATGTACTCCAAATTCTCACTATAAAATCATTGCATGAAAATATAATTTTTCATATTCTTATTTGTGAGACACAGTGTAGGTGAAACTATCTTGCACTTTTCTTAGGTTGTGAAAACTCGGGACAAAAATTCATGAGGGTAACATGCTTCAAAAAACGGCTCCGCAGAACTCAATTATTTATGAAGCTTATTTGAGAGTGTTAAACACTAGTAGAAGGCCCATCAAATTTCTTATCCTTTTAAAAAGTAGAGGTTGTGCAGGTAGGACTTTTATTTGTGAATTCAGAGAATTTATTTTCTCTCTTTTTTGATCTCTTAGTGACCTCAGATTTTTATTTAGCATATAAGTGAAAATAGAGAGGCCTGAGGTATTTATTAATGAATACCACTACCTCAAATTCATGTTCACTAACATAGCCCACACTTTTCATCTATGAGAATCACTATCATTGAAAATATCATATTTTATATGCAATTTATAAACATACAATCCTTCATAATATCTCATATTAAACTTATTTTTATAAATGAAAATGAAGTTTCATGTTGGTTCGATCACATTTGAATCTCTAGTTGATCAAATGCTGATCTAAAGCTTCAACTATATCCATTGGAGGTATGCCATAATGATTTTGATGAAAAAAACTCCCAGCGAATGTAGTTTTCATTGATCTAAGAAGGAAGTTTACATCGATGAAGATTTTATGGATCGGTGAGACATGATTGAATGACACTGGTTCTTTAAATTTCATTTAGAATAGATGAACAATAATCGAAGTCTACATGTCTCGCACTAATTCTTCAATCAGTTGAGTTATTCTTAATATTATAACATGTTCCCTCAAGCAACTAGAAGGGAGTACCAAGATCCACTCCGGACACCCTCTAGCACCAACCCATATTGGATCCTCCTCCACTGTAATGACACCCCGCAAGGTGGAACCACTATGCTTCTATGTGCCTCTGTTATCATTCTATGCACACCCACTTCTTCCTCTCCATTATTGGACAAGGGTAGATTGTCGACCTAAGCAATGGTTGTGGTACCTTTGTATGGCTTGGGTGATTCACTGGTGTTTTTAATCATATTCCAGCAAAGTGATATCAAAATATTTATATTCCAAATATTCCTCACGAAAAATAAATACTATTTTTCATGGACCTATTCTTCTTCTAAAAAATTATTTAAATAATGTTCCATACTTATTTTCACATATACTGGAACTTAAGACCAGTTCAATAATTTTCACAATAATTTGAGAATTTTTCCATAAAATTCATTATCATCACTCATATATTGACATCTTTTTCATATAAAGTTAATCATCTTATTGACAAAATTTACAATTCAACTCAATGGAAACTTCAATATCCCCATTTGAATTTGTTGTTAGAACCACCAAACATCATCAAGATCAATATGTTTGATTTACTTTCTCCCCCTTATTCCTAATAAATATAAAGGACATGTAGAAGAAATCATTTATCATTAGACATATTATTATCCATTTAATATGATACCACATATTTTCTTTTTCAAAGATCCTTTATCCATACAACTTTAAGTATTCATAGGAAAACCCAATGTAGAAAACAAGAGTGTATAACCAAGGAAATCAATGTTATACATGAATAAAAATACATGTGATACCATTATTATAAAACTATCACTTAATAACTTGGAGCTTCTTAGATAATTAATTCATGAAAAATATTCATCATGCACTCATATGAAAAAAAATATCATAAATTTCAATTGTAAAAACATATAGCTCCCCCTTTTAACTCAATATCAACTCACTTTTGATAACTATTTTTCAAGAATATTCAAATTATGAATTTTAGAGTGACTATTATTTTCATAAGGATTTTGAATAATTAAAAACTTCAAATCATCTATGCTCCCCTCAAGGGATGAATCCATCTCTATAAATTCCATTCATGTTAGTAAAAACCCATATATATATATATGGGAATATGTAGGGACTTCTTTTTTTAGAAATAGAACTCGAGACGAGAGTTTCTTCTCAACATTGTATTTTCCTTCTTCCTATTCATTTCAAATTTAGAATAGTTCACCTTATCATAAATTTTTTCTTCATGTAGGGATATTTTCTCCACCATTGTATGTAAATAAACTTTCTTTACTTATGATTTCATAGATTTATTCATGTTATATCCAACTTGTTCACCCTTATTCTTTTTATTTTCTAGAACATTGAAATTATATGAATTCTTTTGATGTTTAGTATATTTATCTAAAATAATCTTATTACCCTCAAATGTAGCATAAATTTGAGTTTTCTCTATTTATTTATCCATTTTCAGTTGATATAGCCAAATAGTCAAACATTGCTTCTTTGTATATTCAGCCTTTTTGGGTGTCTCGCACTGATTCTCTGATGTACATGATTTTTTCTCTTTTTCATTATGATTTTTCTTCCTATTAAAATCATAGGTAACCTCTCCAAGAAATTTATCCATGCATACCTAAGCTCTATGATCTTATAATCCACATATTCCATGAACTTATTTTAAGAATTCATACATGTTTTCTATTGTCACATTTTATGGATTTCTGGTCACTTATTTATTTCTTTGATAATCTATTCTTAATTATTCACCATATCTTCCACTTTTTTAATGTCAATTTTCTATCAATGACATGTTGTATCAGTAAGATGATGATCAATTCCCATAATTTTCATAATAATAACAAAATCCTTTGAAATGTGGTATTTTATTTTACTGATAAACTTATTCATAAAATTTATAATTTTGTCTTTTGTAATATATGATTACTTTTTATTAGGAGAAAACTATCTTCCTGGAATCTTTATTTAATCATTTTATGTGGTAAAATTAAGATCTCTTGACTTATTGGTCCTCACATAATCTCCTACACTATTATTGATATCATATCTATTTTGAAACTATTTAGAAGTAGATGTAATTTTTCTATTGTAACCTTCCATCTTACCAGATTGAGATGACTCATATTTTATCTCAACATACTTTTTTTAATTTTATATATTCTTATTCAATTTATGTTAGACTATCAGATGAATTTTTTATGTCTTAAAAATTTCTTACTCCTTGAGAATAAGTTTTTATGAAAGATCTGTAAGGTCCTAGACACATCTAGTTTGACCCTTTGCATGTTTTTGAAGCTCAGAGTGACCGATGGAGGCCTGGAGAATGTCTGGAGGGATTAAAATTCTAACAATATAGAAACAGGGATATTTCATGTTTTGTAATCTCTACAAGCTTTGTAAGTGAGTTTCATGACTTTTGTGAGGCTTTTTGTAAAGTTTATGAATTCATGGTTAAATTCCTCAAGGCGATATGTTTTTTGGAAGAATTAAAAAACTCGAAATTTACATTATGTGTAAGCTTTATATGCCATATAAATACCCTATACAACACACTTTTAAAAGGTGAAGTGGATCATGAGTTCACAAACCATATGCCTCTCTCTCTTTCTCAAATTCTGAGAAGTTATTGACCCTATTCCCAGGTGTTTTTGGATCCCTTCGATGGGGATTAATTCTTGGATTCCATCTTTGATCATTGGTGATCCAAGGTTCATTATTCCTTCATTTTATAGCAGGTTCTCCCAAATCATTCTCATTTCCACCCATTTCTTCTCACCATGAGATATCAGGTCATATGTCATGTTTCTAATGGGGTTTATTTTTTTTTTTGTTGTGTTTGTGGCATGGAGGCATTAGGATAACATAGTTTCTTATAGGAGAGGTGATCGGGATCCACAACGTTGGTCCATTATCATATGAATAACGTTGATGCCTTTAGGGTAGGGGATTCATTTAATTTATTTTATTTAGGTTTAATCTTAAATTTATCATGATTTATCCATTTCTATAGAAATGGAATTAACCTAATAAAATTGAATTTAATTAAATAAATTGGATAGTGATCGTATACCTATGTTGTTTATGTATATCATGATAGTGTTTGTCCACTTGATTTTATAAAATGCGTGATATTTATGCTATACATTGTAAAGAAGTTATTATTCTTGGATTAGCATTTTGAAATTAGTAAAGAGAATAAATCCATATTTTATTGGCTTAAAAATAATTAAATAAGAGGCATGTTTGTAATCTAGTTGTTGTTGTAATTTGATAAAGTTAAAATTAACGTGAGTATACATGTTTAATTTAAATGTGATCTTCCATGTTATTAATATAATTGATAAACAAAGTGAATTATGTTCATTCTTGTTGTTGGTAATAATAAAAAGGCATGTTAAATGAGAATGATACTTCTTACAATTGATGAAACTAGTTTATATTCTATAGATCACGTTTATCTTTTGATAGATTGTGATAGTTTGATGCCTTAAGTTTCCTGTATTTGGAACCTATGAATAATGAATCTGTTAATTAAATATGGAATAATAATTGGTTGTTTGATAATGATTTTTTATAGGGCCTGATTGTTTTTCTTCTTGATAAGGCTGTGTGCCTTGGGTTTATAGTTATGCGATCTCATTTTTATGTGAACGATGGATTCCTTGTTTTTACATCCTAAATTGACATGTTGGATGTTCTTTCATTTTTTCTTAATTTTTTTGTTTTGTGAACCAGATGTGATATTCACTATATGATGTGATATGGGGTGGGTAGGCCTGGATGTGATATTGATCCTCGGATGGCTGATGTGAAATGTGGGTGGGTGGGCACAGATGATGTGATAGTAGTTGGTGCCTTTGATGGCGAGATACATCGAGATATGAATGTGGGTGTTAAGGATGGAACCAGATATGATGGAATGGGTTGAAGCTGGGCTTACCCATTAATGTGATGTTGAGATATGGGATGCTCATTTATGAATTTGTTTAATGGCTGATGGCAGGGTTACTTGTTTTATCTGCATTCATTTCCCCACTACTTGAGGCGACTAGGTGTACTTTGTTGTATGTTTCTTCTAAGTGGTAGCCTAAAATGGTTTTCCTACATTACAAGGATATGTAATGATGTTAATAATAATGAATTAAATAATTCTTAACCTACTAGGGTTAGTGTTTATGGAATGAAAATGATAAAATATTTTACTCTTGATAAACCATGGACTACATTTGTTTTATTCTTGTAGGGCATGGACATTAATATAATGATTAATTTAATTTAATGTCAAATAATTTTAATAGTTAATATATGTTTAATGAATTAATTAAAAAATTAAATGGTAAAAATAAAAAAAATTAATTTAATGTATATCTTTAAATTATTGTGTGCTTATAGGATATCTAATTTTAGTAGTGGAATCCTAGATTTTGAGTGACATTAGTTGTAGTTGGGTTTGATATTAGGTTATACCCATAGTGTGTTTATGATCTATATTATATCATGTATATTTTATGATTTCATATGCTACCCTACCCTTTTTTATAAGGTAAATTGAGACCTAGTGAAATCTGAGAGAGTGTTTTCCCCAACATTCTGGTGGGAGGATAGATGGCTGACTACCTAGTCTGGCCCTACTCTCTTCTCTTGGTTGTTTCTTATACTGGTATACATAGTAGTTATTTTTTCCATATATTTATATAGAGTAATATGATGGATTTTGGTTATTCACACACATGTATTCCCAAATATAGTATCCAAAGGATTATTATAGGTATGAAGTTCATAGGTTGTAATGGCTTGAGGTACTTACTTGGTGTATGGGATGTGATGGCTTAAGGAATAATATATGATGTTTGATACACGTCATACAGGTTGTGGTGGCTCCTAAAAACAAATTGGTTACTATATATGAATATGTATATGGGGTGATTTGATTATGTGATTCATGAGATTCATGTTGTAATTCCTTTCCCAAGTGTATTTGATTTATTCTGTTTTGGATAGAGATGGATCAAGACATGCGATGTTAGTGTGGAATAGAAAACTAGCAGTGAAGCGGGAGTGGGGTACCCTTTATTTTTTCTTAATATATTATATTCTATATTGTATGTGATACTTTTTGGGAGTTATCTATGTTTAGTCTAGGAACATAGTATACTTATTTAGGTGACGAGTTAGTTTCACTATTGTTTGCTATGCTTTAGCAAGATTTCTTTATCTTCTTCACAAGAGGATTCAAGGAGGATACTCCTAAGTATACTATTATTTTCACCCTATGTATATATAAATTATATTTCTAATAATCCACATTAGGTTGGAGATCATTCTGGATATTACTAGATCATGGTTTTATAGAATCTATTTGGTATTTGTGGTTACTGTCATCTTTAACTTTTTGGTACTTTTAGTTTTTTTTCAATTGTTATGGTATTGTATGGATTTCCATGTTTGTACTTATGATTTATATATATATATATATGATCATTTTTTGTTTGTATTTTCTATCTTTTATCTCTTTTTCATGATATCTTAGATGGTAATTCCTCCCATACATGTTTATTATACCCTTGGAGTCAGTCATGAACCTGGGGCCTACTAGAGGTGGGGCTCAGCAAATCACTATCTCTCTTCTCATGCTTCCAAACCAAGAAGTGTACACTTTGGGGGGAGGGTTCATGAAATAGTTGTATTAAAGAATCAGTTTTGATGTATAGCATGGATATTGGAGTTAGGCACATGTGTGGTTTCATTGGTTGGTAGGGAAACGGTGTCATCTAAGTTTAGTTAGTGATGTAAAAATGGGAGACTAGATGAGACACAATAATTTAGGTCCCCTGGTGATCTGATGCATGGATCTTTAAGTTTACTGACCCTAAAAAATGAAGTGATATTGGTTTTGGGGTAGAGACCTAGGAAATTATCATTCATTATTCATATTTGTGCATGTGTTTAAAATAGATATACCTTGGGACAGGTTAAAACCTTAATAAGATAATAAAATAATTATTTAATTAATGTTAAATATTCTATATTTCAGGTTTATGAGCTTTAACAGTGTGTTATTTTTGCAAGCATAGATCTAGGTCAACTTCCTCATCTGGTTCATGCTAAATATGTTCAGCAGGATATGCCAACAGATCTCTATATAGTGGACACCAAAGACAAAAATACCTGGAAGAGGAAACTTCGAGAGTTTTAGCGGCATAGTATATAGAAATATGATGGATCTGTTTCAAATGTAGTCCTATAATAATTGCTAAAGGATAATGATAAAGCTTTTAGTTCAATTCGTACTTGGAATGAACACTAGGTTTTATTGTCTGTGATGATGTTTTTTGGAAAAGTGAGGTAGTGGTGGTTCTTTTTCCACAAGTATTGCAAAAATTAATCAATATCATAGGATAAGTTTCAACACCAATTCTGAGTAGATTTTCATTCTCTAACCATGAAGGTGTCTAGTCACTAGAAGATGTTTACCCTTTTATAGGGGACTTATAGTGTACGAGAGTTGGATATCCATTTCAAGACCCCTATGTAATTTTCTTCAGACATATTTCTAGATGAGGAGGCTGGAGTGAGGAATTTTGAGGATACTTTGTGTCCAGAGATCAAGTTCCAGGTCAACCCATTTTTTGTTTAGACAAATCTTGAGGTACTAGAGAGATAAGTGGTTATTTAGAGGATGTCATCCAGAATTGGATCATCATGAGAGGGGAGTAATCAGGATTCCTCATGAAGTAGAGCTATGGTCTGGGGTTCCTAATTCCCAGGACAGAATATCTTTCGGTCATCTGGGGGTAGGTCTCATCCCTAATCATCTTGTTTCTTTGGGGATGAAAACTCTCATACCTATACCAAGGGATCAGACACTTTTTTTTCTTGTGTATTTTTAGGTCATCAATAGAGATAGTGACCAACCTTTCTAAGTAGTTAGCATGAATCAAGTGTTCCACTTTAGGTTCCTCTGTTAAGGTTGTTTCATCTGAGGTAGTAGAAATAGGGAGTTCCAGTTTGTGATTAGTTAAGAGGATATGGGGTAGGAAAAATATAGCCTTGAGATTATCCTCATCCTCAAAGATTAGATCATGTCCATGGTGGTGTTTATTATTAGGTTCGTAGAGTCTATATATTAGTTCATGGTCACCTTTGTGCTTTAGTGTTTCCATCATCGACCAAGCCAGACATTTTTCGAGGTACCCTTTTCTTGTTTTCTACATGGGTGCATGATTTGTTTGGTTCAGGATTGACACACTCTTTTATACCACCTACCCTCATCCATTCCTTGGGACTTGACATATAGAAGCTTCCAGTTCCCTTGGTGTTGACTATTTCAGTTGGAGGTCGAGATGACCTATATGAAGTATGTAGAGACTATGGTCTATTGTTAGGGAAGAACTTATCTTAGATATATATCTTATCTTTACAGATATAGCTATATGATATCATCCACAGTATGAATTTTTTTTATTAGGTGTTGGATATCATAGATTTATTTTAGAGGCAGGTTGTGTTCTATGTTCTGAGGGATATCCAACATTTTTTTGGTGAGTGGGACCCTCAGATGGTTCATAGGTATGTTTCATTTTTATCATCTTTGATGGTCTATTTTATGTTGATCTCATCATAGGTTCAGTAATTGTTGTTTCCTAGGGTTGTGTAAGAGTACCCTGATGTATTTCTAAATGAGGTTGTAACGTTACCCCCTCGACGTGAGATTAATTTTGGGATTGATCTATAGTGAAGAATGCTTCTTATCTTGTTGTATCCATATAGTATGGAACCATGTGATTTGTAAGATCTTAGAGTATAGATTGATGATATATTTCAGCATGATTTTTTTCATATGTGTGTATCACCTTAGAGAGAACCATTTTTGTTAGAAACTCCTCTAATAGCCTTGACCCAGAAAGATCAAATGTTCTAGTGGAATGACCAGTGTCAAGCAGCTTTTTAGTACTTGAAGTATAATTTGGACAACACAGGGTGTTATTCTATGGAAGGATTTTCATTCCTTTAGTGATGTGTGATATGTACCTCTATGATTTCTATAGATCACCATTGGTGTTATATCCTGGCATGAAGTACCAAGCCTTGAGAGGTTATTATTTTTTCCTAGGTTAGAACGTGTAGTTTTGAAGTTTTTTTCTCTATGTTTATTCTGTCAGAAGGTGAAGGTCGAGCACTGTGCTCTTGGTGGTTTTATCCAGCCATTAGATGTTCCCCAGTGGAAATGGGAGGAAATTTTGATAGACTTCATTATCATATTAACATGATATCTGAGAGGTTATGATGTTATATGATTGATATTGTATTTTTTGATGAAATATTCCTACTTTATAGTGATTAGGGAGTTCATCTCAGTGGAGGTTTTTTCAAGAAATTATCTAGAGGAGGTGGTGTGACTTCACATAGTAATTAGGATGATAATATCTGATTGTGATCTTCATTTAAACTCCAAGTTTTGAAGATGTCACTAACATACTTTTGGTTCTTATTTATTCCTTATCACTACTTTTCATCTGCTAATGGATGTCCAGATAAATCAAACCATTCTAACTCTTGAAGATATGTTTCACTCTTATGTCTTGGATTTTGGAGGTTTTTAGATGAGGCACCTACACATAGTAAATTTTTCTTAAAATAATATTTTCCACTCTACCATTAGTATAGATCTATTTGAATCTTTGTATGGAATACCTTTCTATTCTTCATTATGCTGGACTAGGGTCAGAGAGGTAGTAATTCTAAAGCCTATACTAGAACAAAATATGACTAAGATGGTATAGGTAATTCACAAGAAGATTAAGGTAGTGTAGGATCATTAAAAATACTATGTTGATTATAGGAGGAGACCTCTAGAGTTTGATGTTAGAGATCATGTGTTCCTTAAGGTTACTCCTCATCATGGGAAGCGATGGTTTGGTCATAGGAGTAAGAATTATCCTCGTTTTGTGGGGAATTTCGAGGTGTTGTTTTATGTTGGATCCATGGAATATCGAATAACACTCCCCCCATATATGATCTAGATATATGATATTTTTCACATGTCATATCTCCGTCATTTTCTTCATCATGACTCTCATGTCAACTACAAGAGATAGATTGATGTTGATGATGATGCAACCTTCGGGGAGTGGCTTGTAGAGATCCAAGACCACCAAGATAAGGCATTGTGTGGGCATGCTATTACATTGGTTTGTGTCTTGTTGCAGTATTTTATCATGGAGGAGGGTACCTAGTAATGAGAGTTATAGATGTGCACATAGTACCCTGATCTATTTAATGTTTATCTCTTCCCTTATAACATTTTTCATTTTGTATATGTTGACCTTTCTATGTTTTGAGATGGTTTTATTTTGTTTCTTATTGTGGATTTAATCTTTTTTGATAGGTACCTCCCTTGGGAGAGGGTTTAGGATATGGTTATTATTTTTGTTTGGTTTTTCACTTGTTTCCAATGAGTTAGGTGGATGAGATCCTCTGATGGCGAGAAATTTGAGAGGTATCTCACAGGGTGGTTGTTCAAACAACCCCCTTTTCATTTACCTCTAGTTTGGTTTATAATTCTCAAGGAAAATAATGTTTTTAGAGGTATATAATATAAGGGCCTGGATATATTTAGTCTAACCCTTTGTGTGTTTCCAAAGCTCATAGTACTCAGAGGCGTCTTAGAGTAATTATGGAGGGGTTTGGCTACTAAAAACCTGGAAACAAGAATATTGTGCACTATATAAGTAAGTTTCCCAACATTTTTTAGGCTTGTCATGACATGTATGAATTAATGGTTAAATTCCATAAGGTGACACATTTTTCGGTGGAATTAAAAAACTTGACATTGACATGATGTGTATGTTATACACACCATGTAAATGCCCTGTTCAACACACTTATAAAAGGTATAGTGGCTAGGGATTTCTCAAACCATATGAATCTATCTCAAATTCCGAGTGTTCGGTTACCCTCTACCTAGGATTTTTTGGATCCCTTCAATAGGGATTGATTCCTAGATTCTGTCTTTGATTTATGGTGATATAAGGTGTGTTTTTCCTTCCTTTTCAAGTGAGTTCTATCTAATTGGTCTCATTTACTCTTGTTTCATCTCTTCACATGATGGATGATCATATACCATGTTACTAATAGGGTTTATTTTTATTTTTTTGTGTTTTTATTGCATGGGTTCTTTAGGATATTGTAGTTTCTTGCAGTAGGGGTGATTGGGATTAGCAATGTTGGTTTGTTATCATGTGAAGAACATCGATTCCATTAAGGTAATGATTCTTTTCTTCTCCTTTAATTACATGAATTTTTAAATTGATCATAATTTATCCCTTTTTATGGAAATAAAATTAATCTAATAATATTGAATCAGATTAAATAAATTGGACAACAATCACATGCTGATGTTTTTTCATTATACCATGATAGTAGTTTGCCTAATGATTTTCTACATAGTGTGGTATATATGATACGCTTTGTTAATAAGTTCTTATGATTGTATTAACATGATGAAATTGGAAAATAAAGTAAATATGTAATTAATTGATAATTAGTTAGCTTAAAAATAATTAAATAGGAGGAATGTTTGTAATCTTGTTGTTGATATAATTTTACAATGATCAAATTGATGAGAGTATGCATGTTTAATTTAAATTTGATCTTCCATGTGATTAATGGAATTGATAAAAAATTTGAAGCATGTTTATTCTATTATTTATAATAATAAAAAGTCATGTTAAATGATAAGGGTACTTATAATAGTTGATGAAATTGGTTTAAATGCTAGAGAGAATGTTTATCTTTTGATATCTTGTGATAGTTTGATGTCATAGGTATTTCGTAGTTTGAACCTATGAGTAATGAATCAGTTAATTCAATATGGAATAAGAAATATTTTTTTGATAAAGATAATTACTAGGGGTTGAGTATCCTCTCTTATTGAGAATGATGAGTGCATTGAGTTTGGAGTTATGAGAACTTGTTTATGTGTGAAAGCTGGATGCCTTATTTTTAGGGCATAGATTGCACTATTGGCTATTTTTTATTGTTTCTTGCTACTTTTGTGATGTTAAATGGATGTGAAGTTCACTATATTATGTGATATGGTGTAGGGAGGCCCGGATGTGTTGTTAATCCTAGGATGGATGAGCTTGGGATAGTTGATGTGATATGTGGGTAGGGAGGCATAGATGATGTGGTAGTAGGTGACGCCTGTGATAATGATAAACATTGGGATATGGATATGGGTGTCGAGTATCACATATGAGATGATGGAATGGGTTAAATATGGTCTTAACCATTAATGTGATTTTGAGAACTATGATGCTCTTTTACAAATTTGTTTAATGGAAGATGTCTAGTTTTCTTATTTTATATAGATTATTTTCCCCACTGCTTGAGGCAGCTCGGTGTGCTTCGTTCCATTTTTCCTCTTACTGGTAGATGGAATGGTTTTCCTAGAATACATGGATATGGAATGATGCTAATAATAATTAATTGAATAGTTATTAACCCACAGATTTTGTTTTGATTGAAGGAAAATTATAAAATTTCTTACTCTTTAGAAATTGTGGACTCAGTTTGGATATTTCTAGGAGGGCATGGACTTTACTCTGATGATTAATGTAATATAATGTGGAATAATGTTAATGGTTAATTAATTGTTGATGAATTAATTAATATAATTAAATTATTAAAATAAAATATTGAATTTAATGTAGCTCTTTAAATTATTATGTTCTTATAGGATATCATTTCGTATCAGTAGTATACGAGACTCTAAGCGATGTTAGATGTAGTTGAGTATAAGACTAGATTATTCTCATAGTGTAGTTGTGATCTATATTATATCATGTATATTCTGGGATTCATACTCTACCCCACCATTGTTGGTTAGGGAAACTAACACCCAGTGGACTCTGGGATGGTGTTTCCCCCAACATCCTTATGGGAGGATTGATGGGTGGGTACCCCCTCTGGCCCCACTCTCGTCTCTTAGTATTTACTTGTATTGGTATACAAAGTGGTTAATTTTCTATAATATGTGTATAGAGGGATGTGATGGATTATGGTTAATCACACAAATGTATTCCTAAATATAGTATCTAAAGAATTATTATAGGTATGATGTGCATAGGTTGTAATGGATTAAGGTACTTACTCGGTGTATCAGCTATTATGGCTTGAGGAATAATACCCAATGTTTAATACACATCATAAAAGATATGTTAGATCCTAGAAACTACTTGGTTACTATATATGGATATATTTATAGGATGATGTGATTATGTGATGCACAAGATGCATGTTGTGAAGCCTTTCCCAGGTGTCTTCAGATTGATCTATATTGGAGAGAGATTTCTTATGACATCCAACGTTGTGGCGGAGAGGAAAACCATTGGAGAAGCGGGAGAAGGGTACCCTTGATATTTCCTTACTATATTATATGCTCTCTTGTATGTTCTAATTGGTGAGATTTATCCATAGTGAGGTTGGAAACTTAGTATACCTATTTAGGTGATGATTTAGTTTAACTATTTTTCACTATGTTTTAGCATGCTTTCTTTATCTTTTACATGAGAGGATCTAGGGAGGATTGTACTAAGTATATAGTTATTCTCACCCTATGTATATAAAAAAATTAGGTCAAATGAAGTAGTTTATAGATCGAGATGGATATTACCAGCCTGTAGTTGTTCAGGAGCTGTGTGGGCTTTGTGTTCACTGTCATCTTTACCTTTTTGGTACTAATAGTTTTTATTTCTATTGTTATGGTAATGTATTTCATTTCAACCTTGAACTTTTTTTTTTATTTATAAATATGTATGAGCATGTGTTGTTTTCATTATTTGTCTTGTCACTCTCTTCTGTATGTTCTCTTAGAGGGAAATATCTAACATGCAAGTTTATTATAACCTCGGTTCTAGTATCCAACCTGGGGCCTACTAGATGTGAGAATTGGGAATTCACCATATCTCTTCCCTCATTATCATCTCATGAGGGGTACCCTTTATGGGGAGGGGATGTGACAAGATCACTTGCCATTTTCTATATCTCAGCTACCTTTTTCTCTACTTATTATTATCATCAATAAGATATTTTTCAATTTTATCATACTCTACCTTTTTAGTAGCTAATTTTTAATTTCATTTTTCGAGATTTATATTCTATTTCTTGATATGAGTGTTTTTCTCAATAGTATCTTCCAACTCTTATTTTAGCCTCCATTTCATATTCTTTCTAACATCACCATCATCATCACAACTTGGATAATTTGATCCTTTCTCAACACTATTAAATATATTGGTTTAATCTTTTAAATAACTAATAGATAATTATTTTTCTTTTGTATTATTTATCATCAAATTCCTCTTTCTATTACTGGAATACTTCTTCTTATTGTATTTTTCTATTTATTAGGTTTCTCACATTCATCATCAGATTCTAATTCAACAATTTTAATTTTTAAATTTATGGGAAAATGTACAATAGCATTACATAAAAATAACTTGAGTAGTTTATTACCATTTCTTTTCCATTTTCCCTTTTTGAAACCTCTTGAAATAAGATAAAAATTTCACTGAGGTATTCATAAACTTCATCATCAGAATCACTTGATTCATCAACTTCCACTTCTTTGAACTTTTCTGTTCTTATAGACACAAAGACCATATATTATTTTACCTTATTTTTGAAATATGGGGTATTTAGAATTTCATAATATATGATAATATTATGTAAATCAGACAATTAAATGTCTTCCCTATCTTCCAAGGCTGAAACCTTGGCATTAAATTTGTTAAGGAAATTTCTCAAAATCTTTTTCACAATTATTGAATATTCCAACTTCTCACAAAATCCATGGATATTACTTAATATATCATTGAATCTACTAAAATATTCATCAATTATTTCATCATTTATCATTTTATTATCCTTTAAATTTCTTCTCCATATTTCCAGCTTAACTTCCTTGACTTTAAGATTTCCTTCGTAACTGCTTCTCAGTTTATCCTAGATATACCTGGAAGTTTATAGAACCATCACATTACTATATAATTTTTATGATAAATCCATCAGTATATAATTTTGGTACTTTAAATAAACTTTTAAATGTATTTTTTCATATTGATTCATAGAAACATCCTTAGTAATAGATAAGAATCCCATTATTGTTGCATCTCTCACTTCTAGGCCAAGAGATAGAATGAAGGGAAGAATCTTATTCCTCCATATTTGGTAGTTATTTATATAAAAATTATGTATTATTTAACTTTTTCATGAATTTTGATTCTCCATTTCTCAAAACGTTCTAGGATCTTCAAAGGAGACCCCTCTGATACCAATTGAAGTGTCCAAGTATTAGTTATGTACGATTGGGATGCGGGTGAATCAGTGGTACACTATTTTTTACAAATTATTTCATTTATTCCAACCTATGTGACTGATTAAAGTCTTGATACCTAATATTTAATTATATACATATCCCTACAAACAAAAATAAAAATCAATCACAACACACAGGTATTTTATAAGGTCAGGTATAAATACCTACTCCCTACTGCAACCATTTTTTCCCATAGTTGAAATTTATTCACTATATATAGGTGGTTAAAATTAGGGAAAGTCACATTCCCATAAACACAGAGTCCCAAAATATTCCACACTATATTACAACTAGATATTACAAGTTCCCACCTACACTAGAAAGTCTTTCGTCCCATAAGAAGATCTTTACACTGCATCCTACAGAGTTACCAGTATCCCACCAGCCTACTCTAGAGTCCCACTGGATAAGTATTCTACTTAAAACTCCCATTGAAGACTTACACTAATATTGAGTGACATAATATATGATCCTCTAATGGAAATATCTCTTATGGAATCAAACTGATTCTGAAATTCCTTGAGATGAAGTCTTTCTCCATAAAAAAATTGGATCAACTGATCTTCTCATGTAAAATCTTCAGAAAAATTGCAGCTGATAAACAACAACCTAATCTTTATCACTATTCACTTATCTTCAAATTATATGAACTCAATTCAGTACCATAACTATTTGTGTGTATGTATTTTAAATAATAGTCTGGCTTTAGTTTGAAACACACTCACACTGATCATGAAATGTATATTGCATGTGCATTTTATAAACCTAATGCATGTAAAAAAATGCATGGAATTATACAATGTATTATGTGAAAAAACAAAAATTTACAAGTTTATCAATTATTATACAAGAATTATTTTTCATTTTCACGTACACTACCTCATTATTATTCAAGTGATTATGTAATCAGGTGTGTATGATCTTACTCACATCCATTCACACACTATTTAGCTTGCTTCAAATAAGTACATTCTCTTATCAACTCAAACCCTTTATGAAAATTAGTATACATGTACTATATACACTCACTATTAAATACTTTTTCACAAATAGCATTGTTCCTCTTCTTCTGTTAAATACATGGTTTAGGTGACACTATATTTCTATTATCTCAAGTCATTCAAACCAAGGAGAATAACACGTGATAGTATCACACTTTCCTAAATGGCTACGTGGAACTTAATTCTTCACAAATCTTATTAGAGATTTTTAGACAATGGTATAAGGACCAAAAAAATTATTATTCTTTTCTCTAGTATAGGCTATGAATAAGGGCTTCATTCTTCATGAATTCAAATCATTTATTTTCTCTCTTTTTGATCACTCAGTGATATCAAATTTTCATTTTTCTCATAATTTCTAATTCCAAGGTTTGATATATTTATAGATGAATTTCCCCATTTCAACTTAATGTGTGCTAACTTATCCCACACTTCATGACTAAAAGAACCACCATTATTTCAAATATAAAATTTTCTATACACTTTAAAAATGTACCATCCTTTTCACTATCTCAGATTGAAATTTGTTTTATATGTGAAAATGAAGATGCATGTTTGTTCGATAATATTCAAATATCTAGTTGATAAAATACTGAACGAAAGATTCAGCTCGATCCATCAGAGGAATGAAATGAAAATTCAAATGAAGAAAACTCCGAACATAAATATTTTCCTTCGATAGAAGAAGTAAGATGACATTTATGAAGATCAGACAGCTCAGAGAGATATGAGAGAACGATCTTGGTTAATTACGTATCATCATGCATATAAGGACCCAGCCTTAAACATTACATAATATTAAATTAAATGAATAATTCTCATTGAGGATCTTTTTAGGTTTATAGTTTTAGAGAATTAGGCCATATCTATTACATTACATCTCAAAAATACAAAGTAGACACTTCTAATCAGTTTCCATTATTTTCACAAAATAAAAAATCTTTGAAAAAAAAGTGTCATGTCTAGTTCCACATTTTAGACAGCATGAATTTTCTTTGATCACATCCTTGACCTTATTCATCTTTAAGTCCTTTGAAAAAAAAAATTCAAAACTTGGGATGAGCATAAAACGCTCAATAAGGGTTATAAAATAAACAAAGAAATCATTATTCCATCAAAACATACAAAACATAAACTCTTTTACATACCTCATGAAAACATAATATTTATGAATAACACATAGTAATCACAAATCATAAAGGTAACTTGTGGCATCCATAACATACTTATGTCGTAGCTTTCATAGCTACATAGGGAGTCACATTTCGAATACCCATTATAGTATATTCCCTAAATCTATTAGGAGAAACATTCACATTTACCTCTGTCACCTTACCCAATGCATTGGAGATCTATCTCGGGCTCACCCTCCCTAGGCTTATCACGGAACCACCCGTATGCATAAACAATTCCCAAGAAACATAACATATTCATAACACATAAAACAAACATAAAGGAAATATAACATTTCCACATTTAAATCGCAATATATCATTTAAATATATTGACATAACAAATCCATTATCAAAACCATTTTTAATAACAAAATATGTAAAAGATTATATGGTATTTATTTTCCTTTTAAAAATGTTATGGCTTGTTAATGAAGCCAAAGATCAAATAATACTCGTGGTGGTGGAAAGGTCGTTGTCACCGCTTACGTTAAAAAGAAACATTCTTTTTTTCATTTAGTAAAACGCATCATAGAAAAAGATTCCATTTGAATGAAATGAAATTTCAAATGTGTTTATACATCATATAAAAGAAAGTTATGTATAAAACAAAATATGGCTCAATGAAAGGAGATTGAGACGAAGTCCCTTACCTCGTGTCCGACTTGACCTGTTTGTTCTCCAATATCCTGAATAACAAACTAAAGTTATTTTATAATTGATTAAGAACCTTTTTCAAGTTTATTATTCCTTTTATATCACTTATTACCATTTTATAAACATTATACAATCATTTAAGTTAATAACGGTCATTTTGTCGATATTTGGTACTTGAGTAAAAAATGAACACCTTATATTTACAAGTTTTCCATGTGGTCAATAGTCCATTATCTCCATAATGATATTAATTATTTAGATATCATATATATCATATATATCTTGTATATATATGTATTTATAATATTAAATATCATTTGTATATGATCGAAATAAGAATGTAGATGCTCAATATACAAGAGGGGGTGAATTCTATACTTTAAAAATTCCTCTAGAACATTTAAAAGTTAAGTTTAATAGGGTTAAACAAATATTCACAAGACCTCTTAAAGAAAACTTTTCTATTTTTCTTAAAAAGAAAGATTATACCTTAAAGCGTATAGAATCTGAAATATAATTAGAGTAACAAAATTGCAAAGTATAAGAAAGTTACACTTTCTAACTCTAACAAAGTTAAGATACAGCAGCAGAATTAAAACAACTTGTAAATGAAAACAAGTAACAATAGGATTATTTTAACCCAAAGATAAGGGTATCCAACAACCTTGGATAAAGGTTCCTTGATTTATACTTTCAAGAAAGTCTGTCTTATCGAAACCCAGGAAATCCCTCAATCCGAAGATCGGTATCTGTCTTATTATCCCCGAAAGCCCTCGATTTAGAAGGAAATCAGAACCTCTGTCTTCTAAACCCAGAATCCCATGATCATCATGATCGGAGTCTCCAATAAGCAAGTCTAAACAAGTTTTTCACGCCTGAACAAGTTGTTCACAGCATTCGCATGAAGCACTGAGAGTTGTAAGAGCCTCTCTCTCTATAAATCACTTCACAAGCTTGTTCACTGCCAAGTCGAAGTCATTCTATTTTTCTCGTTCAAATGGTCTTGTATTTATAGGAAAAACTTATCAATGGTCGGATCCTCTCCAACGGTCATATTTTCCTTAAATTTAAGAGGGACATGGACACGTGGAAAACATACAACAGTTAGGTTGTAACAGATTGTATGACATCATTTCAAGTAATAGAAACGATGTTAAGTTAAAGATAAATGTTAGGTATAAGAAATCTTGGAATCCGATATCATTGGAACGATACATTAGGAAACTCTAACATTATCAAGAAAATGTAATCTTAAGAAATCAAGAAAATGGATCTTTAGAAATAACATTCTCAAGAAAATGGAATCATAAAATCGGAATCACAAATACACTGGATTCGGTATTGAAAATCGGTATCACATATACACTGGAATCGGTATTGAAAATCGGTATCACATATACACCGGAATCGGTATTGAAAAATTATCATCATATATACACTGGATTCGATATTGAAAATCGATATCATAGATACACCAGAATCAGTATTGACAATCAGCATCATATGTACACCGGATTCGGAATCATAAAAACTAAATGACAAAATCTTAATGACAGATCTTGAAAAAAACTAAATAGAAAATTGGAATGATAGATCTGTAAGTCTAACAGAATGGAAAAACGTAATGATATATCTGTAGGAATAATGAAATGAAAATTGCAGATCTTAAGAAAAATACAGAACTTAAAAAATATTCAGAACTTAAGAAAAAGTTTTTTTTATTTTCAAAACATAAAACCATAAGGAATGGAGAATTCATAAGATATCCTTGTTGACTCAACAATCTCTCCCTTTTTGGAAAGCACAAACAAATTTGCTAAGGAATAATATATTTACCTAGATAAACAAGTAAGAAAAACTAATCTCCCTCTTTGAATGAGATTATAAATGAATACGACTAACTCCCCCTTAGGTCATGTTTTCCAAGGATCGTATTCTTGATCTTTAAAGTCTGGGTTTTCTTAAGGGAATAACTACCTCTTATATAAACATCTCTTCATAAAAGAAAACTCCCCCTTACTTAGACATTTTTCTTTCTTTCCAAACTCCTCCTTAATAGATTCTCCTACTTCGAAGATTAAATTCTTCCTTTAAATAAATTCTCCCCCTTTGTGGTTTTCAAAAAGAGGGCAAAGGAATGGAGAAATATAAGATATACTTGTAAGGTTAAGCAAGAAAACATTTGAAAATAATAGAAATATATGCAAGAAATTTCTTATGAAAATTTTAAAAATAAGGTTTATATTACAACAAAACATTAGAATGTAAAGAAAAGTCATCCATTCTTCTTCTGTTCAGACAACATCTTCTTTATCAGGGATTTATGCTTCTTGAATTCTTTATGATCATGATGAAACTTCTTTAGTAAGATCTCCGGATCTTGGTTCTTCTTTTATAAATCCAATATCCTTTCTTCTTAAGCAGCAACCTTTTTCTCTAATTTAGCTCTTACTTCCTTTTCACTGTTAACAAATCAGGCAATAGAATTGAGTTGACTACCCTTCCCATATATTGAAGTGTTAACCTTTTTGAATTTTTTTTCACAAGAATTAAAATCTCCCTTTATTGAATCCATGAAATCACCAAACTGCCTAAGCTCTTCAATGATGGTTTTTGTGCGGTTAAATACTTTCTTACAAGTCATCTTCTGAGCTTTGTAATCAATCAAAAGATTATTGAAGTATTCTTCTTACTTGACAACCATGTCTATAAGCATATTGGTCGATTCCATCTTTTGGTTTAGGTTTTCTTGCATCATTTGACTTTGGGAATCTATGTTTGCAAGAACCGGAATTATGCTCACCAACTTCCTTAAAGATAGCTTGACAAAGTCATTTTCAACAGATGAGGAGGACTCGGATCCTGAAACATCTTTTTCCTTTCTCAACTCCTCTTGGAGTTAAGGATACAGGTCTTTCTAATTTCTTAGAAGACATATGAGGTGTTTCCTTATCAGATGAGGTAGCCAAAATACTCTTACCTTTGTCAGGATTTCGGCCTAGGGTTTGTTCATCAGATACATGGATAACATTAAGATCATCTTTTTCATCTTATTTCTCTTGAAACTTTTCTTGTTCACCACTTTGATGTTCATCCTATTATTTCTCTTCTTCTTCCCTTTCAGCATCTTCCACAACTTCTACCTCTTCTTCAAATTCTACCTCTTCTTCAACTTCTAACTCTTATTCAACTTGTTCTTCTAAAATAGATTTGGAAACTAAACTTGAAGGATTTCCAAAACAATCTTCCACTTCCCTTAAAACATCATCATCATCTTCTTGGACTATCTGATCTTTTACTTCTTGAACAGGTTCTAATAAAGATATAACTTTCTTAGCTTTGTGTATTTCTAGAGTGGCCAATGGTTTCTTATGAGAAACTTGAGATTCCTAAACTTGGTGAGATTTATTCTCTACAGCTTTTAGTAGAGACTGACATACTTGAGATTCCAAGGATTTCTTCTTTAGGATATTCTCCTTCTTTTCTTTATCAAGTATTTTAGCATGATCGATTTTTAAAACCTTATCCTCCGTGGGATTCAAGCCAAAAGAAGGATCTCCTTATTTTCTAGTTACTGCCATTTCTCTACACTTTGCAACTGTTTTATCTGAATAAGTTTTTAGTTTCTTTGTAGGAGGAGGTGTTGAAGCCAGAACAGAAGGAACTGGTACTGGTAATCTTGGTTCTTCAAGTTTTCTCTTCTTAGATATTGGCGTTGAAGATTCCAGAACAACACCCTTGTTCTGGACAACCATTTCTTCAAAAAATTTCGATTTTGGAATAAACTCTACTTTTATCCTCCTTAGAGTGTCGACGCTGAGAAAAAATACCTTGAATGAATTTGAGACTGATCGGCATGGAACATTCAACTCTTGAAGACACATAACAATTATCCCGGAAATAGTTGCTGGGTATATAAGGATTTGAGATCTGATAGATCCGCATTTAATTTCTTGAATGGTAAGAAATATGTACTTCACGAAGTTGATCTTTCTTAGGTTGACAAGAAAGTATAAGAGAAAGATATCACAAATTTTCAAAGAATACTTATCTCCCTTCCTTGGAATAAGAAATCCTTGCATCCAGAGAGTAACCATTTTTGATTTTTTGATAGATTCGTGATCTTTGGATTCTTAACAAATTTGAGACCAAGAAAATCCAGAGCCTTAGATTTTTCAAAAGAACCTTCCTTCTCTAGAAGTTTTTGAGAGCATAGAAGATATTCTCTTACATATGGAACGTTGAGAACATTTGTTGCCTTCTTTTAAGGAACTATATATGTCTTATCATAGCATTTAAACTTAAACAGATCTTTACCATCCTTTTGAAAGAACAAAACAGATTCATATAATTCAATAAGGAGATCAACATAAACCGGATCATGATATTTATCCTTAGCTACACAGATGATTTCCCATCCATTACATCTTATCACCTTAGAGATAAGGGAGTCATATTTTCCAAAGAACTTAGTACATACCAACCTTTCTCTAAAGATTGACCAATCCTTTATCTCCTTGATAGCCAGCATCTGATCAGCTGAGGATTCCGGAGTCATTTGGAGAAATAGAACTTTGGAACGAAAGCTTTGTTGGAAATAGAACTTCAGTACTTAGATTAGTAGTATGGTGAAATACTTGAGAATTAGATACCCCTTATATATACATAGCTACGACCTTTTATCTTCCATAAGATAATCAAATGGCTGATAATAACCTGATCTGATCTAACGGTTGAGAATGGATTCTTAAAAAAATGAATTTAGATCTTTTGAAGTATGGTAAACCAGAATTTAAGAAATTTTGAAATACCAACAAATAAAAATTAGCATAAGAAAATAAAGGGTAATAGAGAGTACCTCTTGGAAAACTATGAATAATTTATCGGTATTAAGAATTTTCTTGGAAATTTTCAAATCCGACATTTTCAAATCGGAACTTTTTTAATCCGAACTTTTCAAATCCGAAATTTTCAAATCCGAAATTTTCAATTGAAAAGAAAAGGAGTTTTTTTTAAAAAAATTGTACTCCCCCTGAAATAAGAAGTAACTTAATGTTAGGAGATGATTTAAACAAGAAGTAGATATGAATGATTACCTTACAGTGATCATTTCTAGCTTCTATTTAATGTATTCAAATCTATCATAAGGTAGAGGCTTTGTGAAAATATTAGTAAGTTACTCTTGAATTCCGATAAATTGAAGAATGATATCTCTTTTAAGTGTGTGATCCCTAAGAAAGTGATGTCTAATATTTATGTGCTTTGCACGAGAGTGATGTTCATGGTTCTTGCTTAGGGAAATGGCACTTGTGTTATCACACATAATTTGAGTCTTAGTAAAACTCATACCATAGTCTGTGAGTGTGTGTTGTATCCACAGCACTTGAGTACAATAACTTCCAGCTGCTACATATTCAGCTTCAGCAGTGGAAAGTGATACAGAGTGTTGTTTCTTGCAAGACCATGAAACCAAGGAATCTCCTAAGAAATGACAAGTTCCGGATGTAATTTTTCTATCCATTTTACAACCACCAAAGTCAGCATCCGAAAAACTTTTAAGTTCAAAAATATTTCTAGAGGAATAAAATAGTCTCAAATCTAAAGTTCCCTTTAAATACCAAAAAAATATTTTCACGGATTTTAAATGGGATTCTTTAGGATTTGCATGAAATCTTTCAAATAATCACACTAAGAGCATTAAGTCAGTTCGGCTAGTTGTTAAGTATAGTAAACTTCCTATCATCCCTCTATAAGATATTTGATCTACAGGTTTCCCTAGTTCATCAATATCAAGAGTATTAGAGGTTCCAATAAGAGTAATTATACTCTTAGTGTTGTCATACCCAAACTTCTTTAAAATATATTTGATATAATTATGTTGAGATATGTAATTTCCCTTTGGTTTTCGTGAAATTTTAAAACCAGGAAAAAATGTTAACTCACCCATCATACTCATTTCAAACTTAGATTTCATAAGATTCGCAAAGGAATCAGTTAAGGATTACTGAGTTGATCCGAAGATGATGTCATCAACATAAATTTGGACAATAAAAACATCTTTATTATTTTTCTTAATAAAAATTTTAGGATCAGCAGTTCCCTTAACATAGTTATTTTGAAGCAAAAATCCTAAAAGTCTATCATACCAAGATCTAGGGGCTTGTTTAAGTCCATATAAATCTTTGGTAAGTTTATAATCATAATTAGGATATTTTTTATCTTCAAAGCTAGGGGGTTGATCTACATAGACTTCCTCTTGTACATAACCGTTAAGAGAAGCACACTTCACATCCATTTGATAAAGTTTAAAATTAAAGAATGCTGCAAAGGATAGAAGAATACAAATAGATTCAAGTCTTGCTACAGGAGCATAGGTTTCTTCATAGCCTTTTGCATCAAATTTTTCTTTATTTCTAACAATAACTCCATTTTCATCACATTTGTTTCTAAAAACCCATTTTACTCCAATAACAAAAGTTTCCTTATGTTTCTCAACCAAGGTCCAAACTTTATTTTTTATGAATTCATTGAGTTCATCTTGCATAGCCTTAATAAAACCTTTATCACCCAAGGCTTCTTTAGGAGTATTTGGTTAAAATTGGGAAAGAAATGCAACATGTTCAACTTCATTCCTTAATGAACTTATATTTATTACTAGTTGATTAACATTTCCAATGATATTATCACTGAGATGATTCCTAAGTAACAACTGACTTGGATTTTAAAAAACATGTTCATCAACATAAGGTAGAAAATCTTCAGGAGTAAATGTCTTAGAAACATTTTCTTCAGCATTAACCTTGTCTGAAAAATCTTCTATCAAAGGTTGGTGATTAGTTTTAGAAAATATATCAGGAAAAGTTTCAAGTTTTTTGAAAACAAAAGGATCATTTTCATTAAAATTAACATGTATTGTTTCTTCCATAGTGCAAGTGTTTTTATTAAAAACTATATATGCCTTAGAGTTAGTAGAGTAACCTAAGAAAATTCCTTCATCTAATTTGGGTGTAAATTTATGTAAGTTATCCTTTCTATTCAAGATAAATACTTTGCAACCAAAAACTTTGAAGTAATAAACTTTTGGTTTTCGGCCCGTCCACAACTCATAAGGTGTTTTATTAAGAAATGGTCTTATTAAAACTCGATTTATAGTATAAAAAGAAGTACTTATAGCTTCAGCCCAAAAATGTTTAGCTATAGAATATTCACTCAACATGGTTCTAGTCATCTCTTGAAGAATAAAATTTCTTCTTTCGACAACACCATTTTGTTGAGGTGTTCTTGGAGTTGATAAGTTGTGAGTAATACCTTTTTTACTACAAAAAGTTTAAAAATCAGAATTTTCAAATTCTCCACAATGATCATTGTGGATAGTTATCAATGGTAGGTTTTTCTCATTTTTAACTTGAGCTCTAAAGATTTTTAAATAAGAAAAAGATTTAGATTTCTTTGTGAGAAAATACACCCAAGTAAATCTAGTGTAGTCATCAACTAGGACAAACACATAGTATTTGCCTCCAATAATTCCATTTTTTGTTGGACCAAATAAGTCCATGTGTACTAACTGTAAGGCATTAGAAGTTGTAACTTCACTTCTAGATTTAAAGCTAGATTTATGTTGTTTGCCATATTGACAAGGATCATAGACTTTTGAAGAATCAAACTTAAGTTTCGGTAGATCCTGAACAAGTTATTTTTTAGAAATCTTACTAAGATTCCTTAAGTTATAGTGTCTTAATCTCTTATGCCAGAGCCATGATTGATCTTTAAATGCACTAAGGCAAGGTAGATCTTGAATTCTAAGTTCTTCTAGATTTAAGGTGTACACATTCTCATACTGAAGGGCAGAGAGAATAAACTCATCCTTGTTATTGTGAACTAAACATTTCTCATTTCTAAAATTCACAAGGTAACCTTCATCACATAATTGGATTATACTAATGAGGTTGTGCCTAAGTCCTTTTACGAAAAGAACATTTGAAATAATATCTTTTACAAGAAGAATAATGTTACCTATACTGATAATTTCTCCTTGAGAGTTATCACCAAAAGTTACCTTTCCACCTTTAGTCTTTAAAATAGTCTTGAAATAGTATTTGTTACTAGTTATGTGCCGAGAACATCAACTATCCATGTACCATATGTTGTTGGTACTTCCTTGATTTTCCTGAAAAATAAAGAGTTAGCTCTTCGGAATCCAAACTTGCTTGGATCCGGAACTATTAGATAACAAAGACTTGGGTAACCATATTTGATTAGAAAAATAAACCTTATGAAACCCAAGGGATTGAACTCTATTTAAAGAATAGTTTTTCTTCCAATTCCCACCACTTTGGAATTTAGTACAAAAAGGGGCTCTAGAAGGAACAAAATAATTGTTTCTAAAAATAGGTTTTTCATGAGAATAACCTAAACCCTGACTATTACCATGAGGTCAGATCTGGGAATACGTCTTATCAAAATTTTCCTTACCAGAAGTAAATTTTGCAAGAAGTTTCTTCAAGGAAAATACCTCAGATTTTAGTCTAAGGACTAAATTCTTATCTTCAAGAATAATATATTTATAGTTAAGTTTATCCTCTATAACATCATTTTATAAAATCAGATTTTTAAGATCCTCATAAAGTTTATTATTCTCAGAATTAACTTCCTCAAGTTTTTTAGAAAGATTTTCTAAAACAACATTTTTTTCATCAAGATATTTGGAATGATATAAAATTTATTTTGTTAAAATAGATTCTCTATAATTTGATTTATCAAGTTTCTTAGAAACTTTACAATTTCTTTTCTCTAACAACTTAGAAAACCTAAAAACCTCCTCATAGGAAGGCAAATCATTATCATTATCTGATGAAGAAGATTCTTCATCTGAAGAAAAACCTCTATCTAGAAACTTTTTACTTAAAGAAGTATTGGTTAAGGATTCAGCAGTTCGTACCTTAGACATAAGACACTGATTTTGAAATGGAGCTCTGGCTATTAGACCAATATTCTTTTTCCCAGAAGATTCATATTCTGAAAAATCTTCAGAAGAATCTCCACCACTGGCACTCCAAGTTTCATTGGCTTTCAAGACTTTCTTAAGCTTTGATCTATAGAACTTCTTCTCGTTTCTTTTAGAACTCCTATCTTTCTTGTCTCTCTTCTTGATTAAAGGACAATCAGGTCTTATATGAACAGTTCTTATACATTCATAGCATGTCACTTCTCCATATTTCTTATCTTTTCCATCTTTCTTCTTGTATATATACTAAAAGTTCTTCTATCCAACAATATTTTTCATCCTCCGAGCAAGATTTGCTAACTCATTTTCTGACGCTTCACTTTCACTGGATTCAGATTGAACAACAACCTTCTTAGATTTTTATATTGTAATTCTCTCAAGAGTCTTGGATTTCATATGATTTGAAGTAGTTTTAAAAGCAACTCCTCCATTCCCATTTTTCTTCTTAATATTGTCATCATCTCTTTTCATTCTGGTTTCATGTTAAAGTAGAGTTCCAAATAGTTCATCAAGAGAAATTTGATTACCTTTGTTATTCTCATCTATAGCAGTCCTCTTGAATTCCCATTCTTTAGGAATGATGTCAATAATCTTGTCTACAAGAGGTTCATCATCTAAACCTTTATCACCCATGGATTGTAAGTTGTTGAAAATAGTCATAAATATTTGTTGTACCTTACATATAGGTTCTCCGTAAGGAAAGAAAAAACCATGATACTCAGCCCTGAGCATTGCCCTTCTGGTTTCAATAACTTTGGAAGTTCTAAAGTGAGTTACTTAAAGCTTCTTCTAGATACTATTTGCAGATTCACAGGATGAAATTTGACTATATATATTTCTATTCATGGAACATAGAAAAGTATTTATCACCTTAAAGTTCAGCTGGTATTCCACGTTTTCTGGATTAGTAAAGGTTCTAAGTTCCTTATCAGGAATCTTATAATCTCCAGTTAACATAATGTAGTTGTCTACACCAGTTTTTATCACAAAGGTATTCATTATATCTCTCCAGTACTCATACTAATTTCCATCAAAGATTGGTGGTCTAGTAAGATTGAGATTATCTAAAGATCTAACATGAATGTCTGCCATACTAAAAAGATATTTCTTTCCACAAAAATTGGTAGAAGTATAAGTATATAAACCAATATAAAGGACTTAAGAAAAGAAAAACTTGAGTAAGAAAACTTATATGTGGATATAAGTATTTCAGAGAATCCCTCTGATACCAATTGTAGGATCGAAATAAGAATGTAGATGCTCAATCTACAAGAGGGGGTGAATTGTATACTTTAAAAATTCCTTTGGAACCTCTAAAAGTTAAGTTTAACCGGGTTAAAAAATGTTCACAAGACCTCTTAAAGAAACCTTTTCTATTTTTCTTAAAAATAATGATTCTACCTTAAATCGTATAGAATCATAAATATAATCAGAGTAAAAGAATTACAAATTATAAAAAAGTTACAATTTCTAACTTTAACAAAGTTAAGATACAGCAGTGGAAATAAAAAAACTTGTAAAATAAAACAAGTAACAATAGGATTATTTTAACCCAAATAGAAGGGTATCCAACAACCTTGGATAAAGGTTCCTTGATTTATACTTTCAATAAATTCCGTCTTACCTAAACCTAGGTAAGCCCTCAATTCGAAGATCGGTATATGTCTTTCTATCCCCGCAAGCCATCAATTTAGAAGGAAATCGGAACCTCTGTCTTCCAAACCTGGAATCCCATGATCAACACGATCGGAGTCTGCACTAAGCAAGTATGAACAAGTTTCTCACACCTGAACAAGTTGTTCACAGCATCCGCACGAATCACTGAGAGTTGTAAGAGCCTCTCTCTCTAGAAATCACTTCACAAGATTGTTCACTGTCAAGTCGACGTTATTCTCTTTTGCTCGTTCAAATGGGATTCTATTTATAGGCAAAACTTCCCAACGGTCGGCTCCTCTCCAACGGTCATATTTTCCTTAAATTTTGGAGGGACCTGGACACGTTGAAAACAAACAACGGTTAGGTTGTAATAGATTGTACGACATCGTTTCAAGTAACAGAAACGATGTTAAGTTAAAGATAAATGTTAGTTATAAGAAATATTGGAATCCGATATCATTGGAATGATACATTAGGCAACTCTAACATTATCAAGAAAATGTAATCTTAAGAAATCAGGAAAACGTATAGTTAGAAATAACATTCTCAGGAAAACGGAATCATAAAATCAGAATCAAAAATAAAATGGATTCGGTATTGAAAATTGGTATCACATATACACCAGAATCGGTATTAAAAATCGGTATCACATATACACCAGAATCGGTATTGAAAAATCGGCAACATATATACACCAGATTCTGTATTGAAAATCGGTATCATATATACACCAGAATCGGTATTGACAATCGGCATCATATATACACTGGATTCAGAATCATACAAACTAAATGAGAAAATCGTAATGATAGATCTTGAAAAAAACTGAATGGAAAATCGGAATGACAGATCTGTAAGTCTAACAGAATAGAAAAATGTAATGATATATTTGTAGGCATAACAGAATGAAAATTTCAGATCTTAAGATAAATACAGAACTTAAAAAATATTCATAACTTAATAAAAAGTGTTTGTGATTTTCCAAACATAAAACCATAAGGAATGGAGAAGTTATAATATATCCTTATTGACTCCACAATTTGGAGATATGAAATGAAATGCATCATTCATAGAGACGGTAATCCGTACATACGCATGAACGCTACTTTCATTTTTATTTCATATTTTAATGGAATGAAAACATAATGATACATAGGTATATTATAATTCCATTATAATATCATATATAATATCATTAAATTCATCTTTTATACATCACACATATGGCATTAATGATTCATATCACTTAGGGGTGGTAGTCTGCACTTCCTCAAATGAAATTATCGTGTTTACCCATTATGGAAACAATAAAGGTAGGCTATAAATATAAAACATAGAAGAATAAAGAAAACATAAACATAATATATATCATATATAAATATACTTCCATCTTAATGGCCTCCATCAGAGGCGGTAGGAGATAATCGAACAATCATCATTTCGTGAGGCGTTAGTTTTCTATCCACAGAAACAGTAAGTTCTTCACCCATTAGTTGGAGGTGTAAGTATAGTTCAAATACTCCTCACAACAAAATCCTATTATATTAAGGGTATTTGTTTTGTTATAAAATAAAATAATAAAAATATTTTAGGGGTTGGAGAATCAAAATAAAAGAAAATAAGTTAAGAGAAACTGTTACCTTTAATTTGGGTAACTCCCTTTGATTTGAACCAAAAGGACTTCTTGAAGTGACTTATGCCTAAGGTAAGACTTTTAGGTAGAAAGAGATGGATCTTGAGAGATTATTTGTGTAGGGGTTGGATGAGACAAGGGGCTTGAGAGGTGTGAGTAATGGGTTAGAAGTGGTGTCCTTTTATAAGGGAGAGTAAGGGCTCTTTAGGAAAGTTTGAAAATGTTATTTTATTATAAACTTATCTTCAGTTTCAAAAGTTCCAAAACATATTAAATTCCAAGATAAGATTACTCATGTTCGAAATAAAATCATCCAATAATAATTGGATAGGTTTTGGATATTTTTTTAATATTTATAATCTTATTTATTTAAATCATTTATTAATGAGGTAAATACTACATCATTATTGTGTTATAAATAATTTAATTAATTTTATGTCTAAAAATTATAGAAAAAATACCATAACGTAGGAAATATTTTTATCTTTCCAAATAATATTTATAGTCAAAAAGATATCTTATATTACCCCATGTAAAAATTAATTTTCAAAAAGATACTTTTTTATGTCATTTTTGCCTTTACTTTAAGTTAATTAAAATAAAGTGTCATTATCACTATTAAGTTGCTCTATGGGGTCCCAAAATCAACCCAAGGATGACCGCGGTCGGCCATTACTCATAAAATAAGGATAAGAAAAGTATTAAGGTAATTTTTTTATTATTATAATATTCTTTTTACCTTGAATTACCCTATTTAACTTTAATCGTGGTAAATAAAAGTCAAAAATTACTATTCATAAAAAATTATTTTCATCTTATTGAACCATATTTTACTTACTAATAACAACAATGTATGTCAGATTTTTGAAACTCAATTCATAGAAGTGGTAAAATTTCATTTAAATGAAAAGTCTGTTTTTTTAACTACCACTAAGTGGTTTCACTATTCATCAAAAATTGAAGTTTTTCAGAAAAATACCAAAAATTCAGCCTAAGCTATATTATATATTACATATTCTTAAATGAAGTCAATTTTACCAAATTAACAACATATAAGTTTCTTTAATTAATTTAAAATTAATTTTCGTTGTCAAAACAAATTGCGTGTTTTTAAGAAACAATAACTATCCAAAGATTGACACTTGTTTATGTCCAATTTCAAAATAAAATTAATTCCAATAACCAAAATTAGATTAAATGGTAAAAATATATTCTAATTACACTTTAAACCCAATTCAAAATATAATCTAACTGTATAAATAAATTATATCAAAATGCGGTTTTGAATTAAAATACAGTAATTTCCACTATTCATCAAAAAATGAATTTTATCAGAAAAATATCAAAAAATTACGCCAAGTAAATTTTGATATCCTGATTCTAAAGAAGAATTTTATTTGGTCAAATAGAATATATAAAAGTGACCAAAACTATATTTAAAGAGGGTTCGCCATCAAAATGCAGTAAATCGATCTTTTAAAGAATATTAGAGTATTTATGCTTAAAATTAGATTCATTCACATTTTAAGCCTCTAAATTTTATTGGATAAATGTAAAAGTATTTAAAAAACATGTATAATCATATTGTAGTTAGTTATATTCATTCCTGCCAATACAAAGACTGGGCGTTAACTGCCATTTAAAATAATAATAATATATTATTAGTGTGCAACATAAGATTTCAAAAAACCCCTTGTTACGTATCGGGTACGCCATCGAACATAGAAACCCCTTTAAAGAAAAATTAATATTTAATTTAAAAATATTAATAAAAATGAAAATGTATTATTTCTCTATTTACTTGGGATGTTACATCCTTCCCCCCTTTTGGAAATTGCGTCCACCCAATTTTTATTCACTTATCAAATAAATTGGGATATTTATCCCTCATAGCATTTTCAAATTCCCACGTTACCTCTTCAACCATATAGTTTTTTCAGAAAAACTTTACCTGGTAAATTACCTTATTTCACAACACTAGCTCTCTATGATGAAGAATCTAGACTGGTCGTTCCTCATAAGAGATATTCTCTTCCAATTGAACTACCTATGGTCTCAAAACATGAGATGGATCTGGAATATACTTTCTCAACATCAAAACATGAAAAACATTGTGTACCTGGGATAAACATGGAGGTAAATCCACTTTGTATGAAACTGATCCAATTTTCTCCAAGATTTCATAAGGTTAATGAACCTCATACTCAAATTTCCCTTCTTACCAAAATTCATCACACTTTTCCATGGAGAAACTTTGAGAAAGACATGATCGCCTACCTCAAAAGAGATATCCTTCCTATGGTTATCCGCATTACTTTGCTGCCTACTCTGAGTTGTTCTCATGTTCTTATAAATCAACTGAACCTTTTTTACCATCTCTTCTACCAATTCTGGTCCCATCAGCTTCCCTTCACCTACTTCATCCTAAAAAGCTGGAGTTTAAAAACGGTTTCCATATAATGCCTCAAATGGAGCCATCTGTATACTGGAATGAAAACTGTTATTATATGAAAAATCAAACAAAAAAAGATATTGGTCACAACTTCCCTGGTAATCCAGTGAACAAGCACGTAGCATATCCTCTGAGGTCTGAATTTATTGTTCTGAATGCCCATCTGATTGAGGATGAAAAGCTGTACTAAAATTTAATTCAATACCCAACGAATTCTTGAAGGCCTTTCCTAATTTTAGAAGTAAACATGGGATCACGATCAGATACAATGCAGAGGGGAACACCATGCAACCTGACTATCTCTTTAATATACAACTGTGAAAGTTGATCAAGAGGCAAAGTATCTCGAATAGGAAAGAAATGAGAAGATTTAGTCAATCGATCAACAATAAACAAGATTGCAATATTATCTTATGATGTCTTCGGTAATCCCACAACGAAGTCCATGGATATATTTTCTCATTTCCACTCTGGCATCGGTAAAGACTGAAGCATCCCTTTGGTAACTTTTGCTCTGCTTTAACCTTCTGACAAGTCAAACACTTCATAGTAAAATCAGAAATATCTCTCTTCATTCCTTCCCACCAGTAATACTCCCAAATATCTTTGTACATATTAGTACTGCCAGGATGAACTGAAAATGAGGAACTATGAGCTTCACATAACAACTCATTCTTCAACTTTGAATCACAAGGCACACATAATCTTTTCCCAAATCTCAAAACACAATCATTATCAACATTAAAATCAGGCAACTTAGCCTTCTAAACCAACTCTACATTTTTATGTAACTCACTATCTTCCTTCTATGCTTTCTTAATTCTGTCTCATAGAGATGATTTCACTAACAACTGAAACAAAATAGAATAATTTCCTACACCAACAACTTCTAATCCAAAGTTTATCAAATAAAAAACCAAAGGATCTTATTCCAAACATAACATGGTTAATGTAGCATTACTTTTCCGAATCAAAGCATAATCTACTTTATTTTCTTTTCCTGGATGGTAAAGGATCATGAAATCATAATACTTAATTAATTCCAGCCATCTCCTCTATCTCATGTTCAATTATTTATTAGTGAATATATACTTTAAACTTTTTTTGTCAATATATATTTCACATTTTACTCCATACAAATCATGCATCCAAATTTTTAAAGAAAAAACAACACCATCTAATTCCAAATCATGTGTAGGGTAATTTAACTCATGAGGTTTCAACTGTCGTAAAGCATAAACAATTACCTGATCATTCTGCATAAGGACACAACCAAGTCCTCTCAATGAAGCATCACTATAAATAACAAACTCACCATTTCTGGAAGGCAGTTCCAAAACTGGAGCATTCACCAATCTTATTTTCAATTCTTGAAAACAATCATCACATCTTTTTTTCCAAATGAACTTAACACCTTTTCGAGTTAACTTAGTTAATGGGCTATATAACTGTGTAAAATTTTCAACAAACCTCCGGTAATAACCTGTTAAACCAAGAAAATTGTGGATCATGGTAATATTTGTGGGTCTTGGACATTCTTCAAAAACTTTTGTTCTAGTAGGATCAACAGTTATACCATTTTTTGAAACAATGTGACCAAGGAAATAAATTTGGTGTAACCAAAACTCACACTTGCTGAATTTCCCATACATTTTCTTTTCTTTTAAGGTTTTCAAGACAACCCTTAAATGACTTTCATGCTCAAATTTACTTTTAGAATAAACCAAAATATCATCAATGAACACAACCATGAACTTATCCAAGAACTCATGGAAAATTCTATTCACAAGATCCATGAATACAACATGTGCATTGGCTAACACAAAAGGCATAACTACAAATTCATAATAGCCATATCTAGTAAGAAACGTGGTCTTCAGAATATCTACTTCCTTTACTTTCAACTGATGGTACCCCGACCTCAAGTCAATCTTCGAAAAATACTGAGCTCCCTGGATCTGATCAAACAAATAATCGATATAAGGTAAAGGATACTTGTTCTTAACAGTGATGTTATTTAATACTCTATAATCAATGAAAAGTCTCATTGAACCATCTTTATTTTTAACAAATAAGATAGGATGACCCCATGGTGATGTGCTAGGCCGAATGAAACCCTTATCTAATAACTCCTGCAATTTATTATTTAACTCTAAAAGTTTAATTTGAGCCATTCAATAAGGGGGTTTTGAAATTGGATTAGCATATGGAACTAAGTCAAAAGTAAATTCAACTTCCTGATTAGGTATAATACCAAAAACTCATCATAAAAAACATCAAGGTACTCATTTTCCAGTGGCATATCATTAATCTCAACAATTCCTTTATTTTCAACAATATTTGTAAGGTAACATTCATTTCCATCTTTTACTAGTTTCTCAGCTTCCTGATATGTTATCAAAATAAAGGGTTCATTCTTGTTCACAAACTGAAAATATTTATGAAAAGAAACCTATTTAGCCCTGCATTCAATCTTATCATGATAAATAGAAAGAAAATCTATACCCAAAATAACATCAAACTCTACTAGAGGAAAACAATAATGTTTTCCGGTATATTTTTTCCACACACAAGGACAGGAAGGTTCTTATGTTTTCTTTTTGTCTCAACATTTCCTCCAAGTGTTTTTACCATAATTTATGTATTCATATCTTGAGATGGAATTCCCAATTTACTAGAAAACTTACCAGAAATGAAAGAGTGTGTAGACCCAAAATCAAACAACACATTGGCATAATTTGAACAAACAAACAGTGCACCTGATACTACTTCATTCGATGGCCCAATATCTACTAAAGTAGTTGCAAATGATTTCACCAACCCTTTCTTCTTGTTTTCTGGCTCCTTTCACTCAGTTGAGTTCTTCGTTGGACACTCATTTGTATAATGACCCATTTCATTTCACTTAAAACACTTTACTGACTGTAAATCATATTTTTTCTTACCATTGCCTTGATATTTTTTAGTGAAATTACAAGCCTTATGTCCCATTTTACCACATCGGTAGCACTTACCAGAATTCAAAAGACATTCCCCAGCATACTTTTTACCACAATTTTCACAAACTAAAAACTTAAGTTTCTTACCATCATACTTTTTTGAAGAGTTTTTACCTTTTTCCTTCCACTTAGACCTCTTATTATGTTTTTTTTCAAAGAACACATGATCATCGAAAAGCTCCATTTCCACCTTCTCTGCACAATGGACAAGTTTTTTATAAATTTTTAAATCACGAGAAGCTAAATCCCTTCAATACTTTGGCTTTAATCTTGAGTAAAAATGGTTGATTTTACTATGAAGATCTCGTATGAAATTTGGATCATACCTTGCCAGTCGAGTGAATTTTTCTTCATAAGCAGCCACTGAGTCATCCTCCTGCCTCAATTCCAAGAATTTTTTTCCATCCTAAGATGAACAACCTTAGGAAAATATTTCTCAAAAAACATACCTTTGAATTCATCCCAATCAAGAGCATCAATATCTTCACTATCCCAGATATTTTTTACCATCGACTATCACTGATCAGCTTCACCTACAAAACAGAAAACAGAAAGACTAACCTTTTGATGTTCTGAATACCCCATGATATCAAAAAATTTCTCCAGTGATTTAATCCACTTTTATGCTAGCACAGGGTCAGATGATCCTCTGAAATATGGGGGATGTTGCCTCATGAAATGATCCACTACTGACATGTTCCTCTGTGGTTGATCTGGCTGATCTCATGCATGGATACCACCATCATTTATAGCCTGAGTCAACTATGTCATCACTGCAACAAATTGTTCAGTTTCGATTCTGAATGAAATGAAAATTCAAAGGTGTTTATACATTCTATAAAAGAAACATTCTTTTTTTCCATTTAGTAAAACGCCGCATAGAAAAAGATTCCATTTGAATGAAATGAAAATTCAAAGTTTTTTATACATTGTATAGAATAAATTCATGTATAAAACAAAATATTCCTCAATGAAAGGAGATTGAGATGAAGTCCCTTACTTCGTGTCTGACTTGACCTGTTTGTCCTTTAATCTCCTAAATAATAAACTAAAGTTATTTTATACTTGATTAAGAACCTTTTTTAAGTTTATTATTCCTTTTATATCACTTATTACCATGTTATAAACATTATTAAATCATTTATTTTAATAACGGTAGTTTTGTCGATATTTGGTACTTGAGCCAAAAATGAACACCTTATATTTACAAGTTATCCATGTGGTCAATAGTCCATTATCTCTAGAATGATATTAATTATTTAGATATCATATATATCATAAATATCCAGTATATATATGTATTTATAATAGTACATATCATTTGGAGATAAGAAATGAAATGCATCGTTCATGGAGACGGTAAGTCATACGTACACATGAACGCTACTTTCATTTCTATTTAGTATTTTAATGAAATGAAAACATAATGATACAAAGGTATATTATAATTATAGTATAATATCATATATAATATCATTAACTCCATCCTTTATACATCCCATATATGGAATTAATGAGTCATATCACTTTGAGGGGGTGACAGTCCGCACTTCCTCAAATGAAATTATCGCGTTTACCCATTATGGAAACCATAAAGGTAGGATATAAATGTAAAAAATAGAAGAATAAAGAAAACATAAACATAATATATATATGATATATAAATATATTTCCATGTTAATTCCCACCATGAGAGGCGGTAGGAGATAATCGAACAGTCATCATTTCGTGAGCCGTTAGTTTGCCATCCACAGAAATAGTATATTCTTCACCCATTGAATGGAGGTGTGTATAAGTGTAGTTATAATCCTTCTCATAAAAAACATACTAGTATATTGAGGATACTGGTTTTTTTATAAAAAAATGAATAAAAATATTTTAGGGGTTATATAAGTACAATAAAAGAAAAGAAGTTAAGAGAAATTGTTACCATTAATTTGGGTAACTCCCATTGGCTTGAACCAAAAGGACTTTTTTAAGTGACTTATGCCTAAGGTAAGGCATCTAGGTGGAAGAGAGAGATCTTGAGAGATTATTTGGGCATGTTTTGGACAAGACAAGGGGATTTAGAGGTGTGAATAATGGGTTAAAAGTGGTGTCCTTTTATAAGGGAGAGGAGGGGATCTTTAGGAAAGTTTGAAAATTTTATTTTATTATAAACTTATCTTCATTTTCAGAAGGTTCAAAACAAATTAAAGTCGAAGATAAGATGACTTGTGTTCAAAATAAAATCATCCAATAATAATTGGACACATTTTGGATATTGTTTTAATATTTATATTCTTATTTATTTAAATCACTTATTAATGAGGTAAATACTACATCATTATTGTGTCATAAATAATTTAATTTATTTGATGTCTAAAAATTATAAAAAAAAATACCATAATGTAGAAAATATTTTTATCTCTATAAATAATATTTATAGTCGAAAATATAACTTATATAACTTCATGTAAAAATTAATTTACAAAAAGATATTTTTTATGTCGTTTTTGTCTTTACTTTAAGTTAATTAAAATAAAGTGTCATTATCACTCTTAAGTTGCCCCATGGGGTCCCAAAATCGACCCAAGGATGTCCATGGTCAGCCATTACTCATCCAATAAGGTTAGTACAAGTGTTAAGGTAATTTTGTATTATTTTAATATTCTTTTTACCTTGAATTAAAAAATTATTTTCATCTTATTGAACCACATTTTACTTACTAATAACAACCATATATGTCGGATTTTTGAAATTCAATTCACAGAAGCGGTAAATTTTCATTTAAATGAAAAGTCAGTTTTTTTAACTACTACTAAGTGGTTTCACTATTAATCAAAAATTGACGTTTTTCAGAAAAATACCAAAAATTAAGCCTAAGCTATATTTGATATTAAAAATTCAAAAATGATTTCTATTTTACCAAATTCACAACATAGAAATTTCAATAATTAATTTAAAATTAATTCATGTTGTCAAAACAAATAGCGTGTTTTTAAGAAACAATAACTATCAAAAGATTGACACTTGTTTATGTCCAATTTCAAAGTGAAATTAATTAAAATGACCAACATTTTATTAAATGGTAAAAATATATTCTAATTACACTTTAAAACCAATTAAAAAGATAATATAACCATATAAATAAATTATATTAAAATTCAGTTTTTAATTAAAATACAGTATTTTCCACTATTCATTAAAAAATGAATTTTTTCAGAAAAATAACAAAAATTTACCCAAAGTAAATTTTGATATCCCGATTCTAAAGAAGAATTTTATTTGGTAAAATAGAATATATAAAAGTGACTACAACTATATTTAAATAGGATTCTCCAACAAAAGGCAGTAAATTGACCTTTTAAAGAATATTAGAGTATTTATGCTTAAAATTAGATTCATTCACATTTTAAGCCTATAAATTTTATTGGATAAATGTCAAAACATTTAACAAAAATGTATAATTATATTATAGTTATTTCTATTCATTCCATCCAATACAACGTCTAGGCGTTAACTACCATTTAAAACAATAATAATATATTATTAGTGTGCAACGTAAGATTTCAAAGAAACTCGTTGTTGCGTATCGGGTACGCCATCAAACAAAGAAACCCATTTAAAGTAAAATTAATATTTAATTTTCAAATATTAATAAAAATGAAAATGTATTATTTACATGGGATGTTACAATGAACAAGTGAAATGTTACTAAACACTATAGGTATCACATCTATTATTTAATCATTTGAGTGCTCCTTAATATTATAGTCCATTCCCTCATCCAGACAAAAGGAAGTATTAGGTTCTTCTACCAACACCTGCTGGCACTAACACATGTATCCTCCTCCTCTACCTTCATGTTGCCCCGCATAGTGGCACCACTATGCTTCCACGCACCTTTGTTGGTTCTCTATGAATACCCACTTCTTCCTCACCATTTATGTCCAAGGGTAGACTGCCCACCTAAGTAGTGGTTGTGGTCCCTTTGTCTAGCTTGTGTGACTAGACTAACATTTTAGTAAAAGGCCAACAAAGTGATATCAAAATATTCCAATGTAAAATATTCCTCCCAAAAAAATAAAAATTGTTTTTAATGGACCTATTCTTCTTCAAAAAAATTATGTAAACAATTTTCCATCCTTATTTTCACATTTCTTGGAATTTAAGACTAGTTCAACAATCATTCCAAGGAGTTGAGGATGTTTCCATAACATTCCTCATCATCAGTCACATATTGAAATTTTCTTAATATCAAGTAAATAATATTATTGATAGAAAATTAAATTCAACTCAAATGGAACATAAGGATGTTATTATACTAATGGAATAAGCCAAATCCATCTCTACTTCCATCAAATGAGAAAAGAAACAATCGATCATCTGTATGGTGGACTACTGCCTTTCGAACCGATGTAATTTTTTTCTATCACCACCTTTCAAGGATAGATATAATGATGAAATAACTTATTTATATTATATTTATGAAATTATTATACTTTTTGATTTATTATATCACAAATACCTTCTTAATTTTCTTTCCATGGGGGATATAATAACATCACTCATGTGTACAGTGAACTATAGCCTCAAGAAGCGATGTGATTAGTTTTTATCTTACACATTTCATGGAATTTAGTAAGGAAAAAGTTAAATAATTTATATTATATTTATATCTTAATCATACTTCTAGAAATATTATATCACACCTAGCTTCTTACCTTCCAATCCATGGGAAAACAATAACATCACTCGTGAGTACGTGGTGACTACCGCCTCCACGTAATGATGTGACATGTTTTTAATTTTATATGTACATGGATGGTAATAAAGATGTATTTTATTAATATAAATTATATATATAGAAAAATAATGATTCTAGAAAGGTTAATTAATATTTATTTTTCTTTTCCCCAATATTTCCAGATAATGGAAACATCGTTTATGTGTACATACAGCCAGCCATCTCCATAAACGATGTAATGCATTTTTTATATTTAACTTTTATGGATTACTATAAATATATATATATATATAATGAATATATTATATATACATATATATATATATATATCATGTTTAACATTATGTATATGATTTAACCATGATCAATGTAAACGAACCAAAATTAAAGAATCAAAACTCTTATGAAAAAAGAAGCAATTATCACCTGAAATAGTGATTTTAACAGAGAATGTTATATAAAAGGGAGATAAAAGAATAAAATTAAAAAATATATAGTATTATATAAATTGTTATAATATATTTATAATAAATAGATACTTATTATATAGGATGTTTGAACATTTCCAAAAGAAATAAAACCTAAGGTAAGGGTATCTTATCTCACTTTTACTTTCGTGAGATATATTCCATATTGACCACATAGTTCTTTTGTGTGGTGTATATAATTCCAATATAATATGTTATATCAGGAATACCTATATATTCATGGTATTTAATGTTTAATTTAAATTTATTTCATTCATGGGGATTATGATTCAAATGTTACCAATGTGGTAATGGTTTATTTTACAATATCATCACTGATCGAGATTATTTATGATTAAATTTATAATGATGAAATATAATGATCAATAACTCAATAAAATAATTAATTTTCAACTCTTGTAATTATTAATGAACTTTAAAATTAATAATTCAATTTTCCTCTCTTCATTACTTAAAATTATTATGAAAATTTTTTTAATAAAGTTTCACTTTATTTATCTATTTTTTAGAAAATACTTTTTCTCCCAAAACCATGTTTTATAAAAAAAAAATTCAAAAATATTTTTAAAATTATCTAAATTAATTATCATATAAATTTTTACCCACGTACGACTTTATACAAAATGTTTTGAAAAGGAATATTCATGTCATTTTCCAAACTAGGATCATTTGGATTTTAATAAAAATGTGAAAAGAATATTTATTTTAATGTGTACGACATGTTTAGAATTTACTATAGTCATGACCGCTCAAAATGTTTTTGAATATTACATTACAAGTTTACAATTTTTTTTCTAAGAAAATTTTTTACCTAATATTCTGAAAATTTTATTTTTTTTAAAGTGATTTTCTATGTGAAAAGTATATTTTCTTCAAGAATGTTTTAATAAAATTTTTATGGTATTTTTATTCATCCACAACATAAGCACTTTATTATACATATGATCTATTGGGTATTTTTTATATTTATATCATATTTATTCATTATTTGGATAGTTTATGATCAATTTGACTAAGGATGTACAATTTTATTACCATTATCCATATTACTCTAAATGTTTTATGGTTACTTTTATTATTGGGGAAAGTAATAACATTTTATATGCTTATTTTTTCAATAAGAATGTTTATGTTGATTATGTTTTACCCCTTTCATATGAGGAATTAATTGTACTTAGTAAGTGATGGGTGGGGCCCGCTATATACCCTTGATGTATCATTAGGTCTCGTGAGACAAAATATCTTGGGTATTTGGTCGAGTCCTCTCCCATTTATATAATCTGACTTGGCACAAGGAATTAAAAGTATGGTTATGATGTCCAAAAAAATGAATTCCATCGTTATTATATTTTTTATTGATGTTCCATGTGATTATTTGGTTAGTTAGAATATCCATGGTTAATTTTTAAACTCATGTGATTATTTATATGGAATTATTTGATCATCATTTATTCTTATCATATTATACTCAAGTTATATATAAAATTACTTGTGTTTTGGTAATTTACCTTTCCATATTGATTAGGATTTATTTATTTATATGTTATGATATAATTATATACTTATTTATTATTTGAGACCACCCCTTTCTAATATTTATTTCCCTAAGATGACAATATGAGTATTAGGATTCATAAGTGAGGCAATACTAGAGGGAATAATGATGTATTAGAATAAAATAATTTATCTAATATTATTTTTTCAATAATAATATTAATTTCAAGTATGTATCTAGCTACTAATATTAATAAACTATTTGTTCCATTGGGATGTAATTCATTGCATCTTATTCTAGTGTAATAAACTAACCACCAATTCTAGGATACTAGGGGCGAGGTATTTATAGTTGGTATCTGAGGAAGTTTATTAAAATCCTTAGGAACTATATTTAGGAAAAAAATATTAGATAACATAATCCTAAGATTGAATTTGAGGATAAAATTAGAATAACACCATAAAGTTTTGTTAAGGTATAGATTATGTGGTTTTTCTTTGAAATACATCCTAGACTAGATACTACAAGTGGATGTGGTTCTAGCACATATGTTCCTAGTGGAAATAAATCTAAAAAAGGAATTTTAGGATTAACTCAAGTATTACATCATGCACGGAAATGGTCCTTACTATAGACATGGTCTAACACTCCTGAGGGATATGCTTTTATTAATTTACATTAACTTTACAAACCATCATAAAGGATTCAAAATAAATAATGATCATGAATAGACTATGACTAAACCGAAGGTGTATTATATTCAAAATAAGGTTCCATGATTTATACATCATATAAATTATTTTTCATGATTATGTGGTTTCTCACTATGATTATTATTTCTCACACTATGCTTTTTGATTTTCGTCAATGATGTGATCCAGAAAGAACTGGAATAACATGGAATGTGATAGACAATCTATTTATAAGAAACCAAATGGCATGATGACTGGGGTGAAGGATATTATAATTATTCCTAATAAGTTATCATGATATATTATCAAAAAAATTCTCCTTAACCAACTCTTGGACTCACCAAATAAGAGAAGGAAAGAGTTTGTTAAGATCTATGGGGGTCGATACCATGTAGGAAAGAAGTTTAAGTTTCTTATATGTTGATGATATTATAAGAAACAAAAAATTGAATGTATTAGATGAATGGTAAGATGTTTTTTGGTGTGGAAAATAAAAACACAAATCAATTAATTACTAAGGAAAAAAGGAAAATTCTGGTTAACTCAATGGATAAATATAATGTTCCCCCTAAGGTTTCATCAATGGTTGAATTTTTAAAATGATAAATGTATGGGCATTATGAAAATTGATCTCCTCGAGGGAAATATCATGAAGAGAATTAGAAAGGATTTATGAGTAATGGTTCTACTAATGATGATGAAGAGACTTTAAAAGACATATAAAATGAAGAAGGTACTATGGAATATGATGATGAAGAATAGTTAATGGTTTAAGAATTAAGTTGAATGATTAAAGTTCTTGTGTATTTGGATTCAATAATTTCATGGTAGAAGTGTTTTATCAATGATATTATCATTATAAGAATCATAAAATGTAGCATCTCTGGACCAATTAGCCACCCAAAAAGTGCTATCAGGCCGAGTGCCACTAGTCTTAGGCACGCCTCCCCATATACTAAAGGTTTCTAACTAGTAACAAGGATATAAAATAGTAATAGTGGGGAGACTATACCCTTAGGGAAATGATATAATAATGGTATGAGTATATATATATAACTAGTAATATAAATGTAAGATTCAGTAGACTTGAACCAAACCCTCCAATGGCAGAAGCACATTCAAAAATAAGCAATAGTGTAAGCATAATTGAATAAAGCTTCAAAAATAAAGGAACATTCCAAACATACAACTTGTAGAAACTAAAACAGATCATGCATACAATATAGGTCATACAGTAAAATATAAAGGAATTTTTCCAATGGTCTACCATATTATATACATATATATAAAATTTTGATACAAAAGGTAAAAAAATAAAAAACGAAAGTAATTCCTATAGAGGTAAGAACCCCAAGGTCCCTTGCCAATATCCCATGCCAAATGGATATTAAGGTCTAGCTCTAGAAGTTCATCCCTTACCTTAATGTAACAACATAAATTCTACATGTGTAATGAAGGGCCCATGTATGATATTGAGTCTTATTAGGATACCATCCAAGTGTTCATACCCAACATAAGTGTTTAAGTAAGTGTAAATTATAATAAAGAATAAATAATAACATGCGTAAAGTAAACATAGACTTCCCTGGTGCTCAACATCCACCAAGGAGTCATCACCTACCTTAGACAATGCTTGAATCTTTGAAGAGGAGATGATCCTTGGATAATGGCCCAAGGTATCCATTTAAGTAGAATAGACCAGGTGATCCCTTAGGCTCTGCCTCAAATCAATTAACCTGGCACCTCATGCTAACTTAAACCTCATGTCCCAAAAAAAGTACTGAATTCGAAAAAGGCATGTCCAAGAAAAACAATTCGGTCCCTTGTACCCCTTCTCGAAAGCACTCATCGTCTCAAAGCCTAACATTCAAAGGCATAGAAATATTTTTCTTCAAATAAACATCACCATTATATCATAGCATGATATCCTAAGGAACAATAATCTCCATCCTCCCAAAATAGTCTAGGCCGAATGGCCTCGATATGGTGATCATCATCCCCTAACTGATATCCTTAACGCTATCATCTGAAGGATTATCACCTTCCCTATAGATTTCTATGGGAATCACCCCCATACCAAATACCTAAGTCTGACTAACTGAAGCCTCTACCCACATGATTGGTCAAAACCACCTCATAATGGAGTCAACCTATGTGGACACAACTCCAATCAGTGCATTGGCCATCATAGGTGAGCAGAAATTCCAAAATTAGTACCTAATACACATCCAACTAGCACCTCGTTCCCCTATGACCATGTATCTCAAGTTTTATGACCATTCCATTCAATATCATGCTCTATGCCCTCAACCTGATAACCTCTCCACCTCAAACTGACATCCACGGCACCCAATCCTGTGATTAATATCACTCAAAAGTCTAATCCAAGCTCAACTTTACAACCATGTCACCTCAATCATGATGTCCATTCCACCCAAATTCCTCAGGTCAAGCAAGTCATGACTCCATTGGTCTCAACAGTATATCATGAGCATCATATATAAAAAATTCACTTCAAATAATCAATTCAATTTAATACTATTGAATTGTACAACTTAAATGAACATATCAATTCAATATAATTGAATTAACTAACTCAAATTCAATTAACCAACCCAACTTAAGAAAAAAAAATTAAATTCAAAATGAGAATCTAAAATTAAATCAAGAACTCACCCTGTCTTAACAACCCAAGGTGGTCAACAACCTCTAACCCGACCTCAAACATATAATTTTGGATAGGTCATTCCCAACAGCACCCTATGACATCATATGGTAAATTTAATATCAAGAATGAGGGTATATCTTAATTAAAAAATGGAATGATAAAATATTCACCCACAAAATGACCATGAAAACACAAATAAAGGATTAAACCACCTACCTTAGACTTGTAGGTGTAGGCACATTTGGTATTAGCCTCTATCTCTAAGTGATTTGGAAGAAATCGACGCTTCCGTCAAGCACCCTGAAAATAGTCCAAAATAAACCAAACCAATATAGCACTCTGTGAGGTCATATAAAATAAAATAAAATTCATGTTCGAGTATATCATTACCAATATGGTTCTATCACACCTGATAGATCTAAAAATGGTTCACTAACTAAGGAGGGAGATCAATCTAAGAGGAGGAGAAAAATTTAGGGTTCCTCCTACTGTGAACGCAACTCATGGGAGAATAAAGGGGGGAAATAAAGAGAAAAGGGAAAAATAAATGAGTATTGAACCCATAAATTTACCCCTTTAAGAAGAAACACAGTTATCTCATGTGGTTTTCCAAACCGTGCAGGATACAATGCATAGGTACTGTCTATATGGAACTACTCATGCGGCTTGCCACCAAATTTTTCCTAACTGTGTAGAATCCTCTGCAAAAACTACATACATGGTCATACAGTTGTGTGAACCACATGCACTGTTTCCCCCAAATCATGCTCAGAAAAAATACGGGCTACATGGTTAGTTGGAATTGGCCACACAGTTTTCCCCAAACTATGCGCCTTGACCTGCAACTCCCAAAACAAGCCTTTGGCACTCACAAAACCCCTTATGAACAATAGAGACTTCGAAAAAACCTCTAAAACCATACAAAATAAGGATATTAGATTGAAGAAACTCTTATAATTGAGTTCTAAAGCCCAAAAAATAATTTGGCATACCCACCAATTGAAAAATTCCAAACGGGAGAGTTTTTTGACCCGATTCAAAAACCCAAGACATTATAATCTGCTGACCTTAAGAAATCACATCCTTGACCTATAAAAAATTAAAATGAGATAAAATAAAATTAATCCATCCCATTATAATTAACCTAGACTAACCAGTTCTCAAGGGTAAAAGTCAACTACCTCAAGGGGGATCCCCGCCTTAGGAGTGAACTACCCTGGTCTCATCCCAGTCAAAACTCAAATCAAGAAATGGTCTATTGACCTATTTTTGGACTAAAAAGTCCTATCGTGATATATATTCACTTTATCACCTCTTTAGGTTCTCCTGTGTCATATCAGACACCAATTAGAATCCCATACAGTATCGGTGCCCTCTTCATTCCCATGTCACACATGGAACCAACGAGGACCTACATCTCATTAGATGCCCAGAAAAATATTGGTGCCTTGTACCTTAGTTAAGTCCTTCATCGAAATTATTCCCAAATTCCTTGTACCTCAAGTAAATACATATCATTGATGCCTCGATTCCAAGCATCTCAGTAATCATTAACTCAATGGCGCTCAAGTATATAACATGGTGCCATGCACCTCATATATATCACACACCCAAGTTGGTGCCAACTTACTAACCATCATCTAATTTTTCCATACATATAGCATGTGAACCTAGTGTACCCAAAACATACATACCTCAATAGGCCATGCCAAAAAAATGGTTTTTCCCACAGAATTCCTCTGACCATCGCTAAATCACCAGTCTGTTTAGCACTTGGTAGCTCCATGGTATGAACCTATTCTGAATCTCAAGTGCCTGAAGCTTGTCCTCCCTATAGTGCTACACCATCCACCTGCCACTAACCCCACTGTTGTGTCCTACTTTATATACCATGATCATCATGTATATCTGAAGCTCGACTACCATCACCTGGCACCAATCATGGACCAACCTCATAACCCTAAGTCTGCCCTATTCCCTGACTTCCAGCTATCCGAGAAGACTTCCTGCAGAACCTTTCATGATGATAAACCTTCCCACATACACGGAACTCCTTTGGAAACCGCTCACAATTATTTTGGACATGTCCTGGCTACCCACACTGAAATAAAATCGTCGAAGACCCACCCCGAACTGTTCTTCCTGATCCCTTGGCCTGACTACCCTACTGCAACTCATATCGGCCTTGCTTCCTTCTATCTCATGCATCACCACTGAAAACACATGAAGTTTATACCTGATTCGCGTATGACATGTCAATTAGGTTTCCCTTTTCTATGATCACCTTTTTCACCACTTCTGATAATGATTTCAACCTATATATGTTTAACTACACCCAAAATGTGTATCATAAACCATCCTCAAAGTGCCTCACTCTCGAGGTGTCATCGTTCACCATACCAAGTGAAAAGGAAAATAATTCAGTAAAAATCATTGCATATTCCATGATGGACATGTCATCCTACTTAAGACTCAATAACTCTCAAGCTCTATCTTCCCTCAATATCTTCATAATGAAGTTCTTGAAGAACCTGGCCTCAAAATCCTTCAAGGACAGTCCCTCATGTTTTCCTGCCTATACCTACACATCCCACCAGTGATTATTCATCCCTCTAGGAATATTTATTTCTAGTTTCACCCTATACCCTATAGGATTCTCTAACTACTCTAATATCATCTTCATGGACTTGATCTGGTTCTCAGCCGCTTGTGGCCACCCTCACCCTAAAAGAGTCATGGGTGTGGTGAATGGAACTCCCAAGTTAGATACACCATTGAAGGATTTGCTCCCTGAAAACCCCTATAGATCCCATGGATGACACATACGATGCTTGCTCTGAGCTACACATTAATACATAGCCCAAACACTGTAAAATCTAGCAGCTTCCCCACCTACATCGGGACTTGTACCTGATCCTCTACCTATGATTGAGCTTGTTGTCCATGATCTTCCTGAACCTCAAGCATCTAAACCTACTTATTCTCTGGTGGTTCCCTATCCTCAACTAAATTAATCTCCATCTGAGCCATCAAGGTGGCAACCCTCTGAATACCATCAACATGGTAATACATCCTAGATAAAATATATATAAATATAATAGATAGGAAAATAAATAAAAGGCATAGAATCCTCACTACCCTTACCCTTTCCTATCACAACCATACCACATGGAAACCCGGCCTCATGGCATCCTTACCCACCCCCAACAGAGCCGAGTATCAAATATTAACTTTGTCCATCCCCTTCAGGATAGCCAAAATTTCTTCAAACTAATAACCATGTCACCCAACCTGGTGATCAACATCACCTGATGCCATAGCACCTTCCTGTTCGTATAGGAGCCAGGACCATATCACATATCACATGAAATTTATATATATATATATATATATATATATATATCACAACATATACATATATTCATTTCACATTTCACAATAAATTTTTATAGTCGCATGATTATACATATTTAAAATAACCTACCATGTGCCTAATCAAAAACATAAACAAGCATACCAACCACACCTTGCCATTTTGGTCCATGGTTCCAAGTTCTCCCTTACCTTACTAGGTCAAGGGATACATATAATAACAAATAAAAATTAACATTAACATTTACAAGTTTAACACTCAAGGTGGAAATGATATAAACTATAAATTGGTGGGACTGCAGGCACCCAATAACGAGATATGAATCCAGTTCCAACCAAATTCTAATATATAGTCTACTCTAACCCAAATATTATACCATCAGAAAAGAAAAACAAAATCAATCTCAATCACATTAGTATATATCCTTACACTACTACTAAATCTCATTCAAGAACTGCTCTGATACCACTTGTAGCATCCCGACCCGATTAGCCACCCGAACAGTTCTATCGAGTCGAATTCCACTAGTCTTAGGTGAGCCTTCCCATATACCAATGGTTTCCTACTAGTAATGAGGGTGTAAACGAGTAATAGTGGAGATATTATTCCCTTAGGGGAATGATATAATATATGTATAATTATATATATAACTAATCATCAAAAGGAACAAATCAGTAGGCTCAAACCAGACCCTCCAATGTTGAAAGCGCATTCAAAAATAATTAATAGTGGAAGAATAATTTAATAAATTAGTTTAAATAAAGGAACATATCAAGAATTCCAGTTTTAGTAACAAAAACAGAGCATGCATACAATAAGTTCATGTAGTACAATATCCAGGAAGGTTGCTAATAGAAAACCACAGTATATAAAAACATATAACATGATGATACAAAAGGTACCAAAAAGGAAAACTCAAAATTAACTTCTATATAGGAAAGAACCTCATGGTACCTTACCAATATACCATGCCAAATAGCTTCAAAGGTCCATCTTCTAAAGTCAATACCACACATAAATGTAACAACATAATGTATGCATGAATCACGTAGGGCCCGTGTAAGGTGTGAGATTTAGTCTTAGTAAGATACCACCCAAGTTTTAATACCTAATATAAGTGTTTAATCGTGTGTGAATTTTAATAAATAATAAATTGGCATATGTGTGAAGTAAAAAACAGACTTCCCAAGTGCTCAACAGCCACCACAATGTCTTCAACTTCCTTAGCCAATGCTAGAATCACTGAAGAAGAGAGGATCCTTGGCCCATGGCCTAAGGTATCCCCTGAAGTATCCCAGGTGAACCCTCAGGTTCCACCTCAGATCAAGTAACCCGACTCCTCGTGCCAACTGACACCTCATGTCCTAACAAAGTATCGATGTCCCGAAGGCACGCCCAAGAAAAACAATCTGGTCCCTTGGACCCCTACTTGAAATTATTCATTGGATCAAAGATTAAAATCTATAGGTACATCGATATCTATCCTCAAATAAACATCAACATTGGCTCATATCATGATGTTCTGAGGAATATAAATTTTCATCCTCCCAAAATAGTCTAGGCCTAATTCCTCAACATGGTGAGCCACATCCCCCAACCAATATCCTTAACACTATCATTTGAAGGCTCCTCACCTTTCCCATGCATTTCTACAACAATCACCCCCAAACCAATCACCTAAGCCTCACTATCGGGGGCCTCTACCCACACTAGTGGTCAAAACCACCTCATCACTGAGTCAACCTACGTGCACATGACTCCAATCAGTGCTTTTTCCATCACAGGTGAGTGGAAATCAACAAATTAGTACCTAAATCACATCCAACCATCACCTTATACCCCTTCCACTATGTCTCTCAAATTTGATGTCCATGTCATCCAATATCATGGGCCATACCCTTAACCTAATGTCCTCAGCACCTCAAACCAATATCCAAGATACCCAATCCTATGATCAACATCACACAAAATTTTGGGACAATGCCAACCATTAGACCACGTCACCTCAATCCAGGTGTCCATTCCATCCCAATTCCTCAATACAAACCCATCACGATCCCATGGGTATCAATAGTGTATCACAAGCATTGTATATAAATAATTCAATTAAAATAAGAAATTCAATTTAATACGATTTAATTATATAACTTAAATGAATATACCAATTAAATATAATTTAATTGAAAAACTCAAATTCAATTAACCAAACCAACTTAAGGAAAAAAAAGAAATTAAATTTAAAAGGATAATCTCAAATTAAATTAAGAAATCATCCTGGTCTAACTACCCAAGGTGGTCAACGACCTCTAACCCAGCATTGCACGTATAAATTTTCCTAGGTCATTCCCAAAGGCACCCCATGAGGTCATACAGTAAATTTTATATCAAGAATTAGGGTCTCACTCAATTACCCAGTGGTATGCTAAAATTTTCACCCCAAAAACCATCATAAAAACATAAATAAAATCATGAACCACCTACCTTGGACTAAAAGATGTAGTTATGTTAGGTATTGGCCTCTATCTCCTAGTGGTTTGGAAGAAATTGATGTTTCTATCGAGTTCCCTGAGAATAGAGAAAATGAATCGAATGAATTTAGCGCTCTATGAGGTGAGAGAAAAGATAAGAAAATGAATGTTTGAGGAGATCCTTACTTATATAGTTCTATCGCACCTGACAGATCGAAAAATAGTGCACCAATGAAGGAAGGGGTGTAATCCAGGAGGAGGAGGAAAATGGAGGGTTCATCCTAATGTGTGCGCAACCCATGGGAGAAGAAAGGGGGAAATTCGAATAAAAGGGAAAAAGAAAAGATGGGATAAACCATAAATTTACCCCTTTAAGATTCCATATGGTTAACTTGTATGGTTTTCCAAATCATGCAGTAATCATGAGGGATATAATACATAGATACTCTCTATATGGCACTACCTATGTGGATTTCTGTATGGTTTTCCCTAACTATACACAAACTATGGGGAAGCCTCTTCAAAAACTGTAGACATGATCACAAGTTTGTATACCCCACATGCATGGTTTCCCCCATACCATGATTAGTACCAATATGGGAAACACAGTTAGCTATAATATGCTGCACAGTTTTCCCCAACCATGCTCCTTGACCTGCAACTCCCAAAATAGGCATTCAAGCCTCCTATTCTCCCAAAACCACTTCTAAACACCTCAGGCTTTGTATAAACCTCTAAACCCATATAAAATAAGGATATTGGATAGAGGAAACTCTCATAATTGAGTTTTGATGCCTGAAAAAGAATTTGGCATACCCACCAATTCAAAAAATCAAAACAGAAGAGGTTTTCAACCTAATTCAAAAACCTAGTATGTTACATAAAACATATATAGATTGTTCTAAAATACTTTTTATTTAATTATTTGAGATCATATTTTTAATGGTATTTATAATTAGGAAAATTTATTTAGAGTAAAGTTAATCTTTTGGAAAATGCATGATTGAAGTCGAATAACCCTTAATATATTCCCAAATTTGTGATAATAATGATAAAGAGATGTTTATGGGATAGTATTGGTGAACTTGAAATTGGTGAGTGATTTTATGGTTTATGTTTTTTTCTATAGTTTACTTAATTTTTGTAATTATAGAATAAATTTGATAATTTTATATTTTATATAAAGAATAAAAAGAAAATTAATTTTTGGAATCATGCATGTTTTTATTAAAGTTTTATAGTTATCACAGTATTCACATTTTTTAAATATGACATTAAGATTCACCTTATGTTACTGGGGGAACTATATTTTATTTTTCTCAGTTACCTTAATTATAAATTTGTGGACTTTTAATTTTGTTAGACATGTTTTTGAAAGGACTTAAGATTAAATATTTGTTGAATGGATGAAGTTGAAACTTGGTTTTTTTGGATAATTCTTGCTAACCATTTTGGTTTTGGGAAATATGAGAGGAATGACTTTTCATTCTTTTATAGATCTTATGGTCCATTAAATGTTAACTCTAGTGCTTCAAGCATAAAAAATAATTTTTGGATATTTATTTCATGGAGTAAGATAAAAAGTGAAAATTGATCCAAGCATGGCCAAAGGATGAAATTATGTTTTTAAAATAGAAATATATGAAGTAATAATATTTCCTTATATTATTATATAGTAAAATAATTTATAAACTTTAATAAAAGTCTCTTGAAACAAAAAATATTATCATATTACCTTCATATCTTATTAATCAAATGGTATTTTAAATACTCAACAATTTATGGTAATGAGGTCTTTAACTTTTCATTGATCATTAACTTTCTTGTGATGAATGGTCTCTATCAATCTCTATAATTATTTACTCTTTTCTTCCATTTCTATATCTTCACTTCCCACTAAAGTTCTCTTACTTGGAAACCTAGTTATGTGTTATTCTAGAAGACCATTATACTTCCATTTATCTATTTTCAAGAGGATTTTTTATTAAACCTTTTTATGATTTCGTTTTCCAAAAAAAATATATTTTCAAATGTAAAGCCCTTAATTTTTAAGATCAGTATTAAATTGTGAGGACGCAATTTATTTAAGGGGGTATAATGTAACACTCTAATATTTTAAAAGATAAGCATTATCTTCAATAGAACATATGATATAAAACACAAATATTAGAAGATAATGTAACATAATGAAACTTTAAATATATATATATATTCAATTTCTTTGATAGATTATTATGCACTCTACATCGAGTTTAAAGGAAACATGGTACTCTATTAAAATTTTATTATTTAAACATTACCATTATAATCAAGCTATTAATTTGGAGGTTATGAATATTAATAAATAAATTATGAAACATTTGTGGTTTATACATGTATAAAATAAATTTAGTAGTTATCTATTTCTTATAAATAAATTAATAATCATTTTAAATAAAAATAAATGTTTTTAAAAAAAATGAATTTTAAAAAAGGTGTCTTAGTCGCGCTTTGTACACATAATTTAAAATTAGATTTTTACCAATTTTAAAAAATTTATTTTACAAAATAAACATTATTTTTTAAATATGATTTTCAAAATTATCTTTGGGTGAATTGTTTTTATTTTTATGAAAAGAAAATCTTTCTCGATGAATGGTGAAAAATACAAATTTTTATTGAAAACTGTCATTTATTTTAATTTATTTACAAAGTTAAATTATATTTGAAATTGTATTTAAATTAAAAATTGGTTAAATTATATTACAATTTAACTAATTTTTTCATTGTAATCAATTTCATATTTTATTCTAATATAAAAAACTTTTAAAACCTTTGAAAATGTTTCTTTCGAAAAACCATTTTTTCAACGCATCTACGGGTCTAATATTAAATTGAATCATTCCACTTATGTGAATTAAATTTAAAAAAATGTATTATATATTTTTAATAATAATAATTTATATTATCAATATGTTCAAATTAGTATTTTACCATTATTAATTGTAATGTAAATAAAAATTAATTATCGTGGTTATGGTAAAAACTACTTTACTAGAGTTAAACTATGAAGATAATGGTTAAAAATGACCTAAACTTTTTTCAACACAAATTTTCTAGACATATTTATACCTTATAAACTATAATATTATATAATAAACCATTTTGAATGATTTTTTTATGATAAATATGTGGATATAAGTTTTTCTTTTCAAAAATTCCTTGTGTCCTCTCTCCCACTTATAAAAGGTCACCCCCTATTCAGACTTAAAAACCCTTTGATTCGTCCAATAACTCCTCATATACCTTCATTAATTCCATAACCACATAATATAGGCCATATTTTGTTTATAAATCCCTCCTAAGAAGGCTTTATGTATAAACATAAAGAGGCTCTCTGAAGAAGAGGTAAAATTATTAAATGTGTGTATTTGTTTTATTTATTTTTACAATACCATAAAATCATCTTAAAATATGATAATATAATAAAAATATTATATCATGAATAATTTTATGTTATTATTTTAATATCATAATCCAAATCCATCTCCACTTCCATAAAATAAGAAACTAAATTGTTGATAGTATGTACGGCGGACTACCACCTCACGAACCGATGTAATTCATTTTCTATAACCACCTTTCAAGGATTGATATTATGATATATTTAACTTATTTATATTATATTTATGAAATTATTATACTGATTTAATTTTTATATCACATATATCTTCTTACTTTCCATTTCATGGGGGATACCATAATGTCACATGTGTGTATGGTGGACTAGTGCCTTGCGAAGTGATGTGATTCATTTTTCTCTTACACTTTACATGGAAGGAATTGAGGACAGATTTAATGAATTTATGTTATACTTATGACATAAAAATAATTCTGGAAAAATAATATTGTACATAACTTCATACAATCAAATCTGTTGAAAAACAATAATGACGCTCGTGCGTACGTGTGCACTACAGCCTCCACAAAGCGATTCGCAATGTTTTTTATTTTTTATTTTCATGGATGGTAATAAGGATGGATTTTATTAATATAAATGATATATATAACATAATAATTATTATTTTTTAAATATGAATTAATATTTATTTTCCTTTAATTTCATTAGTCGAGAGAATTGAAATTGTGTTCAAGCCTACATACGGCCTACCGTCTCCATAAACAGTGTAATGCATTTTCTATGTTTAACTTTTATGAATTACTATAAATAAATATAAAATGAATATATATGATATTTATATAATTTTTTAACATTATTTAAATTATATAAACATTATCAATGTTAAATTAATTAAATTATTGAACCAAAACTCACATGAAACGCAAAGCAATTATCACCCGAAGTAGTGATTTTAACAAAGAATGTGTTATAAGAGGGTAAAAAATAACTATAATTAAATAAAATATGGTATGAGATATATTATTATGGTTATTTAATATATTTATAATAAAACTTTATTTATTATATATCATTTTTTAACATATAATAATAAAATCAGACCTAAGGCAAGAGTTTCTCGTCTCACTTTTACTTACAAGAGACGTATTCCATATTCACCATTTAGTTCTTTTGTTTGGTGTATATACTTAACCTTTTATATTTTATATCATTAATACCTATATATTAATGGTATTAAATTTTTCATTTGAATTTATTTATTTCATGTGGATTACAATTCAAAAGTTACCAATGTGTTAATTGTTTATTTTATATTATCATAGTTTATGAGGATTGTTTATGATTGATTTTTTTATGATGAAATATTCTTATTTATCACTAAATAAACTCAAAAAATTTATTATCCTCTTATTATTCATGAAATTTTAAATTAACAGTTCAATTTCCCTCTCTTTGGTAATTGAAATTACTGTGAAAATGTTTTTAATAAAATCATACTTTATTTATCTCTTCAGTTGAAATTTCTTTTCTTCTAAACCCATATTATATACAAAGGTTTTAAAAAAATATTTTTAACATTATAAAAATTATTTTTTAAAGAAATTTTTACCCATGTTTTAATTTTTACAAAAAATAACTAAATGAATCTTCATGTCAATCTCTAAATATGGTATGTTTGGATATTGTTGAAAATATGAAAATAATCTTTGTTTTTATGTGTACAACATGTACAATATTTCCTTCCATCATGAGAACTAAATTTTTTTAATCTTAATTTAAAATTTTACAAGTTTCTTTTCAAGGAAAATGTTTTTCTTAATATTCTATAAATTTTTAATTTTTAAAATCTATTTTCAAAGTGAAAAGGATATTTTCCTCGATTATTTTTTAATGTAATTTTTATAGTATTTATATTCATCAACAACATCAAACCTTTATTTTAATTATGATATTTTTTGAATATTTTATATTGATATCATCCTTATTATTTATTTTTATGGTTTATGATTAGTTTTATTAAGGATATATAATTTTATTACCATTCTCCATATTACTCTGAATGGTTTTCGATTATATTTATTGATTGGAGAAAGTATTAACATTTTATATTTTAGTTTTTCAATTATAATGTTTATATTGATTATTTTTATCTAATTTCATTTGAGTAATTCATTGGAATTAGTATGTGATGGGTGGGGCATGCTATATCCCCTCAATGCATTAGTACGTCTAATGAAAAAAACTAACTTAGGTATTTGGCAAAGGCCTTACCCATTTATGTAAAATGTCTTGGCATGAGGCCTTGAAGGTATGGTTACAATGTATTGAATTATTTATTGATTTTCCATGTGATTATTTGATTAGTTAGAATATTCATGGTTAATTTTCAAGCTCATGTGATTATATATATGGAATTATATGATCATCATATCTTCCTTCCATATTATGCTCAAGTTAATGATTAAATATAATGTATTTTAATTATGTACCATTCCATATTGATTATGATTTATTTATCCATATCTTTTTTTATACTCATACCTTTACTGAGCATTTGATCTCACCCCTTATATTTCTTTCCCATAGATGATAATATGGGAATTATGATTGATATTCAAGGTTATTCTAGAGAAAATTAAGATACACTTGGAGAAAAAACATTATTGTATTTTATGTTTTCAATTGTAATGTGAATTTCAAGTATGTATCTAATTACCAAGACTACTAAACTATTTGTTCCTTCAGGATGTGATTCTTTGTATCTTATTCCATTGTAATAATGTAACCACTGACTCTAGGATACTAGGTTTGGGGTCTTTACATGATGAATTTTTAATCCATAACAAATACATAAATATTAATATATATATATAATTAAAAAATAACAAAATTAGAAAAAATATAACAAGAATTAAATATAAAAAACATGAATAGTATAATTATAACATTTTATATATAATATGTTTATCAAACCAAAATATGTGATAGTTAATACAATAAATGGGGATTGGCTGGTATTAGGGAGAGAAGGATCACTCGAAGGGATAGGGGAGGAAACTTCATGCCAACACAAGGCGCAAGCCATCACAAGTACTTCAATATCTTCTCATCTATTTGACATTCCTACTCACGCTCATCCTCTTGTTCTCTTTTCATGATCTTTATAATTTCATTATAAGCTCGAAACCTATCTTTATACTATATAGAAGATGATGAAGAATAAACACAAGATCCCTTTGATCTGACCAATGGCATCATAAAAGTACCATAATAACTAGTAAGTGTCAATTATGAACCAATACCAGTCACCCAACCTTTCTTAAAACTATTCATGGTTGCTTAAATCCATACCCACTCATAAAAACTTGACTCGCATGTGGAATATCCTTCGATCTCGACTTGAAAATCTCATGAATGAGAAGTCACAGTCTCATATGTTTCCTTCAAATATAATAATAAATTAAAATAAAATATATATATATTAAGTAAAAATTAAAAAAAATAACCATAGTCTAACGTTCTTTGTCACTGACATGTTGTCTTGTACTGGTATCAGTGTACATATTCTTTTAAACTTTAAACAACATAACAGAGGGGTAAGTAGTAGACTAAATAATATAAAAAATTACCTTTAAATTATATATACATTAATAATTAATATTAATTACCATATGGCGTTGATATATACAAAATTTAGGCTCTTCAGTACTATGTGTGCCCTCCTGCCTCCTCTGGTTCTATCAACTATATGATTATTTCTTCTAAAAGGTCTCCCATATCTAGTAGGATCATATCCATCTCATACTTAGTCTAAGATATAGTTAGGTCAATGAGAAAATCAAGACTAGTCAAAAACAAAAAAGGAATCTCTATCCATGGCTCTATTTCTTAGGTTATGTAAAAAATGATGAAAAGGTTCATGTGTACAAATATCTCATGCATCATATATATAATAACTCATGATATCACCAATTAGAGACTATAAATTATATAGGATAGTTAAAAAATGTTAATAATTAAATAAGTTTAATATAAAATATATTATTTATTAATATATAATCTAGTGGTTAAACATCCGATGTTGAAAAATAATGAGAACCAAATCCCATGACACCCATTGAATAGAAAATTTGTTTCATAGAATCACACTAGATAACGTAATATCTAGATAAGAAAAACTATGAAAATAAAAAAAATAGATTATTATTTAAAAATTAAAATAAAATGTAATATAAAATAAATAAGTTAAAAAATAGAACATAAATCCACAAACATTGATCAAAATCAATATATGGGAATATTTTGAGAACATGATCTGAAATCATCAATCTAGTAAGGTCACACCCCCTCCTAATAGGTGGTGTTATGGAAATATCCTTCAAGTTATATGAATGGTCATCAGGCTCATCATTAAGAATATAAGCATCAGTGAGGGAACAAAACATATCATTGTGACCATCACTATCCATTTAAAACAAATAATATTACCTATAAATAATTTTTAATATATATATATATATATATATATATCAAATATAAAAAAACTAATAAATACCAGAATTTAGAAAAACATATCATTGCGACCATAACCATTTTTGTTTTGTTCAATATTTATAGAAATAATGATTGAAATATATTTATTTTATAGATATTATGATATTTTAAAAGTTAATTTTAATACTTGAAGAATAAAAAATTCATCTTGAATTTTTATTTCATAGAGTAAGATATGAATTTGGAATTGATAAAATCACAACCAAAATATGAAATTGTTTTTATGAAATGGAAAGATATCAAGTAATTTTATTTTATATTTTCTCTATATTTATAGTAAAGTAATACCTCAAATTTAGGAAAATTATATTAAAATAAAAAATGTTATAAATTTTCTTTCATTTTCTATAAATAGATGACCTTTTCATCCATCACGGATTTATTATTTTGTGTTCATTAACTTTATCATAACCATGTTTTATATCACCCGATATTATTCCTTAGATGTTAGTTTTCTACTCCATGTCTAAATTTTTACTTCCTACTAATTTTATCCTTATATGGAAACCTTATTTTTTGTTATTTTAGGAAAACTTTACATTTCTCATTTCCCCTTTTCAAAGTAAGTTTAATTATCCCTCTGTACGATCTGGGTTTCAAAAAAGGTATTTTATAATATAAATCATTTCATAAATGATATAAAATATAATGGGTAAAATTTATTTAATTGGGTGAGTGTAACACCCCAAAAAAATTATTTGAAATAATAATAATCTCAATATCTTGTTTAACATGTAACACCAAGATTTAAGTGAATTGATTTGTAATATAAAAATATTATTTAAATGTGACATAACTGTTGAATTGGTAGGTATGAATATGAGTAACGGGATTATGAAAAATATTTATAGAAGTAATACTCAATAAAAATTTATTTATTAATTCTTATGAAATGAGAACTCAATTTTCAGTGAAGTCATTTTACACTCCAAAATGCATTTTCTTCATAATGTTTTTTATTTTATTTTGTGTGTGAAATTTATAATTAATTTACAGTAATTTAGAATTTATATTTTAAAAAAATAACTTCATTTTTTGATTCATCATTTCAAAATTATCTTAGATAATTTTTTTTATAATTTTCTTAAAAGATTGATTTTTCTATTAATAGTAAAAAATACCGACTTTTTATTGAAAACTATCATTTTGTTTAATGTATTTACAAAGTTACTTTTTTTAAAATAGATTTAAAATTCATATTATTTTATTTATATTATAAATAATATAATTAATTCAATTGGAAATTAATTTTATGTTTTCTTCGTATTTAAACTTTTTATACTCCATAAAGCATTTTTTCTAGAAAACTGATTTTCATCGCGTTTTGCAGGTTTAATTTTAAGTTAAATTCTTAAAATTATATAAATTTAATATTAAAAATTTGATTAGATATTTTGAATAATAAGTTTTCAAATTAGGTAAATATATCCCTTTTTTATCAGTATAAATAGTAGCCTTGATAAATATTTTCCACCTCGATGAGGGTCAAATGGGTAAAACTGGGTAAAAACATTGCGTTAAAGATTTAAAATTATTATAAAACTTACCTTTATTATATTTTATAATAGTATTTCAGTAATTTTCATACAATTATAAAATATATTTCTACTTTTCTTAATTTTTTTGGATTATGACATTTATAATATTTTAAGAAAATAATAAATAAAAAATATCACTCTCTTCACTTTAATATCTCTTAAATTTTTAAATAATGATAATAAGGGGATAATTTATGTTATAAATATTTATATAGTAGAAAATTAATTTTTGTATCATGGAAATTTATTTTTAATTTTTAGAGATTAAATAATTTTCTTAAATTATTAAGAAACGTCGACGTATGACTTATTCAATTAATAGAAAATTAAAATAAATGATTTTAAAAATGATAAAAGTGATTCAATTCGGATGAATTATTGATCAACATGAATTTTATTGAAAATTAAATATATTAAGTATGTTTTAAAGGTTTATATTTGAATTAAAAAAATTTCATGTTATTTTCAATGTCAAATTAGGGGAATAGTTATTAAAATGACATTAATAGTATTTTATGTTAAATATAAGTTATTAAATTATATAAAAATAATAATAATATATAATAGAATAATTAAAGTTATGAATGATCTAAAATTTTATTTTTTTACATTTATGAACTAATTTTATACTTATAAGTAAAATTATAAATCCTTTATATTGAAAAATTCATTACCAAGATTAAGGTTAAAATTAGTTAACCAAGGGGTTAAGCCCAAATATAAGATTTAAAATGATATATAAACCTATAAAAAATTATTTTATGATTAAATTAAGATAATATCTTAATTATATTTTAATTCATGTCATTTTTGAAATATATGAGATGATATAGACACATATTATATTATAATATTTCATGTATTTCCAAAAATGTCCTTAACAATATTTTATAATAAACAATATTTTTTTAAATGATTTAAAATTCATAAAAATTATATAATAAAAAAATTTAATGGATTATGGTTGAAAATATGAATCATTTTCCATTTATTGTTCACTTTACCATTTATGGTATCATTCATGGCCCTTAAATAGTAGAAGGATTTGATTTTATAGTAATTGTCCAAAGGATTAATATAGGGTTAAAACTAAAATATAAGTGTTAAAATTTCACATAATCTTGTATAAATTTTATTGGATGATATTTTTTTAATTATCTTCATCCTATCCTATAAATATTCCAATATCGATTCACTTTACTATAAAGTTAATTTATATTAATTTAATACTTTGAGTAATTCCAAGAGTATCCCACCCCTCACTTATAAAAGTGAACCTATTCTCCTCTTTTAACACAAATTTTTTTCCTTCTATATCAACCAATAAGTACCAGAATACCTTATTATATACCTTAATAATATCCTATATATTCATTTCTTTCCAAAATATCATCCCTTCAAGGATTAAGGTGTAATCCAAAAGAGGTTTCCCAACAAAGAGGTATAACTCTTAAGTGAGCACTTTTAAATTTATTTATTCTTATACCTTCTCTAAATCCAGAGTATCCTTTATAAAATAATTAATTAATTATATTAAATATTTTTAATTGTTATTATGGTTATCTCAAAACCATTATACACCTTATTTTTATCCTACATAAAGAGAAAACAATGCACATGTGTATGTGTGACTTATCATATCCACGTAGCGGTATAATTAATTTTCAATTACCACTTTTATTGGATGGTTATTATGATGATTTGAAAGATTATAGATGTTATTTATGAAATAATTATTCTTCAATAATTTTAATACTATATCTACAATCTTACATTCTGGTCCATTTGATAATGATAATGTGGCTCATGTGTACATGTGGACCGCCACCACCACATAGTGATGTGATTTGGTTTTCATTTATACCATAGTTTAATGGTAATAAGGAAGGATTTAATGAATCGTTATTTATATATTATATAATAATAATACTATAATTTTTAATTATTATTTAAATTTCTTTCATTTCATCAATCGAATAGTGAACACAGCATTCATGCATACGTACAGTATACCGTCTCTATGAACGGTGTAATTCAATTTACAAACACTATATTTTATAAAAATCTATAAATATATATATATAATGAATATATATGATATTTATATCATGATTAAAATTTTGGCGATGATGAACCCATGATCTGATTACAAGGATCATAAATACCAAACTAAATTTATCATGAAAAATAAAAGGGTCAACACCTAGAAATGATGATTTTAACAAATAATTGTCAAAAAATGGGTGTTTAAATGTTTTAAGTGAATAATATATAATATTATAAGTATTTAAATTATTCTGGTATAGAATTAAAATAAATATAAATTTATTATAAAGTGGGTTCGAGAGCTTTTAAATAAAGTCTAACTTGAGGTAAGGATTTATCATCGCACTTTTATTTCTATGAGACTTATGCCTTATTCCCCAATTGTTTTCTTTGTGTGGTTTATATACTACCATTGAATTTATTTAATAATTATTTGATGAAAATTATGTGGATTTAAAAATCCATTTAATGTTCTCACTTTCATGAAGTTTTGATATGGAGATTACTAAAGAAGTAATGTTTTTATGTTACAATCTCATTATTTACCAGGATTATTTAAGAATAAGTTTCAAATGATGAAATTGCATAATATACCTCTCAATAATCTCATGATTTTTCTTCTAATAAAGTTATTTATATATAATACATGTTTTAATTTCATTTTCCTCTCTAATCAAGATATCGAAAAAAATATTTTTAAGGAAATCTAATTTTCTTTTTCTCTTTTGTCAAAATTGTTTTTTCTTCCATGTGTATATTTTCTAAAAATGTTTTCAAAAAAATTTATAATATTATAAAATATTTTTTAAATTTAATTTTCAACCATGTTTCCCATATTAAAATATTTTTTTAAAAGTAATATTCTTGTCATTTTCCAAATGAGGTATCTTTTACTTTTTATTAAAAAAATTTGGAATCTTTGTTTTAACATATACTACATGAACAGAATTTTCTACTATCATGACCGCTAAATGATTTGAATAATCCTTCACAAGTGTCCAAGGTTATTTTAAAATAATTTTTTCCATGATATCTTGGAAACTTTTATATTTTAATGAAGTAATTTCAAATTTCAAATTATATTTTCCATAAGAAATATTCCAAGTGATCTTTTAAACACATTTTCATCTAATGTGACATTAATTGATGTTAATTATGAATTATTAGGGATATGATACAATGATACCATCCTTATTATTTCTTTGGATATTTATTATTATATTTTTGAGATATTTTTGAAACTTTTTTATTTTCCACGAGTTATATTATGATGAAATGTTTAAATGCTTATGAAACCATTTTCCTTTCCACGGGTTTTTATATATAATAAATGATTTATGATCTTCTTGTAGACATATGAATGGATTATAATTATGTGATGAGTGGGTCCAAAATTATGTATCCCTATAAGGAATTTAGTAAACATGGATATCTCATGATATATACTCTTATGTGTGAACCTGATTTCATGAACATATATTTTTTACATGGACCAAGTTTTCATGTACATGATATTTTGCATGGATTAGTTTTTCATGTCCATAATATTATGTATGGACCTGGTTTTCATGTCCATAAGATTATGTATGGATTTGGTTTCATGTCCATAAGTATATGTGAGGGACAAATTTTTTATTCTTAACTTAATTAGTGTCCTATTTATATTTATACTTGTTCATAATATTATAAGCTTATATTTTTCCACATTAATATATCTATGTTATAATCTCGTGGATCATGGATCTTAGTTAATTGTTGATGATTCCGCACTCTTAGGAATATTTATATTATTATGATAAAGTTCTATCCCATAACTCATGTTTATGATTGATAATAGATTGGGTATGAAATTTTTAATTTATGATCTTAATCTCTTTCCCCTATGCTTATATTATGCTCATGTGTGATCATCTATTAATATCTCAAATGATTACCCATAGTGATAATCTGAGATCACCCTTTCTTATGTTTTTCCTTCCCCATGTTATGAAGAAATATTATAATTATGGAATACCTAAGAAGCATTATATGTTGGAAACATTGAATATATTTTATGAAAAAAGATTATTGTGTATCTTTTCTCCAAAGACACTAATCCTTTACAGTTCTAATGTGGATCATTATGTTATATATTGAATATACATTTAAAATGATGTAATATTTATGTATATAAATCTTGGGTCACTATAATCTATTATGAAAAGTAAATATTTTTTATTATTTATGATGGATGGTAGTCAGTCATAAATTTTCAATTTTTTATTAGTGCACCCATAGTGACTCAAGCATTATCATAGTAGGTGGTGATCATGCACCTATTTATGACCAACCACCTGATCCTCGATAACCAAATTCTAACTCGATCCTACCAGGATGCCCTAAATAATACAAGGGTTACTCATGAAAGAGAAAAGGTTCATATATAGAAAATAATATGGCCTATCTAATATTATTTTTCATGAACTAGCCCAAGCTATCCCATGATAGGTCTCGAAGGGTGTTTCTGATCCCCACAATCTGGAAAAACTGTCTCAGCATTAAGAAAAAACAACTTGGGAATGATTCTTCCCTTTAATTAGAGTAAAATAATATAAGTAAATCTAATGAAAACCTAGAATGAACCATCCATATATTGGACATATTTACCAAAACAAATGTATATAAATAAATTATAAAGTAGTAAAGAAAAGTAAACAAACAATCCCTCCGCACACCCCTAGTATCCCTCCCTTATAAAGAAAACTGAATCTGTAACAACCTGAGTTTTTAATTCCTTTAAAATATATTCTATGTTAAGAATAAATTAATAATAAATCTATAATAAAAACTAATATGGTAGAACATGAATAACTATTACCATTAGCAAATAAATAATTAATTTGAGTTAATATTTAAAAGGGTTATAAAAAAAGTATTTTCCTTATATTAAACCTTCATTAAAAAATAAAATTTAAAAATTTAGAATTGTATATTTTAAATATTAAAATTTATTTTTGAACTCCTCTCATGAAAATTTACTTACTATGATTTTTTTAAATAATTCTGGAAAGATTAATTTTTAATCAAAAATATGTTTTTGTAAAAAATATATTTTTATGATTTTATCACTATATTAGAATATAATATAAGTTTAAAAATTTATGTAATAAAATATCTATTTATATAATGTAATTATAAATTTTAATATGTTTTTTTGAGCTTATAAATACCATTTCCAACATTTTTAGAACTAAATAAAATTATTACTTTAATTAAAACTATTTTCAGTATTCTCCTTGAATGAGGTATTTTCCAAGTGAGATTCATTTGGATATTTTCATGAAATCATAATATATTTTATTTTATTTTTAAATAATCAATTTATGTAATTATAATTAGTGATAATGATAATTTTATCTTATATATAAATTTAAATCTGAAAAAATGTCATTTTTCTAATAATTATTTTTACACAATCAAGTGTGTTTATTTTAAAATTAACTTCTCACACATTTAGAAATTTGATATGATAAAATTATTTTAAAATTTAAAATTAGAAGTATAAAATTATTTAATAAGTTAAATTTTTATTTTAGTTATCAAAATTAAATACTAAAGTTAAAAAATTGTTACCCTAGTAAGAAGTACAAAATAGTAAAAAGAGTTTTACTTAGGGTAAATTGAAAAAAATATGTTAAAAACATGTTTTAAAATAATTTTTTGATAATATTTTAGACTTTATATTCTCCCTAACTCCACTTTTTTCCACTTTTAATCCATTGACCCTTTAATAGTGTCATGGCATTATAGAAGAATGATGGGTGTTTCAAAAAGTTCTATTTTCTTCTCTTATAAAGGGATAACAATTTCACTCTTTAAAATTTACACTTATCCTTTGAATTAATCCTTAAAGATATTAAATTTTACTATCTCCATAACCCTATACCATTAAAATAAGACCATACTCACTCAAAGTTATCCTAATTTCTTCAATTCCTAGGAATTTTCCAATGAAAGATCAAGTCTCTAATGTAAGTATTATCACCTTCTTAAGCTTTTTTTTAATAGTCTTACTATTAAAAATATCATATCATCATAATAATTAGATTAATTAAGTAATATTATTGTTCTTATATTTTGTCATATATATGGTATAACCCTTATTTATTCATTCTCATATACTTAGAAAAAATAAAAGAATGTCGTTAGTGTGTTGTGCAGACTACCACCTTCATATAGAGAAGTTGTTTTCTTTTCATTACCACATTTCATGACTGGTATTAATATTGGTAATTATGAATAAATATTATATATTTAATATAATTAACATTCCTATTTTTAATTTAATATCTACCTATACCCCTCTCACACCTTGAGAAACGAGAATGCTAATTGTGTGTACTTGGGGATTACTCCCTCCGTAGTGAAACATTTTTCATTTTTCATTTAGATGTTCATAAATTATCTGAACATATAAAAATATATTTAAATATAATTAAAAAACTAAAATTATATAATTATTCTTCTTTAATAATGATATTACATCAAAATAAACATCCCCTTAACCATACTCACAAATTGAGTTAAAGTGGGTTCATGTTTGGGTTTATTTAACCACCTACATGAATAATGATTTGAAATTAAATTATAGATGACTATGGGAACATAAAAAATAATATTATTATAATATAATAATAAAATAATTATTTTTATATGGTTATTTAAATATTATATTAATTATTTAACATTTTATTAAAATATCTTTTTTGTTCACTAAAATCATTAAAATAAGTTAACACCAATTCCATTTTCACGCAGCGTAACTAAAACACTTATGTAATGATATAATATATTTATATATATAATATATATATATATATATATTAAATATTAATGATTAAATTGGTTTAAAAGGATAGGTAACGATGTCAACATTATAAAAGGTGTGAAAACGGTTAAAGTTATTAACACCCGATGGTTGAAATAAGATATAACAAACCAATATATCCATAATAAATTCTTATAAATGAGAAATATAATAGTTAAAATATATTAATAAGGTTATGAAATATATTATTAATTTTTTATTTTTTTTATAGGAATTTATAATGTCATTAACTAAGAAATGAAATAAGGTAAGGGTTTCGTCTCAAAAGTTCCTTCTTTGAGACACAAGTTCTTTTATGAAAATAATTTTTTTTAAATGGTTTATATACTATAAATTTTATATTAAATGTTATTTATTATTCTTATTCATGGTATTTTAACTTCAAATTCAATCGTTACTTATTTCAATAGGTTTTTATTAGAACGTCTCTTAAGTCGTAATAGTTTTTTTGTCTAAACTTATCTTCATTGGGAAATGTTTTAATGGAATGCACCGATATATTATTTATATATTGTATATACTAACCAATAATATATATTAAAATAATCCATGATTTAATCCAGGGTATTTATATAACCATATGATTTTCAATATTAAAATTACTTTTAATTCAAAATTTACATTATTCGTAAGGGATTTTTTGTCTCAAATTTGAATCCCCTAAGACATGTTTAATCCATACACCATGTTTCCTTTTCAATTATATAAATACTTATATATTTTCATTTTTTAAAATTATCCAATTTTAATTCATGATATTAAATGTTCTATTTAAAACTTTTACCTCTCATGTGGTTTTGATTCAAAAGTTACAAAGGTTGTAAGGGGTTTTCATGACTCGATTCTCATCCTTGGGTCATAATCACACATATTGGTTTATTATATTTAATGATGGATATATTATAACCAATAATTATTTTAGGATTAATTTACACATTATTTTTTGGGAAAATAATGTTTCACACCAAACTATTCTTCCTTGATGATTTTAACATTTTGATAGAATGTGTTTTTGTTATGAATAATTATCATTATTCTAATGGATTTTTATTCTATGTCTATATTTTTACTTCACAAAAATGTCATTTTTTACCTAGTAGAAACTAAAAAAATTACCAATAATGATCCTTTAATTCTATTTAATTCATCTCAAATCCATGTTTTCATTATCATTTTAACGATGTTGGTTTTCAAGCAAAGGCTATTTCAAAATTTTCAAAAGGTTTTTTCATCCATTCAAAATAAATAGGTTTTATAATCCAAACCACATTTTATTTTGATAATATTTATATATTATCCAAAGTTAAATTATTAATTATTCTTTTTAAAAATAATTTTTTTTCAAAGTATTTTCACATCCCCTTTTTTGAAAAATTTATGTCATTTTCAAGTTTCCATTATTAAAGATTATTTTAATAATTTTAAGTTTTCAAAGAATTTAAAATTTATATTTTTATTTATTGGGGAAAATAGTTTTAAACCAAATCCATTTTTATGAAAGGTTTTATTTTTATTTTCTTAAAAATTATTCTTTTAAAAAAATATTATCTTAATAACGATTTTTACAACATTAAATAGAAATTGTTTTCAAAAATAAATTTTAATGGGTGTGTTTTCATTGTGATATATCACTAATATAATTATGTTTCATGTTTCACCATATATTATTGTTTTATTATGTGATTATTATTGGTGATAATTTTTTTCATATCAAATGATTTAGTTCAGGATGATATTTCATACCTTTTGGATGTTTTATGAAATATATTTTATTTTCATGCGTTCCTTATGAAAAATTGAATGATTTTCATTTTTTATTTTATAAAACCCATATTATCTCCATAGGTTCCTTATATGATGATTTGTAAATTTCATGAAACCCATTTTTCTTTCTATGTATTATTTTATGATGTGGTGATTTTTTTCTCAAGTGGCATACAAATGTATGGATTATTAAATGGGTGGTACTAATATCTCTATAAATTCCATTAGGTAAAGGATTATATCTCATGATATAGAAATGTTAAGTGAATAGGTTATCATATATATAGGTTCACAAAGGGTGAGTGTGATGGTTTTTATATCTACTCACAATTTTAATAGTGAACGGATTAGTGAGTAACTAGATTTAAAAAGATAATAAATTTTATATTTGTGATTTTCCACATTCTTTCATATGTTCTATAGATCCTGTTATATGCTTCATGTTTTATTTTATCATGAAATGGGAAAAGTTTTATTATTTTTGATATTGTGATTAAGTTTAACACTTAATGATTTATGTTATTTTAAATCAAATATTTTTCCTTATTCATAATTTTCGGTATTATTATGATCTGAAAAATATTACCTTTGTTGTGTTTTCTCTTATTGAGAATCTAATCTCACCACTTTCTTATTTTTCCATTCCACGTGTTATGAATACGGTTCTATAATGTTATATATTTAGTAAAGGGTCTATAGGAGCATTATTATATATAAATGTTTGCAATTTAAGTAAATTAAAATTTTTATATAGCTAATATTTAAGATACTAGACCTTTCAATCCATTGGTTATGTTACTGTTTTTGAGATGTATTATTTAAATAATGAGATTAATGTGTTATTTATATCATGATTTTATTGGGGTGATTTATTTCGTATTAGAGGAGGGTTTAGTTATTTTAGATATTATTTTTGTTAATTTTGGAGATTTGTTTAGTTTACTTTGGTACTAGGGTTAGTAAACCTTAGTAAAAATCCTAGAGATGAGCCTAAGTATAGGATAATATCCTGAAATATTGGTAAATTCTTGAGTAAATATATTTCCTAGAAATATATCCATGTCTGGATACTACGAGTGGATGTGGTTTTAGTATAGGTTAATCTTTGTGTAATTACCCCAAAAAGAGTTAATTGAGTATATCTTGGCTATCATTCTAGTGCATGGTGAATGCACTCTTACTCTGCACCTAGTTTGACACTTCTAGGGTATATGATTTTTGTTGATCATATTATCTTCACAAACCACTATAAAGGATTTACTTCTTAGTTACTTTGAGGTATTTGGTTGAGAAGTATTAGATAACACAACATAAAGTAACGTATGATGAACTAAGATTTATATAGGTTTAACTAAATGAATTATAATCCAATGTGACAATGTGATACAGATAGATGATTAAGTTTGAATTCCTTTAGTGATAATTCCCCTGTATTGTTAATGTTTTTTCACTCATGTCAACCGTCATAGTTTTAGGAATGGCTGGATATAGGAGGAACCTAGTTAATAATGGGTGTGAAGGATAGCATAGTAATTTTACTAATGGGAAATAAAATGGGGTAGATTCTAGTGTTGAAAATATTGTTGCTATTCTCACACGACTACCTCAAGTTATGATTAAAAAATTGAGATTTAATGAAAATATCAAACCACCAAATAAAAGAAGGATGGGGTTTCATAGGAGATCATGTGATAAATATGATTAAAGAAAATAGATTCAATTTCTTTTATGTTAAAAATATGAAAATAGTCACCACGTTAATTGCCTTAAGGTGACTAAAATATGCTTTAATTTTGGTAAAGGAGGCCATCAAGCATCAAACTCTTAATGGAAAATAAAGATTTTTGTTAACATGACATAGAAAAACATTGTTCTTTCTAAGGATCCACCAGAAGTTCAATGTTTTATATGTGAGTAATTTAGGAACTATACAAGTGGATTAAGATTAAAATCAACACTGAAAACCTCATAGACCATGGGATCAAAAAAAATCCTATGCAATGACTATAAATGAGGATTATAGTGGTAATTAGGTTTTACTTACCCTCTGTCCAGAATTATTGGTTGTATTATAATTCTATCAACCCTATTGTATCTAGGGTTTTTTTAAGAACATCAAGTCACCACCCTTAGTGTTTTTTATTTTAAGGAAAACATTTTGTGGTGTGATTATTATATTTATGAAAATAAATTTTTTTCAAGTCATAATATCGACCTCTAAAAAAATTATTCTATTTTCAAAATAAAATGGATATATTTACTTTGAATTTACATTAATTTCCTGAATAGGTAAAACAAATTACAAATCAACAATGGCCATTTATTAGTGCAAGGTTAACAATGAATTATCTAATAAGAAAACTAATTCCTTCATATGGGCCTTAATATATAGTTATGAGATACATTTTTTTAAATAGGTATGGAAAATAGTTTTTTTAGAGTCTTCCCTATGATATTGAGGTTTATATTACATTAAGGATAACACCTTGAGGTATTTCAATCTTTTTTCTACATTTATCTAATTCTATAAGTAAATTATAATTAATTTTCAAGGACCCAATTTATTTAATAGGGGTAGAATGGAAGGACCTATGGTTTTAGAAGACTTAAAATATATTCTATGTTAAAAATTCACTATAAATAAATCTATAATAAACACTAGGATGGTAGACCATTAATAGTTATTACCTTTAGTAGATAAATAATTAATATAAGTTAATTTTGAAAAAAAATTATTTAAGTTTTACCTTATTTAAAAAAATAGAATTTATAAATATTAAAATTTTAATTTTATAAAATAAAATTAATTTTTTAAATCCTCTCATTAAAACTTAATGAGTATGAATTTTTGAATTTTTTATGAAAATATTGATTTTTAGTTGAAAATGAAATTTTTCAAAAATTATAGTTTTTATGATTTAATTACTATGTAAGTGTATCCTATAAGTTTAATAAAAAATTTACAAAATAAAATATTTATTTGAGGAATATAATTATTCATTTTAATATATTCTTTGATCTTATAAATACCATGTTTAACATTTTTATGACAAAATTAAAATGTTAGTTTAATTAAAAAAAATTGGTCTTATCTTTGAAGGAAGTATATTAAAGGTGATTTTTGGTTTTTAATTTCCTTTAATTACTCATAAATTTCATTAAATTTTTAACAAATCAATTTTTTCCACTACAATCATTGATAATGATAATTTTATCTTATATTTAAATTTAAAGCTGAAAAATCATTTTTCTAAAAACTATTTTTACGTGATTAGGAATGTTTATTTTAAAAATAAATTTTCACAAAATTATAAATTTGATATTATAAAATTATTATATATTTTAAAATCATAAGTATTAAATTAGTTAATAAGTACAATTTTAATTTTAGTTACCAAAACCAATTACAATTCTTAAAAAATATTTACCCAGGAAAAACTAAAATATGTAAAAGAATATTTTCTTAGGGGAAATGGAAAAACCTTGTTAAAAATATGTTTTAAAATGAGTATTTTATAATATTTTATACTTTATATTATCCCACACTCAAATTTAATCCACTTTTTATCCATTGAGCCTTGAAAAGTATTATAGAATTATTGAAAAGTGATGAGTGCTTCTAAAAGTTCCATTTTTCTCTTATAAAGGGATACCACTTCAACCCTTTAAAAGATACAATTAACCTTAAAATTAATCCTTTAAAATATTTCATTTAACTCATTATATTACCATATCCCGTGAACATAATATTATGGTCACTCATAGTTAGCCTAATCCAATCATTTCCAAGGAAAAATCAAGTCTCAAGCGTAAGTATTATCTCCTTCTTAAGATTTTATTATTAATATTAATTTCATAAATATCATATATACATAATAATATAATGAATCATTATCATTATTATATTAATATGTTTTTATATTAATGTTATAACCCTTATTTATTCATTTACATCCACTTAGAATAAATAAAATAACTTCATTAGTGTGTTGCGTGAACTACCACCTCTGTGAAGCGATATCATTTTCTTTTCATTAAAAAATTTCATAGATAGTATTAATGATGTTAATGATGAATAAATATAATATTTATCATATAATTATTGTTATTACATTTAAATTTAATATTTACCTTCACCCCATCTCATGCATTGAGAAATAGGAACATTAATCTTGCATATATACGGATTACCATCACCATGATGAAACGTTCTTCATTTATCATTTATATTTTCATAAATTATCCAAACATGTTTAAATAGGGTTCCAAATCATAAAAAAAATATTATTATTATTATATTATAATGATATTTCTTCAAAAGAAAAAACTCCTTAGCAATACTCTCCAATCGAGTTAAAGTGTGTTTATATTTGGGTTGATTTAACCACCTACATAAACAATGATTTAAAATATGATTTTGGATTACTATAGGAACATGAAAACTAATATTTTATAATATAATAATCAAATAAAAATTGGTATGTGGAACTAGAAATAATATATTATTTATTTAAGTTATTATTAAAGTATCTTTTTCATTATCTAAAAGCCAACACCAATTCCATTTTCACACTACATAGCTAAAACACTTAAAAAATAATATAATTATAAGATCCATATTTTTATAGGTATGTACATATTTGAGTTTTTCATTGAACCTTTTTTTGGGGGTTTCCTTTTTATTTTAACATTGGTGGTCGAGTATCATTTGGGGATAGAGAGCATTTTCAAGGGAAATAACCTAAAGTTTAGGGATATATGTTTATTTGAATTAATAGAGTTTGGGTATAAATGTTTCAAGAGAATACAAGTGTTTTATGTGAGTTTATAAGGGTTTATAGGTGTTTTGTTATTTTTCTATATAAACTAGGTTGAGAGATATCTGCTAGAAAGATATACACTGTGAATATATTACACACCATGTAACTATCGCCAAGAAGATGTCATGAACTAGTTCAGGGTGTGAAATGAATACACACTCTGAACATGTTACACAATGTGTAAAGGTTTCTAGGTAGATTTTGTGAACTGGTTCCGATCATGATATGTTTACACATCATGAAACTATTACATGTCGTAAAATGGTTGATCGGGATTATTTTAACCTGAGGTGACACATTTTTTGGATTAACTCATAAATTTGGAAATACCTAATGTGAAAGAATTACAAATAGTGTATTTCTTAGTCTCATTGGTTTAAATACATTCTATGTATATGTTTTATTTCTCATCCATGTGTATCCCTTCTCCCTCAGACCCTAGAGAAAATCCATGCGATTTTGGAGTGATTTATTCCCTTCTAGATGTATAGATCAAGAATAGGATCCCCAGTTAGTTGTTTATATTTGGTTTTCCCTACTCTTCCATTTTTCTCCATTATAACCATGTAATATTTTTACCATTATTTAATCAGGTGTTAATATTGATATTTTTTGATCTAGGTTCTTCTTGTGATATTTCTCGCCTTCTTTCCTTATTGGTGATTCCTATTGGAATCATAGCTTAATCTCTGGATTAATGTAGGTGGTATAGAACCAAACCTTATGGTCTATTTGTAATTGTTTAAGTATGTGAAATATTGTTTTATTATGCCAAAATAACCTGAAAATTAATTAAATGAATAATGGGTGAGGATAAATCATGTGTTGGATCACTCCTTGGATACCTTTGGATTTAATGATATTGAGACATATCTTATGGTTTCCCTTGATTAATAAAGAATTGGATAATGTCTTAAAGTATGTTTTATCATGACATGAGACCTCGGGTTATTTCTTGTGATTGACTCACCTTTTAAAATGGATTAATTGATTATTGAAATGGCTATTTTTTATAGGATATGGTTGTGTGCACTCACATGATAATGGTTTAAGACCAACTTGATAAATGGAAGGGTTAATTGAAAGACAAATGGTAATTGGAAAAATTAAACTCGGTGACTTATGATATGATGTCATATATGTTATTATTGTTATTATATCATGTGTTTTGTGGATGGTGAAATGATTGTATAGAGTTCAATTCCCAGTTATTCTAAAATGATTATATAGAGGCCTATGCCCCGTTATGCTAAAATTATTTTATAGAGAGATATGCCCAGTTATGTTGAAATAATTATAAAAATGGCTTAACCTAGATTCTAAAATGCTTATATAAAGGTATTGGACTATTTATGTTTTAATTCTTATAGGTATTTTCCTAGTTTTTCTAAAATTCTTATACAAAGGGATTTTCCATATCATGTTATTATTCTATGGACTTGCAGTTATGGTTGGCATGGTTGTGCTACATTCTTAGAGATATTCTAGCATGGTTTTGAAGCATTTATTATTCTATTATATAAATAAATTAATTAATATACTTTTTATTAATTAATTACATTCCCTTATTATCATACTGGTTTTTTTTAGACATGGTGGTGTGGACCTACTAAGTTTTACTCACACTCACTCCAGACTGCTATTTGGTAACCGAGTATATTATATAGATACAGGTATAGATAAAAGTAAGGGACCATGTAGTTGATTATTTCTTGTTGGATGTGTTGGATTTTAGAGACTATACTAACATGGGTTTCTATACCAAGGTATTTTGATTTTATAGTTTTATCTTTTCTTTTATTTGTATTAATATTAGTTTGACATTTAGACACATTTCATCCTCACATTACATCATTCTTGATTATTTGTTTTACTTGGTTCATCATTTACTTTCTAGTTTTATGATTTACTATTTCCACTACTTTTATGTTTGTTCATTTTCATAGTATTATAACTCTAGAATAGAGGGTATAGTCTCCCCAAAATTTTCTCTTCACCCTTACTGTTAGTCGGAAGCCTATGGTGTACGAGGTGCTACGATTGAGGTCCAATAACCAACCTTATTTAGCCATGTGAGAGGGTTTGAGATCAAGGGAATTACAATAATCTCCTTATAAAGCAATATATAATATATATTAATGGTTAAATTAGTGAAAAATTATGGGTAAAAACATCATTAATATAAAATGTACAAAAGCGGTTCAAGTTATTAACACTTGATGGTCGAAATAAGCTATAACTAACCAATATAGCCTTAATAAATCATTTTAAATAATGAATATAAGAGGATAGTTATATAAATAATGTAATTAAATATATTATTAAGGTATCTAGGTTTTTCATAAAGGAATTTATATTTTCATCAACTCAAAAAGGAAACAAGGTAAGGGTTTCATCTCAAAGCATCCTTCTTTGAGAGACAAGTTATTTTATGCACCTAATTTATTTTAAATGGTCTATACACAACCAATTGGATATTTAATTTATTTTATTATTATTATTCATGGTATTTTAACATCAACTTCAGTCCCTCTTTTTTCAATGGGTTTTATTAGAACGTATCTTAAGTCGTAATGGTTTTTTTTCTCGGATTCTCTTCATTGAGATGTGTTTTAATTTCATGAACCAATTTCTAATTTATATATTTTATATACTTCCTAATAATCTATTTTGACATAATCTAAGATTTTATCTATGTTATTTATAGAAAAATATTATTTTCTTGATTTTAATGACTTTTGATTCAAAAATTACTTAATTCATAAGGGTTTATTTTTCTCAAATTTTAATCCATTGAGGTGTGTTTAATCTATACACCATGTTTCCTTTTACATTTTGTAAATACTTCCCTTTTCTCATTTTGTATCATGATCCTATTATACTTCATGATATTCAATGTTCTATTTAAAAGTTATACATGTTATGGGGTATTGATTCAAAAGTTACAAAGGTTTTTAGGGGTTTTTGTGACTCAATTCTTTTATTTGGATCATAATCACTCATCTTTATATATTATCTTTTATTATTGATCTATTCTAAAATATTATGATTTTAATATTTATTTACACTTTTTTATGGAAATAATGTTTCACACCACATTATTATTCCTTAATTATTTTAATGTTTCATTAAAATTCCAATTACTTTTCATGGATTTTTCTTCAATGTCTATATTTTTTACTTCCCACCAATAATATCCTTTCCTTATTAGAAAATAAAATTGTTTTTATCTCCAATGGAACTTTTTACCTTAATTAATTTTAAAGAAAAAAATTTCATTACCCTATTAATGATGTGGTTTTTCAAACAAAGGCTATTAAAAAATGACCAAAAAAATTTCTATCCTCTCAAAATAAAGAGTTTTTATCATCCAATCATCATTTTATTTTTATGACCTTTATGTTAATTTCATGGTTCAATTATAAAATATTCTTTTTAAAATTAAATTTTTTAAACTATTTTCACTTTCCATTTTTTGAAAACTTTATGTCTTTTTCGAGTTTTCAATATTAATGTTTCTTTTTAAAAAGTATAATTTTTCAAATATCTACACGTTCACTTTTTATTTATTTGGAAATAGTGTTTTGAACAAAAATTATTTTCAAGAAAAATTTTCTTTTCAGTTTCTTAAACAAAATGGAGAATTTTTGAAGATATACTCATAAATATGGCCTTTATAACATTGAATAAATAATTTTTTCAAAAATATATTTTCATTAATTGGTTTTCACTATGGTATATCTTAAATGGAGTTATGTTTCATGTTTCACCCTATATTATTTTTTTTATTAGGTGATTATTCTTTGTGATCATGTTTTAAGTATAAAATTATAAATTTCATGATATTATTTCATGCCTTTTTAGTGTTTTATGAAACCCATTTTATTTCTGCGGGTTCCCTATTAAAATTTAATTTTTTATTTTTTATTTTTTTATAAAACCCATTTCATTTACATGGGTTATTTATATGATTATTTTAAAATGTCTTGAATTCTATTTTCATTATATAGGGTTATTTTATGGTGTGATGATTTTTTTCTCAATTGGAACATGTCGCACCCACACCTTAGAAATTAATTGTTTATTATTCTCTTGATCTTGGATCCTTTGGTTGAGTTTTATGTTGAGTATAGATTTTAAATTTTGATTTTTTGTTAAAAATTTGAGTTTTGGGGGTTTGGCAAGAGGTGGCATGTGATCGGAACACGGTTAAGGGAAACTCTACACCCTCACCCAAGTAACCGTGTGGCTTGTTTAGGGGTCCAAGAGTAAGGAACATAGGTTACACATAGTTTGGGAAACCATAAGGAAACCATGTGTGAGGTTTTTTTGATTTGTATAGTGGTGACTACACAGTTTGTGCAAAGTTTGGAAAACTGTGCAAACAAACTCTGCAGCATGCCTAGATTTTTTAAAAATTTGAAATTAAAAGTTTTCACTCCCCTAATTTTAGCTTCTTTATAGATTTCCTACCATTGGGTAATTTTTTGTGTATGAAGGGGTCCCAAAATATCCCTCTTCTTGGCTCCTCTTCCTCCATGGATTCTCCTTCATCGAATATAAGTTCAGTTTCTAGGGGTTTGGCCATTTTTCTCTTATTTCTTTTATCTTCCCTTGGTTTCTTGGTGTTTTCTTGGTGAGTTCTTGTTTGTAAGAACCCTATAGGATTGGTTTGATGTGTTGGGTAGTTTTTCTTTAGATATAGGGTGTTTGGATTGTCCTTTGGGATTGCTTCTTCCCTCCCTTGAAGATTCATCGCATTCACACGTCGTTGAGGTAGGTGCTTATGTCCATTTCTTTTCCAACAAATTCTATTTGATTCTTGTGTGTTTCTAAATAATTTATAGACATTATTTTCATTTTTTTGATGTGTTAGTATAAATTTATTTGGTGTTTTAATAGTGTAAAATTGGTGTGAATTAATTTTCAATGTGTTTTCTTAAGTATGCATATATGTTTATGCAAGGAAAGTGTTTGATAAAATATCTACTAGTTTTATAAAATTATTTTGAGCTCTTTTGGTGATATTTGGCCTTGGTTTAATTTTATGGAATGGTTTCAATTACAATTTGGGTATGTGGTGTGGTTTGGGATCCTTTTATGGCAAGATAAGTGGTGGTAAAATGATCTTGAAAGGTCCTTTAGATTCTTAAATGCCTATTGGTGATCTTGATAATGTGTGACATGTTCTTTTGGTTTAATGGAAAGTGGAATTATTGAAAATGGATTTTTAATGGATTCATGGACACTTAAAGTGTTTCATTGGATTATGGCACATCCACGGGTTCACAGGGTGCATGCATGGATAGTAATTCAAATGATAATGGCACTTAAAATGATATTTTCCTTAAACCTTAGTTTTTCAAAAGGTTTCTCATTTATTATCTCTTCCCTTTTTCCTAAAATGTTTCCTTTATTTATAAATGGTGAATTGTTTTTTCAAGTGACTAAAAAATGTGACTTCAAATGTGTTTTTTAAAGCTAGGCCCATTTGGATTGTGAGATATGTTTTAGTGAATGATTTGGCATAAAGGTCCATTTGGAACTTTGAGATGCACTTGGTAACTAAGTGGCATAAAAGGCCCATTTTTTACTTCTCATATTGTTTCATGTTTCACTATGACTTGGAAGTGTATTTTTAAATGTATTTATATTGTAAATTTTAAAGGCCCAGTTGGTATTTTATAATTCTTTGGAAAGTGTTTTGAAACTCAAATGATGTGAAGGATTGGATGGCACTTGTGAATGAATTTTTGTGAGATAGGAACCACTATGAAGGATTCCCCATAGTAAGGGGTATCACATAGGAGGTGTTAGTGTTTAGGGTAGGAAAGTGTGGTGGCGGTAGGTTAGGTGAGTCATGCGTGTGAGGGATTGCTACTTACACAGTATACTACTATCATGGGATTACTATGCATCTTTTACAGGGTTGAGTTATTGTTTCTTATTGACCCTGATTAGACATGTTGGTACCCCTTGGATGTTTAAAGTCTAGGTGGGATTGTGCTACTGGATTTAAATTTGGAATGTCCAGTGATTTATTAACTATAGACTTTTTACCATATGCCGGTAAGTGAGTTTGATCTGAGTACATACAAGGATTACTCTGTGGATTTTTAGGAAAATCCCATGATTATCTATCTATATGTTTTTTTATTTATTCTATACATTGGATATTATCCTTATTTTTTTCTACTTGTTTAGTTTCCTTTACTTCTGCATATCCCCTTTTTATTACTTGGTATAGATTTCACTTGGGTTTTGGTTTTTTGAACTGGGTCATGGAAAGTGAAATTTTTTAAAAAAGGAAAGTTGTGTGCATTATTTTAAAAATAAGGTTTATATAAATTTGTGTTTGGTTGTTTTGAAATTTTTAAAAACTTATTTTCAGAATGTATTTCAAACTAGTGTTTGTGGACTATTTCAAGAAAGGGAATGCATGGACTCTATGGTGATTACCTACAGAGCTATTTAATCTCACACCCTACTTGTACCATTCGGTGTCAGTAGACTAGAGCTATTTTTTAGATGTAGGTTTCTAGTTCGGTTGCTCAAATTTAGAGTAGGTCAGCCTTATGGTTGTTAGTGACCAAGACCTTACATGGAGAAATTGTTGGCGTGGTCCAGTTTTAGTTTTGTATTCATCTTTTTTTGTTCAACAGTTGTTTTATTCATTTAATTTTGTATATTTATTAGTGTTTAGTTATTATCCATTATATTTCATGTTATTTTATTTATTGATCCAGGTTTTTGGGTCTAAATCATTCCCACTATGATTATTTTGATACTCGACACTAGTTTTCAACCTATGGGGATTGGGAACGCCCCTCGGGCCATTTCTTGCATAGGGTCGGATGTTAGGTTGGATGGAATCCTGACTTGGTTCATGAAAAAATAGTATAAAATGAGGAAATTTACTATTTGGGGTGTCATGTAGTTGGATATTAGGACTGGCGAGACTTGAGAGGTAGGTGTGGGAAGGACGTCATGAACCCTTTCTCATTCTGATCCTCAAGCTACCAGTGGTAGTCTAAGATTATGGTCTTTTTTCTTGTTTTGTATTTAGGGATGAAAAAGGAAGTGAGAAGGTGTCATTTGTGATATCACATAGAGTATTAACCCATTTGGAGTCCATGGGTATGGTTCAAGGTTCTCTTATTGGTTATTTCTTACTTGTGGCATGGCCCACTAACCATGTCGCTAATTTAGCATAACCACTGGTTCCTCATTCCAGTAGTTTGGTGTGATTTGTGTTTTGTTTTGGTTTCGATTGATGTGAGTGGGATTTTAAAATTAAAATGGTTTCTTTAATGAATCTTCTTTCTTTCAAGTGGTTTCAAATTGGAAATAATGGGTTTTAAAAGAGAAGGTGATTTGGAATTTTAAAAATTTTGGGTGAATGCTTGGGTTTGGTGATGAAATGGTATGTGTTACCCTTAGTATCCCTTATGGATGTTCACATATGTGTGGGTATGTATGGAAAGTAAATTTTGGAATGTGTTCATGAATGATATAATTTTAAGTGGGATGAATCCATATGTGACGATTCATAGGATTCCATGGGTAAGTGTTTGACATCAATGGTTGGATTGGTTTTTTCAAAATGGTTTATGAAAGATAAAATGATTTTTGGAGTGGGTTTTTCTATTAAAATTTGGTTCTTGATTGTGAAAAAATGGGTTTATATATTTTTATAGAGTCCTTGGAAGAAGATGGTTTTGAAATTGAAATTGAAAGGGTGGCTTTTTAAAAGAGGATTTTTTTGTCACTCTCGTAATTTTTGGCTTGTGAGCATTTCATTTTGGCTTGAGATATTCTTTCTGATTATGTTTCAGGTTTATGTTGTAACATCCCAAGTAAATAAAAAAATAATACATTTTTATTTTTATTAATATTTTTAAATTAAATATTAATTTTACTTTAAAAGGGTTTCTATGTTCGATGGCGTACCCGATACGCAACAACGGGTTTCTTTGAAATCTTATGTTGCACACTAATAATATAATATTATTATTTTAAATGGTAGTTAATGCATAGCCATTATATTGGTTGTAATGAATAGAACTAACTACAATATGACTATACAAGTTTGTTAAATGTTTTTACATTTATCCAATAAAATTTAGAGGCTTAAAATGTGAATGAATCTAATTTTAAGCATAAATTCACTAATATTCCTTAAAAGATCGATTTACAGCCTTTTGATAGTGAACCCTATTTAAATCTAGTTTTGGTCACTTTTGTATTTTCTATTTGACCAAATAAAATTCTTCTTTAGAATAAGGATATCGAAATTTACTTTGGGTAAATTTTTGGTATTTTTCTAATAAAATTTATTTTTTAATGAATAGTAAAAAATACTGTATTTTAATTCAAAAATGACTTTTAATATAATTTATTTATACAGTTATATTATATTTTTAACTAGTTTTAAAATTTAATTAGAATATATTTTTACCATTTAATTCTATATTGGTCATTTTCATTAATTTCACTTTGAAATTGGACATAAACAAGTGTCAATCTTTTGATAGTAATTGTTTCTTAAAATCACGCTATTTGTTTTGACAACGGGAATTAATTTTAAATTAATTAATGAAACTTCTATGTTTTGAATTTGGTAAAATAGATATAATTTTTGAATTTGGAATATCAAATATAGCTTAGGCTGAATTTTTTGTATTTTTCTGAAAAACTTCAGTTTTTGATGAATAGTGAAACCACTTAGTAGTAGTTAAAAAAACTGACTTTTCATTTAAATGAAATTTTACCATGTCTGTAATTTCGAAAATCTGACATACATGGTTGTTATTAGTAATTAAAATGTGGTTTAATACGATGAAAATAATTTTTGGTGAATAGTAACTTTTGACTTTTATTTACAGCGATTAAAGGTAAATAGGGTAATTCAAGGTAAAAAGAATATTATAATAACAAACAAATACCTTAACATTTGTCCTAACCTTATTGGTTGAGTCATGGCCGGCCATGGGAATCCTTGGGTCAATTTTGGGACCCCATGGAGCCACTTAAGAGTGATAATGGTACTTTATTTTAAATAACTTAAAGTAAAGGCAAAAATGACATAAAAAATATCTTTTTGTAAATTAATTTTTACATGGGGTTATGTAAGTTATCTTTTCAACTATAAATATTCTTTGGAAATATAAAAATATTTCCAACATTATGGTATATTTTTTATAATTTTTTGACATCAAATAAATTAAATAATTTATGACACAATAATGATGTAGTATTTACCTCATTAATAAATGATTTAAATAAATAAGATTATAAATATTAAAACAATTTCCAAAACCTATCCAATTCTTATTGGAAGATTTTATTTTGAACATGAGTCATCTTATCTTTGAATTTAATGTGTTTTGGACCTTTTGAAACCGAAGATAAGTTTATAATAAAATAACATTTTCAAACTTTCCTAAAGAGCCTCTCCTCTCCCTTATAAAAGGACACCGCTTCTAACCCATTCCTCACACCTCTCAAGCCCCTTGGATCGTCCAAACCCTACCCAAATAATCTCTCAATATCCCTATATTCCACCTAGAAGACTTACCTTATGAAAAAGTCACTTCAAGAAGTCCTTTTGGTTCAAATCAAAAGGAGTTACCCAAATTAAAGGTAATTGTTTCTCTTAACTTATTTTATTTTATTTTACTTATCGAAACCCTAAACTATTTTTATTACTTTATTTTATAACAAAATCAGTATCCTAAATATACTAGGATGTTTTTATGAGAATAATTCAAACTAAACTTACACACACCTCCATATAATGGGTGAAGAACATACTATTTCTGTGAATGGCAAACTAACGCCTCATGAAATGATGATTGTTCGATTATCTCCTACCACCTCTCATGGTGGCCATTAAGATGGAACTATATTTTTATATGATATATATTATGTTTATGTTTTCTCTATTCTTCTCTTTTTTACATTTATATCCTACCTTTATGGTTTCCATAATGGGTAAACGCGATAATTTCATTTGAGGAAGTGCGGACTACCGCCCCCTCAAAGTGATATGACTCATTAATGTCATATGTGGGAAGTATAAAGGATGGAGTTAATGATATTATATATTATATTATACTAGAATTATAATATACCTATGTATCATTATGTTTCTTTCCATTAAAATACGAAATAGAAATTAAAGTAGCGTTCATGCGTACGTATGGCTTACCGTCTCCATGAACGGTGCATTTCATTTCTTATATCTAAATGATATGTACTATTATAAATACATATATATACTAGATATATATGATATATATGATATCTAAATAATTAATATCATTCTGGAGATAATGGACTATTGACCACATGGACAACTTGTAAATATAAGGTGTTCATTTTTGACTCAAGTACCAAATATTGAAAAAACGAACATTATTAACTTAAATGATTGAATAATGTTTATAACATGATAATAAGTGATATAAAAGTAATAATAAACTTGAAAAAGTTTCTTAAGCAAGTAGAAATTAACTTTTTTTATTATTCATGAGATTAAAGGACAACGGGTCAAGTCGGATACGAGGTAAGGGAATTCGTCTCAATCTCCTTTCATTGAGGCATATTTTGTTTTATACATGAATTTCTTTTATACGATGTATAAACACCATTGAATTTTCATTTCATTCAAATCGAATTTTTTTCTGTGAGGAGTTTTACTAAACGACAAAAAAGAGTGTTTATTTTTAACGTAAATGGTGACAACGACATTTCCGTCGCCGCGAGTATTATTTAATCTTTGGCTTCCTTAACAAGACGTAATGTTTTTAAAAGGAAAATAAATACCATATACTCTTTTACATATTTTGTTATTGAAAATGGTTTTGATAATGGATTTGTTATGTCAATATATTTAAATGACATATTGTGATTGAAATGTGGAAATTTTATCTTTCCTTTATGTTTGTTTTATGTGTTATGAATATGTTATGTTTCTTGGGAATTATTTACGCATATGGGTGGTTCTGTGATAAACATAGGGCAGGTGAGCCCGAGATAACTCTCCAATGCATTGGGTAACGTGACGGAGGTAAACGTGAATGTTTCTCCTAAGATATTTATGGAATATACTATGATGGGTATTTCAAATGTGACTCCCTACGTAGCTACGAAAGATACAATGTAAGTATGTTATGGATGCCACAAGTTACCTTTGTGATTTTTGATTACTACGTGTTATTCATAAATCTTATGTTTTCATTAGGTATGTAAAAGAGTTTATGTTTTGTATATATTGATGGACTAATGATTTTTTTCTTTATTTTATAACCCTTAATGAGATTTTTATGCTCATACCAAGTTTTTGAAATGTTTTTCACAGGACATAAAGTGGAATAGGGTCAAGGATGGGATCAAGGAAAAGTCATGCTATCTAAAACATGGAACTATACATGACTCTTTTTTTCAAGAATTTTTATTTTGTGCAAAAATGGAAACAGGGTAGATGTGTCTATATGTAATATTCAAGTTTTTATGTATATGTTATGACCTAATTATATAAATCTCTAAACCAGAAAAGATCCTCAATGTGAATTATTCACTTAATTCAAGAATATGCAATGTTTAAGGTTGGGTCCTTATAGTTGGTATCAGAGGTCGGTTTAGACAAGTATAGGAGTTATAATATAGTTAAATTAATATCCATAAATAAATTTTTGATAATATTGAAGTGATATATCTTTTATAGATTACTATGTTCTTTCGCCTAAGATATTTCGTGGTTCAGAATGGTTTTTCATAGAGGAAATAGGGCAGCTATGTTGGGAGGACATTAGGAAGAAGACAACCTTCCAAATCAGTAACCTGCGATGTTCGGAATCGGAACTAAACAGTTTTTTACAGTGATAGCACAGTTGAATCATGTCATAAATATTGGTAGTATCTATACACGAGATCAGCCAGATTAACCACAGAGGAACATGTCAGTAGTGGATCATTTCATGAGGCAACATCCCCCATCATTCAGAGGATCATCTAACCCTGTGATAGAAGAAGGGTGTATTAAAGTACTGTAGAAAATTTTTGATGTCATAGGGTGTTCAGAACATCAAAAGTTTAGTCTTGTTGTTTACCGTTTTGAAGGTGAAGTTGATCAGTGGTGGTTGATGGTGAAAAATATTAGGGGTAGTGAGGAGATTGATTCTCTTGATTGGGATGAATTCAAAGGTATATTTCTTGAGAAATATTTTCCTAAGGTGGTTCGTCTTAGGATGGAAAAACAATTCCTGGAATTGAGGCAGGCGGATGACTCAGTGGCTACTTATGAAGCAAATTTCACTCGACTGTCAAGGTATGCTCCAAATTTCATACGAGATCTTGATAGTAAAATAAACCATTTTTACTCAGGATTAAATCCAAAGTATCAAAGGGATTTATCTTCTCATGAGTTCAAAAGTTATGAAAAACTTGTTCACTATGCAGAGAAGGTGGAAATGGAGTTTGCCGATGATCATGTGTTATTTGAAAAACAACATAATAAGAGGTCGAGGTGGTAGGAAAAAGGGAATAACTCTTCAAAAAAGTATAATGGTAAGAAACTTAAGTTTTCAGTTTGTGAAAACTGTGGTAAAAATCATGTTGGGGAATGTCTTTTGAATTCTAGTAAGTGCTACTGATGTGGTAAAATGGGGCATAAGGCTCATAATTGCACTGAAAAAGATCAAGTTAATGGTAAGACAAAATATGATTTATAGTCAGTAAAATGTTTTAAGTGCAATGAAATGGGTCATTATGAAAATGAGTGTCCAACGAAGAACTCAACTGAGGGAAAGCATCTAGACTACAAGCAGAAAGGGGTGGTAAAATCCTTTAAAACTACTTCAGCAGATGTTGGGCCATCGAATGAAGTAGTATCAGGTACACTGTTTGTTTGTTCAGATTATTCCAATGTGTTTTTTGATTTAGGGTCTACACACTCTCTCATTTCTGAGAAGTTTTCTAGTAAATTGGGAATTCTATATCAAGATATGAATAAGGAACTTATGATAAAAACACCTGGAGGAAATTTTGAGACAAAAATAAAACATAATAACCTTCTTGTCCTTGTGTGTGTAAAGAATATACCTACAAACCTTATTGATTTACCTCTAGTAGAGTTTGATGTTATTTTGGGTATGGATTGGCTTTATATTTATCATGCTAATATTTACTGTAGGGATAAATAGGTTTCTTTTTAAAAATATTTTCATTTTGTGTACAAATATGAACCCTTTATTTGGATAACATATCAAGAAGCTGAGAAACTAGTAAAAGATAGAAATGAATGTTACCCTTCACATATTGTTGAAAATAAATGAACTGTTGAGATTAATGATGTGCCAATGGTAAATGAGTACCTTGATGTTTTTTCTGATGAGTTTCCTGGTATTATACCTAATCAGGAAGTTGAATTTAATGTTGACTTAGTTCCTGATGCAAAGCCAATTTCAAAACCCCCTTATCGAATGGCTCAAATTGAACTTTTAGAGTTAAATAAGAAATTGTAGGAGTTATTAGATAAAGGTTTCATTTGACCTATCACATCACCATGGGGTGCTCCTGTCTTATTTGTTAAAAAGAAATATAGTTCAATGAGACTTTTCATTTATTATAGAGCATTTAACAACATCACTATTAAGAACAAGTATCATTTACCTCATATCGATTATTTGTTTGATCAGCTCCAAGAAGCTTAGTATTTTTCGAAGATTGACTTGATGTTGGGGTACCATCAGTTGAAAGTAAAGGAAGTAGATATTCTAAAGACTGTGTTTAGTACTAGATATGGCCATTATGAATTTTTAGTTATGCCATTTAGATTAACAAATGCACCTACGGTATTCATGGATCTTATGAATAGAATTTTTTGTGAGTTCTTGGATAAGTTTTTGGTTTTGTTCATTGATGATATTTTGGTTTATTCTAAAAGTAAAGAGGAGCATGAAATTCATTTAAGGGTTGTCTTTCAAACCTTAAAATAAAAGAAACTGTATGGGAAATTCAGCAAGAGTGAGTTTTTGTTACAACAAATTTCTTTCCTTGGTCACATTGTTTCCAAAAATGCAATAACTGTTGATCCTTCTAAAACAAAAGTTGTTAAAGAATGGCCAAGACCCACAAATATAACCAAGATCCGTAGTTTTCTTGGTTTGGAAAGTTATTACCAAAGGTTTGCTGAAAATTTTTAACGGTTATCTAGCCCATTAACTAAGTTAACATGAAAAGGTGTTATGTTCGTTTGGAAAAAAGGATGTGATGATTTTTTTCAGGAATTGAAAATAATATTGGTGAATGCTCCAATTTTGGAACTGCCTTCCAGAAATGGTGAGATTTTTATTTATAGTGATTCTTCATTGAAAGGACTTGGTTGTGTCCTTATGTAGAAAGATCAGGTAATTGCTTATGCTTCACGTCAGTTGAAACCTCATGAGTTAAATTACCCAACACATGATTTTGAATTTTCTGGTGTTGTTTTTGCTTTAAAATTTTGAAGGCATCATTTGTATGGAGTAAAATGTGAAATATATACTGACTACAAAAGTTTAAAGTATATATTCACTCAGAAATAATTGAACATGAGACAGAGGAGATGGTTATAATTAATCAAGTATTATGATTTCACGATCCTTTACCATACAGTAAAAGAAAATAAAGTGGTTGATGCTTTGAGTCTAAAAAGTAATGTTACATTAACCATGTTACATTTGGAATGAGATCCTTTGGTTTTTGATTTGATGAACTTTGGTATAGAAGTTATTGGTGCATAAAATTCTTTTTTTTAGGTGTCAGTGAAATCATCTCTATCAAAGATAATTAAACAAACGTAGAAGGAAGATAGTGAGTTACAGAAAAAGGTAGAGTTGGTTCAAAAGAGTAAGTTTCCTGATTTTAATGTTGATAATTTGCGATTTGGGAAAATATTATCTGTGCCTTGTGATTCAAAGTTGAATAATGAGTTGTTATGTGAATCTCATACTTCCCCATTTTCAGTTCATCCTGGCAGTACTAAGATGTACAGAGATCTTTGGGAGTATTACTGGTGGGAAGGAATGAAAATAGATATTGTTGATTTTATTGTGAAGTGTTTGACTTGTTAGCAGGTTAAAGCAAAGCGGTAGTTACCAAAAGGGATGCTTTAGTATTTACCAGTGCCAGAGTTGAAATGGGAAAATGTATCCATGGACTTCGTTGTAGGATTACCGAAGAAATCACAAGGTAATAATGCAATCTGGTGTATTGTTGATCGATTGACTAAATCTGCTCATTTCTTTCCTATTCGAGATACTTTGTCTCTAGATCAACTTTTTCAGTTGTATGTTAAATAGATAGTCAAGTTGCATGGTGTTACCTTCTACATTGTATCTGATCGTTATCACAGGTTTACTTCTAACTTTTGGAAAGGCCTTAAGAAGTCATTGGGTACTGAATTAAATTTTAGTACAGCTTTTCATCCTCAATCAGATGGGCAGTCAGAACGAATAATTCATACCTTGGAGGATATGTTACGTTCTGGTTCACTGGATTACCAGGAAAGTTGGTACCAACATCTTTCTTTGGTTGAATTTTCATATAATAACAGTTTTCATTACAGTATACAGATGTCTCTATTTGAGTCATTATATGGAAAACATTGTCGAACTCCAGATTTTGGGATGAAGTAGGTGAAAGGAAGATGATGGGACCAGAATTGGTAGAAGAGATGGAAAAAAAGGTTCAGTTGATTCAGAAGAACATGAGAATATCTCAGAGTAGGCAGAAAAGTTATGCAGATAACCGGAGGAAGGATCTCTCTTTTGGGGTAGGTGATCATGTCTTTCTCAAAGTTTCTCCATGGAAAAGTGTGATGTGTTTTGGTAAGAAGGGAAAGTTGAGTCCGAGGTAAATTGGACCTTATGAAATCCTAGAGAAAATTGGATTAGTTGCATACATAGTGGCTTTACATCCATGTTTATCCCAGGTACACAATGTTATTCAAGTTTCGATGTTGAGAAATTATATACCAGATCCATCTCATGTTTTGAGGCCATAGGTACTTCAATTTGAATAGAATCTCCCTTATTAGGAACAACCAGTCTAGATTCTTGACTGTAGAGAGCAAGTTTTGAGGAATAAGGTAATTCATCGGGTAAATGTTTTGTGGAAAAACTATATGGTTGAAGAGGCAATGTGGCAATCTGAAAATGTTATACGGGATAAATACCCTCATTTATTTGATAAGTGAATAAATATTACAAGGATGCAATTTCCAAAAGGGGGGAAGGATGTAACATCCCAAGTAAATAAAGAAATAATAAATTTTCATTTTTATTAATATTTGTAAATTAAATATTAATTTTACTTTAAATGGGTTGTTATGTTTGATGGGAATACCCGATACGCAACAATGGGTTTCTTTGAAATCTTACGTTGCACACTAATAATATAATATTATTATTTTAAATGGTAGTTAACATCTAGCCGTTGTATTGGCAGAAATGAATATAACTAACTAAAATATGATTATACATGTTTGTTAAATGTTTTTACATATATATAATAAAATTTAGAGGCTTAAAATGTGAATGAATCTAATTTTAAGCATAAATACTCTAATATTCTTTAAAAGGTCGATTTATCACCTTTTGATGGAGAACCCTCTTTTAATCTAGTTTTGGTCACTTTTATATATTATATTTGACCAAATAAAATTCTTATTTAGAATCAGGATATCAAAATTTACTTTGGGTAAATTTTTGGTAACCTTCTAATAAAATTTATTTTTTAATGAATAGTGGAAAATGCAGTATTTTAATTAAATACTACCTTTTAATCTAATTTATTTATATAGTTAGATTATCTTTTGGATTAGTTTTAAAGTTTCAATAGAATATATTTTTACCATTTAATCCAATGTTGGTCATTGGAATTAATTTCACTTTGAAATTAGATATAAACAAGTGTCAATCTTTTGATAGTAATTGTTTCTTAAAAACACGCTATTTGTTTTGACAACTGGAATTAATTTTAAATTAATTAATGCAACTTCTATGTTGTGAATTTGGTAAAATAGATATCATTTTTTAATTTGTAATATCAAATATATCTTAGGCTGAATTTTTGGTATTTTTCTGAAAAACTTCAATTTTTGATGAATAGTGAAACAACTTAGTAGTAGTTAAAAAAATTGACTTTTCATTTAAATGAGATTTTACCGCTTCTGTGAATTGAATTTTGAAAATATGACATACATGTTTGTTATTAGTAAATAAAATTTGGTTCAATAAGATGAAAATAATTTTTGGTGAATAGTAACTTTTGACTTTTATTTACCGCGGTTAAAGGTAAATAGGGTAATTCAAGGTAAAAAGAATATTATAATAATATAAAATTATCTTAACACTTGTTCTAACCTTATTGGTTGAGTCATGTCCGACCATGGGCATCCTTGGGTTAATTTTGGGACCCCATGGAGCCACTTAAGAGTGATAATGACACTTTATTTTAAATAACTTAAAGTAAAGGAAAAAATGACATAAACAAATATCTTTTTGTAAATTAATTTTTACATGAGGTTATATAAGTTATATTTTAGACTATAAATATTCTTTGTAAATATAAAACGATTTCCTACATTATGGTATTTTTTTATAATTTTTATACATCAAATAAATTAAATAATTTATGACACAATAATGATGTGGTATTTACCTCATTAATAAATAATTTAAATAAATAAGATTATAAATATTAAAACAATATCCAAAACATGTTCAATTATTATTGGATGGTTTTACTTCTAACATGAGTCATATTATCTTCAACTTTAATGTGTTTTGGACCTTTTGAAACTGAATATAAGTTTATAATAAAATAACATTCTCAAACTTTCTCAAAGATCCCCTCCTCTCCGTTATAAAAGGACACCACTTCTAACTCATTCCTCACACATCTAAATCCCCTTGGCTCGTCCAACCCCTACCCAAATAATCTCTCAAGATCCCTCTATTCCACCTATAAGCCTTACCTTAGGCATAAGTCACTTCAAGAAGTCCTTTTGGTTCAAACCAAAGGGAGTTACCCAAATTAAAGGTAACGGTTTCTCTTAACTTATTTTATTTTATTTTACTTCTCCAACCCCTAAACTTTTTTTATTCCTTTGTTTTATAACAACACAATTATCCTCAATATACTAGGATTTTTTTATGATAATTATTCGAACTACACTTACACACACCTCCATCTAATGGGTGAAGAACATGTTGTTTCTATGAATGGTAAACTAACGCCTTACGAAACGATGATTGTTCAATTTACTCCTACCACCTCTCATGGTGGCCATTAAGATGAAACTATTTTTATATATGATATATATTATGTTTATTTTTTCTTTATTCTTCTGTGTTTTACATTTATAACCTACCTTTATGGTTTCCATAATGGGTAAACGCGATAATTTCATTTGAGGAAGTGTGGACTACCGCCCCCTCAAAGTGATATGACTCGTTAATTCCATATGTGGGATGTATAAAGGATGGATTTAATGATATTATATATGATATAATACTGGAATTATAATATACCTATGTATCATTATGTTTTCATTCCATTAAAATACGAAATAGAAATTAAAGTAGCGTCCATGCATACGTACGGTTTACCGTCTCCATGAACGATGCATTTCATTTCTTATCTCCAAATGATATGTACTATTATAAATACATATATATATTGGATATATATGATATATATGATATCTAAATAATTAATATCATTCTGTAGATAATGGACTATTAACCACATGGACAACTTGTAAATATAAGGTGTTCATTTTTTACTCAAGTACTAAATATTGAGAAAATGACCGTTATTAACTTAAATTATTGAATAATGTTTATAACATGGTAATAAGTGATATAAAATGAATAATAAACATGAAAAGTTTTCTTAATAAATTATAAATTAACTTTAGTTTATTATTCAGGAGATTAAAGGACAAACGGGTCAAGTCGGACATGAGGTAAGGGACTTCTTCTCAATCTCCTTTCATTGAGGCATATTTTTTTTATACATGACTTTCTTTTATATGATGTATAAACACATTTTAATTTTCATTTCATTCAAATGGAATCATTTTCTATGAGGCATTTTACTAAATTATAAAAAAGAATGTTTTTTAACGTAATCGGTGACAGCGACCTTTCCACCGCCGCGAGTATTATTTGATCTTTGGATTCCTTAATAAGCTGTAATGTTTTTAAATGAAAAATAAATACAATATACTCTTTTATGTATTTTGGTATTGAAAATGGTTTTGATAATGGATTTGTTATGTCAATATATTTAAATGATATATTGTGATTGAAATATGGAAATGTTATCTTTCCTTTATGTTTGTTTTATGTGTTATGAATATGTTATGTTTCTTGGGAATTTTTTATGCATACGGATGATTCCGTGATAAACCTAGGGTAGGTGAGCCCGAGATAGCTCTACAATGAATTGGGTAACGTGAAGAAGGTAAACATGAATGTTTCTCCTAGGAGATTTAGGTAATATACTATGATGGGTATTCAAAATGTGACTCCCTATGTAGTTATGAAAGCTACAACATAAGTATGTTATGGATGCCACAAGTTACCTTTATGATTTTTGATTACTATGTGTTACTCATAAATATTATTTTTTCATGAGATATGTAAAAGAGTTTATGTTTCGTATGTATTGATGGACTAATGATTTCTTTCTTTATTTTATAACCCTTACTGATCTTTTTATGCTCATCCCAAGTTTTTGAAATGTTTTTCACAGGACATAAAGTGGAATAGGTTCAAGGATGGGATCAAGGAAAATTCATTCTATCTAAAACATGGAACTAAACATGACTCTTTTTTTTCAAGAATTTTTATTTTGGGAAAAAATGGAAACTCAGTAGATGTGTCTACATGTAATATTCAAGTTGTTATGTATATGTTATGACCTAATTCTCTAAATCTATAAGCCTGAAAAGATCTTCAATGTGAATTATTAACTTAATTTAAGAATATGAAATGTTTAAGGTCGGGTCCTTATAGATGTTGATTTTGGTTTTGTAATCTTTTTGTTACTCAGAATATGGCTCCCATAAAAGTCCCTAAAATTTCTAGTGGATCTTTCCCAGTTTTTTATTCTTCCCATTTTTTGCCCATATTTTGTGGTGATAGAGGTCCATTATAGGTAGTGGAATGTATTGAGGAAGTTAAGAGTGTCTTCATATCATTAGGAACTCCTAAAGCTATTAGAGTCCATGTTGTTTTTGGATTTTTTAGGGTCCAGCTTGGGAGTAGTGGATGATAATTTATCTATAATCAATTCAGGTTGGGATGATGTGGGAAGTGTTTAAGGTCGTTTTTTATAATGGTTTATACCATATGAGGTGAAGAAAAAGAAAGTGGAAGAGATCTTGAGTATTTAGTAAGGCTAGCAGACAGTGAAGGCATATGTTGAACATTTAAAGGATGTAGTTTCCTTCTCTTTTGAGATGGAATCAAAGGATCTAATGAAAGATTACTTTTTCATTTGGGTCTTCATCCAGAGATCAAGGAGTGAATCCTCTCCTACAAGTATCTTCAATTTGAGAAGTTGGGGGATAAATCATTCTTAGCTAAGTTGGTTTATAGAGCTCGAGAAATTGGAAATCTCATATCTCTTACCAATAATGAGGGTTCCTCTTCTAGAGAGATGTGTGTTCCAGAGGCACTTATTTATAAAAACCATTCTTCATTGGTTCTGGACCCTAGTTTGTTAGTACATTCACTAGTGTTTTTTCAATGTGGTCAGTTTGGGCATTCGAAGTTGCCATATCATAATCCTCTAAAGACTTTTCGTCATTGTGGTTATTTTGGTCATCTGGAGAAGTTTTCTAGAAATCATTTCTTAAATAAGAATAATTATTGATTGGAGGATGATATTGCCTAATTTTGAAGAAGTTAATGCTTCAATAATTAAGGCTCTATCCACAAGACTCAAAGTAAATCTCGCGCATATTCAGGAATTCTGGGGGGTGGGGGAAGTTTGTCCTAGGTTTTTTCTCTAGTTTTGGGGTGGGGATGTCTGAAGTTTCCATGTTTTAGTTTTTTTTTCGTTGTAAGTTCCTTATTTTATTATAAATTCTTGTGGGACTTTTTATTTTGTAACTCAAGTGATCATGTTTATCTGAATGTGTATCTTTTAATTGATTGTCCCCCTCTGAATGTGATTAACCCTTGTGTGGGTTGGTCTCAATTTTAGTTTTTCTCATTTGGAGATGCTCGAATTTTTTGGAATTGATGGATTATAATTTGGTTCTATGTTTGGTTGGAGTTCTTACCATGGGTTCACCCTTGTGTAAGGGGTTTCTATTTTGGGTCGGGAGTTCTCATTCCCGTTTTTCTAGGTTGTCTTATAGTGGGTTTCCCGTTTCAATTTCATCGTGATGAGAGTTTTAATATTGGTAGATTTAGTCGAGTTCTTGTGGTCAGGATAACCCTATTTTATTCTTCCATTGATCATCATGTTGTGGTTACCTCTATAATTAGTCAGGTGTTACTTTTTAAGTGAAATGGTCACCCCTAAGTTCATGGTTTTGTTCGGCTTATTTTGAATTTCAGACCAATTTTTGTTTATCACTCGACTGGGTGACTTTCTAGGGTAGAAAGTGTTTGTGGTGGGGATAATTATCACACCCTAACCTTGTAAATTATTTTATTTTATTCTTTTCTCGATCTTGGATCCTTTGGTTGATGTTTGGGTTGAGTCCCAATTTAAATTTTTGAGTTTTTGTTAAAAAGTGGAGTTTTGGGGTTTGGCGGCAGGTGGTGCACAGCTAGTGCATAGTTAAGGGAAACCATGTGCCCTCAACTAGGTAACCAAGAAGCTTCTTTAGGGGTCCAGGAGTAATTCACATGGGTTGCACATGGTTTGGGAAACCATTCGTGAGGTTTTTTCCATTTTGATAGTGTTTGCTGCATGGTTTGTGCATGTTTTGGAAGACCGTGTGGCATGCCCAGAATTTTTAAAAATTTGAAATTCCAAGTTTTCCCTCCCATATTTTTATCTCCTTTTAATATTTCCTCCCCTTGGGTCATTTTTGTCACATAAATGGGTCCCAACCCCCCCACCCTCCACCCCCACCCCTTCTTGGATCCCCCTCCGCCATGGATGCTCCTCCTTCAAATATAAGGTGAGTTTCTAGGGGTTTGGCCATTTTTATCTTATTTATATTATCCTTCCTTGGGTTATTGTTGTTTCTTTAGTGGTTTATTGTTTATATGAACCCTAGAGGATAGTTTTGATGTTTTGGGTTATTTTTCTTTGGATATATGGTGTGTGGATTATCTGTTAGGCTTGATTCTTCCTTCCCTTGAAGTTTCATCACATCTACACATCCTTGAGGTAGGTGATTTCATCCATTGCCTTTTCAAAAAATTCCATTTTATGCTTTTGTGTTTCTAAATAATTTATAAACATTATTTCCATGCCCATAATTTTTTAATTTAAATTTATTTGGTGTTTTAATAGTTTCAAATTGGTGTGAATTAATTTTCAAAGTGTTTTCTTAAGTATGTCTATATGTAAATGCATGAAAAGTGTTTGATAAAATGTCTATTGGTTATATAAAATTATATTTAACAGTTATAGTGATTTTTTTCCTTGGTTACATTTTTTGGAATGGTTTTAATTACAATTTGGGTTTATGGTGTGGTTTTGGATCCTTTTTATGGTATGAGAAGTGGTGGTAAAATGCTTTGGAAAGTTCCTTCTAGTTCTTAAATTCATATTGGTGATTTTGATAACCTGTGACATATTTTTTTTAGTTTAATGTAAAATGGAATTCTTAAAAAGTGATTTTGAATAGCTTCATGGACACTTGAAGTGTACTATTGGATTATGGTACATCCATGGGTGCATGGGTTGCACATATGGATGGGCATTCAAATGATGATAGAACTTAAAAATGATATTTTCCTTGAACCTTGATTTTTCAAAAGGTTTCTCATTTCTTCCCTCATCCCTTTTTCCTAAAATGGTTCCTTGATTTCTAAATGGTGAATTGTTGCTTCAAGTGACTTAAAATTGTGACTTCAAATGTGTTCTTTAAATCTTGTCCCATTTGTATTTTGAGATATGTTTTTATGATGATTTGGAATAAAGGCTTGTTTGGTACTTTGAGATACACTTGGTAACTAAGTGGCATAAAATAATTGTTTGGAAATTCTCATATTGTTTCGTGTTTCACTATGACTTGGAAGTGGATTTTTAAATTTATTTAGATTGGAAATATTAAAGGCCCAGTTGGTATTTTTTAATGTCTGGGAAAGTGTTTTGAAAATAAAATGATGTGAAGGCCTGATTGGAAATTTTGAATGACTTATTGTGATATGGGAATCTCTATATAGGATTCCCCAAAGTGAGTGGTATCACATAGGTGGTGTTAGTGTTTGGGGTAGGAAAGTGCGATGGAGGAAGGTCGCGTGAGCCACGCGTGCAAGGGCCCCCTACTTACACAGTGTACCACTATCGTGGGATTCATGAGAATATTTTAAAGGGTCAAGTGATAGTTTATTGTTGACCCTAATTAGATGGGTTGGTACCCCTTATAAGTTTAGAGTCTAGGTGGGATTATACTAATGGATTGGTACTTAGAATGTCTAGTGATTTACTGACTATGGATCTACACCATATGTCGGAAGGTGAGTACAATCTGAGTATGTCCAAGTATTTTCCTAGTTATGTTTAGTAAAATAAAATGATTATCTATCTATATTTTCTTTTTATTTATGTTGCACTTTGTATATTATCCTTATTATCTTTTTTATACTTTTTTGGTTTCATTTACTCCTACACAACCCCTTTTTATTACTTGTTATGGATTTCAATTGGGTTTTTGGTTTTTATAACTAGGTCATGAAAAGTGAAACCATTTTTTGAAAGGAAATTTGTGTGTGTTGTTTTAAAAAAGAGTTTTTATGGAAATTTGTGTTTGGTTGTTTTTAAAGGATTAAAAACTTATTTTTAGAATGCATTTCAAACTAGTTTTTTTGGACTATTTTGGGAAAGTAAATGCATAGAATCTATGATGATTGCCTACTGAGCTATTTTATCTCACACCCTTCTTATACCATTCGGTGTCAGTAGACCCAATCTGTTTTGTAGGTGAATGTTTCTGGTTTGGTTTCTCACCTTTGGATCAAGTCGGTCTTATGGTTGGTGGTTAACAAGAGGTCACATGGAGATCTTGTTGGTGTGGTCCATTTTTAGTTTTGTATTCATATTTGTTTTGTTCAATAGTTGTTGTATTTGGATCATTTTGTATATTTATTGGTATTCAGTTGTTGTTATTTCTGTTGAATGTTCTCTTGGTTATTGATCCTATTTTTTTGGGATAAATCATTCCCACTATGATTATTTTGATGTCAGACAGTAGTTGACAGCCCATAGAGATCGATAACGCCCCTTGGTCCATGTCTCGGACCGGGTCGGATGTCGGGTTTGGTGGCATGTCAGCTTGGTTTGTGACAAAATACAAATGTATGAACTATGAGATAGGTGGGACCTATATCTCCCTCCAATGGATTGTGTGAAGGCTTATATCTCATAAAATAAAAATTTCAATTGAATAGGTTAGTAAGTAGCTATTTTCACAAAGGTTGAGTGTGATGGTGTTTAGTTATAATAAAATTTTATGAGTGAATGGGTTGGTGGGTGGTGAGTTTCACAATGATAAGAAATCCTATGTTTATGATTATTCAACTTTCTTTCCTATGTTCCATGTCTCATATTACATGATTCATGTTTTATTTTCTCATTCCATGGTAAAAGTTTTATGGTTTTATATTTTATGATTGTGTTTAATATTTAATGATTTATACTCATTTAAATTCGTTATTTTTTCCTTAATCACGCATTTACACATGATTATGATCTAACCATTATGGACATTATTTTGATTTCCCTTAATGAGAGACTGATCTCACACCTTTCTTATGATTTCATACCCTAGGTTATGAATATGGTTATATCATGAGAGATATATAGTAAAGGGTCTATAGGATCATGATTATAAATAAATGTTTGCGAGTGTAGTTAATTAAGATGTTTATGTATCTAATATTTATGACACTAAACCTTTCAATCCTTGGGTTGTGAAACTATTTTTGAGATGTATTATTTATGTTGTGAGATTAATATATTCTTTATGTCATGTTTATCTTGGGTCACTTTAGAATCCACCTCCAATTCCCTCCTAACATATCAATGATATATCTACCCTTCATACATATAAATCAATAAAATATTCATTATCCAAGATAAATCATATAAATTTCCACACACTAGAAATTCTATAAAATAAAAATAAGGTCCTACAAAATTAGGTAAAAGGAACCACTAGATGAATATAATAAAATAAAAAACTAAACTTAAATTAATCAATGCTCTCAAGAGAGGAAAAAGGTTGGATGAAAAATTGAGACTGAACTTATATATGTGTGTGAGATAATGCTAAATAGGCCTACCAAAAGAAACCACACCCCATATATAAACATTAAAATAAAAATCCATTATTTTTAGTTTTATATATAATAATAAAAATATGTTTTAATTCATATTTACATTTTAAGCCAAAACACCTGAAAGATAGTTATATAAACTTTCTTATTCAATTAATTTAAATGAAAACAATCACTTGGAAAACCATTATTCATATTATTCCCTTTTTTAGTTCCCATTTCAAAGTTCCATTAAAATTATTTTACAATTTCTTTATAAATAACTAACACACACAGTATAAATAGAAATATAATTATAGAAATTCACCATATCAGAGATATTTCAAAAAAATAGAGAAAGACGGTATCATATGCCACACATATCAAGTAGTCAAGGGGTATCAAAGAGCCATAGGGAGTCCTCTTAATTGAATTTTTCAACTAAAGGAATAGATTTCATTGCTTTTACCCAAGGTACTAAAGTGTGATAGTCTTATACCTTAGTCAACGGACTAACATTCTAATATACATTGCATCTTTTCATAAACCACCCAACTATACTACACCCATCCTCATCAGAATATCACACCTTATCTGTCTTTATCACTAACTAGAGTGGGAACTAGTAGTGTGTAGATATCTAGTGTATCATAAGTCTATACTCCCACTTAGATACCCAGGTTCACATGACCAAAATAAAGAAGGGGTGGCTAAATAAACAAAATGCATAAATGATGATAACCACAAATAGTAAACAATGAAAAATGAAAGAATCGTAGAGGATATCAAATAACTCACCCTCACCTCTAGCTACCTCTCAAAAAAAACTCAGATTGTATATCCATCATAAAATATAAGGCAAAAATCATTCCCTATGGGACATAATCCATGTTAATTAAAGTAAAATGGGGTATAAGAGTAGCTCACACACAAGAACACCTTTGGAAATTTCTTAAAAGTAACAAATAGTAATTTTAAATATATTTTAAAAACTAAGAGATAAAACCCCTTTTCAAGTTATACTAATATACACTTACACATTTATATATTTATATTTATCTCTTTGTAAAAATTCACAAATTCTCGTGTGAATTTGTACGCATAAATATATTTTTGTGTGTGCCAACATATATGTGTAGAAGTATTTTTATATATTTATATATATATTAAGTTAAATTTTATAAAACTAGAATTTTTCTTCAAATATGAATTTCAAAATACTGTTCAAATACTTGACATTTCAAAGAGTCGTTCAAAAATGTATTTAAAAATGTATTCCAAATAAATACGCACAAGTCCATTTGAAACCCCATTTAAATAATCAATCCAATTTTCACTTAAGTCTTAAAAAGGGCCAAAAAAAGATTTTCAATTATTCTTAGACCCAAACAGGGTTAAACCATTTTAAAATATGTTAATTTAATTTAAAAATATTATTTCATAAATTTTAAAATACTTCAAAAACTTTTTGATATTCATTGGACCAATAAAATCACTATTCATAGTGACTACTAAGAACTCACACAATTTAACAAACCATGTATGAACCATTTTGAATGGATCTGTCTCAAGATAGAACAAGTCACATGATTGCTACATGGTTTTTCTAACCATGTTGGATAACTGTTCACCCCTTTAAACCCTTTAAATTTTAAAATTTTCTAGCTCGAAACTCCCAAAAAAACCTAACAGCATAAAAAAATATAAAATAAATTAATAAATAAAACATGGGGTGTGAAAATAGTAATATTAAATTCATAACTATTTCATCATATGTAATATTTATTATCTTAGGTTTTATTCATTTTTTATGCATGATTCTAATGATTTAATTTTGGAATCCTTATTGCTCTCACCAAATTATTATGTTCACACTGCATTAATGTATAACTCTTTACCCAGACCATAAGTTTTCATTTCCCAAAAAATAAAAGACCAAAATATTCATACATATCCAATTAAATATCCAACATAAGGTATATAAAATCTTCATGTAACGGCATATAATTATATTAGATTGATAGTATCCACATGAGTATGCTTGGAGCCAAATATAGGTAACCCCAACCTTTCTTGAACAATGTATAAGCCTATGGTCTAGTGGTAAGTCTCACTAAAAGTCCCCCTGCCTCATGATACTATAATAAAGGGAGAATCCAATTCATAAAAATTATATTTCTCAGTATATTCAAACTATTATAAATAACTAAATTCAAGATAATAGCATTAATTACAAACTGAGGTAAAGATAAATGAAAACTAAATCTTATGTTGTTTCTCACAATATGTAATGTATAGTAACAATATAATATAATAAATTTATCATATAAACTATTTACATACAATATTCATAATCCATAAACAATTTATAAACATGAATATTTAAAAGTAATAAAAAAAATAAACTCTATTTATTTTTTTAGCATGAAATTGTAATATGAACCATTCATAATTATTTAAGGTATTAAATATCTCATACATGGCCTAACACTTATAATTTATAAACATTTTATATACTATAAGTAAACCTATAAAAATATTAAATTTTAATAATTTGACCTATATCATAATTTTTTACTAATATTCATAATTTGCATGACTCGGCCTAATGGGGCTTGAGCCATGACCACCATAATCCCACCTTCAATAGGCCAGGGTATGGTGTCTAGCACCGAGTAGGCATATCACAAAAATGCGAGGCTTTACGCTATGGTACGTGTATGTATTCATCCACATACACCTCCATGAAACAATATATAGATGATATAAAATAAAAAAGAAATGCATGAATACAAATATCCCACAATAAGAGTACAAAATAAGTACTAGAAGTGTAAAAAGGGAAAAATAAATGCCCACCAAAAACTATTAAAGAATCCAACCTAATGAAAAGGATGGGATCACTGTCAAATGAAATTTCTGTAATTATCCTCATCCAAGCTTCATTAAACACCTCAGTTGATCAATATCACTAAGTTATGCCTACTTTGGGTCCTCCTTGGACTCTATCGAAAGGTATGTCATCTGCATAAGGAAAAACATGTGTGGGAAAATCCTATGTAGGGGTGAGTATAACAACACTTAGTAGGTTCTTAAAACCCCAAAAGAAAAGGGAGAAACTGAAAGGAAACAGTTTGTTCAACCCATCCAGAGGGAACCCAAACAAGATAGAAACTTCATCTCAAACACATCCTCAACTATACATGACTAATAGGCTCAGTCCACATGGGGTGTCAACCAATACATGTGACAATAATGCAAGGAATCCCAGAATCTCCTAGATATACTTGTCTCAAACTCCAAATCTCATGAGGTTCCAACCTCATAACCAGCTATAGGATTATGCTCAAAGCTCAAAGGTAACACATTCTGAGGAAAACACACTCCATGAGCTTATCCATCCCATATGGATTTTTTCTGAGAGATTCAATCCATCAGAAACATCTCTACCATCCTTGAGAGTACATCCAAGAGAATGTTATCCATCGAGAATAGCTCTCTAATTCCAACTCTAATTCCTATCACTAGAGTTCCTATATCCATTATCATATTCTCTGTATAAGGTCACAAAAAACCAATTAGAGAGGCATTCCCCTCAATATTGTATACAGTCTATGGATCTATACTCCAAACCATGCACCACGTGCATCCAATCTAAAGAGATAGAGTGGAGAGACCATCACCTCACCGCTGACCCACATCCAAGGGACTACTATCTCCTAACCATCCTATGAAACCACTGAAGTAGTTATAGGGAGAGGCCCACACATCACTGTGTCGAGGGAGAACTAACTTATAAATAGGTATCATGAAACAATTGTAAGGGGACACTCCTCGTAACTAATATCCACATCTGATGGATCTCTTACTCTAGTAGAGGACCCACTCCCCACCACTACTCAAAGACCAGGGTGTAAAACTCTGTAGATAGAGGAACTACACCTTAGAATGGTAGGGGAGTACCACTACATCACTACTAGTATAACCACTATGGAGGACCTGCTCCCTGACTCAATAGGGGAGTACTAACCTTGGGCTAGAGGATCCACACACTAATGCAATAGGGAGTACTAACTCTGCCTTAACATCATGTATGGAGGAACTACACCCTATAATGATAGGGGATTTCTGACTCCAATGATAGAGGACTTTCACCCTGGTATGAAAGGGGACTACCAACTCTATCTATACATCACATATGGAGCACCTTTTCCTTGGTGTGATAGAGGAGTACTGACTCCATGGATAGAGTACACGCTCCCTAGAATAATAGGAAAGTACCTACTCTATCTTTACAAAGAATATAGAGGTCCCAAACCATAATATAATAATGGATCTCTATCTTCAACTGCATGAATGATATGGGGGCCCGCGCCTTAGTCCAATAGGGGATTACCGACCCTGGGAGAACTAGTCCATGGGTAAAAAATCCATGCCCACTATGTGGATAGTTTTGTCTCTATCACCCCAAGAGGTAATGGAAACATGAAATCTGATATGATAAGGAAGTAATAGTCATAGAATCTCTTTTTAAGATTCATACCAATCTCAAATATTGGAAAAGATATTCTAAAGGTAGTTTCATGCTCATCTTACCTCACATCGCAACACTTCCACATGTAGGGGACCCATGCCCTAATACAATAGGGTAGAACCACTATACCAACCTAAATTGTATAGGGGACCCTCATCCAGAGATGATAGGGAAGGTTATTGACCCTAAAATTATCTCAGTGATCCACCCTGATCAACACCAAAAGTCTAGAACCTCTATTGTCATGTCATTCTTAAATAAAACCACATTGCATCTCACAGTCCACCATCACATTATATGTATAAAATTTCTCATAATATTCTACTCATATACTTGAATCTAATCCCTAAAAAATGAGATACGTAGGAGGAAGTCTCAAAGAAAATTTCATGGTGCGTACGTGTGTCCACATAGCTTATCTCGCCTCACTTGAGCCATGCCATGTATTTCCTCACATGGTTCGGCTAGATCTGCCTCACACATGGCATGTACACCCAAGTAAATGGAATGTATCGGCTAAATGGATACTTTATCATGCTTATTTACCATGCCTTTGATCGATAACCCATGTCTATGTCTCTGGCCATGTACTTCCACACATACATTCCCCATCATATGGCTACCCAAGCCATATCCCTTGGCCACATGACCTGGGGTCACTACATGACATTTAACCCTGGTACATAGTGTGTATTCCCCAAAATTAATCTTCCTCGAATGGTAAGAACACATGGCTTGTTCTAATAAATTATACACCAAGTGATCGGGAATTTTTAATGGGAATTCCTTGTGAGCCACCATAATTACATCGGTTTTCCCTGAAACCTACAGATCAACTCCCAGGGGATCTCTAGGAGTCATAATAGGGATATAAAACCTTAATAAATGTATAAAAAAGGAGATCATGACTTAAAATAATATCTTCTTACCTTTTGGATAAAAATTGAATCTCCAGGTTCAGATCCACACTCTAAATCCATTGCACCAAGATCTGGGAGTGATCGTCATCAAGATCAGAGATCAGCAATGCCTCCTCTCCTTATTTTCACCTCGGTTTGTTCATCACTCCAAAGGGGGGAGGGGTTTTACATCTCTTATTCTATTTATTAACCAAAGGGGGAGGTTAAGGGTATTGATTTAATTTTATTAAATAAATATCCTCTATTTAACACCCCTCCAAAAAATCACCTCCAACCCAGCACCCAGCGATAAAAAATTCTATGTTGCACCTAGGGTAAACACCATGTTCTGAACTCAACCACAAACTCAGATTTACAATATGATATTCTACATGGGATTTATTCTACTTTTATAAAGAAACTATGCATGAATGATATAATATTTTTAATATTTTTAATATCACTACACTAAGGCTCTTCAGGCCCTGGAATCCCATGTTGACTCATCACTTAGCTTCGAAAATATTACTATAAATATTCCAAAACCTTATTGGTCAAAACCCAAGTCACTAAATGATCCCCTACTTAAGTATTTTCAACCCCAAAAATTAAAATCATAGGCAGATAGAGAAAAATTGATCTCTCTACTAGGACCCACAGACCAGTGAGCTCACCAAGGGTTCTCATGTTGCTTATAAGCATGCACTCAAAGGGACCACAAAGGCCAAACCACACCCACGTACAGATCAATCCTGGTCAAAATCATGAAAATAGTGGTAAAATGTCTCCTCAAATACAAGAGGTTGAAAACACTAAGCACCATGGTCCATCTACAGTCATAGGTTCTAATGGTACACAATCTCACTAACCTGGCGTAACCCAACAATTCTCATCCACCCCTGGATGAACTGCACCACATCCTACTCAATTGTCTTGCATACAAAGGTGACACCAAGCATGTGAGGGTACCAAAAAACAATACAGGGCTTCCCAAGTATACACATTGGGTCTTACCATGCCTTATGTCTACAAACCTCCAACTACCACACCCACTAGTGGAAACCCAACTGAGCATGGATGGTAGGCAATAAATCCACATTGAGGAACCATTGTAGGGTCTCACCCACCACTATAGAAAGGTTTTAAGTGAGGATATCTCTCTACTAGGGCTACCAAGAATACAGGTTGAGTAGAAAGGATCTACTAGAAATTCCATAGCCTACTCTGACACTCTAGCACAAACCATTCCCCGAACACACAAGTTAAAGGAACTCATCCACTACACCTCAAAACTATCCTCTTTGGGAGTAACTCACTCACCCTCAAATTTTTATTCATGTAAAAAAATAATCTTGGTGTGGGAAGCATCCCTATTAATCATGATTCAAGATATATATTAAAAAACACTAATACAGGGCTCTACCAATTCCCAGCATCACCCTAGAAAAACCTCGAGCAAGAAGTGGAAAGAAAAGAGTACATCATAACAATTTCTAGAAATAACACTACAAAAGGTAGAAAAGACATATATTGTACCAATAATCATCCTCATATCCTTCTAGTCAAAGGCCTATGTGGCATGTATCTTTCCTCACTACCATCCTCCAACTCCCTGAGCCTGGTGTGGGCCACCTGGGGGTGGTGGTGGAAACATATCAAACTGTTTTCCATCTCCTTCTACTCTCCCTAATCCTATAAAATTTTCTTCATCAGGCATAACTAAATACTAAAAATTCTACCAATTTCTAGGAATTCCATTAACCATCTCCTTCTTAGCATCTCAGCGTGTTGGAAAATCTCTAACAGGATGTCCTCATCCATCACAGGTGTAGCACTGCATCTCATGTGGATGACCAGGTCCTTGGAACAACTCCTATACTACAAACCCACATTCCTGAGTCTGGGTAGGGATATGCCTCCTACACCATGACCCTGTCACCTTACATCTTTTAGCTGATGTAGATGACTCGGCCCCATGGTCACCACTTTTGACCATATCCGCCCGACCCTCTGTCGGGAAGCTCTCTACCACCAGAGCTCACTCTAGCACTCCCACATAAGAGAAAAGGCATAAAGAGATCAAAACTGCCCATATGTATCTATGGATACCCTTATCAAAGGTATGATATATGAAAAATGGGTCTCAAAACATATTCAGATAGTATCACGACAGGTCTATGAACCTCGTAAAGTAATCTTCCATGTACATGCTACCCTATCGAAGCTACATAAGCTCGTGGATACACAATAATATCAATGAGGATAGATAAAAATCTTCCCTAAACATCTACAAAAACTTCATACAAGTGATCATCACCTTCATGTGGGTCTTCATCACCAGACTCCACCATCACTTGACCAATCCCTGTAGAAGACTCACCACTAGGACCACCATCTGATCGAGAGGTGTCCTCATATGGCAGAAAATTTGTGTGTATGTCTTAATCTAGTAAGAATCTACCTAGGGGTCTGGATCACCACAATACCTCAGAGGTCACTACCTCTATAACTCATGCAGTTCACTCAACCTGCATGCATCCTCATCCTAAACTGCTAACACAACATGTTACTCAATGGGTGGTGGATCAACTGGCATACTACTCAAAGGTTCTGCCTCAAGACCAGTGCCCTACACTAAAGCCTCATCTCTTGGAATATAATCATCACAATCCCACTATGGAATCCTATAAGGCTGTTATCACTGTGGAATCATGAAATAGAATCAAGACATGTCACAGTCAAAGATTATATCTAGGGACCTGACTCAAAAATGACATGGAGCCCATAACCCAGTTCTATCTGATGTAGGTACCAAAATATCCCTTGTGGCCAGTTCTCTAATATACCAAGTCAACAAGTCAGTTATCAGAGTCCTAGTGAATGGATACATTGGTTGTCGCACCAACACTAGAGTATGTGTCCTAAAATCCAAAATTGAAACAATTTTAACACTTTCTCTATATAACCCAAACCAAACTCATGAAACTATGGTACCAAATTGTAACTCACTCTAATAACACTTTTTCATGACCCGACCCAATGGGGCTCGATCCATGACCACCCTCATCCCACCTCCAATAGGCTAAGTGTATGCATCTAGTGTTGATTAGTCATATCACACAAATGGGAGGCCTTATCATATGGTACTGGTATGCACACACCCACATAAATCCCCATGAAATAGTAAAGATATGATACAAACTGAAAAATAAATTCATGCATACAACTATCCCACAATCAGAGTATAGTAGAAGTACTGAAAGAATAAAAAGGGAAAAATACATGCCCACAAAAAGATTTAAAATCATCCAACCTTCTCAAAAGGAGGGGATCACTATCAAATGAAACTTTTAGAAATCACCTCATCCAAGCTTTGTTAAACACCTCGGTTGATCTATCACACTAAGCTCAGCCTACTTTGGGTCTTCTTGGGACTCTACCAAAAGGATTGATGTTTTCAAAATACAAAACATGTGGGGAAAAATCCCATGAAGGGGTGAGTATAAAAATACACATTAGGTGTCTTAAAACCCAAAATAAAAGGGATCAGATAAAAGGAAAAATTCCACTTGACCCAGCCAGAGGGAATCCAAACGAGATAGAAACTCCATATCACAACCATCCTCAGTTATACATGAATATTCATATCATTATACATGGTGTGTCGACCAAGGCATTTTATAGCACTATAAGGACTCCTATAATCACCCATATATACTCATTTCATACTCCAATTCTCATGAGGTTCTAACCTCATAGTCAGCTACAAGATTCTACTTGAGGCTCGAAGGTAACACACACTTATTATAACACACTCCATGGGCTTAGCCATCCTACTTGGCTCTCATCCAAGAGATATACTCCATCAGGAATAGATTTACCATCCTTGATGGTACCTCTATGAGAACCCTCTCTATCAGGAATAACTCTCTAAGTCCATCTATAATTCCCAGCACCATAGGTCCCATAACTGTTGTCTTGTGCCTTGTGTAAGGCCATAGAAACCCAAGTGGAGTGGCCTTCCCCTCACCACTACATATATTCAAGGGTTCTATGCTCCAGAACATGCACCAAATTCATCCTCTCTAAATATATATAGAGGGAGGACCTATACCTCACCACTACCCTGCAACCAATGGAGTATTAGCTCATAACCATCCCACGAAACCACTCAAGTACCCTTAAATAGGGGCCCAAAATTCAATATGTTGATAGAGAACTAAATACTAACTAGGTATTGTGAAATAAGTAGAGGGGGCCAATCCTTGTAATTGTTCTCCATAGTTGAGGGATCCCCTACTCCAGTAGAGGACTCGTTCTCCGCCACTACTCAAATATGGGGGAGTACTACTTCATAGATATAAGACCCACACCCTAGAATGGAATGGGAGTACCACTCCATCACTAACAGTATAACTGTTATAGGGGACCCACTCTCTAACTTTATAAGGGAATACCGACCCCAGCTAGAGGACCCACACTCTAATATAATAGGGGAGTACCAACTATGCCTAAACATCATGTATAGAGGACCTGCACCCTGGAATGATAGGGTATTTCCAAATCCAAGGATAGAGGACCCACACCATAGTATGATAAGGGAGTACCAACTCTATTTATACATCACATATGGTGTACATGTTCCCTGGTGCGATAGGGGAGTACTGAATCCATAGATAGAGGACTTGCATCCTAGCATGATAGGGGAGTACCTACTCTATCTATCCAAAGAGTGTGGAGGGATCGCACCCTATTATGATAAGGGATATATATCTCTAACTGCAAGAAAAATATGGGGGACCCACACCCTAGTCCAACATGGTAGTACCGGCCCAGGGAGAACTACTTTGTGGGTAGAGGACCCGCGCCCATTGATTTTAAGCATCGAACAAGCACAACTGAAAGGAGCATCATGCTTATCTTACCTCATGTAAAAACACTGCCATGGGTAGGGGACCTGTGCCCTAATACAATATAGGATCACCACTCTACTTGCTTAAAGATTCTAGGGTACCCTCATTCTAAGATGATAGGGAAGGGTACTGACACTGACATCAACCCATTGATCTACCTTGAATACTAAAAAAGTTCTAGCACCACTATAGCCACATCGTGCTTGAATCATGACACATCGTATCTCACATGCCACCATAAGGGCCACCATAATATTTTAAATGGATTATTTCTCAAGATAAGATAATCGTAGGCCTGAATATGAGCCTCAAAGAAGTATATTCATTATTAATAAGTCTCCAATAAAAGTACATGGTGTGTACTTGTGTCCACACAGAATGTCTCACCTCACCCGAGCCTCGACCATGTCTTTCCCCAAACAACTTGACTAGTTGTGTCTCACATGTGGTGTGTACCCCTGGGTACATGGAATGTCTCCGCTAAATGGACACTTTTCCATGACTCATGTCTATGCCCATGTCTGACACCCCATGTCCATATATTTGTTCATGTACTTCCACGCAACCATGCCCCATCACACAGCTACCATGACCATGTCCTTTGGCCACATGACCTAAGGTCACTACACAGTGTGTAACCCTTGTACATAGCATGTAGTCCCCAAAACTCATATTTCCCAAATGGGAAGAACCCACATCATTTTCCACTGAACTACACATCATGTGATTGGTAATTCTAAATGGGAATTCCCTGTGATCCACCCAAATCACCTTGGTTTTCTCCAAAACATATAGATCTACCTCCAGGGGATCTCTAGAATTTATAATATGTATCAAAAACCATAAAAATGTATAAAGGGGGGAATTTGGACTTAAAACTCAAATCCTACTACCTTATGGTGAAAATTTGAAGCTTCGGGCACAGATCCACACTTTGAAGCTGCTGCAACATGATCTGGGTGCGATTGTCGTCAAGATCGAAGATTGGTGGCGCCTTCTATCCTTAATTTCACCACGGTTATTCCATTTATCCAAAGGGGGAGGTTTTTTACCTCTAATTTTCCAATCACACACCAAAGGAAGAGGGTAGGGGTATTTATTTAATTTTATTAAATCAATATCCTCTATTTAACACCCCACCAACAACTTTTCTCTGACTTAACACCCATTGTTGAAAATTTTTATGTAGCGCCTAGGATAAACACCACATTATGACCTCAACCATGGACTTAGATTTTAGATCTAATAATACTCAAGGGATTTATTCCATATTTCCAAAGAAACTACAAATTCCTAATATAATATATTTAATATTTTTAATATCATCATATTGAGGCTCTTTGGGCCCCATAATCCAACTTCGACTTAGTGCCTAGCTTTGGAAATATTTCTAGAAATATTCCAAATCCTTGAATATCAAAAACTAAGTCACTACAGAAATTATCCTTCATAAATTAAAATTCATATATAATATATTAACAATATATATCAATCATATTCTATGATTTAAAATAATTATTAATCTACAATTGATATCACCATTGTAATATATATTTACTTGATTTCAAGTATTTCTTGATCCTTGTTATGATCATACCTTGATTGAGGCTTATCTGAGGTTTTTTTTTAGAAGTTTGAACAAATTTAGAAGCTCATGGGTCTATGAACAATTGGTTCACAGTTAGGGAAAACAATGTAGTTTGGCCCATCAAACCATGTATCCTATATTGAACCATGGGAAGGGGGAACACGGTATGTCCAAACAGTGCGGCCAACCCTTAAAACTATTCACCCTTGGATTGAGGGGATTTATATGCTTGGATCATGGTTAGTTTAATTGTTCATCCAAACCATGCACCCTAATCATAATTCTTGTAAGGTCACATCATTATGGAACATGGTTACTCTTAACCATATGGACCACCCAACAAACCATGCATACAATTTTTAATTCCCCTAAAATTATAATTAAAAATAATGGGACCCATGTTTAAGGTGATAAACTCCCCCGTTAAACACTAATATGATTCCTTAGTCTTTGGTGGCTCTAAAGAAGTGAAATTGAATCCTATAACCTCTTCTTTTTGTGGATCAAAGTGTTGGTGATTTTATTCAATCTTATTTTGGTAAGTGAATCTCATACCATTTAGTTTCCACCAATATTTCATTATATACACTTTAGAGAGTAATGTATAATCATGTTATTGATGGATCTAATATCTATTTTGATTGATCTTGATTCTAGGTTTGATTCCTTGATCTTCTTCGCCTTTGTTCTTCATTGGTGTTCTCATTGTGGGTGTTGATTTGATTGATCATGTGATTAAAGGTCGGTGGTTCCAAAAATATTTACCCAAAAATTAAAAACCTAATTTTGTATTGATTTAAAATAAGTTTTTAAATGATTTAAAAACTAGAATTGGAGATTATTTATGTTTTATTTTGGAATGGGAATTGAAATTATAAAAAAATCAATGGAATTTAAATTATTGGGTGGATTTGATAAAAAATGATGGATTGATTTGGAAGTTGACTTGATGAGATGATTTGATGTTGATCCTTGAGAAAAATTTCTTACAATGAAAAATTATTTGAAAAGGTAATTAATTGATGAAAACTTGGGATTTTTTTTGAAATGGGAAAGGCAAGTTTAAAACTGAAAATGTTCAATTGAAATATGATTTTTGAATTATTTTGAAATGATTTATTTTTCCATGATTGATTGATTAATTGAAGCACATTTAAGACTGATTATTTAGAAGGTTATTAGTATAATCATGATGGGACTTTGAATCCCTATCAATAGATTGACAATGAAAAACTAACAAAACCAAGTTCAATGTGATTATTCAGAATGGATCCCCTCAAAGGGGTTTTGATTTGAGTGTGTGAACATACCTTGAGTTGTTTTGATTAATGATAAGTGTGAGAATCATATATCTAGAAACTAATGTACCATATGGATTATGAGCATGGTTTCATGTTTTTTTTCATATTCCTTTGATTATATAATTGTTTTATTCAAGCTAATTTATTTATATAAAATTTTTAAATAAAATAGTCATTTAATCTTGTTTTAATATATCTTCCATCACTTTGATTTGAAAGAGTTATTTGTTGAGTATATTCAAATACCTTGTTATTCCTTTTTTATTAAAAAATGAAAGAATAATTGGTATCTTTTATGGTATTATTTATGGAACACTTGGTGAGATCATATTAGAATGTTTAGCTCACACCCTACCTTTTCCTTTTGGATTTTGTAGATTATCTTATTCCAGGTTCAAGAAAAGGTAAATATTCACTTGTAGGAGGAGAGTGTACTTAATTCACATAAATTGGAGTGATTGAGGTGACTAGTGGAGATGTGATCCACTTGTTACATGGGTTTTCTAAGTTTTTACCTTGGTATATGTTGTGTCTTTTGATTTTGTTTTGTTAGAGTTTTGTATTACTTGTTTGATTCTAGTAATTTATCCTTTAAGAGTGTTGGAATACAGACTTGTATATTTTATCTTTCATTTTTTTTGGTAAATTTTTTCCCTTTTTATTCTTATATAATGCCAGTACTAGTCTCTAACTCGTGGAGATTATGAATTCCCTTTGGTCTATGTTAGTGCCAGATCAAGTATCAGTGTACCAAGGTATCCAAAATAGTTCATTAAAAAGTGGTATCAAATGTGTAGGTTTTTCATCTTTCCTTGATGTCAGTATGGTTTCAGGGTTGTCCTGGTAGAAATAAGGTATGAACTTCATGACTTGGGATGTAGTTGTGAGTGGTGTCTGACCAGAACTCATCTTAATGAGACTTTAGACACCATAGGTATTTGGTAAATCATCCTTGAGTAATAATTTGATCTAATTATAGTCTTTTATTATTATTTTTTAAAGTTCTTGACATCCCTATGACTCTTGATTGATTTGATGGTCTGTGTATTCTTATTGATGTTTTATTGTTGATTATTGATGTTGTGCAGCATCATGCCTCTAATAAGGCATTTTAACTGACCTTAGGAGGGAGCTATCGATGAACCACAATAATTGAACCGCCTGTTTTATCATAACCTTATTGAGATATTGGTGTGTTCTATCCAATCTATGGGATAGTTAGTTTTACCCATTCTATTTTAGGATCCAATAATGGAAAATTAAAAGGATGAATCTAGAGATCATGCTCAGGATTTTCTTCACTAGAAGACGCCAGATTTTTAAGGATTAACTGATCAATGAAATGATGTATATTTGTTTAAAAATATTGATCGTCTTTTGATTTTATATAAATTCATAATTTTATTAAAGTTAAATGTGTTACCTTCAAGCTGGAAAGACCTTGAAGGAGATGGTGGTATTCGATGGTGATAGAGAATAAACATGAGGTATTGAACTATAAATACATTAGATTTGTTTTCATGGAGTATTCCTATACATAATTTATGTTATTGGAAAATTATATATAGTTTCTCAGCCTCCGGTAGGGTGAAAGTACTGTTAGTCATTATGAAAATTGTTTTGTTGATCTTGTTCAATTTTCTCATGAGGTGGTGAAAATGAGAAACTAAAATCTCAAATATTTGATATGGGACTTTGATCTGATATTTGATCCCATGTTTTCATGATGAAACTCCCTTTTAATGTAGATGTGTTGGATAGAACATTGATTTTAAGATTCACCTAGCTAGTAAGTCAGGATTGATGGGAGTTTCTCTTTCTCCCAATTTTAGTTATGTTAGTTCCCTTAAAGAAAAAAAGAAATCATGATAAGTATCATAGTGGATCTTGACAAAAATCATCATACAGACCTCTTATAGTGCCTGGAAGTGTCGATTTTACTTTATTTTAGTTTGTAAAGTTTGGGAATTCTAAGAGGTTCTATACTGAGACAATAAAGATCTATAATTATTTTGATCATTCAGGCCACCTGCAGAATTTTTTCCATATCTTTTCTACTCTGTGTAGTAGTATGGGCTCATCAGCACCAAAAATTACTATATTTAAATCATATGATTCAATAAATAATGGGTTCTAACCACATGCATCTGGAACAAAGATTTTTCACATAGTGTAAGAGTCTCTAGAGGAAGATGATGCAAGACCAGTGACAATGAGAGGTACCACAACTATAGATTCATCTTTAATGACTACTTTTTTTATACCGGTTCACCTCACTCATTAATATAGACTCGTGTTATTTTTTTTCTAAATATTCCTGTAGATATTTTTTCATGTGTGATGGATATTACTACACCCCTTGGAATAAAAATAGGGTTGGGTCTCTAATGTCCATTTTGTGTTTTCTCTATATCAGATATTGAACTTACCTAAAATTTTCAGGCTCTCAACATGAAACCCCATGAAATCATTTTTAGGATGGATTTAATGATTTATCATAAATATTTGATTGAATTTTATCTTTGGTGGGTCTCTTATATTGCACTTTATGGGGTGTGATTTGTTTTTTAGGGAGAATAGGACCTGAGTTTGAGTAGATCTGGACCTCCCTTTTTGGATTTAGGAAGTGTGATATCGGTCTTTTATTTTGACATGGAGTGATAATACTTGAGTAGTGATCTCCCTCCCATTTTCATCGAGTTTCCAAACATGTTTCCATATTACTTTTCTAGTTTTCCACTATTAAGAGAGGTATATATCTTTATTGATTTAATACCTAGTACACATCTGGTATCAATTACCTCTTACCATATGGAACCAACTAAATTGAAAGAGTCAAAAACTCGGTTGGATGATTTGTTGGGAAAAGTTTTTAAATAATCAAGGGTGTCACCTTGGGTGATGCCTATGTTTTTTTCAAATAAAGATAATAGAACATTCATCTTTGAGTTGATTACTAAAAACTCAATCAAGTTATAGAAAATAAAAAGTATATGTTTCCTCAAATAGATGATATATTTGACCAGTCTAAATGGGAGAAGTGGTTCTTAAAGATTGATCTTCGATCGGGTTATCACTAGTTGAAAATTAAAGAATCTGACATCCCAAATACCACCTTTGGGAGTAGTTATGAAAATTATGAGTACCTTGTTATTAAATTTAGTCTAACCAATTATCCTATAGTTTTTATGTAATTTTTGAACAGGATATTTCATGAGTACCATGATTTATTCATAGTGTTACTTGTGGAAAAAATCTCGGTTTACTCTAATTTTTAAGAAGACTTTGTGAACTATTTGAGAGATGTTATAGATATATTGAGAGATCATCGATCCTATACAAAGATTTAAAAATATAATTTCTAGATTTTAGAAGTGAAGTTTTTGGGACACATGGTATTTTAGTCAATCCTAAGAAGGTGAAAGCTGTTATGACATGTAAGCAACCAAATAATATTTTTGAGATTTGGAGCTTCTTAGGTTTATAAGGTTATATCATGGGTTCATTAAATATTTCTTGAATTTGGATTCTCCAATGAATAATTTCACTTAGAAGGGAGTAATGTTATTATGGGATGGTAAATTTAATATTTCTTTCAGTGAGTAGAAATGTATTTTGAATTCTATACTGATTTTGACTCTTCTAGAGGCTATATATGGATATGTGGTCTTTTCTAACAGATCAGGTTCAAGTTTGGGATGTGTCCCTATGAAAAGTTATCATGTGGTGTCCTATAGTTCCCAACATCTTAGGCCACATGAGAATAACTATCCATCCCATGATCTCAAACTTTCATTTTTGATGCATGATCTTAATATTTTGTGTAATTACCTTTTTGGGGAAAGGTTTACTATTTATTTCGATAAAAAATTATTGAGTTATATCATATCTCAAAAGGATTTGAAACTTCAAAAGAGGAATTGGGTGGAATACCTACAATATTTTGGCTTCAAAATTGCCTACACCACTGGTAAGGGGAATATTGTATCTAATGATTTGAGTAGGAAAATTTTGACCCAATATATGAAAGAGTCATAAGAAGAGTGGAATATAATGGATCTCTTTGTTCAGTTTCATTTGGGAGTCTTAGAGGATGTTACCAAGTTTGTTCTGAAAAAAATTTAGTTTAAATCACTCTTATTGATATGGTTCTTTAGTATTATCATCTTGATTATGAATTTGTTGGCCATAGGGACTCTATTTATGGTGGGGAGACCATCGGTGAGTGGAATTTCTCTTCTGAGGGTATCTTATGTTTTTAGAACTGGTACATTATACATTTTCCCATGATAAAGGCCATGATTTGGGATTTCAATAATTCATAGTTGGTGGTGTAGCCTAGTACCATGAATATGTTCTATGATATACAGTAATGATTCTAGTGGCTAGATATGAGGTGAGACATCGTTGACTTTGTTTCTCATTTTTATACTTTCCAACAGTTCAAAGTCAAGCACCAGAGACCTTTGGGTTTTCTTTAGTTGCTTCCAGTACCGACCTGGAAGTGGGATGAGATTTATATGGATTTAATGGTTGGGTTTACACTTTACCTTTAGAAGAAAAATTTTATATGGGTTGTGATTGATAGGATGGCCAAATTATCTCACTTTATACTCATTATTGATACAACAAACATTAATGACATGGGAATTCTCTATGTGAAAGTGATCATCAGATCTCATGGCGTTCCATATGCTATAGTTTTTTATAGGGATTCCAAATTCACTTTCTGTTTTTAGAGAGGCCTCTAGGAGGTGTTGGAATCCCATGTTATATTGAACATGTAATATCATCTTTGGATGGATGTCTAGACAGAATGAACTATACAGATCTTTAAATACATCCTAGTTGATTATGTTTTCAACATTTATGGAGAATGGTACGTTAATTTGGAATTGGTTGAGTTTTATTACAAAAAAAATTTACTATCCTACTATCTTAATGGATTATTTGGAGGCCTTATATTGTCAGACTTATAGATATACTCTATATTGTATAGAGATTAGTGAAAATTCCTTGGTAGGACCAAGTTTAGTTCGAGAGATGATGGTGAGTATTGAGTTTATTATTCAGAGAATGGTGATAGAAAAAATCTGGTATAAATAATATTTTTATCATCAATGATGATAGTTGGAGTTTTTAGTTAGTGGCTAGGTGTCCTTGAGGGTTTCACCTCAACTGGGTCACTAACATCTTGGGAAAAAAAGAAATATTTCATCAATATTTTTGGGTCTTTTTAATATTTTTGAGTAGGTGGGAAATGTGGATAAATGTTTAGACTTTCCACCACATTTTAAATCGATCCAAAAAAATCATGTGTCGTAGATCTGAAAGTATCTTTCTAACCCTTTGCATGTCTTGAGCTTGAAAGATCTTAATATTGAACATGATTTATCCATGACAAAGCTTCCATTTAGGATTATTGATTCTGAGACAAAGGTTATTCATGGGAAGATGATACAATTGGTCTATCTGCCATGGAATCATGGTTCTAATTCTCATGAGACTTGGGTGTGTGAGGTACAAATGATCAAGCAGATTCAACATCTCTTCGATATGAAATATTCATGATAGGATTTATAGGGATAGAAAGTGATTATGATGGGGGGTTATAGCATCATGTTACTTTATTTTAGGTATTTATTAACCCTTATTTTGATCATACCTTGATAGAGTATTGTCTCAAGTTATTCTAGAGAAGTTTAAAAAAAATTGTAATCCCATGGGGCTATGTACGGATAGCACATAGTTAGGGAAAACCTTGTAGTTTGGCCCAGAAAACTATGTGAACTATATTGAACCATTAGAAAGGGTCGCATGGTTTGTCCAAACCATGTGGAAACCCCTCCAAACTGTTCACCCTTGGAAAAAGTTTTTTTAATTGGTTGATACAAGATTAGTTTTTTTTTTCAAACCATGCACCCCAACCAGAAGTCCAGTATGGGCTCACGGTTACTCCCTACCATGCGACCCACCCAGTAAACCATGTGCACAGTTTTGAATTCCCTAGAAATTTTAATTAAAGATAAATATTCACCAGTTTAAGGTGACAAACACCCCCATTTGAACCTAATATGATTCCTTGTTCTTTGGTGGATGTCAATAAGTCAAATTCACTCCTCAAAATTCTTCTCTTGGTGGATCAAAGTGTCGGTGATCTCATTCGGTCTCATTCTGGTTAGTGAATCTTCTCTCATTTTATTTCTTTCAGTCATACCTTCCCTATTATATAGATATTAATAAATTATCATGTTACTAATGGATCTGATCAAATTTTTATGGATATTTATTCTAGGTTTTGTTTCTCGATCTTTTTTTTACTTCATTCATTGTTGGAATTCCCATTTTGTGAGTTGATTCGATTAATCATGTGATTAAAGGTAGGTGGTTCCATAAATATTTACTCTATAATTGAAACTTTGAATTTATTGATTTATTTCAAATGAGTTCTAAATGATTCAAAACTCTATATTTGATAAGTTTGATGTTTTATTTTGAAATGGGCATAAAAATTGTAAGAACCCCACAATTTCAATGGAATTGAAATTCTTGGATGGATTTGAGAAAAATTGATGGCTTGATTTAGAAATTAATTTGATGAGATGATTTGATGTTGATCCTTAATAAAAATATCTTAAACTGAAAAATTATTTTAAAAGGGCATAAATTGATGAAACCCTATGATTTGGGTTTGAAATGAGAAAGGCACATTGAAAACTAAAATTGGAAAACTGAACTTTTATTTATTAATTACTTTGAAATGATTAATTTTTCCAGAATTTATTGATTAATTGATTGAATCACATGTAATCCTAGGTAGTTAATAGGTTATTAAGATAATAATTCTAGGACTTAGAATCCCTAAAAATGGATTGATGATGACAGCACTAACTAAACTAAGTTTAGCATGATTTCACATAATTGGTCCCCTCAAAGGGGTGTTGATTTGAGTGTGTACACATACCTTGAGTTGTGTTGATAAATGAGAAGTGTGGGGATCCTATATCTAGAAACTAATATACCTTAGGTATTATAATAACTTTTTATGCTTTATTGTATTATGAATTTTATTATAAAATTATTTTATTCATGTTAATTTATTTATATAAATGTTTTATATAAAATGTTCATTTAACCCTGTTTTGATATATATTCCATCACTTTGATTTGAAATCATGTTTTTTTAATATGTAAATACCTTTCCATGCATTATTTTATTAAAAATTTAAATCATAATTCATTTATTGTTATGTTATTATTTATGGATCGCTTGGTGAGACCCTACTGAGCTATTTAGCTCACACCCTACCTTTTAATTTGGGTTTTTATATATTATCTTATGTTGGGTTCAAGAAAAAGGAAAGTGCCACTTGGTGGTAGTAGGCGTACTTAATTCACAATACCTGGAGTGATAGAGGTGACCAGTGGAGAAGTGATCCCCCTATTACATGGGTTTTTTGAGTTTTTACCTTGGTAGATTTTGTGTATTTTGATGATGTATTGTTTAGGTTTTTTACCTCTCTGATTCAGGTACTTTACCATTGAGCAGTGTTGGCATACTGACTTGTATCATTTATATTCCATTTTTTTAGAAAATTTTTTACCTTTCTATTCTTGTATGATGTCAGGTGCTAGTTTCTAACCCATGGGGATCGAGAATTCCCTTCGAGTTATGTCAAGACCATATTGGGTATCATTATACTAGGGTATCCTGGATTTTTCATGAAAATTACTTTCAATTGGTGATGTCATAAAGACCTTATTTTATTTAACGATATCCATGGTATCATAAATATGTTACAATACTATGTTTTTCAAAAATTATTAGATTATCCATATTTGTTGATATCACATATCATATATTATGGAATGGTTCAAATTTGAAGGTTTCATCTATATCTTACCTTATGATATAGATCAAATGTATGCTTAGACTTACCAAAATAGAATAATTTATTCATATCTAATTTGACGATTTGGATTCAAATTATTTATGAAAAAAATAATTGAAAAAAAATTAAATATACACATTTATCCATTGAATAAAAAACTATGATTCCACTTGAGGGTTTATAGAGATCATATAACAATCATATAGAGTAGGAGAAACTAATGGAAAACATAATATCTCTTTAACAAATGAAATTTCCTTTGGAAAAAAATAGAATAATACATGTATATATGTATAACCAAGTAATACATATTTTACTCTTAGATAAATTCTCTATGGTAATCACATAAAAAATAACCAAATGTATCTTACCTCTAGGGGCGGTACACCGGCTAGTAGATCCTTGATCATATTTAGTGGATCTTGCTTTATTAAAAGGGATGTTAGTGAATTCTTTAAAAAATTTGAATGAAGAACCAGAATAAATAGTGGTTTTTATTTTTTTTAATGTAACTAGAGTATCCCTACAGAAGGAATTACATCCCTTTTATAGCCCTTTTATAACATCGGTTCATTGGCTTCCATCACCTGGTAGCTGAACATTACTACTTGTTAGAGAGTTACATTCATTAAACACTTAATTTAATGAATTTAGTATGAAAATACATTAATAAAACAATCTTGTTTATTTATAACTAATTAAATAATACGAGAGAAAGTGGAAGTGTTTCATGTACATAGATCCCCATATCATAATTCTAAAATACTTTGTGATAGAGATAAAAAAATCCTTTCATGCATATTTAATATACATGCATGTCGTATCCTATGATATTCATCACATGCATATAATAGTATTATAGGATATGATATACCCTAATTTTAGTTGGAGTTATTATACAAGAACCAACCTCAAAATACTTTATGTTTACTTGAATTCATGTATTCTAATATTAATAAAATATCCTATCACATAGTGATTGTCCTTCTATGTGACATATTATGTGATAATGTTATAAGTGTACTTATCTTACTAAAAGTTCATAGCAGTTCTCCACTATGATAATAACTAAGAATTTTTATGATAATATTATTAAATATAAGTTCTATAGCTGAATGAAATCATTTTTTTGGAAAAATGATATAGGCTATAAAGTTAAGATACTCATGGAACTTTTAGGCACTTCCTTATGGTGTACACCCTTGGTAATATTTAGTAAAGGAGATTATGATAACATGACCCACAAATAGGAAATCCATATTTAAATGTGTCATTGGATATTCTTATCTCTAGTTTTTGTAATGCTCCTTATACTTTAATATTATCATTAATACATGTCATGAGTCATGTACTTAGATATATTGACAAAAACTGTGATGACATATGGTTGTGGGGAAGTAGGATATGTTGGGTGTTTCACAAGTGATAGTGTATTAATGAATAATGCAAGAAAGGATTTATCCCTTCTATTATTTAATGAAAGTTAACATCTCAGGTTGTTTAATAGGAGTTGAACTACCTAATTAAGTCAATATTTATGGTAGAGTTTTTGGAAAATTCATTTCTAGATAGTCAAAGAAAGAGATATCAATCACATTGGTTAATGACACTATCATGTAACCTTCTTGTTTGGAGATATCAATATAAAGGGATTATTTTACACAATGTATACTCCTAGTAGGTTTCATGTCATTATTACATTAACTAACTTCTCTATGGGAGCCTTGGTGTGTTTTTAGATGATATCCTTAGGCTTTAGTAAATGTAGTATAATGTCACTCAGAAAGAGAATTAGAGAGTCACAAACTAAGTGTATTACAAAACTCAATTAAATTCCATATAGATTTAACATTTTGGAAAAAACATTATCCCCACATGTGGTTTAATAATTATTCATGTTAGTTTCATTGTAAATAATCAATAACCAGTCATTTGAGAGAATATATGTGTAATTTAAATATCTAATATGTATTTATTCACTAGAAAATTATTTATTTAATTACATAAAAACATAATATTTATTTATTCTAGTTTATTCACAGGGTAAGAAAATATTTATTTATTTATTTACATGTAAATTTAATAAATATTTATTCACTAATTTTAGTAAATATAATATTTATATATTTATTGGTTAATAATATAATTAAATTTAATTAATTAATTAATTAATCATTATCCAAGACCTAATAAATATTCAGGAGGATTGGCAAAATCGAGTTTAATGGTCTAGAGAGAAATTTCATATTAAATATTATTTAAATAAATATTAATCAATTTATTCATGAAAAATAATATTTATTCTATTCATGATTTTAACGCATTTTAAGTAAATAATATTAATTTTATTATTATTTAGATATAGGGTTTATAGGGGATTATGAAAAATAATAAGGTCCCTTGAAAAATTATAATTTTTTAACCCTATAACTATTTAAACAAGGTTATGACATTCTCCAAATGAAAAAGACACATTATTTCATTGTGCGCACTAATTTCTAGAGTTTTTCTTTCAATCCCTGGAGATATTTCCCCTAAAATTCTCTATAAAATACAAATAAATTCTCCTAATCCATTAGAGTGAATTGTTTTTCCCTTTATAGATTCAGTTACAGTCAATGGTGATCATCACAAGTGTTAGATTTTTCTACGCTAATACCCTGTGAATTCTACAGTAATGATCAAAGGTTCACATATCATTTGTAGATCATCTCTAGAGGGAATCTACCCTTGATTCATCTCAGGAAATGATGATATGAAAAAATTAGTCTACTGATTCATCGACATCAAAGAAATAATTCAACCAAAGATGAATCTGTAATTAAATAAATTAATTATAAATTATATGTGAAACGGTACTATCTTCTTGGTTTCAGGTTCTTATCAATTAATATTCATATTAATTTTATTGGTCATAAAAATTATTCGTCATGTACATCATGAATTATTCATAGATAAAGATAAAAATATGAGCTTTTTATGGCTCACCCATCACTTCCACTGTGCTTGGAACCTTCAAGTGGTATTATATAGGTCACATACGAATTTATAATTATTTTTTATTCATTAATTGATTATATGAAATTGTTGTTAGTTTTTTTTCTACTAGTTTATTTATTATTTAATATAGAGTTTAATTAATATGTTTTCTAAATATTAATTATCCTCATTCAAGTTTTGTATCATATTTAAAAGATTAAGAATGGATGAAGAATGATCAGAGATTCCATTAGAAGGTACTGAGGATTCAGGCCAATAGATAAGGATACATAGCAAGTGACTGAAAGTGTAAATCATGCACCCATGTTCACTACACCTTGATGTATTGAGATATACTTGACATTTTGAAAATTATTAACATATGTTTCATTTAATTTAAGTCACAATTTGACTAGGACATCTTGGCACATGGTTAGTTGGACCACCCTGCGTGTAGCTAGCATACATGACATGTCGTCTATATTTTTTAGCAGTGACATTAGTGCTAACTAAGTGATCAAATACATAACATAATACCATGAGAGACTAAATTTCTATATCATTGATAATACACTTGACATGTAGTTTTTGTGCACATCATGTGACTCATTAATCACCACATCTGAAGAACACACCGAGTTAAATAGTGGGTTATGAAAACATGTGATAGGAAAAAGACACGGAATGTTTCTCATTGGTACACACCATGTAACCTAACCGAGATACACATCGAGTCCCTAGGTGTCTATCTCAGATACATGAAAAGTTATAAACATGGTATGTAGCTCATTAGTACACATTGTTTAGTCTCCCAATAAATAATAAAATTAATTTACATAAATAATAATTAATTACAACATTAAAAAACTAATTAAATTGTTTATATATGATGTGTTGATTATGAAATAATACTTTTCATAATTAATAAATTCTCAAATAATTCCACATAATTATTTTTAAATACAAGTCAAGATTTTTATATGTTTTATTTATGAGGGATATCTCTAAGATACTTTAGGTGGAAATTAAGATAAAGGTAATTAATTAATTAATTAATTAATTAATTAAATTAATTCAAGTGTATGTGTCTTGATAATATATAAGTAATTAAAGTATATGCTAGCTAGTGTACTTTTGTGTATTCGTTGCATGTATGTGGAAGGGAATGATCTTAAACCTACCTGTGTATGTGCTTGGTTTATTTAATTTATTATTATTTCATGGTTTTTTTAATAATTTATTAAATTAAATAATGTTATGTGATTCATTTTTATCCTCTCATTATGTAAGGGCCTATATTCTCATGGTTTATTTTATATAAATCCTCTTTAACCAATCATTTGGTTCCCCTCACCTATGTGTGAGTAAAATTATTTAATGGATAGAGATCCTAGGTGAGTAAAGGCATTTAAGTTCAGAGACGAGGAAAAACCAATATAGAAGGTACATATGAGCATAGGTGGAATGTTGTGTCTATAACTCATCATAGTTCTAGGAGTTAATTCCATAGGGATAGGGGTTATTTTTTTATCCACTAGATAAACCAATCATTAGAGAATATCATGATCATTCTACTTTATTCATTTTATTTCTATTAATTGTGTGGTTAATTTTTTAAGGATGGTTAAATCATTAAACTAATTAATTAAAAAGAATGAAAGATGGAGTTAAAATAAATATTATTATATGTGTAAACTTTATCTAGACATTTTTAATCACTTAAGTAATATTCACTTAATATTAATAAACATGTAATAAGAAAAAATGGGTATTTTACACATAAAGATAAAAATACTTTAAATTAAATATTATTTCGGTACAGTATTCTAATAACTGAGTTAAAATTAAACCATAGTTAATATTTCTTAACCAACCCATGTCGAGGTGATTTCAATTATTGAGGAATTTTAACTTGATTTCTTAGGTTGATTAACTTAGTTCAAATCAATGGTTGATTTCCCAAACAGAACTTGGTGTAACTAAAAGAAAAAGTGTTGAGGATATTCTTATCTAGAATTTCAGGATTTGGGAGTCCACTCAGAAGATCAAGGGAATGAAATTTAATGTATTTGGAAAGTTATTCCTACCTAAACCCCTTCAAATAACTTTTTTGACCAATTTCTAGGTTATTAGAAGGATAATATGGATCATTTCTCCTAGAATATCCATGTGATATAATATTTTGAAACTTATAGAGAGGTATATTAGATTTAAATAAAATAGTGGAATATTAAAAAATTTAAAATTTATTATCTAAATTAGTAATTGAGATAATTTAATAAAATTATTATCTTATTTATTGTAGAAATGGAAACTCATACAACTTTGACTATATCACTATAATAAATTTTATATAAGGATAACCTTCTCACAATATTTAATTTTCAAGAATGGTATAGGTGTTTAAACATTATAATATGCTATTAATGGAAATTATACATGATGGAAAACCTAATTTATGAGGTGCTTGGAAATGATTCCAGTGAGAAAAATTTGTCTCTCTATATGAAACATTTGGATAATTCCATAGATGTTTAATTTTTATTTTTAGAATCTATGTCTAGTGAGAATTTAAATCAATATGAGGATATGGATTCATATATAATTATGTATCACCTTCAGTATATTTATCAATAGAAATCGAGACAAGAGATATATGAGATATATAGTGTATTTTTCATGTGCCACCTTGGAGAGTTAGTTCTAGTTGATCTGCATACATTCATCAAGAGTCTTCATCCACTAGATTCCTCCATTGATTCAGCAGGTGGTGTTGGTTCGAGGTCACGGAAGGAATGGTCATTTGTCAACAATTTTGGTGGATGGGGTTGATGGTGGAACGTCGGCCCTCACGGTGGTGTTTTTTCAGGCCACAAGAGGACATGGAGGTTCCTCAATCTTGGGTTTCCTAGGATTCTGGGCTTTTGTGCCTTCATCTCAATATTCGTGTCTTAGGACCTTCAGGTCATCCCTTGTGGGTAGCAGTGGAATTTCATGATCCAGGTGAATGTCTCGATGAATCAAGAAAACATTTCATTGATACTATCAGGTGGGCGACATGAAATTTGAATAGTGACATGAAATGATTCCAACATCTCTCTAGGTTTTTGCACCATGTTTTAGCCTTGGGGTTGTTGGGTCTTCCAGCCATGTTGGATGAGCTTAATGATTCTGGGCCTCTGATTCATATAAGGGTTACCTCTCAACCTTGCTTAAGAGAGGAATATATTTTTTGTTTAATAAAAAGGGTCATGTCCCCAACCTATCAAAAAAAATATTATAAATAGTTATAAGCCTCTCAAAACTGCTTACATTGATTCTCTAAGTTGAAAAAAAGATAATGCATCAAAACCCTATAGTACTTAAGGTTAATGATAGGAAGAACTGGGAAAAGGGGTCCAAGAATCATTACAATTATAAGGATCATGAGTACCATCCTTTTAAGAAAAGAAAGATCCAAATACAGAAAAAGGAAAAGGATGCAGTATATTTTGAATGTGGCAAGTTGTGACACTATAAAAAGAACTACACCCAGTTAAAGAAGCAAGGGGGAGATTCGAGTGCATTTTTTATCAAGTATAATATTTCTATATCTACAAATTTGGTATTAGATACATCTTATAGTTCTCATGTTTATATTTAAATGAATAAACTAAGTAAATTTTAAAATATTTCTAAAGGATAGGTGGATTTATGGGTTGCCAATGGTGTGTGTATAGATGATTAGTCCAGTATATATTACCACCTTTCGTTGTCAACTAGGATGGTCTTGGTTTTATAAGATTAATATTATTTACCAACTATTACCAAAACATAATTTCTATATCATTCCTAGATACATATGGTTTTATTTTCATGTTCAGAAATAAAATTTGTTTCTTTTATAAAGATAACATATGTTATGGTATGAAACATTTAAATAATGATCTTTATGTATTAAATTATAAAAACTAATAATTGAAAATTGATAATGAATCAAGTTTTCATGAATCATTTTACACCTAGTTTTACAATCACTATCTTGTTAATGTAAAAAAATAAATTTTTGACAAAGATCTATCATGATGGTTACTTAGACTCTTTAGATCTAAAACCACATAACAGATTCCATGATTTTTTATAAAGAAAAATGACCAAGCCACCTTTTGGTAGACAAATTAAAAGTGCTATAAAGATTCTATAATTGGTTCACAGTGATGTGTATGGACCATTTCTAGTAAAATTTAGAGATGGGTATTCTTAATTTATTAATTTTACTGATTATTTAAGTAGATATAGATATGTTTACTTTTATAAGTTGGGATCTTTTTAGAAATTTATAGAATTAAATAATGAAGTAGATAATCAAATTGTTTAGAGGATAAAAAACTTTTCTATAATCGAATTGGTGATTACCTTAACCAATAATTCCACAAATTAATATAGGAGTGTCAGATACTACCCAAAATCACTCCAACTTATACACCATAATATAATAGTGTTGGTGAAGTGAGGAACAATACATTTTATGAAATGGTAAGTATGATGATGAGACATACAAGTCTTGTATTATCCTTTTGGGGATATTCATTATATATTGTAGAATACACACTAAATCATGAACCAACTAATGTGGAAAATAGTATTTCTTTTGATTAATTTAGTGGAAAGAAACCCTTTTTGTCACATGTTCATGAATTGGGTTGAGATATGTTTGTTAAGTACAAATTTGGAATCAAACTAACACCACAAGGTGCAATGTTTATCTTTATAGTTTATTCCATGAAAAAAAGAGGATACTATCTATAAAACCCCTTGGATAAGAATGTGATTTTCATAATACAATCCATTATTCTTGAGAGGTATCACATCCTCAAAAATGATTGTGGGAACAAGATTGACATCAATGAAGATGATGCTTAAGATATACAAGAGTTGTTATAGGAACATATTCTACCGGACCCTCTGGAAGATGTTGTTCCTAAAATAAAATTACTATGTATGAGAAAAATAAATGTTAAAGAAATATAAGTATATGGTTTTCTAGTCAAGAAATATGGTGACTCATTATTATTTGAAAATAATGATCCTATTTCTTACAAGGAGTCAGTAAATCACTCAGAAGCTACAATATGGAAAGAATCCATGAATTATAAGATGGATTACATATATTAGAACCAATTCTAGGTTTTGGTTGATATTCTGTCTGATGAAAATCCTATTGTATGGAATCCCACAATTTTATTACATTACTTTAAACATATTTTCATAAAAAAAATTACATTAATAACATAGATGGATATTTTAAGGTCTAGTTTCTGGAAAACTAGGTACATAATACATGAATTATATAAAGAAAAAATGAATATAAACTTTATTTGATCCTTTTTAAAGACTCTATTTCTTATCCTGCCTAGGTCACCTCACTGTAAGTAATTTCTTGGGGACATACATCAATAGAAAAGGGTGATCATAAAGCCCAGTAAGGGACAAACAGAGGAAATAGAACATGAAAGATGATCATGGATAATACATGAGACATAAAATGAGTGAATAATAATAAGTACATGATATATAACATGTAAATGTGCCTACTCTATAAATATGATACATTCATAAACATATCACCAAGGATAATCCTCAAGGTGTTGTAAATCATAATTACCATGGTTAATCACCAAGGTATCGTAAAACATGTAATCACTAGAGATTGATTCTTTACCCAATAAAATTGAGTGATATCATGGAAAACCCTTCATATGTATTAATTAATTTGAGCCACATTGATCATAATAAATTATTTTATCAACAACCCATGGATAATAAATAACAAGTTTCATATAATATCATTATTGTATACATAACTGCTTAAAGACTTGAACATTATATCATTTTTAATCCATGGAAATGAAATGTGGGTTTAATACATATAAATCAACAAATAGTAAATTATATTTACATATATATAAATAACCATAGATAAAAAATTGGTTTGGGTATTCACAATATAATAATTTTTTATTTTAAAGAGAAAAATTCAAGAAATGAATTCGGCAGCATGATGATATAAAATGTGGATTAAGAAAATTGAATAATGGGAGGGTGATAAGGTCTCCCATTGATAAAATTATATTTTGAGAGTAATGGGTTAATAAAAAAAGTTATGAAAACATTTTAATCTAACATTTAGAAAACATTCCTCAAAAGATATACTTAAACTAAAAAGAGGAAGTGGATAATTCTCTTACCTTAGAGAGTTGCTTCCTAAAACATGAGGATGGAACCTTAAGGACATAAGGATTCCTTAGAGGAACTTTTTGGGAGGTAAAATGACCATAAATTCATGTATTATGTATTTGGAGTGGAGAAGAATGTGGGTTGTGTGTGTTTATATTACGAAATAGGGTAAATTCTTTACTAATTTCTTAACTTATGTTTTAGACTCTATATGATAAATTAATCCAAACCTCAAACCAACCCATTTTTATTGCCTATGGTTTCTACAAAAGAGAGTTTTTTCTATATTTTTAATTACATGAACAGAACTCCTTAAAATAATACCCTTGGTGATGTGTAAGTGAGTTGTGTTTATAAAGAAATGATTTTAAAACATTTAAATACAATATTAGTTTTGGAGGATTCATTAAGGGTTTATAAAATTAATCAAATAACATTTAAAAATTTATTTTAAAGGTTAAATAAGGTTTTGGTCATAGATACTCTTTATAGTATTTATTACTCCACTTTTCTTCTTTTATAATGTCATAATACATATCGTATATTAATACCATATTTAATTTTTACCTAAAAATTAGACTGTCTCATAAAATAATGAAAAATTCATTCTTGGATAATTTTGACATTTTGATTTCAAAAATAATATTTATTTTATAAATATAATTCTTTAAATATGAAAATTTACACTTTGAAATTTAAAATATTTATTTATTGAAAAGTATAGGTTTTTTACAAGGATAATAGTTTTTGACCCTTTAAAAATTACATTTGACTTTATAAAATTATAATATTATTTTTTAAAATAAATATTATTAAATAATAATATTTTGTTAAAATGACATTGTTTTTAAAAAAATATTGATTTATTAAAAAATTGTCTAAATTAAAATGATATATTTCTCAAAAATACAATTTTGATTTATTCGTATCAAAATCTATTTTTTATCAAACTCGTTATATAATCATTTACACAGTAATAAAAAAGGGATAAATATAATAATTATTTTATTAAAAATGAAAATATAAAAATTAATACTACTTGGGTATAGATACATAACCCCTTATAACACCAGTATATTCCCTAAGGGTAATGTGTGCGATGTTGGTAGATTCATTGGGTGGTTCTACTAACATTGACTTAGTGGTGATCTCCATTAACTTAAACTTCTCCCATAGTCAATTTTGTTCAAGCCTTACTTATCAAAGCTATTATTGGTCTTGGTTAAGGGAGAACCCCAATGATGATACCTCCCTCCCAATTTATGACAAATAGGATTTAAAAGGCATTACTCTACTAGTTGATTCCATTATTTCCCATTTCTACATCAACTATTAGTTTTCATTACACTTTATAAACACTTATTATAATGGTAACATTATTACCAAAAGTTATAATTCCCATTTTTCATATTGACCAATGGTTATTTTGGCCAATGGTTAGGTAATGATCAGATCACAATGGTCACTTTTTCCTTTATACTCTATATATACTCCTCCATTTACTACATATTCCCAAAGGTTATTGCAATTAATTTGATAATTTCAATTATATTCCAAACATTTATTTTTCTTTTAGAAACTTTCATGGGAGGTTTAATTTTTCTATGGGAGTTCAATCCTATGGATTACACCATCGTATGGTCAATATTCTTCAGTTTTTATATCCTTGTAATATTATTAGTTACAGTAATTGGTAGTATTACATGACATGTAATATTTATTTTTTTGTAATAGTATTTTTATGTACTAACATTATGTAATATAACAATACATTCATTATGAAAAAAGAGATATCTTTTATTAATATTAAAATAAATTTTCAGGCCATTACATTCTCCCATTTAAGAAATTTTTTTCCTTAAATTTGTCTCATTCCTCCAAAACAAACATTGGTATTTTTACTTAACACTGCTAGAATTGTTTGTATTTGCAAAGGGTTATTTGCGACGGGATCCCATCGTAAATAGGCTTTAGCGACGGGGTCCCATCACAAATAGCCCGTTGTAGAAAATGTTGTCGCAAATACCATTATTTGTGATGGGCTCGTCGCAAATAATCATATTTGCGACGAGAAACATCACCATCGCAAATAAGTCTCCGATTATATGTATTATATATACATAAACTTTTTCGTGATGGGCCCGTCACAAATAGTGTTTGCGACGGGCCCTTGTCATCGCAATATATATATATATATATAACGTTCTTTGATGGGCCCGTCGCAACAAAGTATTTGCGATGGGTAAGTAGTCTCGTCGTAAATATGTTTTTAAAAATATTTAGTTAGACTATTTGCGACAGGACCCCGTCGCAAAAGGTCTCATCGCAAATAATAAATTAATTTAAAAAAAATAAAATTTAATAAAATTACGATTAATGAAAAAATAATATTACTATTATTAAAATAATAAAAAAAATAAAAAATATTAAAATTCCCAATATTCACAAAAAAAATATAAAAAATTAATAAAATATAAAAAATTAAATTATGTAATATTTTCACCGATATAAAAAGAAAAAATGTAAATAATTCATATTACAATGTTAAATTCAAATGTTTGTAACATAAAAAAATCACTAGGGGGTCATCTTCTGGAGGAGGTGGAGGAGCTGAAGGAGCCGGTGGAAGAAACTTCATCCCTAAACTACGAGTTAGACGGCGCATGTACTACATCTGCTCGTGATGCTGCTGCTGCCATCGATGTGTCTCCTCCTCATGTTGTTGCTTCTGCTGCTACTGCCATCGATGCATCTGCTCCTCGTAATGCTGCTCCTACTGATGTTGTCACCGACACATCTCTTCTTGCTGCTTTTGCAAAGTCTCTATAAGCTCAGCCTGAGCTCGCAACTGTTCTTGATATTGTGAGCCAGAAGATGATGCCTCTCCACAAGCTCCTCTCGAGCTGTACGCCAACATCGCAGCAGTACCATAATAAGTACCAAGAGTCAAATGAGAGCCAATAAAAACTACTCTGTCCTTCTCAAATCCATACCGAGTCGCCTGCATCCATGTCGCCTCATCGAAATGGTGAGCACTGGTCTACTCAGTCGTCTCGTCCTGACCCTCAGCCTATGTCTGAGAGGTCGCAGCCTCATATGACTTCTTCAATTCCAATTTAAAATTAAAATTGTGAAAATATTATATGTAGTTAATTGTAAAACTGAAAAAATAATACTAACCACAATCTGACACTGGCGATCACCTCTAATCTCTCCAGTGGCTGGATTACTGTACATCCTCTGATAAACGTCGAACTCCGTAATATCGGGATGCTCGACTGCCTACAGAAATATAAAGTAAACTGTTTATATTTAAAGTTATATAAAATATTTAAAAAATATACTTACCAGATTCTCTCTATACGAACTGAATGTACGGCTACCAGCTCGATGCGTCACCTCCAGTATCCCCCGGTTCTGTCGTCCAGCTGAAGATCTCCTCTGAAATCCACCACCCAACCAGTGTAAACATAATCCATCCCAAACATGAGATGAAATGTACTCTGGTCGGTGGGGTCTACATGACTCATAAAATTCTGTCACCCCTGCTTTCTTAATGGTTTTCCTTCTCAAATTGTGCAAAAACTGACGGAAACAGTCATGCATAGAAACATGTCATGCCGCGTGGATAGCGTCGCGCATGATATCATCGATAGGATGCCATAAACCCTACAAATAATTTATAATATCAAGTTGTTAATAAAACAAATTTCAAAATAAATATTATTTATTTACGTACCATCCAATGATGGAACATGTCGCATCGCACATCAATAGGAATCTGTTCCCATGTGATCCATGGCTGAGAAAAATAATTGCACAAGATAGCGCTCCCCTGTCCAATAGCTACATGTGAAAAACTGTGAAAAAGGAATAAATAATAAAACAGTTAGTATATATATAAATAAATAAATGAAATATAACTAAAATATACAGGTTACCATACCTCTGTGTGCATGGATCAAAACCAAGATGTGGACGTCATTCGGGGATTGGTTCAGGAATCATCAGTCATGCAAGACTGTGCCCCCTCCGCGCACCGCCTGAACCACTAGTAGGCTGAGGGTCAGATGATCCAAAATACCCCTCATCCAATGGTAGGTCAGCCTCCTGCAACTCGAGAAATAGCTCAGGGTCCATCTAAAACACAAAATGATTGTTGTTAGCAGATAGTTAAAAATAACTATTATATATAGATATATATTAGTTATGATTATAACCAACATTTAACTGTGTCAATGTTCATCTTCATCCTCTTCTCTATAGTTGTCAATGTCAATGTCTTCATCTTCCTCCTTAGCATCATCAATATCCATATGAGTTTCAGTTTCAGCATCTCTTTTCATTTCAAATTCATTTGTAACATCATTAACATCTTCATCACCATAGATCCTTAATTTTGGGGTGTCATCATCGATATTCACGTCTCTTTGTGAATCAGATTGATTTTGAGTAGTCTCTTGAAAAATTTCAATTCCTTCCACTTTAGTGGAACCACATTCATTTTGAGTAAACTTATTTTCCTGAGATTTCATTTTTATTATGCTCTACCAATCGCTCAAGTCTCTTGAAGTAGCACAGTACTTTGCATAATAAATTTTATGTGCCTATTGAGCCAGTAAAAATGGTTCATTTACTACAATAAGACTTTTATATTTAATATCGATGATTCCATGAGTCGGATGAACACGCAAGCCTCTCTTAGTATCCAACCACCTACATTTAAACATTGTTATGTAATTATGTCCTATATAACACAGCTCAATAATTTCATCCAAAATGCTATAAAATTCAAATTTAGTTTCTCTGTGATGTGATCCTCTCAAGAAAAATCCATTTTTCATTGTTTTTTTTATTCCCTATATGCATGTGTATGAAATTGAAAACCATTAACCACATATGCATTATAAGATTTAACCATTTTGGATGGTGGGTTACTCAATATACACAGTCGCTTATCAATTTTATCAGCATATTGAGACACCTGAAAATTTTTAAAACAATTATCAATATAATAAATAATAAACGGAATTGATATTAAACCATCAATAATTTATGTTACCAGTTTTTGAAACCATTGAGAAAAAAAATGTGTCTGCGTTCTTCAAGAGTAGCTGCTGTAATTTGTGGAAGTTGTTTCTTGATACGATTATCATATAACCTACAAATAAAATAAATTTAAATACTGTAACATAAATTATAGAATAAGTGATAGAATCACTCATAGGACAAATTATGTCATTTCTTCATAGTTGACCAGAACGTATGTATGAGCTTTGTGATGTTCATCATCTGAAAGTCATCGTTCATGAACTCCACCGAAACCAAGATTTGGCTGATTAAAAACTGTTAATTTATTTTCCATTTCATTATTAGAATTCCCCTCATTTCGTCCCATGCTATTGTGTTTTGAGGGATATTGAGATTCAAAATAATGAGAGAAGAAAAAAAAGAAATTTCCTCTTGAAAATAAGCTTCAGCAATTGAGCCTTCAACCGATGCATTGTTACGTGTTTTTTTCTTCAATTTCTGCATGCATCTATCAAATGGGTACATCCATCAAAACAGTATTGGACCTCCACATTTAGCTTCATGTGGAAAATGTAATATCAGATGTTCCATTGAGTCAAATAAAGTCGGTGGAAAGATTTTTTCCAGTTTACATATAATTACAGCAACATGTTCTTCCAGTTTTCTTAGCACATCGTAGTCTGTTGTCACTGCACAAATGTCTCAAAAAATATAATATGTCTGTTATCGAATCCCAAATCATAGAATTCAACAAACCTCTGAATCCAATTAGCATAAGTATTTTCATTACAACATGACAATCATGACTTTTTAATCTAGTAATATAACCATTCTTAACACATCTGCCCAAATTGGAAGCATAGCCATATGGAAGTCTCAAATCTGCAATCCACTGACAAAATAATAAGCGACTCTCTTTGGACAGTGTATAAGCTGCTTTTGGATTCATTAACCTCTGTGATCTGACATTTTCAAATAGTTCAAGTTCTGGTCGCCTGTAAATTTGGGCAAGATCTAATCGTGCCTTTACAATATCTTTGGTCTTACCTGGTGTATCCAAAACTGTATAAAATAAATTATCAAAACAGTTCTTCTCAATATGTATAACATCAAACATGTGGTAGAACAACAAATCAGACCAATACGAAAGATCCCAAAAAATGCTCTATTTTATCCAATTATGTTCTTTCCTAAAGCCATTAATTTTTTATTGGTTTACTGTTGGTACAAATGTGATGGGTGGTAATGGAAATACAACTGATTTTAACTCTATACCTGAGATCATCTTTGGAAGTCCATCCCTTTCAATTGTACCTTTTCTGAAATGAGATTTGTTCCTCCGAAAAGGATGATCGGTTGGAAGAAATCTACGGTGACAATCAAAATAGCAAGGTTTTTTTCCATTGACAAGCATAAAGGCTTTGTTTTCTTTCATACATTAAGGACATGATTTCGGACCATGTGTACTCCAACCAGATAACATGCCATATGCCGAAAAGTCACTAATCATCCACATAAATGCAGATTTTAATATGAAATTTTGTTTCGTAGCAACATCATATGTATTAACATCATCACTCCAAAATGCATTTAACTCATCAATCAATGGTTTCAAATAAACATCAATATTCTTTTTCGGATGTCCTGGGATTAATAGAGTCAAAAGGATATAGGGCTCCTTCATCAATATCCATGGAGGCAAATTGTACGGAGTTATAAAGATAGTACAACATGAATACTGACTACCATAAGAACCAAACGAACAGAAACCATCAGTAGAAAGACCCAATCGCATGTTTCGGGCTTCTATAGAAAAAGACGGATGCAGACGGTCAAATTGTTTCCATAAATCACCATCAGATGGATGATTCAAGCTTTTATCAGTTGAAATCTTGGTTTTGTGCCATGACATCATTGACGTTGTGTTCTGAGACATAAATAAATGTTGCAACCTGGGTGTAAGGGGGAAATATCTCAACTGTTTTACTGGAATCGATCTAGACTTCCCTGGTTGAGCTTCTTTATACCTCAATTTTCCACATGTGGTAAAACTATCCAATGACCCATTTTTTCCAAAATATAAGATTCAATCATTTGGACATGCATGAATCTTCCGATAACTAAGGCCCAGATTACGAATCATCCTCTTGCTCTCATAGTAATTTGCAGGCAACACATTTCCTTCAGGTAACAGTGTTTTAACCAAATAAAATATCTGATCAAAACAGTTGTTTGACATTGCATTATCTGTTTTAATATCCATAAATTTTTCAACCACTTCTAATTTTCTTATCTTGCAACTATGATATATTGCATCCTCAGCAGACCTCAACAACTCATAAAATTTGGATGGTGCCAACTCAGGAGTTAAATCAATATCATTGTGAGTTTCAGTTTTTTTGCACAGATGGACCTGCAACATCATGTACTAAATTTTGAAACCGTGATGGATCTGGAATCAAGTTAGTAGGATCTTCTCTAGAACTGTGTTCACCGTGTTGATACCAAAAAACATAATCTGGTTGAAAACCAAACCACAAGAGATGTCCCCCAACCTTGTCAAATGTGTCAAACATTCTCAGAGCACATTTTTTACAAGGACACTTAATTGTGCCTTCTGAAACATATTTTGGTTTTGATGATGCAAATGCTAAGAAAACTTCAACGCCCTCAATATATACATGATTTAAACCAGAACCATTTGGATTTATGTACTAATTTATCCAAGCTCGATCATCTAATAATGACTGATGTCGACTTCCTTGTTCCATATTTTTCTACATAAAATATAAAATCATCACTGTTTTTTAATAATTTGAAATTATAAAAACACTATCTAAAAAAGAAGATAAATAATTACAACTACTTAATAATTACCATTAATTAAGGGTGACACAATTTCTAGTGGATTGACGGCTACTCTTTTGTCCGACGACTCATTTAATTGCATCTTTCTCACACTAATTACTGCTAATTATTGATAATTATTTCTAATTATTCCTAATTATTCTTAATTATTGCTAATTATTACAAATTATTACTAATTATTACAAATTATTACTAATTGTTACTAGTATTACTAATTATTACAATTTATTACAATTTATTACTAATTATTACAATTTATTACTAATTATTACTAATTATTACTATTTATTACTAATTTAGCAATACTTAGTAGTACTTGGAAAAATGAAAACTACTTGAATAATGAAAGGAAATTTGGTAATCATTGTTGTGGAGATGATTACAAATTTCCCCTTCATTATCCAAGAAGATTTCGTTTACTAATTATTACTAATAAAAAATTATATTATCAATATTTAAGAAAAAACAATATTAATATTATTAAAATTATTAAAAAATTATAAAATATTAAAATTATCAATATTCGCAACAGACTTTGCTCTATTCTTAACATGTTCAAATCTCAAAGGGTCTCCAATTGTCAAGTCATGTGCAATAAAAAGTTTGTGTCATCCATGTCCAATGTAAACTCTATAATTGTACTTTCATGGTTGATCACCTCGCAATTAGTGTTGCAATAGGACGACCAAAGTAATGACGTTCTCATCTCTAAGAATCATCTCACATGACCCTTTACATAGATCATTATTCCTTAAAAATTTGATGGGATTTCAGTATCTTTCCCTTAAATTTTCAAGGAATAATGGTCTATGTAAATGGTCATGTGAGATAATTCTTATAGATGAGAAGGGCATGACTCGGGTTGTCCTATTGCAACACTACTTGCGAGGTGATCAACCATGCAAGGAAAATTATAGAGTTTACATTGGACAAGGATGACACAAACGTGTTATTGCGCATGACCTGACAATTGGCGACCCTTTGAGATTTGAACATGTTAAGAATAGAGCAAAGCCTGTTGTGAATATTTATAATTTTAATATTTTATAAATTTCTTATTATTTTAATAATATTAATATATTTTTTCATAAATATTGATGATATAATTTTTTTATTACTAATTATTCCTAATTATTTCTAATTATAGCTAATTATTGCTAATTATTGCTAATTATTTCTAATTATTGCTATTATTCCTAATTATTCCAAATTATTGCTAATTATTTCTAATTATTCCTAATTATTTCTAATTATTACTAATTATTCCTAATTATTACTAATTATTACTAATTGTTACTAATTATTACTAATTATTACTAATTATTACTAATTATTACTAATTATTACTAATTATTACTAATTATTACTGATTATATCTAATTATTACTAATTATATCTAATTATTACTAATTATTACTAATTATTACTAATTATTACTAATTATTACTAATTATTACTAATTATTACTAATTATTACTAATTATATCTAATTATATCTAATTATATCTAATTATATCTAGTTATCACTAATTATTCCTAATTATTACTAATTATTCCTAATTATTACTAATTATTGCTAATTATTATTAACTATATCTAATTATTACTAATTATATCTAATTATTACTAATTATATCTAATTATTACTAATTATATCTAATTATTACTAATTATATCTAATTATTACTAATTATATCTAATTATTACTAATTATATCCAATTATTACTAATTATATCTAATTATTACTAATTATTACTAATTATTACTAATTATTACTAATTTTTTCTAATTATTACTAATTATTACTAATTATTACTAATTATTACTAATTATATCTATTTATTACTAATTATATCTATTTATTATTAATTATCTCTATTTATTACTAATTATATCTATTTATTACTAATTATATCTATTTATTACTAATTATATATATTTATTACTAATTATTACTAATTATTACTAATTATTACTAATTATTACTAATTATTACTAATTATTACTAATTAATACTGATTATTACTAATTATTTCTAATTATTACTAATTATTACTAATTATATCTAATTATATCTAATTATTACTAATTATATCTAATTATATCTAATTATTACTAATTATTACTAATTATTACGAATTATTACTAATTATATCTATTTATTACTAATTATATCTATTTATTACTAATTATTACTATTTATTACTAATTATTACTAATTATTACTAATTATTACTTATTAATACTAATTATTACTAATTATTACTAATTAATATTAATTATTACTAATTATTACTAATTGTTACTAATTATTACTAATTATTACTAATTATATCTATTTATTACTAATTATATCAAATTATTACTATTTATTACTAATTATATCTAATTATATCTATTTATTACAAATTATATCTATTTATTACAAATTATATCTATTTATTACAAATTATATCTATTTTTTACAAATTATATCCATTTATTACAAATTATATCTATTTATTACAAATTATATCTATTTAATACAAATTATATCTATTTATTACAAATTATATCTAATTATTACTAATTATATCTAATTATTACTAATTATATCTAATTATTACTAATTATATCTAATTATTACTAATTATATCTAATTATTACTAATTATATCTATTTATTACTAATTATATCTATTTATATCTATTTATTACTAATTATATCTATTTATTTCTAATTATATCTATTTATTGCTAATTATATCTATTTATTGCTAATTATATCTATTTATTCTTAATTATATCTATTTATTGCTAATTATATCTATTTATTCCTAATTATATCTATTTATTACTAATTGTATCTAATTGTATCTAATTAATATTAATTATGACTAATTATTTATAATTATCACTAACAATATCAATTTCTTAGTAAAAATAAATATAAATAAAAAACAATTGAAATCTAATTTAATTACAACTAATAAACAACAATTAAAACTAACATAAAAAAATAAAATAAATATAAAAAAAATAATAAAATATAAATACCTTAAACTTTGATATTCTGAAGGTATTGGCGCCTTCCAATTGCTCTCGCCTAAAAAATTTCAACTAAAGTAAATTTTTTCCTTGAAACTGAAAAATAAAGAGAGTGGGAGAGGAAGATCTGAGTGATTTGGGAAAAACGGGTTGGGGTATATATAGGTTAGATTAGTTGCAACGGGGTTATTGGTGACGGGACACCCGTCGCAAATTGAGGTATTTGCGACGGGCCCCGTCGCAAATACCCTCGCCCGCATTAATTACTGTCGGCGGTTAAAAGGGTATTTGCGATGGGGCCCGTCGCAAATAGTTCCAGCCGACAATCTTTTTGCGACGGGACAACATCCCGTCGCAAAAAGCTATTAACCGCCACCGGGTATTTACGACAGGTACCGTCGCAAATACTCTTGCGCGGTTTGGCGCGCAAGCTGCGCCAAACTATTTGCGACGGGAGACATCGCCCCGTCGCAAATAATATTCGCGCAGTTTGGCGCGCAGGTCGCGCCAAACTATTTGCGACGGGAGATGAAATCTCATCACAAATAATTGGTTATTTGCGACGGGCAAATTTCCCCGTCGCAAATAACTTCCTGGACGGGTTATTTGCGACGGTGTTTATTCCCGTCGCAAATAACCCGTCGCAAATATTGATTTTTGCCGTAGTGTAATTGCTTCATCGGGTTCCCAAGAAGCCTCTTAAAACTTATGATTTCTCCATATAATATTCACAAGTCATGTTTTTTTGTTCCTGAACACTTTTTTCCTTCTATCAAGGATATGGATTGGTTATTCTTCATATGAAAATTCTTATTACAACTCCAAACCATTTTTATCAAGTACATTTGTTAGGTTAGACATATACTTTCTCAATAGGGATACGTGGAAGACATCATGGACAATGGAAATATCTGGTGGTAGTGTTAATAGATAAGCAACTGCTCCAACATGATCGAGAATCTAAAACATTCCAATGTGCCTTGGACACTGTTTCCCCTTTTTTTTGGAACCTCGTGACCCCTTTTCATGTTGATATCTTGAGGAATACACGAACCCTGACATGAAACTCTAAGTCTATCCTTCATTTTTTAACATAACTTTTCTATCGAATGAGTAGCCTTAATGTGATTTTGAATAAATTGTATCTTTTCTATGGTATCTTTCACAATGTATAGTCTCAACATTTCCCTTCCCCAACTTCATCCTAACATGTTGTAGTTTTACTATCATAAACCTAGATAGGGTGACATTCAACCTGACACCTGGCCCGATTCATGGCATGGACCGAAGGGCATTCTTGATCCCCATAGGCTGGAAACAAGTGCCTAGGTATCAAAAACACAACATAGGAATGATTTAACCCAATATTATAATCACAAGCAACCCATAATGATAAACATCACAAGGATGGAAAAACATAACCAAACATGGCATAATAGTTTTCAAATTCAAGTTTACAACTTTAAACAAAACCCAAAAAAACTACCACAAAAAAGGGGATAATAACACAATCCCAAAACTCCATGAAACATGAGGAACCACATCCTCAAGCCACCACCACCAACACCTATAAGAGAAGACCACTAGAAACTCGAACAACCATCATGATACATCATGCCATTACTTGAGTCAAACATAACTAAGTCAATATACACCCAAATGTGTATGTATGGTGTGATCTAAATCCCAGTAGGATTCCACCCAAAAGAAAGGATTACGTTCCATAATATTAAAGGACAAATTAACATGAATGTTTCCTTTAAAACGTTTAAAGGGTTTCTAGGAAACATTTTAAGGAAAACTATTTTAAATGGAAATACTTTTAAAGGAAAACAATTTCTAAAAGAAATCACTTTTTTAAAATAAGTTTTCTTTAAGATAAAATATACTCATTTTCCATCATATTTCAATGCATGGAACCACATCACAAGAAAGCACTAAGTCATGGGAAATCCCTATAGGCTCGAGCTCTAGTGGGACACTAGGTACATTATAACTCAGTCAAATGTGGTATATTAACCACACCAACAGTGTTCTCACGCATGTGCCACTATAGAGGAGCAACATCCAAAATTCTAGTAGTCTCCAACCATTATAGTTTAGTTATCATTGTATTTTCAATCCTGATAGATGAATCTAGGATAAGAAACTTATGAGTCAAATATCATACTAGTCCTAGTCCGCCCATCTTGACACCTTGGATTCCCTTCATGCTTAATTTTTATTTAATGTCACGTAGGTCACCACATTCACATACACACTCAAGAAAAATTAATACACATATGAAACCAACATTTCTCATAAGAAAAACCTCTTCCAAATTCATACACACACCAAATAAATTTTAAAACATTTTTTTCACCTATTACACATTTTATTAAACCACTTGCACAATTTATAAAACACAATTAAAGAATTCAATATGGGTTTACACATGAAACACAACCCATTTACTTTGTAAAACCATACTTTAAACACTATTAACCCAAAATTCTTTTGGAAAATCATTTCTTTCCACAAAAATATTTCATGGAACATATTTAAATACTCAAGAAAGCATATTAAAATCATCCAAAAATGATAAAATCTGGAATCACCTACCTCAAGCTAAGAAACATCCGGAATCTGATGGAAAACCACAACCGCACCTCAATTGAACCTTATAAAAGAAATATCGAACCAAAAACATCAATATTGAACCCTAAAAATAAAATTATAACCATAAATAGGTCACCCAACCCATTAGAGATATGAAACCCTAAGAAATAATAAGATAAACCCTAGAAAAGAGGGAGAAATCCAAAAAAGAGGGACTTACTTAGAGAATCTTGGAAAAATCCTACTAAATCCACCACCAAAATGAAGCTCCAATGGAGAAAAGAGAGGTTTTGAAGGAACCTAGGGCTGGAAATCCTAATTGGGGAAGAAGATGGGTGATTTGGGGTTAAATACCGAGAGGACACATCCAATATTTTAAAAAAATTAATGACCTGGAAAAGTCACACATTTTACCCGCATGGTTTTCCAAACTGTGTAGAAATACCCCTTACTATCTAAGAATAACATACCATATAGTTATCTTGGATGTTTTACAATCCATGTGATAACCGTGTGATTATCCACTACTTAAAAACACCACTTGGCTGCACGGTTACCTAGGAAAGGGTGAACTATTCTCCAAACTATGTGCCACATTCTGTTTACCCAAATTTTCTCATTTTTCACAAAAAACTCAAAGTAAACCCAAGGGAAGAATTATAGACCAAAAATAAATGGAAAAAATACCTTAAAATGAAATCAAAAGTGTGATAATTATCCTCACCATGAAAACTTTCTACCCCAGAAAGTCATTTCAAAGATTTTTGAGAGAATAAAAATGGATACTCTTGCTCAATCCATGATTTCCACTCCCAAGTCTCATTCTCATCATTACCATGCTACCATAGGACCCAAACCAGTGGGATAGACTTTCCACAGATCACTTTCTCTTGGGAATCTACAATCTTCAATGGAGGCTCAATCACTGAAAAATTAGGCTCCAACTCCAACTCTTCCCAATTCAACACATGTGACAGATCTAGGTTATATTTATTCAACTGGTATACATTAAACATGCCATGAATTGACATCAACTATGAAGGCAAGTCTCACCTTTATGCCACCTTACCAACCCACTCAGTGATCTCAAAAGTTTCAACATACCTCGGTGTTAGCTTCCCTTTCATTCCCAAATAATGATGACCCAAGTGAGGTTCCATTTTTCAGGAACACCTGATCACCCATAGAAAACTCAATATCATTTCATATATAATCCACATAAGATTTTTGGTGACTCTGAGCTATCAATAACCACTTCTTGGTCAGTTTGATCTTCTCTGATGTCTTTTATACTAAGCTTAGCCCCAACAATGAGGTCTCACCTACCTCATCCCAACACAAAGGAGACCAACACAACCAACCATAGATCATCTCAAAAGGATCCATTCAAACCAAGGATCAGAAAATATTGTTATATGAAAACTCATCCAATCCCAAATGGTTATTCCATGAACCATCGAAATCCAAGACACGTACCTGAAGCATTTCCTCCAAAATCTGATTTTCTCTCTCTATATGACCATCAGTTTGAGGATGGTATGTTATGTTCAATTTGATATATGACACCATCGCCTTTTGAAAGCCTTCCCAAAATTGCAAGGTAAATAGGGGTCCCTATTAGAAATGATTAATGACAGCACACCATGAATCCTCACAACCTCATGAACATATAACCGGCCCAAGTCATCCACCTTTGTTGAATCCCTAATTAGAATGAAATGGGAAGATTTGGTTAAATGATCAATCACTACCTAAATGGATTTACTTCCCTGAGGTGTACAGGGTAAGCCAATAAATTTCATTGCAATATTTTCCCACTTCTATGTAATAATGGGTAGTGAATGAAGCAAACCTAAAGGTCTTTAGTGCTCCACTTTAACTTACTAACATGTATAACACCTCGATAAGAAGGAAGCTACATCCCGCCTCATACCTCGACACCAGAACTTTCGACACACATCATAGTACATATTGGTATCATCAGGATGAACTTTCCACTAACACTAGTGATTATCCTACATCACTACATTTCTCAGAGACTATGTCACTACAAATATTCCCTTAAAGCACAAGATTCCCTCAGGAGATAACGACCAATCACAAGGCGTCTCTCCACTATGAAGGAGCTTCATGGACTACTGGTACAACTCATCACTAGGAGACTCCTGCTGAATCAACTTGAGAAGCGAAGGATTAAATTGAACACTGGCCAAGAATGCACATCCACTGTGCTCCTTGGTCTCCAAGTGCATCTGAGCAAAGATCCCCATCAAGGTCCACTCATCACTGAACTCTTTGAATGCCTACACTAACACCTTTTGGATCAAAGTGTCTTCCACAACATTACCCTTTCCTGAGGTATATATTATATTGAAATCAAACCCCTGAAGGTATTTGACCCAATGACACTGCCTCAAGTTGTAACACCCCAAGATTTCATAGTGTGTTATTTCTTCAAAATAATACAATAACTTGCACTACACGCAACACCGAGTTCAAGCACACCATGACTTACCAAAAAATCCGTTCAAGAGAGGTTATGAATAGTATTAACTAAATTTTAAACATTATATAATCCTTATAATTTTAGAATCCATATTATGAGTTTCTTAGACATAATGTAAGAAACAATTCATTTTCAGTATTGCACTTTTACCAACTTTTAATAGTAAACCCTTTTTAAATACAATATTTTAAACTTTTTTACTAAATGGGGACATCAAAAAAAAATTAAAATGAAACATCCCAAGCTTCCATGGTACGATTTCCTTTGAATAATACAGTAGCGTGTGTTGTACGCAACTTCGAGTTCTAACACACACCACAACCAATGAAACTAGCCGTTATGAATAGTAATACCTACTTTTTGAAATTATATATATTTTATATTTCAAAATGGACTTAATTTTTGGATTTGGAATATCAAATTTAGCCTAAGGTGAAATTTTGGTACTTTTCGGATAACTTTCATATTTTGATGAATAGTGAAAATTACTAAATTTTAATTAAAAACAACTTTTTTAATCAAAATAATTAATAGTGATAAATTATGAATTTGAGTGGTTTTAAAGTATATTTAGAATATATTTTTACCATTTAATATAATGTTGGTCATTGTACATAATTTTACAATTAAACCAAACATAAACAAGTGTCAATCTTTTGATAGTTATTATCTCTTAAAAACACGCTTTTTGTTTTGATAGCGGGAATTAATTTTAAATTAATTTATGCCACTTCTGTGTTTTGAATTTAGAAAAATTGATTCCATATTTGAAATCATGATGTTCAAATTGTGTAAATAGTTAACTTTTATTTTTAGACTTTTTGAATAATTACTGCGGTAAATATTTTATTTACCATGGTTAAGGGTAAATCCGGTAAATAAGGGTTAAAAAAATAATATTATAATAATACTAAATTACCCTAAAACGTGTCCTAGACTTATTGGTTGATACATGTTCGAACATAGGCATCTTTGGGTCGATTTTGGAACCCCATGGTGCCACTTGTAGGTGATAGGGACACTTTATTTTAATTAAGTTAAAATGAATAAACAAATGATACAAGCATAAATCTTTTAGAAAAACAATTTTTACATAGGGTTATATATGTTGGATTTTAGATTATAAATATTTATTATAAAGATAAGAATATTTCCTACATAATGATATTTTATTTATAATTTTTAGACATTAAATAATTTAATTTATTTATGACACAATGATGATGAATTAATTACTATAGTAGTGAAAAATTAAAATAATTGATATTATAAATACCCAAATAAATATAATATGAAACTTTTAATGAATTAAACTAATTTTCTAGGATAATATCATATACTAGGAGTGATTTAATTGACTTTGTTCGAAGTAATCAATCTGTTATGAGTTTCACAAAAATCAACTATTGAATAGTGTCAAAATTGACATAAAAGAGTTCTTAAAACAAATATTATATTATTAATTGATATTAAATTTCTAAAAATCTAAGGTTCGTCCAAGAGACTTATATCATGATAGTTTCATCATTAATTGACCACTTGGGGGTTGTTTGAAAGTATATAGTAAGTTTATTAACCATATTATATAAAAATACAAAGAGACATTGTAAAAGTGAAACTAATTAACTTAGAGTTAATACTTAAAGATAAGGTTAATATAAGTACCCAAACCTGTCTAAATTCTATTGGTTGAGTTTTTTTCGACCCATCCCCAACTTAACATTTAAATAATCAACTTTGGAGACATTAGAAGCCGAATATGAATTTATTATAAACTAATATTTCTATCTTTTCCAAAGGTGCCCCTCACCCCTCTTATAAAAGGGCACTCCTCATTCTCATTTCTTCACACCTTCAAAGCCTTTTGGTTCGGCCAAACTCTGCCCAAATACTCTCAAAACATCCCTCACTAAAACTTAGAGGCCTTAGTTCGATCCAAAAACTAACCTAAGGAGCCCTTTTGATCAAATCAAAAGGAAGAACCCGAAGAAGAGGTAATGATTTCACCACCCTTTTCCAAGTTCCTTTCTTCTTCCACTTCTTCTTCCTTTGTTTTTACCATTCTAAAATAATAACTCCAGTATCATATATATACTGTTATGTTATTATAAATATGGTACAACCATATTCAGTATTCTATCCACCCTTTGAATAACATGTCACCATACGTGCGTACGTACGGCTTACCGTCTCCACGTCGTGGTGTAATTGTTATTCAATATATTATTATTTGGATGGGTATAATAATGATATGTAACTCATGTAAATAATAAATATAACATGTTAATGATTATGTATATATGATATAACAATCATTTATATATTATTTTAATATCAAAAGAATGATATTGTCGCTCGTGCGTACGTACGGACTACCGTCTCCACGAACGCGATGAGATTCATTCTCCATCGTATCCATTAAAGTATAATTATCATTTTATGATTTAAAAATGATGTTTAAGGACTTGATATCATTCTGGATATGAAAAAGATACAACCTATCCCTAACAAACACGGCTTATGTAACAAAACATATAAAAGAAAATGAGTAAGTTAACACCCGAAACGACGATAATTCAAAGATATTATTAACAAATCAATGTTAAAAGATCATATATGATATTAATATATATGATTATTGTATAATTTAATAACAATTATTTCACCATTATACAGGAGTTTAACCTACCCCAACCAAGGAAAAGTACAAGGTAAGGGGTTTTCATCTCACTCCTTATTCCCGTGAGATTCATGTCATATTGCCACCATTACCTTTTGTGTGGTGTATGTACTGCCCATAATTATATTCTTTGTGTAATACACTCTAATTTATGTGTATTTACATATTAATTGTATGATACCTCTTTCATGGGTTGTATGTTTCATAAGTTACCAAATTGGTAAGGGTTATTTCGCAATCTCTTCATTATCCGAGGTTGTTTATACGTAATAATCTACTGGGATCTCTTTATCATCCACATCCATGTTTATTAAAAATGAATTTCAAAACATTTTTAATATTTACTAGAATATGGGTTAAAGTAATTTATACCCTTGTTTGACTTTTTATAAGAGGTTTATAAAGGAATCTTTCCGTAGTTTTCCAAACAAGGTTCTTTTTAACCTTTTCGGCAAAAATTAAGGTAAGAATGATTTTTTTAACTTATACGGCGGGTGCGGATATTTTCCACCATTATAAAATCGTCGAATATTCCCTTACAAGATAATAAGAATATTTTCAAAAAAAATGTTTTATTTCATAAATATAAGACTCTTAAATTATTTCAAAATAGAAAGATATATTTTTCTAAAATAGTCTTTATTTCATCTATGTCAACATCCTTTGATGGATTTTAAGCTTATTTGAAGTTGATATATTATGATACAAAACATCCATATTTTATTGAAGTTTTTGTGATATTTTTGACTGTGGATAAGTTATTCTTATGTCACTCAAGGTTTTTGTTTAGAGTATTGACATTTCATAAGTTATTTGTAATCCGAATGTTTATGTTATATTTCAACCTTTCATTCAGATGAATGTGTTAGACAAGTATGTTCCGGGTTGGGGACCGGTAAAAGTAAGCCCTCCGGTTTGGTCTCTGGTTATTAGAGGAACTCCGGTTTGGTCTCCAGTTATTAGAGGAACTCCAGGTTGGTGTCCGGTTATTAGAGGCACTCCGGGTTGGTGTCCGGTTATTAGAGGCACTCCGGGTTGGTGTCCGGTTATTAGAGGCACTCCGGGTTGGGTTCCGGTTACAGTTAGCCCCTAGGTTTTGGGACGAAGCCTTGACAAAGAAATTAAAGTTCAGCATTATTCATTCCAACATTATGAAAGTGGTTATTGATATTTCATGTGATTATTCGATTAGTAGAATATCCATGTGAATAAGTAAATGGCATTATTTCATTTTACTTTTTCCATACTATGTTGAAGTTCAAGTTTAAAAGGCTTTTGATTTAGTAATGCATTGCCTTAAATGTTTATGCTTATTTTTGAATGTTCCTCTATATTGTTATCCTTACTGGGAATTTGAGCTCACCCCTTTTCTATGTTTTATTTTTCACAGGATGTGAAGAAGTAAGTTATGAATGACCTACAGGGATATTATGAGTGGATAATAGTGTGGGCTATGGAGACATTATGTTGATGTAGTAGTTTTTCACTTTATGATGTAATGTAAAACTTATGAATATATCTAGTGTTTCCAAGGCTACTAAACCAATCGGTTTTCGAGATTTGATATTTCTTGTGATCATGCCAATGTTATGTAATAATGCACCGACTCTGGGTAACTAGGGTCGGGGCGTTACAGTTGGTATCAGAGGAAGTTTAGTACAAACCTTGGAAGCTAGATTTAGATAAACTCTGATTAGAGCACATAGATTTAAGATGGACTTTGAGGATTAGTATAGAATAACTTCCTAGAATTTTGGTATTGTAGAGATTTTGTGAGTTTTTTGAGCAATACATCCCTGTCTGGATACGAGCAGGTAGAGGCGGCTCTGGCACAGATGTACCTAGGGGTAAAACCCGAAAACACCGCTTTGAGCTAGACTCGAACGGGAACTGGTGCACGACAACGGGCCTTGCTGCACTCTTGGTTACGACACTCCCGGGGGATATGCTTAGGATAATTCTCATTTTCTTTACAAACCATTATGAAGGGTTTATGTGGATTTACTTCCTCAAAGGAGAAATTTTTATGATTATGGATTATATCCATAAACTATTTAATTTATGTTATGTGTCTTACAAGTTTGGGATTAGGTATTGTTATTCATAAACTAATCTAGTATATGCCATTGTTTAGAAATGGCGCCCAGTAGAAGGAATGTGAACTCCAGAAATGCACATGATCCAAAGAGAAAGAATGATCATATATTTCATGGTCTTAAGCCATAATTTATAAGAGAAATAGTCTACCATGTATCATCATCATATGAAGAAATAATATCATGTGTTGATAAGATAAGTAAATATTTTACTGAGTCATATGGATTTGAAGGGAAGCAAGAGAAGAAAAGGATGGAAGAGAGAACGATGGATAAAGGGAAGAGGGAAAATAAGAATTTTCCCATATGTGATAATTGTGGGAAGAAACACCCTAGAACTTGTCTGAAAGGAATGAGAGTTTGTTATAAGTGTGGAGGAAAAGGGCACAAAGTACGTGAATGCAAGGGTAAGAAAATGGTTTCAAATGTACAATGCTTCATTTGCAAGGAGTTTGGACACTACGCGAACCTATGTCCCAGTCATCAGACTATGCCGCAAATGATGATATTGGATAATAATCAAGTTATGATACTACCACAGATGAAGAGGAATGATTAGAGTTCTTATGTTGATTATGTCGTTTGAGTGTTGTATCAACAATGCACTTGTTATAATAATTATGGAGTATATAAGGATTGTACTGCAGTACTATTTCATTAAGGACTTGAGATTGTGTGGAACAAAGAAAAGTGACTCAATAGCAGGTTAAAATTTTGGAAAATATATGGTTGAGAGAAAGATAAACCATAATATGGTTCTGATACCGAGGTAGTGATTTTAGAATAATACATGATTTATTTGGATAAATTATATTGGATATTCTTGACTACCTTGAAGCTGATTAATGATTTGTATATTCCACCATTACTGGGGTTTAAAACATTTTTTTGATTGATGAAGTATATCCAGCATTCTATATGGAATAAGGGAGCATGAATGTAATCAATAAGTATTATGGTAATTCAGGATGTTTCAGTGTTTTAAAAGAATACATGATGAAGGTATTAATATGCTATTACGGGGTAAAAAGGATCTACATTAAGTTTAACTTCCTTATAAATATTGGACTGTGAGTTTGGACAGAAGTATTTTGGATAAATTCTAGTTTGAGATTAATTTTTGATTGCCATAAAAGGACAACCCAGAGGTCAGGCAGCAACCCGTCGCGACCGTCAAGGCCGCGAGACTTGAACCTGCAACTGAATGGCGACAAGGGTGTATCACCTACCACTGGCCCACGAGATGTCCTGGATTAAATAATTTAGTTGTTTTTAAAAGATCTGGTAGATGAATTATAAATTCGTTTATTTTGGAACCCTGTACGAATAGTATAAATAGAATTTTTTTACGAGTGAAAGATGAGTTTGTGGTAGATATTTATTAATGGATAAAACTCTAATTATAAAGTAAGTATATCTACTTATGATCTTAGACAATCTCATAAATAAATTCCTCAACATTAAGAAAAGGAACTTAGAACAAAAATTTTGTCCTAGATGGTACCTTAAATCATCACTAATTTATGGCTTTGGGATTGTTGGCCTTTTCATAGCCATGTTCTCTACCACTCTCTATCAGATAATTGATGGTTATATTTCTCTTCCATATCCATATTTTCTTACATGGAACCCTAGTATGTGTTATTTTTGGTAATCTTCATACTTTCCACTCTTTATTTTAAATAGAGGCCTCATTAATTCATTTTTCGATTTGGGATTTCAACTAAGATATTTTGAAACGTCAAAAATGTGTTATCCTAATACCTTATGTTTTGTTGAATCGATGGTATTATAAATCATCGTAGATTGATGAATTTAAGGACCTAAATTTTAAACTTGTTTGTGATTGATGACCTCAATCACTACCTATAAATATTTACTTTTTTCCTCCAATTATATGTCTCCAATTTCCACCAATGTTCTCCTAATCGAGATCATAATTTGGTGGTGACCCTTTCATTTCTCTTTTCCTCATATTAAGACTAAATTTTAGTAACCCAATTTCCGATGTGGGTTTTCCCAAAAAGATATTTTTTATATTCAACCTTTTTTTTCGAAGAACAATTTCAAATTGTGAGGACGCAATTTATTGAAGGAGGGGAGAATGTAACACCCAAAGATTTCATAGTGTGTTATTTCTTCAAAATAATACAATAACTTGCACTACACGCAACACCGAGTTCAAGCACACCATGAATTACCAAACAATCCATTCAAGAGAGGTTATGAATAGTATTAACTAAATTTTAAACATTATATAATCCTTATAATTTTAGAATCCATATTATGAGTTTCTTAGACATAATGTAAGAAACAATTCATTTTCAGTATTGCACTTTTACCAACTTTTAATAGTAAACCCTTTTTAAATACAATATTTTAAACTTTTTGACTAAATGGGGACATCAAAAAAAATTTAAAATGAAACATCCCAAGCTTCCATGGTACGCTTTCCTTTGAATAATACAGTAGCGTGTGTTGTACGCAACTTCGAGTTCTAACACACACCACAACCAATCAAACTAGCCGTTATGAATAGTAATACCTACTTTTTGAAATTATATATATTTTATATTTCAAAATGGACTTAATTTTTGGATTTGGAATATCGAATTTAGCCTAAGGTGAAATTTTGGTACTTTTCGGATAACTTTCATATTTTGATGAATAGTGAAAATTACTAAATTTTAATTAAAAACAACTTTTTTAATCAAAATAATTAATAGTGATAAATTATGAATTTGAGTGGTTTTAAATTATATTTAGAATATATTTTTACCATTTAATATAATGTTGGTCATTGGACCTAATTTTACAATTAAACCGAACATAAACAAGTGTCAACCTTTTGATAGTTATTATCTCTTAAAAACACGCTTTTTGTTTTGATAGCGGGAATTAATTTTAAATTAATTTCTGCCACTTCTGTGTTTTGAATTTAGAAAAATGGATTCCATATTTGGAATCAGGATTTTCAAATTGTGTAAATAGGTAACTTTTATTTTTAGACATTTTGAATAATTACTGCGGTAAATATTTTATTTACCATGGTTAAGGGTAAATCCGGTAAATAAGGGTTAAAAAAATAATATTATAATAATACTAAATTACCCTAAAACGTGTCCTAGACTTAGTTTTTGATACATGTTCGACCATAGGCATCTTTGGGTCGATTTTGGGACCCCATGGTGCCACTTGTAGGTGATAGGGACACTTTATTTTAATTAAGTTAAAATGAATAAAAAAATGATACAAGCATAGATCTTTTAGAAAAACAATTTTTAAATAGGGTTATATATGTTGGATTTTAGATTATAAATATTCATTATAAAGATAAAAAGATTTCCTACATAATGATACTTTATTTATAATTTTTAGACATTAAATAATTTAATTTATTTATGACACAATGATGATGAATTTATTACTATAATAGTGAAAAATTAAAATAATTGATATTATAAATACCCAAATAAATATAATATGAAACTTTTAATGAATTAAAATAATTTTATAGGATAATATGATATACTAGGAGTGATTTAATTGACTTTTTTCGAAGTAATCAATCTGTTATGAGTTTCACAAAAATCAACTATTGAATAGTGTCAAAATTGACATAAAAGAGTTCTTAAAACAAATATTATATTATTAATTGATATTAAATTTCTAAAAATCTAAGTTTCGGCCAAGAGACTTATATCATGATAGTTTCATCATTAATGGACCACTTGGGGGTCTTTTGGAAGTATATAGTAAGTTTATTAACCATATTATATAAAAATACAAAGAGACATTGTAAAAGTGAAACTAATTAACTTAGAGTTAATACTTAAAGATAAGGTTAATATAAGTACCCAAACCGTTCTAAATTCTATTGGATGAGTTTTTTTCGACCCATAACCAACTTAAAATTTAAATAATCAACTTTGGAGCCATTAGAAACCGAATATGAATTTATTATAAACTAATATTTCTAGCTTTTCCAAAGGTGCCCCTCACCCCTCTTATAAAAGGGAACTCCTCATTCTCATTTCTTCACACCTTCAAAGCCTTTTGGTTCGGCCAAACTCTGCCCAAATACTCTCAAAACATCCCTCAATACAACTTAGAGGCCTTAGTTCGATCCTAAATCCAACCTAAGGAGCTCTTTTGATCAAATCAAAAGGAAGAACCCGAAGAAGAGGTAATGATTTCACCACCCTTTTCCAAGTTCCTTTCTTCTTCCACTTCTTCTTCCTTTGTTTTTACCATTATAAAATAATAACTCCAGTATCATATATATACTGTGATGTTATTATAAATATGGTACAACCATATTCAGTATTCTATCCACCCTTTGAATAACATGTCACCATACGTGCGTACGTACGGCTTACCGTCTCCACGTCGTGGTGTAATTGTTATTCAATATATTATTATTTGGATGGGTATAATAATGATATGTAACTCATGTAAATAATAAATATAACATTTTAATGATTCTTTATATATTATATAACAATCATTTATATATTATTTTAATATCAAAAAAATGATATTGTCGCTCGTGCGTACGTACGGACTACCGTCTCCACGAACGCGATGAGATTCATTCTCCATCGTATCCATTAAAGTATAATTATCATTTTATGATTTAAAAATGATGTTTAAGGACTTTATATCATTATGTATATGAATAAGATACAACCTATCCATAACAAACACGGCTTATGTAACAAAACATATAAAAGAAAACGAGTAAGTTAACACCCGAAACGACGATAATTCAAAGATATTATTAACAAATCAATGTTAAAAGATCATATATGATATTAATATATATGATTATTGTATAATTTAATAACAATTGTTTCACCATTATACAGGAGGTTAACCTACCCCAACCAAGGAAAAGTACAAGGTAAGGGGTTTTCATCTCACTCCTTATTCCCGTGAGATTCATGTCATATTGCCACCATTACCTTTTGTGTGGTGTATGTACTGCCCATAATTATATTCTTTGTGTAATACACTCTAATTTATGTGTATTTACATATTCATTGTATGATACCTCTTTCATGGGTTGTATGTTTCATAAGTTACCAAATTGGTTAGGGTTATTTCGCAATCTCTTCATTATCCGAGGTTGTTTATACGTAATAATCTACTGGGATCTCTTTATCATCCAAATCCATGTTTCTTAAAAATGAATTTCAAAACATTTTTAATATTTACTAGAATATGGGTTAAAGTCATTTATACCCTTGTTTTACTTTTTATAAGAGGTTTATAAAGGAACCTTTCCGTAGTTTTCCAAACAAGGTGCTTTTTAACCTTTTCGACAAAAATTAAGGTAAGAATGTTTTTTTAACTTATACGGCGGGTGCGGCTATTTTCCGCCGTTATAAAATCGTCGAATCTTCCCTTAAAAGATAATAAGAATATTTTAAAAAAAATGTTTTATTTCATAAATATAAGACTCTTAAATTATTTCAAAATAGAAAGAGATGTTTTTCTAAAATAGTCTTTATTTCATCTATGTCAACATCCTTTGATGGATTTTAAGCTTATTTGAAGTTGATTTATTATGATACAAAACATCCATATTTTATTGAAGGTTTTGTGATATTTTTGACTGTGGATAAGTTATTCTTATGCCACTCATGGTTTTTGTTTAGAGTATTGACATTTCATAAGTTATTTGTAATCCGAATGTTTATGTTATATTTCAACCTTTCATTCAGATGAATGTGTTAGACAAGTATGTTCCGGGTTGGGGACCGGTAAAAGTAAGCCCTCCGGTTTGGTCTCCGGTTATTAGAGGAACTCTGGTTTGGTCTCCGATTATTAGAGGAACTCCGGGTTGGTGTCCGGTTATTAGAGGCACTCCGGGTTGGTGTCCGGTTATTAGAGGCACTCCGGGTTGGGTTCCGGTTACAGTTAGCCCCTAGGTCTTGGGACGAGGCCTTGATAAAGAAATTAAAGTTCAGAATTATTCATTACAACATTATGAAAGTGGTTATTGATATTGCATGTGATTATTCGATTAGTAGAATATCCATGTGAATAAGTAAATGGCATTATTTCATTTTACTTTTTCCATACTATGTTGAAGTTCAAGTTTAAAAGGCTTTTGTTTTAGTAATGCATTGCCTTAAATGTTTATGCTTATTTTTGAATGTTCCTCTATATTGTTATCCTTACTGGGCATTTGAGCTCACCCCTTTTCTATGTTTTATTTTTCCCAGGATGTGAAGAAGTAAGTTATGAATGACCTGCAGGGATATTATGAGTGGATAATAGTGTGGACTATGGAGACATTATGTTGATGTAGTAGTTTTTCACTTTATGATGTAATGTAAAAATTATGAATATATCTAGTGTTTCCAAGTCTACTAAACCAATCGGTCTTTCGAGATTTGATCTTTCTTGTGATCATGCCAATGTTATGTAATAATGCACCGACTCTAGGTAACTAGGGTCGGGGCGTTACACAAGTTCAAATCCTTTTGGGAGAAAATATAGTCCAATCTTTTATATTCAGAATAAACCAAAAAATTATCCCCAAAAAGATAGTGATTCCATGTATTTAAGGCATGACTCTCCACTGCTAAATCTAGTTCATGGGTTATTCTCATTTATTCAGAGTTGGCGGGAACCATACACCACCACATGGTCATTCTATATTATCACACACCTAATACCCATACATGAGGCATCTCAATATACCACATAGACCCTTCCAAATTATGGAAAGATCAACATAGTAGTGGTATTCAATCACCTCTTTATCTCCTTGAAGGAACCCTGACACTCTAGGATCCATTCAAACTTCACCCCCTTCTGGGTGAACATTTTCATGGGAGAAGAAAGCTCAGAGAATTATGGAACAAATCAACTATAATATCCTACCAAGCCTAGAAAGATTCTAATCTTGAAAACATTATTCGATTATTCCCATGACATGACTGTATTGATTTTCTTAGGGTCCATCATTACCCCTTATTCTAAAATTACATGACTCGTGAAGCATCACCTCTCTGATCTAGAATGTGAACCTTGAAAATTTTTCATAGAGGTGATGGTCTTGAAGAGTTCCCAAAACAATTCTCAAATGTCATTCATGTTCTTCCTCAAATTTAGAGTAAAGAAGGATGTTATCCATGAACACCATAATGAAGGATTAAAGATACTAGTGGAACACCCTATTCATAAGAACCATAAAAATGATTGGGTATTTTTCAATCCAAAAGGCATGACTAAATACTCAAAAATGATCATACCTGCTTTGGAAAATCTGTTTTCAGAACATCCACCTCTCTAAATATAACTTGTCGATAAACAGAATGCAAGTCAATCATATAGAACCACCTTTCCCATTTAATATTATCAAACAATTCATCAATAAGTGGAAAAGGGTATTTTTTTATTGATGGTTTCCTTATTCAACTTATGGTAATATGTGCACAATCGGAGGGACCCATCAGCCTTTTTCACAAATAGGACTGGGGTGACCCAAGGTGAGACGCTAGGATAAATGAATCTTTTGGATTCCAAATCACCGATTTGTACCTTTAATTCCCATAAATCATTGGGGGACATACAATATGATGGAAGATATATCATCTATGTTTCCAGTGTCAATTATATAGAGAACTCAATGTCTCACTCTAGAGTAAATCCTGAAAAATCATCTGGAAATAAATTTGGGAACTCATCCACCATAAAAGGTAATCCACTCTTAGGAACACCACCATCATCCTCCCATGTGAGCGAAGATAACTGAAAATGAGACTGCCTAACTTTGGAAGTGGAGGTCCAGCATGACCCAACTGAGGATCCAATTCACTATGAAAAACTTGGATACTCTCATCAAGTTCCATAAAACTCACTCTCCACCTATAACAATCGGTGTGTGTCTGCAAGTGCACCATCCAATCCATATTGACGATTACATAAAAGAGGTCCATTTACAAAATTATGAGATCCTATTCTATCTTGACCCCTAACATGGTGAGTGCACAAGACAAACACCTGAAACCCTAAATTTTATTTTTACCCAAAAACATTACTAATTCCATTGAATATGGAATAATCTTGGTTGGTAAACCCAAAGAATCCACAAGACGGAGAGAGATAAATGAAACAAAATCACTGGTATCAAACAAAATAATAGCCAAGGATGATGAAATAAAAATAGTACCTCAGACTATCTTAGGTCCCATCTTGGACCCCATTGGTTCTTATTCCATAACATGAATATGCTTCATCTCAGCCTGATCCTAATAATGACCACTAGGTTCTGGCTCTGTCCTAAATTGACTCTACCTAGAATATAATCTCATCCTACACCATGACCACCAAATTGATATCCCACTATCCTGGATGGCTCTAACTAGGATTACATCTCCCTAGAATCCATATATCATTCTCCACTCTAATAATAATGTGTGGATCTATAGAATTTATGCAAGTTCCCCCATCGTTCCACATCGGTGACAAGTTTTGGGACGATATGTGCACACAAGTCATATGTACCTTGCCTTCCCACACTAGTGGCACACAAAAAAAACCCTTCATATAAATCCGTGGATGAATTATAATGGGAAGGATGGCATGAACAACCACCTCCCTTCTTCTCCTACTCATCATGCTTCCTCTTCTTTTCTAACAAGCTACCACTGCCCACAGCAGACACTGATCCCTGAAAACTAGGTGGGTTGTTGCGATCAATATCCACCATCATGGAATGATAAACCACCTCTTTATTGGTATTTAGTTTTAATAGGAAGAAATGAGATCGAATTTTTGGCCACAACCCCTTCTTAGACCTATAAGACATCATTTTCTTGTTGGAAACAAGCTTGGGTACATACCAAACCAACTCAGTTAAGAGATTATCATACTACATCACAATCCATTCTCCCTGGGTAAGATCCATAAACTCATGAGATCTGGCTTAGGTCAATACCTCAGGATAGTAATTCTCATTTAAAATGTCCTTGAAGTATTTCAAACCCATCTGCTTGTGCTTTCTAGCTTGCACCACTGAGTCCTACCACTTTGGACTGGGACCTTCTAACATGAATGAGGCACATTTAACCTTAAAATCCTTAGGAGTATCGAGGAACCTGATCATCTGTTCTATATTATCAAGACACTCTTCTACTTCTTGAGGTTTTTTGTTTCCTAAAAAATAAGGAGGATTTTTTTTAGAAACTCTTGAGCATTGTCCTTTATAGGACCCATTTCATCTTCTCTAACTAAAATAGGACCAAAACCCACTCCTTACCCCCAAATCATGGATAACCCAAACCATAGCTTCCACGAGTCTCTGATTAATTGGTGAGGGATAACTCTCTTTGGCCTCTTCCCATAGCTTTACATGAAGTCTATGGGGAGAAATTTTTCTATAATAAGCAATAACCAGAAGAAAACCATCAATACAACCATTCTAAAAATTTTCAGCAACATTAAGAAATACCAAAATTCTATAAATCCAAACAAATAAAATCCATCACAATAAAATGAAAAATAAACCACTCCACCTCCACCCAGTGTCCATATACAGTCTTCATCCTATACATATCACCTGGAGGAGAAGTAAAACAAAATCCCAACGTCCCATGGCGACTTGAGTTATGTCACGAGGTGTGTTGGCCAAGCACCCTACTCGAAACTAGAACTTCAATCCTAATAATCATAAATCCTATCTATCTAAACTCATCCTCAAAATAATGTGACCCAAAGAGTTTAACCTTCTCTGATACCATTTTTTCACAAACCAAGACGGTGTTTCATTCAACCCGACACCCGACCCAATTCATGGCATGGCCAAAAGGGCATTTCCGATCCCCATGGTATGGAAACAAGTGCTTGGGTATCAACAACATAACATGGAAATGATTTCAACCAATATTATAATCACAAAAAAACCATAATGATAAACATCACAAGGATGTAAAAACAAAACAAAACATAGCATAATAATTTTCATATTCAAGTTTATAGCTTTAAACAAAACCCAAAAAAAGAACTAAAAAATGGGACAACAATACTAACCAAAAACTCCATGTAACATGAGTATCCTCATCCTTAAGACACCACCACAAAAACATGAAAGAGAATACCACTAGAAACCTGAACCACCACCACGATACATCTTTCCTTTTCCTGATTCAAACATAACCAAGTCTATATACACCCAAATGTATGTGTAGGGTGTGAGCTAAATCCTAGTAGGATCTCACCCTAAATAAAAGATTACATTCCATAAAATTAAACAAAAAATTAACATACACGTTTCCTTTAAAACATTTGAAGTGTGTCTAGGAAAACATTTTAAGGAAAACTATTTTAAAGGGAAGTACTTCAAAAGGAAAACAATTTCAAAAGGAAATCGCTTTTCTCAAACAATATTTCTTTAAGATGAAATATAATCATGGTACATCGTATACCGACACATGGAACCACATCATAAGAGATCACTAATTCATAGGAAATCCCTATAGGCTCTAGCTCTAGTGGGACACTAGGTACATCGTATCTTAGTGAAACATGGTATAGTAACCACACCAATAGTATTCAAATGCATGAGCCACTAGAGAGAAGCAACATCCAAAATTCTAGTGGTCTCCAACCATCATAGTTTATTTAGAGTTATATCTTCAATCTTTCTAGATGAATCTGGGATAATCCACTTCCAATTCAACTAGCGTACTAGTCCTAGTATGTCTACCTAGACACCTAGGATTCCCTTCATGCTCAATTTTTATTTCATATGACATGTAGGTAACCACATTCACATACACACACAAGAAAGATTAATACACATATGAAACCAACATTTATTATAAGCAAAACCTTTTCAAAATTCATACGCACAACAAATAAATTTTAAAACATTCTTTTCACCACTTACAACTTTTATTAAACCACTTGCACAATTTATAAAACACAATTAAGGAATTAAATATGGGTTCACACATGAAACACTACCCATTTCATTTGGAAAAACATTCTTCAAACCCTACTCACCCAAAATCCTTTTGAAAACTCATTTTGAAAAACAAATATTCTATAGAATATATTTAAATACTCAAGAAAGCATATTAAAATCATCCAAAAATGTTAAAACATGGAATCACCTACCTCAAGCTTAGAAACTTATATAATCTAATGGAAAACCACAACCTCACCTCAAGAAAACCTAATAAAGGCAAGATCAAACCAAAAACATCAATATTGAACCCTAAAAATCAAGGTCTTATACTAAATAGGTCACCCAAACCACTGGATATATGAAACCCCAAGAAAAAAGAGTAGAAACCCAAGAAATAAGGGATAAATCAAGAAAAATGGTACTTACTTGGAGAATCTTGGAGAAATCCCACCAAAATGGTGGTCCAAGGGAGAAAGGAGGAGGGTTAGAGGAACTTAGGGATAGAAATACCTATTGGGGAAGAATATGGGTTATTTTGGGTTAAATCCCAAGAGGAAACATTTGGTATTTTAAAATTTTTAATGACCTGGAAAAATCGCATGGTGTACCTGAACAGTTTTCCAAATTGTGTGGAAATCATGAACCCCTTACTATCTAAGTAGGACATACTGCACGGTTATCCCTTATGGTTTACAAACCATGCACTAATTGTGTGATTATCCACTTCTCAAAAACACCACTTGAGCACAAGGTTACCTGGGAAAGGGAGAATAGTTTTCCAACCCATGCTCCAACCATGTGCCACCTTCTATTTACCCAAATTTTCTCATTTTTCTCAAAAAACTCAAAGAAACCCCAAGGGAAAAATGAAAAACCAAAATTAAATTGAAAAATAACTCAAAATGAAACTATGGGTGTAAAATTTACACCATTTTTCATATGGATATTGAAAATTTTCGATTTCAATGCTTGAGTGGAAACTTTTTTTATAGGAGAATTCAACAAGTGGAATATGTTGGTCCAAACTCCCTTGAAAATCAAGTGATCTAGCCCATAACATGTCTTCAAATATATGGATAGTACTCTCAGACTTCCCATAAATTTGAGGATGATAGGTTGTTCTTAGGTTTACTTCTATATTCATATATTTTTTAAGGCTCCTATATAATTTAAAATTAAATCTTGGATCTCAGTTAGAAATAATCAACAATGGTACTCCATAGAGTCTCACTACCTCATAAATATAGAGGCAATATAGGTGTTCCAGGGAGAAATCATCTCTTATGGTAATAAAATGGGTTGAACTTTTTAGTCTATCGATGATTAACGATATATCATTTTTACCATTGTAAGTCCCTCAAAAGGCATGTGAAAAATTCCATAGTGATTTTATGCCACTTACATATAGGTATGGGTAGTGATTGTAATACCCCTTTAGGAATTTGTCTTCATGACTTCACTTGTTGAAATACCAAGAACCTTTAAATATAATCTACAATCTATCTCTTAATATTATCCTACCAATAGTGATGATTATAGGTTCCGGGCGCAGCGAAAGTGCGTTGGTGGGTGTACCCAACTTTAATTTTTCCGTTAACAACGATCAATCTCAGATCTGTCATGATAATAAAATGTCAGATTTTCAGAATAGAACGTAGAACTAAAGAAAGGAAGGGAGTCCCGGAACCATAGAGAGGATCATCATATGTTGGTTATAATTAATTTAATTAAAAGAACAAGAATTACATTCATGTAATTCTCTCTCCGTTGATGTTTCTGGTCATGATCCAATGTGATATGTCATTGCGTCATAGAATCCAAGTGTAGGATTCCCCTAGAGGTGATCCACACATTATCCATGTATCTTTGAATGTTGCCGAATGGATCTTAGGGTGCTAGCATGGAAGAGCCTTTGCTTGTAATGTCCGCCTTCAATCTCCTTGAGAGTCGCTTGCAAAGCGCTCTCCTTGATCCATTAGAGGAGGATCTCTCTTGTAGCTTGAGAGCATTCTTGTAAGAAAATTATTCCCTCTTGGATTGAGATATTTCTCAAGATATGTTGTTCACAACCCCCAAAAATGTCTAGGCTAATGAGAATTATATAATTGAGATTTTAATTACTTAGAATAATAAAATTAATTAATTACCCTAAATCATTTATTCATTTCATTTAATTCTTAATAAGACCCCATGTCTAATAATAACAGTTGATTGTTATTATTACTTAACATGTGCCCAGTGAATTATACCTAATATTATTTAATTAAATAAATAATATTATTTCTCACAAATCCCAAGAAATATTACATAGCGTGTATATTAATATACATGGAATGCACTTTTGTTTTTCAATTTTCTTTATTTCCTTCACCACATTTATTAGACCTTGAATAATGGCTATTTATTTCTCAAATAAATATCACTGCATTACTCACTAATAAATATATAATTTCCCCCATAATATATTCTCTTGAATAACTAGTGTTGAAATAAATGTGAACAGGCATCCTTGAATAATTATTAAACCACAATCACGAATAATATTTATTCAACTTTTTTAATTAATATTTGCTTGAGATACTTAGACACACTTAGTGTGTGACCCTCTAGGCCTCTTTCTCAGTGGAATTAGGCGGATCCTACCTAAAGTCCACAGTTAGCATCTAGAAACACGTCAAGGCACTCATAGAGGAGTAAGTTAACACCACAATGGCATGTCACCTCGTACGAATTCTTACCATGTAATGTAATACCTTTCTATAGATATCTTGAATCAATTGGGTTGCATCCTAGAGCCATCAACCCATGTGATCGATTCTTCCTTCATTGACTTTCCAAAATTGAACTCTCCCATTCCTTACCATGTTCGTGGATTTATTTAGGCTATATCAATTCCATCAAAGGGCTTGAGATATCTACTTTCATTATGAAACATAAGGGAAAAATATTTTCTCACATTATCTATCAAAGGGCCTGAGATATATACTCTTTACGCACCCAACATATCCAACCTCACTAGGAGCAGTGTGTCGTCACAGTTTTTTTCAATACATCTAAGTGTGCGAGTTGTAATACCCATTTATAATAATCTTAAATTATAAGGACCAATACACATGTCTACAGATAGGAACATCCAATGACACTATAAAATGTGTATTTCCTGCTGGCGGGTCTCGTTCTCATAATATACTCCTGGATATTACCAAGGGTGCACACTATGAGAATATACCTCAAAGTTTTATGATTCCTCACCCCTAATGGCCTGTATTATTTTTTTCCCTCAAATAACATCATTCGGACATAGAACATATATTCAAGAATAGTGTTATGGTACTTATGGGTTCTCATCAGAGCAGGGATATGTTGTGAACCTTTAATGCAATAGCTATTCTCATAACATTATCACATGAATTGTAATGTAGAAGAACAATCAAGATGTGATAATGTATTTATTAATGAATAAATTACAAAGTAGTTATTTCTAGGCCACAAACTCCAACAGACCCCCACTTGGACTAGAGCCAACTGCTAACAACATTTAACCCGCTAGCTATATTATGATATTTATACTTCTGTTGAGATAGGCCTTTAGTCATGGGGTCCACAACATTCTCTTATTTGGACACTTTTCTCACTGCAAATTCTCACCTTTGATATAAATCCCTCAATAGGTGATACTTTCAGAGAATGTGCTTTTTCCGTTGATGTGACCTTAGTTCTTTTGCAAGAGCCACCACTGCAGTACTGTCACAATACAATGTGATAGGATCTTTGCTACTAGGCACCGCATAAAGATCCTAGAAAAGGTTATGAATCTAGACGGATTCCTTGGATTCATCAGAAGCCGCTATATATTCAGACTCCACTGTAGAATCGGCAACAACTCGCTGCTTTGAAGTCTTCTAGCTCGCAGCTCCTCCGTTGAGACAGAAAATATATCCTGATTGCAACTTCAGATTGTTTTGATCTGTATAAAAATAGCATTAGCATACCCTCTGATAAAAATCTCTTCATCTCCTCCATACACCAGGAACATATCTTTAGTTCTTATTATATACTTAAGGATAGTCTTAACAGCAGTCCAATGATGTTCTCTTGGATCTGCTTGATATCTGCCTACCATGCTTAGTGCATAGGCAATATCAAGCCTGGTACATAACATGGCATACATGATGGATCCTATATCCAAGTCATATGGTATCTTACTCATATTATCTTTCTCTTGTTTTGTCTAAGGACTCATTCTCTTAGAAAGATGTAGGCTATGTGACACTGGAACCAATCCCCTCTTGGATGGTTCCATACTAAATCTCTTTAGTATCTGGTTAATGTATGTACCCTGACTTAGTCCAAGAAACCTCTTGGATCTATCGCGAATGATCTTGATCCCTATAATGTAGGATTCTTCACCTAAGTCCTTCATGTAGAAACACTTGTTCAACTAGTCCTTAACTTACTGTAAGACTGGTACATCATTTCCAATAATTAATATTTCGTCAACATATACTACTAGGATAATGACTGAATTCCCATTAAACTGCTTATAAGAACATGGCTCACATTCACTCTTAATGAAACCAAATTCCTTTATGGATTCATCAAATTGAATTTTATATGACCTGGATTATTTCTTTAATCTATAAATGGATTTCTGCAACTTGAAAACCCATTTGGCTTCACATGGTGTCACAAAACCTTCTGGTTATGTCATATAGACATCTACCTGAAGGTTCCTGTTAAGGAATGTTATTTTGACATACATCTTCCAAATCTCATAGTCATGGTAAGCTGCTATGGAAAGTATGATTCTTATGGATTTAAACATGGAAACTAATGAGAAGGTTTCATCATATTCAATTCCTTGGCGATGTCTAAATCCTTTAGCCACTATCCTTTCTTTATAGGTTCTAACATGACCTTCCATGTCCAACTTTCTCTTGAATACCCATTTGCATCCAACAGGCTTTACATCAATTGGCTCATTGACCAGAACCCAGACTTGGTTCTGATACATGGAATCCATCTTAGAATTCATAGCTTCTACCCATCTTGTATCTTCTGATATTTTTACTTATTACTTGCAGGAGAGAAGTTCTTAATTGTCCAATAATAATTATTCACCATCCTTGGTGACTAGGAAACCAAATCTTTCTAGTTACCTTACCTATCTTGAGATCCTATGCAGTACTTGTGTTTATGGAACCTTTTCCATGGGGACCTGTGGAACTTATTACTGTACCAACTCCTATGTATCTCAATCATCAACTTCATCGAAGTAAATATTTCTCCCACTATCCTTTTTTAGGATGTGATCCCTCTCAAGAAAGACAGCTTTTCTGGTGACAACCACTTTCCTATCTGAAGGGTTATATAGGTAATATCCTTTCATTTCCTTAGGATATCCTATATAGATACACCTTGTGCCCTGGGGTTCTAGTTTTTTTCCTGAGAAGGACTTAAAAAACACCTCACATCCCCATACACATGTGTGCAACAAAATGGGTTTCTTTCCATTCCATAACTTGGATGGAATTCCATTTTCCGCCTTAGTTAGTACTTGGTTCAATGTGTATATTTCAGTTTGTAATGAATATCCCTAAAAGGATAATGGAAGATCTATATGACTCATCATCAACCTCGCCATTTCCAACAAGGTGTAGTTCCTCTTTTCACTAACACCATTCCACTATGGTGTATAAGGATGAGTGAGCTGATATAGAATCTCAGACTCCCATAGAAGATCGATGAACTCTTGGTTTAGATATTCTCCACCTAGATCCGATAAAAGTTTCTTTATCTTATTACTAAGCTGATTCTCTACTTCATTATTGAATTCCTTAAATTTCTCTAAGTACTCTGACTTATACCTCATTAAGTAAACATATCCATATCTACTCAAATAATCATTAAAAGTAATGAAGTAAGAATATAAACCTCTATCTTCTACTGGAAATGGTCCACACACATCTGTGTTCACCAATCTTAGAAGCTCTATGACCCTTTCACCCTGTCCACTGAAAGGCCTCTTGGTCATTTTACCTTGTAAATAAGCATGACATCTATTAAGTGTTTTTAGCTCAGTAGAGTCTAAATAACCATCTTGGAAGATATTTTTCAAGAACTTCTTGTTTACATGACCGAGATAGTGATACCACAACTGGGTAATGTGTGATTCATGTGAGTTTGTTTTGTTATCAATTTCCAACACTTGGTTTTCATAATTTAATACATAATAACCATTATTTAAATGTGTCATACCATAACATATGTTATTCTTAGAAAATAAACAACCCTAATTTCCAAAATTGAAAATAAATGCATCCATATCCAAACATGATATAGAAATTATGTTCTTGGTAACACTAGTCACATAATAATAGTTATGTAAAACCAAAATCGTCCCAGTTGGCAATGAGATATAGTAATCGCCAATGGACAATGCAGCCATCCTCACACCATTAGCATCTCGAAGATCCACCTATCCTTTGGAAATCTTTATAAATCTATATGGTTCTTGAATTTGAATACATATGTGATCCCCACAAGCTGTATCTAATACCCAATGTGTAGAAATGAAAAGATTACACTCGATAACGAATGCACCTTTAGTTTCCCAATGTTTTTGGGTTCAGTTCCTCTTCCAGTGGGGTGGATTCCCACATGAAAAACATATTGCCTCCCATTCCTTACCCTAACTCTAGATCTTTCCCTTCTTGGAGGGATGGTGCTCAGGGGATTCATATCGTTTATGAATCCTTGGCCCCTTTTCCTTATTTTTCATTTTCTTATTCACCATAAAGACTATGGGTTTTTCATGCCTCATGTTCTTATCTACCTGGAGAATTAAGTTTATAATTTCCAATATAATCTTCTCATTGTTGTTCATGTTGTAGTTGACAGTAAATATAGATAAGGTCTTGGGTAGTGATGATAGGATGAGATCTGTATGTAACTCATCCGGGAACTTAATCCCTAAGATGTCTAGGAATTTAATGTAGCCAATAAACTTGAATACATGAGTCCCATCTAGCACAGACTCTCCAAGATTTAGTTATAAACAAAGCGTTGTAGATCGCATATATCTCCTGTCTCTCCTTCTCTTGATAGAGATCCTTAAGGTGAGACATCATGCTATATGCGTCCATGTTTTCATGTTGCTTCAAGAGCTCATTATACATGGATGATAGAATGAAACATTGTACATCTGTGGAATCATCCATATGTTTCATATAGAGAGATAGTTCCTCATCACTGGCCTCTTTTCCAGGAACAACTGGAATAGGATTCTCCAACACATACAATTTTATCTCGTGGAGAAGGATGACGCATAAACGCCTCTTCCATTCCTGGAAATTGGTGTCAGTGAGAAGGTTTTCCTTCTCAAGTATGGTTCGTAATGATATGTTTTAATTCATTTTTCTTTCCATTTATATGAATTAATATGAGCAAAGGTTTAGTATTTTATCATGATAAAACTGAGACGGATAAATAATTTAATACTTATTAGTCTCCCGCTATTTTATTTAAATCCAATAACCCTCACCATTAACTTCAAAATATTTTATTTTTTGAATATTCTAGTAGAAAGGATCCATATTTACCTTTTCATTACCCCAACTATGGTTGGTCAAGAAACTTGAAGGGTTTTAGGTAGGAATTCTAAATGTCAACTGCATTAACTCGCAGCTCCTTGATCCACTGAGTGGACTCCCCAGTCCCGAAATCCTTTTATTTTGGATTTCCTAAACCTTTGCCTCTTGGTCACACCAAGTCCTATTGTGGCATTAAACCCTTGATGTGAACCAAGTCAAGTCAACCCAAAACCTTGAATTAGAATTCCCCGATAATTAAAATCACCCCAACTAGGGTTGGTCAGGCACTTTGAACTATGGTTCGCTTCGAACCAAGATTATGGAAGGTTATACCGACTTAATATTTTCTTTGAGGGATTTTATCCTTATATGTAAATTTTAATTTTATTATCTTTTATTACATGATTTTTAATATTAATTGGGATATAATTAACTGATTAACTATGTCTAAGATAATATTTATGCATAAGCCGGACTTATTTTAGCTCCATCTTGCATGCTTGTTTAATTCATTAATTGTGTGATCGTGACAACACACCCACAATAAATAAACCATGAAACTGACACAAATAAAATAAATGGTATGATCATGAGCTTGTTCTATTGGTCAGTTTATCTAGCGGTTGATAAACTAATCCAAGACCTAGGGGAGAAACACCTTGAACCTTTTGGGTTCGTGTTTACAAATTTCCATCTGTCCACCTTTTTATCTCCTTGGATTGGTTTCACCTTGACTCCTAACTTGAGTCGCCTCCACTATCTTGGTATCTCCATCCATTACATATGCTTTTATCTCACTCGTGGGTGAGGGGAAAATGGGGTTTTACATAAAAGAAATCTTGGGAACATAGACCCTATATGTTAATGAGAAGGCTCACAGGCCAACAAATTTAATTTAAATAAATAAATTAAAAGAAACCATTCACATACCAAGGTCTTGATCTAGATCATGATCATCCATACATGCAATGATATTTATGTATAAATAAAACTAGCATTCAATTTTTTAATAGTTCTTGTTTAAGATAAATCACGCTCGAATCAATTAATTATCTTTAATTAATCAATCCTTTTATCTTAAACCCTTTTTCTGAATTTCCTTAAGATTATCATCCCTCATAATTTTAAACATATAAATTAATTTAAAATTATCTTTGTACGTAACTTGTACCTTATAGGAAACCCAGTAAATTCCCATTTATAACTACCCAATGAGTACAAATTAACATTATGTAAATGTTAAATTAAACACATATATATAAAACACCTATCATGTGTTGTGCCTCAGCTTTATGCTCGAACTATGGTACATGTCTCAAGGGTTTGTATAATATAATAATAAATTTTAATAAATCTATGTAATTTGGATGAGTACATGGCATATAGTTCTGACTACACGGCGTGTACTTTTGTTCACCATCCATCTGAAGCACATTCCCATGGACACAGCGTGTAGATGTACTTCAAAAATCTTCAGAGTACATGGTGTGTTCAATGGGACACACATTGTGTAGTATCCGTGTTACACAGTTTCCAACCGGTCAAGTCATGTATGGGGTACATGGTCCAACCCTAACCTGAAGGGACTACATGCCATGTTTAGTGCTCCACACAGCATGTAATCCAGAAATTGTGTACCACTTGTTCCTGGTGAACACATGGAGTGTTAAAGACTTAGATAAAATTCAATGACATGGCCTAGTTTGGTAGACCATCCTGGTGCATCAAACCTATAATACAGAGTCTGTACATCCGAATACACATCGTATGTTCTGGTGTTGTACGTATAGAAATGTTTTTCACCTCCAGATGAGATCCTCTATTTTATTTTAATCAAAATTAAAAGAAAAATCATTTCTGTAAGGTGAATGAGAAACAAAATAAAAGGAATAGATCTCGAGATTCAAATTTATATAATGATTAACTTGAATTGGAACAACTAAATTATTAAATGCATAAATCACCAATGAAAAACTAAATAATTATAATCAATGATATGATCCCTCTGATACCACTTTTAGGTTCTGAGCACAGCAGAAGTGCATTGGTGGGTGTACCCAACTTTAATTTTTCTATTAACAACGATAAATACAAGATCCATCATGATAATAAAATTCCAGATCATCGAAATAGAAAGTAGAACGAAATAAAGAAATGGAGTCCTGGAACCATAGAGAGAATCATCATATTTTGGTTATAATTAATTTAATTAAAAGGACAAGAATTACCTTGATGGAATTCTCTCTCTGTTGATGTTTCCGGTCACGATCTGATGTGATCCGCCATTGCGTCATAGAATCCAAGAGTAGGATTCCTATAGGGGTGATCCACACATTATCCACATATCTCTAGATGTTTCCAAAGGTATCTCTGGGTTCTACCATGGAATATCCTTCTCTTGAGATTTCCACCTTCGATTGCCTTGAGATCTGCTTGCAAAGCACTTTCCTTGATCCGGTGGAGGAGGATCTCTCTCGTAGATTGAGAGCATTCTTGGAAGAAAATAATTCTCTCTTGTCTTGAGATCTTTCTATAGATATTTTGTGAACAACACCCAAAAATGTCTAGGCTAATGACAATTATATAATTGGGATTTTTATTACTTAGAATAATAAAATGAATTAATTACCTGAAAGCATTTATTCATTTCATTTAATTCTTAGTAAGACCCCATGTCTAATAATAATAGTTTATTATTATTATTACTTGACATGCACCCAGTGAATTACACCTAATATTATTTAATTAAATAAATAATATTATATTTCACAAATCCCTAGAAAAATTACACGGTATGTATATTAATATACATGGCGTGTACTTTTTTTTCATTTTCTTTATTTTCTCCACCGCATTTATTAGACCTTGAATAATGGATATTTATTTATCAAATAAGTATCACTGAATTACTTGCTAATAAATATATTATTTCACCAACAATATATTCTCTCAAATAATTGGTGTCGAAATAAATGTGATCAGGCATCCTTGAATAATTATTAAACCACAATCGGGAATAATCTTTATTCAACTTGTTAAATTGATATTTAACTAAAATACTTGGGCACACTTAGTGTGTGACCCTCTTGGCCTCTTTCTCAATGGAATTAGGTGGATCCTGCCTAAATTCCAAGGTTAGCGTCTAGAAACACACCAAGGCACCCATAGAGAATGAAGTTAACGCCACAATGATATGTCACCTCCTACGAACTATTACCCTGTAATGTAATCCCTTTGTCTCGATATCTCTAATCAAGTGGGTTGCATCCTAGTGCCATCAACCCATGTGCTTGATTATTCTTTCTTTGAATTTCAAAAATTGAACTCACCCATTCCTTACCATGGCCATGGAATTATTTAGGCTATATCAATTCCATCAAAGGACTTGATATATCTACTTTCGTTATGGAACAGAAAGGAAAAATCCTTTCTTTCATTATCTATTAATGCAGTGTTACTCATGATGCACCCAACATATCTTATCTCTCTGGGAACAATGTGTCGTTACAATTTTCATCAATACATCTAATTGAGTGAGTTGTAATACCCATTAATAATAATATTAAAGTATAAGGACCAATACACATGTCCACGGATAGGAACATCCAATGACACTATGAAATGTGGATTTCCTGCTGGTGGGTCTCATTCTCACAATATCCTCCTGAATATTACCAAGGGCGCACACCATGAGAAGATGCCTCAAAGTTTTATGAGTCCTCACCCCTAATGGCATGTATTATTTGTGTCCCTAAAATAACATCATCCAGCCATAGAACATATATTCAAGAACAGTGTTATGGCACTTCCGGGTTCTCATCATAGAATGGATCCACTATAAACCTTTAATGCAACAGCTATCCTTAGAACATTATCACATGCATTGTCACATAGAATAACAATCAAGATGTGATAAGGTGTTTATTATTGAATAAAGTACAAAGTAGTTGGTTCTAGGCCACCAACTCCAACAATCATGAAGGTCCATATACATCTTATTGTTCTTAGGATTTATAGAGAATATTGAACTATGAGATTAATCCATCAACTCTTTATTTATCTCCAGAATAGATGGAATTCATAACCTTGTTCCAACTTTCAGTGCATCTTCTTGATCAATATTGAATTCAATAAACTTATGATCTTTCACTTGCACTATATTATTTCTCATCAAATGATCAACTCTTTAAGATTTCTTGATCTTATAAAGTAATGAAAGTTAAGAAATAATTTAGGATAGGATTTATTGTTTACCTTCTATTATGATTTTCATGTCCAGCCTTACTATTTCATTAATCAATGGGTCTCCTTTAATCCTCATCATTTCAAGAACACTAGGATCATTCCTACTCAAATCATCTACAACTCTTTTTTATCTTTTGGAGTTAAAATGAATTGAAAAATCATAGTCATTAAGTATCTCCAACCATATATTTTGTATCATGTTCAATTCCTTTTGTGTGAATATATACTTCAAACTTTGGTGGACTATGTATATATCACACTTTCCCCCATAAAGGCAGTGTCTTCATATCTTCAAATCAAATATGACTAAAGCTAAATCCAGGTCATGAGTAGAATAATTATGCTCATGGGCCTTTAACTATCAAGATTCATAGGAAATCTCCATTTAATTTTTCATGAGAACACATCCAATCCCTTTAGGAGATGCATCACTATGGATAACAAAGACCTATTTGGTAGAGAGTATAGCTAGAACTGGTTAACTAACCAACCTCTTCTTAAGTTCTTGGAAACTATATTCACACTCTTTTGTCTATATAATCTTAACTCCATTTTGATTTAACTTGGTTAGTGGATTATAAATATGTGAAAAGTTTTTAGCAATACTTATATAGTATACTTCTATACCAAGGAAACTATATATATGGGTTACAATAGTAGGATGTGTCCATTCCTCCATAGTCTTTGTCTTGGAAGGATCAACTAAGATTCCTTCACTAGTCATGATGTGTCCCAAGAATGAAACATTTTGTAACTAGAGCTCAAATTTACTGAATTTACTAAACTAATTCTCCTTTCTTATAGTTTTTAAAATAACCCTTAGATGATCCTTATTCTCATCATAACTTTTGGAATATATCATAATATCCTCAATAAATACCACCAAAAATTTATCAATGTGATCTTTAGAGACTATATTCATCAAATAAATAAATATGGTAGGATAATTAGTCAAGATGAAGGGAATAAAAAAATAATAATGCCTGTATATTTTTTAGAAGGAAGCCTTTGGGATATCTGATTTCTTCACCCTTAAATAATGATACCCTGATCAAAGACCGGTCTTGGAAAATAAATGATCCCCACGAAGTTGGTCAAAAAAATCATCAATCCTTGTAAGAGGGTATTTTTTCTTCACCATAATCCCATTAAGTTTTCTATAATAATTGCATAGCCACATTGATCCATAATTTTTTTTATAAAGATAACAAGTTCTTCCTAAGGAAACACACTTGGTCGAATAAAACCCCTCTCCAAAAGATTGTGAAGTTGCTTCTTTAATTACTCAAACTCTACAAATTACATTATATATGGGGTCTTTTATATTGACTTGAATCTAGGTATAAGTTCAATATAGAACTCTACCTATATTTTTGGGGAGGTCTTGGTAACTCTACCATAAATACATCAATGTATTCCTAAACAATGGTGAAATTTTATGTCACGACCCGTCCTCGGGGCCCATGTCGTGACTACCCCAAGCCCACCTTCCATAGGCCAGGGGCTGGCGACTAGCACCGAAGGCGTAAATCCCGATAACTGGGAAGGCATTGCCTTTATAAAAGTAACAAAACACCACAGAGTACAAGCGGAAGTAAAACACTAAGTACAAAAAAAAGAAGTGCTGAAATTAAATGGGCCAGAATACAAACCCAAAAGAAAGTACAACTACAACTGAACAAAGTACAACAGCAAAAAGACAAACAGTTGGAAGAAGGAAGCAGCTCCTGGGTCGTCCTCCTGGGGTCCTACCTGAAGGGTAGGTACAGATAGCACAGCTCCTAGTCGTCCACCACGGATCCTACCTGAAGGGTAGGTACAGATAGCCTTGTCCACGCTTTCATCCATCAACCTCCTCTGTGTGTCGTCTCGTCGTGTAGTCCACCTCCGGGTACTGACTCGTCGTGTATTCCACCTCCGGGTACTGACCAGTCCTCGAACACTCGGCCTCCGTCGGTACTGCCCGTCGTCTGCAACCAACACAACGAGGTGCGGGCATAGCCCGTGCAGGGGTGAGTATAACGATACTCAGTAGGGACCCCAAGACCCTCAAGGTCTCACTAAACCAACAAGGATAACCACAAGAAGATCTCAACAGATAACCTCTACTTAGATATATGACCATACATATACCTAAGTTATCAAGTAACCCATCTCAATCCTGAGGAAACATAAGGATTGTGAAATCAACGGATAACCACTACCCAGGTATATGCCCATACATATACCTAAGTTATCAAGTGATCCATCTCAATCATGAGGTAAACACAAAGGTCAAAAGTCTCAGCTCAAACCAGGATTTTCATTATCGAAACCGTAACTGCTGAAGAGCTCCGTCTCTGGAGTGTACAATGGTCCTGTCAAGACTCCGAGGTACTGCTCACTAACCTAAGACTGCTGAGGTACTCCTCCTGTCGAGTACCGCGGGTCTGCGGCCAACTATCGGGTGCTCCGTCTGCTGTGGGTCTGTCGCCAAATACCGGGCGCTCCCCCAAATAGCCTACAGAGGTACTCCTCCTGTCGAATACCGCGGGTCTGCGGCCAACTATCGGGCGCTCCGTCCGCCATGAGTCTGTCACCAAATACCGGGCGCTCCATCCACTGGGCTAGTCGACTCACTCCAAGTCGAGTCGGTCAAGCAGTCGTCAGGTCTCAGCCGGCTATACGGTCTCCGTACTCCGCACGCTCGTCTCCGGGAGGGTCCGCTCCATGATCTACTGGTCGATACTCCAAGTATCACAAGGTCCCGCAAAGAAGTATCTCAAAGTACCACCTCGTCATAGGGGTCTCAACGCAACAGACGGCGCGTCAATCGGACGCCCGGTCTGTGAGTTATTAGCCTTTTCGTCCCAGGGGCCCGGTTGGTTTCGTGTGCGAACCAATCCGGCCGTAACTCAACTATACCCCGAACACTCATAGGGTATACTCATAGGGACCGTTTCTCAACGTGATCACCAACGCTGCAGACGGTTCGTCAAACGGACGTCTGGTCTGAAAGATATCAGCTTTTCTGTTCCAGGGGCCCGGTTGGATTTCAGGTACAATCCAACCCGGCTATAAACCAACTGCATCCAAAACTCGGGCAGAGGATGCCAAAAGTTCCGTATCGTCAACAGGAACGCAACGCAACAGACGGCGCGTCAGTCGGACGCCCGGTCTGGAAGTTATTGGATTTTTCGTTCCAGGGGCCCGGTTGGTTTTTAAGTTAAAACCAACCCGACCGTACTCCAACTGCATCCAAACCTCGAGCGGAGTAAGCCAAAAGATCCGTCTCACTTAGAGGAATTCAACAAAACTGACAGCACGTCAATCGGACGTCCGTAGCTCAAGATATGAGCGTTTCCGCTCCGAGGGCCCAGTTGGTTTCGTGTATGAACCAACCCGGCCGAACCCAAAGTATTCCGAAACCTTGAGTGCGATATACCGAAACGACCATCTCGATCCAAGGATCGTGTTGCCGCTGACGGCGTGTCGTTCGGAGGCTCGTAGCTCAAGTTACGGGCATTTGACCGAAAGTGGTCTGAAAACGGGGGGTCTGGGCCCGGGCCGACCCGGCCCGACCCCCCCCCCCCCCCCCCCTGGGTCGGCCCAACCCGGGTCTGACCCGACTAGACCCGGCGCGGCCCGGCCTGGCCGGGCGCGACCCGGTAGAACCGGCGGGTCGGCTCGGCGGCTACGGCCGAGCCGAGGGCGGGGGGCGCGCTGCCCCCGCGGATGAGAAGTGCGGCCCCTCGTGGGGCCGCCCCGAGTCAACCGGACGCGGCGGTCGGGCCGCGTCCCTCCACCGGTTCCGCGCGGTCGTGGAACCGCGTGCCGCCGCGGCTTCAGCCGCGGCGGGTTTTGCCGGCGGCGCGCCGACGGGAGTTTCCGCGGGCCACCGGACGCGCTCCGGTGGTCCGTTTTATGTGCGGTCTTCGCCAGTGGTCCTCCCAGGACCCGATCTTCACTGCAAGGCTCTCAAATCGTCTTCGCGTCCCGCTTCGTCGTCACCCGTCAATCCACACGTCAAAACGAAACGTGTCGTCTTCGCGGTTCTCTGGCGCGGCGTGCTGGCACCGCTCCCCTTCGTCGTGGCCCGACTCCGTCCGCGGATATCTTCGGGTTTCTTTGACGCGGCGCGACGGCGTCGCGTGCTTGTTCTTCCTTTCACGGCGCGGCGCGATGGCGCCGCGCATATCTTTCGCATGAAACCGCATGGTGCGACGACACCACGCTTTCTCGTACCAACCACAAGAAACCAACACGAAAAAAAAAGGAGGAGGGTCGGCCGTGTTTGTGCGGTCCGACCCCCTCGCGTTATTCGATAACAAATGGTTTTAATCCACGATCATCATCAAGTTGGTATTCGCGAACAAATATAAGTAATTGAATACAAACCCCTACCTTGGGTAAAAGCTGATCGGAAGGAGGCGTCGTCGTTCGAGGTTCGTCGCGGTATGGCGTCGCGAGGATGACGACGTCGAAGGGGGACGTTGGCGTTCGTCCGAATCGAGGGAAGGCGAAGCCGTCGTCGCTTGCTACCTGATTCCGCTTCCGAGCTTGTTCGTCGATCCGTTGACGATGAAGGGGAAGAAGAAGATCCGTTGAAGAGTCTCGTTGCGAAAGGGGAGAAATTCCGTGGAAGGAAAACAAGCGTTCTTCGTCAGAGGTGGCGCGTTCTTCGCGTTCTTCGCGTTCTTCGTCGAAGAACGAAGAATTCTCCCTCTGCTCTCTCAAAGGTTTTACACAACACAAACCCCTCAACAAAAAATAAAATAAGTCCTCAACTTATTTTATTATCAACTTAAGAATTTGAAAAACAAAAGATAAGAAACGAACAATTAATTCGAAGAATTAATTGTAAAACTTAACTGCCCAATTAAATTGGGGCGTTTCTTAACCAGAAAAAACGCACGGTTGACTTCTTTTAATAGGGGGTGCGGGTGCGTTACTTAAGAAGAAAAGAAACGGTGGGGCCCGTGCGAGCCCCACCTCACAAATATCCAACCAAGAGGGTAGGATATTTTTGGATAGCACCCTATCCGCAACAACTCAGCTTAAGCTGCTTTAAGTGGCTTCAAGTGGCTTCCAAGCGGCTTAAGTGAAATTAAAATAAAGTTTGTCGCACTATTTATTTTATTTCTTAACTTTAAGTCTGAAAATTAAAAACCACACCCGAGTAAACGCAACTCCGGAAGAGGCGTTTCTAAGAAATTATCGGCGCTGCGATTCCATCGATGCCCTCAGAATTCGATTCCGAGCACCGGTTCAAAAGTTAGAAAAACCCGCTCGTTTGTTCACTGAACGTACCCGATCCAAACTTCGGAAATTGATTCCGGGCACACCGGGCCTCGAAATCAGGCGCCGTCAGAAACTGCGTTCTTGTAAAATTCCAAAGAAAATTTAGGAAAAAAATTTCCCTTGAAATTTCCGGGTCTTTACATTACTCCCACCTCAGGTCCTTACGTCCTTGTAAAGCTTTATCACAAACTAAGGTCACTAAAGCGGTAGAAAGCACGCATCTGATCCTTTCGCTCCCATGTGCTCACCTGGAGGTTCCCGTACTGTCAAAGAAAGTGCACCAGAGGAATCGATCGTCCCCGTAGGATCCGCTCCTGTCGATCCTTGATCCCCACTAGAACCTCCGTGGAAGTAACCCCATCGCCATTGTCCTGCTCCTCATGGTTGATGATATGCGATGGGTCGAGCATTTATCTCCTCAGTTGAGATACCTTGAAAACGTCGTGCACCTAGTGCAACTGAGGTGGATGGGTCAAGCGGTAAACCACCTCGCCTACCCAGCTGAGGACCTAGAAAGGTCCGTTGAACCTTGGAGATAACGTGCCTCCCTGGCCACATCTCCATAAACCTTGTCGAGGTGAGACCCGTAAGAAGACGTGGTCGTCTCCTCGAACTCCAGAGGTCTCCATTTTCTGTTAGAACTAAAACTCAAAATGACTGCTGCTACGAGGGTAAGGTTGGCCGACTCAAGAGTGATCGGTCGCACCCTACTGTGCATGAGTTTATCCTGTGTTGCCTGGGGTTTCCTTTCCGCCGACCAAGGAAAACCCATCCCGACGTCGTGGTTAAACCACAACCTTTTTGCCTAATACCGTCAATTTGTGTATGAACTGTGATTGCCCAGTCCATACTCAAACCAACGTCGTAAAGCCTCGACGCTGCCACCAAGAGATTCCAACCGAAACTCTCGCCTCAAGGGTCTGACCACACCGTCAGCGTAAGTGTGATTATCGAGTCTCCTCCCAAGGTATCTCCAGACGTGAGGGTCAAGTCCACGGCTTACCGGAAACTCTAGGTCTGGGACAAGATTGTGAAAGTGAGGAATGATTCATATTGATGTATGTTACTACAGCAGCTAGTAGTGGGCACAGACTATCCTTTGAATCATTTTTAGATCCATTGGGTCACACTCCTTGACCGCAAGCAGCTGCACTCTTTCTCCGCCCTTCAGCTCCCTGAGCCTGGCGGGGATAACTAAGGCTGGTGGTTGTAGCATGTTAAGATGTACACCACCTCATACTGCTCTCCTAGCTCTGCCTCCACGTCTGCTGCTTCGCAGACTCATCTATCCTTAAAGCTTCCACTTCTTGAAACATTTAACACACCTGAGTCTCTAAGACTGGCACCGGTTTCCTGTTTCTTACTGCACTGTGCAGTCTTCATCCGCTATTGGATGACCTGGACCTCCTTTAGTCTCACAAGAGCTGCTATGATTTCTTCTTTTCCTATAAGAGAAACCCGGTCTCATCCCCTGGATGAACCACATTCGTTGCCTAATACAGTCAATCCTGACATGAATGATGCATTCATGCCATGGATGACGTCGTAAGGCCTCGACGTAACTACCAAGAGATCCAACTATCACTCTCGCCTCCAAGGGTCGAGTCACACTATTGGCATCAGTGTGAGGTCACTGGGTCTCCTCCAGTAGAAATCTAGAAAGTGAGGGTCAAGTCAACAGTTTAACCGGGACCACTCAGTATCAGCCAAACAAAAGGACAGGAAATCAAACAAAGATAAGTGTCTTTTTATTATTGCAGCTCATAGTACAAAGACAAGAATACAAAAGCAACATGGAACTAGAAGTACAAAGGACGTATCCACTAGTTCCTCTCCTTCCCACCTGCTCTTGGAGCTCTACTGTCTTGTCCACTGCTCGGCTGTTGCTCAAGCACCAGCCGCTTCTTTTGTCTCGGTGGCTCCTCCAACACCCGTTGATCAACCGTACGAGGATTCGGACAGTCACGTGTCAGGTGACCCTTTCCGCCTCATGAGTAACACAACCTGCTTCTGGCACGCCTAGCTCTGTTCCCACCCCGGGTGCCCCGCACCACCGGTCCTAAAACCCAAGATCGTCCAACTGCTGGTCTGGTCCTCCTGGACCTCTGCATCATCTATCTACTTCCCACAGATGACTCGGCATCTGATCTAAAACCCTGCGGCAAAGGTAGAAGCTCCTGTACACACTCGGGGTGTAGAGCTACTGGCACAAACTCCACCCTGAAGAAGGTCTCGAAGTCTTCCCATGCGAAGGTCATCCCGTCACAAAACTGGAACAAGTGGCTCCACCACCTGCCTGCTGCTGCCTGAAGGAGGCTGGCAGCAAAGATCACCATGAAGTCTGTCGGCGTCCCTACTAGCCTGAAGACTCTCACCACAGCCTCCAACCAATCCTCAGCCGCCTGCGGGTCCGTCTCTCCCCGGAACCTGGGTGGCCTCTGGCGTTGGAACTCATGCAACGCACTCAAGTAACGGGCAGCGCCTACTGCTAGGGCTGGTGGCATCGGTGGCCCAACGTATGGTAGTACCACTGGTGCCTCAACTGCAAGAGGGCCCTGTACCGAAGCCTCGTCACTCGACAGGCTGTCAGCACGCACATCCCTCTGGGCTCTAGCTGGTCGTCCGAGAAAAGGCATCCTGAAAGAAACAACGTAACACAGTCAAACGATTATACCTGGTGAGCTGACCTGGTTTGAGATGTTTTAAGGGGAAACCTTTGAAAACACACACGCAATCAGTATTTTCGTGCACAAAGTTGGAAATCATTTGTCAAGGTCCTGGTGTATGGATACGTCGGCCGCCCGCACCAACACTGGACTCCCTGAACTGAAAACCACACTCGGTACTCTTAACACTATTGCTTCACAGAAAGAAAATATCAGAGTTATAAGTTCGGCGGTAGAACTGACTCCTCTAATACCATTTGTCATGACCCGCCTCCCGGGCCATGAACCTTATCATCTGACCTCATGGGTCTCTTGTAATACCTTGGTTTCCTTCTTATCACACTATAGGCTATTACTCACTAGGGTCTCTTCTCAGACTAATGACTGTCCCCACAGGCCAACACATGTCCTTTCCAGTGTGTTTTGTCCTCACTCACACACATCCTGGAAACTTCCCAGAAGATCACCCATCCTGATCACTACTCCAGGCCAAGCACGCTTAACTGTGGAGTTCTAATCAGACAGGCTCCTGAAAAGGAAGGTGCACCTTGTTGACATGGGTAGTAACATTTAGCCTTTTTAAGTCTCACTTTTTCAGGGTGCTATAATATCCACCCCTTTAAAGCACAACACCCTCGTTGTGGACCCCAGAGCCAATACCCAGCCGGAAGTGCTTAGGCACTGCCTGGGTTTGAGGCATGGGGTCCACAACGAGGGCGTTGTGCTTTAAAGGGGTGGATATTGTAGCACCCCTGAAAAAGTGAGACTTAAAAAGGCTAAATGTTACTACCCATGTCAACAAGGTGCACCTTCCTTTTCAGGAGCCTGTCTAATTAGAACTCCATAGTTAAGCATGCTTGGCCTGGAGTAGTGATCAGGATGGGTGACCTTCTGGGAAGTTTCCAGGATGTGTGAGTGAGGACAAAACACACTGGAAAGGACATGTGTTGGCCTGTGGGGACAGTCATTAGTCTGATAAGCGACCCTAGTGAGTAATAGACTATGGTGTGATAAGAAGGCAACCAAGGTATTACAAGAGACCCATGAGGTCAGTTGATAAGGTTCATGGCCCGGGAGGCGATTCATGACATTTTATATCTTTATAATTTCATTTTATTCTCCCTCTTCACCAATAATCTCTATAAATATGGATATGGGAGGTTCTTCTAAAAAATCTCAGGTTGGGATATATCTCCTTTGAAAATAAATTTGGTTTTTTCATTGAAGACTACTTAAATTCACTTACTTCTAAAATTAATCTTATCATTATACTTTGATATCCAATCCATCCCTAGTATAGTGTTGAATTCCGCCATGATAATGAATGCTATATTTTTTAGGATATTTTGCTCTCCAAAGTTGATATTGGATTTTTTATACACCTTTGACACTTGGATAATTCCATTGAGATTTTTAACTAATAAATATACTTAAAGTAGTTTTAGGTTTGTTTTTTCACTCTTTGTAAACTAGGATAAAACAAAGAAATACTTAGAACCAAATTCAAACAAATTACTTTCTAGCTTGAGAGCACAAAGAGTGTACATACCACCACATCATTTATATTTTCTACTTCATTCATCGTGATTGAGAAAGCATGACCTTGCTCCCTTGGACTATATTGAGGCTGGTGGTTTTCCTCCATTATCTTCTAATTTTTACATTGATTTTCAATGATCCAAAGTTGTCCACACTTTAAACATTTAACTTTAGGCTATGATTTTAGTATATTTACTTTTTTTCATACAGATGTTGAGGCTTCACCTCACTATGAAAATTCTAAGTTTTATAACCATATATTTCATACTTATAGAACTTACCATCCCCATGTATATAGTTCCTCAAAGGTTTCTCCCAATATTTGTTGCACGTGGGCCGTTGCAGTTTATTTCCACTTCCATAATCAAAATTCTTCCCTAATTTTGTCTCTATTTCTATCTTATTTTAATTAGTATTATGTGACCACTGTGTTTCTCCAACCTCTATTTCAACCTTCATATCACTTCTCTCTATATCCTCATAACTTTCATAGTATCAATTTTATATATTCCTCTGCATATGGGGTCTCAATCTGCTAAAGAACTTATCAACCCTTCCCTTAGGATGCATAAAAAATATAAAGGTTTATCTAGATAGTATTTTAAAGTTCATTTTATAACTTCCCAATGATTCATTTTCATTCTACTTTAAGTTCCAAGAAATCATTCTCCATTTTTTTCTCATTGAACAAGGAAAATATGTATTGAAAATAGTTCTCTAGAACTCTTCCCACTCTATTTCATCAATATCCATTTTTATCTTCATGTTCTTAATCAGTATCCACCACTAATCAGATTGTTCTTCTAATAAGTATACAAACAAGGTGGCGTTCTATGGATCTGAGCAATGGATTGTATAAAATATATTTTATATAGATGTAATCCATTATTCAGTAATTAATAAATCATGAGATCCACTAAAATAAGGTGTTTTTTGATTCATTAAGGACTCAATTGCAAGTTTTCCCATTTTAAGGTGAATATGGTTATGTAACATTATTTGGGTTATTATTAATAACCTGATATGGTTCATTCATCATCCTCATGAAGTTTTTTATTCTAGATTTCATCATGTTAAAACTTTCGTCAGTGCATTGTCTATTGCACTCATCATTTACACGGTTCCTCATATATACATCCATTTTACTAAAATAAGAAAACCTCAGTGAAAAACATGTTAATTTTAGGAATATTTTAATTATAAATGGATTTTATATACTAAAACACCATTCTTAAATATGTTATTCTTTTAATATCCTCTAATAAAAATTGCATTTTCTATATATCCTTCATGATGGTTCATAAAAAGAACATGATTAAACAAACATATCCCTTGAGAGTGTCAAACTAGGTGTTCTTCAAGGCTCATTGTCATGCACCAGGTGAAAATAAAGTCAAAGTACAATGCACTATTTTTGGGGTTATTAACCCTAGATACAACTATGCCAAATCTGCATCCACTTGTATTATCTATATAGGGATTTCATTTCTTAGAAACCACTAGCTTAATACTTCACCAAAATTTCAGTAAGTCTTATTATATTTAGACATGTCCCTAGGGTTCATACTAGTATTTTATAATCCTAATTTATATAAATAATTATACCTTAAATTTGATACCGACTATCGCATCCTTCCTTTTTATTACATGACTTTTAACATAATTTCTTAACAGAATATTATATTAATAACATTGAAGGGTATTTTGAGGTATAGTGTCTTGGAAAATAGGTAAATAATGCATGAATTACAAATAGAAAACATTAATATAAAAATTATTTTACCCTTTTAAAAGACTCTTTTTCTAATCTTTCCTAGGTCACCTCACTGCAAGTAATTTCTTAGGGACACACATCAATAGAAAAAGGTGAGAATAAAGCTATGTGAGGGATAAACAAAGGCAATAGAACATGAACGATGATCATGGATAATAAATGAGACATAAAATGAGATAATAATCATAAGTAAATTATATATAAAATAGAAATTTGGATACAATATAAATATGATACATTCATAAGCATATCAATATGGTTTATCCCCAAGGTGTCATAAATCATTATTACCAAGGTTACTCATCAAAGTATCATAAAACATGTCATATCTAGAGATTAATTTTTTACCCAATGCCTTAGATAACTATCAGGGTACACCATTCATATATATTAATTCATGTGAGTCACATTGATTGTGATTAATTATTTCATCAATAACCTATGGAGAATAAACAACAGGTTTCATATAATATCATTGTGTACATAAATTCTTAAAAGACATGAACATTATATCATTTTTAACCCATGTAAAGGGAATGTGGGTTTTATATATGTAAATCACAAAGTCAATAAATTATATTTACATCTATTTGAATATCCATGGATAAGTAAATTTTTCATGTATTCATAGTATAATAAGTTTTCATGTGAAAGTGAGAAATTCAAGAAATGAATTTAGCAGCATGACGATATAAAACGTGGATTAAGGAAATGATATAATGGGAGGGGGAGAAGGTATCATATTGATAAAACACTATATTATAAGTAATTTTATGATAGAAAAAGTTATAAAAAATTATCTAACATTTAGAAAATAGTCCCTGAAAGAGGTGCTTGAATGGAAATGAGGATGTGGAGAATTACCTTACCTTGAAGATTTGTTTGCTAAAACTTGGGGATGGGACCTTGAGGAATTAAGGACACATTGGATGGATATTTAAGAGGTAAAATGACAATAAATTAATTTATTAGGGATTTTTAGTGGATAAGAATGTGGATTTGGGTGGGTTTATATAGAAAAAACGGGGAAATTCTTTATTAATTTTTTAACTTAGGTTTTGGACTTTATATAAAAAATTATTCTCAACCAAAAACCATCCCATGGTTTTTCCCCTATTTTATAAAAAAGAGGAGTGTTATTTAATATTATATAAGTCCTTGAAACAAACTCCTTAAAATAATTCCCTTGGTAATGTGGAAGTGAGTTGGGTTTATAAAGAAATGGTTTTAAAACATTAAAATACAATAAAGGTATTGGAGGATTCATTAAGGGTTTATAAAACTAATAAAATAAACTCAAAAACATATTATTTTAACATAGAAACATTATTTTATTCATATATACTCTTTATAATATTTATTATATCACTTTTGGTCTTTTATTATTTAATAATACATACTATATATTTAGACCTTTTTTAATTTTTACCAAAAAAATTGATTGTCTCTAAAAATTATGAAAATTAATAGTTAGTTAATTTAGAAATATTTATTGTATTATAATAATACCTAATTATTTTAATGATCATAAATCATGTTTATTATTTTATTAATGAATTTTATTTTTTTTCTATTTGCAAGTGTTTTTCTGGATAAAACTTGCAAAAATGGCTATGTCGGGAGCTTACCGTGTCACTTTACCATGTGAAGGTCAAGTGAATTTGTCACCTTATCGCATATTAAATTTCACATTAACACATGAAAAAACTAATAACTTTGAGTCATATGTGAAAAAATTCTCTAATTCAATAACTAATTGTTCATTAACGATTTAGCATACCAACAATGAGAATCGCCTTACCGCATGTACAATCAACCCATCGTAAGACAAAGATATAACTTACTATGAGTTAAAAATACATGCTCATGCAAATCAGTGAAGTGACCTAATTAAAGGAAAAAGTAATTTATGAATAAAATAATTTACCATGCCAAGTAATGTGCAATTTTTTTATTAATTAATATACTAACCATATCTATTATTGTAGTTACAACACAAAGAAACAACTTACCGCATGAAGACGTGAACTTACCACATGTATAAATCAACTAACCACATCGAGAAACCATGCCAACTGACCATGTTATGTTTTTATGAGATAAAATAACCATGATTTGAGTAAAGAAATCTTATCATGTCTAACTTAGCAGTGGAGCATTTAAAATCTCCAATGGCTAGTTTCTAAATCACTAAATTAAGTTTAAGTGCATTTATTATTGCATTGTTTATTATCCAACGGATTCTTTTGGATGAATATATTTTTAAGAAGAAAATATAATTATGTAAAATAATTTGTGAAAATAGAGAACATATGTGCTCTCACAGAGAATAACATAGGATCATATACATGTTCACCTATGCAATAGATAATACTTTATGATTCCATATTTCTTGAACTTTCTATGAAACCTTTTTGATCATATCTCAAAGAAAATTACAAATAAATCTAAAAAATATAAGCTATTTGGATCAAGTTGCATCACATTTCCTATCTTATATCTCTTTATCTTTATGTTTATGATTTTACTTTGAGAAGTTTTTTTGTATTTCTATGTTTATTTGTAAAACATAATCTCTTATGCTAAACTGGAGAGTACTTGATAATATCTCTAAAATATTTTATTTTTATTCCCACAAACAATTGTGGAATAGGTTATGTGTGGCTTATACTTATTTTATCCCACATATAACTATAGAAGAAGCTTTGTGTGTGGAAAATCCTATTTACTATTTTCCGTAATACCCAATCCAAGATATGGATCAGTTTATTTTATAATAAACTACATAGTATAATGTGATTTACAAGTGAAGGGGATTAAATCTTATATTGATACTAAAGCCATTATTATAATTTTATATTGTTTTATCTATTTTTTCTTTATTTTAAATCAAACCTGCTTCAATATTCACAACTATTAAACAAAATTTTACTCTGGTATTTAATCTTAATTTGGGTTTTTTATATATTTATTGGTTAAGTAAATTAGTTTCAAAAGTTAAATTACTTTCAAATTTATTTTAACATATCTTTGATCTAGCTTTTTAGAAGCTATTTAAAAAATCAAAATATATATTTCTATGAGTTTTGATTAACTGGGTGTTTTTATAAAATTAGGGGATATTTTTTAAAATATAAATTTTATTAGAAACTAAATTCACCCTCCCTCTTGAGTTTTTTCACTCAGTCCAACAATATATATTTTATAAAAATAATTCTCTAAATATGAAATTTTTCACTTTTAAATTAAAAATCCTTATTTATTTATAAATATGAGCTTTTTACAATGATAAAAATATTTAACCCATTAAAAATTTCCTTTGAATTCAAAAAATTAAATTATCATTTATATTTAAATAACTATTATTTAATAATAATATTTTATTAAAATAAATTTTATTTTAAAAAATTATTGATTTATTAAAATATTGTCTTAATTGAAACTATATATTTTCCAAAAATATAATTTTGATTTCTTCGTATCAAAATCTATTTTTTATCAAACTCGTTATATAATCATTTTCAAAGTAATAACAAAAAATGATAAATATAATAATTATTTTATTAAAAAGGAAAATATAAAAAAATTACTACTTGGGTTTAGATACACAACTCCTTATTACACTAGTGTATTCCTTAAGGGTAAGGTGTACGATGGTGGTAGATTCATCAGGTGGTTCATCTAATACTAACCTAGAGGTGATCTCCACTAACTTGAACTTTTCTTATAGTCTATTTCATTCAAGCCTCACTTGTTGAGTCTCTTCTTGGGTTTAGTCTAGGGTGAACCCCAGTGATGCTACCACCCTCACAATTTCTAAAAAATGGCCTTCAAAAGGAATGACTATACTGATTGAGTCCATCATTTGTCCTTTTTTTCATCAACTATTAGTTTTAATTACCCTTTATAAACACTAATTCTAATTATAACATTTTTAACAATGGTCATATTAACCAGCGGTCATATTATCCAAAGGTTAGGTAACAGTCAAATCCCAACAGTAACTTTTCCCTTTATACTCTATATATACTCTACCATTTACTACTTGATTTAAAAAGGTTTTTACAATTCCTGTAATAATGTCAATTATATTCCTGAATTTTATTTTTATTTTAATAGATTTCATGTAAGGATTAATATTTCTAGTATAGTTTGATCCTATGGAGTACACCATTATGTGGTTGATATTCTTTTTTTTATATTCGTGTACTATTCTTAGTTGTATAAATTGGTATTATTATATGAAATGTAATATTTATTTATTTTTATAATATTATTTATATGTACTTCCATTTTGAAATATAATAATATAGTCATTATGAAAAAATAGATATCTTTTATTAATAATAGAAGAAATTTTCGGGTCGTTGCATTCTCCCCCCCCCCAATAATTTCATCCTTAAAATTTGACTCGTGCCTCCAAAAAAATATGGGTATTTCTCCTTCATTTATTCATCAGGTTCCCAAATATCCTCTTCAAACTTTGTATTTCTCCATGGAACTTTCACAATGTGTGTTGTTTTGTTCCTCAAAAATTATTCCCTTTTATCAAAGGATCTGTATTGGTTCCTCTTCATATAATAAGTCAGCTTCCAACTCTATATCGTTACTATCAAGTACATGTGTTGGGTTAGACATATACTTTCTTAGTAGGGATGTGTTGAAGGCATCATGGACATTGGAAATATTTGGCAATTGTTCTAAAAGATAATTAACCACTCTAACATGCTTGAGAATCTCAAATAGTCCAATGTACCTTGGAAACAGTTTCCCCTTCTTTTTTAACATCATAACCCCTTTCTATGGTGATATCTTGAGGAATATATGATCCCTAACATGAAACATTAAGTCCCCACTTCATTTTTTAGCATAGAATTTTTTCTAAATCTAAGAATCCTTGATATGTTTTTGAATAACTTGTATATTTTATATGGGATCCTTCATAATGTTTGGTCCCAATAGTTTCCCTTCTCCAAATTCATCACAACATGTTGGAGTTCTATACCTTTTTCCATAGAGAGTTTTAAAAGGTTCCATTTTAATACTCAATTGGAAACCATTATTATAGGAGAATTCAACAAGTGGAATATATTAGTCCCAAATCCCTTGAAAATTAAGTGAGATAACATGTAACATGTCTTCAAATGTCTGAATAGTCCTCTCAGACTACCCATTAGTTTGATGATGATAGGTTGTGCTCATGTTTACTTATATGTTCATATCCTTTTGAAGGATCCTATAGAATTTAGAAGTAAATCATGGATCTCATTTAGAATAAATAGACAACAATACTCCATGGAGTCTCACTACCTCATGAATATAGAGAAAAATTAGGAATTCTTGGGAAAAATCCTCTCTTACGGAATTGAATTGGGATAGCTTTTTTAATCTACCAATGATTACCCATATAGTATTGTTACCCTTGTAAATCTTAAAAAGTCCTATGATAAAGTCTATAGTGATGTTATCCCACTTCCATATAGGAATGAGTAGTGTTTGTAATACCCCTTTAGGAATTTTTCACTCTTCCTTCACTTGTTGAAAAACTAAGAACCTTGAAGTATAATAAAAAATCTTCATTTTCATATTATCCCACCAATAGTGATTACAAAGGTACATATACATATTAGTGATTCTAGGATATATAGAGAATGTACAAATATGAGCAGCATCCATCAGCTCCTTATTTATCTTTGGAATGGATGTAATACATAATATTGTACCAAATTTTAGTGAACCTTCTTGATTAATATTTAATTCAAGAAACTTCACATATTTCATTGCCTATATATCCTTTTTCATCAAAGGATCATCTCTTTGAACTTTCTTAATCATATCTAGTAATGATGGTTGAGAAATAATTTAGGATAGGATTTATGATGACCCTCCAGTATTAATCCCATGTCCAACCTTACTAGGTACTTGATCAATGGGTCTCCTTTAATCCTCATCATTACAAGAATGCTAGGATCTTTCCTACTCAAAGCATATACGACTTTGTTCTCTCTTTCAAGGTGATAATGAATTGAAAAATCATAACCTTAAATGATATCCAACCAACTCCTTTGTATCATGTTCAATTCATTTTTTTTGTGAATATATACTTCAATATTTTTTGTTATGTGTATATATCACACTTTTTCCCATAAAGATAGTGTATCCATATCTTCAGTGTAATGATGACTGTAGCTAAATCCACATTATGAGTAGGATAATTCTTCTCATGGAACTTTAACTATCAATATGAATAAGTTATCACCTTATCATTTTTAATAGGGAAATATCCAATCCCTTTCATAAATTCATCACTATAGATAAGAAAGTCTTCTCCAATAGAGGGTAGTGTCAACATGGGTGAATTAAACAACCTCTTCTTCAGTTCTTGGAAATTTTCTTCAAACTCCTTTATCCAGATAAACTTATATCCATTTCAAGTTAATTTGGTTAGAGGACTATAAAGTATTGAAAAATATTTCACAAACATTATATAGTATCCTAATAGACCAAGGAAATAATTATTATGGGTTACAGTAGTAGGACATGGCCATTCCTCCTTGGCCTTTTTCTTGGAAGGATTAATTAAGATTCCTTCACTGGTCATGATGTACCCAAAGAATGAAACTTATTGTAACTAGAACTCACATTTAATGAATTTACCAAACAAATTATCCTTAGAGTTTTTATAAAAACCCTTAGATGATCCTCATGCTCTTCATGAATTTTGGGATATATAAAAATATTATCAATAAAGACCACCAAAAATATATGAAGGTGATATTTAAATACTATATTCATCAAGAATATAAATATGGAAAAATAATTAGTCAAGATAAAGGTAATAACAAAAAACTATTAATACCCATATAATATTTGAAAGGCGGTCTTTGAGATATCTACTTTATTCACCCTTAACTAATAATACCTCGATCGGAGGTCGGTCTTGGAAAATAAATGAGCCCCATGAAGTTTGTAGAAAAAATCATCAATCCTTGGAAGAAGGTATTTTTTATTCAATATAATCCCACTAAGTTCTCTATATTCAATTCATAGCTGCATTTATCCATCCTTTTTCTTTACAAAGATAATAGGTTCTCCCTAAAGAGACATACTTGGTTGAATAAAACCCTTCTCCAAAAGATCTAGAGGTTTTTTCTTTAATTCCTCTAATTACATATATTCCATTCTATATAGGGTCTTTGATATTAGCTTAAATCTAGGTATTATTTCAATGGATAACCTTACTAATATTTTGAGGGGATATCCAGGTAACTCTTTAGGGAATACATAAATGTATTCCTAACAATGGGTACATTTTCTATCTTTATACTTTCATTTTATTCTCATTATTCACCAATCATATCTATAAATAAGGCTATGGGAGGTTCTTCTAGAAAAATCTAGGTCTAGGATATCTCTCCTCTAAAAATATATCTAGGTTTTTAATTAAAAACTAATGAAATTTTCTTGCTTCTATAGTTGATCTTATCATTATACTTTAAGAGCTTTTCCATCCATGGTATAGTGTCAAATTTCTCCATGAAAATGACTACTAGATTCTGATTATATTGTACTATATAAAATTTGATTCTAGAGTTTATATACACCTTTTATGCTTGGATAATTACTCCAAGAGTTTAAAATAATAACACTACTTATAGGAGTTATAGGTTGGATTCAACATTCATTACAAACTTGGATGAAACAAAGGAATTCATAGAATTGGAGTTTAAAAAATTACTTTATTGCTTTGAGAGAACAAAGAGTGTGCCTTCCACCACATTGTTTGGAGCCTCTAATTAAATAATCATGATTTTGAAAGAACAACCTTGATCCCATGGCCTAAAATGAGTTTGGTGGTTTCCCTCCATTATCTTCTGATTTGAAAATTGATTTTAAAAGTTCTCAAGTTTTCAACATTTGAATTATTGAACTTCAGGCTATGATTTCACCATATTTCCTTTTTCTTTTTCATTGAGATGTTGAAGCTTCACCTCACTATGACAGTTCCAAGAATTTTAGCCATATCTTCCTTACATGCATCACTTTCCACTTTAAACTAAGAATTTCCTCAAATGTCCCTTCCTATATTTATTTCACATGGTAATTATAGTTTCTTTAAACTTTTCTGATCCAAATTATTCCCTCAATTTGTCTCCATTACCTTATTCTTTTAATTGGGCCTATGTGACCATTGGGTTTCTCCAAATTTCATTTCAACCTTCATATAACCCTTCACTATTTACTTATAGATTTAATAGTCTTGATTTTCTAGATTCCTCTGTAGATGGGGTCTCAGTCCGTTGAATAACCTATAAACATTTCCCTTATGATCCATAACAAAGCTATATGTGTATCAAAAAAAATATTTTAAATTTCATTTAATAGCTTCCCACTAATTCATTTTCCTTCTAATTCAGTTCTAATAATTTCTTCTCCATTTTTTATCATCAAATGGGGGAAATATTTATTGAAAAAAAATCTCCAAAACTCTTCCAACTCCATCACATCAATCTCCCCGCTTGGATTCATGTTCTTAATCAGTGTCCACCACTAGTCATATTCTCCTTATAAGTGGTATAAATCTAATTTAACTTTATCATTCTTTGAATAACAGAGTATATAAAATATATTTTTGATAGAGGTAATCTATTTTTCAGTAATTAATGAATCAGCAGATCCACTAAAAGTAGGTGGTCATTGACGTATGAAGAACTCAATCGAAAGTTATTATTTTTTAGGTAAATTTGGATGCTTATCATTATTTAGGTTATTATTTATAACCTGAGATAGTGGATTCATCATCCTCATGAAGACTTATATTCTAGATTCCATCATTTTAGGAAGTTCATCAAGGCATTATTCAGTTTACTCATCATTTATGCGGTTCCTCCTATTTTTGGAAATTTTTCTAAAAGAAGAAAACCTCAGTGGGAAACATGTTATTATTAGGAATATTATAATTAAAAAGGGAGTTTAAGTCCTAAAGCAACATGATTAAAGATATTATTCTTTTAATATCCTCTAATAACAATTATAGTTTCTATATATTCTGCATAATGGTTCATAAAAATCATTTGATTAACCAAACATATCCCATGGGAGTGTCAAACTAGGTGTGCAGCAAGGTCTATTATCATGATCCTAGTGACAACCGATTCAAATCCAAATACACCCTTTTTTGGTTTATTATCCCAAGATACAACTATTCTAGATCCACATCTAATTGTAATATCTAGAACAGGATTTCATTGGATTGAAACCGCACACTTAATACTTCACCAAAATTCTAGGAAGTATTCCTATATTTAGAAATATCCCTAGGGTTAATACTAGTTTCTTTTAATCCTAATTTATATAAATAAATAAACATTACCTTTGATACCAACTATGGAATCAAACTATTTATTACATTACTTTTAACATAATATCTTATCAAAATATTACATTAATAACATCAAGATATCTTTTGAGGTTTAGTGTATTGGAAACTAGGTACATTATACATGAATTACATAATAAAAACATGAAAATAAACATTATTTAATCCTTTTAAAATAATTTGTTTCTAATCCTTCCTAGGTCACCTCATTGCAAGTAATTTTTTGGGGACATACATCAATAGAAAAGGGTGAGTATGAAGGCCAGTAAGGGGTAAACAAAGGCAATTGAAAATGAATGGTGATCATGGATAACACGTGAGATATAAAATGATAAAATGATCACAGGTACATGATACATAAAATGTAAATGTTTCTAAAACATAAATATGATACATTCATAATCATATCACCAAGGTTTATCACCAATGTTTCGTAAATCGTAATTTCCAAGTTTATTCACCAAGGTATCCTAAAACATGTCATCTCTATAGATTAATTATTTAGCCAATGTATTAGAGCACTATCAGGGAGAAACCCTCATATTTCATAATTCATACAATCCATGTTGATCATAATAAATTATTTCATCAATAACTGGTGGTGAATAAATAATGGGTTTCATATAATATCATTTTATACATCAATGCTTAAAGACTTGAACATTATATCATTTTTAACCCATGGAAGGGAATGTGGGTTTCATACATGAAAATCCCCAAATAAATAAATTTTATTTACATCTAATTGAATAACCATGGATAAGAAAATGGTTTGGGTATTAATAATATAAATTTTTCATGTAAAAGAGAGAAGTTCAAGAAATGAATTTGGCAACATGACGGTATAACAATGTGGATTAAGGAAATGGAATAATGGGAGGGGAGAAGGTATCCCATTAATAAAACAAAATTTTAGCAGTAATGGTATAATAAAAAAAGGTATGAAAATATTTTAATCCAACATTTAGAAAACATTCCTCAAAATAGGTACTTGAATGGAAAAGAGGAAGTGGATAATTCCTTTACCTTAAAGATTTGCTTCTTAAAACATGAGGATGGGACCTTAAGAAATTAAGTAAACCTTGGAAATATATTTTGGGAAGTAAAATGACCATAATTTCATGGATTATAGATTTATAGTAGAGATTAATGGTTTTCTAGATAGGTTTATATATAAAAAGAGGGGGAAATTCTTTATTAATTTATTAACTTAAGTTTTGGACTTAATATGATAAATTAATCCAAACCACAAAGAATCCATGTTTTTTACCCATGATTTTTTACAAATAAGGGTTTTTCAATATTTTATAATACTATGAATGGAACTCCTCATAATAATACCCTTAGTGATATGGAAGTGATTCATGTTTACAAAAAAATTATTTTAAAATATTAAAATACAATATAGGTTTTGGAGGATTCATTAAGGGTTTATAAAATTAATCAAATAACCTAAAAAAGACATTATTTTAAATGATAAATGTGATTTTGTTCATGAATACTCTTTATAATATCTATTACATCACTTTTGGATTTTTATTATGTCATAATACATAATGTATATTTATACCATATTTAATTTTTACACAAAAATTTGATTGTCTTATAAAATTATGAAAAATTGACCATTAGATAATTTTTATGTACTGATTTCAATAATAATATTTATTTTATAAAAATAATTCTCAAAATACCAAAATTCACACTTTTAAATTAAAAAATGATATTTATTGAAAAATACAAGCTTTTTGCATCGATAAGAGTTTTTTACCCTTTAAAATTTAAATTTGACTTAATAAAATTATATTATAATTAATATTTAAAATAAATATTATTTAATAAGAATATTTTATTAAAATAAATTTTATTTAAAAATAATAATTTATTTATAAAAATATTGTCTTAATTGAAAATATATATTTCTCAAAAATAAAATTTTGATTTCTTTGTATCAAAATCTAATTTTTATCAAAATGATTATATTATCATTTAAAAAGTAATAAAAAGAGATAAATATAATCATTATTTTATTAAAAAGTAAAATATAAAAATTTATACTATTATGGTCTAGATACATAACCTCTTATTACACCAGCGTGCACCCTAAGGGTAAGGTGTGTGATGATGGTAGATTCATGGGGAGATTCAGCTGACATCGACCTAGTGGTGATCTCCACTAATTGAAACTTCTCCCGTAGTTGATTTCATTCAAGCCTCTCTTATTGATGCTCTACTTGGGTTTGGTCATGGGTGAACCCTAGAGACGCTAACTCCCTCCCATGTTATGAAAAAATGGGTTTCAAAAAATATGACTCTACTAGTTGAGGCCATCGTTTCTCTTTTATGCATCAATTATTAGTCATCATTACCCTTTATAAACACTAATTATAATAGTAACATTATTACCAATAGTTATAATTCCAAATAGTCATATTAACCAATGTTCATATTGGTCAATAGTTGGGCAATGTTCAGATCTCAATGATCACTTTTCCATTTATACTTTATATATACTCAACTGTTTACTACTTGATTCTCAAATATTTTTATAATTCCTTTGATAATGTCAATTATATTCCTAACATTTATTTTTATTTTAAAAACCTTCATGGCATGTTTAATCTTTCTTGGGGAGTTTGATCCTATGGAGTACACCATTGTGTGGTCAATATTATTTGGTTTTCATAACCCTGTACTATTCTTAGTTATATTACATGGTTTTATTACATGACATGTAATATTTTTTTGTAATATTATTTCTATGTACTTCCATTGTGAAATATAATAAGATAGTAATTATAAAAAATATGGCACATTTATTAAACATAGAATGAATTTTAAAGTCATTTCACCCCCCCCCCTTAAGAAATTTCATCCTTGAAATTTGAATCCTTCCTCCAAAAAAAAACTGGGTATTTCTCATTCATTTATTCATCAGGTTTCCAAGTAGCCTCTTTTATAAAGAACCGGTTTTTTCCTTGTAATAATTTGAAATATTCCTATATATATTTCCAGATCTATTCACTGAGACTACATGCAATTCTGAGTCCCGGTGTTCCTAAAATTAATTTTTATAAAATATCAAATATATTTTATATTTCATGTGTAAATCTTTATAATGAAATGGTATAACTCTTAAATGGAAGATAAAATCAGAAATTTGAGAAAATGATTGAGTTTGAAATGCAGTTTTTACCCTAGGCGTGACATAAAATGGTTCAACACGGGGCGTTTGGACTCCTCACTCACTATAGTACGTTCATTGAAATAATTAATTATTAAATTAATTAACTCATTTAAACCCTAAATTAATTCTATAAATGTTCTGTCATGGTGATTCACTTAGGGTTAGCCTCATAACCCTGGAATCTCCAACAATTCTCTCCTTCCTCCTTCCATTGGCATATCTTATCAAACGACGACGAAACGCCGGATCTGATCAGATTTGGACACAGTGAATGAAATTACTTAATCTCAATCATTGGAATATGAATTCTTCATTAATGAATGATCCATAATCTATTTAGGACTTTTAAATTGGTTATTTATTCCCTTTGATTAAATTTATTGAGTAGATAAATCATTGTTCTTGGATCTGCGCCAACTATTGGTCGATTACATGTGCCCGGGTACATAAACTTATTTCTTTTCAATTTTTTTCTAACCCTGGATGCTTATTCTTGATCATTAGCCAATAAATCATGGAAAATATGTTTAAAACTTTTATTTTGGTGCTTTTATCCCTCTTTTATTTTCATTCTTCTCCAGTTGGATCCCTCAGTCCCAGTTCAACTTTGTTGGGTGGTATCGAGCCCGATCGAACCCCTAGAACTGCGATGGAATTTCATACAAGGCATGGATTGATGAATCAAGGAAAAATATGGAATCTTTTCAAGGTATGGAATATTATTTTAATGATTTTTGTCACGACCCATCCTTGGACCTATGCCGTGACTACCCCAAGCCCGCCTTCCATAAGCCAGGGGCTGGCGACTAGCACCAAAGGCGCAAATCCTGAAAAAAAAGGGAAGGCATTGCCTTTATAAAGTAAAAAAACACCACGGAGTAAGCCATCAGAAGTAAACACTAAGTAATCACAAGTACAAGTAAGTGCGGAAAAGTAAGTGGGCCAGAATAAAAAACCCAAACTGAAAGTAGAATACAACTGGAAAGGAAGTACAACGACTGAAAAGTAAAGCAGCAACGCTGAGCCGTCCACTCGAAATCCCACCTGAAGGGTGGGTATAGATAGCCTCCTCAGCTCCTCGGGTCCTACCGTCCGGCCCGTGTATGTCCCACCCAGTGGTCCACCTCCAGGTACCGACTCGTCGTAAATCCACCTCCGGGCACTGACTCGTCGTGAGTTCCTCCTCCGGGAACCGTCCAACTCTACAAGCCTCAACCTCGATCAGTGATGTCCATCGCCTGCAATCAACACAACATAGTGCGGGCAAAGCCCGTGCAGGGGTGAGTATATGATACTTAGTAGGGACCCTGAGACCCCCGAAGGTCTCCCAGAATCCACAAAGGATAAACCACAAAGGAAAGATACAATCACGAAGTAACATCCAACACTACTTAGGTATATGCCCATACATATACCTAAGTCATCAATTCCAGTTCGGCTCCATCATCCGAGCCCAAGTTCGATCACGTCTGCATAGGATAGTACAAACCAATCCACACAGGAAAGCACAACCCAATCCACATAGGAAAGCACAACCCAATCCGCATAGGAAAGAACAACCCAATCCACATAAGAAAACACGACCCAATCCACATAGGAAAGCACAACCCAATCCACATAGGAAAGAAAGTCAATCATATCTAAGATAATGATTGAAAGTCAAGACTCAGCTCACACAGGTATACTTCTTCATAAGGTGATAGAGATGATCAGATGTAGCCACTAATTCATCTAAGCTGGGACCCACGTAGGATACTAAACCAGCTAAGCTGTCGGACCTACATAGGATACAGACCAGCTACTCTGCCAGACCCACGTAGGATAGCAAGAACAGAGTCAAACACTTCCAGACCCACGTAGGATACAAGAACAGTAGTCATTGTCGTCGAACCCACTGAGGATTTCAGTACGGTCTTCATCGCTGCTGAACCCACAGAGGATTTCAGTGCAGTCTTCATCGCTGCCAAACCCACGGAGGATTTCAGTGCAGTCGTCATTGCTGCCGAACCCACGGAGGATTTCAGTGCAGTCGTCATCGCTACCGAACCCACGGAGGATTTCAGTGCAGTCGTCATCATCGTCGCAGTCGCAGCCAGCTCTAGGGTTCCCGCACACAGCATGCTCGATTCCGGGAGGGTCTTCTCCACGATCCAAGGGGGTCGATACATCAAATGACACGTAGTTCGTAGTTGATGTATCCCAAGGTTCCATCTCGACAAGAGAAACTCAACGTGACAGACGGCGCGTCAATCTGACGCCTGGTCTGGGAGTTATTGGCTTTTTCGTTCCAGGGGATCGGTTGGTTTTTAAGTCAAAACCAACCCGACTGCACTCCAACTGCATCCAAACCTCAAGAGGAGTAATCCAAAAGGTCTGTCTCACTAAGAGGAATCCAACAAAGTCGACGGCATGTCAATCGGGCGTCCGGAGCTCAAGTTATAAGTGTTTCCGCTCCGAGGGCCCGGTTGGTTTCGTGTTCGAACCAACCCGGCCATACCCAAATTTCTCCAAAACCTTGAGTGTAATATACTGAAACGACTGTCTCAATCCAAGGATCGCATCGCAACTAATGGTGCATCGATCGGAGGTCCGTAGCCCAAGTTACGGGCATTTAAACGAACTGTCTGGTTTTTAGGGGGTTTTGGGCCCGGACCGACCCGGCCCAAGACCCCCCCCCCCCCCCTGGGTCAGCCCGAACCGGTTCGACCTGACCCGGGTCCGGGTCCAGCCCTTTAGGGCGCGACCCGGCCCCGCCGGCGCGGGCACGGCTTGCATGGCCAGCACGGCGCTGGCCGAGCCGCCGTGGAGGGGGGGGGGGGCGCTGCCCCCCTGATTTGAAACTACAGCCCCCACGTGGGGTCCTCTCCCTTTGCCAGCCGGGGGTTACGACCCCCGGCCTTCTCCGATCGGCCGGCCCGGCTGGCCGGCCGGTGCCGCCGCGAGACCCTACGGTCCCGCCCCTCCGACACGCCGGCGGCCGGCGGTTCCGGTGGTTCCGGCCGCTGCTCCCTGCTCCGCCGCAGCCTTGGTCCGACCGGCGCGACGCGACGGTGCCGCGTCCTTTCGTCGCGGCTCGACTCCGGCCGCGGCTTCGTTTGGCCTCAACGGCGCGGCGCAATGGCGTCGTGCTTCTTTTCCCGCGTTCCTCTTCGTTTCCGCGCGGTGCGACGACACCGCGCTTCCTTCATTCCAAACCACATAATAATCAACAAAAAAGTAGAGGGAGGAGGTTCGGTCATGTTCGTACGGCCCGACCTCCTCCCGTTATCTTGATAACATGCGGCTAGATCATTAACATTGAACGCCCAAAGGTAAAGATGATAATCGGCAAAGAAATATCCACGAACATAAAGTTAACCCCTACCTCGATGAAGTCCTCGAACGAGGTTCGTCGCGGGAAAAGGACGTCGCGGAAGACGACGTTGCAGAAGACGGCGTCGCGGATCGATGCTCCTTAAGCGTCGTCGGTGTTCGCCCGAAGAAAGATATGGCGTGTCGTCGTTCTCCGAAGAAGGCTTCTCTCACCGGCTGCAGAGAGGAGAGGAGATGTCACGGTGATTCCCTTGCAGTGAAGGCGTTCTTCGTCGAAGTCTTGACGTTCTTCGTGAAGAAGATGAAGTTCTTCCAATGTGAAGAACGCCCCCCTCTTAACGCAACGAAGCAACTAACAAATAAAATAAGTCCCTTTCCTTATTTTGTTACCTTTGCCAACATTTTTAAAATTCAAACATTCAAAAATGAATTTTCTTCATTTAATTAAACTTAACTTGTCAAAATTAAATGAAGTGATAAGTTGGCAACATTAATGATAAGAGAGGTTTTAAAAGGAGTTAGGGAAAATAAAGGAAAAGGTGGGGGATCATGTGGGCCCCACATCATCTTAAATCCTCTCAAGGGGAGTTAGAACATCATTGGGTCCCACCCCAACTCCCTCACATGGACTAAACAACTTATGAAAGTGGAATAAAAATTGTAACATGATTTTTATTTCACTTTAAACTTAGTGCATTTTTTAACAACTACACTCGAGCAAACACAACTCCCGAAAAGGTGTTCCTAAGCAATTACCGGCGCTGCGGTTTCATCGGTGCCCTCGGATTTCGATTCTGAGCACCAGTTCAAAAGTTAGAAAAACCTGCTCGTTCGTTCACTGAACATACCCGAGCTAAACTTTGGAAATTGATTCCAGGCACACCGGGCCTCGGAATCAAATGCCGTCAAAAACTGCGTACTGGTAAAATCCCAAAGAAAATTAAGAAAAAATTTCCCTTGAAATTTACAGGTTTTTACAATTTTAAGATCAATAAATTGATGGTGTAAGGATCTGCGATTAACTAAATGTGCGGTGAAACCCCCGTGAGCGAACAAAGGCTGATTTCCAGCGAATAATGGCCAGAAACCGTGATTTTTAGATAGATCCACCATTTTTGGGAAAATATACATCCATATATAAAGTAGAAAGGCTATATTAAAGTTTTAGGATTGTATATGGAATTTCTATTGGAAACCCAATTACATGTCATGTAGTGGGATGAACACACAATGTATAGCCCCCTCAGCAGCGACTGCTAGGGTTTTAGAAAACTTAAGGATGAAACGGCATGTAGTCATTCTATATTCCATGTATACCTTCCCCAGTTGTAAAACCCATGTGATGGGTCACACGATTCGTAACCCATGTGTAATTACACAACCATGTACTCGAGTACACGAACACTAGGTCCGGTACACGGACACAACCAATAGGACATGGCCCGATCCTAGTTAGCCTGGGCACATCATGTAGTCCACCTACACGGAATTTACTACTAAATTGGATGGATCCATGTGTTGGATAGGGACATGGCCAAGTGGTGGAATGGTACCATATGTCGTGTGGGTCCCCTTATATGTCGTGTATCTCTTAACCTCTTTTGAGGATACTTTAATCATATGTATCTCCTTTGTTTGAACTCGGATTTTGGTCTGTGAGTAGCCTATCCTGAGTGTTTTTCCATGTAAAATTTGATGGTTCTATTAGTTTTGGATTTTGTGATATGATGTGAAATGTTATAGGCACGATTCTTGATGAGGCAACGCCTAATGACCGAAGTGATCGTGCGGGATCACCAGGACCTTTCTGAGTGGTACCCTCCAGTAGGGTTGGGAATTAGAGTTCCTCAATAATATTTATGAGTAATACCCTCTATAAAGGATGGGAAGTAGAGTTTATCAATGATATTTCTGAATGGTACCCTCCAACAGGGATGGGCAGTGGAGTTCCTAGATGACCATTCTGAGTGGTACCCTCCGGTAGGGCTGGGCAGTGGAGTTCCTCGATTATTACTGAGTTGAACCTCCAATAGAGTTGGGAAGTGGATTCACTAGATGGATATTAGTTTGGGACACTCCTATTATACTATGGAATGGGTTCCCTACCTATATTTTGTGTCCCCTTGACTGTGTGGCATAGTGACAAAGCATGGCTTGACTTTGACGGTTACTTCTTAGCAAATGTGTGAGATGTTGGGCATCATTATTAGACTTTTGGAACTGTTGAATACTCTTATTATTGGGTTGAGATATGATATGGAGATCCCCTTACTCTCTCATCTAGTATTATTTAAATGATCATATATATATATATATATATCCTTCTATATACACACCTTAGATTTGGTTAATCTCCTTCCAGGAGAGGCGAAGACATGTGGGGTATTCCATGTGCTTTCAATGTTTGTATTATTGCGGTTGGATGAGTATAATCTCCTACTATAGGTGGTAAAGACTCTATGGTTAGTTTATCTACTCACTATTTTTATCCCCTTGTGTTTGGATGATCTTACTTTCACTCTTGGTTTTGGGTTGAGCTGTTCTCTTTCATTGTATCTTGCATCAACTGTCTTTCTTTCATGTTTTATCTCTTACTACTCCCCCTTCATATTTTGAGGTGTCCTACTAGGTATGTATATACTCACCCCTACATGGGATTTTCCCACACGTTTCATGCCTTATACAGACTATGGATAGGTCAGTGGTGACTTCAAAGGAGCTTAGGGATACTAGGTGATTGGATTGTGTACAGTAGTCATAGCTTGGGATTTAGGAGATACGATCTATTTAAGCTATTTACTTTTCCAATTTTTTCAGGTTGGGAGATATTTCTAGTTGGGCGTGTAGTTTTTCCCTTTACATTTCAATTACATTGTCCTACTTTTGTACTATCTATAGGTTCATGCATGCTTAGTTTATTTTATAGCAGTGTTTCATCTTTTACTCTTTCTCATTGTACTTTTTCATCAAGATGGTTTTGCATATCTGTACTAGTACTTAAGAAAATGACTCTCCAAGTCAGTTATGCCTTCAATACTAGTCTCCATTCCTTGGCCTATGGATTTAGGCTTGGGGTATTTGCAGCTTGATCCTCAGCATGGGTTGGGTCATGATATATTGGTATCATAGGAAGTTAGATCCTTGGGAAATTATTCAGACTAGTCCCCTTAAAAGGATTTTAGTTTAGGGAAATAGTGTCAAAGTGTCTCGAAGTGGCTCTTAGGACAAGGAGTCCAATAATGGTGCAGGAGGACAACGTGTCCATTCACCAGGATCCTGACTACCCGCTTGTCGACTTGGTATGCCAATACATTTGTTGTGGGTATCAATGGTACATGCATCATATAAGATTGAGTCTTTGAGTATCCTTATTGATTCAGATCCTCATTATTGTTGATATATATATTCTCATATAATCATGGTACATATTGATAAATATCAAGATACCTCTACAATGAAATCCAGCTATGATACCAGTTTTGGTTCTTGATGACGATCTGATGAGCGATGAGGCCTTAGTTAAGGGTTCATCCCATAACCCCCTTTCTCCAGGTGGGTGGGTAGTAGCACCTCCACCTATCGAGTATAAGATCATTCTAGTAGATCAGGATGAGTATTCACACATGATTAGAGTTCTCCACAAGTTTCAGCATTAGAGGCCACTGAGATTCTATAGTGATCCAGATCCTTAGGTAGTAGAGGATTGGATAGAGTCAATGTTATATATCTTCAAGCTTGTCTGGACCCTGAAAGATTAGGTTCTTGCACTAGAAGCTAGCATTTTCCACAGATCAGATGGGTGTTGGTGGATCCTTATTACATAGATTCACGATGAGTCAACACTCTCATGGACTGAGTTTCAGAAGTTGTTCCATGAGGAGTACTACCCCTCCTACTTGCACTCTTTCCAGATCCTGTAGTTTCTGGAGCTGTAGCAGGGAGGGATGATGGTGGCTGAGTACGCATCGAGGTTCGCATACCTTACATGGTAATCTCTTGACATGATCTGGGGTGGCTACTTCCAAGCATGGAAGTTTGAGTAGGGACTCCGTAGAGAAATATGAGCCAGTGTTTTTCCCTTATGCATCGCCACCTGTTTTGGGGTGTTGGATCAGACACTAGTGAAAAAGATATTTCTATTAGAGGGATTCTAGATAGATTGATATGGTAGTTGGTGCCACAGATTTGAGTCATCTATAGTAGCTAGATAACACCAAGCATCAAGATCTCATTGTAGGGGACCTCACCATGGTCAAACTTAGTCACACGGTTGTACGGTACATAGACAGTATAGAGAACCAGGGAATCCAAGAGAGTATATGTGCTTTGATTGTGATGGGTGAGGTCACTTGATGTGTGATTTTCCAACCATATGTGTCAAGGAGCATAAGTAGATAGTTGATGGACCACCATGGCAGAGGTAGTGCCATGATCAGGGTTCTCCCAAGCATGGTTAGGGTGGTCCCCAAGAAGTTAGAGCTGATAGAGTAGAATAATCAGCTATGGGTGGTGGATGATGCTATGAGATGCTTTCACCACCACCACTAGGCAGCTCATGTTAGGCTTAGGCATTTGGTGGCTGATTCCATAGATAACTGCAGGATTTGGATGTCTATTATCTCACAATGAATGAGATGATAAGAGGTATGATTTTTGTTTATTCTACTCTTGATTTCATATTATTAGACATATGTTTCATTTCTTACTTTATCCCTATACTCTTAGTGTGAGATATAGAGCTCCCAATTGAGGTGCTAGCTTAGCAGCTTCATCTTCAGGTTCCTACTGGGAACTCTTCTTCTGTATATTTTATCTGTCGATAATGAGAGATATCATTTGGTGGAGAGAGGTTCACTTGGGAACTTTTGTTCATCATGATGAAACCCTATAATGTTTGGGTTTGGATTTTATTTCTATGGTCCAATCCTATATTGATTATCATCACAGACAAGTCAGATGTCTACGTGATTATGGGATGATATTCTCCTTTTCTAACAAGAGAGATCTCATCACAGGTAAAGTGGGTTCTGTGATTAGGAGACTGGATCCCATCACCCATTAGTTAGCATGTATATCCATTAGCGAATTAGGATCTTCAGGCATATGGGTTCCTTCAATTATGGAGGATTATATGGATGTCTTACCCAAGGATGTTTTGGGACTACCTATGAGGTGTGAGATAGAGTTTTTAATTGACTTATATCCTGGTACTACTCTGATATCTTTTGTGTCATATCATATGGCCCATAATGAGATCTGGGATATGTGGTTTCAGTTGGAGGACCTTCAAGAGAAAGGCTTCATCAAAACCTATGTGTCCCCCTGGGCAGCTCTGGTGTTGTTCACGAAAAAGGTGGATGGGAGCTTGCAGCTTTTCATAGATTATCATTTCCTGAACCAGACCATGATAAATAAAAAATACCCCTTGATGAGGATTGACGACCTCTTTTACCAGTTATGAGGTGTGATATGGTTCTCGAAGATCAATATCAGGTCTGGCTACCACCAGTTGAGGGTTTGTGAGGCTGAAATTCCAAAGTTGGCATTCCAATATCTCTACGGATGCTATGAATTCCTAGTGATTCCCTTTGGTGTGACGAATTACCCCACCATGTTTATGGATTTTATGAAACATTTTTTCCATCCATACTTGGACCAATTTTTTTGTCTCCATAGATGACATACGCATCAACTCTTCATCAGATGAGGATCACGCAAAGCACTTGAGGATGGTCCTATAATTTCTTTGAGCGCACCAGATTTATAGAAATCTCTTGAAGCGTTAGTTCTGGATTCATGAGGTTCACTTTCTAGGGCATGTCATTTATGATCATAGCTTAGTATTGGATCCAGTAAAGATCAAAGCAGTGCTTTATTGGGATCCACCCAAGAGGGTATCAAAGGTGTAGAGCTTCCTTAGTTTGGTGGGGTACTACAGGAGGTTTGTGGTAGAATTATCCAAAATCGAAACACCTTTGACCAACCTAACATGGAAAGGGTATCCATTTACCTAGTCTGAGTAGTTCCATAAGGCCTTTGAGGAGTTGATACTAATGCTGGAGAGTGATCTAGTGTTGAGAATACCATAGGAAGGAATGGAGTTCATAGTGTATTACTTTTCCTCAGGAGCTGGGCTCAACTGTGTGTTGATGCATTGGAAAACAGTTATCGCATATGGGTTGAGGAATTTAAGAACCCATGAGAAAAGGTATGAGACTCATGACCTAGATCCTACAGTGGTATTTTTTTTTGAGAATGTGGAGGTACTACCTTCTAGGGGGGCGCTTTGTGGTTTACTCAGACCATCAGAGTGTCAAGTATGTCTTCAAACAGAGAGACCTGAACCTGAGATAGTGGCACTGGTTGGAGTTCCTACAGAACTATGAATTTGAGATAGTCTATACTCTAGGGAAGGGAAACATTGTAGCATATTCTCTTAGTAGGAAGTCTCAGGCTCACTTAGTGTAGGAGGTTTCAAAGTAGTTGTCCTTCTTACAGCTGACCCTAGTGGATCAGGAGGGTACATCCATTTTATAGTCGATGGTGTTGACTCCTCCACTTATCAAGCATGTGATAAAGTAACAATTAGGATACATAGATTGTGAGGTCTTATGTGATCAAATATACATAGGTGACTCACCATATGGATATTCTTAATGAGGTAATCACATCATCCTTTTCTAGGGATAGATATTGATCCCAGTCATGTTGTAGAAGGAGGTGATGCAAGAATTTCACACTTCTCCCCTAGCTATACATCCTGGTGTGGGTAATATGTATAGTGACCTTCAGCGATAGTTTTAGTGGTCCAACATGAGATGAAGTGTAGCTGAGTTCATCTCTTCGTGCCTCTATTTTCAGTAGGTGAAGGTTGAGCACCAAGTTATGGCTAGTTTGTTTCATCCCATTGAGATCTTGGAGTGGAAATGGGATGGAATATACATGGACTTTTTGACATGGATTTCATGCACAACTAATGGTCATGACTTCATCTGGGTGATAGTTGACCGACTCGCGCAATTTTTACACTTCCTTTCCATCATGGAGAAGAGTTCATTGGAGAGTTTAGGGCAGTCGTATGTACAGAAGATTGTTCGCCTTCATGAGGTACCCATGATGATTATCTTTGATCGTGACATGTGGTTTACATAATGATTGGGGGTATCCCTGTATAAGGAATTTGGGACCCACATGAGGATGAGTACAGCCTTTAACCCCTAGAACGATGGGACAATTGAGCGCACTATCCAGGTGTTGGAGGATATGATGAGGTCTTGCATGTTAGACTTTGGTCGGAGTTGGGAGGATCAGTTGACCTTGTTAGAGTTTACATACAACAACAGCTACCACTCTATCATTAGCATGGTAGCTTTTTAGACCTTGTGAGGGAGACTCTGCAGGTCACCCTTGTGCTAGAAAAAGATTGGTGATACATATATTGTGGCCCTAGAGATGGTGCAGGTAACAACCAAGAAAGTCTAGGTCATCCATGAGTGGATGAGGACAACCAATAGGAGATAGAAATCTTATATAGATCATCTTTATTGTCCCTTGAAATTCGATTAGGGAGACCACATTTTTTTGAGAGTCTCCCTAGGATGAGGATTGTGGAGGTTCGGTTAAGGAGGCAAGCTATCCCTGAGGTTCATTAGGTCATTTGAGATCGTGTAGAGGCTTGGAGAGGTTTCTTACCATATCTCCCTACACCCACAACTAGAGAAGGTTCGTGACGTCTTCCATGTGTCACAGTTGAGACAATGCGTACATGAACTCATGCATGTCATCGATAGGGATGAGATGGACATCAAAGATAGAGTAACCTTTATGGAGCACCCAGTGGTGATCAAGGATTGACAAGAGAGGACCATGAATGGATGGACCATTCCCTTGGTTCGCTTGCTATGGCAGCACATGAACATGAAAGATAGTTCCTGGGAGTGAGATATCTAAGTGTGGGCTCAGTATCCCAAGTTTTCTTCTTAGTTTTTCTTTTCAGTGATGAAAATACTGAAGGATAAAATAATGTATAGACTCAATTTTTTCCTTGTAATACTTTGAACTATTTCTATATATATTTCCAGAGCTATGCGCTGAGATGGTGTGTGGTTCCAAGACCCGGTATGCCCATAATTAATTTTTATAAAATATTAAATATATTTTATATTGCGTGTTCATAGATTCTTAAAAAAATGGGATAAATCTTAAACATAAGCTCTTATCATAAATCTAATACTAAGGTTGAGTCTAGAATGCAGTGTTTTCCCTAGGCGTGACATAAAATGGGTTGGCACGGAGCATTCAGACTCCTCACTCGATGGCAGTACGTTCAATGAAATAATTAATTATTAAATTAGTTAACTCAATTAAACCCTAAACTAATTATATAAATGTGTTTTCATAGAGATTCAACCAAGTTTATCCACATAACCCTATAATCTTCAATGATTCTCTCCTTCCTCCTTCCGTTGGCGGATCTCATCGAATGACGATGAAACACTAGATCAGATCAGATCAACATGTAGTGAACACAATAGCTTCTCTCAATCATTAGAAGATGTTTTATTCATCAATTAATGATACATAATTGAGTTCGGACTCGTAAATTGGTGATTTACACCCTTTGATTAAATTGATTGAGCATATTCATCATTGTTCTTGGTTCTGTGCCAAATGTTGGCTGATTGCATGCACCCAGGTACAAAAACTTATTTCTTTTAAATTTTTTTCCAACCTCGGATGTATGTTCTTGATCCTTGTCCAATAAAACTTGGAAAAAAATTCTTAAAACTTTGTTTTTGGTGCTTTTCTCCCTCGTTTCTTCTCATTCTTCACCGGTTGGACCCCTCGATCCCGATTTAACTTTGTCGGGTGGTACCAAGCCCGATCAGACCCCCTGAAACCATGACGGAATGACGTGAGAGGCATAGATCAACAAAGAAGGGGTAGATATGGGGTATTTTCAAGGAATGTATGCTTTTTTTTTAATTATTTTAATATTAATAAGTCAACTTCATAAGGATCCAAGATAAAATAAACATGTGTCAAAACCCCTGTGAGAGAATAGAGGTAGATTTCCAGTGAACAACAGCTGGAAACCATGATTTTCAGATAGATCCACCATTTTTGGATAAAGATATGGTCTTATCTGAAGCAAAAAGGACCGGATTCAGGATTGAGGATCATAATTGGGATTTATGTAAAAAACCTAATTACATGCCATGTAGTGGGATGAACACATAACATGTAGCCCCCTCAGTGGTGGTGGATAGGGTTTTAGAAAAATTAAGGATGACATGGTGTATAGTCCTCCTACATGTCATGTATCCATTCCATAGTTTGAAAACCCATGTGATAGGTCATAGTGGTAGGAACCCATGTGGAAGTACACGGTCGTGTACTCGAGTACCCGGACGCAGGGTCCGGTACACGGAAACGGCCAACAGGACACAACCCTATCCCAGTTAGCCTGGACATGTCGTGTAGTCCACTTACATGGTGTGTACTACTACATGGGATGGAGATGTGTGTAGGATGGGTACATATCCAAGTGGTGGATTGGTACCACACGTTGTGTGGGTCCCCTCACACACTATGTACCTCTTGACCTCTTTTGAGGAGACTTCAGTCATCAGTATCTCATTTATTTGAACTTAGATTTTGGCTCACAAGTAGCCTATCCAAAGTGTTTTTTCATATAGAACATGATGGAACCCTCAGTTGTGGATTTTAAGATATGATGTGAAATATTTCAGGCATGGATCTTGATGAGGTAATTCCTGATGACGGTAGTGATCAAAAAGAATCACCATGACCTTTTCAAGCAGTACCCTCCAACAGGGATGGGCAATGGAGTTCCTCGACAACCTTTTTGATTAGTATCCTCTGGTAGGGATGGGTAGTGGATTTACTCTATGACCTTCTCAAGCAATTCCCTCCAGAAAGGTTGGGCAGTGTATTTCCTCAATGACATTTCCGTGTGGCACCCTCCAATAGGGCTGGGTAGTGGAGTTCCTCGATGATTACCAAGTTGACCCTCTAGTAGAGCTGGGCAGTAGATTCCTTCGATGACTATCAGAGTGGGAACCTATTTTTGTATTAGGCCATGGGTCCCCTACCTATAATTTTTTGCCCATTGACTGTACGACATGGTGATGAGGTGTGTCTTGACTTGGATGGTTACTTCTGGGCATATGTATGAGATGGTGGGCATCATTATTGGACTTTTGTAATTGTTGGATAACTTATTCTTGGGTAGATATGTGATATGGATATCCCGTTACTCTCTCATTTATGATTCTTTGATGACGTATATATATATTTATATATCCTTCTGTATCCATGCCTCGGATTTGGTTACTCTCTTTCTAGGAGATGCAAAGATGCACGGGGTATGCCACATGATTTCTGTGTTTAACTTCTCATAGTTGGATGAGTCTACTCTCTTGCTATATGTGGATAATACTTGATGGGTAGTTCATCTACTCACCGTGTTTATCCTCTTGTGTTTGGACGATCTTACTTTCACTCTTGGTTTTGGTTTGAGTTGTTCTCTTTCACCGTATATTGCATCAACTGTCTTTCTTTACTATTGTGTCTATTATTTCTCCCCCTTCAGCTTTCAAGGTGTCCTACTAGGTATGTATATAATCACTCTTGCATGGGATTTACCCACACTTATTGTGTCTTATGAGGACGACGGACAGGTCAGCGGTGACTTCAGAGGAGCTTAGGGATGCTGATGTTTGGACCGCGTACGGTGATCATAGCTTGGGATCTAGGAGCTGGGGTCTCTTTTAGTTGTTTAGTTTTCCAGTTTTGTCAGGTTGGTACATATTTCTGGTTGGGAATGTATTTTTCCTCTTTACTTCTCATATAAACTACTGTACTTTTGTATTTTCTAGAGGTTCATGCATGTTTGGTTTACTTTATAGCATTGTTGCATCTTTTACTCTTTCCCTTCATACATTTTCATCAAGATGACTATGTGTGTGTGTGCATGTACTTAGAAAAAGGCCACCCTAAGTTAGTTATTCTTTCGGTGCTGGTCTCCAGACCCTGGCCTATGAAGGCGAGCTTGGGGTAGTTATGGCTCGATCCCTAAATGGTTTAGGTCGTGACATCTTCAAACTTGTTATTTCTCCACAAAAATCTCAAAATCCATATTTTTTTCCTCAAAACTTGTTCCCTTCTATCAAGGATCTAGATTGGTTCATCTTCATATGAAAAGTCAGTTTCCAACTCTACACCATTAGTATCAAGTACATGTGTTGGTCCAGGAATATTATTTCTCAATAGGGATACATGGAAGACATAATGGGCATTATAAATATTTTTTGATGGTTCCAATCGATAAGAAACCACTCCAACATGCTTGATAATCTCAAACGGTCTAATGTACCTTAGACACAATTTTCCCTTTTCCTTAACCTCATGAACTCTTTATGTGGTGATATCTTGTGGAATACATGATCCTAGACATGAAAATATAATTCCTTTCTTCATTTTTCATCATAATTTCTCTATCAACTTTGAGCAACCTTGATGTGTTTTTGAATAAATTGTATTTTTTCTATGGTATTATTCATAATCTCTAGTCCCAACACTTTTCTTTCTCCAACTTCATACCAACTTGTTGGAGTTATATATCTTTTTCTACAGATAGCATCAAAAGGTGTCATTTGAATGCTTGAGTAGAAACTGTTATTATAGGAGAATTCAATAAGTGAAAGATATTGGACCAAGATCCCTTGAAAATAAAATTAGATAGTATGTAACATATCTTCCAATGTCTGAATAGTCCTCTTAGACTGCCCATCAGTTTGAGGATGATAGGTTGTGCTCAGGTTTACTTCTGTATTCATATCCTTTGAAGGATCATCCAAAATTTAGAAGTAAATCTTGGATCTTGTCACGACCCGTCCTCGGGGCCCGTGCCGTGACTACCCCAAGCCCGCCTTCCATAGGCCTGGGGCTGGCGACTAGCACCAAGGCGTAAATCCTGGTAAAAAGGGAAGTCATTGTCTTTGTAAAGTAAACAAGCACCACAGAGTAAGCAAGCGGAAGAAGTAAACACTAAGTAAAAGCTGGTACAATAGTAAGTGCAAAAAAGTAAAGGGGGCCGGAAATACAAGCCCAACTGTAAAGTACAACTGAAATGGGAAAAACAGCAACTGAAAGGTAAAGTTGTAGCATCGAGTCGTCCACTGGAAGTCCCACCTGAAGGGTGAGTACAGAAAGCCTCCACTGCTCCTTGGGTCCAGCCTACCGCTCTGAGTACACCTCGCCCAGTGGTCCACCTCCAGGTACCATCCTGCTCCGCAAGCCTCCACCACGATCAGCGCTGTCCGTCGTCTACAACCAACACAATGTAGTGCGGGCATAGACCGTGCAGAGGTGGGTATAAGCTACTTAGTAGGGACCCTGAGACCCCCGAAGGTCTCCGAAAATCCACAAAGGATAAACCACAAAGGAAAGATACAATCACGAAGTAACACCCGACACTGCTTAGGTATATGCCCATACATATACCTAAGTCATCATTTCTTACTCGGCTCCAACATCCGAGATCAAGTACAACCCAGTCCACACAGGAAAGAAAAACATGAAATCCACACAGGATAGCTCAACACAATCCACAAAGGAAAGTAAAATGTAAATCCACACAGGATAGCTCAACACAATCCACAAAGAAAAGTAAAACGTAAATCCACATAGGATAGCTCAACACAATCCACAAAGGAAAGTAAAACAGAGTTTCAGCTCACACAGGTATACTTCTTCGAATGACGATAGAGATGATCACTGATCCATCTAAGTCGTCGGACCCACAAAGGATCGATAGGTACTAACCCCCACAATGACCCACAAAGGATCTGACCCACGAAGGATCGATAGGTAACTAACCCCCGCAAAGACCCACACAGGATCGGGCCCACACAGGACCTGTAGGTGCTGGCCCACACAGGACCGTTGAGCGCTGACTCACACAGGATCGGACCCACACAGGATCGGTAGCACTGACCCACAAAGGATCTCTGAGTGTCGTAGTCGTCGCCGTCGAATCCACTGAGGATCTCTGCACAGTCGTCGTCGTCACAGTAGCAGTCGCAGCCAGCTCTAGGGTTCCCGCACACAGCAAGCTCGTTCGGGAGGGTCCGCTCCACGAGCCGAGAGGCTGATACATCAACTGACACATAGTCCAGAGTTGATGTATCCAAAAGTTCTGTATCATCAACAGGAACTCAACGTCGCAGACGGCGCGTCAATCGGACGCCCGGTCTGAGAGTTATTGGCGTTTTCGTCCCAGGGGCCCGGTTGGTTTTTAAGGCAAAACCATCCCGACCGTACTCCACTTGCGTCAAAACCTTGGGCGGAATATTCCAAAAGATCCGTCTCACTTAGAGGAATTCAACGAAGTCGACGGCACGTCAATCGGATGTCCGAAGCTCAAGATATGAGCGTTTCCGCTCCGAAGGCCCGGTTGGTTTCGTGTACCAACCAACCCGGATGAACCCAAAGTATTCTGAAACCTTGAATGCGATATACCGAAATGACCGTCTCAATCCAAGGATCGCATCGCCGCTGACGGCGCGTCGTTCGGAGGCCCGTAGCTCAAGATACGGGTAAAAGACCGAAAACGGTCCGAAGACGGGGGGTCTGGGCCCGGGCCGACCCGGCCCGACCCCCCTGGGTCGGCCCGACCCGGGTCCGGGTCATACCCGGTTTGGCGCGACCCGGCCGGTCGGGCCGGCCCGGCTCGGCTCGGCCGCACGGCCGAGCGAGGGAGCCGCGGGGCGCTGCCCCCGCGGGATGAAAGTGTCGTGGCCCACGTGGGGTCGCGCTGGAAACAACGGACGCGGCTTTGCCGCTTCCTGGTTGTGCCGGACCCGCGCGGTCGCGGGTCTACTGGCCGCCGCCGCCGGTGGGGTCCGCGGGCCACCGGAGTTGCTCATGTGGTCCGATTTCGCTCCCGTCTGCGCCGTAGCTCCTCCCGAGTTTCGTACTTCACTGCGGAAACAACGAATCGTCCCTGCAGCATGTTTTGTCGTCGCCCGCCAATCCGCGCATCAACAAAGAACTGCGGAGGGCAGTCGGGCCGTGTTTGTTTGGCCCGCACCCTCCGCGTTAGATAATAACAGTCGGGAGAAAATTATCAACACATAGAGAACATATCAAAAACAATTTTAATAAATTTAAATTGTTCTTATGAAACCGGGTTTTTTGTTTTGAACGGAAACATCCACGGAATAAAATCATTCCCAATAAAACCCCTACCTCGTCAAGTCGTCGCACGCGCGTTCTTCGCGGAATTGATCGTCGCGGAAGGAGGGGATCGTCGCGTCGTCGCGGTATCCGGCGTTGCGTTGACGAACTCCGAGGACCAAGAAACAACAGATTTAATTAATAATAATTAAATCCATATTGTTGTTTTAATCCACAAAGTAAATTTAAAAAAAAAAGAGCGCAACCCCCTACCTTGTCGCTGCCGATCGAAGGTTGTCGCGGGGTTGGATTGTCGCGGAAGAACGTCGTGGAAGAAGAATCGCCGGCGTCGCGGAACTTGGCGTCGCGTCGTCGATTTCCGAGGGCTCGGCGTTCTTCGCGTTCTTCGCGTTCTTCGCGTTCTTCGCGAAGGAGGATGAAGAACTCTTGGTTTCTGTCAAATCCTCACAACGAACATTTTTCCAGAAGTCGTGCGTTGGTCTTATTTTATTATTACGTCGACGGATTGAAAACAGGTTAAGAAACGATTAAATTAATTCATAGAATTAATTCAACGAATAAAACCGCCCAATTAATTGGTGCGTTAAGAAATTAAGAAAATGCGTCAGTTGACTTTCATAATGACGGGTTTTCGCGGGTGCGTTACTTAGCGGAAAAGAAACGACGGGGCTCGTGCGGGCCCCACCTCACAAATATCCTACCAAGAGGGTATGATATTTTTGGATAGCACCCTATCCACTTCAACTCAGCTTAAGCAGCTTAAAGTGGATTTCAAGTGGCTTTAAGTGAAATAAAATAAAGTTTGTCGTACCAATTATTTTATTTCTTAACTTTAAGCCCAAAAATTAAAAACCACACCCAAGCAAACGCAACTCCGGAAGAGGCGTTTCTAAGAAAATACCGGCGCTGTGATTCCATCGGTGCCCTCAGAATTCGATTCCGAGCACCGGTTCAAAAGTTAGAAAAACCCGCTCGTCCGTTCACTGAACGTACCCGAGCCAAACTTCGGAAAATGATTCCGGACACACCGGGACTCAGAATCAGGTGTCGTCAGAAACTGCATTCTTGTAAAAATCCAAAGAAAATTAAGAAAAAAAAATTCCTTGAATTTTTCGGGTCTTTACAGATCTTGGTTTGAAACAATCAAAAGAAGTACTCCCTAGAGTCTCACTAACTCGTGAATATAGAGGTGAGCTAAAATTTCTTGGGAGAAAACCTCTCTTATAGAAATGAAATGGGATGACATTGTCAATCTATCGATGATTACCCATATAGAATCATTACCTTTGGACAGTTTCCCCTAAGCATTCACAAGGTTTGTCCAAACTGCACACCAACTGTGTTCCTTCCCAATGACCCTCACCCTCACTTTCATGGTTTCCTAGAGATATTGTAAGGTTTATATAAACTATTCTCAAACTGTGCACCTTTAAAAATTCCTTTAAAACACTCTAAAACTCTTCAGAAACTTATGAAACTTAATTCAATCATTATATAATCCCAAAATACATAATAAAAGGCTTAAGTACCTAAAACTGAGGGTGTTAAAAAATCATTAAGTTTTTGGAAGCACACATTGTACACCGGATGAGTAATTTGAGGCAATGTCACTCAATCAGTAGTCAATCCTGAGTGGATAATCACCCGTAAATTTTAAAAGGCAATGGACCACATTGAACCTATTGAGTTTTAATATAAACTAGTACGATGTAATCATATATTTAAAGATCCTGACTCCAGTAAATCAAAATCAGTGTTTACTTTATTACATTAGCATAAGATAAAAGCAATCTCATCCCAAAGGACCGAATAGTTTAGTAGTATTGGAAAACTTGATACATACTTGAATTACACATTACTTTTGAAAACTTAAAATAAAACATAGTATTATATTCAAGAACACCACTATTCCCTATAGCATATCCCTACATATCAATCATAATACACTTCATAGAATCTTGAAGAAAGGAAACATAAGAAAGGGTTGATCTCAAATGCTTAGTAAGGGTATGTGTACAATGGAAGCTATAATGAATACATAATACATAATAAATATGCAAAGGTAAATAAATAAACCTATATGTAATTTAAACAATAACTTTATCATGAATAAAAATATTGCAGGAATAAATGATGATCAAATCCATGTAAATAACCACATGATCTTGAAAGATACACATGGATATCATAATTAATCAAATAATCACATGTATGTCAATAAATAATATAATAATGAGTTATTGAATAATTTTTTAGATCATAAACATAACTTCAAGGACTCATTCCAAGACATATTACATAAATAGGTAATGCATCGGCCAAATACTCAAGCTAGTTTGTCTCATGAAGCCTACTGATGCATCGAGGGGTTATAGAAGGGTTCGCCCATCGCTTACTAAGTCTAATGAATTCCTTATATATAAGGGGGAAACATAATCAATGTAAAAATTCATATTTAAAATCTAGAAAATGAAATGTTAATAATTTTCCCAGCCAATAAACATAATCCTAAAACATCCAGAGTAATATGGCAAATGATGTCAAAATAGTACATCCTCAGTCAAGCTGATCGTAAACCATTCAGTGAAATAATAATAATGGTATAATTACAACATATCATCAGTGTATCATAATTGAAATAATGGTTTTTATTGTTGATGTATAGAAATTCCATAAAAATATCATTTTAAACATTCTTAAGAAAATTATACTTTTCATTTTGAAAATCACTTTAAAAAAACATTTCTAGAATATTATGAAAAGCATTTTATTTAAAAAGAATCATGGAAACTAGTTAATTAAGCTTCAAATCGTTTATTGATCATGATGGTGGGGAATTTCGTTCATGTCGTATAAGTTAAAAAAATTCCTTTCATACTTTTTGAAGAAAAGTCAAAATGTATCTTTTTTGGAATATGATAGGAAGATTATTTTTAAAAAAATTATAAAAAACAAATAATGGGAAAATTAATTTAAAAATAATGGTAAAATATTAAAATCATTCTTAAAAACATTTTTATAAAACATGGATATGGAAGAAAAATCATTTCCGAATGAAAAGAGAAATAAAGTTTGATTTTCTTAAAAATATTTTATCAATCATTTTAAGTACCAAAGAGAGGAAAATTGTAATATTAAATTAAAAGTTATTTAATAAATATTTTAGAATAAAATATATTGGTTTTAAGAAATAAATACCAAAAAATCATGTCAAGGGATACTTAAACACAAACAATCCCAAATAATGATGATATTGTGAAATAAACTCTTACCGCTTTTGTAACTTTTGAATCATAGTCCTTGTGAAAAAAATAGCATAAAATGAAACTTTAAATAGAACAAAGATAAATATATTCCTGATATAACATATCAAAGGGGAATTACATACACCACAAAAAATAAATAAGTGATGAATATGAAATATGTCTCACGGAAGTAAAAGTGAGACGAGAAACCCTTACCACAGGTCTGACTTCCTCCATACGTGTTCAGACTTCATTTATAATAAATATATATTTATTATAAATATATTTTAAAACCATAATTATATATATTACACCTTATATGATTTACTTATAATCTTTTATCACCTGTTTATTAACATTTTTTTGTTAAAATTGTTGTTTTATGTAATAACTGCCTCATTTTTCATGAATGTTTTGGTTTGGTAGATTTGATCCTTGAAATTTGATCATGGTTCCATCATCTACATAATGTTATACATGATATTAATATAATATATATTCATTATATACATATTTAGAGTCATCTATAAAATTTATAGATTGAAAAATGAGTTACGTCGTTCATGGAGACGGTGGACTATACGCATTAATTCTTTTTTCATTTTTTTTGAAAGATGGAATGATAGAAAGGTAAATAATAATCCATATTTTATGAATCATTATTATATCATATACATAATTTTTTTTTATCAAATTCATCCTTATTATCATCAATGTCAAAATAAAATGAAAAACGAATCACATTGCTTTGTATAGGTGGTAATCCACACGTACGCACGAGCGACGTTATCATTTTCCAACAGATTGGAAAGTATGAAGGTAGATGAGATATTATAATTTCAGAATATAATTATGTCATAAATATAATATATATACATTAAATCTATCATTATATCCAGCTGTGGGAGTTGGTGATGGAAAACGAATTACATCAGTTCCTGAGGCAGTAGTTCATCGTACACATGATCAATAGTTTCGTTTTCCATTTGATGGAAGAGAAGATGAATATAGGTTACGCCATTGACATAATAACATCTCTATATATGGGAGATAATGATGTTATTATTTTAGAATCATTGATGAAGATTTTAAGTCGTTAGAAGTAGAAATACAACAAAAATACATGGTTAAGAACTATATTTTCTCTTCGAACAACCTCTTTAGGTTTATACCTAAAACTTTCCTAAAATAGTTTTTTGATCAAATAAGGGACTCTAGGTCATGTAGAGGGATGTAAGGAAAGGATTTTTGTAGATTTTGACTAAACCAAAGGGCTCTTGAAGTATATAGAGAAGGGGAGAGGGGGTGTCCTTTTATTAGTTGGGGAGAGGGCACACTTGGAATTTTTTTAAAAGAGTAAATTATACCCATGTTTTTCGAACACCAAATGGAACTAAAATGGACAATTTCCAAAACATAGATGAGATAAGGTCTAAATATGGTCATACAATAGAAAATAGACAATATTGTAAGTTATTTTAACCCCTATCTTTTTAGTTTAACCCCCAGGTAAACCCGTTTTAAACTTAATCGTGGTAATTAATTTGTATTATTTTTACTATTCATTGCGACCAAAAATTAATTTGACCTTATTACCTAATATTAATTATGATTATTCCAAATATGGAATCCATTTTTCAAATTCAAATCACAGATGCGGAAAAAAAATTTAAAATTAAACCCGCAAGCGTGATGAATAAACGATTTTCCAATGAAAAGATTTCTCAAGTATAAAACGTTTTTATATCAAAATTCAACTTGAAAATTATTCCAATGAAATAAATTGGATTAAAAATAATATAATTGATCCAATACTAATTTTAAACCATTTTAAATAATGTAACTTTGTAAATGCTTTAAACGAAAAGACATCTTTCAATAAAAATCAGTATTTTTCACTATTTATCAAAAAATTAATATTTTTTGGAAAATTCTCAAAAGTTCACTCGAAGATAATTTAGACTTGTTGATTTAAAAAATGAATTTTATTTTTTCAAATATATTCTCTAAATGCAGTAAAGATAAATTTTAAAATAAGTGTGTGAATGCAACGAAACTACCTTTTAGAAAAAACATAATTTATAAGCATAAAACTAAGTTTATTCTTATATCATTACTAAAAAACATATTAGATGAATAATAAAACATTTTATTGAATACATAATATGTAAATTTCATTAAAATCATTCACCAATAATGACTAGTTTAATTTATTAAGATGAAAACACATTGCGCGCATAAAAACAGTTTTTCAAAAAAAACATTTCTTTTACTTTCAAATGATTTTTATTTTTATTTTTAATTGATTGATAACTAATGAATTTATTTTTATACATGTGTAAAACATATATTTTTCATAATTTAGTTAGTCCTATTCATACTCTTCAATTTAACAACTAGGCTATAATGATTATATTTAAATAATATAATACATGGGTTGTTTAAGCTCAGTGTTGCGTGTCTTAAATAAAATATCGAACACAATGTTTTTATATTAAATTCTCAAGGTGTTACAATGTAATATTATTGAACCATTTGACATTGTAATCATCTTTGATAAAGTGTTTGTTGTGTTCCCCCCATGGAGTAGGAGTTAGTCCAGACCACATAAATACTTGTGTTGTTCTTTTTTGGTTTCATTTATTTCAATCAATGCTTTTCGGAAGTTCTTGTGTGGTTTGTGTGTGTACTTTATAGTGCATGACCAGGGTGCTTGTATTCTCAGTTTCGAAGACATTATATACGCAAGTTCATTCTGATAGTTGTAAGTTCTGAATTTCCTTTTCGCTATGCATAAGTTCCAAAGGTGGATTTCATGTGATGGTTCTTAGCCCCGACAAGAGAATAGTCAAAAACATGAACACTGAATATATTGAAGGTTCTGGGCGCAGTGGAAGCTTGTGGGTGGATGTGCCCACTTGGATTTTTGTCATTAACAATGATCAATCCGGGATCAATACGATAATAAACACCAGACTCCACGGATCGAATCATAGAAATAGACAAAGAAGAAGAATAGTCTCAAAACCAAAAACGAGGATCGGCACAGGTTGATTATAATTAATTTAATTAATTGACAAGAAGTACCTTTTATGACGTTTTTTCTTTATTGATATTTCTGATCACGTTCCGATGTGATTCGTCGTTACGTCGCAGAAGCCAAGTGTAGACTTCCTCTAGCGGTGATCCACACGTGCACCACGTATCTCTGGACGCCGCCAAAGGAATCTCCGGGTGCTGGCGTGGAGAAGCATTTGCTTGTGTTGTCCACCTTAGTTTGTCTTGATCCGATGGAGGAGGGTCTCTCTCGGTCTTGAGATCGTTCTTGGAGGAAGGAGTTCTTTCAGCCTTGAAAGAATTCTCTAGAATTGTTGTACACAACGATTGGAAGTGTTGGGGTTGTGAGGATATTTATAATCGGGTTTGAGGTTATAGAGTTATGACAATAAATAAACGCGTTACGCGTTTTATTTATTTCATTAACTCTTATTGAAAACCCCCATGTCGAATAATTAATTCTTTGACATGTGCCCACGCTGATTATAATAAATATCATTTAATAAAACAATATTATATCCTCAAAATCCCGACTGGAAAAACTACACGGTGTGTAATCATTAATACACGGCGTGTACTTGTTTTTCATAAAAAACTACACTGCGTGTAATCATTAATACACACACATGTACTTGTTTTTCACTTCCTTTCCAAAATGAAAATTACACGGCGTGAAATCATTAATACACGGCGTGTACTTGTTTTCAAAATAAAAACTACACGGCGTGTAATCATAAATACACGACGTGTACTTATTTTTCATTTTATTCTTCCTCCAACATTAAAATGATTTAGGCTTCCTTGAATAATTATTAAACCACATACGGGAATAATCTTTATTCTACTTGAGATACTTGAATACACTTAGTGTGTGACCCTCTAGGCTTCTTTCTCGTTGGCATTAGGTGGGCTTACCTAAAGTCCAAGATTATTGTCTAGCAACGGGTCAAGGCACCCAAGAGAAAGAAGTTGACACCGCATTGACGTGTCACCTCATACGAACGCTTAACATGTAATTTAATCTCTTTGTCACAATATCTCATCAAGCGGGTTTCATGGTAGTGTCATAAACCTATATGTTTGATCTGTCATTCTTTGACTTCCAGAAATAAACTCATCGTTACACCATGGCCATGGAATTTGGACGATAGTTTTATTTCAATCAAATGGCCCAAGGTATCTACTTCCATAAATATGGAAGGGACAAATCCTTCATTGACTTATCCATTAACAACATGTCATTCGTGACGCACCCAACATACCCTACTTCCCACCAAGTGTCTTCGTGGTGGTTTTCGTTAGTAAATCTAAGTGTGCGAGTCATGTCATGAGTTAATGATAATCTTCCAGTCTAAGGACCATTACACACGCTCATAGATAGCAATGTCTGATGACACCAAGACATGAAGAATTACTACTGGCGGGTCTGTTCTCATAATCTCTCATCTTGGAGATTACCAAGTGCGAACTCCATGAGAGAGAGTCTCGTCTTCTTACAAATAATCGCACATGACGGTCTGTATACTATGTGTCCTATCATAGTATGTCATCCAATCATAGAACTTTATTTAAGAATATTGTTATGGCATTTTAAGGTTATCATCATAGCGGGGATCTACCATGACCTTATTAATGCAACAAATATTCCAAGACATTATTATATTATAGTCATGCATAACAATGAACAATATATAATAAGTGTACATTCACATAATCAAAGTACAAACGGTTGGTTCTCAAGACACCAACTCTAACAAACTCTCACTTGGACTAGAGCCAACTGCCTACGACTTTTAGTCCGCTAGACCTCACATGATGATCATGTTTCTGCTGAGTCAAGGATTTAGTCAAGGGGTCTACCACATTGTCTTCTGTGGAAATACTGCTCACTGCAACTTCACCTCTCTGAGAAAAATCCCTCAAGAGATGATACTTCCGAAGTATGTGTTTTGTCCGCTGATGTGACCTTGGCTCTTTTGCAAGTTTCACCGCTGCAGTATTATCACAATAGAGTGTGATAGGATCTTTACTGCTAGGTACTACATCCAACTTTTGGACGAAACTTCGCATTCATACTGCTTCTTTAGCTACATCAGAAGTTGTGATATACTCGGACTCTGTTGTAGAATCTACGACCACACCTTACTTTGAGCTCTTCCAGCTCACTGCACCTACATTCAAACTGAAGATGTATCTAGTCTGCGACTTCATGTCATCTTGATCAGTCTGGAAACTAGCATCTACATGTCCTCTGATGACTAGTTCCTCATCTCCTCCATAAACCAGGAACATATCCTTAGTATGCCTTAGATACTTAAGGATAGTCTTTAATGTCATCCAATGGCTGTCTCCTGGATCAGCTTGATATCTTCCTTCCGTACTTAATGCGTAAGCAACATCTAGCATTGTACATAGCATAGCATACATGACTGACCCAATCGCGGATGCGTAAGGGATCCTTGTCATTTTCTTTCTTTCCTCATGTGTCTGAGGACACATTTTCTTGGAAAGATGAATGTCATGTGACACTGGCAACAATCCCCTCTTGGATTGTTCCATATTGAATCTCTTCAGTATCTTGTCAATGTATGTACTTTGACTCAGGCCCAGCATTCTCTTAGATCTATCACGATGGATCTTGATCCCAAGAATATATGTTGTCTCGCCCAAGTCTTTCATAGAGAAGCATTTATCCAACCATGCCTTAACTGAATGTAAAACAGGTACTTCGTTTCCAATTAGCAATATGTCATCAACATATACTATTAGGAAAACGACTGCACTTCCACTAAACCTTTTGTAGAAACAAGGCTCACATTCGTTCTTAACAAATCCAAATTCTATTACGGCTTCATCAAAATGAATGTTACATGACCTTGATGCTTGCTTTAATCCATAAACGGATTTCTGCAACTTGCATACCTTGTTGGCATCCTTTGGAGTTACAAACCCTTCAGGTTGTGTCATGTAGACATCTTCCTAGAGGTTCTTGTTAAGAAATTCTGTTTTGACATCCATTTTCAAAATTTCATAGTCATGGTAAGCGGCAATGGCCAATAGGATTCTAATGGATTTCACCATCGCAACTGGTGAAAAGGTTTCATCATAGTCAATTCTTTGACGCTGTCTAAAACCTTTTGCAACCAGTCGTGCCTTATAGGTGCTGATTTGTCCTTCCATGTCCAGTTTCTTCTTGAATACCCATTTATTACCAATAGGCTTTATATCAATTGGAGGATCTACCAAAATCCAGACTTGGTTTTGGTACATGGAATCCATTTCAGAATTCATTGCTTCTTGCCACTTGGAAATGTCTGTTCCTTCAACTACTTCCTTGTAAGTAAGAGGATCATCATTGTCAAACAATAATGAGTCACCATCCTCGGTGACAAGAAAACCATATCGTTCTGGTTCTCTCACCTCTCTCGTGCTCCTACGCAGTTCTTGTGTCTCTGGAACATATTGTTCTTCCACGAGGCTTTGTGGAATCTGTTCTTGTACCAACTCTTGTGTATCTTGAGCCTTGACTTCATCGAAGTCTATCTCGCTCCCACTATCTCTTTTGGAGATGTGATCCCTCTCAAGGAATATGGTGTGTCTTGCCACTGTAATCTTTTTATCTGAGGGGTTGTATAGGTAATATCCTCTTGTTTCCTTAGGATATCCTATAAAGGTACACTTTGTGCCTCAGGGTGCAAGCTTGTTACCTGAAGAGGCCTTAACAAATGTTTCGCTACCCCACACATGTAAATTTGATAACATGGCTTTGTGTCCACTCCATAATTCGTATGGAATACCATTTATCGATTTAGTTAGTACTTGGTTTAGTATGTGTGTTGTTGTTTGTAATGCATATCCCCAAAAGGATAATGGAAGACTCACATGACTCATCATTGATCTCACCATGTCCAACAGGGTGCGGTTCCTCCTTTCACTTACACCATTCCACTGAGGCGTGTAAGGAGGAGTGAGTTGAGATAGAATATCGAACTCCCGTAAGAAATCAATGAAGTCCTGATTAATATATTTTCCTCCTCTATCTGAGCGGAGTTTCTTAATCTTCTTACCAAGCTGGTTCTCAACTTCATTCTTATATTCTTTGAACCGATCAGAAGAATCTGACTTATACCTCATTAAGTAAATATATCCATATTTACTAAAATCATCAGTAAAAGTTATGAAGTATAAGAACTCACCCCTTGCTTCAACTGGAAATGGTCCACACACATATGTGTGAACTAATTCTAGAAGCTCTTTAGCTCTTTCACCTTTCCCACTAAATGGGGCTTTGGTCATTTTACCTTGTAGACACGCATGACATACACCAAGTGATTTTAATTCGAAATAATCTAAATACTCATCTTGATGTAATTTTGTCAAACGTTTCTCATTGACATGACATAGCCGGTGATGCCAAAGTTGGGTGTGGTATGAGTCATGTGAATTAACTTTTTCATCGATTTCCATTACTTGGTTTGCGTAGTCTAACACATAAAGGTCGTTATATAAATGCGCACTACCAAAACAAGTGTTATCTTTATAAAAGTAGCAACATTCATTTCCAAACTTGAAGATGAATCCATCAGTATCTAATCTGGATACTGAAATAATGTTTTTGGTTACAGAGGGTACATAATAACATCCTTTTAATACCAAGACCATCCTAGTAGGCAATGTGAGGTGGTAGTCTCCGACAGCTACAGCAGCGAGTCTGGCTCCATTGGCTGCTCGCAGATCCGCCTCACCTCGGTCAATCTTTCTGAATCTACTTGGTTCCTGTATTTGGATACAGATGTGAGCACCACAAGCAGTTTCTAATAACCAATTAGTAGAAACAGATAGATTGCATTCAATAACAAACGCACCTGAAGCTTCCCCTTGCTTCCTTGGCTGGGTGCAGTTTTTCTTCCAGTGGCCCTTCTTGCCACATGCGAAACAAACAGTCTCATGTTCTCTTGTCTCCCCTTTGATCTTCCTTTTCTTGGAAGGCCTTGAAGAAGCTTTGGGATTAAAGCTCTTCGTCTTCTCTTTCCTTTTATTCACCATAAGGACAAAAGACTTTTCACACTTCATATCATTGTCCACTTGGTGAATAAGGATAAGAAGATCAGATAATGACTTCTCAATGTTGTTCATGTTGAAATTTACAACAAATTTAGAGAAGCTCTGGGGGAGTGATGCAAAAATGAGATCGGTACTCAGTTCTTCGGGGAGTTTAAACCCTAGAACCTTCAAGCGCTCAATGTAGCCAATGAGCTTGACTACATGAGGCCCAGTTGGGGCACCCTCTCCAAGCTTGTTATGAAATAGAGCCTTGGAGATCTCAAACCTTTCCTATCTTGCTCTCTCCTGATATAAACCATGGAGGTGCTCAAGCATACTGTAGGCATCCATGTCTTCATGAAACTTCATGAGCTCACTTGACATTGAAGATAGCATCAAACATTGAACGTCGAGTGCATCGTTCAAATGTTGATCATAGATCAGGAAATCTTCATCACTCGCCCCTTGGGCAGGCGAATCAGGAAGTGAGGATTTTAGCACGTAAAACTTTCGTTCATGGCGTAGGATAACCCGAAGGCACCTAAACCATTCCTGAAAGTTACTACCGGTGAGGATATTGTCTTTATCCAGAATTGATCAGAGAGAAAATGTGATTGACAAGTTTGTCATATTGAATCTACAAATTAAAAGAGCAGATTTATCAGTACTTTCTTGATTACATTTTATGAGAAATAATAAATTTTATGAGAAGAAACTTTATTGCACCACAACACCTTACATCTATGAATTTGAAATCAGAAATGAGATTATACATAATAAAAATGGTGGTGGGATTAGGATTGGGGGAGGTGAGCGAACTGTCTGTGGATCAAAGCTTGGGTTTGGTTCCAAAGATCGCGCGCACAGGATCCATCATTGGCAAGGGTGGAGCAGTTGGATTCGTTGCAGTCTGCGAAGTATTTCCCAGTCAATCCTTGTGTTTGTTTGCTGAGAGCAGCGTAGCATGTGGTGGCTGCCCCCTGCACCCACCATTCTTTTCCATCATCACCAATGCCATGCCACTCTCTAATGAATCTATGGAATGAGACAAACCTGGGCGGTTGACTTCAGGAACTTGGACGCTAGGAAATACATGGAATCTGCACACAATGATTTTCAAGGTACCATTTTAAAAGCAAAAAATACTATGATGAAGCTAACACATTTAGATACCTGTTATATAAGGGTTGTGATCCCTGGTGATGGCTGTTTTTACAATCCCCGGATGTACTGCATTGATGGTGACATTTGCATTTCTTGCCTTCAGCCGTCTGCCCATTTCTTTGGCATGCAATATGTTAGCTAATTTGGATCCAGCATATGCGGCTGAGCCGCTGTAATTGTTGGGACTGATGATTTGGTTGAAGTTAAAGGAGTCTCTGTGGACCCAGTTATGAACGACGGAGGAGACGTTGATGATCCTTCCCTCGATCCCGGTCTCCGCGGATGTCTGTATCATCTTCTCCACCAGCATTTCTGTCAGCAGACAATGCCCTGAGCAGTAGACAAGTAAAATAAACATCATCCAAACCATCCTTCAAGATCTCAGCAAACACCAGTTGTTACCCAGATAATTAGTAGCCAACGTCATCTCAATCTTCTCTTCTGAAAACTCCAGTTTCTTGGAGAATTTCCCTGCGTTATTTCTGCCAAATAGGTTCATAATCAGTCCATGGAGTGAAGAAATACTGTGTTTATAAGGTGGGGAACGAACATGAGGATGTTGAGGGGCAGGCCCATGGCCAAGAACTGGGAACAGCATCTGTTGATGGAAGCGAAGGAGCTGAGGTCGAGATCCAGCAGGATGATGTCTGCGTGCGGGGATTGGGCTTCGATTTGGCGCTTCACCTGACAAGCCTTCCGCATGTCCCTCGCCGGAATCACCACCCTCAACCCTCTCTTGGCCAGCACCCTCGCCGTCTCCGCCCCGATCCCCGATGTCGATCCTTTCAAAAGAAGTCGGAATCTGTTTATGAAGGAAGAAAAAGAAGAAGAGTGTGTGCATTCATTGACAATGATCAGAGATCAACTAGTTAGGGGTTTGACAAATGCCGATGTATGTTCAATTCCATCGATTTCCATGAACAATAGAACACAATTCTCAGCGGAATGGCGTGAGGATTCCATCAATTTCCATGAGCAATAGAACACAATTCGCAGCGACAATGGCGAATTCGATCGATTCCCATGAACAAAAGAACACGTAGCTCAATTACAGGACAAAAAACTAGAATTCCGGGAGCTATGAACGCCGAATTTCCAATCAAGAACAGAAGAACCCGAAACTCGATTTCCAGACAAAAAACAGGATAAAACTCCATCTCCAAACGACGTGATTCGTGAAGGTAATAAAAAACCTAAAGAAGGCGACAGACCTGTGACTATGGCAGTGAGGGGAAGTGAGGGATCAGCGTAGAGGGAGGAGCGATCCGCCGTCACCTGCTCCGCCGTGGAATTCGATCCATACCCACTCGGCCCCGCCACGCCGGCAAGGTATCTCAGCGTACCCCTCATGCCTGCCTGCCGGATATGAACTCAACGCACCTGCAAAACTTCATCTCCCCGCTTAAATAAAACGCATTTTCCGGCCATAGCGAATCCGCTCTCCTCTCTCTCTCCGGGCACGCACGCGCACGCGGGAAGGACCACCAGCTTTGAGATGGCCGAAGGACCACCATTTGCAGCCTGCTCGTGCATCGGAATATATAATAATAACAGTCTAGGAGACCGCACCTGCGACAGGCGGTCGGGATGCCGCCCTCCATCATCGTGCTGCCCATCTGTATTCCCTGGTGGATTGAATAGACTGCGTTCGACAGCTCGGGGATGAAGTGGCCGACCGTGGAGGATTTGGAAATATGTTATCAGAATATTTTAATGACTGGAATTATCAGATGTCAAAATGTCAAAGGCATAGATTTCGTAAAATAAAATATTCTATAATGCTTACGAAATTAGGTCGCTTTGTTGGAGACCACTAAACGTTCTGAAATTCATCGTGTAATATCTAAGATTTAGGAATGATCAAACAAGAATTCATTTTTAACTACCGTAGGATCATTTGGTGTTTGAGATGTGAATTTTAATTCATTTTTCTATTGTTAATAAAATTACATTTATTTAGTTTTATTCTGTGAGTTTGGTATGTAATTGTAAAGTGGAATGGTCTAGTATGTAATTGTAAAATGGAACCGTCAATTCTTTTCTCATCGTACGCGTGTTCCATTAGCGTGTTCCATTAGCTCCCCTCGCTGTTCCTCCTCCATTTCTTTATTGTAAGAGCTTCCTTGATGGTAGCAAGGCTGACTCCTGTATTTTGAGGTTTTCACCAGAGAACACTGAGAGGAGAGGGACTCGCGCAATGCTTCTTCATTCGACGAAGGGGAGGTTTCGGGGTTGCCCCTTGGGTGGCCGGAACTAGAGACGCGCAAATAGCGTCATCTCCCCGCAACACGTGAAGGTAGATCTTGAGCCTTCCAGTGGTTCTTGAGTATGGCATCCAGTAGGCTTCTTGCTGTTTTCAGCAACGGAGGATGGCAAGGGAGACCCAAACAAATAGTGGGTCCTGGCTCGGTTAGCGACACCAAGGCTGGAGGAGAAGGAGTGAGCGCGGAATCTAGTTCTTGAACCCGTGGGTCGGCGAATCTCGTTCACACCAGATATTGTAACGGCCCGAAATTTTGAATAAATCTTGTTTCCTAATTTCATGTGTTATTTTATTTTATTTTTATACTCAACAAAAATGTTTTATTTGATAAACATGATTATAATTAAAATGAGACCATTGGGTTCTGACTGTTATATGACCATTGGTCAATATGACCGCTTTGAACAAAATGTTTTGATTATTGTCTCTACATACAAGTAATCTTGGTTAATTATTATAGAAAGAAGATTCGATGACCTCACCCAGTAGTCTTGGACCGATCGAAGCCCATCTAACAGAACTTGGGAAGGAGGTAGCACCACTGGGCTTTGCTCTGGACCAAACCCAAGCTGAACTTCATCGTGTGAAGCTAGAACGGGATCACCTTCGCGAGAAGTTCAAACTAATAGAAATTACGACTCGTGCGATGTTGGCCGAGCCTCCCTCGGATTCTCTCACCTTAGCACACCTTACACTTAGGTCCTATGCTGGTGTGATAAGGGGCTATGTAAGGAGACCGTAATTGCCTTGTGTAATCCTTTGTTTTAAATAAAAATTTGGATTTCTTCTTATGATGAAGTTTATGAATTTTCAAATGTCCAGATAAATATAGTATTCATATTTTTGATAAATTTTAGAGAAAAGATATTTTAAAAATGTTTATGTAAACCTTAAATAAATAAAAATGTGTAATGATTTTCAAAAAAATGGTCTTCTACAATTATGTTCACTACGAAATTTCGAGTCTAATAAGATCAACTTGATTTTTGATGAATAGTAAATTATGAATAGTGATTTTACGCTTAGGATTAGTAATGTGACCAAATGGATTAGTAATCTCACTTAAAGAAAGTATTAATATAATATAGGCACCTTGATTAAGTAATGTGATTCAATAAAATGGTTAAATAATGGTTTCATAAATTATTATTCAAGTATTAGTTTTTTTCGGGTGAATAGTGTTTTTTAATTAAAAATTTAATTAAAAATATTTAGAAAATTATTTTTATAAAACGGATTTCATTTTTGAACTCAGAGCATCGATATTATGCTATGGTAATTTTTGGGGTTTTTTTCTGAAAAAATGAATTTTCGGTGAATAGTGTTTTTATTTAAAAATTAAATTAAAAATATTTAGAAAATTATTTTTATAAAATGGAGTTCATATTTGTAATCAGAGCGTTGATATTTGGTTAAGGTGAAATTTTGGGATTATTCTGAGAAAGTTGAATTTTCAGTGAATAGTAAAAATACAGTTTTAGGGTTTCGGTATGTTTAATGACATCATAACTATGTCATGATGATGTCATGAGATCTTTTAAGGGTTGGCCGGCCAAGGGTGATGAATTATTGTTTTGGGGGCCCCATGTGGCCTAACTCCATGATAAATGCCAAGGGAGAGCACATGGGTTTGAGAAAAGCACATGTGAGGTGTCCCTTGGCCATTAATGTCTTGTCCTCTCACTTTCCCTATAAATACCAAACCCTCCTCTCATCCATTCGACTCCCCACTCTTCCCCAACGAAGTTCTGGTCTCATTACCTCCCAAGGAGTCCTCCCAAGGTGCCCCCAAGCCCTCAAGGTCCCAACCTTTGAGGTTTAAGAGTTACATTTTAAGGTAAGGGATCCGACCTCTCTCTTTCTTTTCAAGTAATCTCTTTTATGTCATTTCTTTTATGCTCCATATTCTTATGTTGGAGGATGCTCTTTTATATTCATCCTACTGCCCATTTCAGGTTCATATGATGAGAGACCCCCCTTGCTCTCATCAAATCGTTTTAAAAATGTTTAAGTGGCGCCGTTAGGCTGCCGAATTTTTAAGGGATTCTTTCACCTTCCTCGTTTTCAAGTTCTATTTTCATCCAAGTCTTTCATGTTCCTTGTTATTATGTTGGGGTATGATCTCTAAATTTATCATACTGATCTTTTATGGTCATATGATGAGAGACCCTATTTGACCTCTTCAATTCATTTTTGTTGAAGTTTAAGTGACGCCGTTAGGCTGCCGAATTTTCATAAGAGAAATCAAATTTCTGTCTTCCTTCCATGTTTTTCATTTCAAATGGTATGTCCTTGAAATTGCATCACCATGTCCATATATACTTCTTATTCTTTCCCTATACTGTTTTATGGGTCAATTATGATTGTTCGACCCATGTCCCCTCTCTTTTCAAAGTTTTCTAAAACCGTGTAACATAGCCGTTATGCTGCAGAATTTTCGTCTCAAAATGCCTCTCTTTTCTCAAAATTATTTTATGTTATAAAGTGAATACTCAAAGATCCTACTTCTACAGGGGTATTCACATATATACCAAAATGTTCTATTTTAAATTCTGGGATTTACATACATGAGACCCACCTTCCTTTTCTGTGGGTTTTAAAGTGACGTAAAGATCATGTCTTTAAAGCAGTTTTTAAAACGTTGTGATTATGAAATGAAACCCATTTATTTTATGCTATATGGGTTATTTATGAAATGTTTGACGATGATATATGTGGCTCACATTATAATAAAGGAAAATTTAAGGGTGCGCCCTGATAGCGCTCCAATGCATTGGGTAAAGACTTAATCTCTAGAGATGACCATTTTAACGACGCCTTGGTGAGTAACCTTGGTAATTTTTAACGACACCTTGGGGATGAACCTTGGTGAAACGAAACGATTGTCAATATTAAATGTTGTAGCCACATCTTCAAGTTATGAAAAAATGTTATTTTTATTATGAAATTCCTCATGATTTCTTTCTCATGCCTTAAAGTTCTTTTCATGTCCTTATTAAAGTATCTCAAGTTCTCATGTAAAATGTTTCTCTTGTTTCCCTTATTGGGCCTTCTGTTCACCCTTTCTTTTGATGTATTTCCCCAGGTTATGAGATGCAGTAATGAACCTAGGATGAACTTAAGGAGAAGTCTTTCAAGTGTTTAAGAAGTGTGTTTTTTTTGATCTTTTCATGTATTATGTTCCTGGTTTCCAAGACACTAAACCTTAAAGATCCTCAGTTTTGTGTAATGAAATGAAAGTTTATGTTATAAAAAGACGGGATGCTATAGTTGGTATCAAAGGATGGTTTAGTTATTTGTGGAAATTAGGATATGAAAACTTTAGGAAGAAGCCTATAGAAAAGTTAAAATATTGGGAATCTTCCTGGTATTTTGGTGAGTATTGAGTAAGGGGTTGGCAAGCAAATACATCCCTGTCTGGATATGAGCAGGTAGAGGTGGCTCTGGCACATATGTACATAGGGGTAAAACCCAAAAACACCGCTTTGAGCTAGACTCGAACGGGAACTGGTACACGACAACGGGCCTTGCTGCACTCTTGGTTACGACACTCCTGGGGGATATGCTTTGGTAAATTCATAAGCTTAGTATGAACCATTGTTAAAGGAACAAAGATTCACGTAAGAATATATGATCATGGATAACTTAGATTGGAACCTAGGGGATCACAAGTTAGGTTATACTTTTCTTCTACAAGTTATCCTTATATGATTTAATCTCTTTTTCATGATTATTGGTTAAGTATTTAAGCCCCTAATTATGCTTTCTCTTCTTAGTTAATGGTGGGAAATGGAAGAACATGTCCCAACAACCAATGTGATAGGAAATGCGATGATTGTCGTATTAATATGATAGGGATGATTAGGGGATTAAAATATGATTATTATTTTGGAAGACGTTCACTATTTTGGGGACCCTATATGATCGAGGTAAATAGATTACTACGGTATTTTCATTGAAGAGTAGGGTTGACTTATATTTTGAAGAATCGATGAATTTAAGGTGGAATTATAGTAATTTAGGTTACTTATGGAAATTATTAACCTATCTTGGGGTAAATATGTTTAGGTTAGTTACTTTTTTTATAAGATGTTAGGAGTGGTTGATGTTGTTTGGAGATGAATGATAAAGTTTACCTTGGAAGACTATGTTATCAAATCCTTCTTGTATTTGGGTTTCAATCTTAGTTTGGTTTATTTTTAGGATTTTCAAGGACAGTTATTTATGGAATGGACTATGATGAACTTTGGGTAGTACCATGGAACTTTGAAGATTTAAAAGTAGTTTCCATTCCTATGGGGTTATTTCTTTTTGAAGAGTTGTTTTACCTTACCCTTTCTGTTTTTGGGATAATGTTTAAAGATAGAAGAAATAGATAGTTAATCGTTTGTGGATTATGAAGATGATTCTTGTGTTTTGATGAGACCAAGTAGTTTTTAGTTTAGAGAAAAGATTAGTTTTGGGTAGAAACTTATTAAAGGATGAAACTCTACATGAAGGTAGATATATTTCCTTAAGTTTTTGTTCTATGTTGTAAATGAATTCCTCAAAGTAATGAAAAGGAACGTAAAACAAAAACGTAGTTGGTTTACGTTTCCTACTAGGTAATCAAAGACCGCTTGCACACATCATAATTTTGGGATTTTATGGTGGTTAACTTCCTCCTAATCATATTTTCTATCACTCTCCTTTAGGACGTGACCCTTTGTTTTCTCCTCCATGTCCATGTTTCCTACATGAAATCCTAGTATGAGTAAACTCGAGTGGCCTTTGTACTTCCTTTTCTTTCATTTAAAGTAATGGTGTCACAGACTCTTTTTTCGATGTGGGACTTTCAATGAAATTTCAAAACCCAATTTTTAAAATTGCGAGGACGCAATTTCTTAAGGGGGGAAGATTGTAACGGCCCGAAATTTTGAATAAATCTTGTTTCCTAATTTCATGTGTTATTTTATTTTATTTTTATACTCAACAAAAATGTTTTATTTGATAAACATGATTATAATTAAAATGAGACCATTGGGTTCTGACTGTTATATGACCATTGGTCAATATGACCGCTTTGAACAAAATGTTTTGATTATTGTCTCTAAATACAAGTAATCTTGGTTAATTATTATAGAAAGAAGATTCGATGGCCTCACCCAGTAGTCTTGGACCGATCGAAGCCCATCTAACAGAACTTGGGAAGGAGGTAGCACCACTGGGCTTTGCTCTGGACCAAACCCAAGCTGAACTTCATCGTGTGAAGCTAGAACGGGATCGCCTTCGCGAGAAGTTCAAACTAATAGAAATTACGACTTGTGCGATGTTGGCCGAGCCTCCCTCGGATTCTCTCACCTTAGCACACCTTACACTTAGGTCCTATGCTGGTGTGATAAGGGGCTATGTAAGGAGACCGTAATTGCCTTGTGTAATCCTTTGTTTTAAATAAAAATTTGGATTTCTTCTTATGATGAAGTTTATGAATTTTCAAATGTCCAGATAAATATAGTATTCATATTTTTGATAAATTTTAGAGAAAAGATATTTTAAAAATGTTTATGTAAACCTTAAATAAATAAAAATGTGTAATGATTTTCAAAAAAATGGTCTTCTAAAATTATGTTCACTACGAAATTTCGAGTCTAATAAGATCAACTTGATTTTTGATGAATAGTAAATTATGAATAGTGATTTTACGCTTAGGATTAGTAATGTGACCAAATGGATTAGTAATCTCACTTAAAGAAAGTATTAATATAATCTAGGCACCTTGATTAAGTAATGTGATTCAATAAAATGGTTAAATAATGGTTTCATAAATTATTATTCAAGTATTAGTTTTTTTCGGGTGAATAGTGTTTTTTAATTAAAAAATTAATTAAAAAATTAATTAAAAATATTTAGAAAATTATTTTTATAAAACGGATTTCATTTTTGAACTCAGAGCACCGATATTATGCTATGGTAATTTTTGGGGTTTTTTTCTGAAAAAATGAATTTTCAGTGAATAGTGTTTTTATTTAAAAATTAAATTAAAAATATTTAGAAAATTATTTTTATAAAATGGAGTTCATATTTGTAATCATAGTGTTGATATTTGGTTAAGGTGAAATTTTGGGATTATTCTGAGAAAGTTGAATTTTCAGTGAATAGTAAAAATACAGTTTTAGGGTTTCGGTATGTTTAATGACATCATAACTATGTCATGATGATGTCATGAGATCTTTTAAGGGTTGGCTGGCCAAGGGTGATGAATTATTGTTTTGGGGGCCCCATGTGGCCTAACTCCATGATAAATGCCAAGGGAGAGCACATGGGTTTGAGAAAAGCACATGTGAGGTGTCCCTTGGCCATTAATGCTTTGTCCCCTCACTTTCCCTATAAATACCAAGCCCTCCTCTCATCCATTCGACTCCCCACTCTTCCCCAACGAAGTTATGGTCTCATTACCTCCCAAGGAGTCCTCCCAAGGTGCCCCCAAGCCCTCAAGGTCCCAACCTTTGAGGTTTAAGAGTTACATTTTAAGGTAAGGGATCCGACCTCTCTCTTTCTTTTCAAGTAATCTCTTTTATGTCATTTCTTTTATGCTCCATATTCTTATGTTGGAGGATGCTCTTTTATATTCATCCTACTACCCATTTCAGGTTCATATGATCAGAGACCCCCCTTGCTTTCATCAAATCGTTTTAAGAATGTTTAAGTGGCGCCGTTAGGCTGCCGAATTTTTAAGGGATTCTTTCACCTTCCTCGTTTTCAAGTTCTATTTTCATCCAAGTCTTTCATGTTCCTTTTTATTATGTTGGGGTATGATCTCTAAATTTATCATACTGATCTTTTATGTTCATATGATGAGAGACCCTATTTGACCTCTTCAATTCATTTTTGTTGAAATTTAAGTGGCGCCGTTAGGCTGCCGAATTTTTAAGGGATTCTTTCACCCTTCTCGTTTTTCAAGTTCTACTTTCATGTCAAGTCTTTCAAGTTCCTTTTTGTTATGTTGGGGTATGATCTCTATATCTATAATACTGGACTCTTATGTTCATATTATGAGAGACCCCATTTGATCTCTTCAATTCAGTATTTTGAAGTTTTAAGTGGCGCCGTTAGGCTGCCGAATTTTTAAGTGATTCTTCCACCCTTCTCATTTTTCAAGTTCGATTTACATGTCAAATATTTCAAGTTCCTTTTTATTATATTGGGGTATGATCTCTATATCTATCATACTGATCTCTTATGATCATATGATGAGAGACCCTATTTTATTTGTTCAATTCATTTTTGTTGAAGTTTAAGTGACGCCGTTAGGCTGCCGAATTTTCATAAGAGAAATCAAATTTCTGTCTTCCTTCCATGTTTTTCATTTCAAATGGTATGTCCTTGAAATTGCATCACCATGTCCATATATACTTCTTATTCTGTCCCTATACTGTTTTATGGGTCAATTATGATTGTTCGACCCATGTCCCCTCTCTTTTCAAAGTTTTCTAAAACTGTGTAACATAGCCGTTATGCTGCAGAATTTTCGTCTCAAAATGCCTCTCTTTTCTCAAAATTATTTTATGTTATAAAGTGAATACTCAAAGATCCTACTTCTACAGGGGTATTCACATATATACCAAAATGTTCTATTTTAAATTCTGGGATTTACATACATGAGACCCACCTTCCTTTTCTGTGGGTTTTAAAGTGACGTAAAGATCATGTCTTTAAAGCAGTTTTTAAAACGTTGTGATTATGAAAAGAAACCCATTTATTTTATGATATATGGGTTATTTATGAAATGTTTGATGATGATATATGTGGCTCACATTATAATAAAGGCAAATTTAAGGGTGCGCCCTGATAGCGCTCCAATGCATTGGGTAAAGACTTAATCTCTAGAGATGACCATTTTAACGACGCCTTGGTGAGTAACCTTGGTAATTTTTAACGACACCTTGGGGATGGACCTTGGTGAAACGAAACGATTGTCAATATTAAATGTTGTAGCCACATCTTCAAGTTATGAAAAAATGTCATTTTTATTATGAAATTCCTCATGATTTCTTTCTCATGCCTTAAAGTTCTTTTCATATCCTTATTAAAGTATCTCAAGTTCTCATGTAAAATGTTTCTCTTGTTTCCCTTATTGGGCCTTCTGCTCACCCTTTCTTTTGATGTATTTCCCCAGGTTATGAGATGCAGTAATGAAACTAGGATGAACTTAAGGAGAATTCTTTCAAGTGTTTAAGAAGAGTGTTTTTTTGATCTTTTCATGTATTATGTTCCTGGTTTCCAAGACACTAAACCTTAAAGATCCTCAGTTTTGTGTAATGAAATGAAAGTTTATGTTATAAAAAGACGGAGGAGGTAGAGGTGGCTCTGGAACAGATGTACATAGGGGTAAAACCCGAAACAAATAGTGGGTATGGCATCCAGTAGGCTTCTTGGGTATGGCATCCAGTAGGCTTCTTGAGTATGGCATCCAGTAGGCTTCTTGAGTATGGAATCCAGTAGGCTTCTTGAGCCTTCCAGTGGTTCTTGAGTATGGCATCCAGTAGGCTTCTTGCTGTTTTCAGCAACGGAGGATGGCAAGGGAGACCCAAACAAATAGTGGGTCCTGGCTCGGTTAGCGACACCAAGGCTGGAGGAGAAGGAGTGAGCGCGGAATCTAGTTCTTGAACCCGTGGGTCGGCGAATCTAGTTCACACCAGATATGGTCGGCGACGACGTTTCTTGGATTGCAATGGCTCGTCTCGATGGTTGCATCGGTCTTGGATAGTGGGAATGACCTTTGACAGAGGCGTCGTGCATGAACAGTAGTTCTCGTTCGTGGACTCGAAGGACAGTCGAGACTACAATAGATTGAGGCAGCTCCAGATTTGGACAACGATTCTAACTCGCAATACTTCAGCTTGGATAATCGACCTTTCAAAGGAGGTAAGACCGAACCCTGATAAGGGGGTCCGGTCAGGTGTGTTTTGCTTTGATGTATTGGTATTGTTTATTTTGTTTTCTCGTGTTGCTTGGGTACGTCTCTATTGTTCCACTACTTTATATCTCATATTGTAATTCTTTCTTGCATAGTAAGAACCCCCTGATGACTCTGTATAAGGCTCAGGCCTTAAACATTACTTAATCTTAAGATAATTCAACAATTGACTTTAATTCAACTTGAGGATCTTTTCAGGTTTAGAGTTTTAGAGAATTATGGCATATTTATTATATTACATCTCAAAAATTGCAAAGTAGACACTTCTACTCTATCTAATTTTTTCACAATAATAAAACTCCTTAAATAAAACAAGAATTATTTTCTTGATAAAAATCTTCTTGAAATCTTCTTTTCTCTTATCCTTCCTTATACCATGTGAAAAACATTTCAAAAACTTTGGATGAGCATAAAAATCTCAGTAAGAAATATAAAATAAAGAATAAAACTGTTAGTCCATGAATATTTAAAACCCATGAAAACATTTTCACAAAATCATACTTTTCACCCTTAAAACATAAACTCTTTAACATACCTTATGAAATCATAAGTTTTTTAAATAAACTTATAAAAATCAGAAATCATAAAGGTAACTTGTGACATTCATAACATACTTACATTGTATCTTTCACAGCTACATAGGGATTAACCTTGATGATTGCGTTTGGAATACTCATCATAGTATATTCCCTAAATCTCTTAGGAGAAATTTTATCATTTACCTCTGTCATGTTATCTAATGCATTGGAGAGCTATCACAGGCTCACCCGTCCTAGGTTTATCATGGAACCACCCATATTTAGTTTATCACATAACCACCCGACAAATGTCCAAGTACCATTACATAATCATAACACATAAAAGATTAAAATTATCAACATTTCACTTATCAATCACAAGAAATCAATTCAAGATATTGAAATATTCAACACATTTCCAAAACCATTTAAACATTTTAAAAGATGATTTTTTAATAAAAGTGTCTCATACCACTTTGAAACTTTTGAAAGGAATTTACACTTTGAAACACTCATGTCCATATAAATAAATCTTTAAAACCATTTTGAAAACATGCACATTAATGAGAAATATTTAGAATAAGAAATCTTGAAAATATTTAAAATGATGTTTTAGTTAAAGAGTTCCTTACCACTTGAGAAAATACTTGAATAAAAATAATTAAAGAATAACATTAAACAAAACATATAATATCACGAGAATAAGGAGATTCATGATATAATATTTCAAATGGCAGTATATACATCATATAAAAGTGAATTGGTACATAACAACAAATAAGTCTCAATGGAATGTAAATTGATACAAAATCCCTTACAAAGATCGTATCCTTAGATTAAGGATAAACCAATGACATAATTATGTGTGAAAAATATAAATACACCCAATATAAGAGGATATTCAGTGTAAAACAATCATTGGTCATTCACATATATTCTTGGAAAAACCAAACCAATGATATGGATATTTAACTAAATGAAATGAGACTGAGTTAAGATTTCCCTTACAAAGTTTGTATAAATGACATAGGAATTTATCAATGGGTTTATTATGTGTAGCAACATTATATCCACACAAAGGGAAGTGGAAAGTAAAATAAAAATAAATAAATAGTGATTCCACACATAATCTTGGCATAATATAATCAATGAAGTATGCGTAAAACCCAATGAGTGGAAATTGAGTTTAGAAATTCCCTTACAACAATCATTTTGTAAATAAAAATAGATCGATTATGTGTATTAACTATAAATATACATAAATCAAGTATAAATACAAGATAGGATATTGAAATTTATTTCTCACATAATCATAGCACGACATAATCAAGAAGTAGAAGATTAACCCAAAGAATGTAAATTGGATTAAGAAGTTCCCTTACCTTGAGTCCGACTTGTCTCGTTCATTCTTTAATTTTATAAATAATAAACTTAGGTTAATTTATAATTGCTTTAGAAACTTTTTAAATTTTATTATTCATTTTATATCACTTATTACTATGTTATAGCAATTAGTTAATTATTTGAGTTCATATCGGATTTTTTATCGATATTCGATACTTGGGTAAAAAATGAACTTGTTTTGATGTAAATTATCCATGTAGTCAAAATTACATCATCTCCAAAATTATATTAATGATTTAAATATTATATAGATCCAGTATATATATATATTAATAATAGTCCATAACATTTGGAGATAAGAAATTAAATGCACTGTTCATGGAGAAAGTAGGTCGTACGTATGCATGAACGTTACTTTCATTTCTTTGTCATATTAAAGGAATAATAATCAAATGATATAAATGTATATTATAATACCAGTATTATATTTATGTTATGTATGTATCATAGGTTTCATAAAACCATCCTTTATACATTCCATGAATAACATGAACGAGTCATATCACTTTGAGGGGGCGGTAGTCCACACTTCCTCAAATGAAATTATCGTATTTACACATCATGGAAAGCATAAATGTATGTTTTAAATAAAATTTACAGAATCATAGAGACATTATAAATATAATATATATCATATATAAATATATTTCCATCATAATGACCACCATGAAAGGTGGTGGGAGAAAAATTGAACAATCATCATTTCGTGAGGCAGTAGTTCGCCGTACATAGAAACAATATGTTCGTATCCATTAGATGGAGGTGTGTGTAAGTGTAGTTAAAATAATTCACATAACAAAATCCTAGTATATTTAGGATACTGGTTTTGTTAAGTAATCATAGAATAAGAAGATCATAGGGAGTGGAGAAGTAAAATAAAATAAAAAAACTTGAGAGAAAACGTTACCTCTAAATCGGGTAACTTCTTTTGATTTGAGCCAAAAGGTTTTCTTGAATTGTCTTTTGCCCAAGGTAAGGATTCTAAGAGGAATGGATGGATGTTGGGAGATTATTTGAGTAGAATCTGGATGATCCAAGTTTCTTTAGAGATGTGAGTAAGTGGGTAGAGGTGGTGACTTTTTATAAGAGGGAGGAGGGGCACTTTAGGAAAGTCTTGAAATATTAATTTATTATAAATTCAATTTCGATTAAAAAATGGCCCAAAATGAATTTAATTCAATTATAATATGATTTTGGTTCTAATAACCATCATACAATAATTTTTAGACAAGTTTTGAATATTTTTTTATCCTTATCTTTTTGGTTTAACCCTTATTTTACCCTTTTTAATCTTACAATGATATCATGTTATTTACACATTGTGGGTTAATGTAATTACCATATCATGTCAAACGACCCACAAAAAAGTTATTTATGACATATTTAGCCTTATCTTAACCATTTGGACAAATATTATATTTTTATGAATGTAATATCATTTAATAAACTATTTTATATTTTAAGTTATGAATTATGTCAATTTTGGACACTATTCATACTTGACTTTTTTACAAATTCATAACAAATTGATTCCTTCGAAAAAAACATTGAATCAATACTAACATGTCATATTAAACTAGAGAATTCATGGATAATATTAGTTATGTAAAATAATATTTATTTTAATATTTATAATATTATTTATTTGAATTCTTTATTAATAAAGCAATCACTGCATCATCATTATGTCACAATTAAATTTATTTATTTAATTTCTAAAAATTATAAATAAAATATCATGATGTAGGAATTTTTTTTATATTTATAATGAATGTTTATAGTCTAATATATCACTTATATAACCCTATATTAAAATTATTTTATTAAAAGACACATATTTATGTCATATTTCTCTTTAATTTAAATTAATTCTTATAACATGTCATTATCGCACACAACTGGCTCCATGGGGTCTCAAAATATATCCAAAGATGACCATGATTGAAAATATCTCATAAAATAGGATTAGGAAATATGTTAGGGTAGTTTTATATTATTATAATATTATTATTTAACCTTATTTACCAGATTTACCCTTTAACCACGGTACATAAAATAATTATTGAAGTTACTATTCATAATGTACAAAAATAAAAGGTACATATTTACACAATTTGAACCTTATGATTCCAAATATGGAATCCATTTTTCCAAATTCAAAACATATAATTGGCAGAAATTAATTTAAAATTAATTCTCGTTTTCAAAACCAAAAAGCGTGTTTTTAAGAAGTAAAATCTGTCAAAAGATTGACATGTATTTATGTCCAATTTAAAAGTGAAATCATTTCCAATGGCCAAAATTATATTAAATGATAAAAAATTAATCCAACTATACTTTAAAAACAATTAAAAATATAATCTAACTATATAAATAAATTAGATGAAAAGGTAGTTTTGAATTAAAATGTAGTATTTTTTCACTATTCATAAAAATATGGATTTTATCAGAAAAATACTAAAATTTCAACCAAAGTAAATTTTGATATCCCGATTATATAAAAGAAGTTTATTTTTTCAAATAGAACATATAAAAGTGACACAAACTAGATTTAAAAAGGGTTCTCCATCAAAAGGCGGTAAAACTGCATTTTTAGAAAAATACTTTTTTTATTTGAAAAATTAAATTTATTCTTATATCATATCTAGAAAACATATAAGATGAATTTAAAACATTATATTTAATAAATAAATTATATTTTACATTAAATAAAAATCCATAAAGGGTGATATGATTTTATAAAAACAATTATTCTCTTTTTAAATAGGTTTTCATAAAAACACATCCTTTATATTCAATTGGTTTTTATTTCCATTTAAAATAAATTTGGTAACCAATAAATCATTATTTAAACATTTGTAAACCATATTTTTATAATTTAGTTGATACTATTCATTCCCATCATTTCAACGACTAGGTTATAATGGTAATATTTAAATAATAATATTTAGTTGTTCGTTTAAGCTCGATGTAGCATATCATGTATGCTATTGAACATAGTGTTTCTTTCATAAAACTCTGGATGTTACAGTTTGTCCCATGCACGCATGCCAATTGGTCAAAACACGTAATTCTCTGTGTTCCTTTTACTGTTTTCTGCATTTGATTCTTTGACTTATAATGTTGAACATCATTTCTGCTTGAATTTATTAAAATTGTTGTATTTCATACTTGACGTCATTACTTATTCTGAAATTGTATTCTCATGTTGGTTGATTCTGGCCATTTGAATTTATTTGTATAGATCTTTATTTCTGATTATGTGAATAAATTGAAAGTTTTGAATTGTTGTATTAACCACTTCCATGTGATGTTGTTCACTGCTGCTAGTCATTTGAAATTCCTAAAATCCTGGAATTTTTTATATGAATATATTCATGTTTATTATAAACATTAGCTTTAGATTCTGAATTTTGGGATTATACGAACCAAAATTTATACCCAATGGATCCTGACTATTCAAATGGGGGTTGTCTTGTGCAGCGCAGCCCCCCCCCCCCAATAGGAGAAAAGAGTGAATCATGATGGAATAAACACCTCAAATTGGATAATAGTAGATCAAGACCACCAAGAACCATTAAAATATTGTTCTCCTTTAAATTTACCAAATATAGATTGTAATTTAATCCTCTTTAAGATATATGATGGTGAATTGTTACTTGGCACTAGTGTCTAATGAAGAATAAACTATGAATAAGCTTCGAAAACAACAAAATAAGGGAAGAAACTTTGTTGTTGCATACCAACAAGTTTTTTTGAGTGCTTGTGGATCAGGATAGAATGAATCTTAATCATATTGGAATGATTGGATTTTTTTCATCTTATGGACCCACCATTTTATAGGGCATTGAAGTAAACCTCTAAATAAGTTATCTTTGTAGGTTTTGGGCATAGAAAAAGTGTGGGAGAGAAGGTTCCCAACTTTAATCTTTTCCATATTCAATGAAAAATCCGTGATCTATGCGATGATGGACACCGTGATCCAAAAAATTGAATCAATGAAATAGGACAAAAAATAGAAACCCAAAACCAAGAGAGAGGATCAAAATATTTTGTTTATAATTAATTTAATTAAATAAGAATTACCTCCAAGGTGATTCTTTCTTTGTTGATGTGTTCGACCACAAATCTGTAGGTGCACCGTCGTTGCGTTGTAGAGATAAAAGGTATATCTCCTCTAGAGGTGATCCCCACTTGTTCCACTTATCTCTAGATGTTGTCGAAGGAGTTTCTAGGTGCTAGCACAAAATATCCTTACGCTTGCGATGTCCGCCTTCAATCGCCTTGAGAACCACTTCCAAAGTGTTCTCCTTGATTTGGTGGAGGAGGATCTCTCTCATTCTTGAGAGCGTTCTTGGAGAGGGATGAACTCTCTGGGCTTGATAGCTTTTCTCCAATTCATTGTGCACAACCTGATAGGCATTTATTGACTTGTCCTTGGCTAATGAGAGAATAATATAATCAGGCATTTATTTCACTAGGGTAATAATAAATAATTTGCACAAGTTCCTTTAATTATTTCATTAATCATAGTGAAACCCTCATGTCAAATAACAACAACAACATTATTATTTCTTGACACGTGCTTAACTTGCGAGTTATAATTAAATATTATTTAATCAAATAATATTCAATATTATTATTTTTCACTGGACCATTAAACTCGGTCTACCAATTCTCCTCAATATTTATTAATTATTACGCTCACAATATATTCTCTCTAATAACTAGTGATGAAATAAATGTGATCATACATACATGAATAATTATTAAACCATGGTCGAGAATAATATTTATTCAACTTCTAAAATAACAAATTATTTAACTGAGATATTAGATACACTTATTGTATAACCCTCTAGGCCTCTTTCTCAATGGCATTAGGTGAACCTGCCTAAAGTCCAAAGTTAGCATCTAGAAACACGTTAAGGAACCCATACAAAAGAAGTTAATACCATAATGACATGTCACCTCATATGAATGCTTATCATGTAACATAATTTCTTTATCACAATGTCTCTAATCAAGCAAGTTGAATGCTAGTGCCATCAACCTATATGCTCAATATCTCTTTCTTTGACTTTCCAGAAATAGAACTTGCCTATTGATCACTATGGCCATGGATTTATTTAGGCTATATAATTTTTATCAAATGACCTGAGATATTATCTTACGTTAAAGAACATATGGGATAAATCCTTTCTCGTATTATTCATTAATTCAATATTACTCGTGATGCACCCAACATATCCTACCTCACCACGAACATTTTTCATCATAGTTTTCGTCAATACATCTAAGTGCGTGACTCATAATATTCATTAATAACAATCTTAAAGTCTAAGGACCAATACAAACATACTCAAATAGAAACATCCAACGACATATATAAATGTGGATTTCTTATTGTCGGGTCTTGCTCTCATAATATCCTCCTGGACAATACCAAGGGTGTACACCATGATAAGTTTCCTCAAAGTTCTATAAGTCCCCACCCCTAATAGTCTATATCATTTGTGTCCCTCAAATGATATCATCTGGATATAGAACATATACTCAAGAATAGTGTCATAGCACTTTCGGGTTCTCATCATAGTAGGGATCCATTATGACATTTTAGTGCGACAGTTACTCTTAGGACATTATCACATACAATGTTATGCATAAGAACAATCATGATGTGATAAGAAATTTATTAATATTAAAAACCATGAATATAAGTTATCATAAAGTATAAAAGAAGTTGGTTCTAGGACACCAACTCCAATAGACTCCCACTTGCACTAGAACCAACCACTAACGACCTTCAATATGATAACTCTCACATGATACTCATGCTTCTGCTGAGACAAGGCTTTAGTCAAGGGGTTCACCACATTATCTTCCTTGGATACTCTACTCACTATAACTTCACCCCATTGATAAAAATCCCTTAAAAGGTGATACTTCTGGAGTATGTGTTTTATATGTTGATGTGAGCATTGATCTTTTGCAAGAGCCATCGCTGCAGTATTATCAAAATACAATGTGATAGGGTCTTTAATACTAGGTACCATATAAAGCTCCTGGACAAAGTTACGAATCTAGATGGCTTCCTTGGCTGCATCATAAGCTGCTATGTACTCATACTCTGCTATAGGATTAGCTACAACTGGCTGCTTTGAACTCTTCTAGCTCACAGATCCTCTGTTCAGACAGAAAAAATATCATGATTGTGACTTCAGATCATTCTGATCTATCTAAAAACTAGCATCAACACACCCTCTGATGACAAGACCATCATCTCCTCCATACACCAGTAACACATCCTTAGTTCTTCTCAGATACTTAAGGATAATATTAACATCAGTCCAATATTGTTTTCTTGGATCTGCTTGATATCTTCCTACCATTCTCAATGCATAGGAAACATCAAGTCTAGTACATAACATGGCATACGTGATTAATCCTATTTCCAAAGCGTATGATATCTTACTCATTCACTCTTTCTCTTGTTGTGTCTGGGGACACATTTTTTTAGAAAGATGTAAGCCATGTGACACTAGAACCAATCCCATCTTGTATTGTTCCATACTAAATCTATTTAGTATCTGGTCAATATATGTACTTTGAATTAGTCCAAGCAGCCTCTTGAATCTATCATGAATGATCTTGATCCCTAGAATGTAGGCTGCTTATCCTAAGTCCTTCATGGAGAATCATTTGTTCAACCAATCCTTAACTAACTGTAAGACTGGTATGTCATTTCCAATAAGTAATATGTCATAAAAATATACTACTAGAATAAAGACCATATTCACACTAAACCATTTCTAAACACATGAATCAAATTCGTTTTTAATGAAACCAAATTCTCTTATGGATTCATTGAATCGAATGTTCCATGACCTGGATGCTTGTTTCAATCCATAAATGGATCTATACAACTTGAAAACCCTTTTGACATCACCTGGTGTCACAAACCCTCCTAGTTGTGTCATATAGACATCTTATTGAAGGTTCCCATTATGGAAAGTAATTTTGACATCCATATGCCAAATCTCATAGTCATGGTAAGCTGCTATGGAAAGTATGATTCTGATGGATTTAAACATGGAAACTGGTGAAAAGTTTTCATCATAGTCAATTCCTTGACACTGTTTAAAACCTTTATCCACTAGCATTTCTTTATAGGTACTTACTTTAACTTCCATGTCCAGTTTCCTTTTGAATACCCATTTACACCCAACAAACTTTACATTAACCAGCGCATCGACCAGAACCCAAAATTGGTTCTGATACATGGAATCCATCTCATAATTCATAGCTTCTAGACATCTTGTAGTATATGATCTCTATACTACTTCCTTTTAGGAGACAATTTCATGATTTTCAACAATAATTAGTCACCATCCTTGATGAAAATAAAACCATATCTCTCTGGTTCCCTTACCTCTCTTACACTCCTATGCAGTACTTGTGTTTTAGTAACTAATTCTTCCACGAGGACCTGTGGAAATTGTTCTTGTACCAACTATTGTGTATCTTGAGCATCATCTTCATCGAAGTCAATCTTGCTCCCACTATCCTATTAAGGATGTACTCCCTCTCAAGAAATATGGCTTATCTGATGATAATCACTTTCTTGTCTGAGGGGTTATATAGGCAGTATCCCTTTATTTCCTTAGGATACCCTTGATGTCAACCAAGTTAATTCAACTCAAAACCTCAAATTATAATTCCCCGATAATTTAAAGCACCCCAACTTTGGCTGGTCATGCACTTTGAACTATGGTTTGATTCTAACCTAAGTAATGGAAGGCTATACTTAATTAATATTTTATTGAGGCATTTTATCCTTTATGCATAAATTTTAAATTATTATCTTTTCACATGATTGTTAATATTAAGTGGGATTAACTAAGTGATTAACCATGTCTTTAGATAATATTTACGCATAAGCCAGTTTATTTTAGTTCCATCTTTGAATGCTTGTTAATATATTAATTATGTGATCACAGCAAAACATACATAATGAAATAACCATGAAAATGACAGAATTAAAATAAAGGGTATGATCATGAGCTTGTTCTAATGGTTAGTTTATCTAGCGGTTGATAAACTAACCACTGACCTAGGGGAGAAACACCTTGAATCATTTAAGGTTTGTGTTTATAACTTTCCACATGTACACATTTGTATCTCCTTGGCTCCTAACTTGAATCACCTCCACTAGCTTGGGAGCTCCATCCATTACATATGCATTTACTCACACATAGGTGAAGAGTAAAAGGGGGTTTACATAAAAGAAACCATGGGAACACAGACCCTACACATTAATGAGGAGAGAAGGCACATAGACCAATAATTTAATTTAATAATAAATTAAAAGGAAACCAATCACATACAAAGGTATGATCTAGGTCATGATCATCCACATGCATGCAATGAATTACATATTTAAAAAACTAGAATTCAATTATTTAATTTTTATTATTTAAGATAAATCACGCTCGAATTGATTAATCAAAATCTTTAATTAATCAATAATTTTATCTTAAATCTTAGTCTGAATTTCCTTGAGATTCTCATCCATTATAATCTTAAACAAATTAATAAATTCATTTAAAATTAACTGTGTACATAACTTGTACCTTGGAGGTAACCTGGTGAATACTCGTCCAAAACTACCCAATATGTATTGTACTTGTATACACTTTATTCTTTGTGAAATATAGCATGAAAATAGAATAATAACTATAATACAACTCATACATGATTTGGAGATCTTGAACATTACACATATGTTAATAAAACACACACACACACACACACATCAAATCCTATCACATGGCGTGTCCTAGATTTACGCCCACATGCAAGTACATGTCTCAAGGGTTATATAATATAATAAATTTTAAATCCGTGTAACTGGTAAAAGTACACATCGTGTAGATCCGATATACTTGGCGTGTACATTCTTCACTGTGTATCCAAAGTACATGCCTAGGGAACCAGCATGTGAGGTGTACTTCAGAAATCTTGGAGTACACGATGTGTCTAGTGGTCCACACGTCTTGTTGACTCCGTGTTACATGGTCACCAATCGGGTAGACCGTATATGGAATACATGGCCTAGACCTGACCCGAAAGGGACTACACACCATGTCCAGTGGGCCACACGACGTGTAGTCTGGCTAAATGTGTGCCAGCCTGTCCCAGTCAACACATGATGTAAGAATTAACTACAACTCATGTCATTAATGCACAAAGGTTGAGTATTTTCCGAACTACTCCTGATGCATTGAACACAACTACACAACATGTAATTACGATTACATGGTGTTTATTGATGTGTTACCTGGATAGAATCCTTGGCTCCTCCGGATGAGATCCTCGATATAATTTTAATCATAAAATTAATCATTTCTATTATATCTATGAGAAACGATAGAGGAAGAAACATATCTCATCATTCATATTAAAAAGGAACGATTAAACTTGAATCAAAAAACTAAATTATAAATGCACAAATTACTAATGATTATTAAATAATTATAAACAATAATATGCCCACTCTAATACCACTTTAAGGTTCTGGGTGTAGCGGAAGCATGAAAGGGATGGTTCCCAACTTCAATCTTTTCCATATTCAATGAAAAATCCGGGATCTATACGACGATGAATGCTATGATCCACAAAATTGAATCAAAGAAATAAGAAAAAATAATAGAAACATGGAACCAAGAGAGAGGATCAATATATTTTGTTTATAATTAATTTAATTAAATAAGAATTACCTCCAAGGTGATTCTTTCTCCATTGATGCATTCGGCCACAAATCTACATGTGTACCGTCATTGCATTGTAGAGATAAAGGGTAGATATCCTATAGTGATGATCCAAATGTGTTCCACATATCTCTGAACGTTATCGAAGGAGTCTCTAGGTGCTATCATAGAAGATCCTTGCATTTGTGAGGTCCACCTTCAATCGACTTGAGAACCTCTTCCAAAGTGTTCTCCTTGATCAAGTAGAGGAGGATCTCTCTCATTCTTGAGAGCATTCTTTGAGAGGGATGAACTATATAGTCTTGAGAGATTTTATCCAATTCATTGTGAACAACCCAATAGGTGTCACTTGGATTTCCCTTGGCTAAGGAGAGAATAATATAACCAGTAATTTATTTTACTAGGGTAATAATAAATAATTTGCACAAGTGCCTTTAATTATTTCATTAATCCTATCGAAACCCCCATGTCAAATAATAACTGAAACATTTTTATTTCCTAACATGCACTTAACTTGTGATTTATAATTAAATATTATTTAATTAAATAATATTCAATATTACTATTTCTCACTAGACCATTAAACTCGGTCTGCCGATCCTCCTCAATATTTATTAATTATTCCACTCACAATATATTCTCTAGAATAACTAGTGATGGAATAAATGTGATCAGACATACATGAATAATTATTAAACCATGAAAAGGAATCATATTTATTCAATTTGTTAAATAATAAATTATTTAACTGAGATACTAGATACACTTAGTGTGTGACCCTCTAGGCCTCTTTCTCAGTGGCATTAGGAAAACCTACCTAAAGTTCAAGGTTAGCGTCTAGAAACCCGCCAAGGCACCCATAGATAAAGAAGTTAATGCCGAAATGATATTTCACCTCATATGAATGCTTACTATGTAATATAAACCCTTTATCAAAATATATCTAATCTAGCAAGTTGCATGCCGGTACCATCAACCTATATGATCGATATCTCTTTCTTTGACTTTTCAAAAACAGAACATGCATATTGATCACCATGAACATGGATTTATTTAAGCTATATCATTTCCATCAAAGGTACTAAGATATTATATTACATTAAAGAACATAAGGGATTAATCCTTTCTTGAATTATTCATTAATGAAATATTAATCATGACGCACCCAACATATCCTACCTATCCACGAACATCTGTCGTCATGGTTTTCATCAATACATTTAAGTGTGAAACTCATAATATTCATTAATAATAATCTTAAATTATAGGGATTAATACACATGTCCGTAGATAGGAACATCCAATGACACATAGAAACATGGATTTCCTATTGGTGGGTCTTGTTCTCATAATATCCCCCTGGACATTATTATGGGCATACACAATGAGAAGGTGACTCAAAGTCCTATGAGTCTCCATATCTGATAGTCTATATCATTTGTGTCCCTCAAATGATATCATCTGGCTATAGAACATATATTCAATAATAGTGTCATAGCACTTCCAGGTTCTCATCATAGCAGGGATCCTCTATGACATTTTAGTGTGACCGTTACTCTTAGGACATTATCACATACAATGTTACAAAAAAACAATAATGATGTGATTAAGAATTTATTAATATTTAAATTTTTTAGGACCAAAAGGGGACTAGATACACTAAGAGGGGGGGGGGTGAATCAAGTTATAGATATTCTTTTCTAAATTATTCTTCCTGCCCCACTAGATCTTGACCTCTTTATTATACGAGTCACTTTTTTCACACTTATGTATTGAAAATGGTCTTATTATTATCTTCTTTATCTGATGATGATGCTTTGAATGCAATTAAATAATGCAAGCAGGTAGACACATAGATTTTTTACTTGGTTCACCCTCACTAGGCTACGTCCAAAGAGCATACAACGATGATGTGCCGATATACCAAATCTACTAAAGATCACTACCAATTTATAATGTTAGGGATATATCACTTCTATGCCCAGCCTCACTGCCTTTACAAAGTTTAGGGTCATCAAACTACTTTCCTAGGGGTCACTCCCTATTTCTCTCTCTCTCTGGATCAATGCCGGTAGAAAGAATTACCTTCTTCCTCTTCCTTTTCTCACTACTCTGGAAAGAATCCACTCACAGTTTATGGACTTGTAGGTCCTTTCATTATCATTAATGAATGCATAATCTGCTATATATAGATGCACTTTTTAACTCTAAATTTCATCCACTGATTAATACCCCTTTTTCATTGAACACTGGCCAATAACCTTTGGAAATACCTTCATAGAAATATTTCTATCTTCACAGTACGAAATGTATTCCTGAACCTCTAAAAAAAAGCTTAACGCATGACCATGAATGCCACATAAATAGAACATGAGATCATTACTTCCTATAAAAGGATTTTTAGGTCTGTCTTTAGAAACATTAATACTTTTTCTATTTCTGGAACTATTCATAGCTCTATTCTTATCATGCATGAAAGGGGATTCATCAAATATAATGCCGGTTTTCTTAGACTGTATATCCTTTGATATGAGAAAACATGTTCTTGTTTCTCTTAAAAAATTGAATATTTTCTTTTTATTTCATCATCAACAGCTGAAAGATAATCAAATAGTAAGTGAAAGGCATCCTTTAACTTGGGATTTCCTTTGGTACTAGATTTTTCTACTTCTTTCTTTACTAATTCAAGATCTTCTCCCAGTTGTTGAATCTTCATATCCCTTGATTCAATTTGAGCATTGAGTTCTTTCTTAAGATCCCCCTACATATATCATCTTCCAATTCACGTGTGATATTATTCACCATGTCATTTTTTTCCTTTAATTTCAGTTTTTTCTAAGAAATAGAATCAGAACAACATGCATTCTCCTGTTGTAGACTTTGATTCTTCTAAACTAGTTTAGATAGATTTGTAGCAAGATCATCATTTATGGCTTTCAAATTCTGAATTTCATATGAGTTCATATTCTTTCCCTTAAAATCATCTTTTATCTTTTCCCTCTTTATAGAAAAATTTTGCAGTTCTTCATATTGGTAATAATTCTTCTCCCTCAGATCAGTAGCCACATCAATAAGCCTTTGATTTAATCCTCTTATCATTTTGACCTCAATTTCTAGTACCTAGATCTAGATATCTTTAAATTTAATTTCTTCATCCAATTTATGATCCAATTCCTTTGTCTCATGAACAACTGCCACTTTTTAACTTCTTGGATTTTCTTCATCATTAGTAGTTCCAACATCACTTGGAATATCAGGTTCTTCACTCATTCCTTCAACATAATTAAATGAGAAAGTATTTTCACTATTTGATTCATCCAAACCATTGTTCTTTCCACTACATGATTCCTTTAACTGAATCACACTCATTCTGCTGACACTTCCACACTGGGGAATTTCACAAGACTTATGATTCTTCTTTTAAGTTCTTTCCTTTTCCACGGAACACTAAGATAAGAGAAGACTGAATCTTTAACTTGAGAAATTAACTAAACCAAGTCAGAGAAAACAAATCTAATAACAGAGACCTTCCCTCTGATACCAATTTTTAGGAAAAAAAGGGGCCTAGATACCCTGAGAGGGGGGGGGGGTAAATCAGTGTATGGATAATATTTTCCAATTTATTCTTCCTACCCCACTAGATCTTGACATCTTTATTATAAGGGTCACTCTGTTCTCACTTATGTGTTGAAACTGATCTTATTATTCCCTTCGTTATCTGATGATGATTCATTGAATGTGATGGAGTAATGAAAGTAGTTAGACATAAATATTTTTACTTGGATCACCCTCACTAGGCTACATCTAAGGAGCATATAACATCGATGTTCCGATGTACCAAAATCCACTAAAGCTCACTGCCAATTTATAATGTTAGGGATAGATCACTTATATGCCCAGGCACACTACCTTCACAAAGTTTAGGGTCATCAAAATTATTTCCCAAGGGTCACTCCCTATTTCTCTCTCTGGATCACTACCATTAGAAAGGATCTCATTCTTCCTCTTCCTTTTCTCACTGCTCTGGAAAGGATCCACTCATATTTTATGTAATTGTAGGGCCTTTAATTATCACTAATTAATTTATCCTCCACTGCATGTAGATGCTCTATTGAAGTCCAAATTTTATCCACTTATTAATACCCCTTTGCCACTGAACACTAGGCAACAACCTTTAGAAATACCTTCACAAAGCTCCTTACTTCTCAAAGCTCCCAATTTCACAAATCTCAAACAAGTCTTCTCGAAGTCTCTTTTTCTTCACAAAGCACACACCCTCGCAGAGCTTAGGATATCGCATAGCTCAATCCATTGCAAAAAGACTTACTTCGTGAAGCTCACTAATCCAATGAAGAACACACCTCTTTCACAGAGCTAGATTAGCCACCGCAAAGCTCCTAACTTTCTCAAAGCACACTGCCTCTGTGAACTTCATTTGTGATTCGAGAGATACAAATTTTTCTTGAAAAACCCTCTACTCTTCTCAAGGGACTTAAGGAATATTTATAGGTGATTCCACCAACTCGAGAACCTTCCATGCAAAGTCAGCGCCACATCATCTAAAATAAAAAAGCTCCAAAATTTCTGCCAAAATTCTCTCTATATCACAAAACACCACATAAATTTTTGGATCGCATAGGTCATTATAATCGCGGATTGTTCCGTCAATTCCTTTACTCTACTACTGCAATGCTCCCTCACAATGCTCTTCACCTATGCTATTCATGAATCTCTTCATAATCGCATATCTCACCATCAACATTCTTCATGTTTTTGAGAAATACAATTAATTAATACCATCTTCGTGAAACTCATGCCATTGCCAAATTTTGATGAGATCTTCAAGGCAATCCACTTTTCCTAATGCTCATAAAACTCCAAATTTTGGACCCTAAAATTTTTGCAAACACTAGAAAATGACACCACCTTATATCTGTTCTTTTTTATTGCCTACAGATCTTTCATTAATTTGTCATGGTTCTTTGTAAACATGTATTTTCAACAACATCTCTATAAATTGGAAATTAACCATGAAAACCTTTTTTGTCAACAAAAACAACCAACCCAAAAATGATACAATGTTACATTGATGGATTTTTTCTCAAAAAAATCCATGAATATAAGTTACCATAAAGTACAAAAGATTTTGGTTCTAGGGCACCAAATACAACAATCTTATCCTTTCATATTGGATAGACACACCCAATTGATCCACTAAACACACTGAACACACCCGTTCAGGGTTGGGTCCAAATCTGTATTATCTAACCGATCACATGGGTGCATGCGAATGATGCATTTCACTATCACTACAAGATTTTAATGCACTCATTTTATCATTTTAAATAATGAAAATGTGTTTCTCTTTATAAGGCTACTATGTCCTCTTCGACTTTCTGATGTGGTATTCCAACTCAATATTTTGTCTTTCCCATTTAAATAAATAAAAATTATATATTTTTAAAACAATTTAAAATATAAGAAGCCTAACCATTTTATAATATTCTAAAATACATTTTTGATTTTGAAAATCAAGCATCATACTCTCTTGGAAAAAACATGCATAAAATAAGGTATCTCACAATTTAAAACATTATATAGTAAAAATAAATCAAATCTGAATAGAGAAACAAGTCGACAATGATTTAAAGAAGTATCTCATGTTATAAGTTAGATTCACATTGCACATGTTGAGGAGACCCAAGATAAACATGAATAAAATTTACAATAATTACCTTATTTGAACATTACATCTCACAAATACTCACACAACCCCAGAACCTAAAAGGTTTTATGTCTTTGTAGATAAGCTTCATAAATATCTTATTACACTTTATTGTGCAACATTTATCACAAAATCTCTATGTAATAATTCCTTCTACACATAATCATGCATATAATTTCCTAGGGAAATGAGAAACAAAAAAAGACATGAGCTCAAACACTCATTAAGGGAAAATTTATCAATGAGTTATAAAGGGTTAGAGCATAAGCATATGAGTAAACATAATCATGAGAGAAATATATAAGTAAAATAACATTAAACAATAAAAGTTTTCTATAAGTCATGATAGAAGGATATGTAATTTCAAATAAACAAACTTATTCCATTACATAAGAGTGAAAAATCATGATATAACAATAAATATCCATGGAACATAACATAATCATACAACATAGGAATTTAGTAAGACAATAATCATAGGAAATCATTACATTGTAAACATAGCCTTACCATAATTATGGCCACACACAGTCTTGTGAACATAACTTAATGAAAATTATGTTCACACATAAAATATTACCTCATGAGTTATAAAACTTTAATAAATGTATTGGAGGGAGATATAGGACCCCAACCATCACATAATGATAATAATTATCCATGTGTGCCACACAAAATTAGTCACATATCAAATCATGAAGAACTCATGGAAAGAAAATTTGTTTCATAACATTTACAAATGGCATCACATAAAATGGTCATGAGGGATGGATCAATTGATACCAAAAAATCAATCACCTAAAGAAGAGTATTTCAAAAGGGAATTTAGAGGGAGATTCATGAAACATGACTCCTATAACGACCCATACTTTACATACATTGTTATTACTTCAAAATTGAAGCACACTTATTACAACATATAACAAAACCATGAAAGGACCGTATAGGTATAGTGTCTTTAGAAACTGGAAAGCATAAACAACTGGTTCATAAAGCATCTACTTTTCCTCCCATTTATTTCATCATATCTAGAGTCCCTTTTTGGCATATTCTACTTAATAACCCTCTTCCTGACTTGGGGAAATAAAACATACAAAAGGGTGAGCTCAAATGCTCAGTAAGAGTAAACAAAAGAAATATCAATCACATCATATACATAAGCACATAAATTTTGGAAATCTTAACCTGCAAAAGAGATCATAATTTCATAACATGGGATAAATCATAGTAGTGAAATGTAATCCCAATAATCATAACTTAAAACATGAAACTTTTTGGAATACACACATAATCATTGAGAATAATTTCTTGTTAGTCAAGACTCATTTCCAAGACCATCTTAGTGGACAAAGTCCACTTCTGAACCGAGTTCACTCCTCGTTTCAGTCCTGTTTCACTGAACCGGTTTAACCTTCCGTTCCATCCATGTCTATCTCATGAGATATAAAATCTTTACCCAATGCATTGGAGGGAGATATAGGTCCCAACCATATCATAATGATACCATTCTTATTTGTGCCAAAAAATCAGAAAACCATACATCATAACATAACCCATGTAATAAAAATGGGAATCTTAAACATCGTGACATCATAAAACAATTCATATAAGATAAAAGAATTCATAAAAATATAATTCCATCACAAAATAATCAAATAAATGTAATAATAGGGATAAAAACAGAACCCTTTATTATCTTAGATGGAAAATAATTTTGATAAAACACTTGAACTCCATTCTTGAGGAAAATATCCTTTCTGCTTCAAAAACACTTTTCCTTTCTTAACATGTCGTACAATTATAAAATAAAAGAAGTTGATTAAAAATAATCTTGAAAACTTGTAAAGGAAGCTTCTTGGAAATAATGTTTTAAAAATTCATTCATGCCGTATAAGTTAAAAAAAAACATTCTTCGTACTTTTGTCGGAAAAGTCAAAAAGTACCTCATACGAAAAACGACAAAAGATTCCTTTCATATCCGTTACTAAAAACTCACCGAAGGGTAAAATTGGATTTAAAAAATTGTAGGTGGATGGAAATAATATTACATATTGAGGAAACATGGATGTGGATGATAAAATACACCCCAGTAAATGCCAAAGTATAAACAATCTCGGATAAAAATGAGATTGTGATATTTCCCTTACCTTAGGTCCGATTTGCTTCGTAAGTGTCCGAACCTCCTGTATAATGATTTAAATAATGTTATTGACTTATTATAGAATCATAATTATTGTTATGATATCATATATGGTCATATTATTAGCTTCTTATTAGTAATATTTCATTACAACTTGTTATTCGGGTGTTTATTACTTTTTGTTCTTATGCGTGTTTTGTCGAATAAATTCTTATTATTATCTTTAGGTTATAGATACCTCATTTCCAGAATGTTATTAGTGTAATATATATCATATTAATTCATTAAATTCATTTATATAATCATTATGCAATGAAGATCATGTAGAATGAGTCGCATCACATCGTGGAGATGGTATTCCGTACGTACGCACGAGTGATGATATCGTTCCCATGATCATGTAATTGTATTGGAGTGTATGTATAATATTTCAGAATCAATATAACTTTACAATAATCATATATAGTCATTATTTACACCATTATACCCATCCAAGTAATGTGGTGGTGGAAAGTAGATTACACCACGGTGTGGAGACGGTATTCCGTACGTACGCACGCGCGGTGATTTCATTTTCCATAGGATGGATAGATGGTGAAATAGGGTTGTTTCATACTTATAATAACATATCAGTATATGAGTTATACTTATGTTATTACATCATAATGAAACAACTAAATAAGAAGAAGTGGAAGAAGAAATAAAGATGAAAGAATTGGTAACGGAAATTACCTCTTCTTTGAAGTGTTTCTTTGAGACCTCCTTTTAGGGCACTAAAATTTGTCTTTGAAGAATACCAGGACCTCTAGGATGTCTCTAGGGAAGTGGAGAGGAGAAAGTTGCAGGGGTTGGCTGAGCTTGAAGGCTCAAAGTTGTGTGAGGAAGAGAGGGAGGAGGTGCTTTTTTATAAGGGAGGAGAGGGGCACCTTTGGAATAACTAAAAATATTATTTTATTATAAAGCCAAATTCGGTTTTAAATAGCTCCAAATTGATTTATTTCGGATCTAAGGTGGGGATGGGTCGAAATACTCTCATCCAATAGAATTTAGAAAAGTTTAGGTTCCTATTTTGACCTTATCATTTAGATTTAACATTAAGTTAAATAATTTTACTTTTACCGTGTCTTCTTGTGTTCTTACACTATAAGGTTAATAAACTTACTATAACAATAAAAAAGAACCCCAAGTTGTTTATTATTAATATATATAACCTTATCTAAGTCATTTGGCCTAACCTTAGATTTTTAAAAATAAAATAACAATTAATAATATAATATTTGTTTTAAAAACTATTTTACGTCAATTTTGACACTATTTAGTAATTGATTTTTGTGAAAATCGTAACAGAATGATTAGTTCAAAAAAAGTTAATTAAATTAATAATAACATGTCATATTAACCTATAAAATTATTGTAATTCATAAAAAGTCTCAAATTACATTTATTTGGATATTTATAACATCAATTATGTCAATATTTCATTAATAAGATAATTACTGCATCATCTTTGTGTCATAAATAAATTAAATTATTTAATGTATAAAAATTACAAATAAAATACCATTATGTAGGAAATATATTTATATTTCTAATTAATATTTATAGTCTAATTTATCTTATATATAACCTTATATTGAAAATTATTTACTTATTAAACTTTGATTTTAACTATTTTAACCCTTCTTTAAATAAATTAATAATAAATGTCCTAATCTAATCCAAGTGGGCCTAAATGGTCATATTTTATTCCTAAGTTTGTTTTTGGTCTAATTACACTTATAAAATAGAATTAGGACATGTGTTAGGGTAATAATAATATCATTTTTACCCTTAATTACCCTATTTACTTTTAACCGTGGTAAATAAAAGTAAAAAGTTAATATTCACCAAAAATTATTTTCATCTCATTGAACCATATTTTACTTACTGACATCAACCGTGTCTCTCAGATTTTTTAAATTCCACTCACAGAAGCGGTAAAATTAAGTTTTATGAAAAATTCAGTTTTTTAACTACCACTTAGTGGTTTCACTATTTATCAAAAATTGAAAGTTTTCAGAAAAATACCAAAATTTCACCCTAGGATAATTTCGATATTCCAAATCCAAAAATGAATTCCATTTTGAAAAATAAAATTTAAAAAATTTAAAAAAGTGGCTATTACTATTCATAACGGCTAGTTTTAATAATATTTTATTAGCATATCATTGTTTAGTGAAACTCGGTATTGCGTACGACGCAAGCTATCGAGGAAGGTCACGATTTCGTGTAAAGCAAGCCAAGAAAGTGTTGTGTGTATAAAAATATTCCTTTGATGATTTATATAACATAAAAGTCTCGGGTGTTACAACTCCATAGGATATAGATCCTTTGGAGATATAGGAAAATAGAATCAAAACCATGAAAAGATATTTTAGAAAATATTTCTTAACATTGTCATAAAGAAGATTAAGTTATTAGCACCAATCAAAATCATTTTCAAGGAGGTAGCATGAAAAACTTTTTAAAACACCATTTTAAGAGAAATTATAAAAAATGGAGTATTGAAAGTAAAAAATTATCAAGTAAAAAATTGTGCAGTAGAAGATAAAATATATGACCATGAAAGGATTTTTTTTTTGATATTTTAAAAAATAATTTTAATGAAACACACATCATTAAAAGAGTAATAATGCTTCTTTTTTTTTTAAAAAAAGGTGAAGAGAAACATGAATATCAAAATAAATAATACATATTTTGATTTCAATATAATAATAGAGGACATTGGCAAGAATAAATAACATGGGAAAGGAAGAAAAAAATATTATTAGATAGGATGGGAATTATTCTTAACAACATTATACTTTTATGAGAAAAAAATCACCATAGAAGAAGTTTTGAATTAAAAAATTCACTTTCCTTAGAGAGGAAGACAAAATATAGCAACCCAAGCTAAACATATCTTAAAAAATATATTAATTCCATGATTTATATAATATATCTCACAAATAGTCACATAAACAAAGGACCAAAAGGTTTAGTGTATTTGAGGAATAGATACATAAAAAATTTATTTTACACAACTTGTGAACATTTATCCATAATTGAACCACACTATATATCATTAGAATTATCATAAGTTAAACTAATCTTCATAACCTGGGGGATAGAAACATAAGAAAGGCGTGAGATTAGATGTTCAGTAAAGTAAACTATAAGCAATAACAATCAAACATCACAAATGAGCATAATATGAGCATATAAGTATAATCAAGATACATAATAAAATCATAGCCAAAAAATAATAGATAAAAAATTCACGATTCATAGCATAAGGCTTGGCATAAAAAATATGTGAATCAGGAGTATGGAAAAAATAGTCAATAAATATAATCCATGAGAGCATGACATAAGCATAAGAATATAAATAAGAGTGTGGTATAAACATAGGCATAAGATAATATATCATTTTGTACATATCTTAACCAAAATTATTTCCATGAACATAGTTGTGAGCATAACTTATCTGCAATTACACACATGCACAACCATGTGGGCATAGATAAATCGAAATTATACCCATACACTACCATGTGGGCATAGCTAAACCATAATTATACCTACTCAAAACCTTGTGAGCATAGATAAACCATAATTATAGCCACAAACAACCTTGTGAGCATAGATAAACTGAAATTATACCCATGAAAAACCTTATGATCATAGTTAAACCACAATTATACCCACACATAATCTTGTGAGCATAGCTAAACATAAATTATACCCACACAAAATATCATTATCTTGTGAGATATAAAACCATCACCAATTAATTTGAGGGAAATATGTATGCCACTTGAAATAAATAATTCATTATATCATCAAGAACCCAAGGAAGGAAAAATGGGTTTTACAACATTTCAAGATGATATCACCAAAATTGACCACAAGAATGTAAACGGTTAATACAAAAAAATTCAATCACCCTCAAATAGTATTTCATAAGAAATTTAGAAAGCTATTAATGAAAAATAACTTTAAAGGAAATAAAGTTTTTAGAGATAAATAAGAAAATGGTGGTAAAATAATAAAGGAGTTTTTTTTAAAAAGTGATTTTATCTTTGGTAAAAAAGAAGAAGTTACAGTCACCTTGAAAATTCATTTCTGAAAAGGTAATGTGATTTTTTTTAAAAATATTTAATTTTTATGAAAGATTAAATCCCAATAGCGGAGCCTTTAAAAATATATATAGGTTTCAAAAAGGTGAGTTGAAATCACTTTGAAAAATTTTACTATTAAAAATAATCTTCAATAATGGAACCTTAAAAATGAGAGAAACATTTCAAAAAGGTGAAGTAATTTTTTTTGAAAAAAATTAATTTTAAAAGTAATATTCAATAGCATATCTTTAAAAATATAAAAAAATATGGAGTGTAAGATAAAATATTTTATTTTTAAAGGATGGAAATCCTTTTGAATATTTTTAAATACCTTTATTGAAAACCCATTTTAGAAAATAGTATCCAAAACATCCTTTTTAAAAGAGGATAAGGGAAATATAAAGGTAATATGAGATAACACATAATTAGATTTCCAAACACAATGTATAATATTTACAGGGAAGGAAAATATAGTCAAGGAGGGGATATACCCATTTAAGAAGATGAGAATTATACTAAACAATGATTTATTTTTATGGGGAAGAAATTCATTGAGTTAAAAGATTTGTATTTAAAAGTTATATTTCTAAAAATAAGAAGAGAATGTAATATAGAATATTAGGGTGGAAAAAATAATTCTTGGAATAATGAAGTTTAATAAGAATCATTTTAACTCAACTAAGAGAGTTGAGTTAACTAAGGACCTTGTGACCTTGATACCCCTTGAATCGAAATCCATTTAAAGAAAGAAAAAGATATGGATCTTAAAACCTCATGAATTACATGATCATACTCTAACCTATTGTATAAAAACATAACCATCTTAGTCACACATTTCCTAAATTTATTCATGCATATATCCTTTTATAAAATTAATTTACAATTATTCTCTACATGTATTTTAGTTAGTTTTTATCTATTTTTCAATATCGGGTGTTTGTAATCTTGATAGTTTTCAACTAGTTTCATTACAGAGATGTTTTTAATCATTATTATCCCAAATTTAATTATTCACAAATAATAAAAGGTATAGTAATTGATTTTTTAAGATATTTTATAAACTTATAATTTAATTCTATGAGAGTTTTTGTTACGGTTCTTGTAGATGAAATTGGTGATGAGCATATTTCAATGATTTTTAAAAAATGAATGGTGGCACCTTAACTAATGAGTAAAATATTTATATTACCAAAACTGAACAAAAAAAATAAATATTTACTTATTAATATCCCATATTAAGTTTACAATGCCACACTTGATAGAAATTTATAGCAATTTTCATATAGGTGGTTAAACTGACCTAATAATAATATACTGTAATCTATGTGTGAGTATGGATATAGAAGAGATGATGTCATTATAAAAACAATATAATAGAATTATTTATATTTTATTGTGGTGATTAATCATAATTAGTCATATTTATAAGAAAAAGGTAAATGAAAAATAATTTTTCACTTATAAATAAATCACTTTTCCTCTTGCTATGTTTGTTTTAGGCGGTTAGTTTTAGAATGATCACTTATTGATAATATTACATATAGAATGTATAATTTATATTTATAGAAAATAAATCATGACATAAAAAATTTATATTTTCACTAAAACCATTTTTAGAACCATCCTTGAAAGGTGGTCATGAAAAATTAAATGTGTCGTTCATTGAGGGAGTAGTCCACACATGCACATGAGAAACAATTTCATTTTTTCAATTGAATGAGATAGAAATAGGTAATTATTATACCATAAATATAATAACATTTTAGTATATTATTTATACTTATTTTATTGTATTAATATGGTTATAATGGGTTTTTAGGATGGTGGATGAGAAGGATAAATAAAGTTAAAGGGTATGTAATACTTACGTTGAGAAGTTTGATCTTATAATGAAGTAAACTTTGGAAATAAAGGACTTGAGGCATTAAGTTTATGATAGGGGATACAAAAAGTTTAAAGGGTATATATAATAATTAAATTAAGAAAATTTTCATTTTAATTTTAAACTAGAGGTTTGGTTTGAAGTGGATGAAAGTGAGTTCCTTTTATAGGTGAAAAAGAGGGAAAAATCATTGGATAAGAATATTAAAGAAAGGGAATGAATGGTATTACATGAGAGTTATGTGAGTTGGGAGAAATGTTAGTAATATGAGTACAAATGAATTTATAACAAAAAAAAGGTATTATAGAAGTTATATGTGTCAAATTGATTTAGTCAAAATTACGCTACATTAGATTACCCATTTTAACACTTATTAATCTTGATTAAAATTTAACCATTATAATTATTTTATCACTAAAAATATAGTATGAATATTCTAAAAAAAATTGACATGATGAATAAAAATTTACACTCCATTTAATATAATTCAATTTCAAAATACGAATAATTAAATTTTAAATTAAAACATATAATATATTGAAAAACTGTTTGTACAGAAAAAGTCATTTTAATCGTTAAATGTTATTAATATTATTTAACATTGATTACCAATTAAAAGAGTACTAATTTATTTGAATATATGTTTAAAAATAATATTCTACTCTTAATTTAAAATAGACACATTTAATTTAAAAATAAAAAATATTTAAAAATGTAACTTTATTTGAAAAATAACCGTTTTACCATTGTAACTAATATTTACCTTGGTAACTTAATTTTATGCCTAATTTTTTGAACTTACTAAATATTATAAAAATTATGATATAAAATATGAGAATAATTTTATAAAACAAAATTTATAAAGTTTATAAATGTTAATTTTAACATTAGTGCACATAACACACATTTTTTTTTTGGAAAAGTGTGTTTCTACGTTTAAAATTTATCTTATAGAAATTTATAAATATTAGTGAATCTCATGATATATATATTATTATAATAAAAAATAAGATTTATGTGGCTTGAAAATAATTCCAAAACTAAATATTATCATTAAACTATTTAATTAACATAAAAGACTGAAACTGATTTTTAAATTAACATGAAATGTTACTTATGTTCTAAAATATTGAACATAGGTTTTCTAAGTTCAAAATGATATTTTAAAATATATAGTTTTCTTATTTAAATAAATCATTAATTAATTAAAAGGTTTTATTAACTTTTATGTTTTTCTCTTATATTGATAAATTCATAAAATTTAAAATTTTAGTAAAAACTATATCTTCACTATTCACTTAAAATAAATTATTTCAGAAAAATAAAAAAAACCATCTTAGGATAATTTTAATATGATAAATTCAAAATTGAAATTAATTTTTTAAATTTAAAATTCTAAAATTTATAAATTTATCTTTTATATGAATAAATATTTTTATTATTTTAAAATACCCTTTTAAAACTCTAAGTGTTCTTAATCATATTTTGTATGAATTTCATATTTATTACAATAATTTTATATACTACATGTTTTATTATTAATAAATTTTATTAATAATATTATTCTAATATGTTAAAGATCATTTTAGTTTGTTATCATGCGTGGAGTAAGCTATCAAACATGGTATTAATTTAGAAAAATATATTCCAAAATCTCAGGGTGTTACATTCTCCCCTCCTTGAATAAATTGAATTCTCACAATTTTAATCATAAACTAATATTGAAAAAAACCAAGTGTATTTAAAATATTGATGTGATTCAAGATACAATTTCTGGATAGATATCAACCTTACAAACTTATAAAACATCTCTTTTTCACGGAACATGCTTAACCCTAATATGGAGTTTTTTAACTATTTGAGAAAAATGACTATCACTATTCAGTATCAAATCCTGCATTATATAATTTTATTATAAAGGGTTATCATACTAATCCTTTCACTGACAGTCTACCATAGGTTGGTATGAAATGTGATTTTCTTATTCCAAATAATTTCTCATCTAAGTATAGGGGATCAACCCATTTCAAAAATCACATTAAATTCATCTAGAGGTAGGATAATAAAATTTCCACAAGGAATGCTCCCATAAATTTCAACTTGGGATAAAATATAACAAGAATTTTTCTACAATAATAAAATCATTATAGTAGTGATTTAATTTTCTTAGAAAACGTCCTAGATACCCTATGCAAAAATATAACATGTTATTCAAAAATATAGAGTGGAGGGAAAGTGTTCATTAATTATCATGATCAAATTCAGTAGTTATGACTGGATAGTATTTCTCTTGGTCCCTTGGTTTTGGAGGTTGTTGATACCTATAATCCTTGTTAGACCTTGTATTGGGTTTTTAATTGAATAATTCTGAAACTAATTGTATTTAAAGGGTTTATGTGTTGATGGTGTATTATTTAGGTTTACAATACCTTCCATTTTATTGGATAAAATATTTACCTCTCTTTGAAAATCATCAGCTCGATGGAAAATCCTTCAATATAACACCCCAAACATTTTATGGTATGTTCCTCTTAAATACATTCTATTAATTATATAGACTATATTTCGTGAAGCACTATATATTTTGTGAATCAAAAAATTATAGGAGAAAATTATAAACTATCTATTAAACATAAATTTTCCACTTCTATGTTTTGAATTTCGAAAAACGGTCATATAGAGTTGTGACCAGTAAGTCATTTGGAGTCTGATAGAACAAACTTGATTTTTTGATGAATGATTACATACCCTTATGAATATTAATATGAATAGTAATATGAACCATAAGAATATTAAATAATGATAATATTTTATTTTCTTAAGGTAATAAGATAATGATATCTTAATTGACTTTTTAATGTGATATAGAACTAATTATACCTTTAAAAATTGTTTTTTTGAATTAACTATGATTTTATTTAAAAATTAAATTTAAAATATTAATATTTTTTTCTTCTAAAAATGGAGTTTAGTTTTTAATTCCACACATCGAAAAATGGTTAGGGTGATTTTTTGGGATTTTTCTAAAATACTGGAATTTTTCATGAATAGTAAAAATACAGTTTTGAGTTTTCAGTAGTTTAATGACATTATAATGATGTAATAATTAAATATAAAAGGCTGGAAGACTTTTTTACATTAACTTATAACATTATGTGTCCTAAGTGGATAAAACCATGAGAAAATACCATGGGAAATCCCATCGTTTTGCAAAAACTACTAATGAGGCGTTCCTTTTAATTAATAAAAAACTGTCTCTTAATTACTATAAATACCCACTCACCCCCTTCGTTTTCTTTCATTAAAAAATAAATATCCTAAAATATATGGTGGTATTACCTCCCTAGGATTCCTCCCAAGGTTTTCTTAAACCCCAAGGTCCCAACCTTCAAGTTTTAGGAGTTGCTCTACATGGTAAGAGAATCAACCACCCTTCTCTTTTCTTAAAGCTTTCATTTATGTTTTCTCTTTTATTTTCAATTGGACTATGTTGGGATATGTCATTACATATTCCATTTAATGACCATATTATTTATGAGTTATGAGATACCCCTTTTCTCTCATCAAACTATTTTATTAAATTTTGTGTGATGCCGTTAGGCTGCCGAATTTTCGTAAGAGATTTCTCAATTTTTCTCTTATTTTGAGTTCCTTTATTTTATACTTCTTTAATCACATCACTTCATAAAAATTCTATTATAATTACATTAACTTAAATGAACTAGAATTATATTATGCTAATGTAATATTTCATCATCATCTCTCTTTCCCCCTCCTCTTATACTAAAAATGAAAACACCATCCGAGATGTGTTAATTTATCACACTCAAGGACGACGGGTTCTCGATTTTCATTACCTTGTACAATTCGGGTCATGAATCCAATTTTATGGTTGAACCAGATCATAATATATGTATTTCATCTCATTAATGTTTTGTAATACCTACAAACTCATAATATGGAATAATAATACAAAACAAGTTCATTGTTCACAAAACCGCCAAGCTTTATCCAAGCGTTTATCAATAATTTTTAACTAATGATTTATCCTCAAGTATATAACTCAGAATCATTATAAGATAATTTATATCTATTTAATGTCACAAATAATATATATTAACAATTATTTATTTTAACCACATTTCAAACAAACTTCCATTCATAAAAGCAAGAAAACGAATCATGAAAACCAAGGAAGAAAATGCTTCCAAAACAATAAAATTGAACCTCTTAAATCCATTAAAAGAGACATGAATGAACCTAATAAAGTTACATTAAATCAATTAAATGTATATGAGGTTCTGGAATTTTTAATTAATGAATCTAAATTTGATTATTCAGGTCATTAAAACAAACGAAGAACACACTCGAGCAAAAGGTATGGGGTTTCTCATCTCACTTTCATTTCTGTGAGATTTTTCATTGTTCGCCACTTATTTATTGTATGTGGTAAATTTGTATTGACATTTGATATATAATAACATGATTATATTTATATTCATGTTATTCAATTATTCATTTGAGGGTTATTAAGTTATGGTCATATGATTCGACCGATTACATTGTGGTAAGAGACTTTGTCTCAACTACTATTTTGTTGTGACTAGCTTTGTGTGGTGCACCTAATAATCCTTATGTGGTGTACCTACTACCCATTTGAGATAAATTCTTATTTGAAATTATATTTATATTAAATATCCATAATCTCATATCATGGATATGTTTCTTTTCTAAACAGTATACCATTTTACATATGATGTTTATTTGGAAAGTTATTTTAATGATGGAAATATTGATGAATCCGTATACTATACTCTATAAGGATATTGAAAAGGCACATTGCTCTTATATTGAATCAATGTATAAAGAATTATTTTTTACATTAAGTGTTGGGTGGGGCCTGCTATACCCCCTCGATGCATCGGTAGGTCTTATGAGACAAATCAGTTGGTGACAAACCCTTCGAGTTTGTTTCCAAAAATCAGATGGGTTTCTACCAACAAAACTTAACCGTTTTAACAGTACTATGGTATAATGTGCTAGATACATGATGTAAAATTAATAATCATTATCTTTATTCATTATCAGTTATTACTATCTATGAGGTTTTCACTGTTGAAAAATCTATGGATGCAGTCTCATTCTCAATTTATTAATGGCGTGAGTTTTTCATTTATTCACCATGACTTATTGATTATGTCAAATTGTTTACAATTCAGTTATTATTGATTCATAATTACACCATTTGTAACCCTTACTGAGCATTTTATCTCACCCCTTTCATTGTTTACCTTCAACAGGTGATGAAGAGGAGATCATTTATTGAGTTTCTGTGGATGCAGTTTTTAGTTTTTGTTATGTATTGTATTTTGTAACCTTTTCCAATGTAATTTGAGTTACATTTATATATCTATTTTTTTAAAGAATACTAAAATAATCATTCTTTCAGAATTTTAATTCATTCTAACTATTCCAATATAATGAGTAATGCACCAGCTCCGGTCTAGAGGGGTCGGGGTGTTATAATTGGTATCAAAGGAAGTTTAATAGAAAAGTTGGAAACTAGAGTAGGAAATTTATAGTAGGGAAAAAATACCTAAGGTAGTATTTGAGGATAAACGTACAAGAATATCCTGTTATTTTGGTAAGGAATAGATTATGTGAATCCTTCTAGAAAGTACATCCCTATCTAGATACGAGTATGTAGAGGTGGCTCTGGTAGAGCTGTACATAGGAGTGAAAGCTCCAACAAGGAGTTTCGGGCTTGACCCAGGGTATCCTGGTACACGACAAAGGACCTTTCTTCACTCTTGGTTACAACACTCCCAGGGGATATGCTTAGGATAATTCATATTTTATTTACAAGCCATTATGAAGGACTGAAATGTAAATTATTCCATAAAGAAACAATTTTTATGATTATGAGATTATCCATGCATAAGATCTCAATTTTTGCTAAGTATTTTGTTAAGTTAAGATTATACATTATGAATCATACCCTAATCTAGTGCATTTAATTATTTAGAAATGGTGTCTAATGGAGAAGGGGAATCAATACTCATGGGAAAGGTAGGGATCTCCCCACTGAGAATGTCAACACAGTCAATGTTGGAGCAGATTAAATCATGACCATATTGGGACAACTTACTCAGGTTGTAACGAATAACCATTCCACACCTGTGTTGGATCATTTCATGTGGCAGAAGCCCCCATCTTTCAGTGGGACTACTAATACAGTGGTTTCTGAGCAATGGATCAGGTCCCTTGAAAATATATTCATGGCATTAAGATGCAATGAAAATGAAAAGGTAGTACTGGAAGTATATTGTCTCAAGGGAGACATTGATCAATGGTGGTCCTTGATTTAGAATACCACGGAGGAAGAAGAAATAAAAGTTATGGAATAGAGGACTTTTAAGGAAATATTCTTTGAAAAATATATCCCTCGCGAGAAACGAACTGAAATGAAGAGGAAATTCCATGGCTTAAAGAAAATGGAAGAAAATAGTGTTGAAAATTATGAGGCTACCTTTACAAGGCTAACCATGTATGCTGTAGATTACATACGTGACTCAGCAAACAAGATTGATCATTTCTTTGAAGGTCTTAAGCCAAGTCTTTGAAGGGCACTGGATTGTCAAACATTTTCATCATATGATAAAATTGTATCAAGTGCCATCAAAACAGAGAAGGAATTTTCTAGATCAAATTTGTTCAAGGGGAACTAGGATAAGAAGAGGCACTCTGATAACCAAGGGAAAGTTAAAGCACCAAATTAGAACAAGGGAATGAATAAATTCCCATTATGCTAAAACTGTGGAAAGAATCATCTCGAGAAATGCTTAAAAGGCATGGGAGTCTACTATAAGTGTGGAGAAAAGGGTCATCTATCTCATGAATGAAAGGGGAATAAACAATTTTATTATGTTTAATGCCGCAATTTTAGAGAGATGAGACAATATGAAAATGAGTGTCCTAAGTTCCAAGGAAACATGCCTCAAAAAATCCAAGAGAACAAGAGAGAGCTTATGCAATTACAACCGCGGAAGTTGAAGTTCCTAATGGTGTGGTGGCAGGTACTTTAATTATTTCCTCAAAATTATCCAACACATTATTTGATTATGGATCATCACATTCATTTATATATTCCCAGTTTTCCAAGAAAATTAGACATGTCCAATTTTATTTAATAAAGGAGTTATCAGTCAAAACTCCTAGTGGATGCATCATTGCAACAAAGGCATGCCAACTAGTCCCCCTTGTGACACATAAATGTGATTTAGTTGATAACCTTATCATCATACCAATGACTACCTTTGATATAATTCTTGGTATTAATTGGATGTAAAACTATGATGCGAATATTTATTGCAAGAAAAAGGAAGTTAATTTTTTTGAAAATGGTGTAGAACCTCTTATCTTTAAAGAAGAGACCTCGCCATATGATTCTTATCTAGACTCACCCCTAGTAGCACTATTGAATGAAACTCTTGGAGAAGAAGAGAACCCAATATCTATGGGTGAGGAAAGAAATATTCAAATTGAAGATGTGCATATAGTGCAAGAATATATTGATGTGTTTCCAGAGGATTTACCTGGACATTCTCCAGAGCGATAAATTGAGTTTTCCATTGACTTAATTCCTGGTGCAAGACCTATATCAAAGACCCCCCTATAGAATGGCCATTTTTGAGTTAGTGGAGCTAAAGAAACAACTAGAGGAGTTGAGTGAAAAAGTATTTATTCGAGCTAGTATTTCTCCATGGGGATCCCCGGTCTCGTTTTTCAAAAAGAAATATGGATCCATGAGGCTATGCATTGATTATAGGGAAATCAATGCTATTACAATAAAGAATAAGTATCCTCTTCCCCATATTGATGATTTATTTGATAAACTTAGTGAATCTAAATACTTTTCAAATATTGACCTTTGATCTGGATATCATCAACTACATGTGAGGAAGGAAGATATTTCGAAGACAATATTTCGAACCAGGTATGGGCATTATGAGTTTACAATGATTCCTTTTAGACTGATGAATGCACCATCTATTTTCATGGATTTAATGAATAGAGTTTTCAAGGGATATCTTGATAAATTTTTTGTGGTATTCATCGATGATATCCTGGTATACTCAAAAATCTATGAAGACCATGGGGATCACTTGCGGATTATTATGAAAACTCTTAGAAGAAATGAATTATATGGGAAGTTTATCAAGTGTGAATTCTGGATCCAATTAGTTTCTTTTCTAGGTCATATTATCTCTAAGGATGGAATCCTAGTTGATCCTGTGAAGACAAAGGCAATCCAAGATTGGTCCATGCCAACAAACATAACCAAGGTACATAGTTTTATTGGCTTAGCAGATTACTATTGGTGTTTCATTCAGAATTTTGTCCGACTGTCTAACCTGCTAACAAAGCTCACATGTAAAAGAGTTAAGTTTGTGTGGACAAAAGAATGTATAGAATGATTCAAAGAATTGAAAAGAAGATTGGTCAATTCTCCAATTTTGACTCTTTCATTTGGAAGTGATGGATTTGTAATATACAGTGATGCATCAAAGAATGGTATGGGTTGCGTCCTTATGAAAAATGGTAAAGTTATTGCTTATGCATCAAGGTAGTTAAAGACTCATGAGAAAAATTATCTAACACATGATCTTGAGTTAGCAGTTGCAATATTTGCTCTGAAGATATGGAGAAATTATCTTTATGGTGAAAAATGTGAGGTATACACAGATCACAAGAGTTTGAAATACATTTTCACACAAAAATAACTCAACATGAGGCAAAATAGATGGCTCGAGTCACTCAAAGATTACGATTGTTCAATACACTACCACCCAGGAAAGGAAAATAAGGTGGCAGATGTATTAAGCAGGAAAGATCATGGACTTTTCACTCAAATGAGGATTAATAGAGATCCTATATTCAGGAATCTTCTAAAGATGGATATGGGAATTGTTAAGGAAGGGAAAAAATCTTTCCTCTTTAAAATGATTGCTAAACCATATTTACTATAGAAGATAAAAAGCTATTAATCTGATGATGAAAATATACATAAGATAATTATTGATATTAAGGATGAGAGGTTGGAAGAATTCGAGTATGAGGGAGGAGTTCTGGAGTTTGGGAAGAGGTTATGCATTCCATCTGTACTTGAGCTAAAAAGGAATCTATTAGACGATGCTCATAACTCAAATTTCTCTATACACCTAGGTAGCACAAAGATTTATAGAGATCTGAAGGAATATTTTTGGTGGGATAATATGATGCGGGGAATTTCTGACTATGTGTCAAGGTGTCTAGTTTTTCAGTAAGTGAAGGTAGAGAGAAAAAATCCTAGAGGAGTGATGAAACCTCTACCTATTCCTATGTAGAAGTGGGATAACATTATGATGGATTTTTTTCACCAGACTACCAAATACATCTAGAAGGAATGATGCAATATGGGTAATTGTTGATTGTCTCACAAAATCAACACATTTACTTCCTATAAGAGAGGATTTACCACTTGAGAACCTGGAAAGACTTTATATTAATGAAGTTGTACGACTTCATGGTGCACCTCTATCGATTGTGTCCGATCGAGATCCTCGCTTTACATCAAAATTCTGGAAAAGTCTCTAGAAGGATTTGAATACCGAGCTTCGTATGAGTACTTCTTATCACCCCCAAACTGATGGAAATTCTGAAAGCACTATTCAAACTCTAGAAGACATGCTAAGGTTATGCTCTCTTGACTTCCAAGGTATGTGGGATCAATACTTTCCTTTGGTGGAATTTTCATACAACAATAGTTTCCATTCTAGTATTCAAATGGCTCTATATAAAGCATTATATAGAAAGATATGTCGAACTCCAACTTGTTGGGATGAAGTTGGTGAAAAGAAAACTTATAGGCCCAGAAATTATTGAAGAGACCACAGAAAAGATGAAGACAATCCAAGCTCATATTAAAGCATCCCAAAGAAGGCAGAAGAGTTATCCTGAAAACCGAAGAAAGGATTTGGAATTCCAAGTGGGAGATCATGTATTTCTGAAAGTATCTCCATGGAAGGGTGTCTTAAGGTTTGGTAGGAAAGGTAAACTGAGCCACAGGTACATCGAACCATTTGAAATTCTAGAAATAATCAGCGCTGTAGCTTACCAATTAGAAATGCTGCCAAGTCTCTCCAAAGTCCATGATGTATTCCATGTGTCATTGTTGAAAAAATACATTCCAGACCCAATGCATGTACTTACCTATGAATAAATAGAACTGGAACCTGATTTATCATACTGTGAAGAGCCTATCGGGATTCTTGACACAAGGGAACATGTATTGAGAAATCAAACGACTCATCTAGTAAAGGTTCTTTGGAAAAACCAGAATATGGAGGAAGCAACATGGGAACCTGAGGATGTTATGAAGAAGAACCACCCACATATTTTTTGTGGGATTTATACATAAAATTTCGAGGACGAGATTTTTGAAGGAGGGAATAATATAACACCCTAAACATTTTATGGTATGTTTCTCTTAAATACTTTCTATTCATTAGATAGCCTATATTTCATGAAACACTAAGTCTTTTGTGAATAAAAACACTATAGGATAAAATTATAATCTATCCATTAAACATAAATTTTCCACTTCTATGTTTTGAATTTTGAAAAACGATCATCTAGAGTTGTGACCAGTAAGTCATTTGGAGTATGATAGAACCAACTTGATTTTTTGATGAATAGTAACATACCCTTATGAATAGTAATATGACCCTTATTAATAGTAAATAATGATAATATTTTATTTTCTTAAGGTAATAATATAATGAGATCTTAATTGATTTTTTAATGTGACATAGAACTAATTATACCTTTAAAAATTGTTTTTTAAAATTAATTATGATTTTATTTAAAAATTAAATTAAAAATACTTAGAAAATTATTTTCTAAAAATGGAGTTCTATTTTTAACTCTACATAACAAAAAATGGTTAGGGCGAATTTTTGGGATTTTTCTAAAATACTTGAATTTTTCATGAATAGTAAAAATATAGTTTTGAGTTTTCGGTAGTTTAATGACATCATAAGATGTAATAATTAAATATAAAAGGCTGGTAGAATTTTTTACATTAAATTATGACATGAGGTGTCCCAAGTGGCTAAAACCATGGGGAAATACCATGTGAAAGCCCATGGTTTTTCAAAAACCACTAATGAGGTGTCCCTTTTAATTAATAAAAAACTCTCTTAATTACTATAAATACCCACTCAACCCCTTCATTTTCTTTCATTCCAAACTCAATATCCTCAAATATATGGTGGTATTACCTCCCTATGAGTCCTCCCAAGGTGTCCTTAAACCCATAAGGTCTCAACCTTCAAGTTTTAGGAGTTACTCTACAAGGTAAGAGAATCAACCACCCTTCTCTTTTCTTAAAGATTTCATTTATGTTTTCTCTTTTATTTTCAATTGGACTATGTTGGGATATGTAATTAAATATTCCCCTTACTGACCATATTATTTAATAGTGATAAGATACCCCTTTATCTCATCAAACAATTTTACTAAATTTTAAGTGATGCCGTTATACTGCCGAATTTTTGTAAGAGATTTCTCAATTTTTCTCTTATTTTGAGTTCCTTTATTTTATACTTCTTTCCTCACCTCACTTCATCCAAATTATATGATAATTATATTACCTTACATGAAATATAATTATATTATGCTAATTTAATATTTCATAACCATCTCTCTTTCCTCCTCCTCTTATACTAAAAATGAAAACACCATCCGAGATGGGTTATTTTATCACACTCAAGGACGACATGTTCCCAATTTTCATTACCATGTCCAATTCTGGTCATGAAACCATTTTTATGGTTGAACCAGATAATAATATTTTTATTTCATATCATTAATGTTCTAGAATCCCTACACACTCATCATATGGAATAATAATACAAAACAAGTTCATTGTTCACAAAACCGCCAAGCTTAATCCAAGCGTCTATCAATAAATTTTAACTAATGATTCATCCTCAAGTATATAACCCATAATCACTATAAGATAATTTATATCTCTTTAATGTCACAAATAATATATATTAACAATTCTGGATGTTAACCACATTTCAAATGAACTTCCATTCATGAAAGCAAGGAAACGAATCATGAAAACCAAGGAAGAAAATGCTTCCAAAACAATAAAATTGAACCTCTTAAACCCATTAAAAGGGCCACGAATGAACCTAATAAGGTTATACTAAATAAATTAAATGTATAATAGGTTATGTACTTGTTAATTAATGAATCTAAATTTGATTATTATGGTCATTAAAACAAACGAAGAACACACTCGAGCAAAAGGTAAGGGGTTTCTCATCTCACTTTCATTTCTATGAGATTTTTCATTAATCACCACTTATTTCTTGTATGTGGTATATGTGTACTGCCATTTTATATATAATAACATGATTATATTTATATTCATTTTATTCAATGAATCATTTGAGGGTTATTAATATCTGGTCATATGATTCGACCGATTACATTGTGGTAAGAGACTTTGTCTCAACTACTATTTTGTTGTGACTAACTTTGTGTAGTGCACCTAATAATCCATATGTGGTGTACCTACTACCCATTTCATATCAATTTTCATTTGAAATTATAATTATATTAAATATCCTAATCTCATATCATGGATATGGTTTTTTTCTAAACCGTATACCATTTTACATAGGGTGTTTATTTGGAAAGTTATTTTAATTATGGAAATATTGATGAATCTGTATACTCTACTCTATAAGGATATTGAAAAAGAATATTTATATTGTATTTAATCCATGTATAAATAATTATTTGGACATATAGTGGTGGGTGGGGCTCACTATAGCCCCTCTATGTATCGATAGGTCTCATGAGACAAATCAGTTGACGGCAAACCCTTCGAGTTTGTTTCCAAAAATCAGACGGGTTTCTACCCACAGAACTAAACCGTTTTAACAGTAATATGGTATGATGTTCTTGATACATGATTTCTAGTTAATAATAATTATCTCTATTCATTATCATTTATTACTATCCATGAGGTTTTAACTATGGAAAAATCTATGGATGCAGTCTCATTCTCAGTTTATTAATGGTGTGAGTTTTTCATTTATTCACCATGCCATGTTGATTATGTCAAATTGTATATAATCCAATTATTATTGATTCATGATTCCACTATTTGTAACCCTTACTGAGCATTTTAGCTCACCCCTTTCATTGTTTACCTTCAATAGGTGATGAAGATGAGATCATTTATTGAGTTTATGTAGATGCAGTTTTTAGTTTTTGTTATGTATTGTATTTTATAACCTTTTCCAATGTAATTTGAGTTACATTTATGTATATAGTTTCTTCAAGACTACTAAACTGATTGTTCCTTTGGTATTTTTATTCCTTCTAACCATTCCAATATAACAAGTAATTCACTGGCTCCGGTTTAGAGGGGTCATGGTGTTACATTCAATATATGAAACATTTTATTATTCCTTTGATACATTCCCTTAGGCGCTTCTTCCCATTTTTTTAACATATAAAAAGTTGAATATTTTTTAATTCATCATCTTCACCTCATGATATTTTATAAAAATGATCTTTCTATTCTTTAGTGTTTTCAGATGTTTAGAAAGAATCAAGTTACAAATTATAACTCATGAGAGTTGGGTGAGCATAACCAAAATATTTTCAACACCATAATTTATCCCATTTTTTTTGGTCATTATGGAAATTATTACATTATCCATCAGATATATTATTAACATGGATAACTACTAGAATTTATAAAAACAAAAGCAGTTAATTGTGGGTGATCAATAATTAACACCATAGGAGGATTATTTTATGATAATTAAATGAAAAATTCAACCTCAAAATATCTTACCCTTTGAAATTATCATTAACTTTCAATTCAACCTAAATATATCTCTCTTAAACCTAGGTTTATTTATGTTGGGTTATCCCATATTCCTTAACCAAATTTATTAACATAATAAATCATTCATAATGTCTTGTGAGGATAATGTGATTAACCAAATCATATCCTCTTGGAGTGTTTATCAAGCTATGAAGTATTAATCCCCCTCATCATACATTAGAGTGAAGATCAAGTTAATGATCAACTAGAATTTTCCAAGATGATTAACCCTAGGTGCATCTGTACCAAAAATGTTCCCAATTTCTAGTATCTAGATAGGGATATAATTTTTAGTAGAAACACATAATATCTAATTCACCAAAATTTGGGATATTAGCATAAAAATATAATTATCCCTTATATTTATCTTTAAGTGATTCAATTAATTTTATCTTATCCTATTATCTAATATAACAATACTAATCCTTAAAAATAACTAAAACCTGATCTGATACCAACTATAGAGACCCAAGATAAATATAACTTAAATAATACATTAATTTCATGATTTTTATAATACATCTACCAAATAGTCAGACAACCCAAGAACAAAAAGGTTTAGTGCCTTTGATGACCAATTACATAGGCAAATTTTTTTATACAACTTATTTTTTTTCTTTATAATCGAACTACACTAGATCCTTTATATACTTCTCCTAAGTTAAACTAATCTTTATAACATAGGGTATGTAAACATAAGAAAAGGGTGATCTTAGATGCTCGGTAAGGGAAAACATAAGCCACAACAATCAATGATCATAAGTGAGCATAAGATGAAAATATGGTTATAATTAATATACATAAGAATATTATACCCAATAAAGAATAGATAAAAATTTCATGAGTCATGGAATAAGTCTTGGTATAAAATAATACATGAATCAAAAGATTATAGAATCATTAGTGAACAAAAATGATCCATGAGAGCATAACAAAAACATAATAATATGCATATGAGTGTGGAATAATCATATGTATAAGAAAATAAATCATTTTGGACATAGATTAACCACAATTATGTCCACACACAAACTTTTGAGCATAGATTAAATCTTATTATATTCACGAACAACCTTATAAATATAGATGAACCATAATTATACCCACAAACAACCTTATGAGCATATCTAAACTACAATTATATAGACGCACAACCTTGTGAGCATAGATAAACCACAATTGTACCCACAAAAAACCTCTTGATAATATCTAATCCATAATTATACCCATTCAAAACCATGTGAGCATATCTAAAACACAATTATACCTACACACAACCTTGTGATCATAGCTAAACCGCAATTATACCCACACACAATATCATTATCTCATGTGATATAAAACCTTAAAAAATTCATTAGAGGGTGATATAGGACCCCACTAATCAATCATACATACATATTCATTATAATTGAAATAAATCATTCATTATATCATAATGAAAACATGGAAATAAAAAGGTGTTTCACAACATTTATAGATGGTATCACTAAAATTAACCTCAAGAATGTAGACAGTTGATACCCAATAATTCAATAACCCCAATATATTATTCCATAAGTACACATAGAGGGTTATTAATGATAAATAACTTCTAAATAAATTAATCCTCTCTATATAAATAGGAAAATATTGGTAAAATCATCATATTTTTTTTTAAAAAGTTCTTTTATATTTGGAATAAAAGAAGAAGTTATGGTCACATTGACAAGTGATTTTATGAAATGTTAAATTATTATTTTTTAACATATTTACCTTTTTAAAAAATGAACTTCTAATAGTGTATCCTTGAAAAATATATAAATGTTTCAAAAAGGTTAAGTTATTTTTTTTGAAAACATTTTCTTTTATAAAAGAATATTCAATAATAGAGTCTTGAAAATGAAAAAGGGTTCAAAAAGGTGAAGTGAATTTCTTTTGAAAAAATTTACTTTTAAAATGAATATTCAATAATAGATCCTTGAAAATAAATAATGGTTTTCATAAATTAATATGGATTGGAAGATATTACATTTTATTTTGGAAGGATGAAAAAACTTTTGAACATTTTGAAATACCTTTACTAAAAACCCACATAAAAAAAGAGTAAAAACAACCTCCATTAAAAAGAGGATAAGATAAATATGAAGGTTACATGAGATAAAACATAATTTAATTTAAAAATATAAAAGATAAAATTATTGGGAAATTAAGATATTTACAAGAAGGATATATCATCATTTGAGAGGATGATAATTATTCTAAAAATGATATAAATTTTTATGGAAGAAATCCATTAAGGTAAATGATTTATATTTAAAATTCATATTTTTATAAAGAGAAATAGAAATTAGAATAGAATATTAATGTGAAATAAATCAATCTTGGAAGAAAAAATTTCAATAATAATAATTCTTATAATAGAATATTAGGGTTTAAGAAATCAATCTTGGAAGAAATGAGTTCATGAAGAAGCATTATAAATCAATGATGGGAGTTGAGTTAACAAAGAACCTTATAAAGTTGGTATCCTTTAAATTGAAATCAATTTAAATAAATAAAACAATATATAAATTCAAAACCCATGAATTATGTGAATATTCTAAATGAAATTCATTTTGTGGTAATAACACCATATCATATATGTTAAGATGCATAAGAAATATATCTCAAGAAATTAAATCTGAGACACAAAACCCTTAAATTTAATTCCCACTTAGTTTATCATACTATAAAATCCTATATAACTAACATAAACATATTAATAAATTATTTCAAAACCTAATTTAGGTATATAAACTTTTATAAACTTAATTTATAATTATTCTCTAAATGTATAATAGTTAGTTTTTATCTATTTTTCAATATCGGGTGTGAGTAATTTTAATCATTTTGAAATAGTTTCATAATAGCAATGTTTTTCCTCATTATTATCCAAAATTTCACCATTAACACATCATAAAAGGGACTAAAATTTATGTTTTATTATAATTTATAAGCTTAAATTTAATTCTATGAGAGTTTTTATTATGGTTACTGTAGATGAAATTGGCGATGAGCATGTTTCAATAATTTCTAACAATTGAATAATGTTAACATAATTAATGAGTTAAATGTTTATATCACTAAGCCAAAAGAAAAAAAATAATTATTTACTTATTAATATCAAATATTAAGTTTCTAATTACACACTTGATATAAATTTATAGCATTTTTTATGTAAGTGGTTAAACCGACCCAAAAAGAATATGCTACAATCTATTTGTTAGTATGACTATGGAAGAGATAATATCAGTATAAAAAAGTATAATGGAATTATTTAGATGATATTAAGGTTATGAATCCAAATTTTTAATATTTATAAGAATAAGGTGAATGAAAAATAATTTTTCAATTACAAATAAATCTCTTTTCCTCTTGGTATGTTCATTTTAGGCAGTTAGTTTTACAATGGACACTTATTGATAATATTACTTATAAAATGACTAATTTATATTTAAAGAATATAAATAATGACATAAATAAAATATCTATTCACTAATCTAATTTTTAGAACCATCCTTTAAATTTAATGACAAAAAATAAAACGTGTCATTCATGGAGGTGGTAGTCCGAACACACGCCTGAGCTATGTTTTTATCTTTTCGATTGAATGGAATAAGAATAGGTAATCATTATACCATAAATATAATAAAATTTAATTATATTATTTATAATTATTTAATTATATAAATATAGTTATAATATTTTTGGATAAGGGTGGATGATAGGGATAAAGAATGGATGTAAAAGTTTATGCAATACTTACGATGATAATTTTGATCTTCACCTGAAGTATCCTTTGTAAATGAAGGACTTGAAGAAATTAGTTGAGGCAAGGGGATACCAAATGTGTATATGGGATATATAGGAACTATAATGGGTAGTGTTTAATTTTAATTTTTAACTATAGGTGTCATTTGAAGTGGGTGTAAGTGAGATCCTTTTATAGAAGAAAAATAGGGACAAATATTTGGAAAAGAATGTTAGGTAAGGGGTAAGCATGATATTTCATGAGATTTAGGTGAGTTAGATAGGGAAATATTGGAGGGACATGTAAGTATGACTATAAAATATAACAAAGGTATTATATAAGGTCTATGTGTCAAATTGGTTTTGTAAAAATTGAGACACATTAGATTACCAATTTTAATAATTATTAATCTTGATTAAAATTTAACCATGTTAATTATTTTACCACTAAAAATATAAGTTGACCCTTATTAAATTTTTTTTACATGATGGATCCTAATTTTTCCTCCATTTTATCTGATTCAATTTATATATTTTATAAAATTAACTTTTAAATTAAATCATATAATTCTTTGAATTACATTTTTTGTAGAAAAAATAGTTTTAATCATTAATTATTCTTAATATTATTTAACATTTATTACCAATTAAACGAGTTTTAATTTATTTTTATATATGTTTTAACATAATATAATATTATTAATTAAAAAATATATCATTTTAATTTAAAAATAAATAACATTTATAAAAGTATCACTCTTTGAAAAATAACTATTTTATCACAAAAACTAATATCTATCTTGGTAACTTAATTTTATTCCTAAAAAAGGAATTAAAATTAATAAACATAATGACAATTTTTATCTAAAATATGAAAATAATTTTATCAAATAAAATTCCTAAAGGTTATAAAATTTAATTTTAACATTATCACACATAACACATAAAAACCATTTTTAGAAAATGTGTGTTTTTAAGTTTAATGTTTATGTAGTATAAATTTATCAATGTCATTGACTCTCATGATATAAATTGGTTTATTATAAAATAAATATATTTTTTGATTCCAAAGAAATACAAAAAATTAATATTACCAATAAAATTTTAATTAAAATAAAAGACTAAATATAGTTTTTGATTTTGAATAAAATGTAACTTATGTTCTAAATATTGAAAATAGGTTTTCTAAGTTCAAAATTATATTTTAAAATACATAGTTTTACTTATTAAATAAATATTTAATCAATGAAAATGTTTTATAAGCTTCTAGGTTTTTCTCATATATTGATAAATTTATAAAATTTATAATTTTCGTAAAAACTATGTTTTTCACTATTCACATAAAATCAATTATTTCAAAAAGGTACAAAAAATTCATCATAGGAAAATTTTGAAATGAAAAATTCAAAAATGAAAATCATTTTACAAATTTCAAATTCTAAAATTTATAAATTTATCTTTTATATGAATAATGAAAACTTACTTTTATTGAAAAATGGAATTTTAAAATATTAAGTATTATTAATTATATTTTGTATGATTTTATAATTTATTAAAATATTTTTATCTACTATAGGTTTTATTATTCTAAAAATTTCTTAATAATATTCATATAATATGTTTCATATCATTTTAGTTTGGTGTTGCATGTAGAGGAAGTTATCTCTCATAGTATTAATTTAGAAAAATAAATTATAAAATATTGAGGTGTTATAGAAATTACTATATAATAAAATATTAGGTCATAAGAATCCAAGAATAGAAGAAATAAGTTCAAGAAGAAACATTATATCTCAAATAAAAGATATTTGAGTTATCAATATCCTTTACTTTTACTCTCAACTTCTATTAAAGTGATTTAATATCCTATATAATAAATATAACCATCTTGATAACTTATTTTAGAAACTTATTCATATACATAACCTTTTTTAATAATCCTCTATATTCATTTATTTTATAATCATTACTTATTTTTAGTTAATATTTATTCATTGAGAGTTAGTAGTTTTATCTGTTTCTAGTTTACCTTGGTGTAACAGTTTCAGTTTTCAATTCCTTGTTTATGAGTTATTCATCTTCCAAATGGACAAGGTACTAGAAATATAAGTTTAATAATTATTTATGAAGTTCCATGTCCATTATATATAACTTTGAGGTATAATTTGTAAAGATGAAATCTAAAATGAGTTTGTTTTGTTAATTTTTATCGTATAAAGGGTTGTTTAACAATATTGACTTAAATAATAATACTACCATTAAAAAAACAAAAAAACATTATTTATATATTAATATCACATCTTACCATAAATTATGTTTCCATAACCATCCATGATAAAAATTCATAGCATCGATCATGTAGGTGGTTAAACTAACCCAAACAAGAACATGATCGAATTAATTAGATTAGTTTGATTAAGGAATGATAGTATTATCATTCCATAAATATGATAAATTCTTAAATTCATTATTATTATTTAGTATTACCTATTTTTAATATTTTTTAATCATTCATGTTATAATAATTATAACAATTTTTAGGTCGGTGGTAAAACCGACCCAAATAGAAGTGTATGATAATGACTGAATGAATAAGAATATGCTATAATTTAATGATGATATTACTTTTATAGAAGATTAACGATTTCAAAAAAAATATAATATAGTAATAAATAAGATTTATGAAGAGGTAAAATACGAATATATGAAATAATAATAAAAGTGGATAAAATACTTTTGGTGGAGAATTTAATATTTTCTTGGAAACCATCTTGATTTAGAAGAGATTTGGTTAATATACAGGGAAAAAAGATCAATAATGTGGGATATGTTTATTTTATAAGGAAATTAGGCATATTGGAGGGAAAAATTATAATTCTTAGAGTGTATTTAATGGGTTGGTGTAAGGATATTTCTATAAGTGAGGAGAGTTAAATTCTTATAAATAATTAAAGAATAATATAAAAAAAGAAATTAAATTTTGAGGCATGTGGATCCAAAGTTGACTAATAACAAAGAAAATATTATTAGAGGCAGTGAAATTACTCATACACTCATTTGAAGATAAAATTTTAAGATATTTTAGGTTTATTACCCTTGATTTAACACCTCTACCATTTTTAGCCTTTACTACAGTGACTAACATTTGCCTAGGTAATTTTTTTTTGAGAATAAAAATGAAATAGAGCATTTAACCTAATTTTAATATTATGATCTCAAATATGAAATCTATTTCAATGGATTAAATTTCTAAAAGTGATTAAAATTAATTCTAATCTAATAAATATATAATACATTAAAAAAGATTAAAAAACATATTTTTAAGCATAAAAACGAGTTTAGGATAAAATTATAATGGTTACTGATTCCCATGACATTAATTGGTTTATTATTAACCAAAGAAGATAAATAGGGTTTTCAAAGTAAGAAAAAACTAAAATCTACCTATTGAATAGTTAATTAAATTAAAATTACTAAAAATAATTTTTATTAGGATAAAATATTACTTTGGGTTTCAAAATGTAAATAATAGGTTTTTTAATTTCAACATAAATTTTTTAAATGAGTTATTTTAATTCTTAAATACATATTTAGAAAAAAATGTTTTATATATTTTCAAGTCATTCTTACATCATGATAATGTCATAAAATCTACTATATTGATAAAACAACATTTTCCATTATTCACATAAAAATAAACCATTTTAGAAAATTCCTAAAAATTTACCATAGGATAATATTTACATGATGAATTCAAAAATAAATTTCATTTTATCAAATTAAAATTATAAAAGTTATATAAATTAAATTTAATATACAGATGGAAAAAATTATAAAACAAAAAGTAATTATAAATTAATTTATTTTTATTACACCTTTTTTGAAAATGAATAATGTGATAAAATATAAAATTTATTAATTATTAAATTTCTATATCATCCTAACTCAAACTTATTGTAAAGACCCTGACCCCAGTAGCCCGGAGTCATTACCTTATTTTATTACATTGGTATAATAAACAAAGAAGTTTCATCCTGAAGGACCAAATAGTTTAGTAGTTTTGGAAAGCTAGATGCAAACATAAGTTTTACATTACAACTTAAAAGAAAAAACAACACAGTAAATCCAGTGGAAAAATCCATAACTCCTATATTATCCCTTCATGTCATTCATAATAAACATCTCTTCATCTTGGGGAAAAATAAAACACAAGAAAGGGGTGATCTCAGATGCTCAGTAAGGGTAAGTAATACAACAGAATCTAATATAAACAATAATTCATGGTGAATTTATAAAAACACATGCTATTAGAACACAATCTTGAGCATAATATGGAAATAATAAAAACTGAATAAATAATTCCATAAAAATAATCACATGAAACTTAACCATGAATATTCTAATAGTAAAATAATATCATGATTTATTAGTTACCAATATCATAATGAGGAAATTCATAATTCCATATATCTGAAACATACCATTGATGCCTCGACTAAGACATCTAAAAATAAATGGTTAATGCCTCGGCCAAAACCATATCTGAAATGGGAAAGGCCTCGACCACATTCATATTTGTTTTGTCTCATGAGACCCACTGATGCATCAAAGAAATATAGTGGGCCCCAATTATCACTTACTAAGTCTAATTCATTCCTCATATGAATTTGGGTAAACATAAACAACATATACATATGAAATGTAAATAAATTTTCCCAATCTATAAACATAATCACTAACCATTCTTAGTATGGTGAATGGTATCAATATAGAACATCCACAGTAAAACTGATCATAAACCGTTTAATAAAATATGGTATATGATAATCATAAGATATAAATCTAAAAAAATCATAAGATTAAATTTAGGTGTTGAAAATAGATGAAAATACTCAAATAAAATCATCGAGGAATTCTTGAGAGAAATACCATTTTTACTTTACAAAGAAGAGTTCTTTTGGAAAAATCATTTATATTTATTGTAATTATTTGTATAAAACCAAAAATTAAAAAAATAGTTTTTTATGAAAAAATTAGTGATTTTATAAAAATAATGGTGTCTTAAAATAGATTATGGATGATACTTGAAAATGGATAAGAAATCGAGATGTTCCCTTTAATAGGGTTTTCGTATCAAGAAAAATTGAGAAGGGAACCTTGTAAAACATGTTTTTCCCATAAATGAAAGATGAATTGATATGAATAAATGAGTTTTGAATGTATAAAAATAATTTATAAATAGTATATATAAGTAATGAAGAACTATATTAGTGTATATAGGGAGAAATCATATCCTGAATGAAAATGGAGGTTGAGGAAGAAACCCTTACCTTATGTCCGAAAGTTTTCTACACTTGACCTTAATGTCCTGGATAATCCAATTAAATCCATTAATTAATTAATTAATAATATTTTATATATTAATTTTATTCATTATAGTTTTATTAAGTTCCTTTATAGTCTTTTTTATGAGTTATATATTTTAATTTAATTGTTCGGGAGTGTTCGTTTTCTTGGTTTTTATGATCAGTTAACTTGTTTATAAGTAATGAAGTTCATGTAAAATGGGTATAATTATCCAAAATTAGAATTATATGTTATTAATGAACATATATAATATTTAATGGTCTTATATATATTTTTTCCATAGATGAGTATGATTCATTAGATATAACTTTAATTATAACCGTTTAGATTATTTTGGCTGTTTTTTGAACGTCACAAAATAGTTTTTTCTTATTAATTAATACCATGTATATATACAATGGTCACAGAATACTAAAAATATTATAATATGTATAATAAAATATTTTTTAACCATAATTATGGTTTTATGACCACCCATGAAGGAGTTAATGGAAAATGAAAATGCATCATCCATGATGTCGGTAAATCAACACATCACAGGCGATGTTTTTATTTATAGAATAAAAGATATAGAGAAAGAATTTTTATGATGGATATTCCATTAAAATTTAATATATAAATGATACTAGAGTTATAATGTCTCTTTGTAAAGGATATGTGAGGTAAGGATAATAAAATAAAATAAATTGAAAGGAAAATAAAAGAAAAGAAGGAGGATTTTTACCTCTTGAATTCTCCTCCTTGAGAACCTCTTTAAGGGGATTGGTTTTAGTATTTTTATGAGACCAAGAGATCTTGGATATGGGGGAGGGTCTTGGGAATAGTATTGGGTAGAATTTGGATAAGTCTCAAAGATCTTAAAGTGTGATTAGAAGAGGTGGCGAGGGGTGGTATTTCATAGTGGAGGAGAGGGGTGTTTTTTTGAATATTTTATTCATTAGTTTATTATTTTGGATTAAGAAAAGAAATAGTGTTAATTATTGTGACTAAATATAGTAAATAGTGTATTTGATTTCAAAATAATGGTTCTTACCTCATCCTTACATCAATAATGACTAAAAAATTTATGTATTTAGCATTTATTGTAAATTGTTGTATTTTACTACCCACGAAAAATTCAAGTATTTTAGAAAAATCCCAAAATTTCACCCTAATTTTTTAAAAATGTAGAATTAAAAATTTAATTCCATTTTATGAAAATAATTTTTTTAAATATGAGAAATTTAATTTTTGATTAAAATCATCATTTGCTCTAAAAACACAGATTTTAAGGTCTCATAAAATTATTTTAAAATCACAAAACAACAAAATACTAATTTTTGAATACATTTTATGAAAATAAGTTTTATTTTAAATAATTTTATTAATTAAAAAATTGTAATTAAATATTTATGACTTCAAAAATACCAACACTTAATTAATAATTTTTAAAATATTTATTTACTTATACTATGATATAATTATATCATACTTTCATTTATAATTTTCCTTATTTTTTTATACTTTCATGGGTGATATTATTGTTCATTTGACCAATTTACTACTCATAAGGGTCATATTACTATTCCTAAGGTCAACTTATTATTTCTTCAGTATAAGTTTCTTAAATTCTATAGATACCTCTTATTTCACTCATTATTCATTTATAATGTTTTTATTGTGTTAGCTAAGTGATTTTATATGACTTATACAATATGAAATGACTATAAGATGGGAAATTTCATTGATATAATTTATGGTCCTTACATTCTCCCCCCTATAAAAATTTAATCCTCAAAATTTATAAAATGTCACCTCATGAAAATATTTGGGTACTTCTTCATCATAACTTTCTCCAGTTCCCACATTAACTCTTCAATTTTATGATTTTTCAAAATTAACTTTACCAGCCAAGTCATCCAATTCCTTAACACTAGTTCTATAGTGTCCAGAATTCAGAAAGGATCTTCACAATAAGATAAATCAGGTTCTGATTCTAATTCTTTAAAAGTGATAACATGCGTTGGGTATGGAATGTACTTCCTTAACAAAGAGATATGGAACACATTGTGAACTTTGGAAAGGGTAGGTGTAATTTTTAAATGATAATCCATAGATCCAATTATCTCAAAAATTCCAAAAGGACCAATGTATCTAGGGATCAATTTCACTTTCTTCCCAAATCTTATAACACCCTTCCATGGAGATACATTCAAGAAAACATGACCTCCCACTTGAAATTACAAATCCTTCCTTAGATTATTGACATGGATATTTTTTCTAATTTGAGATGCTTTGATATGTGTTTGAATAATATTTACATTTTCTATTATTTCCTCTATAAGTTCTGGGCCTATAATAATCCTTTCACAAACTTCATCCCAACAAGTTAGTGTACACCATCTCTTTCTGTACAAAGCTTCATATGGTTCCATTTGAATACTTTAATGGAAAATATTGTTGTAGGAAAACTCTACCAAAGGTAAATAATGACCCCACATGCCTTGAAATTCAAGTGAGCATGATTTCAGCCTGTCTTCTAATGTTTGGATTGTCCTTTATGACTACCTGTCAGTTTGAGGGTGATAAGAGGTACTCAAATGAGACTCAGTATCCAAAGATTTCTAAATAATTTTCTATAATTTTGTTTCAAATCATGTACCAAGATCATAAAAAATTGAAATAGGTTCTCCATTAAGTTATAAAACTTTATTAATATAGAGTCATTCAAAGAAATCTATTAAAAAATATTCCCTTATAGCGAGGAAATGTGCAGATTTGGTAGGTAGATTAACAATTACCCATATTGCATCATTCTTTCTTGGGTTTTTTGATAATACTATGAAACAATACATAGTAATGTCATCCCATTTACATGTAGGAATAGAAAAATGTTTCATGAATCCTCTAGGATGTTGTATTTCATCCTTCACCTATTGATAGACTAAACATATTGATACATAATTAGTAATTTCATGCTTCATATTATCTCACCAGAAATGTTCCTTGAAATCTCCATACACCTTAGTGATAATAGGGTGTATAGAGAAATTTAAGCTATGAGAATCATCCAATAACTCCCTTTTTAGCTTGGGTATAGAGGGAACACAAATCCTTTTCCCAAATTTTAGAATTTCATCTACACATATGAAGTCTACCAACTTCCCATCATTCACAACATTAATTTTCTTTTGAAGATTATCATCATCAGAATGAGAACTTTTAATCCTTTCCAATAAATATGGTTGGGAAAGCAATTTAAAAAGTAGTGATGTTTCACATTACTTGATAATTACCATATCAATATTTGCTAGATCCATGTACACAATATCCTTATCAATACTCATTTTGTTCATAATTCCATGATCCTTCTAGATCAATGCATTTTCTACCTTATTCACCTTCCCCGGGTGGTAGTGTATTGAACAAATATAATCCTTGAGTAGCTAGAGTCATATCCTTTTCCTCATATTGAGTTCTTTCTGTGGGAATATATATTTTAAGTTCTTATGATCTATATATATCTTACATCTTTCACCATAGAGATAGTTTCTCCATATTTTCAAAGAAAATATTATAGCTATCAACTCAAGAACCTGAGTTTGATAGTTTTATTCATGATTTTTAACTGCCTTGATTCATAGGCAATAACTCTACCATTCTTTATAAGGACACAACCAAGTCCTTTCTTTTATGCATCACTATAAATCACAATTCCACCATTTCCTGATGGTAGAGTCAAGATCGGTGCATTCACTATTATCCTCTTCAACTCTTCAAAACATTCTTCATATTATTTTATCTATATGAACTTAACCACTTTATGAGTAAGCTTGGTTAATAGGTTAGATAATTAGAAAAAATTCTAAATGAAACGCTGATAGTAACCTACTAAACCAATGAAACTACATACCTCAATTATGTTTGTTGGTGTAGGCCATTCCTGAAATGCCTTTGTCTTGAGATGATCAACTAATATTCCATACTTAGAGAAAATATGGTCAAGACAAGAAACCGATTGAAGCCAAAATTCATACTTTCAAACTTCCTATATAATTCATTTCTTTTAAGAGTCTTTAAAATAATACGCAAGTGATTATCATGGTCTTTGTAGCTTTTGGAATATAACAATATATCATCAATAAGTACCAAAAAAATCATCTAGATATTCCTTGAACACTCTATTAATTATATATATAAAAACATAGGGTGAATTGGTCAATCCAAATGGCATTACTGTAAATTTTCAATATCCATACTTGGTTCGAAATTCTATATTTGGAATATATTCCTTACTCACATGCAACTGATGATATCCAAATTGAAGGTAAATCTTCAAAAAGTATTGAGATCTATGAATTTGATCAAATAAATCATCAGTTCGAGGCATAAGATACTTATTCTTTATTATAATAACATTTATTTCTCTATAGGAAATGCACAACCTTATATATCCATCTTTCTTCTTGGAAAAGAGAATAGGAGATGCCTATAGAGAAGCACTAGGGAAAATAAATCCCTTGTCACTAAATTACTCTAGTTATTTCTTTAGATTTACTAATTATATAGAATTAATTATATAAGCATCATTTGAAATAAGTATTTCACCAGGAATTAAATCAATAAAGAACTCCACTTCCCACTCCGGAGGATGTCCATACAAATACTCTATAAATACATCAATATATTCTTTCACAATAAGCACATCTTCAATTTGAATATTTCTTTACTCATCTATAGATGATGTTTTCTTTTCCACCACAATAATTGAATTTAGAAGAGCTACTGGAGGTGGATATAGATATGACTCAGATGATGAGGTTTATACTCTAAATATAAGGGATTCTACATATTCCTTACCAATAATAATTTCCTTCTTTTTGCACTAGATTTTCACATCATATTTTTAAATCCAGTCTATAATGAGGATTATATCAAATTAAATCATAGGTATGATGAAAAGGTTTTCAACTAAAGCATGTTTATGTTTCAAAATGGGGACTACCCAAAACATCTTTTTTATAAGGATACTTCCCTTAAGATTTTTGATTGACATATCCTTTATTAAATCAAAAGGTAAATGCCTAATTTTATTGGAAAACTAGAAAGATATAAAATAATGAGATGATCTAGAATCAAATAAAGCATTGGATAAGTTTAAGAAAACAATTAAAGTACCTTCCACCACATTATTTTTAACTTCATCCTTTACAGTTGTGATCGTATAAGCTTGGCCTTTCTCCCTTGGCCTTTCCTGGGGCATGTTTTCTTGAAACTTAAGATAATTATTTGAATAGTGTATCATATTCCTACAACTATATCATTGAACATTGGTAGCTTATTTATTTCCTTTACAATCTTAAGCATGATGGTCTTTCCCACCACACTTGTAGAAAACTCCTTTTCCTTTTAAGCAGGCACCAGAGTGTTTACTTCCACAAGTATCGCATGTTAGAAAATTCCATTTTAATTCTTCCCTTTATCTATTCTTTCCTGCACCACCCAATTATTATCTTATTTTACCTTAAAGTCATAAGACTTAGAGAAGTATTTCTCTGTGTTGATAGAATATGAGACTATATCTTCATATGATGAGAAATTTTGGGAGACCAGTTCCCTTTATAGGAATGGTTTTAAACCATTAAAGAACAGATCAATTTTACTCCTTGGATTATGTATGTAGTCTATGGAATGACTTGATAACCTTGTAAATTCAGATTCATACCTTGAAATGTTTTCATATACTTTTTTTGTTTCAAACTCAATAATTGCCTCTCTATATTCACTCATTGTTCATGAGGAAAATATTTTTCAAGGAAAATATCTCTAAAATCCCTCCATTCCATATTTTTATTTTTTTCCTCCTTCGTGTTTTGAACTAATGACCTCCATTGATCCGCATCTCTTGATAGACGATAAACTACCATGATAACCTTCTCTATTTAATTACTTCCCAATGCAAGAAATATCTTCTCTAAAGAACTTATCCACTACTCAGCTAAAAATGGGTTTGTAGTCCTGTTGAATGATGCAGGATGTTATTGCATAAAACGATCTAACATTTATCCTCCACGTTGTGGATCAAGATGCTTCATACGGGTAAGGTTATTGTTCATAACCTGAGTCACCTATCCCATTATAGTTATAAGTTTCTCAAAACTAGTGGTAACTCTAGTACCAACATCATTATCTTGCATAAGAGGGAAATCCCTACATGGGATATACGCATTGATACGATTTCCATTCCTTCCACTAGGTTCCATTTCTAAATAATGGCATACACTAAATTAGGTTATGAATCAAAATTCATAATTTTGAACTAGAAAAACACTCAACATAAATTTAAATTTTATGTATAGCTAATCTCATAATCATAAACATGGTTTCTTTAGGGACACATTTACTTATAAATCCTTCATAAAGGTTTATAAATAAAATGGAGATTATCCTAAGCATATCCCCAAGAGTGTCAAACTAGGTGCATATTAAGGCCCATTATTGTGTATCAAGTTACCCCGAGTCAATCTCAGGACACCTTGTCAAAGTTTTTACCCCTAGGTATATCTATTCTAGAGCCATGTCCACTTGTAGTATCTATAAAAATATGTATTACTAGTAAAACCCACATAATGTCCACCTTAGAAAAATTCTAGGATGTTCTTCTATGCTTATCCTCAAAGTATATATTAGGGTTATGTTCCCTAATATATGTTTTATAAATTTAGTTTCCAAGTTTTATACTAAACTTCCTCTAATACCAACTGTAAAGACCCTGACCCTAGTAACCCAGAGATGGAACCTTATTTTATTACATTGGTATAATAAATAAGGAAGTTGCATCCTGAAGAACCAAATAGTTTAGTAGTTTTGGGAAACTAGATAAAAAAATAAGTTTTAAATTAAAACTTGAAAGAAAAAACAACATATAAACTCCACTTGAAACATCAATAAATCCTAGATTATCCCTGCAAGTCATTCATAATAAACATCTTCACATCCTGGGAAAAAGTAAAACATAGGAAATGGGTGAGCTCAGATGCTCAGTAAGGGTAAGTAACACAATGAAAGATAATATAAACAATAAGTCATGTTGAATGTCTAAAAACACATTCCATTAGAACCTAATCTTGAGAATATTATGTTAATAATAAAATATGAATAAAAAATTCTATATAAATAATCACATAAAACTTATCCATGGATATTCTACTAGTTGAATAATCTTGTGATTTATCAATTACCAATATCATAATGAGGGAATGAATAATGAAATTCATTTGAAACATACCATAGATGGCTCATCTAACACATATGAAAATAAATGGTTAATTCCTAAGCTAAAACCATATCTGAAAATGGGTAAGGCCTTAGCCAAGTCCATATCTATTTTGTCTCATGCGATCTACTGATGCATCGAGGGGCTATAGCGGGACCCACCCAACAATTACTAAGTAAAATTTATTCCTCATATGAATGGGGTTAAACATAAACAATATATACATATTAAAAGTAAATAACTTTCCCTAATCTATAAACATAATCACTAACCATTCTGAGTAGTATGATGAATGGTACCAAGATAGCACATCCACAATCAAATATAAACCATTTAATAAAATATGGTAGATGATAATCCTAAGATATCAATATAAAAAAATCATAATATTTAACATAGGTTTTTAAATAGATGAAAATACTCTAATAAAATCATTGAGGTATTCTTGATAGAAATACCCTTTTTATGCTGCAAAGAAGAGTTCTTTTGAAATAAAACATTTGTATTTATCCCAACTGTTTGTCTAAAACCTGAAATAAAAAAATATTGTTTTTTCATGAAAAAATTAGTTATTTTATAAAAATAATGGTGTCTTAAAATATATTATGTATGGTACTTGAAAATGGATAAGAAATCGATACGTTCCCTTTAATCGGGCTTGCGTGTCGGAAAAAATTGAGAAGGGAACCTTGTAAAACATATATTTCCCATAAAATAAAGATGAAATGATATGAATAAATGAGTTTGGAATGTATACATAGAATTTATAATAATTATATAAAAATAATGAAAAATTATATTGGTTTATATAGGGAGAAATCATAACCCGAATGAAAATGGAGGTTTGGGAAGAAACCCTTAACTTACGTCTGAAAGTGTTCTTCACTTGAACTTAAATTCCTATAAAATAAAATTAAATACATTAATTAATTAATTAAGAACCTTTTATACATTAATTTTATTAATTATAGTTTTATTAAGTTCATTTATGGCCTTTTTTATGAGTTATAGAGTTTAATTTCATCATTCAGGAGCGTTTATTTTCTTGGTTTTCATGATCGATTCACTTGTTTATAAGTAATGAAGTTCATGTAAAATGGGTATAATTATAAAAAATTGGAATTATATGTTATTAATGAACATAAATAATATATAATGTTCTTATATATTATTTTTCCAATGTATTAGGACAATTCATTAGATAGAACATTAATGATAATTGTTTAGATCATTTTGGCGGTTTTTTGATCATCATGAAATAGTTTTGTCTTATTAATTAATATCATGTATATATACACCGGTTACATAATAATAAATAGATTATAATATGTATAATAAAATATTTTTTAACCATAATTATTCTTTATAACCATACTTTAAGGAATTAATGGAAAATGAAAATGCATCATCTATGATGTTGGTAAATTGACACATCACGTGCGATGTTTTCATTTATAGAGTAAGAGAGAGAGAGAGAAAGGAGCTTGATGATAGATCTTCCATTAACATGATATAATTATAGTTTATAAATTATACTGTAGTAATCATATCTATTTTTAAATGGTAGGTTATGGAAGGATAATAAAATAAAAGAAATTGAAATGAAAATAAAAGAAAATAAAAGAAAAGAAAGTGGATTTTTACCTCTTGAATTATCCTCCTTGAGAACCTCCTTAAAAGAATTGGTTTTAGTATTTTTATGAAACCAATAGCTCTTAGACATGGGGTATGGGCTTGGGAAGAGTATTGGTCAGAATTTGGAAAATTCTAAAATCTTAGAATATGTGAGGAGAAAATGTGGCGAGGGGTGGTATTTATAGTGGAGGAGAGGGGTGTTTTTTGAATATTATATTCATTTATTTATTATTTTGGCTTAAGACAAGAAATAACATTGATTATTGTGACTAAATAAAGTAACTAGTGCATGTGAGTTCTAAATAATGGTGATTACCTCATCTTTACATCAACAATGACTCAAAAATTCATGTATTTAACATTTATCATAAATTATCGTATTTTACTATTCACAAAATTGAAGTATTTTAGAAAAATACAAAAAATTCACCCTAATTTTTTTGAAGTATAGAATTAATAAATGAACTAAATTATAGAAAAATAATTTTATAAATATTATAAATTTAAATTTTAATTAAAATCATCATTTACTCAAAAAATACAGATTTTAAAATTATAACTGATTTTATAACACTTTAAAAAAATTAACTAATGTATCATAAAATTATCTTAAAATAATAAGACAAAAAATATTAATTTAAGAATACATTTTATGAAAATAAATTTTCTTTTAAATCATTTTATTAATTATAAAATTTTAATTAAATATTTATGACTTTCAAAAATACCACCAATTAATTAATAATTTTTAAAATATTTATTTACTTATACTGTGATATAATCATATCATACTTTCATTTATAAGATTCCTAAATTTTATTTATAATTTCATGGGTTATATTACTATTTATTTGTATAGTTTACTATTCATAAGGGTCATATTACTATTCCTAAGGTCGACTTACTATTTCATCGGTATAGGTGCCTTAACTTCTAGAAATACCTCTTATTTCACTCATTATTCATTTATAAAGTTTTTATTATGTTATCTAAGTGATTTTATGTGATTTATACAATATTAAATAACTATAAGAAGGGAAATTTCATTGATATAATTTAGGACCTTTACACTTTTGAAAACCTTTAATATCTCTTCATAATATATAAGGAAAGATAAGTAGTAGTGGCATTCATGGGAGATGGTTCAGCTTGTGTGAATCTCAATGTGATTTCCAAAAGATTAAACATCCCCCATATATGATTTTTATCAAGTCATAATTATTGAATTTAAACTTGGTATTGGTCTAGGAAAAATCCTAGTGATTCTATCACATTTATATGCTTAGAAAAATTATCCTTATTGGGAATGCTCATACTGATCGATGTCATTGCTTCCCATTTCTGCATTGATTTTGAAATGTATTTACTAATATTTATACATTATAATTCTACAATTATATTATAAAATCCATTTTCAATAATTTTATTTTATTAAATTATCATTTTTTATAATTCATTTCCATATACAAAAGAAACTATTCAGAAAAATATTTAGTTAAGGAGAAATATTTAATAAAATGTTGTGTTATTATATCCTACCCCCTTAAAAGGAATGTCATCCCCAGAATTCCATTACATGGATAAACATAGGTGAGTGTAATTTTGTCACATTACATCCTCAGGCTTCCATGTAGCTTTCTCAAACTTGTTATTACACCATATAAATTTTACTTGATGGGTGGTCCTATTATACATCACCATTTCTATTTGATCCAGAATCTCAACTTATTGTTCCTCATATGAGAGATCAAGTTATAACTACATGACTTCTGAATTCAGTATATGTGAAGGGTATGGTATATAATTCTTCAAAAGAAATATTTGTAACATTTCATGTACTTGGGAGAGGTATGGAGGAATTTCCAAGTTATAAGTTACAACCTCAACATGATTAAAAATATCAAAGGTATTTATTTAACTTGGAATCAACTTCCCCTTCTTTCCAAATCTCATAACTCGCTTCCATGGAGATATCTAAAGGAATATTTTATCACCCATGTAAAACTCTAAATCTCATTGATGGTTATCATCATAGATTTTCTTTCTACTTTATACTACTTTCATATGTCATTGAATGGTTTTAACCTTCCCTATCATATTGTAGACAAGATTGGGTAATATCAAATTCCTCTCCTTAACTTCATCCCAACATGTTAGAGGCTTACACCTCTTCACATAAAAAGCCTCATATGGTCCCATTTGAATACTAGAATGAAAATAATTATTATATGAGAACTCTACCAGGGGGAGGTGTTGATCCCAACATCCTTTTAAATCCATTGAATATGAAATCAACATATCTTATAGAGTTTGAATGGTCCTTTTAGACTTACCATCTATTTAAGGGTGACAATTAGTGATGAAACTCAACTTTATCTCCAATGATTTTTTAAGACTTCACTAAAACCTTAAGGTAAACCTCATATCTTGATAAGATAAAATATAGAGTGGTAATACATGTTGCATTACCAATTCCATTATATATATCCCGGTGAGTTTGTTAAGTGAGAGATCTTTTTTCATGGAAATAAAATTCACTTACTTTTTAAGGTCAATAAATACAACCCAAATGGAATTACAGACTTTAGATATCTTGGGGAGTCCTATGAAAAAATTCATGGTTATTTTATCCCTTTTCTATACTGGTATGGGAAATGGTTCAATCATCCCCTTAGACTTATATTTTTTAACCTTAACTTTCCAATATACCATACATTGGGTTATATAATTTGTAATTTCTATTAATGTTATCCTGTTTTATGTTTTTATTTAGATCTATATACATCTTTGTGCTTCCTGGATGAATAGAGAAGGATGAACTATATGCATTATAAAGAAACTTATTATTAGGTTCTTTTTCTAATGGGACATATATCTAGGTTCCAAACCTTATAACACCATATTTATCAAAGTTGATATCTTAAATACTCACTACCTTTTTTCTAAATCTCTATATCATCTTTATTGGCATACTTAATCTTCACATGGATAGATGGTTGAGTAGTAATTTAGGGAAGAGAGGATTTATTCCGTTCCCTTATGAATTCAAGACTCATCATTTTAAAACACATGAGTATTGGATCTCTTTCAATCCTTATTATGGATAATGTAGCATGATATTTCTTACTTAGAGTATCAACCACCATGTTTTCCATCCCAAGGTGGTATGTATTGAGTAGTCACAATATTTTATCAAATCCAACCATCTCCTTTAGTGCATGTTCATCTCCTTTTGTATGAATATATATATTTCAAGCTATTATGATTGGTATATATATCTCACTTTTCACTATAGTGATAATGCCACTAAATATTTAATGCAAATATCACTACCACCAGCTCCAAATCATGTGTTGGGTAATTTTTATCATTTGTTTTTAATTTATGCGAGGCATAAGAAACTACCTTATCATTCTATACAAGTAAGAAACCCAATAACTTATTTGAGGCATCACTATATATTATAATCCCTTCCACAATGTAGGTTAATGTAATTATTAGTATTGTGACCAACCTCTTATTTAGTTATTTGAATCATTATTCAAATTACTCTATCCAAAATAATTTCACTCCCTTCAATATTAAAATTGTTGGTGGATTTTATAGTCATGAGAAAATTTTCAAAAATCATTGATAGTATCCATCTAACCTAATAAAAACCATAAATCTCTGTTAAAATGGTTGGTTTAGTCCATTGTTTGAGAAATTACATCTATAAAGGATATATAGATATTCCCTAACTTGTTATTACATAACCCAAGGATGTTACTTTATACTTATACTTTCTAATTTTTTCATACAATTTATCCTTTATCAAATTCTTCAACACAATCCTCAAATTATCTTCATACCCTTCCTTATTCTTGGAATATATGAGAATATTATCTATCAATGACTACCAAACATTGTTTAAGGTAATTTATAAAGACTATACGCATCAAATCCATAAATATGGCTTGGGAATTTTTTAGTATATATCGTATCCCTATAAATTCATAGTTTCCATACCTTTCATGGAAGGCTGTATTAGTTATATCATCCTTTTGACCCTTAAATTATGACATCCAGATCACCAATATTTTAGAAGTATTGATACTCTCTGATTTGATCAAAAAATACATCAATAAAAGTCAGAGGATACTTTTTCTTGATCAAAATTTTATTGATTTTACAATATTCAATGCATAGACACATTGACCTATCCTTATTCTTGAAAAATAAGACCGGTTTACCCCATAGTGAAGCACTAGGGTGTATAAAACCTTTATCAATATTCTTAAAAAATTTATTATTTAATTTATCCAATTCAATGTGGCCATTATATATGGAATATTTGATATAGGTGAAGAACATGACATGAGTTCTATTTAAAGCTAAAACTCACATTTTAGGGGAAGGCCATAGAGTTCTTTAGAAAATACATTGATATACTTTTGTACAATAAAAATATCTCTAATGTTGAGTTCCTCCCTAGAAATTTTAGCCAAGAGTCTCTCATTATTAGTTATAATGACCCATATTATATAATTCACTTCTAAATAGAGTTCATAATCATTCTTTCATTGATATTTGATAATGGTATTATTAGGGTTATAAAATGAGATTTCCTTATCCCGACAGTTGATATGAGATTTATATAGATAAATCCAATTAATGCCTAGTATCACATCAAATTACACTAGAGGAAGGAGAAATAGACCTACAATAAGTATATTCACAAAAACCCTGACCATAAAGGATTTATATACCATGGATTTAACCAAGACACAAATATCTATTTTCACCAGTAACTCCATATCCAATGTTTTAGGTGGTGAATCAACATTTTTAGAATATATAAAAGAATTCTAAGAACAAAAAAAAACCTTTTTAGATCTATAATTATGAATAACTATAAATTTTACTACTTCATTATCATGGTCCACTTCAATGGTAGTGATTTAATATTTCCTTATACGTTTCTTTAGTCTAGGAGGTTACTAATGCCTATTCTACTCATTTTCCACTGGGTTAGGGAATTAGTTTTCATAATGTCCAAAATAATTTTATTTGAATCTTATAAGTGTGGGTGGAGTATTAGATTGAAACTTCTTTCTTTATATCATGTGAATTGGATCTTTTATATTTATATAGCACTTATGAGCTCGATGCACAACCCTCCCACATTTAAAACACTTACCTATCCTATTTTATCATCTATTAGGGTTTATTTCACCATGTTTATAGCATGCATATAGTTGAAATTTATTTCCCTTATCATTTAAATTTTTATTAAAATACATTTTTCTTTTCTTCTCCAATAATAATTAGAATCCTTAGTTTCTATCTCCACCTTAATCGCACATCAAACAATATTTTACAGCTTCTAAATTCTCTTATGGATAATTCCATTCGATGATTTTTTTTACCCACTAAATAATTGATAAATATTTATTTTAGAGTTAATAATAAAACTATAGGTTCACCTAAATATATTTTTAATTTAGCATTAAACTTACTAATGGATTCATCCTAATTTTTTTAGCTCTATGAATTCCCATTTCAATTTCATGTGAAGTGTTCAGGGAAAATATTTGGTGAATATTATTTTCTTGAGCTCCTTGAATCCCATAGAGTCTATTTTTTCCCTTTTCATTGTATTATTACTGAGGGTCAACCACTAGTCAAATTATGTGTCCAAATAATAGGAGGATAGAAAAAAATTCTCATGGTATGATCATTAGATAATATAAAATATTTAATTTAATACATTAATCCATTTCTCAGAAAATTAGTGGGTTAGAAGACCCACTAAAGGAGGGTATATGTTTTCTTATAAAAGATTATATATTAAGTTTATCCTTCCTTGGTGTGCTAAGTATCTAAAAATGGTTTTAATTATTATTCAAAACTTTATAAATCGAGGTGAGTATTATCATGGAGTTTTGCACCTGAGCTCCCATCCCATTTGCTTCATCATTGGGGCAATCACTGCATTTCCCTTCCCACCCATTTTTAACTTGGTTCCTTCTGTTTCCAAACATTTAATAAAATAAAATAAATTTAGGGATGATAATTCATATAAAAAAAATAAAACTATGAATTTAGAATAAATAACTCATAAATGATATACATACCCTAACTTATTAATTTATAGTTTTTAATCTTTTTCATCCATGGTAATTTTTTCAATTAGGTCCACTTAACCTAAATATATGCAAATACATCATAATGTTCTATAAAGACAATATAAATTAACCATAGTATATCTACCAAGAGTGTAAAACCAAGTGTGTAGTTAGGCCTCTTTATAGTGCACTAAGTGAAGATCAAGTTAATACCCAACCAGATTTTTTCAAGACACCTAGGTGTATTTTTTATAGAGCATACATCAACTTATTTGAATCTATATATGGATGTTATTTATAAGAATATAAAAACTATATAATTTTCAAAAAAAGTAAGATATTTAATATATTTAGACTTATCTCTAGGGTTTTTCACTAATGTTTTATAATCCTAATCCCAAAAAATAATAGAACCCTTATCTGATTCCAACCGATGCAACCCAAGATAAACATGAATATAATTTACAATAATTTCCTTATTTGAATAGTAAATCTCAAAAATATCCACAAAACATTAGAACCCAAAAGTTTTAGTGACTTTATAGATAGTATTCATAAAAATTATTACACTTTATTGCTCAACATTTCTCACAACATCTCCACACAAGAATTCCATCTATACATAATCCTATATATAATTTCTAAGGGAAATGGGAAACAAAATAAGGGGTGATATAAAACAATTAGTAAGTGAAAATATACATGATTAATATATTTTTAGAGCCTAATAATATGATAAAACATGATCATTATAGAAATATATGATTAAAAGAATTCATAACAATAAAAGTTGTCCATAAGTCATGATAGATAGAAATGTAATCTCAAATAAAAAAAATATATAATGAAATAAGAGTGTATAATTATGAGAAAATAATTAAGATCCCTAAAGCATAACATAAGAATATAACATAGTAATGTGGAATAAACATAATCATAGAAAATCATAAAATTACAAACATATTCAAACCACAATTATGTTCATGAAAACTCTTGTGAACATAGCTTAATTATAATTATGTCCAAGTGAAAAACATTCCCTCATGAAATATAAATCTTTATCTAATGTATTTTAGGGAGATATATAACCCCAAACAAAATATAATGTTAATACTTATGAATGTTTTCTATAAAAAATCAGTCATATATCAAATTATGAATAACTCATTGAATGAAAATGGTTTTTTTAATATTTCCAATTGGTATCATATAAAATTGCCTTAAGAATTAGATTAGTTGATACCAAAAATTAAATCACAAAAAAGAAGTACTTAAAAAGGTAATTTAGTGGGTGAAACATGAAATATGACCCTAGAGGATAATTATCCTTTGAATATAAATACGAAAATAGAAGCAAAACTATGAAAAAGAGATTTTAGAATACATTTTTTTAACATTGTCATAAAAAGATGAAGTTACATTACCCTTTCAAAACAATTTCCATAGTGGTAGCATGAATTAAAAAAAACAATTTTAGAAGAAATTTAAAAAATGGTTCGTTGAAAGGGAATAATGTTTAAGTTAACAAATGTGGATTGGAAGAAAAAATATATGATCATGAAAGGAAAACCATTTTTATATTTAAAAAATAACTCTAATGAAACTCACTTCGTTAAGAGTAATAAAGTAAATTTTGGAAATAGGTAAAGATAAATATTAATATCACAAGAAATAATAAATATTTATATTTCAATATATTAAAGGAGAACATTTTTGGAAGAAAGAATATGTACATGGAATAAAAAAGGCTTATTGGGGAGGATGAGAATTACTCATAATAATGTTATAATTCTATGATGAAGAAATTTTTAATGAATTGGATTTGAATTTAAAAAATAATTTTCTCTAGAGAATAATATAAAGTACCATATAAAAAATCTTATGGTGGAGGAACCCAATAATGTGATAAAGATGTTCAAGAATAAACATTATAACTCAATAAAAGTTGATTTGAGTTATCAATATCCATTACTTTTACTCTTGACTTCCATGAAAATTAATTAACTTACAACATAATAAATATAAAAATCTTAATAACTTATTTAAAAACCTTATTCACATCTATTAACCTTTTCAATAATATTTTTATATTCATTTATTTGATAACTATTACTTATTTTTAGTTAATATTTATTCATTGAGAGTTAGTAGTTTTATCCGTTTCTAGTTTGTTTTGGTATAATGGTTCAAGTTATCACTTATATAAATATAAGTTATTCATCTCTATAATTATCAAGGTACTAAAAATATAAGTTCCAAAAATATCTAGTAAGTTCTATGCTTATTATATACAACTCTTAGGTATGATTTGTAAAGAAAAAATAAAATAAAATTATTTAATTATAGTAATTATTATCATACAAATGGTTGTTTAGTAATATTGAGTTAAATATTAATATTATAATTTCATAAATAAAAAAATTATTTATATAATAATATTATATATTATAATAAATTAAGTTTTTATAACCATCCATGATAAAAATTCATTGCTTTGTTCATATACATGGTTAAAACAACCCAAACAAGAACATACTAGAATTAATTAGACAAATTAGATAATGGAATGATAGTGTTATAATTATAAAAGTATGATAAAATCCTAAATTATCCATAACTGTAAAGTATTATTATTTTTTAATAATTATTAATCATTCTTGATATAATCATTATAACACTGTTCATGTAGGTGGTAAAACCGACCCAAATAGGAGAGTGTTATATTGATTAGATGAATACAAATATGATATTATTTAATTATAATAATAATTTTATATATTATTATTGATTTAAAAAACATGATAATTAGTGATAAATAATATTTAAAAATAGGTATAATAAGAAAAAATGGGATAATGATAAAAGAGGAGAAAGTACTTCTACATGGGAATTTAATATTTTCAAGAAATCCTTCTTGATTTAGAATGGATTTGGGAAATCTCTAGTAAAAAGAAGCTTAAGAACATTTTATTGTATTATTTTGGAAGTAAATGAGGCATAGTATAGGGGATAATTCAAATTTCTAAAGTGTCATTGAAGGGGAGGTGTAAGTATCCTTTCATAAGTGTGGGGAGTGAGATTTTTGTAATTAATTAAAACATAATATAAAAAATAGTCAAATTTTGAGGCATGTGGATCCAAACATTACTAAGAATGAAGAAAAGATTAGGGGATCTCTATAGATTCCTCATAAAATCATTTTAAAATAACATTTTAAGATATTTTAGGGTTTTAACTCTTGATTTTATAATTTTACCATTTTTATCCTTTACCATGGTGACTAACATTTACTTAGCTAATTTAATTTTTGTGAATATAAGTAAAATAAACTATTTAAACTAGTTTAAAAATGATTATATACAACATGAAATCCATTTTAATGGATTAAATTTCTAAAATAGGTTAACTTTAATTCTAATATAATAAATGTATAACACATTAAAAATAGTTTTTTTTAAAACATATTTTTTAAGCATAAAAATGAGTTTATGATAAAATTATGAAGGTTATTTATTTTTATGAAATTAATTGGTTTATTATTAAAAAAATTATATTCACGTGGATTTAAAATAAATTTAAACCCCAATTATACATTGTGAATACTTAATTAAGAGAAAAAGAAAAAAGTAATTTTTATTAGGATAAAATATTACTTTAGGGTTCAAAATGTCAATCATAGGTTTTGAATTTCCACATAATATTTTTAAATTAATTATTTTAATCCTAAAATAAAATATTTAGTGGGGTAAAAGTGTTATAATTTTTTATTTCATGTGTATATCAATATAATTTTATAAAAACTACAATATTAATAAAAAATATATTTTTCACTATTCATCTAAAAATCAACCATTTCAGAAAATTAACAAAAAATTACCTTAAGAAAATATTATCATGATGAATTCAAAAATAATATTCATTTTTTTTCAAATTAAAATTATAAAAGTGATATAAATTATATTTAATATAAAGAAATATAATGTGGGAAACAAAATTATTTATAAAATGAATTTTGTAGTAGCATACATTTTTAAAAATGTATAATGTTTTAATATGTAATATTTATTAAAAATTATATGTTTATATAATACTAAATCATACTTAAAAAATACCCTTAAGACCTCTTCATAAGATCTAAGGGTCATATAATTAGTTATGGTAGTCGCAAGTAGTAGTTCTGCTAGCATGGATCTCATAGAGATTTCCATGAGCTTAGACTTATCATGTATACAATTTATCTAAAGCCATACTTGTTGAATTTTAGCATGATATTGTACTCATAAAAACTCTAGAGATTACACCTCTATTATAAGGTCAAAAATATGATCCTTATAGGGAAGAATCATACTGTTTGATTCCATTGTGTCTCCTTTCAACATTGATTTTAAAGCATGGTTAATACTATTTATACCCACTAATTTTAAGGTTATATTATAAAAACCATTTTATTAAATTTATTTTATTATAATATTATTGTTTCATTTTATTTTTTAATTTCACATGAAAGAATATATTTAACACAATATTTATTTAAAGATACATATTTAATAAAATTGCGGGTTGTTTCATAACCCTCTTTAAATTCCTCAATTCTTAATCTACTATTGGGAACCATTATGACAATGTGTCTATTATCCTTTCGAGAATGTTTGAGATATAAATTCATAATATATTTGGTGTGTCCCCACTTTTATATTTACACATGTGAATAAAAAATTTTCTCACGTTTCAACACATGTTTGATACCCTTGGTTCATTAAGAGTTTTTAAAACTCACCAATTTTTTTTATCATGGACACCAAGAGCCATTATCTTATGAATTAATATAATTTTGGTGTTTCCTTCATATATATATTATAATTTCCTATATTAAACTTACACATGTGAATTTATCAAATGTTAAGTTAAGGTCCTTTCATTGGTTAATTTTTGAAATGGAATTTAAATATATTCATAAGTAAGTTTTGTACACTAAATCCCTTGAAGGACCATTTGTTAATAGATCATCAAAATTATGACTTGATCTAACAAATTCAATAGTTATGATACCATATTATATCAATTATCTTACATATCTATGTATAAGATCAAAGTAACTCTATTTTCTATTATATGTTTTGTTATATGGATTATCCAGTACTGCTTGACTATAATAATGTATAGGATGTAGTGACATTAAAATAAATAATAATTATAGATTTGTTAAGATATGTGTAATCCATTCAACCTTTTTCCTGTATATTTTAAGGAAAAAAACATTGAATCTATTGTGGATTTTGTTATACAAATTTATTTCATCAATCTACAAGAGTTCACTCCACCACCAACTATAAAAACCCAACCACTCATAGAATAATGGTTCTCAAGATAATTAATCCATATTATTTAAGAAAACCCATCCAACATCATTGTATTTACACTAAAACATATACAATAATCCATAGTACCATTTTGACATATGATTACTTTTTAACTACATCCCATTGTGTATAACTTGAATTACTCGTATATCTACTCAATTATCCAACAATATATGAAATACTAGGTTGTGTTATAGTTATAGATTACATAAAACAACAAATAACCCTTTCATATTCTAGTTGATAAACTACCGTACTAGGAATTTGTATCATCTTACTCCAAGAAGCATATGTGGTGGAAACCATGGAACAACCAAATTGTTTAAACCTCATAAAAACATTTTTAATATAATGGGATTTGTAAAGTAAAATAGGTTTTTTACTCCCAAAAAATTTAATTTCCAATGTAACTTTTTTCACCCAAGTCTATTATATCAGTGTATCTATATAAAATAGACTTGACCTCATTTACTTAATTTATATTAGTTCAAAAAATTAATATTTCATTAATGTAATAACCCTAAACCTAATAGCCTAGAGTTAGTGGTTACTTTATTACATGGGCACTAGATACAAGTGATTGTATCTCAAGTGATCAAATAGTTTAGTAGTACTGGAAAACTAGATACATTATTCAATATCACCTCACATTTGAAATAAAACATAGTACTTTATTTGAGAACATTATTATTCCCTCTAGCATATCCTTTCATATTGATCATAGTACACTTCCTGGAGTCTTAGGTAAAGAAAAAAAATTAAAATGGTGAGATCACATGTGTAGTAAGGGAATGCGTACAGAAGAATCCATCATAGAATAAATAAGGCAAGAATAATATGGAAATAATAAATGATGACCAAATAATTACATATAAATAATCACATGATCTTGAAACTTATCCATTGATAAAATAACTATTTGAATAATCACATTGATATTAATAACCAATTTCATAACGATGTAATGCATAATGTTGGACATATTAAACTTACCATCAAGGCCTCATGCCAATAAATCTTAAATAAATGGGTAAAGAATATTCCAAATACCAAAATTGTATTGTCTTATGAGACCTAATTATTCTTTGAGGGGATATGTAATTATGAACCCCACTCATAACTTAATAATTCCAATGAATTCATCAAATTAATCAATAATACAACATGATCAACATGCCTTAATAATTAATAAATATCCATATTTTAAGAAGTAGCATACAAAATTTCTATAGTTTTCCTTGTAAAAATGATCATAATCCATCTATAGAAATATAGGGATGGTATCATTAGATTATATCCCCATTAAAGTAAAATATTCATTAAAGGATGTTGATATAGATGAAAATTGTAACACTGGTGGTGTTATTTTGTGGTATTATCCCTTTTATTTATCTAATTTCTTATGTTAGATAGCTTTCTTGAGTGTTTTCCATGAAAAATGGTAATTTATTAACAGAATGAAGGAGGATCATGGTTGGCGCATAATTAGGGGAAACCGTGCACCAACCCAATGTAAACTACGCAACCCAGACAATAGAACTATCTAGCTTTCAAGGTAAAAAATATGGCCACGAGCCCCTCCCATAAAACCATACAGCCTATACATCTTCTTGGATAGAGGTTCTCCATGGTTGGTGCATAGTTTGAAAGAATGTGCGCCCAATCCGATTCATAAATTTTCTGAGATTACAATATTACTCTCCCCTATTTTAACACTCTAACCCCCTATTTTAACCCCACTTGACCTCACCAACCCTAGAAAAATCTATACTCATCCACTCCCTATTTACTTTATTTTTAGGTAGATTTGGGATTTATTCCTCTAGGAATCTCTAAATGAGTCCATCCTCCATCCTCCTCTTCTTTTCTCTTGATCACTTCTTTCTTTCCCCTTGGGTACTCTCTTATCTAGAAGAAACATTAAACTAAAATGGGTTTTATATCATTTATTTAGCTTGAATATTTATGTTTTTAATGCGTTCTTTCTTCTATAAGATATTATCTTAGTTTGTCTTGTAATTTCCAACTAGATTTGTGCAATTTCAAGTGGAAGTAAGGTGTTTATGTGATTATTCATTATTTTATGATTTAAATATTATAGTCTTGTTTCCTAAATGCATTCTAAATTATGTTTTGTGTGTTAAAATTTTTGGTTTCTAAAAAGAAGGGTGTGTATATGGTTTTAAAATAGTGAATCCCCCTTAAAATTGGTGTGTTTTAGAATGTGATGTTTTGATTTATAAAGGATGGGGGTTTCATGGTTTAATAAATGGAAAAACACATAGGAATCCTAGGTACATTTGTGGGAAGACTGGGAAAAGTGTTCTTTGAATGAAATTCCCTAACTAGAAGGATTATGATAAAAAACTAACAAAACATTAATATTGGGACTTAGTTGGCTTAAGTAGAAGACAAAACTTCACATTTAGGACCGATTACTAAGAATATGAGGATCCTAGGTCCCCACTAACCCGATATACTTAGGGATTTATCATGGGTTTTATGCTATGGTTTTTCTTATTTTCCTTTATTTACACACTTTTTATTTTCTATAATTCTTATGATCATGTTTTATAAAATGAACTACTTTCCTTTCTTAAATAAAGGATATTTTTTTATAATTTCTATGCATGTAACCACTGGATAGTATCCTATTGGGAAAAAGGAGCTCACACCCCACATACACCCTTGGGTGTATGTAGACCATTTTCAATCAAACAAAGGTAAAGGCAAGGCCTTACATGGAGGTGATGCTGGTTTCTATTATTAGCAGTTCCTCTATTGGTGGGTGTTGGTGGTAGTATAATGATAGTGTCGACCCACATGTCACATAGAGGTTTTGTTCGTCTAGTTGGTCCCCTTATCCTTTTTGGTTGTTTTTTCTCTAGTTGTAAATGTTAAATGATTAAATCATGTTTGAAATTATAATATTTTTGGTCAGAATGTTATGGATATTTGTTATGATGACATTTGAATTTTTTTATTGATATTAGTTATCCTTATCGTGGGAAAAAACATTCTTAAAGGAGTTCCACGATGCCTAGATAGTAGTTTCCAACCCATGGGGATCAAGAACAACCTTCACCCCTGATCATGGGATGGGTCATATGTCAATTAAAAAGGAAACCTATGATGGTTCATTAAAAAAATGGCATCATAGATAGATTTATACCTTATTTTGGGTCATGATATTTAGGATGTATGAATAAACATGATCTAGATTTTTCATGGCTTAAGGATCTAGTTACAAGTGGGGTTTCTGACCAACACACCTTGTGACAGACCTTAGGTCACCATGGGATGTCTGGGATTTGGTTTGATTCATCCTTCAGGTGATATTCAAAGGTTTTAGACTGGGAACAAAAACTGAGGAAGGGTAGAGTGTTTTGAATATTGTTGGTTGTGATTTTCATGTTTTAAATTTTGATTCTTCAGAATGTTTAAACTATGTCACTTGTTGGTTTTATATAGGATTAGGTATTGATTGTTTCTTGGTGTTTTTTGATTTATATATCATCATGCCACCCAAAAAATCTCCTGTAAAAGAACAAGAAGAGTTTAGAGAGAGTTATCATTTTCCATATGATTAGATATTAATTGAGGTAGTGGTTCAGGATATCAGAGATTTGGATCAAGGAGTAAGCTTTGGTTCTGATCACGATAAGGAAAAAAACCAATAAATGGAAAAGTATAGGGATTAGGAGTTCCTTGAGAATAAACCCCCTTCATTATAGGGAATCATAGATCCCCAGGAATTGGAATATTGGGTTGAAAAGATTGAGAATATCTTTGGGTTCCTCGGGAATCCTGAATCCATCAAAGGGAAGTATGCTTTGTTTTGGTTCGAAGGGCCTAGTCACAGGTGGTGTGAGTCAATGGTTCAAGAAGGGAAGCATAATTAAATGCAATGAAATGATTTTGAGTATTCTTTTAATGAATATTAATACCCTGATACTTTATCTATTGCTAAGACCCATGAGTTTCTAGACCTCCATCAAGGAGAAATATCTATGGGGGTGGTGTAAAGGTTGGATCTTCTTATAGAAAGAGTCATCTCAAGGAAGAGATGAAGCACCTTCATATTATATACAAGAACCAATGGAGTGAGATGTATAAACCATGATAGTTTGTGGTAATATCATTATTTCATCACCTATAATAATATTTTTATTTGATACAGGTGTTTCTAATTCATTCATAGTTTCTCTCCTCATGGATCTGTTGAAGATCCCAACTAAACTCATGCCATGTTATATGGATTTAGTTACAACTCTTGGAAAGAAAACACAATAAGGCTTAAAATAGTCATATTGTGTTATCACCCTATCAAAGGTTTAGTTAAAATGGGACTTCCTTGTCCTAGAAGTGTACCTATTAGACATGATCATATGAATGGATTAGATTACATTCTTTAAGTACCACATCAAAATCTATTGTCAGTGGGTGACATTTAAAACCCATGATAGAAGCACTTAGGTTTTTCTAGGTGAATGTGATCCATATCCAGGATGAGATAAAACTATACTTTTAGAGTTAGGTAGGTTCACTTTCTAGGTGTTTTCTCTCATATTGGAAGATAAGGGGAAAGGTTTTGAGAATGGGTTTTTCCCATAATTGACGAGTTTCCAGAGGTATTTCCAAAAGACTTCTTAGGTTTACCTCCTAAGAGGGATACAAAATTCACTATCGATTTGGTAATGATAACACAATTGATATCCCTTCCATCATATAATATATACCCCATTGAATTGAAGGAATTAAATAAACAACCAGATGAATTATAATCCAAAGGGTTCATTCACCTGAGTGTCTCACCTTGGGCCACACCGGTACCATTTTCTAAGAAGGATAATGGTTCTCTCTGGGTTTTCATAGATTATCAGAAGTTGAACATGGTCACTATGAAGAATAAGTATCCCTTTTCCTATATTGATGACCTATTTGACCTGATTATGGGGGAAATGTGTCTTTCCAAGATTGATCTTAACTTTGAGCATCATCAGGTCAGGATGAGAAAAGATGACATTCCCAAGACAACTTTTCAAAGATGATATGTCCATTTAAAATATTGGTTATTCCATTTGGACTGATGAATTATCCTATAGTTTTTATGGACCTTATAGAATTAGGTGTTTTTTAAATACCTTTAATCCTTTTTCATGGTGTTTGTAGATGACATATTGGTTTACTTAGGGACAAAATAGGAGCATAGTTGGCATATGAGGATTGTTCTATCCATGTTGAGGGATCACCATCATTATTCCAAATTCTCAAAATGTAGTTTATAGACCTAGGTGGTTAAATTCTAAGGGAATGTTATATCAAAGCATGGGGATTCAGTTTATCTACAAAAAAATTGGGAAGTGAATTTATGGGAATATTCAAGGAATGTCTTTGAGATCAGAAGTCTCATAGGCCTAACAAGATATTAAATATAGTTAGTCAAGGTTTTTCTTGAATTTATTCACCCATTATGGATATCACCAAAAAATGTGTGAAGTTTGAATGGAGTCTAGAATTCTAGGAATCATTTTAAGAGCTCAAAGAGTGGTTAAACACAACCCCTATATTGATTTTACTAGATGCTAGAAAGGGGTATGTGGTTTATTGCAATGCTTATAATATAGGTATGGGTTATCTATTAAAGTAGGTAAAAATGGTGGAATATGGATCACACCAACTATGACCACACAAAAGGAATTACCCCACCCATGAATTCAATCTAAATATAATGATGCATGAAATGAAATCATGGAATCACCACCTTTTCAAGGATAAATTAACCTGCTAATCAGATCATAAAATATTGGCCAATATTTTATCCCAAAAGTATCTAAATATGAGGTAGTGTTGATGGTTCACGTACCTTTAGAAATTTGACTTTGATATTTTCTATACCCTAGGTAAAAGGAATTCCATGGCTAATTCCGTATATAGAAATATTATGAACCTAGAATTGAAGGAGTATAATGATGAATGGACTTTGATGGTTCTTTTTTTTATATGAAAATGGAATCTAGGGAGAATAGGGAGGAAATATCTTGGATTTCATTCATTTTCTTACCTCCTTGAATTGATTTGGGAAGAAAATCCTAACTATGATCTATTCCAGTGTTTTATGAAACTACTAAATTATGGGGATATTCATAATGAATGGTCAATGTTTTTCAAGGAAATTATTTGCTTCAAGGGTCATTTCATTGTTCCGTTGTCCCTATAGAAGGTGGTGATGTAGGATAACTACCAGTCCCAGTGGTTCATTCATCCTAGAGACACAATTTTTTTTATTATGTACATCATTGGTTCTGGTGGCTAGGTATGAGGTGTGACATAGATATATTTGTATCTAGATGATATACTTGTTAAAAGGTGAAATATGAACACTATAAGTCTTTAGGACTTCTTCATCTACTCCCCAATCATACATGTAAGTGGGATAAGGTTTCTATGTAGTTAATCATTGGTTTTCATCATACACACTGGGTAAGGAACACCATTTTTTGGTTATTGACTATTTTATAAAACAATATCATTTTATCCCAATAAAGAACTTAGTTAATGTGAAAGAATTGGGAAGAATTCCTATCCATGAAATCATGAGGCTACATGGTGTGATGTTAGGTATCGTTTACAACACGGACCCCTATTTTACCTATCGATTCTAGGAATGCCTTCAAAAGGAAATGGGGCTATAGATTAAGCTCAGCATGACATACTAACAGATGGTCAGAAATAACATGAAAATCCAATTCTCAAATACATACTCCATGCATGCGTACTGGAATTCAAAGGCACATGGGAAAACTATATAAGGTTAGTGGAATTTTATTATAATAATAGTTAAAAATACTCAATTAGGATGGATCCCTTTTAAGTACATTATGTTAAACCTTGTTAGTCCCCATTATACTGGAAAAAAGTAGGTGAGGCTTCCTTTATGGGGATGATCTTTTTACAAAAGATGAATGGGAAGGTTTATATGATCAATCATTGGGTTTTGATATCCTTTAGAAAACATAAGTCATATTCCAATAAACAGGGATGAGCCTTGGAGTTATCATTAGGTGACTAGGTGTTCCTGAATGTGACAACTCTCTTGGGTCACTATTATCTTCGTAAGATGGGGAAACTTATAACAAGGTACTTAAGACCTTTAAAGATTTCCAAAAGGATTGGAAAACTAGAATATCACTTGAATTTACCTTCCTAAATAACATTGATTCACAACATGTTCCATGTCTCATAATTGAATAAGTAAAATATAGACCCGCTTCATATGTTGAATTGGGATGAGATAGATATGGAATCTGATCTTTCCATGATTGAATATCTAGTTTGGATTTTGGAATCCCAAGTGAAAGTGATTTATGTAAAATCCATTTAACTAGTTTGGGTCCTTTGGAAACATGACAATGATGAGAATGATACATGGTAACAAAAGTCTTGTGTGGAGTAGTAGTATCAACATTTACTTTATTATTAGATTATAGTTTTATTTTCTAAGTGATGGAATTTTTCATGGTGGGGAGAGTTTTCACACCCGTGGTGTTATTTTGAGTTATTATCCATTTTATTTTTGGTATTTATTTTGTTCCAAATATTTCTTAGTTTTTTTCCAAGAAAAATGGTGTTTTTTGGGTAGATATAAGTAAGCACATGGTTGGTACACAGTTAGGGAAAATTGTGTGCTAGCCCAATACAAATCATGTGATCTAGATAATGGAACTATCTAGGCTACACAATTAGGAATATGGATGCATGCCCATCCAAAAAAATAATTCATCCTACCATATTCTTAAAATTGTTGAGATTCCAATTCTAACCCTCCAAAATTTCAACCCTCTAACCCCTTCTTTTCACACCATTAAATCTTTACCATCCCTAGGCACACCCCTCCCTTTATTTTCACACCATTCAATCTTTACCATCCCTAGGAACACCCTCCACCTCATCCACTCACTATTGCCTTTATTTTTGGGTATATTTGGAATTGATTTCTCTTAGAAATTCCAAGTAAGTACCTCCTCCTTCATCCTCTTATTTTATATTGATGTATTATTTCTTTGTCCTTGGGTTATCTCTTATCCAATGGAAATGTTGACATAAAATGGGTTCAATCTCATTTATTTGGGTTAAACATTTATGGTTTTGATGTGAAATTTCTTCTATAGGATCTTATATTGCTTATTATTTCAATTTCCAACTGTATTTGGGTGATTTCAAGTGTAAGGTAGGTGGTTTCATTCTTAAAAATTATTTTATGATTTAAATATAATAGTCTTGTTTTCTAAATGCAAACTAAATTATGTTGTGTGTGTTTAAAAATGGTTGGTTCCTAAAAAAGAGGATGTAATCATGGTTTTAAAATAGTGAAACCCCCTTGGATTGGTGTAGTTTGGAATTTTATGGTTTAGTTTGTGAAGTATATGGGTTTCATGGTTTAATAAATGGAAAATCATATATGAATCCTAGGTACCTAGGTGGGAATACTAGGAAAAGTATGTTAGGAATTACCCACCCTACCTAGTATGATTATTATATAACACAAAAAAACACTGATATTAGGATTTAGTTAGCTCGACCCATAGATGGACCTTCACATCCAGGATTAATCACCAAGAGTAGAAGGATCATAGGTCCCTACCAACTCTTGATACATAGGAATTTCTCATAGTGGTTTTGTTAGAGTTGGTGGTCTAAAACCAACCACTTTGTACTTTATTCATTAATAAAAGCCTTATCACATCTTGATTGTTCTTCGGCGTGACAATGCATGTGATAATATCCTAAGGAAAACTATTGCATTAAAGGGTCATAGTGGATCCCTGCTATGATGAGAACCCAGAAGTGCCATAACACTGTTCTTGAATATATATTCTATGGCTGGATGATATTATTTGAGGGACACAAATAATACAGGTCATTAGGGGTGAGGACTCATAAAACTTTGAGGCAACTTCTCATGGTGTGTGCCCTTGGTAATATCCAGGAGGATATTATGAGAATGAGACCTGCCAGTAGGAAATCCACATTTCATAGTGTCATTGGATGTTTCTATCTGCGGATGTGTGTATTGGTCCTTAGGATTTAAGATTATTATTAATGGGTATTACAACTCACGCACTTAGATGTAATGATGAAAACTGTGACAACACACTGTTCGTAGCGAGGTAGGATACGTTGGGTGCGTCTTGAGTAATACTGCATTAGTAGATAATGCGAGAAAAGATTTGTCCCTTCTGTTCCATAACAGAAGTAGATATCTCGGGCCCTTTGATGGAATTGATATAGCCTAAATAAATCCATGTCCATGGTAAGGTATGGGCGAGTTCAATTCCGGGAAGTCAAAGAAAGAATAATCGAGCACATGGGTTGATGGCACTAGCATGAAACCCACTTGATTATAGATATCGAGACAAATGGATTATATTACATGGTAAGCATTCATAGGAGGTGACACATCATTATGGTGTTAACTTCTTTCTCTATGTGTGCCTTGGCATGTTGCTAGACGCTAACCTTGGACTTTAGGCAGGCTCTGCCTAATACCACTGAGAAAGAGGCCTAGAGGGTCACACACTAAGTGTGTCCATGTATCTTAATTAAATATTAATTTAACAAGTAAATAAATATTATTCCCGACTGTGGTTTAATAATTATTTAAGGATGCTTGATCACATTTATTTCGACACTAGTTATTCGAGAGAATATATTGTGGGCAAAATAATATATTTATTAGTGAGTAATTCAGTTACATTTATTTAAGAAATAAATAGCCATTACTCAAGGTCTAATAAATGTGGTGGAGAAAAATGGAAAATAAAAGTACACTTCATGTATATTAAATATACACGTCGTGTAGTTTTATGGGAAACAAGTACACGCTGTGTATTAATTATTACACGCCGTATAGTTTTCCAGTCAGGATTTTGAGGATATAATATTCTTTTATTAAATGATATTAATTATAATTAGCATGGGATCATGTCAAGGAATTAATAATTCGACATGGGGTTTCAATAAGAGTTAATGAAATAAATAAAATACGTAACGCGTTTATTTATTGTCATAACTCTATTAACCTCAAACCCGATTATAAATATCCTCACAACCCCAACACTTTTCCTGAGTCATTGTTGTGCACAATGGATTTGGAAATACTCTAAAGCCAATAGAGAATTCTCTTTCCACCAAGAACTCCCTCAAGCTATGAGAGAAAGATCCTCCACCGGATCAAGGTGGTCGAAGGCGGACATCACAAGTGAAGGTTATTCTGCACCAGCACCTGGAGATCCCTTCAGTGACGTCCAGAGATACGTGGTGCACGTGTGTATCACCACTAGAGGAATCCTATACTTGGATTCTATGATGCAACAACGGATCATAGGATCGTGACCAGAGACATAGACGAAGAAATAATTCCATCGAGGAAATTCTTGTAAATTAATTAAATTAATTATAACCCACATATGATGATCCTATCTCAATGGTTCTGAGACTCTTCTTTTCTTTTTCGTTCTTTGTTCCATTCTGAAGATCTGGAATTTTATATCGTGACAGATCTCATATTGAACGTCGTTTAACACTAAAATTAAAGTTGGGCTAACCCACCAACGCGCTTCCACTGCGCCAGGAACCTACAAGTGGTATCAGAGTGGTCAAATTGTTGATTATAATTATTTAGTTTTTCATTGGTGATTAACGCATTTAATAATTTAGTTATTTCAATTCATGTTTAATCGTTCTGGAAATCAGAATCTCGAGATCTGTTCCTCCTCCCTCATTTCTCGTTCACCTCACAGAAACAAATTTTTCTTTTAATTTTTATTAAAATAAAATAGAGGAACTCATCCGGAGGAGACAAAAGTTTCTGGCCGTACAACACCAGAATACACGGTGTGTATTCAGAAGTACACACCGTGTAGTCTAGGTTCAATGCATTGACTGATCTGCTAAATCCGGCCCTGTATTGGATTCTTTCTAATAATTTAAGACACCGTGTGTTGACCAGAAACATGTGGCACACGGTTTCCAGATTACACGCCGCGTGGTCCAATGAACACGGCGTGTAGTCCCTTCGGGTTAGGGTTGGGCCGTGTACCCCGTACATGGCTTGCCCGGCTGGAAACCGTGTAACGTGGAAACTACATGGTGTGTGTCCCACAGGACACGCCGTGTACTCCGAAAATTTCTGAAGTACATTAACACGCCCTCTCCCCGGGCGTGTACTTTGGATAGAAGATGAAGAAAAGTACACGCCGTGTATTCAGAACTACACGCCGTGTACTCACCCAAATTATGCAGATTTATTAAAATTTATTATTATATTATACAAACCCTTGAGACGTGTACCATGGTACAGGCATAAACCTAAGGCACAACACGTGATAGGTGTTTTATATATATGTGTTTAATTTAACATCTGTGTAATGAATGGGAATTCACTAGGTTGCCTCCAAGGTATGAGTTATGTACAAGGATAATTTTAAATGAATTTATTTGTTTAAAATTATGATGGATGAGAATCTCAGGGAATTTCATAAAAGGGTTTAAGATAAAAGGATTTATTAATTAAAGATAATTAATTAATTTGAGAGTGATTTATCTTAAAAAAGAACGATTAAAGAATTGAATGAAAGTTTTATTTATGCATAAATATCGTTGCATGTATGGATGATCATGATCTAGACTGAGACTTTTGTATGTGAATGGTTTCTTTTAATTTATTTATTTAAATTAAATTTGTTGGCCTGCGAGCCATCTCCTCATTAATACGTAGGGTCTGCGCGCCCAAGGATTCTTTTATGTAAAAACCGCTTTTACCCCTCACCTGCGTGTGAGATAAATACATATGTAATGGATGGAGATCCCAAGCTAGTGGAGGCATCTCAAGTCAGGAGCCAAGGTGAAACCAATCCAAGGAGATACAAAGGTGGACTGGTGGAAAAATGTAAACACGGACCCAAAAGTTTCAAGGTATTTCTCCCCTAGGTATTAGGTTAGTTTATCAACCATTAGATAAACTAAAAAATAGAAAAATCTCATGATCATACCATTTATTTTATTTCTGTCAGTTGCATGGTTTATTTATTGTGGGTGTGTTGTCACGATCACACAATTAATTAATTAAACGAGCATGCAAGATGGAACTAAAATAAAACCGTCTTATACGTAAATATTATCTTAGACATGGTTAATCGCTTAAGTATATCCCACTTAATATTAAAAAGCATGTAATCAAAGATAATAAAATGGAAATTTACATATAAGGATAAAATCCCTCAAAAGAAATATTAAGTCGGTATAGCCTTCCATGATATTGGTTAGAATCGAACCATAGTTCAAATTGCTTGACCAACCCTAGTTGGGGTGATTTCAATTATTGGGGAATTCTAATTCAAGGTTTTGGGTTGACTTGACTTGGTTCGTATCAAGGGTTGACTGCCATAACAGTACTTGGTGGGACCAAGAGGCAAAGTTTGAGGAAATCCAAAATAAAAGGATTTCAGGATTGGGGAGTCCACTCAGCGGATCAAGGAGCTGTGAGTTAATGCAGTTGGAATTTGGAATGCCTACCTAAAACCCTTCAATTTGCTTGACCAAACCTAGTTGGGGTAATGCAAAGGTAAATATGGATCCTTTCCACTAGAATATTCAAGCAATAGAATATTCCGAAATCAATGGTGAGGGATATTGGATTTCGATAAAATAGTGGGAGACTAATAAGTATTAATTTATTTATTTGTATCAGTTTTGTAATAAAGTAATAAACCTTTTCTCATCTTAATTTTTAGAAATGACAAGAAAATGACTTCAAACATATCATTGTGAACCATACTCTAGAAGGAAAACCTTCTCACTGGCACCAATTTCCAAGAGTGGTAGAGGCGTTTACGCATCATCCTTCGCCACAAAAGGAAATTGTATGTGCTAGAAGAGCCTATTCCAGTTTAGCTTGGGAAAGAGGCCCGTGATGAGGAATTATCTCTCTATATAAAACACATGGATGATGCCACAAATGTCCAGTGTTTCATGCTATCGGCCATGTCCAATGAGCTCTTGAAGCAACATGAAAACATGGATGCGTATAGCATGATGTATCACCTTAAGGATCTCTACCAAGAGAAGGTGAGACAAGAGAGTTATGAGATCTCCAATGCTTTGTTTACAAATAATCTTGGAGAGTCTGTGCCAGTTGGGCCTCATGTAGTCAAGCTTATTGGCTACATTGAACGTCTGGACATCTTAGGGATTAAATTCCCGGATGAGTTGCGTATAGATCTCATCCTATCATCACTACCCAAGACCTTCTCTAGCTTCATTGTCAATTATAACATGATAGGAAATGAGAAGAGCCTATCAGAGCTTCTGACCTTGATTCGCTAGGTAGACAAGGACATGGGGCTTGACAAACCCGCAGTCCTTATGGTGAACAAGAAAATGAAGGACAAGGAAAAGGGGACAAAGACTTATACACGGTCTAAAGCCCCCAAGCATCGTCCCTCCAAGAAGGGGAAGATCCAGAGGTAGGGAAAGTAATGGGAGGCATTGTGTTTTGCGTGTGGCAAGAAGGGCCACTGGAAGAGGAACTGCACCCAGAAGCGTGGGTACGCTAAAGGTGCATTCATTATTGAGTGTAATCTTTCCATTTCTACACATTGGGTATTAGATACAGCTTTTGGGGCTCACATCTGTATTCAAATGCAAGAACCAAGTATATTTAGAAAAATTTCTAGAGGAGAGGTGGATCTTTGAGCTGCCAATGATGCAAGGTTGGCTGCGTTGGCTATTGGCAACTACTACCTCTCATTGCCGGCTGTCATGATTTTGGTTTTACATAACTGTTATTATGTGCCTAGTGTTACCAAGAACATAATTTCTGTATGTTGTTTGGATATGGATGGATTTATTTTCAAGTTTGGAAATAAGGGTTATCTCTTTTATAAGAACAACGTATGTTATGGTATGACACATTTAAATAATGGTTTGTATGTATTAAATTATGAAAACCAAGTGTTGGCAATCGATAACAAAACAAACTCACATGACTCTTACATCACCCAGTTGTGGCATCACCGTCTCGGTCATGTAAACTAGAAGCGCTTGACAAAGCTCTGCCAAGATGGCTATTTAGACTCTACTAAGGTAAAACCACTTGATAGATGTCACACTTGTTTACAAGGTAAAATGACCAAGTCGTCTTTTGGTGGACAGGGTGAAAGGGCCACTAAGCTTCTAGGATTGGTATACACAGATGTATGTGGACCATTTCCAGTAGAATCTAGAGGTGGATATTCTTACTTCATTAATTTTACTGATGATTTGAGTAGATACAAATTTGTCTACTTAATGAGGTATAAGTTAGAAGCCTTAGAAAAATTTAAGGAATTCAAGAATGATGTAGAGAATCAGCTTGGTAAGAAGATAAAGAAACTTCAATCGGATCGAGGTGGAGAATATCTGAACCAGGAGTTCATCGATCTTCTACGGGAGTTTGGGATTCTATCTTAGCTCACTCCTCCTTATACACCACAGTGGAATGGTGTTAGTGAAAGGAGGAACCACACCTCTTTGGACATGGTGAGGTCGATAATGAGTCATGTGGATCTTCCATTATCCTTATGGGGATATGCATTACAAACTGAAACATACACATTAAATCGAGTACCAACTAAGGTGAAAAATGGAATTCCCTCCGAGTTATGGAATGGAAAGAAACCCATTTTTTCAGATACACATGTATGGGGATACGAGGCGTTTGTTAAGACCTTCTCAGGAAACAAACTAGCACCCTGGGGCACGAAGTGTATCTTTATTGGATATCCTAAGGAAACAAAAGGATATTACCTATATAACCCTCAGGACAAGAAAGTGACTATCGCCAGGCAAGTCGTCTTTCTTGAGAGAGAGTACATCCTAAAAAAGGATAGTGGGAACAAGATTGACTTCGACGAAGTTGATGCCCAAGATACATAGGAGTTGGTATAGGAATAGGTTCCACAGGTCCCCATGGAAGAGGTTCCAGAAACACAAGTACTACATAGGAGCTCAAGAGAGGTAAGGGAACCAGAGAGATTTGGTTTCCTAGTCACTGAGGATGGTGAATCATTATTGTTAGACAATGATGAACCTCTCTCCTACAAGGAAGTAGTAGAAAGCTTAGAAGCTACAAGATGGCTAGAAGCTATGAATTCTGAGCTGGATTCCATGTATCAGAACCAAGTCTGGGTTCTGGTCGATGAGCCAGTTTATGTAAAGCCTATTGGATGCAAATGGGTATTCAAGAGAAAACTGGACATGGAAGGTCAAGTTAGCACCTATAAAGCAAGGCTAGTGGCTAATGGATTCAGACAGTGTCAAGGAATTGACTAAGATGAAACCTTCTCTCCGGTTTCTATGTTTAAATCCATAAGAATCATACTTTCCATAGCAGCTTACCATGACTACGAGATTTGGAAAATGGATGTCAAAACAACATTCCTTAATGGGAACCTTCAGGAAGATGTCTATATGACACAACCAGAAGGGTTTGTGACACCAGGTGAAGCCAAATGGGTTTTAAAGTTTCATAAATCCATTTATGGATTGAAGCAAGGATCCAGGTCATGGAACATTCGATTTGATGAAGCCATAACAGAATTTGGTTTCATTAAGAACATATGTGAGCCATGTGTTTATAAGCGGTTTAATGGGAATGTGATTGTTATCCTAGTAGTATATGTTGACGACATATTACTTATTGAAAACAATGTACCGGTCTTACAGTCAGTTAAGGACTGGTTGAACAAGTGCTTCTCCATGAAGGACTTAAGAGAAGAAGCCTACATTCTAGGGATCAAGATCATTTGTGATAGATCCAAGAGGCTGCTCGGACTAAGTCAGGGTACATACATTGACCAGATACTAAAGAGATATAGTATGGAACAATCCAAGAGGGGATTGGTTCCAGTGTCACATGGCCTACATCTTTCTAAGAAAATTTTTCCTCAGACACAACAAGATAAAGATAGAATGAGTAATATCCCATACACTTTGTCTATAGGATCCATCATGTATGCCATGTTATGTAGCAGGCTTGATGTTGCCTATGCTTTGAGCATGGTAGGAAGATATCAAGTAGATCCATGAGAACAAAATTGGAATAATGTTAAGACTATCCTTAAGTATCTGAGAAGAACTAAGGATATGTTCCTGGTGTATGGAGGAGACGAGGAACTTGTCATCAGAGGGTATGCTGATTCTGGTTTTTGGATAGATCAGATCGATTTGAAGTCGCAATCTGGATATGTTTTCTGTCTCAATGGAGGAGCTGTGAGCTGGAAGAGTTCAAAGTAGCCAGTTGTTGCTGATTATACAGCGGAGTCTGAATATATAGCGGCTTCTAATGTAGCCAAGGAAGCCATCTGGATTTGGAACTTTGTCCAGGAGCTTGATGTGGTGACTAGCAGTAAAGATCCCATTACATTGTATTGTGATAATACTACAGCAGTGACTCTTGAAAAAGAACCAAGGTCACATCAACGGAAAAAGCACATACTTCGGAAGTATCACCTCTTGAGGGATTTCTATCAGAGGGGTGAAGTTTCTATGAGTAGAGTGTCCACAGAAGAGAACATGGCGGACCCCTTGACTAAAGGCCTATCAAAGCAGAAGCATGAATATCATGTGAGAGCTAGCGGTTTAAAGGTTTTTAGTAGTTGGCTCTAGTCCAAGTGGGAGTCTATTGGAGTTGGTGGTCTAGAACCAACTACTTTTTACTTTATTCATTAATAAAAGCCTTATCACATCTTGATTGTTCTTCTACGTGACAATGCATGTGATAATGTCCTAAGGACAGCTGTTGCATTAAAGGGTCATAGCGGATCCCTGCTATGATGAGAACCCAGAAGTTCCATAACACTGTTCTTGAATATATGTTCTATGGCCGGATGATATTATTTGAGGGACACAAATAATACAGGTTATTAGGTGGGAGGACTCATAAAACATTGAGTCACATTCTCATGGTGTGTGCCCTTGGTAATATCCAGGAGGATATTATGAGAATGAGACCCGGCAGTAGGACATCCACATTTCATAGTGTCATTGGATGTTCCTATCTGCGGACATGTGTATTGGTCCTTAGAATTTAAGATTATTATTAATGGGTATTACAACTCGTGCACTTAGATGTATTGACAAAAACTGTGATGACACACTGTTCGCAACGAGGTAGGATACGTTGGGTGTGTTACGAGTAATACTGCATTAATAGATAATGCAAGAAAGGATTTGTACCTTCTGTTCCATAACGGAAGTAGATATCTCAGGCCCTTTGATGGAATTGATATAGCCTAAATGTCACGAACCAGGCCGGGTCGCCATTCGACCCGGCACCCGACCCGATCCGCGGCAAGGCCCGAAGGGCGTTCCCGATCCCCACAGGCTGGCACAAGTGCCCGGGTATCAAGAGTAACCTGTGGGAACGGTTTACCCGAAATGGTATAAACAAACACTAACAAGATAATAAAAATGAAACTTGGAATCGACAACCAAAGATACCATAAAACTGAAATCAAAATTTAATGGTTTATAACTAGAACCGATGTCCAAAAATAAACGAAAACAAAAGGGAATAAAACTATAACTCAAACCTCCAAGCGACAAGAGTGGTGTAGCATCTGTATGCCACAACACCAACCTGCATGAGAAGGCCACTAACAACTTAAACCACCAACACTGAGCACAAAGTCACAACCTGGAACACAGAAGAAACAAAAACTACATACAACCAAGGGTGTATGTAGGGTGTGAGCTAAAAGCCCAGTAGGATGCCACCGAGAAAAAGGTTCCATGCCACAACATCAAAAGATAATTAAAAGTGATATTGAAAATTATACTTTCAAAATGATTTTAAAGAAAACATTTACAGGCTAACTGCTAAAGAAAACACTAAAAAGGAACTCATTTCACAAACACGATATTTAAAGAGGAAGAGGAAGGTTCATTGTGGGCAAACACACACACACACACATACTCACACACACACACACACACACAAACAGGTGGTCCTCCATATGATGACAGAAGGCACCATGCCATCGATGGTAGAGCACTATAGGTAAATCCCCTAAGGATCATCTAGCTCGAGTGGGACCCTAGAACCTCGTGTCTCAGTGAAACGTGGCTTAGAAGGCCACGAACCTCAGAAAACGTGGCTTAGAAGTCCACGACCCTCAGAACACGTGGCTTAGATGGCCACGAACCTCAGATATCATATGTTTAGTTAGTGTTTCAATTGTCAATCCAGCTAAGTGAAACATGGATGATACCCATCCGGTTCACTAGCACACTAGTTCTAGTCCGCCCACCTTGATACCCAGGGTTTTCCCTTGTGCTCAAACAAATTTCACATTCACATAGTATATTTCTTTCTCATATTGCAGACCAAAAAAGATATTTCACACAAAAGTCACTATTTGTATACCCAAACAACCATTTCAAAAACTCATGCACACCAAAACCATTTTATCACATAGTTCAGACCACTTGAGTGACTTGATAAACTATTTAAACAATTTGAAGAACATTTCAAAATAGAACAATAAGAGTTTTCACGTGATACATGTCCAATGTCACATGTAAGAATACCAAAAAAAACTTATTGCACACATAATTTTGTCAAACAAAACTCCCGCCCTCCACATATAATTTAATAAGTGCAATTAACAATTTATAAAACCCTTAAAATTAAAAAGCAAAGGTTTGCACCAGAATGACGAACTCAATTTCATATACGAACGTCACTTTAAAACCAAGAGTGCAACTTATACAAACTAAAACACGTTTTCCCATTGTTCAAACAATTTTCAATTTAATTCCAAAGGTATGCAACACAACAAACACACCCAAAGTGACTCATTTTCATTGAAAATCTACATTTAATTACATAGACACCCCAAAGAACTTGAAAACACATTTCACACCTACCAAACCACCCTGAAAACCTTACCATCCATATTCCTCATCTCAAACGACACTTAATAAAACAATTGCTCAATTAGTAAAACATCACATATGCATACCACAAGACCTCACTTTAAAACACACAAATTTTAGATGCTAGAACCATTTGAAAATCAATTGCACATCCCAACCCTTCCAAAACATCATTCACACCCCTAAAACATACTCAAGGTTCATAATAAAAATTAACACGTCAAAATAGTTTAAATTCTTTTGAAAAACTCAATTTAATAAAATTCTTACCTCAAGCATTCTTGAAAACACAATTTTCACACCTTAAGCAACTGACTAAAACACGTCTGAAAATTTCAACAACACATCGCACATGAATTTTTTTTGCATTTACTTAAAAACAACTTAAATTCATCAATATGCATATCAAATAACGTCCAAAATGAAATTCACATCATGCAATTTATAATTAGAACACATTATAATTTAATTAAGGAGAAATTTAAATCATCTAAAGATGGTATGGCATGGAACCACCTACCTTGTCATCGCAGACTTCAAAACTGTGGTGCGCAATGACTGACACACCTCAATCGCAACTCAAACAAAACCAAATCGACCCTAAACAAACAATTGAACTAAACCATCAAGAATTAACCCATAAATTTATTGAATTCTTCAACCGCACCTAATGCACACCATAAGCAAACCAGAGGTGAACCGTAAATCATGAAATTGAACCAATACAAAATAAGATCAAACCCTAAAATCGGAACCTAAACCCGCTGGAAAAAGAAAACCCCAAAAAAACAATAGAAAAGTGTATACCATAGGGAGAGGGTGTCACAGCGCGACATGGCTCGACCAAGGGGAAAGTGGGGCATGGTGCTAGGGGGGCTGGCGGCTTGGGTTCGACGGAGGGGTGTGTGGCGCCGGAGCAGGCTGGACGCCGGACGAAGCAGGGGCGGCGGTTCGGCCTGTCGCCAGAGGAAGCAGGAGGGCCGGTGGAGTGTGGTGCATCGCTGGATGAAGGTCAGCCGAGGGAAGCAGGGGGGGCGATGGGGAGTCCGAGCTAGAAGCAGGGGGGGTTCGGTGGTAGGTCCGTCAGACGGTGTGGGCGAGGAGGGCTCATGCGGGGCGGTGCGAGCAGTCGGCCGGGAGGGAGTGCGGGGCGTCGAAGGCTACTAGTCCGACGGACGACGCAGATGGAGAAGGGAAGGGAGAGGAGTGAAATGGGAGGGAGGTGCGCTGGGGTTTTTCGCACAAGGGAGATCTGACGAGATTTGGGAGAAACAAAGGAGGGGGAAAAATGAAATAAAATAAATAAAAGAAAAGAAAACTGAATAAAAAATAAAAACAAACTCAAACCATTAATAATAACCATTTTAATAATATTCTAAATAACTTAATTAAAACATTAATAAAAAGAATAATAGTAACAATAAGAATCTTAATAATAATAATATTATTATTATTATTAGAACTCATAATTCATTTTTTTTCTTCAAATTTTATTTTTCACTAACTACCTTATTTATCTACTTAAATTATTTCTTTATCAAGGATCATTTTTATTTAATTAGTTGCACGCCAAGCAGGCGTGCAGAGAACTGAGCGAGGTCGCGTGGTGACCCAAGAAAGGTCGTGCAGTTTCGACAGCGGCAAGCTGGACGACGTAAAGGCCAAATAAAATAAGTGTGTTTCTAAAAAAAGGATTCAAAAATTTAAGTTGGGTTTCACCCAAACTCCCCGATAATAAGAAAAAAAAAAGATAAAATAATTAATGTAAAAGAGGCGGGTGTGACAATCCTCCCCACCATAAAGCTTTCCGTCCCCGGAAAGCCACAACCAGAGTCGAACCCCAAAACAAAAAAACCACACTCCCTTAAGGTTCAAAGGGAATCCCCACGAACATCAAGCAAAGAGAGGCAAAGAAAAATCGTGCTCAGAGAGAGTGACTCAAAGACAACATCAAGAAATGCATTAAAAGACTTTCGGATATGTGTCGCCCGCCCCAAAGAGCTGAAAAACCTCAAGTTGATTGTTTAAGAAGATGAGCCCTCGCACCCACAGAAATCAACTTTACAAGTCGAAATTTCCTCAAGCACTATTAAACGAAAACCACACCATTTGGCTATAAAGAAAAACAAGGTCACACCACGTCCACAAAACACTCTTTTCACTTATTACCAACCTATCTTTAGAAACAAAACCAAAAAGGTTAACGTGGGGAAGTCCGAGGGGCTCCCCACCATTAAGAACCTACTAACTCCCAGGACGGGACTGGAAAACCGATACGGGGAGGTTCGAGTGGAATCCCCACCATTAAAGAAAAGACAACACCGATTTATTCTAGAGACCTTTGTGCGAGACCCATCGTGGGTCTCTCCACCACTAGAACTAACAGAGTATATAGAACTTTGAAAAAAAATCTCGATGGTGACCAAACACCCAACCACAAGGGACGGGGAGGGAGGGGCCCGACCACTAGGCGTCAAAACCATGGCCGGCCACAACCAACATCTCAAAATTTCCTGTATGAACACCATTCAGATTTGATACTGAGTTACCCAACAGACTCTCATAAGTACCACTAAAGCGACTCCATCCAGTGGAACACAACCCCCAAGTCTTTAAGGCACGAGACGAACACGCCTCCACGTAGACACAAAAACCATACGCAACCAGATGACTCATTCGGAGTAGAACAATCGTAGGAACAATTTAAACCGCCTCTACTTTTAACATTGATGACAGAAATAAAGTTGGGGTCCCATAAACTCCCGGGGTTCCTGACCACGCGCCAGCTTCACTTCGAGGCCTATGGCTGGAGCCTTGATATTTGAAGCATCTCCTGCCTCGCAGTCAGGTATTGAGGACTCCCGTGCGAAGGTTCTCTTTTTGGTGTCACACGCAACCTCACTGAAACTGAGACAACACTAGAAACACAACACATTACAACATCTCACTGATCATACAGGGAACATTTACCATCACAAGGGCTGAAATGGTGCATGCGCATCACCCTTTGTCACACTGAACGAGAACATGACATCACAAATTGTCAGTGAGCATGATCGTTGTTGTTGAGAGGAACATTACACTGAGAAAGACTTTAAACCGCGTCTTGAACAACACGTGGTTCCTGCAGACAAACATAGAAGCCTCATACGACTGGGTCTTCCAAACTAGTAGCCTAACACGAACCCTTCCTTAAACGAAACAAACCAAAGACCACAGGTCATTTCGAACGATAGAACGCACTAACAACTTAGGGTTGCTTCCACCTTTTTCGCACTGAAGTCTCCTTTACCGTTTCCAAACCACCGTTGACTATCAAAGGGACCTCACACTACAAGACATCACCGAACATGACCCTTGCAGCTGATGTAAGTACTACAAAGCCCTTCAAGACACTGGTCAACACTGAAAATTCTGAACCGCCTTCACCCTTCCCCATTGGATTTCCTTTCACTGTTTCCAGGGAAAACCTTCAAATGCAATGACGTCAAATTTCATCTCCGACGACTCAGACAACTTAAAGAAACCAAAACTCTATTCAACTCCCCTCGTATCTGTCGTCCCACTACGAGAGGATCCACTTAGTTGTAAAAAGGAGAGGTGGGTTCAATTCTAGAATTCAAGAGGAGATTCCTCTGATCATCTGGAGGGTCAACCAACGGTGAATTGCCCATGGCCACACTTTAATCACATGTCAACACTTTATGGGGGCATACACTAGTTGAGAAAGAAAACCATGAACCCAACTAAACTAGTTCAGTGGTCAAGACATACTAGAAGCGCACACTAAACGTGCGGGGAAACCACAAAAAGGGATTCCCGAAGAACATTCAAAATAATTCACTAACTACACGAAAACATACCAACTTACAAATAAGATTGAAAATTCAAGACACAAATCATTCAAAAGGATTATCGGATCGAAACGCCTCACATCCAACCTTTCCAAAACACAAGGACACGCCACACAAACACAGTTTACTAAAACACCAAATTTTCCTTTTTCCTTTAACAAAACATTTTGAAAATAAGCAAACCTGGTGGATTGCACCAACACCAATGGTGTCCCATGAGCCTCGCACATGAATGTTCTCGTGCCGCACTGGCACCCACCTCATATCCATCCAAGCACTCATCCACTCGTGCCATTAACCATTTTTTCCCATATAAACTCATGCATGTGGTTTCCCACGAGAACACCAAGGGTCAAAAAACAAACCATTCCATTTTTTTTTCAAAACCAAAACATCCAACCCACACCTTTCAAACCTCATACCTCATTTTCTTTTTAAAGCGCTTCATTTAAAATTAATTTTCCAAGTCCAAAACATTTTTACTTAAAAACCAAATTCTCACGAATCCAAAACAAAGAGACGAGAAATGACACAAGAGAAAACTTGTGTCACAGGGTGACTGGAACATATGGTTGGCGGCCATACGCCAGTCATGCCACTGCCACTGAGGGTATTCTAGGATAGCGTCCCCGACTCCACATGGATTTCCAGACCCTGCGAGCTCACTAGGACCACTGACCTTACCCCTTTTTCATTTCCCATGGACAAGATTAACTGCAATGACCAAAAACAAAGACAAACCTCAACACACTTTGGTTACTCGAGTCCCGCCACAAGGTGTGCTGGCCAGGCACATTGCTCGTAGCTAGAACGCCGAGTTTCGATAACCTTAATTTTGGTCCACTCTGACTCTATCTCAAAAGAGAACGACCCAAGAGAGCAAACCCTGCTCCTCTGATACCATTTTTTCACGAACCAGGCCAGGTCACCATCCGACCCGGCACCCGACCCGGTCCGCAGCATGGCCCGAAGGGTGTTCCCGATCCCCACGGTCTGGCACAAGTGCCCGGGTATCAAGAGTAACCTGTGGGAACGGTTTACCCGAAATGCTATAAACAAACACTAACAAGAAAATAAAAATTAAACTTGGAATCGACAACCAAAGAGACCATAAAACTGAAATCAAAATTTAAAGGTTTACAACTAGAATCAATGTCCAAAAATAAACGACAACAAAAGGGACTAAAACTATAACTCAAACCTCCAAGCGACAAGAGCGGTGTAGCAACCACACGCCACAAAACCAACTTGCATGAGAAGGCCACTAACAACTCAAACCACCAACACTGAGCAAAAAGTCACAACCTGGAACACAGAAGAAACATAAACTACATACACCCAAGGGTGTATATAGGGTGTGAGCTAAAAGACCAGTAGGATGCCACTGAGAAAAAGGTTCCATGCCACAACATCAAAAGAAAATTCAAAGTTCTATTCAAAATTATACTTTCAAAATGATTTTAAACAAAACATTTACAGACTAACTGCTAAATAAAACACTAAAAAGGATCTCATTTCACAAACATGATTTTTAAAGAGGAAGAGGAGGGTTCATTGTGGGCACACACACACACACATACTCTCTCTCTCTCACACACACACACAGGTGGTCCTCCATATGCCGACAGAAGGCACCACACCATCAATGGTAGAGAACTATAGGTAAATCCCCTAAGGATCATCTAGATCGAGTGGGACCCTAGAACCTCGTGTCTCGGTGAAACGTGGCTTAGAAGGCCACGACCCTCAGAAAACGTAGCTTAGAAGGACACGACCCTCAGAACACGTGGCTTAGAAGGCCACGACCCTCAAATATCATATGTTTAGTTAGTGTTGCAATCATCAATCCAACTAAGTGAAATAGGGACGATACCCATCCGGTTCACTAGAACACTAGTTCTAGTCCGCCCACCTAGATACCCAGGGTTTTCCCTTGTGCTCAATCAAATTTCACATTCACATAGTATATTTATTTCTCATATCACAAACCAAACACGATATTGCACACAAAAGTCACTATTTGTATACCCAAACAAACATTTCAAAAACTCACGCACACCAAAGCCATTTTATCACATAGTTTAGACCACTTGCATGACTTGATAAACTAGTTAAACAATTTGAAGAACATTTCAAAATAGAACAATAAGAGTTTGCATGTGAGACATGTACAATGTCACATGTAAGAATACCCAAAAAAAACTTAATGCACACATAATTCTGTCAAACACAACTCCCACGCTCCACATATAATTTAATAAGTTCAATTAACAATTTATAAAACCCTTAAAATTAGAAAGCAAAGGTTTGCACCAGAACGACGAACTCGATTTCATATACGAATGTCACTTTAAAAGCAAGAGTGCAACTTATACAAACTAAAAAACGTTTTCCCATTGTTCAAACAATTTTAAATTTAATTCCAAAGGTACGCAACAGAGCAAACACACCCAAAGTGACTCATTTTCATTGAAAATCTACATTTAATTACATAGACACCCCAAAGAACTTGAAAACACATTTCGTACCTACCAAACCACCCTGAAAACCTTACCAACCATATTACGCATCTCAAACAACACTTAATTAAACAATTGCTCAATTAGTAAAACATCACATATGCATACTACAAGACCTCACTTTAAAACACACAAATTTTAGATGCTAGGAACATTTGAAAATCAATTTCACATCCCAACCCTTCTAAAACATCATTCGCACCCCTAAAACATACTCAAGGTTCATAATAAAAATTAACACGTCAAAATAGTTTACATTATTTTGAAAAACTCAATTTAATAAAATTTGTACCTCAAGCGTTCTTGAAAACACAATTTTCACACCTTAAGCAACTAACTAAAACACATCTGAAAATTTCAACAACACATCGCACATGAAAAACTTTGGCATTTACTTAAAAAAAATTAAATTCATCAATATTCATATCAAAGCACGTCCAAAATGAAATTCGCATCATGCAATTTATAATTAGAACACATTATAATTTAATTAAGGAGCAATTTAAATCATCTAAAGATGGTATGACATGGAACCACCTACCTTGTCATCGTAGACTTCAAAAATGTGGTGCGCAATGACCGCCGCACCTCAACCGCAACTCAAACAAAACCAAATCGACCCTAAACAAACAATTGAACTAAAACATCAAGAATTAACCTAGAAATTTATTGAATTCTTCAACTGCACCTAATGCGCACCATAAGCAAACTAGAGGTGAACCATAAATCATGAAATTGAACCAATACAAAATAAGATCAAACCCTAAAATCAGAACCTAAACCCGCTGGAAAAAGAAAACCCCAAAAAAACAAGAGAAAAGGGTATACCATAGGGAGAGGGTGTCACGGCGCAGCAAGGCTCAGCCAAGGGGAAAGCGGGGAACGACGCTAGGGGGGATGGCGGCTTGGATTCGACGGAGGGGTGTGTGGCGCCGGAGCAGGCTGGACGCCGGACGGAGTAGGGGCAACGGTTCGGCCCGTCGCCGGAGGAAGCAGGAGGGCCGGTGGAGTGTGGTGCGTCGCCAGATGAAGGTTGGCCGAGGGAAGTAGGGGGGGTGATGGGGAGTCCAGGCTAGAAGCAAGGGGGTTCGGTGGTCGGTTCGTCAGACGGTGCGGGCGAGGAGGGCTCATGCGGGGCGGTGCGAGCAGTCGGCCGGGAGGGAGTGCGGGGCGTCAAAGGCTGCTAGTCCGGCGGACGACGCGGATGGAGAAGGGCAGGGAGAGGAGTGAAATGGGAGGGAGGTGCACTAGGGTTTTTCACACAAGGGAGATCCAACGGGATTTGGGAGAAACAAAGGAGGGGGAAAAAGGAAATAAAAGAAATAAAAGAAAAGAAAACTAAATAAAAACTAAAAACAAACTCAAACCATTAATAATAACCGTTTAGTAATATTCTAAATAACTTAATTAAAACATTAATAAAAAGAATAATAGTAACAATAATAATCTTAATATTATTATTATTATTATTATTATTATTATTATTATTATTAGAACTCATAATTCATTTTTTTTCTTCCAATTTTATTTTGCGCTAACTACCTGATTTATCTACTTAAATTATTTCTTTATCAAGGATCATTTTTATTTAATTAGTTGCACGCCAAGAAGGCATGCGTAGTACTGAGCGAGGTCACGGGGTGACCCAAGAAAGGTCGTGCGGTTTCGACACCGGCAAGCTGGATGACGTAAAGGCCAAAAAAAATAAGTGTGTTTCTAAAAAAAGGATTCAAAAATTTAAGTCGGGTTTCACCCAAACTCCCCGATACTAAGAAAAAAAAGATAAAATAATTAATGTAAAAGAGATGGGTGTGACACTAAATAAATCCATGGCCTTGGTAAGGTATGGGTGAGTTCAATTCTGGGAAGTCAAAGAAAGAATAATCGAGCACATGGGTTGATGGCACTAGCATGCAACCCGCTTGATTAGAGATATCAAGACAAATGAATTATATTACACGGTAAGAGTTCGTAGGAGGTGACACATCATTGCGGCATTAACTTCTTTCTCTATGGGTGCCTTGGCGTGTTGCTAGACGCTAACCTTGGACTTTAGGCAGGTTCCACCTAATTCCACTGAGAAAGAGGCCTAGAGGGTCACACACTAAGTGTGTCCATGTATCTGAGTTAAATATTAATTTAACAAGTAAATAAATATTATTACCGACTATGGTTTAATAATTATTTAATGATGCTTGATCGCATTTATTTCGACACAAGTTATTCGAGAGAATATATTGTGGGAAAAATAATATATTTATTAGCAAGTAATGTAGTTACATTTATTTAAGAAATAAATAGCCATTACTCAAGGTCTAATAAATGTGGTGGAGAAAAATGGAAAATAAAAGTACACGCTGTTTATATTAAATATACACGTCGTGTAGTTTTATGGAAAACAGGTACATGTTGTGTATGAATTATTACAGGCCGTGTAGTTTTCCAGTCATGATTTTGAGGATATAATATTTTTTTTATTAAATGATATTAATTATAATCATCGTGGTTGCATGTCAAGGAATTAATAATTCGACATGGGGTTTCAATAAGAGTTAATGAAATAAATAAAATGCGTAACACGTTTATTTAATGTCATAAATCTATTAACCTCAAACCCGATTATAAATATCCTCACAACCCCAACACTTTTCTTGAGCCATTGTTGTGCACAACAGATTTGGAAATACTCTAAATCCAAGAGAGAATTCCCTTTCCACCAAGAACGCCCTCAAGTTACGAGAGCGAGATCCTCCACCGGATCAAGGCGGTCGAAGGCGGACATCGCAAGCAAAGGTTCTTCCGCGCTAGCACCCGAAGATCCCTTCGGCGACGTCTAGAGATACGTGGAGAACGTGTGGATCATCGCTAGAGGAATTCTATACTTGGATTCTATAATGAAACCACAGATCACATGATCGTGATCGGAGACATCGATGAAGAAAGAATTCCACCGAGGTAATTCTTGTGAATTAATTAAATTAATTATAACCAACATATGATGATCCTATCTCAATGGTTCTGGGACTCTTCTTTTATTTTTCATTCTTCGTTCCATTCCGAAGATCCAGAGTTTTATATCATGACGGATCTTGGATTGAACATTGTTTAACGCTAAAATTAAAGTTGGGTTAACCCACCAACGCGCTTCCGCTACGCCCAGAACCCACAGGTTTTGCTATGATTTTTCTTGTTTTCCTTTATTTAAACACTTTATTTTCCATAATGCTTAAGAACATATTTTATAAAATGAAATTATTTCATCTCTTTCCAAAATAATCCTTGTTTATTTATCTTATAATGTCTAGTCATGGATACTTTTGGTTTTAGACTATTGGGAAAGTGATATAAAACTCTAAATACACCCTTAGGTGTATATAAACCTTATTCTGTCTGACACAAGTAAAGGCATGGCCTTTCATGGAGGTAATTCTAGTTTCTATTTTTAGCTGTTCCTCTCTTGGTGGGTGTTGGTGGTGGTGTCATGATGGTGTCAAACCACATGTCACATGGTGTTTTTTTCATCTAGTTGATCTGTTTACCCTTTTTAGTTGTTTTTTTATCTATTTATAAATTAAAAATTCTTAAATCTTATTTGAAATTGTGATCTTTTTGGTTAGCATGTTATGGATATTAGTTATGATGATATGTGAATTTTTTATTGATATTAGTTATCCTTATCTTGGGAGAAACCATTCCCAAGGGAGTTATATGATTTCCAGACACTACTTTCCAACCTTTGTGGATTGAGAATTCCCTTTGGAACTTGTTATGGGCCAAATGGGATGTCAATTTGGATGACAGACTAGGTTGTTTCTTGGAAAAAATAATTTAAAAGATCACCAAAACATTTCTTGAGGAAAATACCATTTTCATTTTGAAATCACTTATTTAAAATATAAAAATTTATAAAATATTATGAAATAAATTTTATTTGGAAATAACCATTGAAACTTTCATAGTATTCTTCAATTAAAAGATTAGTCATTATAATATCAAATGTTTCCTATGTGGTGTATGTTAAAACAAATATTTCATTCACACCTTTAGAAGAAAAGCGTCTCATTCAAAAGAAGACAAGAATATTGCTTTTTTTTTATGGAAAGTTAACCATGGGTAATAATTACTTTAGTAAATAATTATAGAATAGTAAACATGTTATTAAAAACATGTTAAAGAAAATATGGATATGGAAGAAAAATATTCCCGATAAAATTGAAAAACAAAGTCAGTTTTCCTTAAAAATATTATTTTTGACTTTTGAGTACTTAGATAGAGGAAAATGAAATGAAAAATTGTAATTTATAGAAAAACAAAGGAGAAAAAAATAGACTAGGTTTAAGATAGAAATATCAAATAATTACCCCAATATAAACTTAAATGTAAACAATCTTGAATAAGGTTGAGATTGTAAAATAAACCCTTAACTCATGTCCAACTTTCTTCGTAAGTTATTTCAACCTCATGTATAATAAATTTAAATTTATTATAATAATATAATAGAACTATATAAATACTTATAATATCATATATATTCCAATTATGACATTTTAATACCCTTTTATTCATAATTCCTTATTTAAATCGTCATTTCTGAGTGTTAACTATTTTCTTTTTTATTTAAGTTTCAATTTGGTGGTTTTATCCCTTGGATATTGATCATGGTTATATAATCTCTAGAATTTTAACCTTGATATAAATATCATAAATATTCATTAAATAAATATTTTTAATAATTGTTTAAATGTGGACAAGAAAAATGGTTCATATCGCTTCATGTAGGTGGTAGTCCACACATATGCATAAGCCACATTATCATTTTTCAATGGGTGAAAGGGTAAGAAGGTAAATAATATATTATATCAAAAAAATGATAGTTATGTAATAAATATAAAATATAAACATTATATCTATCATAATAACTATACATGAATGGTGGCGATGGATAAAAAAATACATAGCTTTGCGAGACGGTAGTTCGCACGTACACATGAATGATGATTTTGATTCCCATTTGATGAAGAAGAATATGAATGAAGGTTGAACCATTAACATAGTAAAATATAATTATATGTGTTATATTTATGTTATTATTTCATCATGGTTAGAAAATAATTTAAGGAGTTATAAGAATAAATAAAATGAAAACACTCTGTTGAGAGAAATGCATCTTCTTTGGACAATCTCCTTTAGCTTACATCTTAAACCTTATAAGGTTGGTATTTTTTACCAAAATAAGAGATAAATATCCTGAGGAGGGATGTTAAAAAGTTATTTGTGGTGGTATTGGATGATATATAATTCTTATTTAGTGTTAGGAAAATAGGATAGGTTTATTCCTTTCATATGGGAGGGATAGGACACACATGAATTTTTTTAAAAGATTAAAATATATTAATGTCTTAATCAAGACATGTGGCTCTAATTTTTAAAATGGATGAAGGTATAAAATCAAAATATATACACCAATAGTATTTATAAATTTTTTAAGTAATTTTAACCATTAAATTTATATTTTCACCACCTCTTTAATCCATTTTAACCTTTTTCGTAATATTGAATATTTACCTTGGTTACTATTTATAATGAAAAAATGAAACTGGGTAAATTACCAATTTTTGAAACTCAAATTAAAATTATTGATAAAATTTAATTAAATTAAATTTCTATATGTGTTTGATTTAAAATTTAAAAACAATCCCATAAAATGTGATGAAAAATAAATTTTAGAAAAATGCATTTTCAAACCCAAAAATGAACTTATACAAAAATCAAGTATAATGATGATTAATATGTGATTAATTATAATATATTTAATTAAATGATTCGTACATTAATTTATGATCAAATCAAAAACATAATGATATTTTAATTTACTTTATTTAATGAAAAAATGATAGCTTTACAAAAATTGTTATTTTACACTCTTAACATAAAAATAACCTTTTTTCAGAAAAATAACAAAAATTCACCCCAATATAATATTGAAATGATAGTTTTAAAAATGATATTAAGTTACTAAAATAAAATTTATAAAATTTATAATTTATATTTTAATCATATTCTTGACTAAAGTTATGTGCATTGTGCTATTGTTTTTCTAGTAAGAAAAGCTTACTATAATTGAAGCTCAGGTATTACATTTTATCCTCCTTAAATAATTTTATCCAAAAAAATTCCATAATTTAACATCATGAATAGATTTGGTTAGATATTCATAATAACTTTTTTATGTTCCCACACCACCTCTTCTATATTATGATTTTTCTAAAGTACCTTTACCAGTTGAGTTGTTTGATTCCGCAACACTTGTTTTCTAGTGTCTAGAATCTGGATAGGATCTTTAAAATAAGATAAATTATTTTCCAATTATATTTATTTAGATGTTAGAACAAAAATTGGATCTATAATGTGTTTCCTCAAGGAATATCAGAGAGGATAGGTGGAATTTCTAAAGTGTAAACCATGAATCTAATTCTTTCCATCATTTTAAAAGACCCTATGTACGTAAGAATTAGTTTCCCTTTGTTACCGAAACTTAAAATTAATTTTTATAGAGATAAATTCAAAAACATGATCTTACACTTTAAATTCTAAATTATTACTTTGGTTATTATCATGAATTCTTTGTGTGCATTAAACTACCTTAATATGATTCTAAATAGTCTTCAATTTTACTATTTTATCCTAAAAAAGATTTGGGCCTATAATATTCCTTTCACAAAATTTTTCCAAATTTTTTTTGAGTATGAATACTCATTCCATATAATGCTTCATATGGTGAAATTTTAATTCTTGGATGGAATACACTGTTAAATAAAAATTCCACCGAATATAAATACTGATCCCGCATACTTTGAAAGCTGATCACAACCTCAACATATTTTCTAATATTTCAATGGTCATTTCAGACCATATATTAGTTTAAGGATGATAGGAAGTGCTCAAACATAGCTCGGTGTCAAGATCCTTGTAAATACCCATCCATAATTTTGATGTAAACCATATATCATGATTAGATACAATTGAAATATGTGTATCATGAAATCTCACAAATTTATTAATATAGATCCATGAAAGGTGCTTAAGACGTAGAAATTACCTTATAGAAAGGAAAATGTGTGAGCTTAGTAAGGAGATCAATAACAACCCATATAAAATTATTATTTATAGGAGTCTTTTGAAATCTAGTGACAAAATCTATAGTAATATCATTCCATTTCAACACATGAATAGTTAGATATTGCATGACTCCTTTGAGATGTTGTCTCCCATACTTTACCTATTTAAAAACCAAGAATATTGATACATAGTTTATAATTTTACATTTCATATTATCCTATAAAAAATTTTCCTTTAAATTATGACACATTTTGATGTTTGTAGAGTGTATAGATAAATTAAAGTAATGAGCATCATCTATTAATTTTATCTTCAGTTCAAGTATGTATGGAACAAAACACATATTTCCAAATTTCATCACACCATCTTCATAAAAAAATCATCTAGTTTTCCATCATTAAAAAATTTAACTTTCTTTTAAAAAATCTTATCATTGAGCTATGAAATTTTTACCTTTTTCAATAAGGATTTTTGATAGTTATTTGGTAAAGGGGAGAGGTTTCCCCTTCCCAACTAATTCCCATCTCTAACTTTACTAAGTTCCTTAATAAATAATCCTTGTCAATACTGATTATAGTTAAAACTAAATGACCTTTAAAACTCAATGCATTAACTACCTTATTAGGCTTTATAGGGTGGTAGTGTATTGAGAAATCATAATCCTTGAGTATCACTAGCCATATATATTGCTTCTTATTGATATAATTATATGAAAATATTTATTTCAAGTTCTTGTGATCCATATGTATCTCAAAATTTTCACCATATAGATAATTCATCCATATCTTCAAGGAAAAAAATATGGCTACCAACTCAGGATCATGAATTAAATAGTTTTTTCATGGATATTTAACTACCTTAATATATAGGTAACAACTTTATCATTCTGAATAAATAAAAATCCAAGTCCTTTATATGACGTTTCAATATATATCAATAATACATTCCCTCCTAATGGTAATGTAAACAATTATTAATTGATAAATATACTCATTAATTATTAAAAAAATTATTTACATTCCTCCAATGATAAGAACTTAATCCCTCTACATGTCAAGTTTGTTAATAGGTTTTCTAATCGGGTAAAATTTTAAACAAATAACTGATACTAACCTATTAATCCAAGGAAACTATGAAACTTAGTTATTTTTTCTAGTGTAGTCTATTCTTTGACAACCTTTTTATTTGAAGGATTAATTGATATTATACCCTTATAGAAAATATTGCCAATAAATGGAACTTCCTGAAGCCCTAATTCAAACTTTCTTAAATTTTCTATATAAAAAATTTTCTCTAAGAGTCTCAAGAATGATTTTTAAATTAATCTTATGCACTTCATAAATTTTGGAGTATACCAAGATATCATTAGTAAATACCACAATGAAATTATCAAGATATTACTTAAACAATCTATTCATCAGATCCTTAAAAACTAAGGGTACATTACTCAATCCAAAGGGAATTAGTATAAATTAGTAATTTCCATGCATCATATAAAATTCTAACTTAGGAATATCTTCCATCCTTACTCACAATTTATGATACCCATAATGAAGATAAATATTTGAAAAATATTGAGTTTCTTGAATTTTTTCAAATAAGTCATCAATAAGATGTAGAAGATATATATTCTTCAGGGTAATGGAATTGATATCCCTATAATCAATTCAAAACCTCATATTACCATACTTATTATTTAAAAATATAACATGATCTCTCCAAGTAGAAACACTTGGGTATATGAATCCCTTATCCCACAACTCCTTTAGTTGTTTCTTAAACCCTAATAGATCCATTATGTTGATTCTTTAGAAAGTACTTGATATAGTTTTCACATCAGGCATGAGATCAATTAAAAAGTCAAATTTATGCTTAGCTAGATGTCTTGTTAGTTCTTTAAGAACCAAATCAATATATTCTTTCAAATAAGAACATATTTTATCCTTGGGTTACCTTTAACATCAATAAGTTGCGTATACTCTTCTTATCTTAAAATTTCATTAAGTAGAGCTACTAGGGTGGAGCAAGACAAGATTTAGATGATGAAGTCTATATTATAAAAATAAGTAATTGAACATCTTCATCAAAAATCATGATCTCCTTATCCCAATAATAGATTTTTTTCATTATACATTAAAATCCAATCTATAACAAGGATTATATCAATTTCTACCATATGTATAACAATAATGTTTTTGAATGGGGTGTGTCCATACATCATAATGGGGATTTAATAAAATATATTTGTTGCAATAATATTTTCTCATGGTGTATTGATTGATAACTCCATTATTATTATGATAGTGGAATATTTAATTATCTTGGGAAATATGAAATATATAAAAGAGTGCAAGGATCTGGGACCGAATAAAGAAATAGTTAACTTTGAAGTTATGATCAAAGTACCTACCAACACATTTCTAGGAACTTAAACTTTGGATATAGTAATTTCATTATATTATCCTTCCTTCCATGGCCTCTTCAATGGAAAGTTCCATTGATGTTTGGATCATTGGTTGGAATAGTAACCCATCTCATTATAGTTAAAGAACTTTAATTTTATGGATTCTACCATACCCTTTCATTTGTGAGCATGATAACCTTTATCTACAAACATATAGTAAAATATTATTCTTCTCATGTATGTACCAGGGTTTTTTTCCCACAAGTATCACATGCTTTAAATTCCATCATTATATTTTTACCCTTATCATTTTTTTTCTTCCCATGGTGCTCGACCATCATTTTCTTCTCTTTACTTCCTATGAAGTCATAACACATGTACAATTATTTCTCTATCTTGATATCAAATGATACTATATACTCATATGAAGATAATGTTTGAGATATTATTTAAATTTAAAGGATTTTATTTATCCCATAAAATAAATGACTAATCTTACTATTTAGATCACACACATAGTCTACAAAATTCCTTCATAACATTGTAAAGTTAGCTCTATACTTAGAAACATTTTCGTATTCCTTTTATCTTAGACTCTGGAATTATCTTTCCATATCCTCTCATTGTTTGTGAGGAAAATATTTTACAAATAAAAGTACCTTAAAATCATTCCAATATATGCTCTCTATTTTATATAGATAATTAGTGTCCTGAGTCAATAACCACCATTGATCTATATCTCTTTTGAGATGACAAAATTCCAGGACAACCTTCCCTATTTCATTAATTCCCAAAGAAAGATATATTTTTCTAAGGAACTTATCCATTGATCATATACTAATGGATTTGAGGTTAAATTTAGTGATAGAGGATATTGTATCATTAAATAGTCTAACATTGTTACACTATGTTGTGGATTAACTGGATGCTCCATACGGGCAAGGTCATTAGTCATAACCCGAGTTTGCTATCCCAATATAGTTATAATTTGTTTACCTCCAGATCTATATCCAACTCTAGCTTCATTTTCCTTCCCTAAAGGGAAATACCTACACATATTACATTCATTGATACACTTTTCATTCCTTATACTAGTCACCATTTCTAAACAATGGAATATACTTGATTAGATCATAACATTATAAATCATAATGTATAATTTTGAAATTATTGGAACACCTAGCATAAATTAAAAATTTATACATAGATAATATAATAATCATAAGATTAATATAATTTATAATATCTCTAAACCATAAAAAACTTTAAAATATTTCATAATGGTTTTTAAATAGAATATGAATCAACCAAGGCATATCTCATGGGAGTGTCTAGCCAGGTGTGCTATCTTAATCCACACATTAATGAAAATCAAGTTAATACCAAATACAACCCTTTCAGAGTTAATATCCATAGGTTCATCTGTACCATAACCAAATTCAATTTACAATATCTTGATATGTTTGTATTTTTTATGAAACCACACATTATATTCCTTAACAAAACATCATGATAATATCTTATACTTAGAATTATCCCTAGAGTATTCTATAGGATTAAGTTATCTAATCAATGTTTTCCTAAATCTAGTTCCAAAGGATTATACTAAAATTTATCTAATACAAACTATAATAACCCTAAAACTAGTCTCTTAGATCTTATGGTTGCTTTACTATATTGATAATTGATATAAGTAATCACATCCCAAGGGATCAAATAGTTTAGTAGTCTTGGAAAACTAGATAATGCTTGAATCTCAAATTACATTTTAAAACATAAAATAAAACATAGTAATTTATTTTATAACATTATTATTACTTATATAATATAATTGTATCTGACTCATAGTATATTTACTAGAATACTTGGTAAAGGAAACAAAATAAAAGGTGGAGATCAATTTCTTAGTAAAATAATGCAAACAATAGATTCCATCATATAATAAAAAAGGAATAAATAATATAATAGGAATAAATGATGATTAAATAATTCCATATAAATAATCAAATAATATTTAAACTTATCTTTAGATAACATAAATATTTGAATAATCACATGAACATCAATAAATTATTTCATAATATTGGAATTCAAAATTCCATACATCTTAATATTACTATCGAGTCCTCATTCCAATAAATCATACTTAAATGGATAAGGAATATGCCAAATACCCATATTGTTTTATCTCATGATAACCAATGATTCATCAAGGATATATTTAATTTTGAGCTCTACCTATCACTTAATAAGTCTAATGTATTCATTTTATGAATAAAAAATATAACTTAATCAATATTAATTAATAAAAATTAACTATCTGTATTGAAAGAAATAACATACAAAATATCAATACTTTCCCCAATAAAAATGATCAGAATCCATATAAAGAAATATTTTGGATGATATCATTATTTTATATCCTAATTAAATAATAATATTTATTAAAAGATGTTAAAATATATGAAAATACTTTTAAAAGATTACTATAACATTTCTTGAGGAAAATACCCATTTCATTTTGATATCACTTATTTAAAATTGAAAAATTTAAAAAATATTGGGAAAAATATTTTATTTGGTAAGAAACATGGAAAATATTAAAGTAATTTTTCACATAAAGTGTATTCATGATGATGGTAAAATCTATTCATGTGGTGTACATTAAAACAAATATTCCATTCACACATTGAGTAAAAATTGCCTCATTTATAAAACTACAAGAAGACCCCTCTTAATTGTTTTAATAGAAATTAAAAATTTGGTAAAAAATATTTTAATAAATAATTGGAGAATATTAAAGTCATTATTGAACAAATTTTAAAGAAAATATGGAAATATAAGAAAAATATTTCCAATCGAATAAAAAAAATCAATTTTCTTTAAAAACATTCATTCAAAATTTTGAGTACTTAAAGAGAGGAGAGTGAAAGGAAAACTTTTTTATTTATATAAATAATAATTGGAGAATAAAATATATTGGTTTTAATATAGAAATATCATGTAATTACCCTACGAAAAACATAAATATAAACAATTCTAGATAAATATATGATTGTGAAATAAACCCTTACCTCATGTCTGACTTGCTTCGTAAGTGATTTTAACATATTAAATAATAAATTTACATTTATTAGAATTATATAATATAACCATATAAATATTTATAATATCATATATGATCCAATTATAATATTTAAACCCCATTTTATTAATAATTATTTAATAAAACTATCATTTCCAAGTGTTAACTATTTCATTTTTCATGTAAGTTTTGGTTCAGTAGTTTGGTCCCCACAACATTCTCATAGTTTAATAATATAATTTTTTTTAATCATGATATAAATATCTTATATATTAATTATATATATATTTATAATCATTATTTAATGTTAAACATGAAAAATGATTCACATTGCTTTATGGAGGAAGTAATCCGCACGAGTGATGTTATTATTTTTAATGGGTTAAAAGGTAAGAAGGTAAATGAAATATTATATTTATAGAATAATAATTATTTCATAAATATAATATATAAACAATATATCCATCATAATATCCATACAAGAGTGGTGATGATGAAAAATGAAATTCATCGCTTCACGAGGCTGTAGTCTTCACATACGCACAAACGATTCTTTCGTTTATCATCTGATGGAGAAGAAGATGAATAAAGGTTTCAAAATAGAAATAATAAAATATAAGTATATGGGAAATATTTATGTTATTATATCATTATAGTTATTAAAAAATTTAAGGAGGTATAAGAATAAATAAAATGAAAACACTCGGTTAAGATCTATACATCATCTTTAGAAAACCTCCTTTGGCGTATACCTTAAGCATTTTATGGTTGAAATTTTGTTTTAACCAGGTCCTATAAATCATGGGGAGGAATTTTATAAATGTATTTGGGATGGTATTTTCCATGATAGAAGGATCATAAAGTGTGAGTATGATAGGAGAGGTGGTGTCATTTTATAAGGGAGGGAGAAGACAAACTTGGAATTTTTAAAAAGATTAAAATATATTAATGTATTAATTAAGACATGTGTCTCAAAATTAGACCATTTTTGAAGTTAGGAATATATTGGATAAAAATGTAGAGGTAAAATATGATTTATAAAAATTTTATTCAACTTTATCCCTTATATTTTTGTTTAACCCCCATTACTCCATTTTAACCATTTCCATAGTATTACATTTTTTACCTTGTTTACTATTTATAATGACTAAAAATGAAAGTTTATTAAATTAATAATTTAGAAATTATGATTCCAATTATGGATTAAATTTTATATAATTAAATTTATATAATTAAAATATTTAAATATAAAAACAACCCCATAAAACGCAATAGAAAGTGGATTTAAAAAAATGTGATTTTAAACCAAAAAGCAAACTTATAGAAAAATTAAGTATTCTACTGATTCCTATGAAATTAATTAGATTATTTATAATTAAATAATACTTATGTAACATTATGATCACATTTAAAAAGTAATGATACTTTCAAATAACTTTTTTTAATGAAAAAATGGTAGATTTACAAATATCGATATTATTCACTATTCAGTTAAAAATATTTTTTTAGAAAAATTACAAAAATTCAACCAAAAATAATATTAAAATGAATATTTCAATAATTATTTTAATTTCATCAAATAAAATTTATAAAAATTATAATTTTAGTTTTAATGATATTCTTGAATAAAACTATGTCCATTGTGCTATTGTTTATCCAGAAAGAAAAGCATACTATAATTGATGATAAAGTGTTGCAAATACATATAAAAAAAATAAAAATTACATGATTATTATTGAATCTACAATAAAAAAATTTATCATATTTTGTTAAAATTGTTTTGATAAAATTACATCATTAAGTTTCACATGACATTATTTTGAATCTTTTTTTAATCCATATAAGGATTGTAACAATATTCAAAATTTTATTTCCTTTATAGGTACTATGAATCTGTCTATTATTATATATGTATTTCATTATCTAATTATCTAAGAAAGAATATTTTTTTAATACCCATTTGGTGATTTTTTGAATGATATACATAATCTAACGTCAAAGGGATTATAATAGAAGAATTCATAACCATGTGAGAGTAGGTATTAAAATCATTGATTCCTTCCATTTGAGTCAACCTTTTTGATACCAATATAGCTTTATATTTTAAAATATCTCATTAATATTTATTTTCATTATAAATACACATTTAATTCCTATCAATTGTGAAATTTATGGAATATTAACTAATATCTAAGTATTTTTCTTAGTTATAGAGTCCATTATATCATTTATATCTTCCATCCAAAGAGATTCATCATAAAATGTCATTTATTATTTTTATGTTTTAGGATCAAAATCTATTTTTAAAAAAACTATAGTTTTTATAATAGTACCTTCAGTAGTTCCTTCCATTAACTGCATACAAAAATCTGATCTATATATTTTGATTATTTGGGTTTTTTTAATTTTATAAACCTCTTTGACTGTATCATCTTGAGATATTAATTTACTTTAGATAGATTTTTAAATGTATACTTGCCTAGTAAAAGAGATAAATGTTAATTCATCAAGGATAACATCTCTTGATTCAATAACTATAATATCTGATGAGTATGCACTAAAATAGGTGAATTATATTATATAATTCATCTATATCATTATACTATATATGAATGGTATGTATATTCTAGTCTATGATTTGGAAAAATCATAAAATTAATAGAGATCCCACTGTCATGTGGTACAATATATCAAATACCCTATGATATGTTATATCAGGTGCATTGGCCACTCTTACATCTTACAAATAGTTTTCTTTGGTTATAAATCATAGATATGATACATTTATTGTATGAAAAACATATTAATATATCTATAATAATTATAACACTCCAAAAAAAATCATTATGGTAACACATATCGGGTTCCAACTATTGGTAACTGACGCTCAAATTCATTCATAAAATAAAGAAATCTTATATAAGGATTAGATACTCATATTGGGTGATGGTGATGATTCTATCATAAAAAATACAAAGACATTTACCTCATTATTCTGAATTTATCTTCAAGGATAAGGTACTAATATACCTTTTGAGTATGAAGGATCCATTTAAAGTATATGAAGAATCTGAGAGCTGGTGTACTACCTATTGAACCAAGATTATTTTGGCTGCCTCTAGGTGTTTTTTATCAGACAGGCTCCGTAAATATTAACCATTGATAGGGAATAATGAATTTCAGGTATGAAAATTGGTTTTATGTTATTCATTTATATTTATATTTTATTATTATAGATCCATATGTTTAATGGATTTCTTCTATTGTTCTAAATATAAGATGGTTCTATAAAGTATTCGTGGCACCAATATGTTTTTATACTAAGTTTATGAAGAATATTAATATTATATGATACTTAAAGTGAGAGATTTGGGTATGATATGTCCTAAATAATTATTATCCATTGGATCTATGGTATGGGATATTGTAATATGTGATTTTGTGTTTTACATGGTTATAGGGTATTATTGTTTTTTTTATAGTGTATGATTCTTTGAATCTTGTGGTTTTACACAATTTTATTAACTACAATAATAATTATTATAGGAAATGATAAAGAGTTTAGTTATATATATCTATATACTACATGATAATGTTGTTCTCTCCTTTTTTTATTTTTGGATTTTTTTCCCAGTTTTCTCAAGGTTTTCTTCTATTTCCTCTTGCCCTGGTCTTATAATGGTGGTTTTGGCATTTGGTGCTACACTTTCTAGTGTTCATCTTATTTCATAGTTTTCTTGGAAATACCTCTTTAATCCACTTTTATGGTAGAAACCTTGTTGGGTTATCATGTATAATATCTCTATAGGAGGTATCATATATTTGAAGTGGTGGAAGATTATTTAGGTGAGGACATTGTATACACTAGAACTGATCTTTGGTGAGGTAGATCTATTTCTTTGAATGATTCTTAAATTCAAGTATTCACAACCTATCCCTTGGTGGTTCTGGTGGAGTATTCTATCATATTCTAGTTCATTATGCATCAGTGATTCCCTCTATTTACATTCAATATTTTCTTTTTAGCATTTTTTTTGAATGTGGTTTTTGTTTTCGTGGTAATGAATTTTTTAGTAGTTATTCAAATCTGATTTCTCTGACGGTTTATTGTTTCTAGTGGATAGGTGAGTGATGCCTTGTTTTCAATGACAAACATTCTTAGAAGGAGTCGTTTTCTAGGTGTGGTGTTAACACATCCTCACTTTTTTTGATTATTTTATTACAATTTGAATATTCACTATTAAAATTTATTTTAATTTCAGTATATTTAGGTCATTTGTATCAGGTCTTTTTTAGTCCCCAATTAACCATTTTTCTTGTCACACTTAACCTAAAGTGGACATTAAAAAAAACAATTTGGATTGAGCATCGAATCATAATGGTGTTATTGGTGATATCATGGATTATGATAGGGTTCATATAATAAACCATGTTATGTGATAGTTTATGTCATAAAATATGACTAAAAACCCACAATATCATTTATTGGATGCTATGATTTAATCATGGTTTATGATAGGTAACCACATTTTGTGTCATGAATTAAAATATATTCAAAAAATTTAAAGAAACAATTTTATGTGAAGATTAATATAGTTTATAACTTTTTATAAAAGACAAGTGTTAGAAATTATAAATTAAATATTTTTATGCCTAAATAAATTATGAAATGTTCATATTTATATCGCATGTTTGGAAAATAAGTAATTTTTTTAATTATTTATTAGTTAATTTTAAATATCCAGGTTTATAAAATGTGTATATAATGTGAGTATTATGTATGATTTGATCAATGTAATAACTTTATTATCAAATTTTCAAGCCATTAATTACATGCTAGGTATTCCAATATATGATTTAGTTTTCATATACCTTGAAATTAATTTTTTATAATGTTTTTATCTTGAATGTAGTTATTTAAATAGTTTATATATATTAATTTTTAGAGTTATGATGGAATTGAAGTATATTTTGAGTTAAGTATCCTTGGGTAGAGGGATTTTGGGTATGAATGCTCATTATCCTGGAGAATTATTCCACATCTAGAAAAGTAAAAATGGATATATGCTGCTTCAAGATTACTCATGGGAGGATTTTTGATTTTATATAATTCTAAATGTTTACATGAAAGTCTCTCATATACCTCATGCATGTAATTCATTTGGATACTTGTAAATATTTTTTGGTTTAATTTTTGGGTTAGTAACTCAAACCGAGTTGTGTGAATATTTAAACATTAATATGGTTTGAACATATTAATTTTTTAGATTGAATAGGGATTCTAAAACTAAATAGATATAAGAATGCATACATAGTAAAATAAAACAAGTGATAAAATAGATTTCCTGTGATGAAATAATTATGAATTTAATATGCATGTAATGTATATTATAATGATGAGACTAAGAAAACTCCTCTAATACTAAGTATGTTATTCCTTACAAATAATTTTTTTTTCAAGACCATGGTAATTTAGTATAGGAAACTCTAACCATTAAGCTCTTGTGGATTATCTTGTGTAAGGAAAGTATATTAAAGGTGACCCTAACCATTAAGCATTTGTATCTGATATATGATTTGAGTTACACTTAGCTGGGAAACCCTAAACATTAGTATAAAAAATAAATAAATATGAGTGAATCCAAATGATGGATTAGGATAAATATTTATCCACTCAACTATCCAAGATTCATTTGTGATATGATTTACATGACAATAAAACATGTTCCTTGGATCACTAAATGAATATATTGCATGGGGTAATAATTTTTAGTGGGAGTAAATTAATTAAAATTACTTAATGATAAGATATACAACATGATACTCACCCATAGATATTTAATTTTTATAGATTATGGAATGAATCATGATTATCATTTTCATGTTTCTTAAAATAATGAACTATAAAATTATTCAGGATCATTATCTAAGGATAATAAGTGTTCTCGAAAAGAAGAATTTTGAGAATTTGTTTGTGAATTTTATTGAATTAAATTTCTCCAATTCCAAATCATGGGTATTGGATAATAGGTGTGCATCACACATTTGTGTTGATAAAAACATACTTAGAAATAATAAATAATTAATGAAAGGAGAAGTAAGTCTATATATAGATAATGGAGAAAAGTTTTCTATATTTGAGATCAACACTTATGATCTAAGTATACCAATTGGATTTATTCTAGAATTATAAAACTATTAATATATTATCGCCATATATAGAAATTTTATTTCTATATCTTTTTTAGAAAATATTGGGTTTTTATTCATTATTAATAACAAGAGTATTTATATATACATGAATGAAATTTTTTATGGAATTGGGAATATAATGATTGATTTAAATATTCTATACATGGATTATACAATCTATAGCATTCAGAATAGTAAGTTCATTTTTTATTATAACACCACTTATCTTTGGCATCTTCCCCATGGAAATATAAATGAGAAATGTATTCAAAGGCTCCATAGGGATGTATAATTGGAATCATTCAAATATAATTTGTTTGATAAATGTGAAAATTTTTAATTATATAAAAAGACCAATGAACCTTCTAGTACATTAGGTGAAGATGCTAGTGGAATATTGGATCTTATATATATGGATGTATATAGACCATGGAGTACTCAAGAAAGTGGAGGGTTTAGGCACTTCATAATTTTTTCTGAAAACTCTAGTCAGTATGGTTATATTTTTCTCATGAGACATAGCTATGAAAACTATTCAAATTTCAAGGTATTAAAAAAATAATTAAAAAATAAACTAAGAAAAATTATCAATATTCTCTAATCATATTGGGGTGGTGATTGCTTGAGCCAGGATTTTATTGATCATCTAAGATATTATAGAATTATTTCACAACCCAATCCTCCAAGAACACCATAGTGTAATGATATAACTAAGAGAATGAATTAAAATTTTATAGACATGGTTTGATCAATGACGAGTCAGTGAAACTTCATCTTTCATTTTGGGGATATTATATAGAAGTAACATCTTTCACACTAAACCGTGTTCCATCTTAAGAATTCATAAAGAATATATAAGGGGTATGGACTGGGAAAGATAAAAATATAGATTTTATTAGTATTTTGGGTTGTTAAGCATACATAATATGTTTATATTCTATTAAAATTGGACATAAATTAGAAAAAAACATTTTTGTTGGTTATCCCAAAGATAATGTGGGATACTAATTTTATAATCATACTGAATAAAATGATTTTGTGGTATGATGTGGTTTTTTTGTTGAGAAGGATCATAATTTTCGAGTCTTCAATTAGAGGAAATTTGAACTTGGATAAGTTCATAACCAAAAAATAGGAAGTGTTACTGAGATGGAAGATAATCCGGTTTAATAAAGAGTTATAGAAGAAAAACTGACTTAGGTTACAAAAATCCGAGAAGGCCTTCTAAGATTCATCAAGATGCTAATATATATTAATTTATTATGGGGAATGATGATTAATTAATGTTTATAGATGATGAACCTTCTACCTATTGTGAGACCATTGACATATCTGATTATGAAAAATGGACAAGTTCTATGAAATATGTGATAAACTCCATGTATGATAACCAATTTTAGAACTTTGTGGATTCACATAAATGGTTGAGGCCCATAGGGTGATATTAGTTTTACAAAGGAAATTTATTATGGATGGTAAGTTGTGTACCTATAAAACTCATCTAGTGGAAAAGGGTTATAATTTTTTTATAATATTAAATATGAAGATAAATTTTTCATATTGTGATGATAAATTCCATTTGGATATTTCTATCCATAACAACTCATTATGATTATGAGATATATAAAGTGTATGTTAACACCACTTTAGATAATAGGAATTTAGTCAATGATATTTATATGATAAAAATCAAAGGTTTTGAAGTTCCAAATGAGTATGTTAAGGTTTGTAAGTATAAATAATAAATTAACGGATTGAGTAAAGATTCTTAAATTTAGAATATCTAATTTTATGATGAAATCAAAGAGTTTTGTTCATTAATAATATAAATTACTATTTTATATAGAACTGGGTTAGTGGGTGTGTTGTGACATTTTTGGAATTTTATATAGATGACATACAAATTATCAAAATTGATATCCCAAATTTACATTCTCAAATGTGTGGTAGGGAGAGTTCTTTTTATTGAATTTAATGTGTGAAGAAACTTATTGGGTATGATGATATATTGAAATAAATCAAATTGGGTGGTTGGACTGATTCATAACACAAATATCAGTAAGGTGATAAAGATGTTTAGCATGGAGAACTTCATGAAGGGGCCTTAAAAAATGATGTGTTACCCAAATCATGTGAAGAATCTAGATTATTATAAAGAGTTAGAAATTATGGATATAATTAATTATGTGTATTATATAAGATCTATCATGTATTCCATGTTATACAATCAACCTGATATTGCTTATGATTTGAGCATAATAAGTAGATACCAATACAATCTAGGAAGGAATCACTTGATTACTTTCAAGAATATCGTTAAGTATTTAAAAATAAGTAAGAATATTTTCTATCTCTTTTAAGGAGAGAATATTCTAATTATAAGGTGTTACACTAATATTAGTTTCCAATCCAAAAAATTTGAAATAAAATCTCAATTTGGTTTCATGTTTTTCCTCAACGGTGGTGCTATCAGTTGGAGGAGTTCCAAACAACCCACCATGGATAACTTAATAATAAATCCAAAGTATATATATGTATCAAATTTTATTAAGTAATTTGGATTAATAATTTTATCACTGAACATGGGTATGTTCCTTTAATTGAGGGAGATATTGAGATTTAATATTATAATAATGGATCCATTACACATTCCAAGGAACCTGGATCTCATCGAAGGACCAAACACATCCTTTTCAAATACCATACCATTTGAAATATCATTGAGAGGGGTCATATAAATATCTATTGGGTGGATATAGACAATATTATAGTTGATCCTTTGAAAAAAACATTAACACAACCAAGGAATAATGGACATTTTGTGACTATTGGTTTTTGATACAATAGGGATTCGATTTAATGGATATAAAAGGTATCATAGTTTTTTAATAAAGGAAATATCCATTTATCATTAATTCATGGGTGCTTTATATTTTACCTGATTATTAGAATGATGATATCGATAAAAGTATGACTTTTAGTTGTCTTTAATCACTAATCATCATGAATTATTATTGGTTGTTATGATATGTTAATATTAACGTGATTGAAATATTTTATATGATATAAAGAGTTGTTTTTAATACAAAGAATAGACTCATGAGATAATAAGTATATCTTATACTCTAGACCAAATAATGAAAATATATTTCATGGAATTCCATATGATAAATGATATAACTAATGATTTATGATGATTATGAATCCCCATTATCTGATGTTGGAAAAATACTTATCATCTAAACCTTCATAATCTGATACATTTTATAAATTAGCTTTATGTCTAAGATAATAAGGGGTGGTTGGAAATGTTGTTAATCATATCATCAGTTGAGTTAAATAAAGATGAGATTTTCCCACTTTTATGAATTGAAAAGTTCTAAGCACATAATTTAATTATGTTAAGGAAATAAATTATCATCCTTAGTTGAGTTACATATGATTTTCTCAGCTACTTGGATGAATGACATGTGATTTATTCATTCAAAACAACCAGTCTATTTTAGAGAATCATGAACATATGAGATATCCTATACAAGGTTAACATTATCTAGGTTTAATGGTCACTAAATGTCATGAAAAAATGGATTATATAATCATACATATTATATCTATGATATATCTTATAGTTTTCATATTCATATGAAGATATGAGTGTGTTTAATAGAGATCACACCAAAACCCTTTATAGCTTGAGTAATAGTGATGTTTTTCTATAGGATGCTCTTTGTTTACCTATATGAATTAGGGAATTCATATTTTTTCAACACTACAAAATCATATAGGGTCAAACAATTAGACCTTAGAATAAGGATCATGTTTTGGGTAAAGTTTTATTCTAAAAATGAAGAGAGTTTGTTAAACTATATCCAAAGTGGTTTGGATGAATTCAAAAATAGATGTGAAGTTCTACTTAAAGTTGTTATTAGATTATATTGAAACTGAGAGAATGATGGATATGAAATAAAATAGGTTAATTTCATTATACAATTCATCAATATTGTAATATTAAATATTCATGTAATTTATATCATAGGCTATGATTTGGAAAAATCATGAAAGGAATAGAGATGCCACTATCATATGGTATGATATATCAAATGGTCCATGATATATGATACCAGGTGAATTAGATATAGCTATTTAACATCCTAGGATTTTATTTTATGAATAATATGTGTGATATATTTCAATTTACATAACATGAATCTTAAATTAACCATTATATATTATAGAAATATTATTATTTAAATATAACAGTTATAACAAAGTCGTTGGATTGACAGTTATGAATATAAGTAATCACATTGTGAAATATATCTAGAAATGTTTTACTAATAAAAATATATTGATAAATTCATAAGAAATAAGTAATCAATTTTGAATGATAATAATTAAATCTTATAGGTTTAAGAATAGTTAATGTTTTAATGGGTCATTTTCCAATAAAAGTGGGTTTTCTTTATATCATATATATTTCATTTAAAAGATAAATTTCTCTTATTTTGATAATTATACATATTGAAAATGTATTTTTTACAAATTTAAACTAAATAATAATCACTCATAAAATTATTATATTTTTTTTATAAATTAAGATAAAATCATTCGATGATAAAAAGAGATATTTTTTTGAAAAATATTTTTAATCACATCATGTATTTTTATCACAATAAATTATGTCAATCCCTATTTATTAATTAATTTTAATAAATTTATTTAAAATATATTAAATAATATAAATTAACAATCATCTAATTATTTTCACTAGGAAATAAATGAGAATAAATTCATTTTACACTTTGAAAATACATTTTTTTCTAAATTTTTTTACACATTTTGTGCACACATATATTAATTATTTTCTGATAATTTTAGAAATTGTATTTGATAAGATGAAATTATTTTTTTATATTATCATATAAATTTTATCTTAGGATTATTTTTTTTTTGGTTTTTCAGAAATAGTTGATTTTTAGGTGAATAGTGTAAAATATCAATTTTATAAATATTATCACTTTTATGAAATTGTAAAGATATATTAATAAATTGAAAGTTTATTAAAAAAATTTAAATAAAAAAATATATTTAATAATTAATATAATCAATTTAAAAGCATAATGTTGAACTTAGAAATCTATGTTTGACATTTTGGAAATCTATGAGACATTTTTATTAAAATAAAAACTATCTTTGTTTTTAACTTTTAATAAATTATTCAAAAGGTTTATTTAGATTTTGGTTTGTTTTGAAAGAAAAATAAGACCAATTTTATTCAAAATAATTCAATTGATTCTATATTAATCAATATTATACTTGATTTTGGTATAAAATCATTTTTATTCTTGAAAATGACATTTTTCTAAAAACTGTTTTCGTTACATTTTGCAAACTTTTATTAAAAGGAATTTTTAACACTTATATGAATTAAATATTTTAAAATTTATTCCATATATTGAATAAGAATAATTAATAGTAGGTAATGAGTCCTACTTAATTTTCTAGCATAATGAATAGTAACCAAGGAAAAATTTATCACCTCGGTTAAGGGTAAAATGAGTTAAATGGTTCAAAATAATGGGATAAGGTTTCAAGATAACAAAAAAATGGATAAATATCATTGGTTTGTTATATTTAGATGTTAAAGTCAAAATTTTATAAACCATAACACTTTTTATCCATTTTACTTGAGTAATACATATCTTATACAATAATTCTTCAAGTATTTACAACTTTGCCACCCATATCACTTTTAAAAGGAACCTATTCTCATAAATTATTCATAAAATTTGGGAATTATAACTCAGAAAATCCCCAAAAAAGTATTTTAAAAATTCCTTCCCCATGTCCTGGTAGTCGTGGTTTCACCAAAAACCAACCTTGGAAGGCTAAAGGTGTAATCCAAAGCATGTTTTCCAAAGAAGAGGTATAACTTGTAACCAAGTTATTTCATATTAGTTTATTCTTATATATCCTTAAAAATTACCCAAACCATTATTATATGATAAAATAAGTATATAAAATATAAAAAATGTTATTATATTTATATAATAACCTTTTTTATATTTTTTCCATCTTATGAGAATTGAAAGCATCACACATGTGTACATAAAGACTACCATATCCACGAAGTGATGTGTATCATTTTTCATCACTAGATCACATGATTGGTTATTAAGATGGATTTAATGTATATAAATTATGTTTATGAAATAATTAATATTATATAATGATAAAATATTAAGTACAATTTTACCCTCCCATACATTGGAAAATGATAACATCGCTCATACGTACATGTGGACTACCACCTCCATGAAGTGATATAATTTGTTTTTCATTTAGAACTTACATGGATAATAATAAGGATATATTTAATGAATATATATGATATTAATTATATAAATGCGTTTTGATAAATATTAATCATTTTATACCTTCTTCCATTTATAACTATTAAGAAAATGAAAACTTCATCATGCGTACATGTGGACTTCCACCCCAATGAATGATATATTTATTTTTTGTATTACCACCATACATGATTAGTTAAAAAATTGAATAATATGAATAAAAATTATATTAATGTAATTATTGAACCATTTAATAACACATTTCACTATAGTAAATACACCAAAGTAATTTTGAAGAAATTAACCGAACAACCTTTAGTGGTCAATGTAAGAAATAACTATTCAATGAATGGATGGAAAATGATTTTAAAAGAACCTTAAGAAATTAAATATAGAAGAAAAAGGTTATTAAAAATAAATAAATAAATTTAAATTGATTATTCAGGTGGATATAATATGTATGACCAATCATGAATCCAAGGTAAGGGGTTTTCATTTGAATTCCACCCATTGAGACATATTTTATATTATGCACCTAATTTATTTTATATGGTGTATATAATTATATTTTGAAATATTATGTTATGAATTCCTCTTTATTCATGTTATTTAATTTTTCAATTAAAGTATTATCTTTTAATAGGTTTTTATTTAAATGTTATTAAACCTAGAAAGGTTTATTTTACTGTCTCAGTCTTATTTGTGATTATTTATGTTTTAATTTACATTGGAAGAATTATATTCTAATTATCTTCTTAAACCCAATATATTTTATTCTATTATATATATTTTTGGGTTTAATTGTTTTTTCTATCATTTAATCTCTTTGTATATGACATCATAATTTTTATAAACCCTTTTTGGTTTTGATTCTTATGTTTTTTGTGTGAAAAATTAAAAAATTTCAATTAAATTTTCACCCTTGTAGAGAAAAAATGATCTATATAAGGGTAACTCTTGATTTACAATGGATGTGTACAGGTAATAGGATTTTTTATTTTTTGTGTAAAGGTAACCTTGTTTTTCTAATGTTTATGTAAGGGTAAATCCCTCTCTACGTAAAGGTAAGCCCTTACCTAAGTAAAGGTAACTATTGAGTTTCAAAGGATGTGTAAGGGTATGCCTAAGTTACGTAAGGGAAGTATCCTCATTATGTAAATGTATATGATTTTGTTAAGGTTTTATAAGGGTATAATTCCACTAGGTATGTATGGACTCCTTACCCACATAAAGGTAAAAATTTATTACCCTTATACTGCACTCTTTATGCATAAGGGTAGGTTTATATCTAGTTTGTAATTTCATTCTTCCCTATTCGAACCTGTAACATGTTTTTTATGTTTTTAAAAGCCTAAAATCATGGTAAATGAATTATTTTACTCATTTATTATTTTTGAATACTTTTTGGATGATTTTAAATTCTCCATAATTAAGAATATCTTAAATGATAAATTAAATGATGAATTTAATTTATGGTTTTCAATGCAATGATCCCACACATATATTTCCTTATTAAAATTATATGAACCTTATTGTCATTTTTTAGATATTATATTGAGTTTGGTAAGTCCATAATTCTTAAACCCATTATCTATGAAGTCCTCTTCAATTAAATTAGGTTATTATTCTAATATATAGGCATGGAAACCCCCTATCATATGTTCTTGAGCAGTGTTTTTATGGGGATAAATTCCAGGTATCCTAATTAGTGTTCAATTTGTAAAATTAATTTTTATATGATTTCTCGAAAATTGATGAATAAATATTAAATATTTTAACCAGAATTATTGTATAATTATAATTATAATTATAATTATTAATTACCACATTATTATGTTAGATTGTTTTAGAGATATAAAAAATTATTGCATGTGGTTTTATAATTATTATTTGATGACGAAATGGTTATCACATGTTTTAACTTAAATTTATTGTTAGGAAAATTATCTAGGAGAGAGAAAGTTTTTATCAATGGTTGATTTTTTATTTACATTGAAAATACATATTTGGAATCTATTCTATGAATCTTTGGTGAGCTATTTTAACTTAATAATACCTGGATATAGTTCAAGTGATGATTCCTTGATGAACCTTTATGTTGAGGTCGAAAAACTTATGGTATGAAGTTACATACCATATAGAGGCCATGTATATGATTTTTAGGATGACATGAATTTTTGTGTTGATATGAATTTGACCATGTTGATTTTATCACATGTGTGAGAGTTTTGGATATTATTTCACACTCATTATATGATATGTGTGCCTTGATATGTTATTCCTTGTTTCCATGTGTTTTAGTTTTCATATTTTGTATTTTTATTCTATGCATAGTACCAAAGTGAAAGGTTTACCTATCATAGCTCGATGGACCTAGAGGGAAAGTGTGGTTAGAATCTTCATTTGACATAAAGATAGGAACATGTTATTGGATGGGGAATAATGGAATATATGTCATGAACTAGGTGAATTATAGTCTAGGTGATCTTTACTAAGAGGTGATAGTGGGGAATGATGTTCTTTGTGACCTGACTTGAGAGATAGGAATTAGGAATAGTGGCCTATTATGGTATGACATGTAGTAACATGGAATATAAAACTACTATATAGATTTGGTACTACTTCTATATTTATGATGTTTCTATGACCACACATATATTTTCCAGCATGGAGATCAAGAAGGTACTTCTGGGGTTCCTAGTATCTTGGTTTAAACGTAGACACTCAATATTTTTTTTCTTATGTGATAATTCATTCATTATGAAATATTACACTCTTATGCATGTTCACTCATGTTAAGGATGCATTGGTGGAATCCTACTAGTTTTATCACTCACACCATGCATGGTAATGTCGATTTTTGTGAAAACATCATGTATAGGGATCCAGGCATGGAAAAGAGGACTATAGAATATAGTTGATCCAGAAAACTTCTTGTTTGATGTGGTAGTAGGATATACTCCATAGGATTCTAGAGTTTTATTTATTTACTTGAACTCTATATACTCTGGGTTATCTTCTACACTAGGACCCTATTTATTTATTTTTATTTCATGTGTGCCATATGATATTATCTCTAATATTTATTTTACACATGTTACTATTATTTTATGGTTTATATTCATTTTTTATGGTTTGGATTTTATACTAAGGGTATGGTCTCCCCACTGATGGAGTTTGTACCCTCACATCTAGTTGGAAGCCTCTTATATATGGGAAGTTACACATGAGGTCATGTGACTCTCCAGCTCGAACCTGATGGTTTAGGTCGGGGCATTACAAAAGGGTATCAAAGAAAAGTTTTTTCTTTTCTTTTTAACCAACTAGGGAAATGAAATAAATGAGATTGGATAGGTGGGACTCAGGTAGGGAAGCTGCCATGTGCCTAGCCAACACATGTGTAATAGACCTCTGAGTTACCATTAACACGATTACTATAATAGTTTTATGAGATTTGGGTTTATTCTTATAGCATGACTAGGAGTAAAGGATCCCATTCCATATATATCTATTGTGAAATTAATACTAGTTAATTAATTTAATACCTTGATGTGTGCTATCTATTCTGAATAGACTTGAATTCTTTATTTGAGTTATATATCTATTTTTCCATGTTGTTGTGCTATATCTATGATGGAATTAATTAGTTGGACCTGAGTATGGTGTTATGTTTGTATATATATGATACTATAACTAACATTTAGGTATGGATACCTTGGTTAGTACTAAGAGGCATATATCTTGTATTGTGGGAAGAATCCCAGGAGAAACTTTGTGTGATCCCATAGACTGATTGAGATATGTCCTAATGAGTTTAGTTTTTTCTAAGTGTTTCCTTCAAAATACAAAATATTCAACCTCAATGTATCTTATAGGAATACATGGAATGTGGTTTGCAATACTCCCACATTGAAGGATGTTTCTACTCTACCGCCAAATTTATAGAATAATGTTTCTTAGCATGCTCCTGCACTTTCTTTTTGGTTTAAGTAGTAGGATTTCTTTATATAGAAGTCTTTCAACTAGTTCCTATCATAAGAATATGAGTTAAAAAATATTGTTGAATGTTATATGAATTTCAAATCCATCATTATCCATCCTTCCAAGCATCAGAGGCCCTTATGATAATGAAGAATGGGTTAAAATAATGGTAGAAATATTTGACATAGTAGATATTTTTAAGGATTGGTAGGTTGAGATATTATCTTTTATGTTATCATACTTTTACATTCCTTCATATATGTACATTTTTCACTGGACTTATGTTACTTTTTTATTTTTTATTATGATTTAATTTCCATCAATACAACATTGGGTATAAAGGTGGACCGTCTTCAGTGATTCCCATAATATCCTATAGTCATTTATACTTATGTACACACACACATATATATTATATATATATGAATTCATGATTCTAGAGATGACTAGTTTCGATGTGATTGTTGGTATAGACAATCTAACCATCTTTTGAGATCACATTGATTGTTATCAAAGGTAGGTATCATTTAGTTCACAAAATGGAGAGAAGTACATGATGATCAGTGAGTGGGAACTAAGAGAAGGTAGAGTTGGTTCAGAATTGAGTCAACTTGGAATAATTATGGTGAAGATTACAGTCCTGAATCCATCATGGGGATCATCAGTAGCCCCCTCATATTTTCATCTAGTCATGGATATCTATAAAGACTTCTTTCTAGATGAATTCATAGTACTCTCCCAGATAGATGAGTTGAATTTGATATATATCTTTTATCGGGTGTGAAACCCATTTAATTACCCCATTATCATGTGGCACTATCTGAGATGAAAGAGATTAGGGTATTTCTCGAGGACTTGGAGCAGAAGGGTTTCATCAGGATGATTTGTTCAAAGTGTGGTACACCTATTTTTTTTAAATGAAAGAGGAAGTTAGTCTTCAACTATGCATAGATTACTGGAAGTTGAACCAGGTGATGGTGAAGGAAAAATGTCCCTTACCCAAGATCAATGATCTATTTGATCAGATATGGGGTTCCTAGTGGTTTTCTAAGGTTGGTATCCAATTAGGCTATCACCAACTATGTGTTAAAGTGGAGGATATACCGAATATGGTGTTTTAGAGTAGGTATAGACTATATGAGTACTTTATGACACCATTTGGTTTAAAAAATGCACCAGTATTATTCATGGATCTCATGAACAAGATATTGTTATAATATTTTCACTCATTAATCATGGTATTATTTGAATAAATAATCATTTACTCATTAACCATAGAGATTAATTTTAGACACCTTGAGATAGTCCTGAGTATGCTTCAAGCACATGAGATTTACACCAAGTTGTTGATGTGTAACTTTTGGATTCATGAGGTGAAATTATTTGGGCATGTGGTTTCTGAGATCTGTATATCCCTGGTCCCAGATAAAATGGAGTTGGTTATGCCCTGTATACATCCTTAAAACATCTTCAAGATCAGGATATTTCAAGGTTTAATAAGACACTACCAATGACTATACTAAAAAATGATGGGAGTGAAGTTCTAGTGTCCAGACTAATGTGAAGATGAATTTATTGAGTTGAATAGAAGGTTCACTACAACTATTATATTGATACTTCCTAATCCATGGATTAGTTTCACTATATATTGTGATGCATCAAGTGTTGGTTTGGGGCATTACTGATATAGAAATAGTGGGTAGTAGATTATGATTCGTATTAGTTGAGACATCATGAGTAGAACTATCCTACCCATGAATTGAAGTTGGAAGCCATGGTTTACTCTTTTATGTATTAGAAACACTATCTCTTCGGTGAAAGGTTTTTTATCTACACTTACTACATGATCATCCACTATATCTTCAAATAGCGGGACCTAAAATTAAGTTAAAGGCACTGGATAGAGTATCTACAGATGATTTAATTTGATATGGATTGTGAAAAATGAAAAGGAAATGTTGGTGTATATGATCTTATCCATAAGGCACTGGTAGCTCAGGATCTTGGTGAATGGACTTTGGAAGAACATTGGTACCTAATGAGTTTGTTGGCCTATTGGAGGATGGATGATTCCAAGGGCCAAGGATCTAGGATGTGTGATCCATCCATGGTCACATATTATCTAGTACTTTAAGTAAATTATGGACAATATATTGACCCAGAGTGTTATGTGATGTGGGAATAACAAGTTGGAGGTGGTTCGATACTCGGGTGGTCATTGGATGGTGATGATGTGATATTTGTACATGGAAGAGTTTTAGTGATTTCTTCCATCAGGTAGGAGTTGATAAAAGACTACTATACCTATAAATGGGTGGTGCATCTTGGTATGATAAAGATATACCACAAATTCAGGTATAATTTTTGGTTGGTAGTGATGCAAAGGGACATTGTTAGATTTTTCTAGATGCTTTTCTTGATAGAGGATAAAGGTTGAGAACTAGAATACTATAAGATTACTCTAACCAATACTAGTTTCCATGTGGAAGTGTAAGGACATCATGATGAACTTTGTGATGGGGTTACCCAGGAAACTGAGGAGCTATGACATTACTTTGGTGATTTATGATTATCTAATTAATGTTTTCCATTTCTTACTAATCCATGAGACTCATTTAGTAGATGATATGGGAAAGATATATGTCCCTAAGATAGTACACTTACATGGAGTTCCCTTGAGCATTGTATCTAACAGTGATAAGCAATTTACATCACAGTTTTGGAAGGACTTGGAGAAGTACTTAGGGAATAAATTGAGATTGACCACAATGTACCATCCCTAGATAGTTATACATTTTTAGTGGATGATTATAATACAGAAGGATATTCTTTGAGATTGTGTTCTATAATTTATTATATCATGGGATGATCAATTAATCCTTGGTTGAGTTCATATACGACAACAGTTACAGAGATACGATTCAGATTGAACCTTATGAGGAACTCTATGGTAGGCAATGTCATTCACTGAATTATTGGCGTGAGAATGGTGAGGTAACTATTGTGGGGCCTAGTATGATACAAAATACCTCTGAGAGGATGGAATTGAATTATAAGAGGTTGATTATAGATCAGATCTGATAGACATCTTATTTCAACCTCAGGAGGTGACCATTGGAGTTTACTATAGGTGGATAGGTTTTACTAAGAGTGACTCCTTGGTTAGGCAACCAAAATTTGAGGTTAGTAAGGGAATAAAGTGCCACACTATTTTAGAACATTTGAGATCATCAATCAGTACTTAATAGTTTCATATCATTGGAATCTTCCTCTTTACTAATGAGGTATGCATAATGTGTTTCATGTGTCTCAACTTTGTATGTAAATGCTTGATCCTACACATGTTATCGACTACGAGGATGTTGAGTTGGAGCCTGATTAATTATACATGGAATGATTTGTGAATATTTTATATAGGAGTAGGAAATTCTTATGAGGGAAGATGGTATCACTTATTTAGATCTTATGTCAGCATATATGGATCTAGGAGGAAATGTGGGAGTGAGAGTTTGATGTTTAACATCAGTGGATTGAGTTTTTCTTGAAATACTACTAGAAATACTTGTCATGGATGATAAGTCATTATATGTGGATAATTTTAACATCCTAATTTTTATAAACCCTTTTGGTTTTAATTCTTAAGTATTCCATGTGAAAAATTAAAAGTTTTAAATTAAATTTTTAGCCTTACATAGGACCCATTCTCTACATAAGGGTAAATCATGATTAAAAATGTATACATAAAGGTAAGTAGAGTGTTTAATTGGTTATTTTAAGGTATCCTTGTTTTTTTAAAGGTTACATAAGGGTAAATCCCTCTCTTTGTAAAGGTAAGACCTTACCCTTGTAAAGGTAATTGTTGAGTGTTAAAAGAATGATAAGGGTATGCCTATGTTATGTAAGGGTAATATCCTCATGGAATAAAGTAAAATAATAGTTTTCTAAGGTAGTTTCAGGGTAACCTACCTCTATAGAAGGGTATGTATGGATTATTGACCTGTGTATTATTAAAACCATGTTAACCTTACACAATTCCCTTTTATGCGCAAGGGTATATTTTTATCTAGTTTTTGATTTCCTTCTTCCCTGTTCAATCATATAACATTTATTGATGTTTTTATAATCCTAAAATAGATGGAAATATATTCTCTGAATTATTTAAAGTTTATAACTCTATTTTAGAATATTTTAAATACTTTGAAATTTAGAATCACTTAAAAGAAAAATTTAATGATGAATCTAATTCACGGTTTTTAATGTTGCAAACCTGTATGAGGATTTCATTCTTAAAAATATATAAACCTTGCTTCCATTATATTTTGGTATATTCTATTGATTCCAAGTATTCAAAAATTTATAAAACCAAGTTCTAAAAAGTCCTCTTTAATCAAATCAGGCACTTCTACCAGTTTCCAGGCATGATAAACCCCCTCTCTCTCCTATGTTCTTTAGAAGAAATTTTCAAGGGATAAATTCTAGTTATCCTAATTATTGTTTAATTAATAAATTGATATTTTATATACTTTCTATAAAATTGATGAATAATTCTTAAATGGTTTAACTGGGATTATCAAATAATAATAATAATTAATTACCACATGCTAATCTCAGATTATTATAGAGAGATAAAATATTATTGCATGTGGTTTTATAGTTATTATTTGAGGAATAAATTGTAAGAATATGTTATGAAATAAATATATAATTTAAAAAATTATATATTAAGATAGAGTTTTTATCACATGTGAAGTTTTTATTTCATTTATAAATAAATATTTCAAATTGGTTCTTGGAATCCTTGGCAAGCTGTTTGAATTGAATAGTACACAAACATGGTTCTAGTGATGATTCCTTAATTAACCTTGATGTTGATGTTGAAAACCATGATTTTTTTAATTTTATTACCATGTAGAGGCTGTATATATAATTTTTAGCATGATATTTTTTTATTTATATGTTTTATACCATGTTGAGTTGATCACATGTGTACATTTTTTGACCATTATTTCACACCCATGATATGCTATGTGTGACTTGATATGTTATTATTTGTTTCCACGTGTTGTACTTGGTATATGATTTAATGTTATTCTATATATAGTAACAAAGTGATCAGTGTAATGATCATGGTTCGGTGGACCTATAGTGGGATCATGGTTAAAATCTTCACATGACATAATGACTTGACATGGTTAGAAGATGACACATGATGGAATGTGTGGCCTAACTTGGTGGCATGATGGTTTATGTGATTTGGCCTGATAGGAAATAACAATACATGATGGTTTATGTGACCTAACCTGAGAGATTACAATGGGGTATAATGACATATTTTAGTATAACCTATAGACATAGGGCCTACATGTCTACTAAGTAACTTTGTATTGGATCCTACATTTGTGGTGTTTCCATGACCATATAGATGTTTTCCAGCATAGAATTGAAAAAGTACTATCAAGGTTTGTAGTAGATTTTTTGGAACATGAACACTTTATATTTTTTATTTTATTATGTGAAAATTTATTTATTATCATGTCCTACACTCTTATGCACATTCACTCATGTTAAGGATGCATTGGTGGTGTCCTACCGGGTTTATTACTCACACCCTGCAAGAGAATCTAATTGTGTATGCAGACTTCAGGTATATGGATCTAGAAAAGTTAAAGGGGCTCATGGTAGATTGTTGATATGAGTATCTTTAAGATGAGAGTGGTATTGGGATATAATTCAGAGGATTCCATAGTTTTTTTTATTTACGTGCACTCTATAAACTATTGGTTGTCATAGAACCATGGGATCCTGTTCATTTATTTATATTTCTTGTGTGCTATCTAATATTACATTTAATATTTATTTTTCCACATATTAATCTTATTTTTATGGTTTTATTTATTTTTTAACGATATTAAATGATACTAAGGTTATAGTTTCCCCTCTAATGGTGTTTGGATCCTCATTGCTAGTTAAAAGCCTCCTGCATACAAGGAGGTGCACATGTTGTCATGTGATTCTTCGGCTTGGACCTAATGGTTTGGGTTTTGGTGTTACAAAATGGTATGAGGGAATAGTTTTATTATTTTTATTAACCAACCTGGGACATGGTATAAATGAGATAGGCAGTGTGGGCCTCGAGTATGGGAGCTTCTATGTACCTAGCTAATACATGTGCAAGAGACCTCTGAGTTACCATTGACGGGATTACATTTACTCTTTTATGATATTTGGGTGAATTAATGCATCATGACTAGGCATTCAAGATCACATTCCACACACACACATATATATATTATGATGTATACTAGTTTGTTAATTTAATTCCTTGATGTGTGATATCTATTCAGGATAGACTTGTATTCCTTTTCTAGTGATATATTTGTTTCCCCATGTTGTTATCATATATCTATATAGGAATTAATTATTTGAAACTATGTATAATCATATATATATATATGATTGTGAATAACGTGTAATCATGGAGGCCTTAGTTAGTTCTAAGAGGGATATACCTTGGGTTATGGGTAGACTCCTAAGAGAACATTATTATGATCCCATATACCAATTAGGATCTATCCCAATGACTTCAATTTTTTCTAATTATTTCATCCATGTTACTGAAGATGACTCCTTGATTTAGTCTTATATAAATACATGGGAAGTGATCCATAATTATACATCAAGGGAGGATGTTCCTACTCAATCAAAAGACAAGTGGGAGAATGCAGTTGAGCATGATATATGGTTTAGGATATAAGGAATATTTATCCATAAGTCTTTCTCTTAGATCATATTCTAGGAGTAGGAGTTTAGAACTATGGTTGAATATACCATGCGTTTTTAACTCCATAATTATCCATCATTATAGTTACCTTTAATCCCTCATGATGATAAGGATTATGTTGAAATCATAGTTAGAATATTTGACATAGTAGTGACTCTAAAGTATCAGTTTGATAATATAGAGGGTTTTTTGAATCTAGAATTTCCCATTCCTTCATATCCATAGAATTTTTTGCTAGACTTGACTTACCAATTGATACACCATTGGTAATAAAGGTAGACCATCGCTAGTGATTTAAAAAGTTTCATATATTTTTTGTCTCTTATGGACATCTATGTGACATCGTGATTATAAAGATGATGATATTTTACATGATTATTAGTATGGATTGGATGACCAGATTACTAGCTCACATTGATTACTATCAAAGATGGGTATCTTTTACTTCAATAAATGAAGAGAATTACATGATGAACACTGAGTGGGAACTTGGATATGGTAGATTTTGTTCAGACATGAGTCATCTTGGCATTATCAAAATGTATATTGTAGGTTTGGATCTTTTAGTGGGATCAATAGTATCCCCCACATCTTTTACTCAAGTTCTGGATCTCTATCAAGATGTATTTTGATATTAATATATAAGAATTCCCCCTAATAGAGTATTTTAATTTGACATATATCTTATGTCGGGTTCACAATCCATATTGATACCACCTTATCATATGGTTCTAGCCTAGCTGAAAGAGTTAAGGGTAAAACTCGAGTACTTGGACAAGAAGAGATCTATGAGGATGAGTACTTCACCATGGGGTGTAATTTTTTGTTTACAAGGAAGGTGTATGGTTTTCTTTAACTCTACATAGATTATCAGAATCTGAACTAGGTGATGGTAAAGAACATACATCCCTTGAATATGACTGGCAATATATTTGATTAGATAGGGGGAGCCTGAGGGTTCTCCAAAATTTATATATGATCAGGCTATCATCAACTATGGTTTAGATAAGAGGACCTCCATAATATGGAATTTCATAGCAGGTATGAGATATTCAAGTAATTGGTTATTATTTTTGGATTGATGAATGCACCAATAGTTTTCATGGATCCCATGAATAATATATTCCCCCCATATCTTGACTCGTTCATCATGAAATTCATTGACAACATCCTCATATACTCATTGACCACATTGTTTCATGCTAGAAACATTAATATAATCATGATAATTCTTTACCACATCATCTTTAGGCCAAGATGTCAAAGTGTAACTTTTGGATTTAAGAGATGAAAATATTAGGGCATGTGGTTTCTAATATTGGTATATATTTGGACCTAGAGAAATTGGTGGTGGTTATGTCCTGGACATTTCCTCATAACATTTTTAAGATCTGAAGATTTCTGGGTTTATTAGGATATTATCAACTTTTTATCTAGGACTTATCCAGATTACCAGCATGCATACCCATGATGATAAAGAAGAGAGTAAAGTTCTAGTGATTGGAATAGTGTGAAGAGGAATTTATTAATATGAATAGGAGGTTGACTACAGATCCTATATTGATACTTCCCAAGCTAGGGATTGTTTTTTTCATATTCAGTAATGAAATAGGAATTGGTTTGGGGGATATAAAGATATAGAGTGAGTGGGTAGTGGCTTATGGATCATGTCAGTTATGACCCCCCTGAGTAGAGCTATCCTACCCATGACATGTATTTGGAATCCATTTTACATGCTTTGAAGTGTTGGTGACACTATCTCTTTGGTAAGAGGGTTTTTGTCAAAAGTGATCACAAGAGACTTCTTTATATCTTTATATAATAGTATCTAAACTCGTGGTAGAGGTGATGAGTAGAGTATGAGAATCTACATGAATTTAAATTTGAGATGGACTATGAACTAGGAAAATAATTTTTTTATAGATTCTCTTAACCATAAGATAAAAATAGATCATGAGCTTCAGGAATGGAATTTGGAAGAAAAGTGCGACATGATGAGTTTATTAGAATATCAGAGAATATATTCTTATGAGGACCAAGGATCAATGACATGTGCTTCCTTGGTGGTCACATATTCTCTAGTAGACTGGGTAAAGGATATAAAAGAGATTAAACTAGAATATACCCTGACCCTAGAAAAACTTGCTGGAGGTGACATGATACCTAAGTGGTCATTAGATAATGATGATGTGATCATTATACATGAGAGTGTCCAAGTTCCTTCTTACATTACAAAGAAGTTTATAAGATACTTACATACCTCTAAATGGGAAGTACGTTCTGGTCTAACAATTATGTACCATGCCTTTAGGATATAGTTTCAGTGTCCATAGATGAATAAGGATGTTTATAGATTTGTTTCCTAATGACTTACCTACTAAAGGGTAAAGGCAGATCACTAGTATCCGAGCATCATTCTACAACCAGTTTTAGTTCCTATATGGAAGTGGGTGTATTCCATGATGGTCTTTGTAATGGGGTTACCCAAGACCCTCAGAAGTCATTATGTTGTTTGGGTGATTGTTGATTGGATAATGAAACTTGATTATTTCTTACTAATCCATGAGACTTTCTAAATAGATGAGATGGGAAAGTTATATGCCCATGAGATAGTGAACATACATAGAGTACCTTTGAGAATCGTATTTGACAGAGACACACATTTTTATGTTTGTGTTTTTTGGGATTGTAAAAGGACTTGGGGAATCAACTGATATTGAGAACAATGTACCATCCCCATACATACAGAAAGTCCAAGCAGATGATTCACATACTAGATGATATACTTCAAGATTATGCCCTAGACTTTATTAGTGTGTGGGATGATCACCTAATACTTGGTTAAGTTCAGAAGAAAAACAGTTATTAGGATTCAATTCAAATAAAACCTTATGAGGAACTATATGTTAGGCCTTTCCATTCATCAATTTGTTGGCATGAGGTTGGTTAGGTAACTTCTGTGGGACCCATTATGATACATGATACCATTGAGAGGGTACAACTAGTTTAGAAGAGGTTGATCACAAATAAGAGCTGAAGGAGATCTCATGATGACCATAGGAGGAGATCTTTGGCATTTTTGTAGCAATCTGGGTTTTTATAAGAGTGAATCCTCAGACAGGCCACCAATATTTGAGGAATAAAGGGAATCTAGTTTCATGATATATTGGACCCTTTGATCTAACCAAGTAGTTTATAAAAGTTTCATATTGGAAATTCCTTTTTACTACCAATGTATGCATGATGTGTTTATGTGTTTCAGGTTTAGAGGTACATTCTCGATCCGATGCATGTTATAAAATGAAAGAATATTTATATGGAGCCGAATGTATGATACATGCTATTATTGGTGTATATTTTATACCAGAGTGATAAATTTTTACTTGGGAATATGATAATACTTTTTTTGATCTTATAAAAGCATTGATAGATGTAGGAGGAAATGTGGGAGTGAGAGTTAGATGTTTGTGCTCAATGAACTGAGTTGTTCAAGAAATACCATTATAAATACTTTTAAGAGACCATAAGTACTTATTGGAAGAGAATTATAACATAATTGTTTTTATAAACCCTTTTGGTTTTAATTCTCAAGTATTTAGTGTAAAAAATAAAAAAATTTAAATTAAATTTTTACCTTTATGCCAGACCTATGCTTTATGTAAGGGTAAATCATGATTTAAAAAGGCTGTGTAAAGGTAATAGGAGTTTTCAATTGGTTTCATAAAGGTAAATCAGATTTTATAAAGGTTTCATAAGGCTAAATCCCTCTTCATTTAAAGGTAATACCATAACCACATTAATCTAAATGCTGAGTTTTAAAGGATGCATAAGGGTATGGATAAGTTATACGAGGGAAGTCTCCTCACTAAATAAAGGTAACTCCTAGTTTTATAAGGTTGCGTAAGGGTATCCTACTACTAAATAAGGGTATTTATGGATTCTTAACACGTGTAAGGGTAAAATTATGTTACCCTTATACAGTTCTCTTTTATATTTAAGGATAAATTATTTTCTATTATTCTTTTCTTTTATATTAAAACCTGTGACACATTTTTGAAATTTTGAAAGTCTAAAATCAAGAGAAATGAATTATTTGACTAATTTAATGTTTATAAATTAATTTTATAAGGTTTTAAATAATACATAATTAATAATCTATTAAAATGAAAAATTAAATGATGAATTTAGTTTATAATTTTTAATAATGCAAACCTATATGTGGCTTGTTTTCTTAAAAATATATAAACCTCATAGAACTTCAATTATTAGATATTATCTTTAGTCTAAGAAGTCCATAATTACTAATCCAGTGATTTTTAAATTCATCTACATTAAAACTATTTTCTTTTTCTAGTTTATAATCATGACAAACCCTCTTCCTCTCCTCTTTTATTGAGCATCTTTTTTCAAGGGAAAAAAATCTAGGTATCTTAATTCTTACTCAATTTCAAAAATGATATTTTCTAATATTTTTTAAAAATTAATGATTAGATCTTAAATGTTTTAATTGGAATTATCAAATAATAATAATTAATTACCACATGATTATCATATATTTTTCTAGAGAGGTAGAATATTATCAAATGTGGTTTAATAATCATTAATTTAGAAGAAATGGTTAGAATATGTTATGAATTAAATCTATAATTTTTAAAATTATCTAGTAGAGATAATATTTTTATCACATGTGGAGTTTTTATTTCCTTTAGTAATAAATTTTTGGAATTGGTTTTAGGAATCCTTAGGGAGTAGTTTGAACCAACTAATACACATATGTGGTTCAAGTGAAAATTCATTGACAAACCATGATTTTGATACCAACAACCTTGAGATAAGAATTTTCTTACCATGTAGAGGAAGTGTATATGATCTTTATCATGATATGATTTTGTGTGTTGATATTCTATAGACTATGTTTAGTTGATCTCATGCATGTGTATTTTGTACATTATTTCACACTAATGATAAACTATGTTCCTTGATATGTTATTCCCAATTTAAATGTTTTTTACTTAGTATATGTTGTATTGTTATTCTATGCATAATACCAATGTGAAATGTGGACCTATCGTGGCTTGGTGGCCCTATAGGGGGAGCGTGGTTAGATTCTACATGTGAAATAATGACAAGACCAAGTTAGGTGATGGGGAATGATGGATGATGTGACCTGACCTAGGGAATGATGGTCTTCGTGATCTGACCCAGGAGGCAAAAACGAGCCATGATGGTCTATGTGACCTTACTTGAGAGATAATAATGGGGAATGCTGGTCTATTATGGTATAACCAATAGGCCTAAGTCCTATATTACTACTGATCAACTTTGGTATGGCTCTTACATTTATTAAGTTTCCATGACCACATAGATTTTTTCTAGCATAGAGCTGAAGCAAGTATTGTTAGGGATCATACTGGCTTGGTTAGTGAAAAAATACTTTGTATTGTTGTCTACTTGTATGATAATTTATTTATCATAATGTATTACACTCTTATTCATGTGTACTCATGTTAAAGACACATTGGTTGTGCCCTACTAGGTTTATTACATACACCATGTATGGGTATCTCTGTGTGTATGAATAATTCATTTATAAGGATCCAAGAAATGGTAAGGGGCCTATGGTAGAAAATTTAGCCCAAGATCCTAGAGTTGGGAGTGTTATTGGGACATACTCTGAAGGATACCACCATTTTATTTACTTACTTACACTCTATAAACAGTGTAATAGATTTTCACATTGTAAGTCCATTCATTTATTTGTATTTCACATGTTCCATATGATATTACACTTGATATTTAATTTTCCACATGTTAATATGACTATTATGGTTTATATTCAATGTGCATGTCTATGAAGTGATATTGAGGGTATAGTCTTTTCCCTGACGAAATTCGGAACCTCACTACTAGTTGGAAGACTCTTACTTACTGGGTGGCTCGAATAACTTCATGAAAATCTCTAGCTCAAACCTAGTGGTTTGGGTCAGGGCATTACATTGGCACTCAAAAAGGATGAAAGAATGTTTTTAAAAAATATAACCTTATTTCTATTCATTTTGTCAGGAATATTTCTCTTCTATATACATTTTCGTCAAATTATTTTATGGAAGTTTGTATATAATTATCAAGGATATGTGAAGAAATTTTTATACTACCTTTGAATTTATTTACAAATTTATAAAAGGAATCTTTTTTAAAGTTTTCTGAACAGGTTATTTTTGAATTTTTACAAAAGTGTAAAAAGAATGTTATTTATAATGAATATAGTTTGAGTATTTTTTACCATGTACAAGACTGTTATTCACTATTTATATTTCTCTATAAGTTTCCATGGGTTTTTAAAGAAAATAAATTTTCCATTGTTCTATGAATTTTTAGTTTTTATATTAAAAAGAAAAGGGTATTATTTTATTATGGGATTGAAAAGAGATTTCAGATTAGTTAAATGTATTTTATCTTATACTCAACATTTCTTTTAAGAATTGTACTTTTCAAGATTATATTATTTTGAAAATAATATTTTAACTGTCTCTTTTAAAACTCATGAATTGAGTTTTTAAATGATTTATGACTTCATTTTTATGACAGTCGGTGGTTCTGACGAAGGGTCTGCTGTCGAAGACCTTGACCGCTCAAGCCAATGATCTGACCCCTCGTTCCTCTATGACTCTCTGAGGCGGATCTGGAGCGACATTTACATAGGGGTTTTGGGTTATGTGGTTTGGAAGTTGACGGTGTCCCAGCATGGCCTGAGTCGGCTATATCTTGTGAAGACGGGTTCTCGTTTGAAGTTTCTTCCTCATCCAATGGAGGAGGTTTGTTTGATTTTTATTCTCCTATGTTATCTCGGGCCTTATGATGCTTGTTTGGTGAATTGGTCAACCCGTGTTTCTGGTTTTGGTGATGTTCGGTTGAATGAGGTGGCGGCCATCGGCTTTGAGTGGCCATGACGATGAGCTCTCTGTCAACGCCTGAGTCCGATCCTTTCTCTACTCTTGCTCCAAGATTCCACAACTATTATCCTAGCTGGATCTGTGCGGTGGCTTTTACGGTGTTTTGGGATGTGAGTTCGATCGGCCAACGGCGTCCCAGGGGGTGTCTCATGATGGATTTTTCTCCATCTTCAGGTCTGTCGGGCTGGTCTTCATTTTGGTTGTGGTTATTCAACTTCTGGAGGGTGAAGATATGACAGTGAGGTGTTTTCCGTGATGGATGATTCCGTGTGATTCTCTGGTGGTTTTTCGACGACAATGCATTGACGATGCTGTGTGTTGATGGCACCAGTGATGCATTGATGGTACCAGCGATGCAGGGATGATGGTGATGAGACGATGTGAAGGCGGTGATGGTGATGATTAGATAAGGTCGGCGAAGTGATGATGGAAGCGACGTTGACTTGGCTTTACTCGTTTTGGGTTTATCGGGCGGCTTGTTTTTCCCGCATTTTGAGTTTTCAATTTTTGAGTTTTCAATTTTTGAGTTTGAATTTTAAAATTTGAACATGGATTTTCATATCTTGTATGCTGTGTAACCCTGTTTCAGGGGGGTGGTGATTGAATTTGGTATTGGTGTTTGTAAGGTTCCCACTCAGCTGGTTTTTGAAAATGAAAAAAAAGATTTTTATGATAAAGTGACAAAAGATTTTAGGAAAGTTATTTTTAATGTCACTGTACCATTTTTTCTCTAATTATAAAAAGCATTCTCTTTACTTAAAACCTTAATTTATAACAAATTAACAATATTCTATAACCATTTACTAATTTATTGTTTATAACACATTTTTCATAAGGAATAATATTAGTTTCTTAAATATATGTTCTCAATAATTCATTATCTCAATATTGAATAAAGCGTATTCTCATTATTATATACAATGTGAATAAAATGATGTTTAATAAGAAATTTATTTCATTTATTGAGGAAATTTTGATGTTCTATATTCTTGATATTTATTTATTAATATGGGATATTGACTATTTATTAAATTTTAGGTTCAATATATGATAAATACATTTTTCATATGTAAGTAATGGGTGTGACCTGATTATATATATCCCCTAGACACATTGATATATATCATGAGACAAATAATAATGGGTATTACTTAGTGTATGTAAGCCCATACATTGAAAATTACTTGTAACAAGTCCTTGATAGCATGTAAGATATCTTATAATAAGGCCTTGGTGGTAATATTAATAATGTCTTGGCACGTGGGCTTGATGTTAAGATCATGAATGTTAGAAATTATGAATTTCTTTTATTAATAATCTATTTATTATTATATATGTTATTAATTTTTTGATATTTACCAAGGATGTATTTTGATCTCAAGTTGTTAATTAAATGTTATGTGTTTTTATTATCTACTATTCCATATTTATTATGCCTTATTTACTCATAATATCTTCTGTTATATGCTACTCCTACAAATAATATAATACCACCCATTATTTTTTTACATTACTTGGATATTATAAAAGAATATTTGAATGATTATAAATGATTCATGGAAGTTTTTCATTCTATATTTTTGTTTTTTAATGTAATATGGATGTCATGTATGAATGTCATTTTCCAAGACTACTAAACTGATCAATCCTTCATGGAGAGATCAATTGTATCATGCACCAATGTAATAAATTAAACATTAGCTCTAGGTTTTTAGATTTAGGGTTATTATAGTTGGTATTAATGGAAGTTTATTAGGATTCTTGGGAACTATATTTTTGAAGAACATATATTGAATGATCATTAAGATAAACCCCTAGAATTTTTAATAACTCTTAGATATTTTTATGTTATATATTAATATTCATTATGTAATGGGATAATTATATTAGTAAAATTTTTTATATATAGATTCTAGTAAAATAAAGGAAAATCATATCAACACCCATGGTCAATATAGAGATTTCCCACTAGAGAAAGTCAATATGACTGGTGTCATAGCTGAATAGATTATGACTATGTTAGGGAAGTTTTATTGGGTTATGACCAATAATATTTCCCCTATGGAGTAACCTATTACTTCTCAGAATAGTGAATTTATGTTCTATGGATTCATGGGACATAAGACTCCATCCTTTAATGAAACTACTAATCCATTTATAATTGAGAAATGAATCAATTCCCTTTAAATTATATTTATGGATTTTGGAAGTAATAAAAGGAAAATATTATTATAGTAGTATATTGTTTAAAAGGATATGTGGATCATTGGTGGACATTTATTAAAAATACTAAGGAGGAATAATAGATGGAATGTATGGAATAAAAAAAATTTTAATGTCATTTTGTTTGAGAAATATTTTCCTTGAGATTAAAGAGTTGATATAGAATGAAATTTTTTGAATATGAAGTAAAAAAAGAGGGAAATGTTTCTGAGCATGAGGCTAACCTTACTATATTAGGAAGGTATGTCACATACTATGTATATAATACAACAAGCAAGACTTATTGTTTCTTTAATGAACATAAGTTGACCCTAAAAAGTGAACTATACTCTTAATTTTTTTTATCACATGATGATGTGGTATTAAGTTCCATTAGGATGGATAAATAATTATCCAAGTCAAATATATTTAAAATAAATGAAGAGTAAAAAACTAAAACAAAGAACTAATGAAAAATAAACGAGGAAAAGAAGAATAATGGAAAGATTAAACCTAAAAAATGTAATAATTATGGAAATAAAAATCAATGTAAATACTTAAATGGAATGATAGTTTATTACAAATGTGGTGATTAAGGAAATAAGGCTCAATAATATAGATTAAAGAAATATTCCACTGATATCTAGTTCTTAAACTGTAAGGATATGATGAATTATTCAAATTAATTCCCTAAGAATCATGAATACCATGATAATTTTAATTTGGAATTTATTATGTTCATCATGGTATACTAAAAGTGATAAAGAGCATGAAAATCACTTCTAAATCACTCACAATACTCTCAAAGTAAAAGAGTTATTTAAGAAATTTAGCATGGGTGAATCATAGATTTAGAATGTTTATTTTATTTAAAATATTGTCTCTAAGGATAGAATATTTTTTAATGTTTCTAAAATTAGATTGACACTCACCCCCATATATAATCTATAGGGTTAGTATGTTTTTTTAATTATGTGTAATTATAGTAATTTTTTTGGATATATGATTATGATGTATTAAAATTTGGTATAGCATATTATAAATAGTTTTAGGCTTTAATTATTAATTTTTAATATTGTGTTTTATTATTGAAGTTTTGGAGATAATACTCCTTAATTTGATGGTTTAAATTATTTTATATTATTTTTATTTATGATAACTATTTTTGGTTTTAGTAAATGGCTAGAAACGTGATGAATCAACAGTCATAAAATCTTTTATACAATTAAGAACACTATCCTTTAATATATCTCATTATCCCTTAAAAGTTAAATTTAGTGATTTAGGCATGAAAAAATATATCATGTTCATTCATCAGTGGGTACTGTAGCGGCGGCTGGGCACTATAGCAGCGGCAGGGCACTGTAGCGGCAACGATACTGTGCTGTACAGTAGCAGCAGGTTACTATTCACAGAATGTGAATTGGCCTTTGAATTTGGGCCTACGGGTTATGTAATGGGCTACAAGCCCACTGGGCCTTTGAGCTATGTAATGGGTTTCCCTATACCCAGTTAAAAGAAGACTTTGCTTTGATTTAATTATAAAAATGAGGCTTCGGCCCCAACCTTTAAAAAAAACATATTTTTAAAAAATATATTTATTTATGAAATAATAGGTTTCTTAGTCTTCACCTAAAAATTAAAATTCATGATAAAATTATTGTGTCATGATATGCTCATTTGGGTAAAAATTAATTAAAATTTAAAGGACACAATTTTTGTAAGGAGGGGAAAATATAAAACCCTTGAATATATTATGAATACTATGTGCGATAGTTTGTGATGCATGCAACTCCAATCTTAAATGAACCATGATATACTATAGAAATATTATTATTTGAATGTGACTATTATAACCAAGCCATTGGTTTAGAAGATATGAATAAGATTAATAAAATTATGAAGTATTTGAAGAAAATTTTTCTTAATAAAAATTATTTTATCAATTTATAGTAAATAAGTACTCATTTATGAATGATAGGAATTAAATCATAAATGGTTAAGAATATCTAAAGTTTAAATGGGTCATTTTTCAATAAAATTCAGTTTTCTTTATTTAATATATGCTTCATTTAAAAGATAAATTTATATTATTTTGTGCATATAATTTATTGAAATTTTATTTTTATACATTTAGATTAGTGAATAATCATTCATACATTGATTATTAATTTGTTAGAATTTAATATAAAACTAGTTGATTGAAAAAAGAGATATTTTTTTGAAAACTATTTTTAAAATAAATTAATACAAACACTATTTTTAATTAAATATAATAAATTTACTAAAAATATATTAAATAAAATAAATTAACAATATTATAATGGTTTTTACTGGGAATTAAATGAGTATAAATTCATTTTATACTTTGAAAATATATTTTTGTTCTAAAAATGGTTTCTATGTGTTTTGTGTGATTATATTAGAATTATTTTTATGAAACTTTTAAATATTTTATATGATAAAATGAAATTAATTTTTGATATCATAATATCAAATTTACATTAGGGTTATTTTTTTGGGATGTTTCAAAAAATTTTGTTTTTTGGGTGAATAATTAAAAATATCAATTTTAAAGATATTTTCACCTTTATGACATTATCCAGATATAAAATTTACTTGATTAAAGAATATATTATATTTATGAATCTCATTGGCTCATTTTATTTCCACATTAACCTTCTAATATTAAAAAAAATTACAATTTTTAGCCACATGACTTGAGTAAAACATATATTATCTAATAATGTTTCAATAATTTACAAGTTTTCTACCCACCTCAATTATAAAAATATTCATCCTTTCCACACCTATTCACAAAAATTGAGAAATCTATATTAGAAATTACCTAACTAAATCCATTATTGAAATTTTCCCCCATATACTGGAGGTCCTTTTCTCACCAAAAGACCAACCTAATAAGGCTTAAGGTGTAATCCAAATGAGGTTTTCCAAAGAAGAGGTATAACTCTTAACCGAGTTATTTTGTATTTATTTATTATTATACCTCTTTAAAACCTATAATAAACATTATTATATAATAAAATTATTATCTCCAATATCCTAAAATGTTATTATGTTTAGTGAATAGCCCTTTTTATCTTATTTTTTATCCAATGAGAAATGAAAGCATCATTTGCGCCTATGTACGAAGCACTGTCTCTATGAAGTGATGCGTACCATTTTTCATCACCAAATAACATGGATGGTTAATAATATGGACTTAATGGATATATAATATTTCAATTTCATAATTATTATTATTTAAATATAAAATAATATCTACCTTTTACCCTCCCATCCATTGAAAAATGATAACGTTGCTCATGCATACATGTGGACCACCACTTCGATGAAGATATGTGAGTAATTTTTCATTTATGATTTAATGAATTATAATAAGGATATATTTAATGAATATATAAGATATTTACTATATAAATATTATTTTTAAAGTTTAATAATTATACACTATCTTACCTTTCAAACCATTCTGAAAATGAAAGCGCCATAATGCGTTCGTACGGATTACTGCCCTCATGAATGAGATATTTCATCTTTATATTACAAAATTTCATGGTTGGTTATAAAATTTTATATAATTAATAAAAATTATATTCATGAAATTATGTAAATATTTCATAACACCTTTAACTAGAGTTAATACACTGATGTAATTTTAGAGAAATTAATAGAATAACCTTAAGTGGTCATCATAAGAACAAATTATTCAATGAGTAGATGAAAAATCATTAAATAGGGACATCAAAAAATTAAGTATAGATGAAAAGGGTTATTAATAAATTATTTAATAAATTTAAATTTATTATTTATGATGATATAATGTATCCGACCAAGAAGGCATCCAAGGTATGAGTTTTTCATATCAATTGCAATGTATTGAGAAATATTTTATATTATACACCTAATTTAATTTATATGTTTTATATAATGACCCAATGACATATTATATCATTATTTCATCTTTATTAATGGCATTTAATTTTTCCAAACATGTCTTATCTTTTAATGGGCTTTGATTCAAAAGTTATTAAAGTCATAAATGTTTATTATACAATCTCACTCTAATCTAGGATTATTCATATTTAAATTTAAATTTAATAATTATATAACATTTCTATTATTAGAAAAAATCTATTTTATTACCATATAGATATTATGGGTTTTCCATGTTTTATTTATAATTTCTCTCTCATTGGTACTCAAAAACACTGAAATAATGTTATTAAAATAAGTCGACTTATTTTACTTGGTTTGGATAAGAATATTTCTCTTCCATATCCATTTTCATCAAATTATTTTATAGAAGTTTTAATATTATCTGAATTTATTTTTAAAGGTATTTTTATGAAATGTTTTAATTTATTTACAATTTTTTAAAATGAATATTTTTAATGTTTTCCAAACAAGTCATTTTTGAATTTTTCTAAAAGTGTGAAAAGAAGGTTATTTTTAATTAATATGGTGTGAATTGATTTTACCACCTCAAAAAATTTTATTATCTATTTATAATCCTCAAAAAATTTCCATTTTTATTCAAATGAAATATGTTTTACATTTTCCATGAATTTTTAGTTTTTATATTAAAAGAAAATGGTATTGTTTTTTTAAAAAATTGAAATGAGATTTCATATTACTTAATTTCATTTTATCTTATACTCCAAATTTAGTTTATAAGCATAGTATATTTTCAATAATATATTATTTTTTAATGATTTTTTTAAGGTTCTATTTAAAAAATCAGGAAAATAGTTTTTAAATGATTTATTACTTCATTTTTATAACAAATTTACAAAAGATTTAAGGTGAGTTCTTTTTAAAGCTTCACTTAATTTTTTATATATAATTATCAAAATATTTTCCATTAATTAAAACCTTAATTTCTAATTAATTGATTGTATTATATCATCCATTACTGATTTGTTGTTTATACTATATTTTTTTCACAATGAATACTCACATTTTCATGAAGATATGTTCTCTTTCATTATTTATCTCAATGTTAACTAAATCGTCCACTCCTTGTTATATATAGTGTGAATTGGAGTATGTTTACAAATAAAGTAATTTCATTTAATGGTAAATGATTTATGATCCATATTATTGATTTAATATGGATAATTATTTATTGATGTGGAATGCTTATTTTGTATTATAATGTTTATTCAATATATGAAAAATCCATTTGACATATGTATGTGATAGGTGGGGCCCGATTATAGATAACCCCTTAATGAATATTTATGTATCATATGAAAAAATATGTATATTACTAAGTGAATGGAATCCCATAAAATCAAAATTTATTGGCACAATTCATTGAAAGTATGCAAGATATCATGACACAAGGCCTTAACGGTAAGATTTATGATGTCTTGACATAAGTACTTGACAATAAGATTATGAATTCCCAACATTATGAATTTATTTAATTGATAAATAATTTATAGCTATCCCCATGATTAACATATTGATATTAACCATGTATTTATTTTGATCTAATTTTTTTAATTAAATGGAATGGTTTGTATTATCCACTATTCAATATTAATTATTCCTTATTTACTCTTGAAATATTCCATTGTACATTACACTTACAAAGCATATGATATCACCCTTTATTTTTTTTCCTATCCCTAGGATATAAATAAGGAATATTTGATTGATTTTAAAGGGTGAAATAATGTTTTTATTTCTATGTTATTATATTTCAATGTAATATGTAAGTCATGTATTATTCTAGTTTTCAAACACTACTAAAATCATATATCCTTTATGGTGACGTCCCTTGTATCTTATTCCAATATAATAAACATCTTCTTGGGTTTACTAGAGTTAGTGTTGATATATTTTACTTCTTAAAAATGGTTTTATTTAGTTATGAATCTTATAAATAATATATTTATGTCATGAAAAACATATTAAGATCATTTAAACAATTATAAAAAACTAATGGGTATGTGTTATGGTAACACAAGCCAGTTTCCAAGAAATAACAGTTGATGCTCAATTTTCTTTATTAAATGAGGGGACCCTATATAAGGATTGGATCCCCTTATTAGGTGATGATGTTGATTATTTCTTCCAAAGAAAAATATATATTCCTTCAATTTTATTTATTTTTCTTTGAGGGTAAAATACAACCACACCTTTGGAGTCCAAGGGTTCCACTCATAATGTGTGAGGAATCTAGAGGCTAGTTTTATACTTTTAGAGGTGAGATTTTATTGGATATCACTAGTTATATTCCATCCAATATACTACAGGTATTCTTATAATTTCATGAAAACCCCAAAATTTTATATAATTTAGATTTATATTTCCATGATTCTATAATTCATATGGATCCATAACCACACCTTTTTTGGTAACTATATTTAGGATGTGACACACATTTAATAATACATCTCCCTAAAAACAACATGAGAGACTTGAGATAGACATCATATAATTAACCATTTCCATGTTTGTTTTATTTTCTCTCTCAACTACACTATTTCACTTAGGAGTATAGTGAGATTTCACATAATGTATGATAATTTTAGATTCAAAAAATGATGAACTATAATATTATTATATTCCATTGGATAAAAAAGAATTGAGTTTTAAGCCCACATTGTTATTTAACTTCATTTTTCTAAATAATAAATTTTTGTACAACTATTTATTTTCCATATAAAATATAAACATGTCATAATCTAAAAAAATATCCAATAAAAGTTATGAGGTACTTTTTATTACCTATGGTGGGTGCATCATAGAAATAACATACATATCTATATATTAATTCTAAACAATAACTTTTTTACTTTTCAATAGTAGGAAATGGTTTCATAACTATTTACATTTTCATGAATGAAACACATTTGTGAACATTTTTATCCATACTATGTAATAATTCCATTTTTTATGTCATAAATTTTAATATAATTTTTATGTTTTAAATGATTATTTAATTAATAAAAATACTCTAAAAATAATAATAAACAATATTTCTATTTAGTATAAACAATCCATCATATAGTTGTCCCTTTCCAATGAAGATCCCACCTAAGGATAGGATAAATGTATATATCTTAATTTCAATATTAAACCCATGTTTGTTCAACAAGATACGTAAAACCATTTTCCTACAAACATAAGGTACATACAATATGTCATTTAGAGTGATAATCCTTTTAGAAGTAAACTCGAGATCAACCAAACACTTCTCATGTATGATTATGCTTATAGGCTTACCCATGTAGAATGACATCCCATCATCCATAGATTCCATCCTCTTAAATAGTTTCTTCTTGCTTTTTAAATGTTGCACCACACAATAATCGACCCACTTAGAAGATATATCCTCAAGTACATTATATTCAATGATCATGGCCCTAAAGTTATCTTGAAGATCCCTAGTAAGTATATCATTTATTCTAAATGGTTCAATATATGTTTTGTAGAGTTAACGATAATTCGTGGAGGATTGTTATTGAATCACGAGAATGAATTAGATGTCACAATTTTTAGAGAATCCATATAAGTCCATAAGCCGGTGAGATAAATACATAGTAAAGGTGATGGTGAGAATTAATTGGATTTAATTCTTGATAAATCATCCATGTAAGTCTATAATATTATTGAGAAAATTGAGGCTATATCTTGAAGACCAATATTGGGAAGTTTTAATGAAACTTAGAATTCTATAAGCCATTGTAGCATGTTTATGTGTGATAATTTTTTTTATAATCTTTAAATTAATTAAAGAAAAGTATTTATGGATGAAGTATCACTATCTAAAATAAATTTGTGAAATATTTTGGTGTTTGAAATGGTATGGAAGTTGGATGAAGAGAAGTTGAGTTCATGTAAGAGAAATTTTTAATTTTTTAGATCCATGTAACCGATTCTTGTGACTTAAGAAAAATTATATAGTCAAATTATACTATTTATAAAAATTAAACATTCACATAAGCATTTGATCCAATGTAACAAAATATGGAAACATAGATAAAATCACATAGCGGGATATTTCATATAGGTGATTTATGCTACATATGAAACTCAATGTACCCATTTGAACGATGTATGTGAATAAGGAATAACATAGAAATTTAATTCCTCATAAGAGTTTGAAATATTAATATTTCCAAAGGATACATAGGTAAATTCATTTATATAAATGATACTTCACATAAATTCTAGGTATAATTCTGTAGGTTTTCTAGATTTAAATTTCTAAAAAAAACTTAATATAATGATTATGCTACTATGATCTTTATGAAATAATGATTATAATTGATCATTTTATCTTGATACAAGTTTAGAATAAAAAATTACTAGTTGAGAGAAGCTACTAGTAGTGAATAAGGATCCAAACCATAAGCATGAGGCCTATGTAGCAATGTTGAATGTTTCCATGCATTTGGAAATTTCAAAGGGGTTTAAACGAAGTTCATTTTATAGATGAAAAGATTATGATATTTGAATATCACAATAGGAAAGAATACATAAAGCTTCTAAAAATTTAATAAGGAGTTGCTGAGATCATTATATTTATTATCATGGAAAGAATTAAAATACGAAGTCTTCAATAGGATTAAAAGAAGATTCAAATGAGAATTTAAATGAGGGATAAATCAGGGATCTATTGAATGAATCAAATTAGATGATTATTCTACTGATGATCATGGGGTTTCTATAATTCAAATATTTAAATATTTAATATGATATTTTTTAGAATATTTTTTTAAATAAAAATATATGGTTCAAGTATTGGAGAAAATAGGGAAGTGTGAGTTTAGAATTCTCAGGCACATTAATAGATCATATAAGAGATTGCTACATCCAGTATCAAGTAGTAGAAAAGAGTGAGTTCAACTTTGTGATATATGGTACACATTATATAAGTAAATAAATAACAAAAAGTTAGAGTTATTAAATTTGAAGGCGATGATTTATTTTTTGTGATGTTGAAAGTGTGATAAAAATTATGAACCCTTCGACACTGAAGTTTCTAAAGAACAAAATTCTATAAAAAAGGTGATATCACAAAACAGTTTGGATTCCCTATATTTTGAATAATAATAAGAATATGGAGAAGGATAAGATACCGCTATTACTATTGTTTTTTATCTAAGTACATTGATACTCTTTCAAATTGAGATCCATTTTGTATTCAAATCATTTCGAGACGGAATGAAGAACAAGTCCAATGTGTGTGAAGTTCAATTTTTTTAATGAATAACACAAATTCCATTTTTACTTTATTTTCAAAAATAATAACCACTTTTGAGGGTTTTGTGGGAACCCAAAAAAAACCAACACTAAACCACTATTGAACCAACAAACATGAGAAAACATACTGGGATAAGCCGGTCTCCAACACCAAGCCTAGTAAACTAGATGCTTCTAAGGGGAATCACAATATACTTCATAGATAGTTCCCTAATGTCAATTTTTGGGTTGATCCTTATATATTCTTCATTATTGAATTAAATGAATTCCAAGACCTTTTGAAAATAATCATGGGAAAGTGAGATAGATTCTATGTCCTCTAAAGTACACAAAAGTTGAAATTTAAACCATTTCCAGAGTTTTACACTTACCCCTCATGGAAATATATCCTTATTAATTTTTTCTAAACCCTCTGATATTTTTCTGGTGTGTTATCTTAATAACTTTTCTTATAAATTTATTCAAAATCTATGACATATGATTTTAATTTTTCTTGAGAAGTTTCAGGGGTAATAGATTATACCTTGAAATTTACTTACCTGGGGATCTCCTATCACCTTTTGAGCCTTCATCTTGAAGTGGAAATTCTTGATTGGATTCCTATAAGGAAATATTATCCTAAATGGATTTTCTCATTGGATTCAGGTCTTAGTCTCACTGAGACTTTGGTTCATCATTGTTGTGAGGGGAATCAAGACATGCCTCTTCCTCTAATCCATTAACAAATTTAGGTTAGAAAAATTATTGGACTCTAATTTCAAGTCAATATTTCTCTCCCATGGCCCCACTAATTTCCACAAGCTCCCCATTTTTCTTAAGAAGTACCTAATTATCCTCAATATTGGGATGTTTGTTTATAATTATAGGTTCCTTAGAGGCTATGGTTTTCCTCACTGACTATGTCACCATAGGCTTATGAAAATCGGAGCAGACTTTCCATCATCCAATATGCTTCCCAAGAATTGTAGTATAACCATCTGAATCTGTGATGCCTTTCTTCCCTTTTTCTCATTCCATAGAAGTATTCCCCCACCCATAATTATTCCTAATCAATTGATAAATCCATAGAGTCTTTATATTTTTCCATGGAATCTTTGATGGTTTTATCGGTAAACTCTCCCTATGAATCATTGATTTCACGGTCAGCTACAACCACTACAACTTGAATTTGCTATTTTTTTCCTATAGAAAAGAGTTTTTCAACCCTTGTCATACTTTTAAAGTGTAGAGACCTATAGTATATGAAATGAATTCTGAGTTTACATTTAGGGTAGGGCCTTCAAACCTTCATTCTGATCACTAGCCAACCCTTCCATAGATGGGATCAGTCGGACATTTGAGGTTTTTTGGTCTTGATCAGGACACAACCCTACTTGAATTATATCACCACCCCCTTTTACATATGAATAGGAGGTGAAAAAATAATAATATGGGGAATTGGTGGTAATACTAGAACCATTATCACATTTCAAGATTCTTCTCAATGATCCAGGGAATTTCTAGATTCCTAAATTGACATCAATGGGAAAAGCATGTTGCATGACATACTTCATCACCAGGTTGCTATTAAGGGAAATATATTAAAAAATTTGGAAGAATCCATCAGAAAAGTATATGAAGGAAGGACCAAAAGATGAAACTATGACTTCCACAACCTTTCTATGATGAAATTTGGGGCTAGATTACTCAAATGAGAGTAGTTATCATAATAGTTTGTCCATAATTCACAAACAACCTCTTTCTTATAAAGATACTCCCCTTCAATTTCAATACATATAAAATTCACATGGGACTTCAAAGAAACAACCTATACATAGATACAAGGATAAATGGGGTGGAAAATACCTTGTGTTCTTTGGTTTAAATAGAGGAAACACCCAAGAAAGCTGAGAATCATCCTAATAATGGAGGGGTTCTGAAAGGTGAGGGTTAAACTGGGGAGATGAACAAAAATAGATGAGGAAGATAGATCAAAGTTCAAATGGAAGTCTAACAACCACATTAGAAGGTAGAATCAAGAAGTATCAAGGGATTGAGGGGTGCTGGACCAAGAATGTGCCATGTAATTTTCATAATTGAAATAGATGAGGAAGTACCATGGATTGAGTAGACCAACCACCACTAAATTCTATAAATCCCCAGTTCTATTAATGAATATATCAAAGACACAAACTGAGGGACATTTCCTAACAAAATAATCCACTAGGGAGAATTCAAGGAGGGAAGAAGCCACCGTGAACTCTAATGGAGATATCAGAAGGGAAAGAGATTTTTCTTTGAAACCTAAAGCCTTAGGGTTGAGAGGGATTTAATGAAAACAAGGAATCTATCTTAGATCAGGGGGAGGGATGAAACTCTAAGGAGGAGGTACAAATGAATCAAGGGTCCCCTCACCAGAAGGGGGAGGGGTTGAGAAATCATCCATGGATGACTAGGTCATTGTAGAGGGAAGATATGCAAAGAGAATCCCTATAACAGCTAGACTAGAAGCATGTGAAGTTAAATTGATCAGATCCTAGTAGTTGAAGTATGTTTCAATAGTTTAATAAGTATTCTACAAGAATAGGTTGTATGTATTTAAACAATGCCATTGAAGAACTGATGGTTCTAGTATAAAAAAGCCATATTTTAGAATAGGATGATATTTTCCTAACACTTGTGTGTGACATAGACTGCACTTGTAATCACTATAAATTTTTAGTGATAATAAAATATGTGTACTCAAAAATAGTCAAATACGATAAGGAGTAAGCTCTCACATTGAGGCCAAACCTTGTAAAAACCATTGTGTGTGATTTACTTATTTATTTTTCATTGTAAACTTAGGTGAGGACCACACATGAATTAATAGATCCAGATATATTATTAGAGATAAAGGTTAAAGTATAAAAGATGTAACATAAAAGAACGGAGAATGTAGTATAACAGGACACCTGATTCACCCCACCTTTTAGCTGTCTTTATAGTCCTACTGGGAACTATAAGTGGTATTAGAGAATAGGTTTGGCTCTAATTTTATCTACTCTTTTCTCAATTACTTTTAAAATATTTTATATGATGTATAGATTCAAATAAGCTAAAGTAGTGTCTCATATGGAGAAAGTAAACTCTATCCCTATTAATGGATAAGCACCATACATGATAGTTTTAGAAAAAAATTAAAGAATAGGAATAAGAATAGGGAAATAAAATTGATAAAATCATAATAAAGGATCAATCACTACTTGAAACTAATAAAATTGGAATATTCACATCTATAATTTTTTTACAATGTTTCTTTTGAAGACACATGTTTAAGATATGGAGTGTGATGAGGATGGACACATTAAAATAGTCAAGGACTTATACTATAAATTTGAAAGGTATGTGATGAATGTTCCTATTAAAATTATGACATATATACTTGGATTTTATAAGTAACTTCTTGAAGAAAAATCATATCTAGAAATGGAAACTAAAAGAATGGAGTATTCACTAGGCAGTAAATTCAAAATGTGAAATTCTCTCAGAGACCTCTTGGGAGAAAAGGAAGAGTTTTTGATTGTTTACAATGAAAAATTTTCATTGATTGATGAAAAAATACAAATATTTTTTTTGGAAATAAATAATGGATTTTATTCTTAAACAAGTTATCCATGCATTTGAAAATTAACACAAAACTTATATTAATGGTATGGGGTGCACAACTAGAGATCAAAGCTAAGAAGATCAAGGTTCTTGATAGGTCTTAATAAGAAAATAACCTAAGGTGTAAATAATGAATTGAAAAGCTAATAGAGGATTGTGAATAAATGTTTAGATTGATTGGGGATGATAATAAATCCATTAACATGAAAAATCTTAAAATTGAGGTGAAATTGAAAAATATGGAATCTACGACACTTTGAAATAAAAGTATTTCATTGATTTAAGAAGAATTGAAAATGCATATTTATGATAATGAAGTGACAAACTTTATCATTAGTGAATTAATTCATGAATATGAAACATTTTATATTTTTTATAAATATAAATAATTATTATCTTGATGGAAAAAAGAAAAAAGAAAAATAGACTGACATGTTGGTAAAATAAAATTTCAAGATTCATGAAGATTACATTCAAAATATCCATGCTCTAGAAGAATCATATAAAGTTACTCCTAGTGCCAAGGAGAATCAACTAGAGGTTAAAGATAAAAGAATCAAGGATCTTGATAATTCTTTGAATAAATGTAGCTTTAAACATAAATATTTTATTAATAGATTAAAGATTAAATGGGAAGGTAGTTTAAAATTAGTTGAAAGTGAGAAGGTTTTCCTTAGCATGAAATCTCTTGAATTGGATGTAATTTTAAGGATTTTTAGAAGGGGTAAATAAACTTAAAATACTATTAAAAACATATTGTTTTATTAATGTGAGGTTATTAAGAGGATAAAGAGTGATTAAATATCATCAGGGTGTTGCTTAATGCCAAAATATTCAGATATTAAAAGGGAAGATTGAGACGCATGGTTAGTGCACAGTTAGTGCTAACCATGCGACTCAACCATGTAGGTGCTACTATAATCATAAGAAGGGAACATGGTTAGTTTTAAATGTTCACCTTAGGATGAATTAACATGAGGAGTATTCTAGTGGGCTATAAGGGGCCACACAATTTGTCTAAACCAGGTGCCTAGAGCCACATGTTTAGTGCCACTTAGCCAGTGGTGATGGAAGGTTTAGGTGCATGGTTTTGAAAACCATGCAGCCAAACTATAAACCTCCATTTTTTTGAAAAGTAAAATTTTACCTTATCCCATATTAAATTTTAACCCATTTTTCCTTCTTGTTTTACGTATAGCCTCTCCCCAACCGCATGGAGATTTTCCTCTTCCTCCAACCTAGTATTTGAGCTAAGTTCTTCATCCAGTGTTCAATTCCTCCACTATTGGTTAAGTTGGATAGAAAATGGTAATATAATCATTCCAATTCTATATTTCCCTCATTTATCTCACCGTAAGGAGTTATATTTCAAAGAAAGATAATATTCTTTATTTTTAGGGAATTTGTACATTTTTCCGATTTATCCTGTTCTACTTCGAATTTGAAGCTTATAATGGACAAGGGATTGTTTATAAACCTAAGGTAGGTGGTATTGTTTATAATGGATGGAGGATTTTTTATATAGTTTTCTATTGGATGTACTCTAGAACCTTCTGAAGACACCTCTTAAATTTCCAATTAAGTAAATAAAATGATGTCGTCATGCTTAGTATAGTCATAACAACACTTAAATCCAAGTCGGAGGATGAACATCTCAATGTGAGACAAACCTAAAGGCGTGCCTTTCATAAAGCACTAAAATACTAATTCCTTGAAGTTAAATTGAACCACCAATTGAGGTGATTTGAATTTCCCCTTATGAATGTATGTATTTTGAAATGAACCAAATGAAAATGGTAGACCATGTGAATAAACCATTTCCCTTTTTTATAGCTTGAATTAACCGTATTAAGTGAATTGAACAACATGGATAAAATGTATTATTTGAATGTTATGAGTTTAATACTAGCTATGACCATCACTTTACACCAAGATGAGGGTGATACAAGGGTTTTAATTAAGGATGCCTTAGAAATTCTCATTGATATTAAAAATTAGAAGTTGTATTGAATTTAAAAACACTGGGGGAAATACATGGTTTCTTTTATAGAATACCTTGTACAAGCTCATGGGTGGATACCTTTACATTACCCATGAGCGATACTTGGTTCTCTAGTGGATTTCCTTGGATGGGAATGGTGGGAAAAGTTGGTATACTATGGAATGGGCGATACCTAGTTACCTATGTGGTATACTATGGATGGGATTAGAGGGTTTCTTCTATACACTATTCCAAGATTGATACTTGGGTTCCTTATATGAAACACCTTATATGGACTCCTATGGTGATGTTTTTTATAGTTCACCTAGAGGGATACTTGGGTTCCTTTTTACAAAATTCCATGGATGATCCTAGGATGATAATTAATTAAAAATAAAGATGCAACTTCTAATCCATAAAACATGGTTGGGTTTGTTCCATGATTTATACATGAATTTAATGACATCCTAGTTATATATCCATGCTCATATGCCACAAGATCTATGAAACCCCTTATAAGCATGTGCAAACACCTTGGGTATACACCTAATCTCTTAGTTTATATGGTGTATCTATATATATATAGAAAAATATATTTTCTCACATATATGATGTGTGTGTATATATATTTATATTATATAAATATAGGGTGGAATCTGTTCAAAGAAGTTTTGGCTTAGGTTGATGTAGGTGGGGTCGGTCGAGTGTCCCGTGAGGAACCCAAAATGATGTATTTTATTTTATTTACTATTATGCGTTAAATATTACTACAGGGTCCTGAAAATTCATCCAAGGGAAGAAAATACCCCCATGAATGCTTTGTGGAAGGAAGAAAGTAATTCTATAAGTCTAGCAAGGTGAATAGACTCAAATTGAGTTGTAATTCTTAGAAGGAACTTGAAGGAATTCAAGTTTTCAAGGTTTTTTTAAGTGGCCCACGTACCATCACCAAGAAACGTATGTGGATTAGATGGATCAAGAACCACTAGGTATGTGAGATGATCCAAGAACTGCTGGCCCATGAGGTGATGGCCAGTAGGCAAGGTAGACCGCGAACCGAGTCGCCAACGAATTCATACGCATAAGGAAAATCTACGTACCGTTCCACAAACTCAGCAGTTCGTGGAGGAAGAAAATCAGTAGGGTTTTTTGAACCATTATCTCAAACTGAAGCCTTCGCAAACCCCCATTGACCGGGTCTTCCATGAGTTAGGATATTGCTTCAATGGGCCTCCGCAAATGGTGCCGCGTGCCCAATAGATACGATTGCTTTGATACTCTATAAAAGGAGCACAATAGAAGTATGGGAGAGAGAGAAACACAGAAGGAGATGTATAGAGATAAGGATGAATGAGGAAAGCTTGAGGGAGACTTAGAGGTTGCACTCTGGCTTCCGTCTTGTTTCATCGACGAATCACGAACCACCAACCACTCCCTTCGCAGGTACAACTGGCCGCGAACCATAAAATGTGGGAATTGAATAATAATAATATAACCGTGAAACTAACAAGTGAACCTCAAACCAAGGGATTATCATGGATCAAATCCCTGTGAATGATGATCCCCTATACCCCCTTCAATATGATGCTCCACATAGTGTACCGCTACGCGGACTGAACCCGGCGCCACGTACTACCTCGATACACGGATGGAACCCAAAACGGCGTGATGGGCCATGTACCACTATGGTACACAGTTGCCTATACCCAATACCATGTACCACATTGGTATGCAAACAACCCCTTTGCATGCATACCACTATGTTATACAGAGCCTCCCCCATCCCGCATAAAAAGTCAGTACGCAGAATGGGGTGTTTTCGAGTATTGTTCCTTTTGGTTACAACCTCACCCCTCTACTACTGTCTAGTCCTCCATAATCCCTCTACTAACCAGTCTTATGACATTAGGACAAATCCTCCTCCAAATCCATCGTACATGTATGATCAGACCATCAGGTGAATCAGCACACCCCATTGAGTCTATATACCCACAGTAAGCAGATTCATGAAGGATCTCCCCACAACGGTGTGAGATTTTGTAATTCCCATGAGGCTACATTCCCACAGTAACTCAGAGCCCAACCTTGGGACACCGACGTGAACCTCGCTATTCTCGGGACTAAGGTTGATCACTTGCATTTCCATTCAATGAAGAATAGTGATTAGTCGAAGGGGTTATGTTCGCTCACCCCTTTGGAGAGGATGAAACTCCTCCCCTTCCCAGAACACTTTGGGGCCCTTCCACTGAGGTAAGTCCCCAATATTTCGAGGCAGGGTAGCATGAACTTTAATTTCATCTCACATTAAAGGGTTCGTTTCTCCGTGCCCTCACCCACGGTCACCCTGACCTCTTCCACTGAGGGCTCTCCCTCCCCCATCAGTAGGGGAGGAGGAATGTGAATTATTGAATCTTTTACATCCTCGTGTTTCTCACACCAAGAATGACTCATGTGGTCTTAGAGGCTTGAGAGGGTTACAACGTTCACATGAATTTGAACTATGAGAACTCTGATTCCTGATCAAATTGGGATACGAGGATGCCTACCAGAGGGCCCGAGCTCAAAAGGGTTCCCATCCAAAATGGTCCACCCAATCATGTCTCCTCAAATGGGAAGCTTCCATGCATAATCTCTACACCTTCCGAACTATGTGGGTTATGATTCTTCTCTCAAGGATACATATGAAGCCCTCCTTGTGGGCCCGATCCCAAAATCGAGTCATCTTTCATCCCCCCTGGATGATGATATACTTCAGAGTGCCTTATAATATGTTTCAAGTTAGCATCACCTCCGTAGCATCAAATATATGCATGCTTATCACGATCCTGCAAACTAAGGGTAGCCTGTGGACACACTCTTCGAGAATGAACCAAGGATTTACGAACATATGAACACGACTTAAATCTATAAGAGAGTCCCGAAACAGGAAACAATACTCCCCCGGAAGGGTGTGGTGAGCTTGAACTCCCATCCTCTCGACCAATGGAGTCCTTAAGTGTTGTTGGCCAAATCGTCAGCCAACGAATGCCAACCTTTTGAAAGCAGGCCCATGAATCATGAATACCAGGGCTGTTGGGCATTCTTGTCTCCATGAATAAACCTGTTAGAGACCATCCAAGGAATTTATATCTGAGAAGGACCGATTTCATGAGTTCTTGAACCCCACGCAATCTCCCACTGGGACCAATAGTTCCATCAGAGTTAATTAAACCTTATTTAAAGGATAATGACGTTGAACGCCCATATGGGGAAGATAGTATGTGAATGACCATATGTGGAAGATAGTATGCAGATGCCCATATGTGGAAATAGTTTTTTGGAAATCTCCTCCACGTACCATCATATGTGGACACCTCCTTTGTGTACCATCCTACATGGCCAGCTCCTATGCGGACAACCCCTTATTAATAGACAGTTCACAACCATCTCTTATGTAGACATTTCTATGCGATCAGCACTTACGCGGACACCCTATGTGGAAAACCGTTTGTTCCAACCAGTCCATACCATGGGAGATATGCCCCACACCACTAATTGGGATCAGTGCTGGGCTACGTTCCCGACCCTCTGGGCTGGTCTCTTCACTTCCATTAATGACCCCCATGAAAAATGGAGAGTCACACGATGAACTTTTCGGGATGGGCCGACGACATTTTCCATTGTTCCATTATGCCACCCAAACATCCATCCCTTGAATAACATGAGAACATAAATTCTTCATGCACCTTTTGAAAAGACCTATCACCTCCCTCCTATTCCAGGTTGACCTAGAACTCCATGGAAAATCATATCCTGGGTGTTTCTTAAATGCCCGAACACATCCTTTCCATCCATCAAACTCTGTGTCTTTCGTGACTCCAGATCCTTATAAACATCCATGGCCATCAGAAGCAGAAGGCCAGTGTCCTGTAGACACCTTTTTTTGACTATGCACATCATTCCCCGGTGGCTCTACATATGAATCCTACAAGATGACCATCAATCAAAGGAAAATTCGTCCTTAGGAGAGTCCTTTCCTACCTTTGTACGCCTCAATGGATTCCATTCCCTATATCATTTATCCTGATCTAAGAATCCCAAGATTCATGGTTTAAACTTTCGTTCTCTCTCATATTCAAGGAATATCAGAATATCCCATCCCGATTATCCTACACGGACGACCCCTCTCCCGCATACCACTATGGTATGCAGAGCCTCCCCTATCGCGCATAAAAAGTCAGTACATGGAATGGGGTGTTTTCAGGTATTGTTCCTTTCGGTTCCTACCTCACCTCTCCACTACCATACAGTCCTCTATGATCTCTCTGCTAACTAGTCCTCTGAAATTTGTCCAAAGCCTCCTCCAAAGACACCAGACCCGTATGATCAGAGCATCAGGTGCATCAATGCGTCCCATTGAGTCTACATACCCACAATAAGTGGAGTCACGAAGGCTCTCCCCACAATGGTGAGGGATTCAATAATTCTTGTGAGGCTACATTCCCATGGTAACTCAGATCCCAACCTTGGGACATGGGCGTGAACCTCCTTGTTCTCAGGAATAAGGGTGATTAATTGATTTTCCATTCAATTAGGAATAATGATCAGTCAAAGGGGTTATGTTCGCTCCCCCCTTTGACTAGGATGAAACTCCTACCTTTCCTAGAACGTGCTACGGGGACCTCCCACCGAGTTAAGTACCCAATCTTCTGAGGTAGGGTCGCATGACCTTTAATTTCATATCACATTAAAGGGTTCATTTCTCCACGCCCTCGCCCATGGTCGCCCTAGCCTCTTTGGCCGCAGGCTCTCCCTCCCCCACCAATAAGGGAGGAGGAATGTTCATTGTTGAATCTTTCACATCCTATTGTTTCTCACACCGATCATGAATCACGTGGTCTTAGAGTCTTGGGAGGGTTAAAACGTTCACATGGATCTGAACTACAAGAACTTTGTTTCCTGATCAAATCGGGATATGTAGGACTCCTACTAGAAGGTCTGAGATCAAAAGGGTGCCCATCCAAAAGGGTCCACCCAATCATGTCTCCTCAAATGGGAAGCTTCTATGCGTAATCCCCACACATTCCAAACTACATGGATTTTGATTCCCCTCCCAAGGATACATAGGAATCCATCCTTATGAGCCCGATCCCAACATCAAGTCACCTTACATCCCCCATGGATGATGATAAACTCTATAGTGCCTTATTATATGGCTCAAGAAGGAATCACCTCTATAGCATCAAATATATGCATGCCAACGATGATCCTAAAAAACTAGGGTAGCCCGTGGAAACACTCTTTGGGAATGAAAAAAGTATTAATAAACATAAGAACATGGCATAAATATATAAGAGAGTCCTAGAACAGGCAACAATTGTCATGACCCGTCCTTGGGGCCCGTGCCGTGACTACCCCAAGCCCACCTTCTATAGGCCAGGGGCTGGCGACTAGCACCAAGGCATAAATCCCGGTAAAGGAAAGGTATTGAATTTGTAAAGTAAACAAGCACCACAAAGTAAGCAAGTGGAAAAGTAAACACTAAGTGAAAACTGGTACAACAGTAAGTGCGGAAAGTAAGTGGGCCAGAATACAAACCCAAACTGAAAGTAAAGTACAACTCGAAAGGGGAAAACAACAACTGAAAAGTAAAGCCACAACGTCGAGCCGTCCACTGGAATTCCCAATTGAGGGGTGGGTACAGAAAGCCTCCACTGCTCCTCGGGTCCAGCCAACCGCTTCAAGTATGTCCCGCCCAGTGGTCCACTTCCAGGTACCGTCCTGCTCCGCAAGCCTCCACCACAATTAGCGATGTCCGTCGTCTACAACCAACACAACGTAGTACAGGCATAGCCCATTCATGGGTGAGTATAAGCTAATCAGTAGGGACCCCGAGACCCCCGAAGGTCTCCCAGAACCCACAAAGGATAACCACAAAGGAAAGATACAATCACGAAGTAACATCCGACACTGCTTAGGTATATGCCCATACATATACCTAAGTCATCAATTCTCGCTCGGCTCCCACATCCGAGCTCAAGTACAACCCATCCCACACAGGAAAGCAAAACGTAAATCCACACAGGATAGCACAACACAATCCACAAAGGAAAGTAGACATAAATCCACACAGGATAGCACAACACAATCCACACAGGAAAGTCAAACAGGATTCAGCTCACACAGGTATACTTCTTCGAATGACGATAGAGATGATCACTGATCCATCTAAGTCGTCGGACCCACAAAGGATCGATAGGTACTGACCCCCGCAATGACCCACAAAGGATCTGACCCACAAAGGATCGATAGGTAACTAACCCCCGCAAAGACCCACACAGGATCGGGCCCACACAGGACCTGTAGGCGCTGGCCCACACAGGACCGCTGAGCGCTGACCCACACAGGATCGGACCCACACAGGATCGGTAGCACTGACCCACAAAGGATCGCTGAGTGTTGTAGTCGTCGCCGTCGAATCCACTGAGGATCTCTGTACAGTCGTCGTCGTCACAGTAGCAGTCGCAGCCAGCTCTAGGGTTCCCGCACACAACAAGCTCATTCGGGAGGGTCCACTCCACGAGCCGAGAGGCTGATACATCAACTGACATATAGTCCAGAGTTGATGTATCCAAAAGTTCCGTATCATCAACAGGAACTCAACGTCGTAGACGGCGCGTCAATCGGACGCCCGGTCTGAGAGTTATTGGCTTTTTCATCCCAGGGGCCCGGTTGGTTTTTAAGGCAAAACCAACACGACCATACTCCACCTGCGTCCAAACCTCGGGCGGAGTAAGCCAAAAGATCCGTCACACTTAGAGGAATCCATCAAAGTCGACGGCAGGTCAATCGGACGTCCGAAGCTCAAGATATGAGCATTTCCGCTCCGAGGGCCCGGCTGGTTTCGTGTACGAACCAACCCGGCCGAACCCAAAGTATTCCGAAACCTTGAGTGTGATATACTGAAACAACCGTCTCGATCCAAGGATTGCATCGCTGCTGATGACGTGTCGTTCGAAGGCCCGTAGCTCAAGTTATGAGCAAAAGACCGAAAAGGTCCGGAAACGGGGGGTCTGGGCCCGGACCGACCCGGCCCAACCCCCCTGGGTCGGACCGAACCGGGTCGACCCGACCCGGGTCTGGGTCTGACCCGGTTTGGTGCGACCCGGCCCGGCCCGGCTCGGCTCGGCCGAGCGGCCGAGCGGAGGAAGCCGCGGGGCGCTGCCCCCCCCCCCCCCCCCCCCCCCGCGGGATGAGGTGCCGCGACCCCACGTGGGGCCGCGCTTGGTCAGCGGACGCGGCTTTGCCGTGTCCCGTGTGTCTCCGGACCCACGCTGTCGCGGGTTTGGCTGGCCGCTGCCGCCTCCGCCCGCCGGCGCCACCGCGTCGGTGACCCTCGCTGCCGGTGGATCTCGCGGGCCGCCAGAGCTGCTCCGGTGGTCCGATTCCACTTCCGCCTGTGCCGTAGCTCCTCCCGGGTCCCGTTCTTCACTGCAGAATCAACAAATCGACTATGCGGCCTGCTTTGACATCGTCCGCTGTTCCGCACATCAACGAAGAACTGCAGAGGGTTGTCGGGCAGTGTTTTTTTTGCCCGCACCCTCCGCGTTAGGTGATAACGATCGGGAAATAATAATCAACACATAAAAAACATAACAAGATACAATTTTAATAAATTAAAATTGCACTTTGATCCCGGGCTCTTTGTTTTAGAAGGAAACAACTACGAGAATAAAATATTATATTCAAATAAAATCCCTACCTTGATGTCGTCGTCGAGCGTGCGTTCTTTGCGGAATTGATCGTCCTGGAAAAAGAGGATCGTCGCGTCGCGGAAGGGCATCGTGTCGTCGCGGTATACGGCATCGCGTCAGTGATCTCCGAGGGGTGAAGAAAACACACGGATTTAATTTACACGAATTAAATCCATGTCAAGTATAAAAAAACCACAAATGAATTTAAAAGATTCGTAAACTCCTACCTCAACCGGATATTTGAAGATTTGTCACGGAAGAAGGAACGTCGCAGAAGGAGAAGCGTTGGCGTCGTGGAACACGGCATCGCATCGTCGATATCCAAGGGTTCGATGTTCTTCATCGCCTTTCGTCAAAGGCCGGCGTTCTTCGCATTCTTCGCATTCTTCGCGTTCTTCGTGAAGGTGCTTGATGGACTTAAGGTTCTGTCGAATCCTCTCAATGAACAACACACAAGAAGAAGAATGTTGGTCTTATTTTATTACATTCCAACAAATGAAAAAAACTAAGTTAAGTAATGACCCATTAATTTATAGAATTAATTCAACGAATAAAACCGCCCAATTAAAAGGAGCGTTTAATTGATTAAGAGACACCCCAGTTGACTTTCAATTAATAGGGGTTTTCGCGAGTGCGTTACTTAGCGGAAAAGAAATGGTGGGGCTCGTGCGGGCCCCACATCACAAATATCCTACCAAGAGGGTAAGATATTTTTGGGTTCCACCCTATTCGATTCAACTTAGCTTAAGCAGCTTAAAGTGGCTTTTAAGCGGCTTTAAGTGAAATAAAATAAAGTTGTCGTACCACATTATTTTATTTCTTAACTTAATCCCAAAAATTAAAAACCACACCCGAGCAAACGTAACTCCAGAAGAGGCGTTTTTAAGCAAATAACGGTGCTGCGATTTCATCGGTGCCCTCATAATTCGATTTCGAGCACCGGTTCAAAAGTTAGAAAAACCTGATCATTTGTTCACTGAACGTACCCGATCCAAACTTCAGAAAATGATTCCGGGCACACCGGGCCTCGGAATCACGTGCCGTCAGAAACTGCGTTCTTTTAAAATTCCAAAGAAAATTAAGAAAAAATTTTCCTTGAAATTTACGAGTCTTTACATCACTCCCACCTCAGAGATTTACATCCCCATAAAGATACATCATAAACTAGGGAAACAAATGTGGGTACTGAGCACGCATCTGAGACTCCCGCTCCCAAGTGCTCTCCTGGAGGTTCCCTTGCTACCATCTGATGCGAACTAGAGGAATCGATCATCCACATAGGACCCGCTACTTTCGATCCTCGATCTCCACTAGGACCTCCAGAAAAGTCTCCCCATCATCAACGTCTAGCTCCCCATGGTCAATGATGTGCATCAGGTCGTGCACGTATCTCCTCAGCTGAGATACGTGGAAGACGTCGCACACCCGGTGCAACTGAGGTGGTAGAGGCAGGCGATAAGCCACCTCGCCAATCCTGCTGAGGACCTGGAATGGTCCGATGAAGCGTGGAGACAACTTGTCGCCTCGTCCAAATCTCCGTAATCCATGTCGAGGTGAGACACGCAAGAAGACGTGGTAGCCATCCTCGAACTCTAGTGGCATCCGCCTCCCGTTAGCATAAGAGTTCTTCCGGATCTGAGCTGTCCTCATCCACTCCTGGATGACCTGGACCTTCTCTGTCGTGGCCCGGACCATCTCTGGTCCCACAAGTGCTGAATCCCCAGGGTCTTTCTAGCACAAAGGAGATCTGCAAGGTCTACCGTACAACGCCTCGTATGGTGCCATCCCGATGTTGGAGTGGTAGCTGTTGTTGTACGCAAACTCCACCAAGGGTAGGTGGTCCTCCCAGCTGTGACCAAAGTCAAGGACACATGCACGGAGCATGTCCTCAAGAGTCTGAATGGTCCTCTCCGTCTGACCATCTGTCTGAGGGTGAAAGGCGGTGCTCAGACGTATCTGCGTCCCGAACGCCTCCTGCAACCCCTTCCAAAGCCGGGAAGTAAAGCAAGAATCTCGATCGGAGACGATAGATGATGGCACACCGTGAACCCATACAATCTCCTGAACGTAGAGATGTCCCAAGCTCTCCACTGAGCCCTGCTCTCTGATGGGTAAGAAGTGAGCCGACTTGGTGAGTCGATCGACAATCACCCAGATGGAGTCGTGACCTCTGGAAGTGCGTGGAAGTACAGTCACAAAGTCCATAGATATGCCGTCCCACTTCCACTCCAGGACCTCCAAGGGCTGTACCAAGCCTGCTGGTACTTGATGCTCTGCCTTCACCTGCTGGCAGGTGAGGCATCGTGAAACGAATTCTTCCATAGCCTTCTTTATGCCTGGCCACCAGTGCTGTCGTATGAGATCCTGGTACATATTTTCCACTCTAGGATGTACCGCCAAGGGAGAAGTGTGAAACTCTATCAGCACTTCCCCCCGTGAAGCAACTGGTACCATGGTACATCCTCTGAAAAGGATGTCGTGCTCTGCTCTAAAGGAGAATCCATCAGGTGCCTGTCCTAAGGATAACTGCGCACGCCGCATCTCACAGTCTGCGTCCCCACGTTGTGCCTCTCTGAACCGCTGTAGTAGTGGAGGAGTGACTGTGAGAGACTGAAGGAAGGATACTCCATCCCTATCCACAAAGGATATCTGCAAAGTGGCTAGCTACTCTGTCGCCTCCTCAAGTAGCTGAATGCCCGTTCTCCTGCTGAGAGCATTAGCTACTACATTCACCTTCCCAGGAGTATAGACTATCTCAAAGTCATAGTCCTGGAGGAACTCGATCCATCACCACTGTCTCAGGTTCAGGTCCTTTTGCGAGAAGATGTACCTGAGACTCTGGTGGTCAGAAAAGACTGTAAAGCGCTCACCCATCAGATAGTGTCGCCATGTCTTCAGGGTGAAGACCACTGTTGCTAACTCCATGTCATGGGTAGCGTAGTTCTTCTCATGCGGACTCAAATGACGTGATTCGTAGGCAATCACTGCCTGCTCCTGCATCAGGACACATCCGAGTCCAGTCCCTGATGCATCACAGTAGACTACGTACCCTACTCCCTCCTCAGGCAACCTCAAGATAGGTGCACTGGTCAATCTCTATCTCAGCTCCTGGAAGCTCTGATGACATCTGTCTAACCACACAAAGGGTTTCCCCTTCTTTGTCAAATCTGAGAGTAGTGCCGCAATTCTGGAGAAGTCTGGCACAAATCTCCGATAGTATCCATCTAGTCCCAAGAAACTCCGCACCTCCGTCACGCTCCTGGGTGGATCCCAAGCTAGCACTGCCTCGATCTTTGTGGGATCCACCGCAACTCCCGCCTCAGAAAGGACGTGCCCCAAGAAGTGGACCTCACATATCCAGAACTGACACTTTGAGAGCTTTCCGTAAAGCTGGTGCTCTCGAAGTCTGTCTAATACAACCCGTAAGTGGTAGGTGTGATCCTCCTCAGTCGTCGAGTATATCAAAATGTCGTCGATGAAGACTACGACAAATCGATCGAGGTATGGCTGAAAGATCCTGTTCATGAGGCCCATGAACACTGATGGAGCATTGGTTATGCCGAATGGCATAACCAAGAACTCATAGTGGCCATACCGATACCTAAAGGCCGTCTTCTGCACATCCTCGTCTCGAACTCTGAGCTGATGATAGCCTGACCTGAGGTCTATCTTCAAGAACCACCGTGCTCCCTTGAGCTGATCGAAGAGGTCATCAATCTTCAGTAGCGGATACTTGTTCCTCACCGTCACCTGGTTCAGGCGACGATAGTCAACACACAGTCGCAAGCTCCCATCCGCCTTCTTGGCGAACAATATCAGGGAATCCCAGGGTGAAACACTGGGTCAGATGAACCCCTTGCCCTGCAAGTCCTCCAACTGTACTCGTAGCTCTCGAAGCTCATTGGGGGCCATCCGATACGCTGGAGTCAATATCGGGGCTGTCCCAAGGTACAGGTCAATATAAAAGTCTACCTCTCTGCGAGGAGGTAGCCCTGGAACGTCGTCGGGAAAGACGTTCGCATAATGATCCACCATTGCAGAAAAACTAGGACTCCGTACGTCAACTGCTCCTAGGATGAGGCTAGCCAACTGATGAGTGATGGGCTGTCCTCTCCTCTGCGGAAGTCTATCCTGTGCTGTGAAGGCTCCCTTCTCACCGGTGAAGGTGAACCTGCTCCTGTTGGTGCGTACACATCGCACCTTGCGCCTAATACAGTCAATATGTGCATGGATTGTAGATAACCAATCCATGCCCAAGATGTCATCATAAGGACTCGACGCGGATACAAGAAGATCCCAACCGAAGCTCTCGCCTCCTAGAGTAAGCTCACACTGCCGGCACCAGTGCGTAATTGTCGAGTATGCTCCTGTAGAAGTCTCTAGCCGTAAGGATCGAGCCAACGACTCTGTCGGAATATCTGAGCTCCGAACAAGGACAGCGGCTATGAAAGAGTGACTCACTCCTATGTCTAAAAGAACTACAACAAGGGTGGAATAGACACAGATAGTACCTCGAATCATCTCGGGCGCACCGTGGTCGTAGGCCTCCGCTACCTGGAGCTGTGCCTGTCTTTTCCCTCCAGCTCCCTGTGGTCGGGGTGGACCTTCTGGTGGTGGTGGTGGTAGAGCCTCAAAGCGTCGCCCACCACCTGCTGCTCGGACAACTCCCCTGCCTCGTCTGCCTCCTCCCTGCAGACCGCCACAGTCGACCCTCTGCCTCTGCCTGGGTGGCCCCTCAACTGTCTGCTACTCCTCGTCACGATGGGTCAGGCAGTCACGATCCATGTGGCCCTGCCCGCCGCATGTGTAGCACTGCCTGCCTCTCGAAAGACTGGCTCCACGCTGTGTGCCCCGCACTGCTGAGCCAGTGTCCTGAGGTCGTCTGCGTGAGGGTCTGGTCTGCCGGGAACCCTGAGTCATCCGTCGACTGCCTGCTGTGTAAGACTCTACTACGTGCCGCCCCACAGTAGGTCTCGCCGCTAGAGAAGTCTCAGAAAGAAAGCTCTCGATCAAAAGGGCTCGCTCCAGTACTCCTGCCTGAGTCGGAATGCTGAGGGAGATTAGCGATGCCCTAATCTCATGTCTCAATCCCTGCTCAAAGGTATGGGCCTAGAAGAATGGGTCCCGTACCATGTTGGTCAAGTAGCGCGAGAGATCGGTAAATCTCACCGAGTACTGGGCGACCGTCAAGCTGCCCTGCCGCAGCTGAAGAAGCTCCTGGATGCGCACCGCACGGAGGGTGGCCGGGATGAACTCTGAGCAGAAGAGGCCCTAAAAGTCTGTCCAGAGGAGAGAGCCTCATCGTGCACCTGGAGAATCAAGCTCCAACATCGGCCCGCTGCTGCGTGCAGTAGGCTCGCTGTGAGGATCACCATGAGGTCTGCTGGTGTCCTCACTAGCCTGAAAACTCGTACAACTGCCTCCAGCTAGTCCTCGGCTGCCTGGGGGTCCATCTCCCCATGGAACCTAGGTGGTCGCGGGCGCTGGAACTCATGCATTACACTAAGGTGACGTGCATCGTCAGCGGCTGGGGCTGGAAGCATCGGTGGCTCGGCGGGTAGAGGTACCGCCGGTGCCTCTGCTGTGAAAGGGCCCTGTACCAAGGCCTCGTCGCTCGGCGGGCTGTCCTCATGTACAACTCTCGAAACCCTAGCTGGATGCCGTCGTGGGGCCATCCTGAAAGGAAACAGGTGCGCCACGGTCAGAACAGTATACCTGGTGAGCTGATACAAAGTAATCACAAATAAAACTTGAAACACACATGCAATCAATGTCTTCGTGCATTAAGTCGGAAATCAGAAGTCAGGGTCCTGGTGTACGGGTACGTCGGCCGCCGCACCAACACTGGGCTCCCTGAACTAATAACCAAACTCAATACGCTTAACACTATTTATTCACATAGAAGAAAGATCAGAGTCTTCGGTAGAACAGAAATTCTCTAATACCAATTTTTCACAACCCGTCCTCGGGGCCCGTGCCGTGACTACCCCAAGCCCGCCTTCCATAGGCTAGAGGCTGGTGACTAGCACCAAGGCGTAAATCTCGATAAAGGTAAGGCATAGCCTTTGTAAAGTAAACAAGCACCACAGAGTAAGCAAGCAGAAAAGTAAACACTAAGTGAAAACTGGTACAACAGTAAGTGCGGAAAGTAAGTGGGCTAGAATACAAACCCAAACTGAAAGTAAAGTACAACTGGAAAGGGGAAAACAACAACTGAAAAGTAAAGCTGCAACGTCGAGCCGTCCACTGGAAGTCCCACCTGAGGGGTGGGTACAGAAAGCCTCCACTGCTCCTCGGGTCCAGCCGACCGCTCCGAGTACGTCCCACCCAGTGGTCCACCTCCAGGTACTGTCCTGCTCCGCAAGCCTCCACCACGATCAGCGCTGTCTGTCGTCTGCAACCAACACAACGTAGTGTGAGCATAGCCCGTGCAGGGGTGAGTATAAGCTACTCAGTAGGGACCCCAAGACCCCCGAAGGTCTCCCAGAATCCACAAAGGATAACCACAAAGGAAAGATACAATCACGAAGTAACATCCGACACTACTTAGGTATATGCCCATACATATAACTAAGTCATCAATTCTCACTCAGCTCCAACATCCGAGCTCAAGTACAACCCAGTCCACACAGGAAAGAAAAACGTAAATTTACACAGTATAGCACAACACAATCCACAATGTAAAGTAGACGTAAATCCACACAGGATAGCACAACACAATCCACACAGGAAAGTAAAACAGGATTCAACTCACACTGGTATACTTCTTCGAATGACGATAGAGATGATCACTGATCCATCTAAGTCGTCGGACCCACAAAGGATCGATAGGTACTAACCCCCGCAATGACCCACAAAGGATCTGACCCACAAAGGATCGATAGGTAACTAACCCCCGCAAAAACCCACACAGGATCGGGCCCACACATGACCTGTAAGCGCTGACCCACACAGGACCACTGAGCGCTGACCCACACAGGATCGGACCCACACAGGATCGGTAGCACTGACCCACAAAGGATCACTGAGTGCGGTAGTTGTCGCCGTCGAATCCACTGAGGATCTCTGTACAGTTGTCATCGTCACAGTAGCAGTCGCAGCCAGCTCTAGGGTTCCCGCACACAGCAAGATCGTTCGGGAGGTTCCACTCCACGAGCCGAGAGGCTGATACATAAACTGACACATAGTCCAGAGTTGATGTATCCAAAAGTTCTGTATCATCAACAGGAACTCAACGTCGCAGACGGCGCGTCAATCAGACGCCCGGTCTGAGAGTTATTGGCGTTTTCGTCCCAGGGGCCCGGTTGGTTTTTAAGGAAAAACCAACCCGACCGTACTCCACCTACGTCCAAACCTCGGGCGGATTAAGCCAAAAGATCCGTCTCACTTAGAGGAATCCATCAAAGTCGACGGCATGTCAATCGGACGTCCGAAGCTCAAGATATGAGTGTTTCTGATCTGAGGGCCCGGTTGGTTTCGTGTACGAACCAACCCGGCCGAACCCAAAGTATTCCTAAAACTTGAGTGTGATATACCGAAACGACCGTCTCGATCCAAGGATCGCATCTCCACTGACAGCGTATCGTTCGGAGGCCCATAGCTCAAGTTATGAGCAAAAGACCGAAAAGGTCCGGAAACGGGGGGTCTGGGCCCGAACCGACCCGGCCCAACCCCCCTGGGTCGACCCGACCCGGGTCTGACCCGGTTTGGCGTGACCCGGCCTGGGCGCGACCCAGCCCGGTGGGTTGGCCCGGCTCGGCTCGGCCCAGCTCGGCTCGGCCGAGTGGAGGAAGCCGCGGGGCGCTGCCCCCCCGCGGGATGAGGTGTCGCGGCCCCGCATGGGGCCGCGCTTGGTCAGCGGATGCGGCTTTGCCGCGTCCCGTGTGTTGCCGGACCCGCGTGGTCGCGAGTTTGGCTAGGCGCCGCCGCTGCGGCTTCAGCTGCGGCGGCTCCATCCGGCGGCACGCCGGGGCACCGCCGCCGAAGCTGCTTCGGTGGTCTGATTCCACTTCTGCCTGCAGCGTAGCTCCTCCCGGGTCCCGTTCTTCACTGCGGAATCAACAAATCAACTCTGCGGCCTGCTTTGTCGTCATCCGCCATTCCACATATCAACAAAGAACTGCAGAGGGTTGTCGGGCCGTGTTTGTTTGGTCCGTACCCACCACGTTAGGTGATAACGATCGGGAAATAATAATCAACACATGAAAAACATAACAAGATACAATTTTAATAAATTAAAATTGCACTTTGATCCCGGGCTCTTTGTTTTAGAAGGAAACAACTACGGGAATAAAATATTATATTCAAATAAAATCCCTACCTCGCCGTCGTCATCGAGCGTGTGTTCTTCACGGAATTGATCGTCGCAGAAGAAGAGGATCGTCACGTCGCGGAAGGGCGTCGCGTCGGCGATCTCTGAGGGGTAAAGAAAACACACAGATTTAATTTACATGAATTAAATCCATGTCAAGTATAAAAAAACCACAAAGTAATTTAAAAGATTCGTAAACTCCTACCTCAACCGGATATTCGAAGATTTGTCACGGAAGAAGGAACGTCACCGAAGGAGAAGCGTTGGCATCGCGGAACACGGTGTCGCATCGTCGATCTCCGAGGGTTCGGCATTCTTCGTCGCCTTTCGTCGAAGGCTGAAATTCTTCGCGTTCTTTGCGTTCTTTGCATTCTTCGCGAAGGAGGTTGAAGGACTTAAGGTTCTGTCGAATCCTCTCAACGAACAACACATAAGAAGAAAAATGTTGGTCTTATTTTATTACATGCCAACAAACGAAAAAACTAAGTTAAGTAACGACCCATTAATTCATATAATTAATTCAACGAATAAAACCACCCAATTAAAAGGAGCGTTTAATAGATTAAGAAACTCCCCGGTTGTCTTTCAATTGATAGGGGTTTTCGCGGGTGCGTTACTTAGTGGAAAAGAAACAGTGGGGCTCGTGCGGGGCCCACCTCACAAATATCCTACCAAGAGGGTAGGATATTTTTGGGTTCCACCTTATCCGCTTCAACTCATCTTAAGCAGCTTAAAGTGGTGTTTAAGCGACTTTAAGTGAAATAAAATAAAGTTGTCGTACCACATTATTTTATTTCTTAACTTAAGCCCAAAAATTAAAAACCACACCTGAGAAAACGCAACTCCAGAAGAGGCATTTTTAAGCAAATACCGGCGCTGCGATTTAATCGGTGCCCTCAGAATTTGATTCCGAGCACCGGTTCAAAAGTTAGAAAAACCCGCTCGTTCGTTCACTGAACGTACCCGAGCCAAACTTTGGAAAATTATTCTGGGCACACCGAGCCTCAGAATCACGTTCCGTCAGAAACTGCGTTCTTGTAAAATTCCAAAGAAAATTAAGAAAAAAATTTCCTTGAAATTTACGGGTCTTTACAACAATCCTCCCCCATAAGGGTGCATTGAGCCCGACCTCCCATCCTCTCGACCAATGGAGTCCTTAAGTGTCATTGGTTGAATCATCGATCAACAAATACCTACCTTTGGAAAGAAGGTCCATGAATCATGGATATCGGGGCCGTCGAGTGTTCTTGGATCCATGAATAAATCCGTTGGAGACCATCTGAGGATGTTATATCTGAGATGTACCTATTTCACAAGTGATTGACCCCCACACATTTTACCACTGGGACCAACAGTTCCCGCAAGGTTAATTCAACCTTCTTTAAAGGATAATGACACTGAATGTGTCGAAACAAAAGGAATGGTGAATTCGATGAGAACCTATATATATAGAAAAAGGGACGGGTGATGATCCTCGTCATGCCATTTTTACACCACTTGAAAACACGCTACCTCAGAGGTAGACCAATTACCCATACATCTCATTTTATATGCACATACTGGATAGTTCTAGATGCTGTTGGTGGTGCCTACTAAGTATATTTCACACCCTATTTGGGATGACAATTTTTTCCCGAAAATACCTTATGAATGTAGGTAGTGAAAAAGGGAAGCATCCAACTTTAGATGCCTGAATTATTATCCCAGTATGGATTATGGGAGGAGATGACCGAGCTAATTCTCATTATGCTTGTGGAGACAACTTTTGGTCTTTTTGTATTTTGTATAGAACGATGCATATGCATGTACCCTATATCCCGAGTACTTACCCTTTTATATAGAATCATGGAATTATTATTATTCTTGTATATGATATTTGTTTAGCTTCCTCCTATTTATTATATCTAGATGGTTTATATTCCCATAGTTCATTTATTATGTTGTTTTAGATTCTTATTGTTATTGTATACCGTTGTGATATACTCTGATCATTAGGGTATAACCTCTCCATCATACCACCACAGAACCTCAATTTTAGTCGACATCCTTTCGGATATGAGGAGGTGAGATTAAGGCCATGTGGAAAATTGGGTTTGGTTAATTATAAATGAATCGGGTCCAGGATGCTATAATGTGGTATCAGATCTTCTTTTTTTTCCTTTTGTCTTACTATTTGAGTATTAAAAAGGAGACTAGGAACATGTCAAAATTTGGAAATGAGTATATTCCTAGGAGTAGTTAACCCACTTACAGGGGAGATTCAAATTATCTAGGATGAGATGTGGATATTTTTATTTGTTCCTCTTACAATTGTACTAATTTAGTCATTGGGTGACACACATGAGTTGTGATGTTTTATATTATTATGGATTTTCATTTACATTGTCCCGATAAGTCAAGAGGTAACATATCATGAATCATTATCAGAACTTGAGGATTCACATGTCATGAATATTCCATTCCATATTTATAATACTTCATGCATTTATTTCTGTTTATTATTGGTTCCTTGATTATTGTATTTGAAAATATGCTAACATTTCTTAAGGGGATAAAATAATTGGATTAATTAAAGTGACTGCATCAATCTAAATGGTGTTTTCCTATATATATTTATGGTGGAACATTAATTAACCAATTATACTATGTTTTATCCATAGATCACTGGTTCCATGGGCTAAAACATTAGATGATTTTGATTACATGAATGATAATTATAATTTCTAAATCATGTAATTCTAAAAATTTGGAAACGGTAATTCATATAATCATATAATTTTATATGATTTGTTACATCCTGATACCATATGTAAGGGTCAATTTGCAGTTAAATGACATGCCAATTGCAAATTATAAAGCTTATGCCTTTATAAATTTGGAATGGTAACCCATCTATCTAGACACTAATATCTATATACATATTAATTAATATGAACTTAAATAAAATAAAATTATTAAATAAAAATGGTTACCGTTAAATTGGGATTCCAATTGCAATGTAAATTCTTTTTTCCTCTATAAGTTTCAATTGAAACTTCATATACCAGGACCACTACTTCATAATGTGAGACATTGAACCTGACCCAACCTTAGTAGTGGTCATTAAAAAGTGTCTCTTATAACCTATTAGATCTTTATTATCTTCTAGATCTGTATTTAGAAATAGGGATAGGGGTGTGAATATTTATATAGAAAGGTAGGTAACTATCCTATTCTAAAATCTTTGATCCTAAATATGTTAAATCTTATTTTATGGATCTATTTGGAAATGTTAGAGCTGTTACACCATGACTTACTTGAGTTGTGCATCAATAGGGTGGTGATGAAAATTCTACAGAGGGGGTGTCCCCCACATACCTAGTATTTCTTCCTATGCTACCACTTGATTCACCTCCTAGTATTCCTCAACTAGGCACCGATGCTCAGTTGTGAGAGAGATTTCTACGCTTCATGTAGTCTTTATAGGGAGCTCCATAAACCACCCTTATTTTGGTAGAGTTTACATGATAATTTCAGTAGTAAAATCCTCCCACTTTACTAAGTTATGGGGATCCTTAGGCTATTGAGTCTTGGATAGAGGCCATGTTATCCATATTTGAGCATTTAAAGACACTCCCAAAGCATATAGTCAATCTATAAACCTAAATGCTTCATGATTCAGCTAAGATATGGTGGGAATTTATCTCCTAGTCTTATCAACATCAATGTATGGTCTGAGAATATTTTCAGATAGCCTTCTATAATTACTAATTTCCTTATATTCTAAGAGTGGATCATTCTAGGTAATTTATGTACCCATAATACAGTTTTTTTCTTTCAATATAATATTCTTTATGTTTCAATGAAATTCATCATTTCACACCAACACTTTATAGTGATGAGTTGATGATAATGAGATAGTTTGAGGATGCGCTAATATATTCCATCTAATCACAGGTAAATATCTTTTGGTTGACCACCATTTCTAAGATAGTGAATCTGGCCCTTATCACTGAGCATGAACTGAGGAAGCTAGTGGTGTGGACTAGGTTATTTTAGCATTAGGGAAGGGAGGAAGTTCATATAGTTATAATAAATTTCGCTTTGAAATTGATCATGGTGGAAATGCCAATAAGATGACATAAACTGATATCTACATCATGTGTTAAAAATAAAAAATAGTAGCCTATAATAAGAACCTATATATGAGGGACCTGATTGAATGTTAAGATTGCAGCAGGATATGAAACCTTCATCATTTTTTCCAAACTGTACCTTTAGTTCCTAGTGAGAAGGGATTTTCATCAACTTTGTATTTAGGTATAGGATCAGTAGCTCCATGCTAGGAAGAGAGTTGGACTACGACCAAATTATCAGGCTAAGGAGTTGGATGTAGTTGAGTTATCCATACTTTAGATATATAATGCTAATTGAGCAGACCTACTTAGGTTAGTCAGGTTGCATCTATGGGCCATAGAGCATACCATATCTATGAAGCGTGTCCTACTCTCGAGGAGCAGAGTCCATGGAATTCTATAGTTTGAGGTACTATTATAGTGTCCTCTACTTTAGTTTTTTCCTTATTTAATATAGGCGCTTCACATTTTTTTATATCCACAAACATTATGGGAAGTCTCTGCTTAAAAATAGAGTATTTTTTTGGAATAAAGACTCTAGACACACCATTTGGAATCTAAATAGAGAGTGTGCACTGATGTAAGGGATCCCCCTTGATATATTTGGTTTTATTTTTTGATGGGATCTCTTTATCTTCAAGATGACAGGCTTCAAAATAATACTTAGGATGGATTGTTTGGTACATTCTCATGATAATGTTGATTGATATCACTGGAGGGTGTCTTTCATATCACCCAAGGGTAGTAGATATGTTCATAAGGGTGAAAGGGATGTCTAGGAAAGTCAAGATAGACCCAAGAATCATGAGATGGGTGGAGTGAAAACCTATATTTCTAGTCTTTTTATGAGAAATTAGGTACTGTGGATTATATATTTTTCTCTAGTTGTGGATTGTTTCAAGTAAATATTCCATGAAGGATTTTCTAGGTTACCTCATCTGTGAGAATTGGAGTTCATTATTGAGCATGTTCTAGGATCAGAACCACTATCCATTCCACTTTATTGGTTGGAACCTTTTGAGATTTAGGAACTTAAGAAGAATCTAGAGGATTTAGAAGCTAAGGGTTTCATATAACCTAGTACTTCACCACGTGGTTCACCTATTATACTCACCAAGAAGGAGAAAAAGACCTATAGGATTTGTGTGGATTATTTCTAGTTTAAACAACTTATGGTTAAGAACCAGTATCCACTTCCTTAGATATAAATACATTTAGATTAGATCTAAGGAGATATGGTTTTCTCTAAGATCGATTTGAGGTCATGCTACTATCAGGTGCGTGTTAGGATGTCAAACAAACAAAATAAAACTTTATAGAGTATATATGAATTGTATGAGTATCTAGTTATGTCATCCTATCTTAAAACTGTGCCAGAAGTTTTTAGGGAAATGATGAATTGGGTTTTCCACCCATATCTTTATTCATTTGTAGTATTTCTTGTGGAAACAATCCTGGTGTATTCTCATACTCAACATGACCATGCGAAAAATCTTGATATCATACTGAATACACTGAGAGAGCATCGACTATATGCTAAGCTCATAAAATTCCACTTTTGGATCAATAATTTTCACTTCCTGAGTAACATAATCTTAGAGGAAAAAATATCTATTGACTCAGAGAAGGTGAGAGCTGTGGTTTCCTAGGATAATCCTAAGAATGTTTTTGATATACAAAGATTCTTGTTATTGGTTGGATATTACATGCATTTCATTCAGGACTTTTCATTCCTAGAGTCACCTCTCACAACCTTGAATAAAAAAGGTGTTTATTTTTTTATTGTTTGAAGCATGCGAGAGATCCTTTAATGATTTTAAAGGAATATCAATTTTTGTGCCAATATTGATTCTACCATTGCCAAGAATAATCTATAGAGTTTATTATGATGCATCATAGATTGTGATAGGAGTAGTTATAATGTATGGAGATCAAGTTGTAGAATATGGGTCCTACTAGTTGAGACCTCATGGGCAGAATTGACCTAAGCATAACCTCGAGATGGTACTTGTGGTTCATGCCATATGCTATTGGAGGCATTATCTATTGGGGGAATAGTTTATCGTTTAAATTGAAAAAAATATCAAATATGTTTCTACAAAACATTATTTTAATCTCAATCAGTGAATATGGGTAGATTACCTTAATTTGTTTGAATGTGAGCTCTCTTATACAACCAAAAATGGAAATGAAATAACAGACACAATGAGCTAGAATATATAGAAATAGATCATTCAAGAGGCCAACAGTGAGTGAAATTTTATGGAACTATTTTCTGAGATACGCTTGGAGGTGTAGGACCATTAGGGTAAACATAGACTTGTATCATTATCTATGATGTGCTATCTTATGGAATGGGTAAAGATGAGACAACTTTCTAATTCTGAGGGCTTAGTCTTTAGGTGGAGTGTCATAAGCAATGATCCACCACCTGATTGGCTTATTATTGAGGATGATATTTTTCACATTCATGGGAGTGCCTAGGTGCCTGTAGACATATGGGAATAATTTATTCTGGATTCTTATGACTTTGTTTGGGAAGTACATACAGGGCTTACTAAGATTTACTGAGATGCAGGTTTTCAATATTGGTGGCTAGGTATGAAGAGACAGATCATAGTTTTTATCACACAGTGTTCCACCTATCAATAGGTGAAGGTGGAGAACCAAAATCATGTTGTACTTATATATCCTATATCCATTCCATACTATAATTGGGACAAAATCACCATGGATTTCATAATAGTCTCACCACAATCCCATTATGATAGTAATGTGGTACGAGTGATCATTGATAGGTTGACCATGGTAATTAACTTTATGATAATCAAGTAGACCTTTTCCATAGTTTATATTTGAAGTATTTAAATTCAAGGGATTTTATACCTTCATGATTTTCCCTATTCTATTGTATCAGATATAGATTCTGAGTTTATATCATGGTTCTGTAAGGGGTTGTTGAAAGCACTGGATTCATAGGTGATTCTAAGTAGAGCATACCACCCTCAGACTGACAGTTAATACAAGCATATGATCTAAGTGTTAGAGGATATAATTTGAGCATGAATCCTTGATTTTGGATGTTTTTTGGAATAACACCTACTACTCATCTAGTTTTCCTACAAATGTTTTAAGAAACTATTCATATGGCTCCCTTTTTGGCCCTATAAAGTAGGCTATGTTGTACACCCCTGTGTCAGTTAGAGGTAGGTGAGAAAACACTATGGGACCTATTCTTGTTTAGGAGACATCATATATATTAAAACTTATTCAAAATCATATGGATATAGATTAGTCTAGGTAAATGTATTATACCGATCATCAATGCTGGCCTCTGGAGTTTGAGGTGTAAAATCAGGTCTTTTTGCAAGTTTCTATTAGATTGGACCATTGATGAATTAAAATATAGGTAAAGATGTTACCACATCACATGGGGAATTTTTAGATCTTGGAGAGAGTTAATCCAGTAGCCTATAGTTTGGATCTTCTTATAAGGTACCGATCCATTCATGACATCTTCCATGTATCATAGCTTCACTGTTATTATTCCGAATCATCTCATTATTTTGATCCTAATGATATAGAATTGGAGGAAGATGAATCCTTTGAGGATAATCATATACCTATTTTTGATAATATCATGAAGGATATCCATGGTAGTTTAGTTCCTCTGGTATAAGTGTTATGATAGAACGACTGTATACATGATGAAACCTAGGAGTGAGAGGCTGACAAATGGGCTCATTGACCAGAACATTTATCAGATGATTTTTCACTACCCTTAAAAGGGAAAATCGGGGACAAGTTGTTTTAAGAAGAGTAGGTTGTAACGTCTTATATTTTAAAGAGGTATTAATACATAAAATACTATTCAGAATCTATTATTTTATGCTAATGAAGTGATTAAGAATCTAATTAGTGGTTTAGGATCATCTAGGTTTTGTTCGGAGCCTAGAACTCTAGATCCTAGAAGTGAAGACTAACCCACATGGTTAGTACATGGTTAGTACTAATCACACGATTCAAACATATGGGCACTACAATAAACTGTATAGGGGTGCATAGTTAGTTTAAACCATGAACCTCAGCCCAAAAAACCATGTGGGGTACTATAGTGGGCCGGATGGGGCTGCAAAGTTTGTTTAAACTATGTGCCCCGGGCTATATGATTAGTGCCAATTAACTAGTGGTGCCACATGGTTTAGCTGTATAGTTTCAAAAACCATGCATCCAAACCATGAACCTATTAAAAATATGTGAAAATTATATTTTTCCTTTTTCCCCTTTAAATTTTTAACCCATGTTTTCCTCCTCTTTCATGTGTATCCTCTCTGTAGCCACATAAAGCTCTCCCTCTTCCTATAACCTAGGATTTGAGTTAGGTTTTCCATCCAGTGTTTGATTCATTTTCTATCTATATCATTAGATAGACAATGGTATGAACCTCATTACTATTCATTCTTTCCATTATATATCTCACCATCACTAGTTATATTTCTAGGTGAGATAATATTCCCATTTTTCAGTTGATTTTTCTTTCAGATTTCACATATTCTACTTTGAATCTGAAGATGATAATATTTTGGGGTTCATATACCAACCTAAGGTTGGTTTTCTAGTTCATTTCCCTAAAGTATTTATGCTTTATATGATGTTATATTGAGCCGTGTGATAGAAAAATCTTTATATTCCTCATAAATGTCTAATTTACTAAATAAAATGATGTTTCCATGCTTAATATAATCATATAAACCCATGAATCAACATTATAAGATGTCCAACTTGATGAGAGACACCTCTAAGGGTGTTCCTTCATTAAATTCCTAAGATCCCCATGCCTTGAAATTAAATTTAACCACCAATTAAGCTATGATTAATTTCCCCTTTTTAATTTAATGTATTTTGAAATAAACTAAATGAAAATGGTATTCCATGTACATAGACCCATTATCCTTCCTTGTTGTATCTTGAATTAACCATATTAAATGAATTAGCTGACATGACAAAAATTTATTGTTTGAATGGTAATATTTTAATGCTAGCTACGACCATTCCTTTACACTAATCCAAGGGTGATACAAGGGTCCTAATTAAGGATGCCTTTGATGGGATCAACAAGAATAAAAATTTTAAATTATAAATGAATTAAAACATATCAGGGTGATACATGGTTTATTTTATATATCACCTTATATGAGTTACTAAGGAGGATTACTTTACTTTATCTTTGAGTGATACCTTGTTCCTTAGTGGATTACATTGTATAGGCTAAGTAGTAAATGTTACTATACCATTCCATGAGAAATACATAGTTCCTTATGTTTTATACTTTAGATGGGATCAAAGTGTTTTACCTATGTACTATGACAAGAATGATAATTGGGTTTCTTATACAAAACACCCTGGATATACTCCTACAATGGTGGGTTTTATCATACACCTGGAGTGATGCATGGGTTCCTTTTTACGGAATGCCTTGGATGGGCCCAAGATTCTAGTTAATTAAAATTACGGATGTTTCTACCAAGAAAAGGAACATTTTTGGGTTTGATACATGCTATATACTTTACTTTTATGATGACCTTGTTATATATACCCATGATCATATACCATGAGAGATATGAAACCCCTTATTAGTATGTGAAAACGCCTTGGGTATACCACATAGGTCCTAGTTGATATGGTGTGTATATATATATAGATATATGTTATCATATATATGATTTATATATATATGTTATATATATATATACACATATAGGGTGACATCTGTTCAGATACATTCCGACTCAGGCTGGAGTAATTTGTATTGGTCAGGTGTCCCATGAGAAACCCGAACTGATGTGTTTTATTTTATTTACTATTATGAATTGATTATTACCTAAAAACTTCTCAATTTTAATACATTTACTCAATAATTTTAGATGCCATAGGTGGTGGATTATTGACAATATCTCACACCCCATTCGGGATTCCAGTTGGTATCTAAATAGACCTTATGGATGCAGGTAGGGACAAAGGGAAGCATCCAACTTTAGATGCCTGAATTACTATCCTAGGATGATGTACATGAGAAGAGGGCTCACCCTATGCTCATGATTCTAGTGGAGATATAATTTTATCTTTTTTTCTTTTGTATATTTTGCTTCATAATCATGTACCTTGTATCCTATGTATTAGCCCTTTTGTATAGAATCATGACATTCTAATCATTTTTTATATGATATTGATTTAGATTCTTCCTATTAATAATATCTGGATGGTTTATATTTATTTAGTTCATTTATTATGTTGTTTCTACTGTTTACTATTATTATATACCATTGTGCTACACTCTGTTCATGAGGGTACAATATCAACACCTTACCACCATATACCCTCACTGCCAGTCGATAGACTTTGGTGTATAGGGAGGTGCACTTGAGGCCATTTGACCAACTAGGTTTGATTAATTATAAGTCAACTTAGTCTGGGACTATACATTGGAAGTCATGTTGAAAAATATTGAAGATACATATGTTCAAATTTCCTAATTTGTTGAGAATATGAATATTGTTATGAAAAATATAATGAGATTCATGTCTCTAAGTAGACTCCTAAAAGTAAAATAGTACATTTATACCATCTATAGATTCTTCTATATAAATATATTTGAAAAAGGTAACTCAATATTATAATAATTTTGTTTTCCCTAATGTCGTCTCATATTCTAGTGCATGTCTTTTGTTTTAAACTAGAAAAATATGGGTGGATGAAATGAAACTATGCCCACAAAATAATCTAGGGTGGATGATGGAACATACAAGAAATGCAGTTCCCCAAGAATAACAAAAAATGGGGTTTCCCCTAAAATATAAATCTATTCATATAGGAATACCTGGGTCGATTGCAACCAAAATAAAGAGAACATGACATATTGGCCATTGTTGGTACTATTACAAGTTTGGGAATAGGGCCATTGAATTTTGGTATAATGAATCAACATATGATGATTATATGAGGTACATTTCTAGGGGTAAATGACTAGATAAGATAACATATTTTATTGTACAAAATGAACCTTCATATAAAATGAATAATATCTCTTAAAAAAACATCTATGATTTTTCGAATAATTTCTATCATTTTTTTAATTTATATGGTAATTGTTATGATTATTGTTTATATAGTTCAATATAGTAAAACTCATATGTTTATGAGAGAATAAATCCTCAACAAGTGATGGAAAAAAATGAATAATGAATATCCTATCATCAAGTAAGAAGAAAGTGAAGAAAGATGTTCAAAAAAGGAGAAAAATTTGCACACTACTTCCAAGAAGTATAATATGAAGGATGTAAAATATATATCAATGAATGAATGTTCTTCTACCCTAGTAAAAGAGGCCACACTACAGATCAATATAAAAAATCCATGGAGAATAATCTAAGGAGTAATAGGATGTATTTAAGGAAATAATTGATCCATGAAATAGACAAAGGCATTTGTTTTGTGATTGAAGAAATTATGAAGGAAGAGGTGAAGGAATTACCTAAAAGGGGTAAATCTAATGTTTAAAATAATCCTCTTGGAGATTCTAACAAACAAAATCAATTCCAAAAGATATTTTGATTACTTTGATAGATGAATTGGAAAAGTCAAAATGGTTAGAATAAGAACAATAAAAAACTAGTTCTAAAAGAAAATAGAAAATTCCATTATAAGATCATGAATGTGAAAAAAAGGTTTTCCAAAAATGAAAACCAAATTGTTAAAGAATAAATATATGGGAGGTGTATGATGGTTGAGTGTTATGATAAATAGTTATTAATATCATTGACATTACATGTGTATGTCTTAAATAAAATTGGAATCAAACCAATTAAAGAACATGAGAACATCTCATACAATGAACTTTCAGTAATAAATAATTCCATGTTTCTAAAATAATCATAGGCTTGGAAAATTAAATGACACATGAGCATGAAGAAGATGATGGAAGAAGAAATTAGTGAACCTAACTTAACATTTGAGGGGGATAAGTGAAATACTTTTTAATAAGTTTAAAAGAAGAAGACGAGTGAGAAACATGTTGAAGTTAATGATAGGAAAAACGAAGAAATTATATAGAAAGAGTGGCCAAGTCTAAGAGGAATCTCTTAGCCTAATTGTAACTTCTGATAAATAAAAAGGTCCCTCCTTATTATTTAAGCTCTAAGTGATTTTTTTTATTAATTTCCCCCTTTTTAACTTTGTTGAGGGATAAACTTACATGAACCAAAATCATAGAGGCACTCAGGCCTAGTACATGGCCCTGAAGAATAAAATACATAGAGAATACCCCTCCCATATCTAATATTTTTAAATTTTCTCCAAAGAAACCAACCAATAAGGATGATCAGTAATAAATTACCCACATAGAACTGTATACTTCCTGGTACTGGTAGCGGAAGACATACCCTCTTATTCTTCTAATATGAACCAGAGGGGTGAGACTATGTGTGCTTCTCAGAGGGTAGCTAGTACTTGTAGGTTGAACCTTAGGGGTTAGGCTATGAGAACTACCCAGAGGTTACCTTTTTGTTCTACTTGCTTCAGTGGCTATTTCGTGTGTACTTTATATGTAGAACTGTGGATTGTAGCTGCTTGTGTTTTCCTGTTTACTGCTTCCTATTTTATTACCGCCATGTATTCACTGACTGTTAGGCACAAATCTTTGGGTGATTTCCTACTGGGAATTTGTCTCATACCATGTTTTGGTCATGCTTTTGGGCCCAAACAGACTATGTTGTTGCAGGTATAGATAAGGGAAAACTCCCTTCTACTTCAGGTACCTGACTTTCTGTGGAGTTAGAGAGCAGGGGACCAAGCTACGAATTGAGATGGTGAGGAGTTTACTTTGTTTTTCTTTTGCACTCTGTTTTCAGTTTTATTTCAGCACATTGGTTTGTTTACTGCTTTCCATATACCTATGTACCATGTTGCATCATTATTATTTATACATTACTTCTGCTGTTCAGTTCAGTTGTTGTATGCTGTTTATTGTTTCCGCTATTGTGTTTGGTTGTTCTTCCATTGTATACTTTACCGAATGAGGGCATAGTTTCCCCACCGACTCACCAATGCCCTCATTTCTAGTCGGCAACCTCTGACATTTGGGGAAACGCGCTTGAGGTCATGTGACTGACTGGGTACAAGGCTCCTCTAGGTGGATTCCTGAACCAGGATGTTACAAAGTCGTATCAAAGGTGTTCTTTTCTCTTGATTTATTGTTTGGAGCCTTTATCCAGGGATAGGATGGATTTGGTACTTAGTATTAAGCTGTACTCAGGAGTAGCTACCCCGTGTACAGGGAAAATCCATACTACCTCATTAATTTTAGTTTCTGGTTTGGAGATTTTACGGTTGAGATAATTTCACCTAGAGTGATTCACATGCTTTGTGTTGTTATTGCCTTGACTATTGCGGTTCTATTTCTGTCGCAACCTGATGAGATGAGGGTATGCCATATCATGCATCATATAGTCACTTGTAGAAATCACATGCCATGCATTCTTGCCATTCCATCTAGGGTGTATTAGCGATTGCATGCTGTTGCGATAGACTTTATGTAGATTATGCATGCTATTGTGTTAAATGCTTGATAGAATCTCTACTGCCTTGTTAGAGGATTTTTTGTATTCCACCTTGTTTAAATGAACGCCAAATTTTGATTCTTGAGGTGTTATGGGCCCTCTTGAATCAGAAATTGGGGGATCATGATCCTGTTTTCTCTTGTCTATGACTGTAGGAGATGCCAGGATTTGATTCGCGGGGAGTATGGGCCCTCACAGATCAGAATTTGGCACCTCTTTGCCTTGTTTTCAGTGTTTTTGGGATTCTGTGCAGTTTCTGAGCTACTGCCCAGAAAAACCCAGAATACCCGACATGTACTTTTTGGATACATGCCGTGTAGTTTTCGAGCCATGTCACTAACCGTGTGAGCAGAAACATGATGTTGTGAAAGTAACTTCAGGAACACACCGTGTACGGAAGGTACACGTCGTTTAGTAGTGAGCCGTGTACCCAGATGTGTCACTAACAACATGGGTCGGGGAAGCTCATGTCATATATGTCATGTGTTGAATGAACACATCGTGTATCCTTATCCTCAGTACCCGGCCATGTCACGAACAACACGAAACTATGTTCTCTCCTCCTATACACACCGTGTTTGTTCGGAACATGCCGTGTAAGGGTCATCCGTGTACTTGGCCATGTCGCCAACAACACGGGTCAGGAAAAGACTTCGAGTACACGCCGTATTTGTTTGGAACACACCATGTAGTCTCAGCCATGTATCCGACCATGTAACTAACAACATGGTTCGTTGAAACCTCGTCTACTAAACGCCGTGTCCATAGAGAACAGGATGTGTAGTATCAGTTTAAGAAGACCGTGTGGGTTAGCCGTGCAAGGAGACTTGGGCAGGGGACTAGAGTACAAGTACACCTTGTGTGTAGGGATAACACACAGTGTAGTCTACGGTCTTACATGACCAGGGGTGGTAGAATCACATGCCCATTTCAGTGGCTTAAGAAGACATGCTGTGTAGTTTTTATACACACTGTGTAGTCGTGTTTTGTAAACTTATGTGTTTTTATTCCCCTGTTCCCGTTTTTCACTCTTGTGTTCTCTGTCCTTGTTTTTCTGATCTAAGGTGTACTTTTGATCTTTCAGAGCTATGCCTCCGAGACTTCCTCCGGTTGTACGTCTTTATTCAGGCAGTGATCAGACGCCGAATTTGGCTTATTAGGGACTTTCTACTGATCCCCCAGTCGGGCCAGCCTTGGCACCGACTGTCATACCAGTTGCAGACGCTGATGCGTAGTTCAGGGAAGGTTTTATGAGGATGATGCAGACCTCTCAGGGAGCACCACCTCCTGCCTCGACTATGGCAGACTTGACGTGGGTTTTTCACCAGCAGCATCCTCCCACGTTCTCAGGGGAAGGAGGACCTCAGGCTGCAGAGTCATGGCTGGAAGCCATGCTGACTATCTTCGAGCATCTAGAGACACCTCCAGAGAGGTGGGTCAAGCTCGCTACCTACATGCTCCGAGACTTCTCCAAGAGGTGGTGGGACATGATATCATAGGTGGGTCATCATCAGGTTATGTCTTGGGAGGAGTTCCAGCACGTGTTCTACGACTACTTCTACCCGGAGATCCTGAGGGCCGATCAAGCCCGGGAGTTCATGAGCCTAGAGCAGGGTACTCTTTCTATTATGGAGTACTCCTCTCGTTTCACTGAGCTACATCATTTCACACCCCTCCAGGATGGGAGTGGGGTGTTCTTAGTAAGAAATTTTGAGGATGGCCTCAGGCAGGAGATCCTCTTGTGGGTGAATCTCTTCCAGATGACTTCCATCTCTTCCATTGTCAACCGGGCACTAATTACAAGGCGCAATCTGAGAGACTCCGGAGCTGTGATCTAGGGTGGTTCTACTTCCAGAGCTAGTGTTCCTCCAGTTAAAAGTAGGAAGTTCTGTAGGGAACCTACGTACGGTGATCTAAGGAGGTGAGATATATATTCCGGTAGCCAGGTAGAATGCTACTAGTGTGGAAGGGTAGGGCACATGAGGCCGCAGTGCCAGAGAGACCCAGTGGAGTGCCGATCTTGCAGAAAGATGGGTCACCTTCAGCGTTTCTTCCAGGTTTTCTCACCAGCAGTTGAAGATGGGGGTTCTTCCATGACTCCTCTTTCAGGAGTAGCACCACCAATTTCTCACCAGTCAGAGAACTGGAGTTCTTCCGGACGTTCGGGCTGAGGTGGAGTCCGAGGCCGTGGCAGTCAGTCACCGATCCTTCAGCACCAGCAGGGAGGATCAGCTCAGAGTGGTCAGGTAGGGTCACAGGGCCTCGGGGCAGGCCATGCTTTTGCGGTGGAGTAGACCTATCAGGAGTAGGATCCTTGGCCTTCTATTGTTCGAGGTACTATTTTAGTAGCCTCATTTTTATCTTCAGCTGTTTTCGATACTGGTGCTACGCATAGATTTATATTTGTTGCTGTTGAGGAGATCCTGGGGCTCTGTATCTTTTCTTCTTCCGACTCGTTGAAACTAGACACACCTTTGGGGATGAGGACATCTAGTGTATGCCAGTGTAGAGAGTTCCCTGTCGAGGTTGCAGGGTATCGTTTCACATGGGATCTCTACGTCCTAGAGATGACGGGCTATGATGTCATTCTCGGAATGGACAGGCTAGTTCCCTTCCAGGAAGTCATCGACTGTTACCGCCGCAGGGTCAGTTTCATCTCACCAGAGGGTGAATCCTTTCTTTATAGAGGCGAATGGGATGTTTAGGCGAGTCGAGCGGGACTCAAGCATCTTGGGATAAAAGGGGTGACAACCCAGATTGCTAGTCTTTATCTGGATGATCAGGGGAATCCATCTTTGGACTTTCCTCTAGTGGTGGATCGCTTTAGGGATGTCCTTCCAGAGGAATTATCAGGTTTGCCTCCGGAGCGTGAGGTATACTTCTCTATTGAGCTCATTCCAGGAGCGGTACCGGTGTCCATTCCTCCCTATAGGATGGCCACACCTGAGTTGCAGGAGCTCAAGAAGCAGTTGGAGGAATTACAAGCGAAGGGTTTCATCTGACCCAGTACTTCTCCTTGGGGTTCACCTATCCTATATATGAAGAAGGAAGACGGTACCCTTCAGCTTTGTGTGGATTACCGGAAGCTGAACCAGTTGACGGTCAAGAACTGATATCCCTTGTCAAGGATCGATGAACTCTTTGATCAACTTCGAGGAGACCTGGTGTTCTCAAAGATTGACTTGAGGTCCGGTTATCATCAGTTGCACATTAGACCATCAGATATACCACTGATAGCCTTCTGGAGAAGGTATGGTCTATACGAGTATACAGTCATGCTGTTCGGTCTCACGAACATGCCTGCAGTTTTCATGGAACTGATGAACCGAGTGTTCTATCCTTACTTGGACTCCTTCGTCATGGTATTCGTGGATGATATCTTGGTGTAGTCTCACACTCTACATGACCATGCCACTCATCTTGAGATCATTCTGAGTACACTGAGAGAGCATCAACTTTATTCTAAACTCTCGAAGTGCCACTTCTGGATGGATCAGATTCACTTCTTGGGACACGTCATCTCATAGGCAGAAGTATCAGTGGACCCTAACTAAAGTGAGAGCTGTAGTTTCCTGGGAGCAACCAAAGAATGTCTTTGAGGTACGGAGCTTCCTAGGGCTGGATGGAAACTACAGATGCTTCATTCAGGACTTTTCTCGTCTAGCCGCACCTTTGACAGTTCTGACCAAGAAGGGGGCGAAGTTCTTATGGTCAGATTCTTGTGAGTCCACCTTTTAGGAGCTGAAATGGAGGTTGACGTTAACACCGATACTAGTCTTTCCAGAGCCAGGAAAGAGCTACATAGTCTATTGTGATGCTTCAGGTATCGGGATATGAGTTGTGATTATGCAGGGAGATGGAGTCGTTGCGTACGGGTCTCGGCAGTTGAGGCCACATGAGAGGAACTACCCGACACACGATCTGGAGTTGGCAGCTGTTGTTCATGTCTTACGCTGTTGGAGACACTATCTACTGGGAGAGCACTTTGTGGTCTTCACCGACCACAAAAGTCTCAAGTATATCTTCACTCAGCTTGATCTGAATCTGAGGCAGTGTAGGTGGGTCGAGTATCTTCAATATTTTGATTTTGAGCTTGCCTATACGACGAGAAAGGGAAACGCAGTGGCAGATGCGTTGAGCAGGAGACCTCAGATTCAGGCAGTTCAGGAGGCCAATAGTGAGTGGCAGTTTATGGCTCTGTTCTTTGAGATGCATCTGGAGGTGCAAAATAGACAGGGACATACTTTCCTATCTTTTGTAGTTGTTACCTCTACACTACTCGATCGGGTACAGATGAGGAAACTATCAGACTCAGAAGGCTTAGTCCTGCGAGAGAGTGTGTCAGGATAGGACCCTCTTTTTGTATGGACAGTGGGCGAAGATGAGATCTTGCGTTTCCAGGGATGCATATGGGTTCCAGCAGATATACGCGAGGAGTTGATGCAGGATTTTCATTCCTCAGTTTGGGCAGTTCATCCTGGCGTCACCAAGACGTATCAATATCTTTATCGCCAGTACTGGTGTCCAGTTATGAAGAAATATGTTGCTAGCTTTTTCTTGAGATGTTCTACTTTTCAGCTGGTGAAAGTAGAGCATCAGCGACTAGTAGGCCTCTTACAGTAGTTACCCATTCCAGAGTGGAAGTGGAATGATGTTGCGATGGAATTCGTGACCGGATTGCCAAGGTCTCCTTGGGGGAACGATGCTGTTTGGGTTGTCGTTGACAAGATCACGAAGATTTCTCACTTCTTGATGATCAAGGAGAACTTCAATATTGATGATATGGGATGACTTTACATCAGAGAGATCGTATGTCTACATGGTGTCACACACTCCATTGTTTCAGACAGGGATGCACGCTTTACCTCTTGGTTCTGGCAGGGACTTCAGAAGGCTTTGGGTACACATGTACATTTGAGTACAACATACCATCCCCAAACTGATGGTTAGTCTAAGCGCACAATCCAGGTTCTTGAGGATATGCTCCGAGCTTGCATCCTAGACTTTGGAAGTTCTTGGGAGAATCATATTCATTTGGTGGAGTTCACCTACAATAACAGTTTCCAGGCGGCCATTCATGTGGAACCATACGAGGCTTTGTACGGTAGGCCATGCCGATCACCCTTATGCTGGCTGGAGGCAGGAGAGGCAGCTTTGCTGGGACCTCGTCTTGTTCAGGATACTTTAGAGTAGATAGAGATGATTCAGAAGAGGATGGCTACAGCACAGTCTCGACATAATTCTTTTGCTGATCAGCGAAGATGACCTCTGGAGTTCGATGTTGGGGATTAGGTTTTCCTGCATGTTGCACCGAGGTTGGGACACAAGAGGATTCCGAGACAGGGAAATCTTTCACCATGGTACGTCGGGCCATTTGAGGTGTTGGGGAGAGTGGGGCCAGTTTCTTATCAGTTGCAGTTACCTCAGAGGTACCGGTCCATGCATGACATCTTCCACGTCTCTCAGCTTTGATGTTACTTTTCAGACCCATCTCATGTATTTCAGCCTGAGGAGGTTGAGCTCGAAGCAGATACATCTTTTAAGGAGCATCCCATCCGGATTTTCGATCCTAGTACGAAGGTTCTCCATGGGCGGTCTATCCCTTTTGTACAGGTGCTATGGCAGCATGTGCGAGTACAGGACGAGACCTGGGAGAGGGAGGCCAATGTACGATCGCAGTGGCCAGAGCTATTCGGGGTTTCTTCTTCTACGCCTCGCTAAGGAAATTCGGGGACAAATTTCTTTAAGGGGGGAAGTTTATAAGAACCCAGATCTTCGTTTTAGGTATGCCTTTCCCTTTTCTAGAGTTTTTGAGAAAAATAATGTTTCTGGAAATTTTTGAAGTACACGCTGTATACTTTCTGAGTACATGCCGTGTACTCTTTTCTTGCTCGAAGCCATGCACTGGCCATGTCCGGGCCGCACACATGGTGTGTAGGGGTGACGTGGAGACTGATTTTGGTGGATTATGGAAAAACCTAGTACAAACCATGTACTCTAAAAGCACACGCAGTGTACTTTTATTTTTTTCATTAAACAGACTGAGGTCACGCCTAATCGAGGACAACGTCTTCTTCTCCAACTTCTTCATCCGAGAGTGACCGTACGACCACAAATCTTCTCCAATCCATCGTGCCTACATCCGATCTCTGTTCCAGCTACCGTCGATTGTGTTGGGATTGCCTCTGTAAGCTCTCTCTTCTGTTTTATACTTGTTCCATGATTCCTTCTCATTTTCAAGTTATCGTAGGTTGATCATTTTTGAAGTTTTATCAGATCTATGATGCTCTAAGGGGAATCAGTCATCATAGTTCACATATATAGATCTCCTAGGATCGAGGTATGTGGTTTGTGCCTTTCTGTAGAAAGTCTTTGAGTATTTGTGCAAATTCCACTAATACCTTTGAACAGGGTGTTGCGTGTTACCTGTTTTTCCCCTGTTGTTTGCCTGCTTTGCTTGATTTCTTGAGTAGAGGTCACTGCTTGTAAATTGGGATAATTTATACTATGTTCTTGTGCTTTTCCTTGCATGTTATTCTTATTAGGCATTTTTGACAGTTGTCATGCCTAGTTTTTGGATAAGGGAACTGTTTCTTTGTTATGATGTTGAGCCTTAGAGTGTTAGCCAAGTAGTTCTTGAGGTTTACTTTGATGATACACATGCTCTATGCATGTTTATTTTTACATAGGGCTGTGAGAACCTAGTGTAGTGGACCATAGGGAGAATGGATGGAAGGGATTCTCCAGAGTGTCCTTAATTACGATGCGAGACCACAAGGGGAATTGACGTTGAGTGCTTCCTCAGAGAGTCTGTAGATTCTCGATGTGTGCCACATGGGGAATTGATGTTGAGTGCTTCCCCAGAGATCTTTTAGCATGATACGAGACTATAGGGGGAATTGATGATGAGTGATTCCCCAGAGAGTCTATTCTTTAGCTGAACCAGAGGGGTGAGACTGTGTGTTTTTCCCAGAGGGTAGCTAGTACTTGTAGGTTGAACCTTAGGGGTTAGGCTGTGAGAACTACCCAGAGGTTACCTTTTTGTTCTTCTTGCTTCAGTGGCTGTTCCTTTTGTACTTTATATGTAGAACTGTGGATTGTAGCTGCTTGTGATTTCCTGTTTACTGCTTCCTGTTTTATTACTGCCATGTATTCAGTGACTGTTAGGAACATATCTTTGGGTGATTTCCTACTGGGACTTTGTCTCATACCCTGTTTGGGTCATGCTTTTGGGCCCAAATAGACTATGTTGTTGCATGTATAGATAAGGGAAAGCACCCTTCTACTTCAGGTACCTGACTTGCTGTGGAGTTGGAGAGCAGGGGACCAAGCTACAGCTTGCTATGATGAAGAGTTTACTTTGTTTTTATTTTGCACTCTGTTTTTAGTTTTATTTTAGCACATTGGTTTGTTTACTGCTTTCCATAGACCTATGTACCCTGTTGCATCATTATTATTTATACATTGCTTCTGCTGTTCAGTTCAGTTGTTTTATGCTGTTTATTGTTTCCGCTATTGTGTTTGGTTGTTCTTCCACTCTATACTTTACTGAATGAGGGCATAGTTTCCCCAGCGACTCACCAAGGCCCTCACTGCTAGTCGGAAGCCTCTAGCTTTTGGGGAAATGTGCTTGAGGTCATGTGACCGACCAGGTACCGGGAACCTCTGGGTGGCTTCCGGAATCGGGACGTTACACCTTAAATATTGGGGTTCCTCTGTGATTTGATCATGGGCTTTGATGCAGTATTATGGGCTGCCTTACCACTAGGCTAGAACCCAAGTGCATACCTTCTCATTCCCTATTATTTTTTATTTGTTCTAATATTTGAGGAATTAAAGGATTTTTGTGTGGCTATCAGTATTGTACAAAATAAAAATATTGACCCTCATGGAGTCTACTGACTACCATAGAATAGAGGAAGAATAGTGCATCCATTTTAAAGGAGAAACCTTGAGAAGAATCTGTCATGTATCTGAATTTTTAGTAATTATAGAAAATTTGGATAGATTTTTAATGTTAAAGTTTTTGTTATGAAATATCACACTTATAACCCTTGGTTAAGATTTTATCAAATTCACTTATTAAGGGGGGGGGGAGTTGGTTATCAGAACATGATAAAAAAAGGAGTTACATTTATTACAGATGAAAATTCTAATGTTCTTGTTGATATATTTTTATATTACATATTTCTTCATGATAAATTAAATTTAAACAACACCTCGAATGAGTTTATGATTATGGTATCAAATGTTTATTAATTTATGGAAAACATAGACAATATTGATTATATCCCTCTTGTTTTCTTCACCGGATTAGAACACATAGAATTATACTAGAACAATTAATGGATTTATACTAAGGAAAACTTATTATGAAATAATTCTATGAAATTTGAAAAGTGAGAAGAGTATGTGTGTCTTGAGAGTTATAATAAAATACGACAAGTACTTCACATTGATCATTGCTTTTCATTTCCAATTTTATTTTGAAATAGATAATCCATACAAGCACACATATTTTCATTAAGGATTGGTATTACTTATAAATTCAAAGGGGGAGAATGAAGATCCAGAGTAAGTATTTAATTTATTGATAATGGTTCAATATGTGTGTTTTAGAGCTGAAGATGATTCTTGGAGGATTTTTATAGGCTCATTAGAAGGAATTTGAGGTCACGATTGTTAGAGAATCCATGTAAGTCCATAATTTTGTGAGAGGAATAAATAGTTAAGGTGATGGTGAGAAGGAATAAGATGTAATTATTGATAAATCATCTATGTAAGTCCATATGATTATTGATAAAATTAAGGTTGTAGATTAAAGACTAATGTTGGGTAGATTTTACAAAACATGGAATTCTACAAGATATTATAGCAAGTTTTGGTCTTATGATTGTTATATTGATATTTTAAAAAATTAAAGAAAAGTAGAGATGGATGAAAGATGAATATCTATAACATATTTTCTAGATTCTAAGGTGATTGAAAAGACCTAGAAGTAAGTTGAAGGAAATATGATTTCATTCAAGAGAATTATGGATTGTTCTCAATCCACATTGACGATTCTAGTGATATAGGAAAAATAACATTGCTAAATTATTACACATATGAGAATTGAAGAGTCCTGTAGGTGTTTGGGCTGATGTATGGGACTGTAGTGACATATCCAAAATCATGTTTCTTAATAATTCATATAGGTTATTTCTAAAACATTAGAAAATTTACATACCCATTTTAACATAGTATGAGAATGAAGAATCATTTAACTGATTACTTCCACATAAGTGATGTGCCCACACACATAGTTGAATTTATATGGTCTCTGGTCAGATTAGAATTTTTGATTTCCCAAACTTCACTTAATACTTTGTTTTAGTATAGAGATAGTACAGAGTCAATACCATGTGTAGCATAAGCTGGCACTAACAATTTATGGATTAAAACACTTTGAGGTTGTATTCCGTTCTATTTTCTTTAGTTTTGGAAATAATAGATCTATGGTGGTGGTTGGTTTTCTTAAATAATGAGATAGGTATCAAGATCAATTTTAGGTATTTGTAGAAAGGATGATCTTAACTCAAACTTGGTAGGATCCTAAGGTTTAGGCTATGAAGCAAGCAGAGGTCGCTAGTTGATTTTGATCAAATCAACTAGTTATACCTAGGAGGTGACTATTCCTTGACCATGAGATAGTAACAACTTAGATGCATTAAGATTGGATTCTAAGGATGAAAGTATTTTAGGCTATTGATCATAGCCTAATCTACTACAATTAGGATGGGGTCCTTCACTTAAATATCCTTTGACAAAGGAAGTTTAATTGAATTGTATATACATTGATTATTTATCCTAATTACTAATCTATTAAGGTTACTAAGTTTATAATTAAATATTTTAAGAATTCAGATGCCTCTATTCTCTATCCCTACCCCTTGTGGTTTAGCCACTCATGGTAGGAATGAGTGTAAACAATTGAATAATTGAAACCATTCTTAACATGCTAAGAATGATTGAATTTAAATGTTTAATACACATGAAATGGTTTAGATTCACATACTGTAATGAGCATGTAGTCTAGATTAAAAAGATGTAAATTACAATGCAATCACGTACTTACTTGGAGTGAGAACTAAAATGGATTTAACATGAACTCGATGATGATTGATGATTAATGATGGTGGAGATACAAAAGGGAAATTAAGAAAATGATTAAAAATGATCCAAGACACTTGTATTTAAACAAAATAATGAAAAAGGTGAAGAAATTTGAGTTTTTAGGGAATGGAACAATGGATAACTCGAAGGAATGAAAAACATAGAATAATTCTACTCTGAAAGCTCTCCAAAACCACTGCCAAGATGCTTTATTTATAGACCAAAAATTACATGATGTGTCATGAGATTCATGTCATATAATGATTAATCTATTAACATCTCTGTGGTTTTTGTATCTACGCGTATCTTGCATGTATCTCATCTACGATTTGATAGTTTGACTTCTTTCATGATGTGAATCCTCACCTCACAACGTGTATCCTCTTTCCAGCTGAATCTTTAGAGTGGATTTTCAGTTCAAGTGGTTCACGATGTGTATCCCCAGCTAACAACATGTAATTAATGCTTCTCATATAGACTTCAAGACTTGATTCATGAATTTATTCACGACATCCGATATCCCGTGAGACTCTATTACATGATGTGAACCGATATTTCACGATGTGTAATAGGTATGTTATTCTCTTTTTCTACATTTTCTTCTTTGAAACCTTGGGAACCCATTTTCTACAAAATTCGGCATATAGGAAGTGAATTATCACATATATCATTGAAAAAACTTAATTAAATGACAGAAAAAAGTATATATGATTTTATCTTATCAAAGTCTCCCACACTTGAACAATTACTTGTCCTCAAGAAAAAAGGTCTCAACAGTGATTTCAATAAGATAAGCAATTTTTAAAACAGGAAACATTCATCATGTACATGAAAATAAAACTAAGTGTAAGCAAAAAAAGGTTAGTCTCTAGAATCAACCATGCATATAAAATCGGTCATTCCTCAATGATCAATTCTTTTAAATAAATTCTAATATTTTAAATACAATCTATTAACTATTACTTAAGTTCTATACCCATTTTCAATATACCTCACAATGTATTTTCTCTCACCACTCAGGGTAAAGTGAAATTGGAGTTATTCTCATTCCCTAAGTACATTCTCATAACCATAGGCTTTCATGGGTTATATCATCTCTACTTCGTAAAGACAAGTACAAAAATTAATCATGAAGGCTTCAATAATTTCAATTCTAATGAGTCTGAGGATGTGGGTGGGCGGGTAAAAATTGAAAATCAATCTAAAAAGGAGGGTAATCTTCAAAGTATAATGAATGGATATCATGAAAAGTATAATCAAATTGAATCCTCCAAGAAAATTAAGTCCACAGTCCCAACATCCTAGGTTGGATCCACATATATGTCAAGTACATGGAAAAAGGGTATCTTGTTCCTTTCCTTTTTCTTTTGAATTTTTATTTTTTATAAGTTATGTCTAGTCCAGATCTCACACCCATCCCCTAACCACATACAATCCTTCAGGGGATTCATCAGTATGGAAATGGTGATTTTTGACCTTCCTAATACCCAACCCATGTCAATTTTTCTTTTCTTTTTTATTTTGAAAAGGAAAAAATAGAATTGAAATGCTATAAAGTACACATGGATTGTAACCAAATAGTTTGATGATTACATAATAAATCTCTATAGTAGAATCATCTTGTGCTGTATGAATGCCTCACCCGCACTTTTTCAACAGTAAAGTCATGAATTATACAAAGAAAAGGCTAGAAAGGGAAAAATGTATTGGAATATCTTCATACTAAAAGGTTTTTCATGGAAACTACAAGCATAAAAAAGGAAATATATAAGGTGAGTTTCAATAAAAAGTATCTCAACAACGATTGCCGTAATATTTTTAAAATTGTACTTTTTCAGTCATAGGCTCAATAATATCTCAATAAATGTTTTGATAGGTTTACATGATCTAGGTATCACTTGAGAAATATTATCATAAAGGAATATGAAATTTTAGGTTTATAATCCTCTTGGGTAATGGAAAAAACAATAGAAACTTTCAATCACAACAGGTATAAATTCAAGTAATAGGTCAATTAACCATAATTTCAAAAATGTTGTATTTGAATTAAATTTATAATCTCAATAATCATTCTAAAATTCTAAAAAGAGACAAAACATGGATTTTTATACTTTCAAACTTAAAATTTTATTTTATTTAAATGGGGGTAATGATTTTCAGGTTTAAATAATGCTTACAATTTTGAAAAATTTCTCCTAAACAAGTGAGAATAGGCAGAAATACAAGTGTATCGAAAACAAAAATCATGAGAAACTCCACCACACTTAGAAGGTGGAAGTGTCCGTACTATCCATGGAATTATTGTGCGAGTGTTATAACAATTCAAGCTCTGTAAAAATTTGAAATGGCATTTTGATAATTTTGAAATTGATGGAATGGAGGTCTCCTTATAATAATGGTCATTCCACGAGGGAACTTGGTATGTCTTTGGATAAATCTAGGTCACCTAAAAAATAGTTTAGCACACAATTCCTACACTAGATGAAACATTAGTCCAAAGGTGTTAAGCTTGTGAAAATCAGAATATTAGATAGGTGTATATTAATATGAACAAGAATAGCCAATTTTATTTAAATTCTATATATTTTTACAATGAAGTTCAAAGGGACTGAAAGTGAAAAAAAAGACTCAACATGACGAATCAATCGAGATAAGGTATGCACTATGGGTTTCCTCACATAAAGTAGTAATAGGATTTCATTATCCAGACGAATGGAACATAAATATCTTATAGTGGTTTCCATCAGCTTAGTTTCTGCTCTTGTATTTACAACTACTAGTTGTAGTGTCCTCTAGCTTACGAGGTCTCTTGACCAGATTGATAACTTTAGGGGTAGTGTGAGAATTAATCAAATGTGGAAGGAATAGTATCATAGATCAAGGTTTTTTCTACTGGGCATGAATCTCTATGGAAATTTCTTGAAGTTTATGTTCTATTTATGAAATGCGCTGGGTCACCCTTTGGACCAGAACAGATGGTTGAATGGGTCCATCAACAACCATGGAGGAAAAAAAAGAGTTATACATGTATATTTAAAAATTTAAAGAAATGAAAATCCATCCAATTACAAGTGACAAAAAATCAATTCCAATTTATAGATAAATGATCAGTAGAAAAAAATAGATCTACACAGATGAAAAATATGAAAATAACCAGCCCTATCACAAAAAGTCTATATCAAAAAATGAGAAAAATGGATGACTGAGATCATTCATCAAAGCCAAAAATCCCCTCCATCATAAACTCCCTGTCATGTGGGGGTGGTGGCTACTGTCCGGTAGGATCAGTGTTAGTGGATATAGTAGAGGCTGGCAAAGAAGTGATAGAGGGTGGAGTTGTGGAGATAGATATATGGGCTAACATGGGTGGTGGATAGGTACCGATCCAAAGGGAGGCCATGGGTATGGAAATTGGATTGATGAAGGGTCCTTTATGGATGTAGAGATGGCATGCCCCTTTCCACATCAGGCATTATCATCTATGTACTCCTAATGGGAATTTGGGTCAGTGATATCTAGGGAAGGTTGGGGTGGGCCGCTGGTGGTACATGAATAGTATAAGAGGAGGGGTCAGTGGGGGATGGTGGTGGTGGAGTGGTTAAATCGAGAGGATCAATAGAAGGAGGGTGAATATATGTGGATATCCAGATTAGTTTATCCATGATGTAAAATTTCATAGTCCAGAGATCTGTCAAGGTGGGATGGGTGGGTGGATGGATGGTAAATGAGATGGTAAAGGTAGAAGGATGAGTGGTTGGTGCAGGCGGGGAGGTGGTGTGTGGATCAACTGATGGGTCTGCTACTACTAGTAGTGGGGCCTCTACATACAGTGATTCCTCATGAACACCTGGTTCCCAATGGTATATATCATCCTGCTTCACTAAAAGATTCATTTTGTGTAGCATAATGAATCAATGAGCTCAATGGGTCCTAGGGAGGTTAGAGGAAGAGATGTATCGAAAACATTGAGGTGTCTGACCAGGTGAGTAATAAATTTTCCTCAGATCAGAGTGCTTTAATTCCAATGGAATGAGCCTTTTAATAGTGAGAAAATTGTTCATACATGTTGAAGGGTGGACTGCCCATGGTTTCTATAAGAATAAGCACATCGACCTGGCTGATGCTCTCATGTGACTCAGCCCTGGAAAACCACCCATGTGTCATGAACCCGTGAAGAATCCATAGAGATGGACTTTGAAATTGGGTAGAATTTATTATATGTGGGTCATGGGGTATCTGAGGGTCCCATATAATCATCTCCCATAGATTCTGTAAATCCACTTTGGGTGGCTCCATATGAGGTTTCAGAAAGACCTATGATGTAGAAAACTCATCTCTATAAATTCTGAGGCCAATGCCGAACTCAGAAAATGAATGCTCATGTGGCTGACCACCCAGGTAGAATCTGAGGCTATCAATGGCCACATAAAATGTGGAAAATAAATCTAGAAATAATACCCTGTATGTCCCCTATCGTACCTTAATGATGCAGTCTACATGTAGTGTCTCTAAGAGGTCGAGGATAGCATCACTGATGTTCAGTTGGGCCAGGATGGGTAGGTTCAGGGTCTTTTTTGTCCACATAGGCTTGGATTGTAGCTTTATGAGGCTTAAACGGTTCCTTGGATTGAAAAATAATATGACATGGTCCAATTGTAGGTTTTGTTCCCTAGAGGAATCCTCGGCGGTGGAGGAGTCAGCTTGAGCGATTGGGGCAGCACAGGCTGCTGTGGGAGGTGAAAAATATTTGGGTGTCATGGTACCATGTGGGAGTTTGATAGGAGGATGATCATCATGGTAAGATGAGGATTCAGAAGTATGCAAGTGTAGATTCTTGGTTTGATCTATCAATGAAGTAGTATGAGGGTTTTAGATCAAGTTATGGTGCGATTTAGTGTAAACTGGGGGAGGAGGAGGGTATTCGGGTTTGTGGTCATGGAGGGGGGTGCAGGTGTGTAGCTGAGAGAGGTGTAGGTGTTGGGTTGGGTCTTGTGGTGTGGTCGGATGAGCTGAGGTAGGGTGTGGGGCTCAGTTTTGGGATTCCGAGTGAGTGGAAGGGGTGGTTGGCGTGGGGGGAGAGGGAGGAAGTGAGAAGGTGAGGGAAGAGGAGGGTTTTGGTTGTTCGGTAGGGGGGTGGACGGTCGAGAGAAGGAGGGTGGTTTTCAGGTCATGAACCTAGGGTTCATGACCTATTTCTTAAAAATAGACCTGGTTATTTACATGATTTATAATAGTGGGTCATGTAATGTAATGGTTATTTTTAACGGATTTTGACAGAAAGGTTACACATCGTGTAATGGTGTTACACGACGTGTACTTGGAATTTTTAATGATAACTAGTTTTAACCCCTACTTCTATCTCTTACTTTATCTAAAACTTCCCAAAGGCTATCATAATTTAATATAGGATAAGATGACCTACCCTGTGTTGCCTCCCAATCAGCACTTTAACGTTGAGATCTCGACTCAATTAGGGCTCAAATGAACTTGAGGCGGATGACACAACCTTCATGGAAGGGTTCTTGAAATATTTTCAATCTTTGGCCATTCAATTTGAAATGTTTTCCACCCTCTCTCTGAATTTTGATGGTCCCATAATGTAAAACTTGAACAACTTAAAAAGGGCCGGATGATCGAGATTTCAACTTTTGAGGGAATAGTTTCAATCTTGAGTTAAATAAGAGGACCTTATTCCATGGGACAATGATACGACTTGAAATGAATTGATCATGCCATTTATTTTTTTCCTTGTAGATTCTAGAATTATCATAGGCATACTTCCTAATTTATTCCCATTCCATCAAATTTCGCATTTGAGCTTCTCCAGCTTTCTCTGAATCCAAATTCAACTTCTTTATTGTCCAATATGACCAATTTTCCAATTAAACTAAGAGATGACATGGTATCCCATAAACTAGTCTGAATGGTTTTGTCCCTATGGGTGTTTTGTATGCAGTGTAGTATTCTAGTGAATCATCATGTTTTAGACTCCAATCACTTTGGCTGGTGTTCACAGTTTTATCCAGAATTTTCTTAATCTCCCTGTTTGAAAATTCCACTTGCCCACTTGTTTGTGGGTGGTAGGGAGTTCTTGTATTGTACAAAATTATATACTTTTCAAGTAATCATTTCATATATTGGTTGGTAAAATTTTTTCCTCAATCACTAATGAATAATATTAGAGATCCAAGTCTTGAAAACACATTCTTTTTCAGAGACTTCATGACTACTTTAATTATATCATGTGAGGTTGCTTCAGCTTATACCCACTTTGAGACGTAGTCAAAACCAACCAGAATGTAGGATTTTCCACGTGATCAAGGAAATGGTCCCATGAAGTCTGTTTCCCATACATATAAGATTTCGAATTCCATGATAGGGTTTTGAGGCATTTCATTCTATTTTCCAATATTCCCAGCACATTGGTGCCTATCATAGCTTTTAAAAAATTCCCTCGCATCTTGGTGTAGCGTTGGCCTGAAAAATCCACATTTCCAAATTTCTACTATAGTTCACTCGGGTCTATGATATTCTCTTATTGGTGATGTATAACACATTTCTATCAGATGTGGGGTATTTTCTTCAGGAATGTGGCATTGTAATAATCTATCAATGCAATGCTTGAACATGAGTAGTTCATCCCAGTAGTAATGTTTTACTTCCTTCAAAAATATTTTCCTATTTTGATATGAGAGGTCTTGATGTAAAAATCATGTGAAAATATAATTTACAATATTAGAGAACTAGGGTTTCACATTAATACTAAATAGGGTTTCATCAGGGAAATTTACTTTGATATTAATATCATCACCATCCTTTATAATGGGTAGAGGAAGTCGGGATAAATGATTGGTGATCACATTCTCTTTGCTTTTGGTGTCTTTGATCACAATATCAAATTCTTAAAGTAGGAGGTTTCACCTTATCAGCATTGGCTTAACATCATTCTTGTTCATTAATTACCTTAAGGGTGTATGATCAGTGTGCAAAATCACCTTAGATAAGACAAGATAAGAAAGAAATTTCTCAAAGGCATACACAACAGCTAAGAGTTATTTCACTATAGTTGTGTAGATGACTTGGGCTTCATTTAGTGTATGGATGACATAATTGATAGGATAAAAGATGTATAACGACCCATACTTTACATACATTGTTAGTACTTCAAAATTGAAGTACACTTATTACAACATATAACAAAACCATGAAAGGACCGTATAGGTATAGTGTCTTTAGAAATTGGGAAACATAAACAACTGGTTTATAAAGCATCTACACTGTCTCCCATTTATTTCATCATATCTATAGTCCCTTTTGGCATATATTACTTAATAACCTTTTTCCTGACCTGGGGAAAGAAAACATACAAAAGGGTGAGCTCAAATGCTCAGTAAGGGTAAACAAAAGAAATATCAATCACATCATATTCATAAGAACATAACATTTTGGAAATCTTACCCTGCAAAAGAGATCATAATTTCATAACATGGGATAAATCATTGTAGTGAAATGTAATCACAATAATCATAACTTAAAACATGAAGCTTTGTGGAATACACACATAATCATAGAGAATAATTTCTTATTAGTCAAGACTCATTTCCAAGACTATTTTAGTGGACAAAGTCCATTTCTGAACCGAGTTCATTCCTCGTTTCAGTCCTATTTCACTGAACCGGTTTAACCTGCTGTTCCAGCCATGTCTATCTAATGAGATATAAAATATTTAACCAATGAATTGGAGGGATATATAGGTCCCACCCATCTCATAATGATACCATTCTTATGTGTGCCACAAAATCATAAATCATACATCATTGCATAACCCATGTAACAAAAATGGGATTCTTAAACCTCGTGACATCATAAAACAATTCATATAAGATAAAGGAATTCATAAAAATAATTCCATCACAACATAATCAAATCAATGTAATAATAGGTATAGAAATAGAACCCTATATTATCTTAGATGGAAAATAATTTTGATAAAACACTTGAACTCAATTCTTGAGGAAAATATCCTTTCTACTTAAAAAAACATTTTCCTTTCTTAACATGTCATACAATTTTAATATAAAATAAGTTGATTAAAAATAAACTTGAAAACTTGTAAAGGAAGCTTCATGGAAATAATGTTCTAAAAATCCATTCAGGCCGTATAAGTTAAAAAAACATTCTTCTCGTACTTTTGTCAGAAAAGTCAAAAAAGTACCTCGTACGAAAAACGACAAAAGATTCCTTTCATATATTTTACTAAAAACTCACCGAAGGGTAAAATTGGATTTAAAAATTTGTAGGTGGATGAAAATAATATTACATATTGAGGAAACATGGATGTGGATGATAAAATACACCCTAGTAAATACCAAAGTATAAAAAATCTTGGATAAAAATGAGATTGTGATATTTTCCCTTACCTTAGGTCTGATTTGCTTCGTAAGTGTCCGAACCTCCTGTATAATGATTTAAATAATGTCATTAACTTATTACAGAATCATACTCATTGTTATGATATCATATATGGTCATATTCTTAGCTTATTATTAATAATATTTCATTGCTACTTGTTATTCGGGTGTTTATTACGTTTTGTTCTTATGCGTGTTTTGTCGAATAAATTCTTATTCTTATTTTTAGGTTATAGATACCTCATTTACAGAATGGTATTAGTGTAATATATATCATATTTATTAACTCAATTCATTTATTCAATGAAAATCATGTAGAATGAGTCGCATCACATCGTGGAGACGGTATTCCGTACGTACGCACGTGCGATGATATCGTTCCCATGATCGTGGAATTGTATTGAAGTGTATGTATACTATTTAAGAATCAATATAACTTTAAAATAATCATATATATTCATTATTTACACCATTATACCCATCCAAGTAAGGTGGTGGTGGAAAATAGATTACACCACGGCGAGGAGATGGTATTCCGTACATACGCACACACGGTGATTTCGTTTTCCATAGGATGGATAGATGGTGAAATAGGGTTGTTTCATACTTATAATAACATATCAGTATATTATTGATACTTATGTTATTAATTCATAATGAAACAACTAAAGAAGAAGAAGTGAAATACGAAATAAAGTTGAAAGAATCGGTAACGGACATTACCTCTTCTTTGAAACGCTTCTTTGATACCTCCTTTTAGGGCACTAAAATTGGTCTTTGAAGAAGAACATGACCTCTAGGATGTTTCTAGGGAAGTGTAGAGGAGAAATTGGTAGGGTTTGTCCGATCTTGAAGGCTCAAAGTGGTGTGAGGAAGAGAGGGAGGAGATTCCCTTTTATAAGGGAGGATATGGTCACCTTTGGAAAAACTAAAAATATTATTTTATTATAAAGCCATATTCGGTTTTAAATAGCTCAAAATTGATTTATTTAGAAGCTAAGGTGGGGATGGGTCTAAATCCACTCATCCAATAGAATTTGGACAAGTTTAGTTTACTATTTTAACCTTATCATTTAGATTTAACTTTAAGTTAGATAATTTTACTTTTACCGTGTCTTTTTGTGCTCTTACACTATAAGGTTAATAAACTTACTATAACAAGCCAAACGAACCCCAAGTTGTTTATTATTAATATATATAACCTTATATAAGTAATTTGGCCGAACCTTAGATTTTTAAGAATAAAATAACAGTTAATAATATAATATTTGTTTTAAAAACTATTTTATGTCAATTTTGACACTATTTAGTAATCGATTTTTGTAAAAATCATAACAGAATTATTAGTTCAAAAAAAGTTAATTAAATAAATAATAACATGTCATATTAACCTATAAAATTAGTGTAATTCATAAAAAGTCTCAAATTACATTTATTTGGGTATTTATAACATCAATTATGTCAATATTTCATTAATAAGATAATTACTACATCATTTTTGTGTCATAAATAAATTAAATTATTTAATATATAAAAATTAAAAATAAAATACCATTATGTAGTAAATATTTTTATCTTTCTAATGAATATTTATTGTCGAATTTATCTTATGTATAACCCTATATTAAAGATTATTTACTTATTAAACTTTGATTTTAACTATTTTAACCCTTCTTTAAATAAATTAATAATAAATGTCCTAATCTAATCCAAGTGGGCCTAAATGGTCATATTGTATTCCTAAGGTTGGTTTTTTTCGAATTATACTTATACAATAGAATTATGACATGTTTTAAGGTAATAATAATATCATTTTTACCCTTAATTACCCCATTTACTTTTAACCGTGGTAAATTAAAGTAAAAAGTTACTATTCACCAAAAATTATTTTCATCTCATTGAACCAAATTTTACTTACTGAAATCAACTGTGTCTCTCGGATTTTTGAAATTCCACTCACAGAAGTGGTAAAATTAAGTTTTATGTAAATTTTCAAATTCTCCTAGGAGGTGGGTAAACGACGGTGAAAAGTTCAATAAAATTTTTATATACCTAAAATTATTATAAAATTACTCCAATGAATTACATTGAACTTATATAGGTATTATGTATCAATTTTTACCTAAAATAAATTTAAATAAAATAAATAATTATTTAAATAAAAAGTCGGTTTTTAAATAGTAACCCACTGTTTTCACTATTTATCAAAAATTGAAAGTTTCCAGAAAAATACCAAAATTTCACCCTAGGATAATTTCGATATTCCGAATCAGAAAACAAAGTCCATTTTGAAAAATAAAATTTACAAAATTTCAAAAAGTTGTTATTACTATTCATAATGGATAGTTTTAATAATATTTTAATAGCATATCGTTGTTTAGTGAAACTCGGTATTGCGTACGACGCAAGATATCAAGGAAGGTCGCGATTGCATGTAAAGCAAGCCAAGCTAGTGTTGTATGTAGTGAAATATTCCTTTGATGATTTATATAAAATAAAAACAAAATATTTCTTATAAAAGTCTCGGGTGTTACAAGATGCGACCAACTCATTGTCCTAAAAAACACCAATAGAAAAATCGTTGGTATCACATATCAGTTCTAATTCCTTGTTCCAGTTGGGTGTAATGATTATCGAGGCTACTATCAGGTTCTTCTTCAAAGTATTGATTGATTTAAAACATTCCTAAGTGAATTCAAATAGAACTTATTTTGAAAATAGGTGTGTCAATGGTCAGGAAACTTTTGAAAATTCCTTAACAAATATCCTATAGAATTCAACATAGCCCAAGAATCTTTTTATACCCTTTACTTTGGCAGGTTCGGGTAAATCATTGATGAACATGATCTTGGTTGGATTGAATTCCATGATTTCTCTGTAATTTTTATGCTTGAGGAATATGCCTCCTTAAACCCTAAAATGACACTTCTCCCAATTTAAGTCTAAGAATATTTATTCCCAGCATTCTAAAACTTGCTCTATATTGCTTAGAAAAACTTACAATGATCTTCCATAGACTCAGAAGTCATCTAAGAAAATTTCTAAGAATTATTCTGCCATATAATGAAAAATATGTTTCATTCATCTTTGAAACATTGCTAGAAAATTACACATACTAAATGGAATACGCCTCTAGGTGAAGGTTCCAAATGGACATGTGAATGTGGACTTTGAATAATCATCTGGTTCGACTACAATTTGGTTTTATCCTGAATATCTGTCAAGGAAATAGTAGAATTTATTTTCTACAAGTCTTTCTAACATATGTTCCATAAATGGTAAAGGAAAATGATATTTTATTATTTTCATATTTAATATTCTATAATCCATGCTGACTCTCTATCTAGTGATGGTTCATGTTGATATTAATTCATTATCATTAGTCTTATCCATTGTAATTCCACCTTTCTTAGGCACTACTTATAGAGATATTACCCATTCGCTATCAGATTTGGAAAATATTATCCCTACATCCATAATTTTCAGTACTTCCTTTTTGAAAACTTTCTTCATGGGTAGTGTGAGCTACCTTTGAGGTTGAAGTTTGGGTTTTTCATCTTCATCAAGTAGAATCTTATGAGTAAAAATAATCATACTGATTCATTTGATGTTTTCCACAACCCGGGTAATTGAATGCTTGTATCTCTTCAATACTTCAACCAATTATTCTTCTTGTGACTGAGATAGTTCAGATTTGGTTATCACTAGAAGGGAGGTTGAAGGTCTTAATTATTAATACTTTATGGTACTAGGCAGAGGCTTCAACTCCAATGTTAGTGGTTGAATGACTGAGGGGATGAAGGGTGAGAAGGTATCCATTATGATAGGTTCATTGAAACTCACTTCCTCACAATCATATTCTTATTTTACCTATGAGGGTGAGTCATCACCGTCTTCTTCTATTGTCATGTATTCATTTTCTTCTTGGGTAAGAGATATGGAATTTCAATCAATAGCATTTTCTAATTGTTGGGTAGCTTTGACAAGTGTGAAGACTACTTGGTCTTCTACAACTTGAAAGATCAAAATTCCTTGATTCACATCTATTAAATCCTTTCTTGCATCTAATAATGGTCTTCCTAGAATGATGGGGACGTCACCTTCTTATTTAATGTCCAGAACTAGGAAGTCTGCTCGAAATATGAATTTTACAACTTTGACTAGAACATATTTGATAATTCCTCTAGGATGCTTCACTGATCGATCTACAAGTTGTAGTGCTACTCAATTTGTTTTGATATCTTGGAGTCCAAATTTTTGAAATACACTCATTAGAATTAAGTTGATGTTTTCTCAAAGATCATATAGAGCTCTTCCAAAATTACACTCTCCAATAGCACATGGAATTGAGAAAATTCCGAGGTCTCTCATATTTGGTGGAATTTTCTATTGAACCACAACATATCATTCTTCATTTAATGAAATGATACAAATATATACCATTTTTATTTTTTTGGATATCAGATTCTTTAGGAATTTTTCATACTTCAGAATTTGATCAATGGATTATACAAATGGTATGTTGATGTGAAACTTCTTGAACATATCTAGGAACTTATTATACTATGCATTCTATCTACCTTATCTTTATCTCTCTATAAAAGTAATATATGGATTTTATGGTGGTGAGGAAACATAAACTGGTTCCTTTGGTTTCTCAATAGTCTAGGTTTCTACACCTAGTGATACTCCTTGAGGTGTATATTGTGTAGTTTTATCAACTTTTTCATCTATTTTTTGTTGCTTATTAGGCTCTTCTAATTTCCTTTAATCTCTTACACTAGGTTGTTGAAAGTCCAAAATATTTCTACTCCTCATCAATAAAACATTAGATTCTTCCCTTGGGTATGTCTTTGTGTTACCAGGTATAGTACATTGTAATCTGTTAGACAAGGTCTTTGAGATCTGTCCCATTTGAACTTCAAGATTCTGCAAGGCAGCTCATTGGTTCTACATCTCTGTATCCTGATTAGTCATTTTCTGGTCTGCCTTTTTAACAATGGTATAAAGGAGGTTCTATAAGTTACTTTGTAGAGGAGTAGGTTGTTACTGGGGCCTTGGCTAAGGTTGATGAGACTACTGCTGTGATCTATGGGGGAAAGGTTATTATTTTACTTATTGTTGTGGTCATGGTACATGGTTCATGGGTGGATACCCTATTGGGCCTTAATTTTGAAATGGTACTTTAAAACTTTTCTATTGATAACAACCTTGATTTTTTTGAGGTGGATGATGAGCTAGCCTCTACTGATAATATTTCTGCTACTATTGGAATGGTGGGTTCTTTTGATTTAAATTGAAATAATTACAATCTTGGGCTTGTGGTTCTTCAATTCCTTCTTTTCTATCTTGATATAAGTGTTGTCCACTACAAATTTCACATGATTATTTTTCCATCACAGGGGAAGGAGGGGGTTGTGTAGTAGATAGATGAAATGATTCTAGATTTTTTGTTAGCACTTCGAATTTTAATGCTAGCCTTTTATTCTCTTCTACTTGGTGGATACCACATCGTGGTGGTCCACGATCACTTTTATACATGCTGACATTGTGTGAGATTTTATCTAAGATGTTTCTTCCGGAATCTGGTGTTTTGAACATCAGTCCTCCATCAGCGGAATCATTGACGACTGTTCGTGTAGCTAGATCTAGGACTTAAAAGAAGGATTGTAGATAGATCCACATGTCCAGTTCGTGGAGTGGGAATTTTCTCATTATCTCCTTAAATATTTTCCATGATTCCCATGTAGATTATCCATCAGTCTAAGAAACATTGTGAATGTCATTCCAGAGCTTCCAAGTCTAGATGATCAGAAATTATTTTTATAAGAACTTCTTGGAAAGATCATCCCAAGTCATGATTGACTCAAGAGATTGACTTTTAAGTGATTCCTTAGCTTGATCTCATAAGAAAAATGGGAATACATGGAGTCTCATTGCATCTAAAGATACTCCCTAGTTATGAAAGGTATCACAAACTTCCAGGAATCTAGAGATATGCTCCTGTGTATCTTCACTCTGAATTCCACTGAATTTTCCCATGTTCTAGATCATATGAATGAGTCCAGTATTGATTTCAAAGATATGGGCTTGGATCGGAGGATGCATGATGCTTGGTGTGGTACCATGGATTGATGACAGAACATAATCCATGATGGATCTCTCTTGATGTGTTGGGTTCTCTCCATGAACTAATTGATGCATATTTGGATGGTTTGGAGGGCTAAGTCCTACTTGATTGTGTTGATCGGCCATGATTGACTGGTGGTATGAAAGAAGGTACCGTTCGATCTTGGGATTGAAGGATAGTTGTTCTTTTTTTCTCAAGGATCTTCTAACAATTCGAAGGACCTTGGTACATGCACTATACTGCAAAATAAATACGTAATGGCATTTTGAAAAATAAGGAAAGGGGGTTAGGGAAAGGTAATCCCAAGTCTTTTTTCCAGAGGCTCTAAAAGCACAACATTCCTTCCCCAAAAATGGTGCCAAAATTTGACGTGCCCACATGTGTCGATGAATTCATATGGGTTGCGGTAAGATTAGAATTGTTTATTTCCCAAACTTCACTAACTAATTAGGCATAGTATAAAAATAGTCCAGAGTCAATCCCGCAAGGATAATAACATATCACTGATAATTTACAGATGAAGACCCATTAGGGTAGGAGTCCTTTCTAGTTTACTTCAGTTTGGGAAGTACTGGATCTATAGTGGTTGATGGTTTGCTTCAAAAATGGGAGAGGGATCAGGATCAATTTTTGGTATCTATAGAAAGGATGATCTTAACTATAAATTGGTAGGATCCTAAGGTTTAGGTTGTGAGGCAAGTGGAGGTCGCTAGTTGATTTTGATCAAATAAACTTGTTCTACCTAGTAGATGACTATTCCTTTATCGAGAGATAGTAATAACTTATATTCATTAAGATGGTCTTCTAACGAAGGAAGTATTTTAGTATATTAGTTGTATACTAATATACTCTAACTGGGATGGGGTCCTTCACTTAAATATCCTATGATCAGGGAAATTTAATTGAATTGGATAGAAATTGAATATTTATCCTGATTACTAATACCTTAAGGTTACCAAGTTTATAATTAATGATTTTAATAATTTAGGTTCCCTACTCTCAATCCCTACCCTGAGTGGTTTATCCACTCATGGTAGGATGGACTGTAAAAAATTTAATAATTGAAACCATTATTGACATGATAAGGATGATTGAATTTAAATGTTTAATACACATACAATGGTTTAGATTCAAAAAATAGAATGATCAATAAATCAAGATTAAAAAGATGTAAATCACAACGCAATCTCTTACTTACTTGGAATGAGAACTGAAATGTATTGAACATGAACTCGTTGCTGATTGATGATGAATGATGGTGGAGATGCAAAAGGGAAATGAAGGAAATGATGAAAAATGATCCAATACACTTGTATTTAAACAAAATAATGAAAATGACAAGAAATTTGAGTTTAGAGGGAAGGGAAAAAAAGAGAACTCAAAGGAATTAAAAACATAAAATCATTTTTCTCTATAAGCTCTCCAAAACCGCTGCTAGGATGCTTTATTTATAGCTGAAAAATTACACGATGTGTAATGAGATTCACATCATGTAATTTTGAATCTGTGTATATCTCTGTAGTTTTTTTACCTACACATATCTCATCTGAGATTTTGAATTTTCACAAGTTCATGATGTGAATCCTAGTCTCACAGTTTGTATCCTTTTTCTAACTAAATTTCGGAGTAGTTTTCTAGTTCAAGTGGTTCATTATGTTTATCCCCAACTAGAGACGGATAATTTCTTCTTCTCATGAATAATTCACGACTTGAGTCACAAATTTCTTCCCAAGATCCGATATCTTGTGAGACTCTATTACACGGCGTGAACTAAGGTTTCATGGACTTCAATAGGCAAATTATCCTTTTTTTTTATTTTCTTCTTTGAAACTTTGGGAACCTATTTCTTAAAAAATTTGGAATATACCAAGTGCATTATCAAATATATCATTGAAAAAACTTAATTAAATGAAAGTAAAATGTATATATGATTTCATCTTATTAGTTTTCATTTTCTAGATTCACATAGTCAAATAATATATAGTAAAATTCACATATCCAAATGACATTTCACATACATCAATGGTGGAATTCTATAGGATTTCCAGTTTTTGGAATCTAAAGAAAATACTAAATTAAAATTTTTTATTACTATGATCTTCATGAAACAAACATTATGATCTATCCTGTGATCATGATACAAGATGATAACAAAAAAGGACCAATTGAGAGTAGTTTCTGATAGATGATAAGGGATTCATGCCATAAGAAGAAGGTCTATATAACATTGTTGAATGCTTCTATGCATTTGGTAATTATGAATGGGTTAAAATGATGAAGATTTTATGGATGGAGAGATAATTATATTTTAATATCATAAAAATAAATAAGGCTTGAGCCTTCTAAGAATTTAATAAGGATTTTTTAAGATCCTGATATTTAATATTTTGGAATTAATTTAAAGATTGAGTCTTCAAGAGGATTAAACGATGATTCAAATGAAATTTTAAATGAGGGATAAATTGGGAATCTATTGAACGGTTAGAATGAGATGATCCTGCTACTGAAAAACATGGATTATCCACAATTAAAATATGGAAATATTGATAGTGATTTTTTGAGAATAATTTCGTGAATATAATTATATGGTACATGTATCGAAGAAAATAGAGAATTGTGAATTGAAAACTATCATGTAGGATTCTAGATAATATAAGACATGGATACATCTAGTATCAAGTAGAATAAATTATTGAGTTTGACTTTTTGATATTTGACGAAAATTATATAAGTTAATAAATAAAAAAAATAGTTTTATCAAATTTTAATATAATGTTATATTTTCTTTGAAGTTAGAAGTATGATAGAAATTTTAAACCCCTTGACACTGATGTTTTTAAGGAAATAAAACCCATCGTATGTGAGACCATAACACATTCAAGAGTCCCTATGCATTTAAAAATAAAAAGAAGACATAGAAGGATAGGTGACCAGTATTGATGCTACTATCTATCTAGCTGCTTTAGGACTTTGGAAAATTGAGATCAACTGTGTTTTGAAATCACAGTGATATCGAGTGAATAAAAATTCCAACAAGTATTAATTTCAAATATATCATATCCTAAATTTTTAAGTCCTGCTTAGTGGTTTAAGAAGATGTTTTAAAGGATGAGTGGTACCTGTTTAAATAAATCAATTAAAGAAAATGATATTACATTATAAAAAAACCATATTTGGGATGTTTATGATACCTTCCCAACACTTGTGTGTGACTTAGTATTCACTTGTTAATAATTTTAAATTTATAGTGATATGAAAATTTCTGTACTTGACCAAATTCAAACACAACATGGAGTAGGCTCTCACATCGAGGCCAAACCATGTAAAAACTCTCATGTGACGTTTACTTGCTTATTTTTCATTATATACTTAGGTGGGGGTTGAAAATGAACTTACAGATCCATATACCTTGAATGAGATAGAGTTTCAAGTATAAGAGGGTATAATATAAAATAAAAGAGAACTTAGAAAAAGGGGACACCTATTTCACTACCCTTATCAGGTCTCTTCACTATCGTACTGGGATCTACAGCTCCTTAGGAATTACTTTTCTATATTTTTTCTTACAGAGATAAAAAACGTTTGAAGTGTCTCAAAATTCCATAGAAGTAAAACTCTCCTTTCTTCTTCATAATTTATACCTACCCTTTTTAGGATTTTTGGAATTTTTTTTGAGAAATTAAATGAACTAATTCACTCTACCACGAGGAGCCTAGATTTATTATCCTTAGGTTCTTTTACCTCCTTGTGATTTTTATATGACTCCACAATTTGAAGATAGTTAAAGAACTCATTAGTGAAAATATCTTTCTTCTTACACTTTAGATAATGTCTAACATTATTCCAAGAAATATGGAGTTTATCCATTATTGATGTAACTATAATGGCCTAATCTATATTAATTTTATATTTAAATTATATAAAATATGTTGGATTTTATAAATCGACTATAAAATATATTTAATAACTGCCATATTTTATAAAATAAATTTGGTCACTGAGAAATTATTTATTTATACACCCTTAGTGATGTATTTTTTATCTAAGTTATACCAAATCTATTTTTTCCATCATAATATATTGATAGTTACTGAAGATATCATCAACCAATGAGTTGAGTATATACCCTTGGAACATGATATCATCATTATTTCATTTATTCTTTATTCAAGAAATGTGTGTCTGTGGGGGGTCTCATATTTGGATTTTGGGTTGGGGGATTTTGAATTTAAATCATACACACCACAACTAATTCATTAAACCACAATGCACACAAACAAAACCAAAAAATAACTTCTAAAATACAATGTTTGAAAGAAACAAATGAAAATAACGACATTATTATTTTAAATGCATTGAACTAAGTCCAACTACACATAGGGAACATTACAATAATTTTATTAAGGTAATGAAATATTATTATAATGTTGAGTTCAAAATTCCTATGTCCAATGAATCCAACACACAAAATATAGTGTAGATAAACCAATGTAACCATTTCAACCACCTTATGGTATTTATAGAGATTATTTCCACTTAGATATGATCCCCACAAGTATCCCTTAACTTTGTCAAAGAAATCCATTGAGTTAACAACTCTATCTAATGAACAATGAATACTTCCATAAACTCTATGATTTGATAGTTATGTAACATTCTCAAGAACACTTAAGTAATTACATTGAAAAAACCTACCAAAATAAACCTTATATATCTTCAACAGAAATACCATTATGTAATCCCTTTGAATCTTTAGACTTCCTACTTCCTATCTCACCATTCTCTTCCAATTTCTTGATTCTTAATGAATTGTTTCTAGTCTTCCAAAATTTAGATATTGGTTGTACCACTGCACTATCTTTATTCAGTTTTAGAAAATAGACTTCCAAAATCACTCATTCATTAAGTTCCAAAATTTATATAAAAATTTGTTTCCACATGGTTGAACATAATAATTTTCAATATTCACTATTAATTCCTCCATTAATATCCAAAAAGCCTATTCTAGTCTCAATATTCTATTACAGCTACATGGTTCCCCAACTATGTTTCTAATCATCCTAAACCGAGGAATGACAATGAATCAGTATATACCAGATAAAACCTTGGTCAACGACACAACCCAAACATTACATACATAAATATAACATCTTATTAGATTAATATTCATTACATATAATTATAATCCATACAAGAACCATTAAGGTTTAGTATCATTAGAAACTCGGATACATAAACAATTGGAACATAGAATTTCTATATCAACTCCCTCTAAGTTCTTCACAACTAGCACCCTACTTAGACATATCATACTTAAAACATTTATTCACATCCTAGGGAAAAAGAAACATAATGTATGATGATCTCATATGATCATTAAGGATAAATAAGGGATATGTGAATGATGATTTTAGGTAAAAATGATTATAAGGGTATGAGAACATTATATTGACATTTAAAATCAGTATCTAATAATTCATAAGTAATAATAATGAGTCATGGAATTAAGATCGATAGTTCATAAGAGATGAATAAAAAATGATCAAAGAATATGATCCATGATTGAATAACATTGGAATAAGAACATATCATAAAATAGTGTCATAAAGTGTGGAATAATCATAGTCATAGAACTATTAGGTCAAGGATAACCACCAAGACATTCATTACATGTTAGTCTTGGGATATCCACCCATGACCATTTTTGGGATAGCGATAACCTACTAGCTACCCTTTATTAATCTTGGGATAACATCCTGTGTACCCTAATTTTGGATTAGGAGAACCTCCCATATACCCTTTGATATCATAAAATATTAATAATTACCCAATGCATTGGATGGATATAATGGACCTACCCATCACATTATTATAATCCATTTATATTTATTCCATAAGATCAGGAAATTTTTTATCATTTCATCGTATATTAACCCATGGAAAAAATAATGGGTTTCATCGATGTTTCCTAATCATACTCATAAACAACCTAGAAAAATAATAATTATATTATCATAGGATCATATCCCTATTTATTAATAATTAACATCAAAGGATATTTTTATAGATGGCGATACTCTTAAAAGATCACTAAAACACTTCTTTAAAAAACAACCTTTTCATTTTGAAATCACTTATTTAAAATATAAAAATTTATATAATACTAGGAACACAATTTTATTTTAAAATAACCATGTAAAATTTTATGTGAAACTTCAATGTAAATATTAGTCATTAAATTGGGAATATCCATTCTTGTAGTGTTTGTTAAAACAATGATTCCGTTTACACCTTTAGTATAAATTATCTCATTCAGAAAATGCAAAGAATCATATTTTTAAATATTTTTATAGATAGTAAAACATTGGTAAAAATGAATATAATTAATAATTAGATAATATAAAAAACATTATTCAAATATTTTCAATCAAAATATTGACATGAAAGAAAATATTCCCGACTAGAGAAAAAAAGAAGTTCCGTTTTCCTTAAAAACATTCTTATAGAATTTTGAGTACTTAGAGAGAGTAAAATGAAAGTAAAACATTTAATCAATATAAATGACTAGATTATAAGAAAAAAATGTGATTTATGATAGATATACCTTTTAATTTTATCTTTGTAAATTTTTAGCATAAAAAATCCCTATAAAAATAATATTATAATGTTAAACCCCTACCTCACGTCCTTCTTACTTTGTAAGCGGTATAACCACCTATATATTAAATTTAAATTAAATATAATTATATTACATTACCATATTAATAATTATAATACCATTAATTCTTTAATTATAACATCTTATTACCCATTTCTTAAATTGTTTTATTAAAAACCATTATTCTGGGTGATAACTGTTTCGTTTTTCATGTATATTTCGATTCAGCTATTATAGTCCCTAAATCTTTATCATGGATCTATTATCTCAATAATTTTAATAATTATATAAAAATAATATATATATATTAATTATATACATATTTATAACTATCCATAAAAAGAAGATATGAAAAATTGAATTACATTGTTCATGGAGAAGGTAGTTCGTATGTACGCATGATCACTTTTTTCATTTTGTATAAAAAATAAATAAAGAAATATAAATAATGTATTATAATTATAGAATCATAATTACTATATATATTAATTAAACCCATAATTATAGACATTCGTTTGAGATAGTGATAGAAAATGGATCATATCGCTTATTTACACTTATGAACAAGCAATAGTTCAATTTCCCATTTGATGGAAGGAAGGTGGGAAATGGTTGTTCCATCATCAAAATAAAATATTATTGAATTTATGATACTTGATTAATTATTTTATTATGTATAAAATTATTTTATATAAGGTGAAAGAATAAATAAAATTAAAAGATATCGGTTAAGATTTATACCTCTTCTTTGAGGGACGTCCTTGGCCTTACACCCAAATCCATGAAAGATTAGTCTCTGGAGAAGACGATGAGATATAAGTTGAAGGGAAGGAATCTAGTAAGGTATTATGTCAGGAATTGGAAAAGCTATAAGGCTCATTTTTTTGAATAAGTTTGGATATGTAGCGACCTTTTATAAGCGAGGGAGAGGACTATCATCTAATTACTTAAAAGATTTAAATAGTATAATGTAATTTTCCTGTGAAATTGGATATAAAAGAAAAATAATTATATGTTAAGATAATATATGTTTTAAACCTATTAATAAATTAATAATTTGATAGGTTTATGTTCCAATCTTATCCTTATATCTTAGTTTAGCCCCTCGTTAAGCCCATTTTAACCTTAACCGCGGTAACATATTTTTTAATATTTTTACTAACCATTATGACCAAAAATAAAAGTAACCACATTAAAAAACTTGGATATACTTATTCAAAATATGGAATCCATTTTATAAAATTCAATTTCTATAATTTCATAAAATTAATTTTAAAATAATCATGTGAAACGCAATGAAAACCCGTATGTAGATAAATGCATTTTTAAGTAAAAAATTGATTTTACTTTCCTTACATAGTTAGTAAAAACTATAAAATTAATGTTAAAATAATTTATTGAATATATAATATATAAAATTAATATAAAATTTTAATTAATAATGATTTACATAATTTGTTATGATAAAAACACATTGCATACATAAAAACAGTTTTATGAAAAATAACTCATTTTACCCTTAAATGATTTTATATTTATTCATAACCTTTATTTAAATAATGTATGGATGTTCATTAATAAATTACCAATAAATTAAAATAAATTTTTAATAGTGATAAATATACCTTTTGTGATAATAATAACATATAGAAAAATTAATTTCTTTGAAAAATAGGTCTTTTAATCATTAAATGATTTTATTAAAATTTAATGATTATTTATTTGGAATTAATCCATACATTTCAATTTTTGAAATAATTTATATATAAATTTTATATTTTTTAACCCTATTTATTCCCATAAATTCAATTTATAGGTCATAAAGGTATTCTATATTATGGGTTTATTTAGACTTGAGGTTGCCTGTAAAGAAAGATCTCGAATACTTCATGGTTATTTCAATGAAAATACATATAAAATTTTGGGTTGTTACATTATACACCTTAAATAAATTAAATCCTCATAAATTTTATCTTGGTAATTTAAGGTTAAATATTTGAAAATACAATTATTGAAAACACACATCTCATAATGGAATTATACAACTTTCTTTGAATAGGGGAAGTGAGAAATACAAAGGTTACCTGCAATAAAACATAATCAGTTTCCCAGATAAGAATAACATTATTATGAATTGAGAATTTGAAAATAGAGGATAAATATAATGTAAAAAGAATAATATATAGTGATAGATAACAAATTCATGTTAAAGTTAATGATTACAAACTATAAATCAAATAGGGGGTGAAAGTGGCCATTTTTCCTTAAAAATAACTCTAAATGGAAAATATCTCATTTTCAAGGATTTTTCCAAGAGTTATGGATTTATTTTACCAAAAAATAAAATAAAATAAATATAATTTTATCCTTTTGTTTCATGTTTCAATAAGACTCCAAATCAATCCCATATTCCATTAATGAATAAATAGTATAGCTTTTTATTGTCTGAAGCACTAAAATAATCTTCTAATAGAACAGAATATCTATAAATGGATGATAATATATTCATCATATCAGTATTTAGTTACTGAATCAAGAAATGGTTTGTATATTATAAGATAAATAATATTAATAAATTATTATTTGAAAGGATAATCCTAAATATTTCAATATTAATACCTAAATATATACTTAATTCCTTCCACAAATAACTAAATTCTAAAAATACTCAAAGAATTATTAACCCATATTTAAAACCCACAAAATAGAAAAAATATCAAAGAATTTAAAAATTCATCTTAAAATTAATCCCCAAACAACATAAAGTATCTCTTAATGTCACACACCAAAACATGAATTCCTTGATCACAGATTCTCCAAAAAAGCGTTTAATAACCTAAATCACCATAAAACCTCAAAGAAAAACATATATAATTCAAAACATTAATGTTATCCTAATTATTTAAATAAAAACATAGGATATAAAATATATTCCATAAATCCAAAAATGAAATAAACTTCATAAAAAATAATATAAATCACTTTATCATCAAATCATTAATCAATTTCAAGGCCACCAACATTATCCAAATTATTTTATCAACATAAATAATATAATTATCCCAAAAAATAATTTATATCCCAACATCAATAGTATATTAAGGGTTATCTATCCCTAAATCAAGTATTTAAAAAAAATATCACCTTACCACTAAATCACATTTTTAGGCTATCAACACCATTCAATATATGTATGAAAATCCTTAATGAAAAACTCATACAGAAAAATACTTAGTTGTTTAATGATTCTTCTAAATATAATATCATTGATAAAAAAATCTAGAACATAATTTTATAATCCCAATGCATAAAAACATCAATCATTCCACTTAAATTATTGGAATAGTGTGGGCCCTTCATTGGACTTGGAGTTAACCCTTTGATTAGGGCATTGAATTGAATAATTCCCAAGTTTCCCACACTTAAGACACAAAAATATTAGTGGTGATCTAGGAATAACTTCATTTGACTCCATTAAAATAATTATTTTTCCTTGATAATTTTTTTTATACCCTTCTTTTACACAAATAAAATATATTTTCGTTCCTTTGATACATTTACCAGGGTGTTTATTCCCACATTCTTGACATGTAGAAAGTTGAATCTTCTTTCCTATGTGATTTTCATGAAACTATATTTTTCTATTATTTTGTTCATTAGAAAAATCACCTATGTTCAGGTTGTTAGTCATATATTAGGATAGTTTTTTAGGAATAATCATAAGATTTTTCATTTCATCTCCCATTTTATTTGGTTGATAGTGAGAAAAATCATTGCATAATCAGTCTTATTTAGTGTTAACATGATTTATTATAGTTCTATCCATCGACTAAAACCCAAAATAATGGTGAGAAAAAATAATCCTTTTGAGTTATCTTATAATAATGAAAATCATTCATAGGATGTCTAAATAATGACACCTCTTTTATAACTATGAAAATTTAGGTTTAAAGTCTCTTATTTGTGGTCAGTATCTACTCAAATCCTTCATAATGGATCATAAATAAAATATTACTTAACCCAGGAATACCCCCATGAGTGTCTATCTAGGTGTACAGTCTCACGTCAACTCATAGTGCATTAATGATGATTGAGTTAAAACCCAACTATCTCTATTTAAATTTGTTATCCCTACGTGTGTCTATGGAATAATCACATCCACTTGCTAGTATCCATAAAGGGATGAATTTTCTAGGAAAAAAAACTCCATTATTTTCTGTAACTTTATATGTTCTCCTATACTTAGGCTTATCATAAGGGTTCTCACTAAATTTTTATCATCCTAGTTTCAAAAAAAGACTAAACCATTCTCAAATACCAACTGAGGCAACCCAACTAATACATACATAAATATTACATATTATTAGATGAATATTAATTACATATCATTATGATCCATGCCAGAACCATAAAGGTTTAGTGTCTTAGGAAACATTGATACATAAAAAACTTGTACACAAAATATCTAAATCATATTCAAAAAAGTTATCCACAAATATTACCCTCCTTATAAATCTCATACTTAAATATTTTTTTACATATCCTGGGGAAAAGGAAATATAATAAAGGTTGAGTTCAGATTCCCAAAAAGGTTAAAAATAGTGATATAAATGATCATTTAAGTTTAAAAAAGTATAAGGGTATGAAAACATAAGTTTAAATTTTTAAAACAATTCCAAAAAATTCATAGATCGAAATCAAGAGTCTTGACATAAATCTTGGTATTTCATAAGGCATGAATCATAAAGTAATAAAAGACCATGATCCATGAGTGCATAAAATTAGCATCAGATCATGTAATAAAATATTGAAATAAAGTATCACATAATCATAATCCTAGAAATTTTATGATAGGTATAACCACCAAGATACTCATCACATGTTGGGCTTATGCCAACATCCTATGTACCATCTTTTGGGATTGGGATAACCTTTCGTGTAATCTATTTTGGACTTGGTATAATCCCCCATTTACCCTTTTAGCTCATAAAACATTAATAATTACCCAATTTATTATAGGGATATAACACACCCAACCATCACATAGTAATAATACATTTATATATATTCCATAATATCATGAAAACATTTATCATTTCATAGTGATGATTATGTGTTGGGTGGGCCCGTTTGTAGAAAAATGAATTTTTTAGCATAAAAATGAATTTAATTTCCTTAATTTTATAGTAAAAAAGTATAAAATGAATGTTAAAATATTTTATTGAATATATAATATATAAATATTATTAAAAAATAATAAATAACGATTTATTTAATCTATTATGATAAAAAATTTGCACACAATAATAGTTTTATGAAAATTAACTCTTTTTACCCTTAAACGATTTCTTATTCATTCATATACATTCGATAAATAATGTATGGATATTTATTCATAAATTACCAATACATTGAAATAAAATTTTAATAGTGACCAATATACATTTTTATATAATAATAAAATTTTGAAAAATAATTTTCTTTCAAAATAGGTTGATTAATCATTAAATGATTTATTTAAAATTTAATGGCTATTTATTAGTCATTAATTCATACATTTGAATTTATGAAAAAATTTATATATATATTTAGTAGTGTTTTTAATAATATTAATTCCCCAAAATCTAATGACTAGGTTATAAAGGTATACTATATTATCAGTTCATTGAGACTTAGGACTGTGTGTACAGAAAACTATTGAATGCTTCAAGTATATTTCAATGGAAATACATATAAAACATTAGGGGTATTAAAATCAGAATATACGAAGAATTCAAAATACCATTAAACTTTAAGATATAAATCTATTTTTCTTCTAACAACTTCTATATAAAGTTATACCTTAGTTGAATATGATTCATATTTGAATGAAACATCATATTATTGGGAAAGTTGATCGCACTTTGTGAATCACATAACAAAATAAAAACTTTATAACTTCTTTTAATATTATAATTTATACCCTTTATCTATATAAACTTCTAACCATATTTTATAAGTTTTTTCTTAATTATTAAAAGTGAAAATGCTAGTATATGTTTTGATATCTAACTCAAAACCATGCCTTTGTATGTGAACACATAGCTAGTGGTGCTCCTCTGAGAGATTGTATATCCACCAATGTCTAACTCACAAAACCCTTAAAATGATTAATTCATTTTAAAATAAAAAGAAAATATTTTATAAGTATTAAGATACCAAATTATCCACTTTACCACTTCCCAATTCTCTCTTATAGGGTTTTACATGAACCTACTAACTACTCCCACATTAAGCTCAATGACCGACCATGCACAAACCATGAAACACATAAATATTTCAAATATAGATGTAAAAGGATCCTTTTACGCATATTTATCCTCAAATTATATTGTAGGTTCCTTCTCCCTACTGAATTCATAATTTTCAGCTAGGGTAGTTGTAACCAATTTCCTTGCTCATTTCAAAACATTTCACCTCCTTTTAGATGTAGTCAGGATGAGTCAGGAGAAAAGTTATAGCACTAAAGTCCCTTATATTTAATATCATAAAATTCCATTTTACTAGGATAATATCCTTTATATTAAAACTTTGAGATAATTCATCTCTCCTCTCAGCAAAACATTCCTTTACTAATATAGTAATAATCATGATATCATCTTTGATAAGTAATATGATGAATCCACAATCATTGAACACCTTCTAATAAAAAATAATATACATTTATCTAGATGAAATTACATTCCTCTATAAAGGAACTAAACCTATAGTTCCACTTTTTTGTTCTTATTATAACCCATAAAGGCTCTATTTTATCATGCACAAAACATTTTTTTATCCATTAAAGATTCCAGATGATCCAATTAAATCTCTTAATCCAAGTCTCCATAAAGAAATGTGGTTTTCATATAGAACTATTGAAAATGCTTCACTTTCTTAAAAACCATGATAAGCGCTATTTAAATAATCCAGTTTTAACATTTAGAGGAAAGTTATAAGAAAAATATATACCTTATGTTTGTTGAAAACAATTCATGAAAACAATTTCCATACATAACCTTCTACCACCTACTTTATCCCTTAGTTGATAAACCCATTTTCTATAAATTACACTCTTCCTGGTAATACATTCTATATTCTCCCATGTTTTAGACTGATGTAAAGAATCCATTTAATCCATCATGGATAAATACCACTAATTTTAGCCACCCATACTTGTAACCTCTTACAATATTTCATTTTCTCTATTGTGCATGGGAAGAAAATACTGAAGGTCACCTCTATATCTCTGAACTTGGAATGAAATCCTTGTGAACTCCAAAACTATCTTTATGGATCAAATCATTTTAGAACCACAACTTCTAAAACACCATATTTTTTATCTCTTACCTGTTCTTGCATATTCCCTAAGATCTCTGGTACTTATAGCCTTAGAAGCACCATCGGAACTTGACTATCATATAGAATTCCATGTATATAGTCTTATGTTTATTGAAATATAATAATCTCTAAAATTTCTAGAGCATATAGAACTTATGAACTTATATTCATTCAAAAATAAACTTGTTTTTATTTCTTGATCTCATAAAAAACATACACTTAGTTTGAATCATTTAATAATTTCTCTTCATTTAGGATAACATTCCAACTTATTACAAGCTTTTGTAAGTTTTTATACCAAATACAAAATCCAAAGTATTCATCAGAATACCCTATAAGGAAACATGATAAAAAATTAGTCTCTATATTTTTTATTTTCATAATATGTATGTGGACATAGAAAATTAAATCTAAGAAATAAATTTAAATCTTCCTTCTCAACCAATATGATTCCATAAGTTCATGCCCCAATATAGAAGATGGAATTATTTTCACAAAGAAGATAACATAATTCATGGATTCAAACCAATACTCTTTGGGAAAACTATTATGGATCCACATGATCCTAAACTTCTTCAATAAATTCTAATTAATCCTCTCCATGAATCCATTTAATTTTGGAGTACCTAGTATGATCTTTACAAACCATATGATTTTTTCCCAATAAAACCTCTAAAAATCCCTACTTACATATTCTCCACCCTTGTGAGACCTAAAACATTTATTCTTACTTTTGGTCACCTTTTATACCATTTTTATTTATCAAATTAAGAATTTGAATAATTAAGACTTTTGATTGAGAAATAATACCCACACATTCATTGTCAAATCATTGAAAAAGGTAACATGATATAGTGAAACCACATGATAATGGAATAAATAAATACCCCTTAAATATATATAAATCAACTCTAACTTTTGGTATTTTGGATTCTTATATTCCATTTAGAATTAAACCCTCTGACACTTCCCAAGGATGCATTCCTCACATTTTCCACACTCCATGCTTCTGATATTCAAAATTACTTTAGTATCATAGAGTTTCATAACTCTATAACTTAATTGACCAAAAATTTCATGACATAACTTTTCATAACTCAATTTTATGGCATAAATTAAACCTTTTAAAATCCTCATTAGGTATAGTGTTCTATCTTTCACTTGTTTAGACACCACCACAGTACCACAAGTAAATTTTTTAACATCTCGGGTTCCGGAATCCACCCTGAGGTACCCCGTATCCAGTTGGTCACATGGCCTCAAGCGCATTTCCACGAATGCCAGAGGCTTCTGAATAGAAGCGAGGGCCTTGGGTGTGATGTTGGGGAAACTATGCCCTCATTGGCAGAGTACACAGCGGAAGTAAACAACATAAAATAACATAAGAAGTAAATATCCAACAACAGTAAACAACAGAAGACTGATAAAGAAACAACTGGAGAATAAATATATATAAATGACTCATGATACATATATGTCTAGAAAAACATCCAAACAAGTCACAATGCTAAATACAGTACTAAAACCAAGTACAAAATAAAAGCAGATGAGAAACTCCTCAGCATCGCAAGCCTCGGCTTAGTCCCATGCTCTCTAGCTCCAATGCAATCATGTACTTGAAGTCAAAAGGTTCTTTAACTTGTCTATACCTACAACAATATAATCTTTTTGGGCCCAAAATCATGGACTAAATAGGGTGTTAGACTAAATACCAGTAGGCAACCACCTGAAGATCTGTGCCTAACAGTCAATGAGTATATGGCAGGTAAAATTGCAGAAAGCAATAAACAAAGAGGCACTAAGAAGTAAACAATCCACAGTTTAAGCATTAAAAATACCACATAGCATGCAACATAAAAATAGTTAACACAATAGGTAACCCTCTGGGGAGTACCCACAACCTATCCCCTCTGGTCCAACCTATCAAGCACTAGCAACCCTCTAGGCGGCACACACAGTCTCACCCCTCTGGTTCAGCTAAAGTATAGACTCTCTGAGGAAGAACTCACCATCAATTCCCCTTATAGTCTCGTATCATACTAAAGGATCTCTGGGGAAGAACTCAACATCAATTCCCCCTTTTGATTGCGTTGAGGATCTACAGACACTCTAGGGAAGCACTCAACGTCAATCCCCCCTGTAGTCTCGGATCATATAACTATAAAGAAACTCTAGAAAATCCCTCAACGTCAATTATTCCTATGGTCTATACACCAGGTTCTCACGGCCCTGTGTAAGTCAAAAAATCATCGCATCACATAACGGCCAAAGTAAACCTCAAGAACAACTTGGCTAGTATTCTATAACATAACAGTATATCAGAGCAACATGCACACCATCCTATAATACTAGGCATGGAAAAGGAAACAACAACCTAACAGGAAAACTAGACCCAAAAATAAAATACAGGAAAAACATTCATGGAAATACATCCAAAGCACAGAAAAATTCCCTATTCACAAAAAATAACATCTACTCAGGCATACAAGCAAAGAAGGCAAAGAATAGGGCTAAAATGGTAAACGTGTAATACCTCGTTCAAGGTTATTGGAATTTTTTTACATAAAACTCAAATACATTCTACATAAAGGCTCAAACCACCTTCCTCAGGTTTAGGAGATCAATATACTTGAACCTTGAAGCTTGAATCTCCTTAGAACGTCATGGATCTATGAAAATGCACAAAACATTCAACCTAAGATAACATGGAAAAGAGGAGGAATTGGAAAACGATGCTCTAGAATAAGGAATAGATTACCACTTCGATTCCAATGCAATTTATGATGGTCAATTTGGATAATGGATGCGTGATCAGGGGCTCCGAGAAGTCTCGGCACTGTACGAGTGTTCTGGGATGTTTCAGCCGAAGAAGAAGACACCTCTGTCCATTAGACGCGACCCCGGTCCATTTAATGAAAAAAAATGAACGGCATGTACTTTTAAAGTACATAACATGTACTTTCCCTTTCCGTACTCCACTTTAGTTGGCCTCCACGTCACCCCACACGGCCATGTGTGTGGCCATGACACGGCCTGCACATGGCCTCCTGCGGCAACAAAGTACATGACGTGTACTTCAAAAATTTCCAGAAACTCCTATTTTCTCAAAAAATGTAGAAAAAGAGAAAAACATACCTGAAAAGAAGATCCAGGTTCTTACAAAATTTTCCCCTTAAAGAAATTCGTCCCCAAATTTCCCTAGAGCGATGTATAGAAGGAAACCCGAACAGCTTTGGACACTACAATCATACATCGACCTCCCTCTCCTAAGTCTCGTCTTGTACTCACCCATGCTTCCCTAGCACCCATACCAGAGGAATAGACCGGCCATGGAGAACCTTCATACTGCGATCGAAAATCCGAATAGGATGCTCCTCGAAAGATGTATCCACCTCCAACTCGACTTCCTCGGGTTGGAAGGCATGATACGGATTTGAAAAGTAACGTTGAAGTTGAGACACGTGGAAGACGTCGTGCATAGCTCGATACCTTTGAGGTAACTACAACTGATAGGCAACCGGACCAACTCTATCCAACACCTCAAATGGACTGACGTACCTTGGTGAAATCTTACCTTGTCTCCTAATCTTCTTGTGTCCCAACCTCAGTGTGACATGTAGGAAAACATGATCCCTAACCTCGAACTCTAGAGGTCATCTCTGATGATCAGCATAAGACTTCTGACGAGACTGTGCAGTAGCCATCCTCTTCTGAATCAACTCTATTTGCTCTATGGTCTCCTGAACAAGACGAGGTCCCAGCAAAGATGCCTCTCCTGTGTCCAGACAACATAAGGGTGATCGGCATGGACTACCATACAAAGCCTCATAAGGTTCCATATGAATAGTCGCTTAAAAACTATTATTGTAGGTAAACTCAATAAGAGGTATATGCTTCTCCCAAGAACCTCCAGAATCCAGAATGCATGATCAGAGCATGTCCTCAAGAACCTGAATCGTACGCTTGGACTGGCTATCAGTCTAGGGATGGTAAGCTGCACTAAAAAGTACCTATATGCCCAAAGCCTTTTGAAGCCCCTGCTAGACCCGAGAAGTAAAACGTGCATCCCAATCTGAAACAATGGATTGCGGAACCCCATACAGACGTACAATCTCTTGGATGTACAACCACCCTAGTTTATCAACATTGAAGGTCTCCTTGATCAGAAAGAAGTTTGCAACCTTTGTGAATCTGTTAATGACAACCCAAACAGCGTCATTCCCTCAACGAGACCTCGGAAAACCAGTCACAAAGTCCATCACGACATCATTCCACTTCCACTCAGGAATGGGTAACTGATGTAAAAGCCCTGCTGGCTTCTGATGCTCTGCCTTCACTTGCGGGAAAGTGGAACACCTCATGACAAAACTAGAAACATCCCTCTTCATACCTGGCCACCAATACTGATAGTGTAGATCACGATACATCTTGGTGACGCTAGGATAAACTGCACAAACTGAGAAATGAAATTTCCGCATAAGCTCATCGTGTATATCTGCTGGAACCCATATGCGTCCCTGGAATCGCAAGATCTCATCCTCACCTATGGTCCACCCAGGAATAGGTTCCTCTCTTGACACACTTTCTCGTAGGACTAGGCCCTTAGAATATGATAATTGCCTCATTCGTACTCGATCAAGAAGGGTACAGGTAACAGCTACAAGAAGAAATAAAGGTCTACCCCTGTCTATCGTGCACCTCCAAATGCATCTTAGAGAACAAAGCCATAAGCTTCCACTCACTGCTGGCCTCTCGAACTGCCTGTATCTGAGTCCTCCTGCTCAACGCATCAGCCACTGCATTGCCTTTCCTCAGCATGTAGGCCAGCTCAAAGTCAAAATACTGAAGGTACTCAACCCACATTCATTGTCTCAAATTCAGATCACGCTGAGTGAAGATGTACTTGAGACACTTGTGGTCGGTGAAAACCAAAAAGTTCTCTCCCAGAAGATAATGTCTCCAACAGCGTAGGGCGTGCTCAACAGTTGCAAACTCAAGATCGTGCGTTGGGTAATTCCTCTCATGTGGCCTCAATTGCCAAGACCCGTACGCAACGACTCCATCTCCCTGCCTAAGCATAGCTCCCAGTCCGATACCTGATGCATGAAACTAAACAATATATCTCTTTAATGGATCTAGAAAGACTAGTATCGGTGCTATAGTCAACCTCCCTTTCAACTCTTGAAAGGCTAACTCACAAAAGTTTGACCATAAGAACTTCACACCCTTCTTGGTCAGACATGTCATCAGTGATGCTAAGCATGAAAATTCCTATATAAAATGTCTGTAGTATCCATCCAGCCCTAGGAAACTCCGCACCTCAAATAAGTTCTTCGGTTTCTCCCAATAAACTACTTCCCTCACTTTCTTTGGGTCTATTGACACTCCCATCTCTGAGATAACATGAACCAAGAAGTCAATTTGGTCCATCCAAAAGTGTCATTTTGAGAGCTTAGCATATAAATGATGCTCCCTCAGTTTACTCAAAATGGTCTCAAGATGGGTAGCATGGTCATGTCGAGTGTGAGAGTACACCAAGATATCATCCACGAAAACAACCACGAAGGAATCCAAGTATGTATTAAACACTCGGTTCACTAGTGCCATGAAAACAACAGGCGTGTTCATGAGACCGAACAGCATAACCATATACTCGTATAGACCATACATACTACGGAAGGCTGTGAGAGGTATATCAGATGGTCTAACATGAAACTAATGATAACCGGACCTCAAGTCAATCTTCGAGAACACCCTAGATCCTCGAAGCTGATCGAAGAGATCATCAATCATAGGAAAGGGAAATTAGTTCTTGACCATCAATTAGTTCAGCTTACGATAATCCACACAAATCCTAAGGGTACCATCTACCTTCTTCACAAATAGGACATGAGTAACCCAAGGAGAAGTACTGGGTCGGATGAAACCCTTGGCCTACAACTCCTCCAACTGTTTCTTGATATCCTACAAATCTGGTGTAGCCATCCTATAAGGAGGAATGGACACCAGTTTCACCCCTAGCATAAGATCAATAGAAAAGTCTACCTCATGCTCCAGAGGCAAACCTGAAAAGTCCTATGGAAAGACATATCTGAAACGATCCACTACTGGAGGAAAGTATAACCATGAAGTCCCCTGGTCATCCAGATAAAGACGAGAAATCTAGGATGTGACTACTCCTAAACCATGATGCTCTAGACCCGATCTTCTCACCTGGATATCCCACTCGCCCTTATGAAGAAAAGATCCACCCACTAGTGACATGAAACTCACCCTACGGAGATAACAGTCGACAATTACCTGGATGATAACTAGCCAGTCCATTATGAGAATGAAATCATAGCCTGTCATCTGTAGGACATAAAAATCCCAAAGGAAGTGACACCCACCAACCTTAAGAGGGAACTCCTTGAACTAATGTACACCAGATTTTCTTGTCCCCAATAGAGTGTCTAGTGTCAAAACATTGGCAGAAGAAAAGATACAGAGCCCAAGGCTCTCCACAACAGTGACAGATATAAAACTATGCATAGCACCAGTATCGAAAAGAGATGAAGATAAAACCTAGGAAACTAGGATCGTACCTCGAACTGTAGAGGGGTCGGGATCCTACTCCTGATGGGTCTGATCCTCTGCAAAATTCTGGCTAGCTTCGCGGCCCTGTGACCCTGCCTGACTACTTTGAGCTGATCCACCCTGCTTTCACTGGTGGCCTGGTGACTAACCACCACGGCCGCGACCTCCACCTCGGCCTGAACGGATGGAATAACTCCAATTCCCAGACTGGTGAGAAACTGGCGGAGCTGATCCTGTATGAGGATTCATAGATGAAACCATGTCACCAGCTGCTGGTGGAAAGATTTGATAGAAATGTTGAAGGTGTCCAAACTTTCCACAAGAACTGTACTCCACCGGGTCTCTCTGGCACTGCGGCCTCGTATGTCCGCTTCTCCCACACTGGTAGCACACCACCTAGCTACCAGAAGATGCATCCCACAAACTCGGATCTCCCAGTGTAGTCTCCTTATGGCGCTTCCGACTATTAGTTGGTGGAGCACTAACTCTGGATGTTGAGCCACACTGGATCACAAATCCGAATTCCCTCATATTCTTCTCTGTTATTAGTGCCAGGTTGATGATGGAAGTGATGGAATTAAACCTGAAGATATTCACCTAAGAGCATATGATCTGTCTGAGGACATCCTCAAACTTCCTTACCAGGAATAACCCATATCCTCCCAGGAAGGGTGTGAAATGATGAACCTCGGTGAAACGAGAGGAGTACTCCATAATCGATAGGGTACCTTTCTCAAGGCTGATAAACTCCCAGGATCAGTCGGCCCTCAGGGTATCTGGATAGAAGTAGTCATATAAGATGCGTTGGAACTCCTCCCAAACCATAACCTGCTGATGACCCACCTGAGAGATCACATCCCACCATCTCTTGGCAGAATCCCATAGCATATAGGTAGCGAGCTTGACTCACCTCTCTGGAGGCGTCTCCAGATGCTCAAAGATCATCAGCATGGCTTCGAGCCATGACTCTACAGCCTAAGGTCCTCCTTCCCCTGAGAAAGTGGGAGGATGCTGCTACTGGAAGACCTAAATCAAATCGTCCATCAACAGGGCAGGAGGCAACGCTCCCGGAAAAGACTGCATCATCCTCATGAATCCTTCCCTGAATTGTGTATCAGCACAGGTAATAGGTATAACTGCTGGTGCCAAGAATGGAACAACAGGAGGATCTGGAGGTGGTCCCTGATTATCCATGTTCGGTGTCTGATCACCACCTGGAAACTGGCATACAACCAGAGGATGTCTTGGTGGCATGACTCTGCAAGTTCAAGCACACACCTTAGATCAAAATTATCAAGGACTGAAAACAAGGAGTGTAAGATGAGAACAAGAGGAATAAAATATTCAAGTTTTACAAAACATGACTACACAGCGTGTTCCCTAAATTCATTCACATATACATGTACTTTTTCCTAAACTGGTCATGTAACACCCCAAACACATGGTGTGTTCTCAAAACACACAGCGTGTACTTGAATCCTCTTCCCTTGCCTGGGTCCTTCTACACAGTTAAGCCACACAGATCTCCTAAGACAAAACTACATGGTGTGTTCAAGGTAGACATGACATGTACTAGACGAGCTTCACTTGGCCCAGGTTGTTAGTGACACAGTCAGACACACGGCTCAAACTACACGGCGTGTACCTGACAGACACAACATGTACATGAAAGGATAACACCGACCCGTGTTGTTCGTGACACGACCGGGTACCTGGGTCAGACTACACTACATGTTCAAGGGGGACACAGTGTGTATAAGAAGAGAATCCACTGACCCATGTTTTTAGCTACATGGTCGGGTTCCTAGGATTATACTACAAGACATTTTCAACACGGACACGACGTGTTTACACCAGACTTTTCCAATCCCGTGTCTCTGCCCACATGGCCTACGACACCGTCAGATACTACATGGCGTGTACTTAAGAAAAATTGTTTCTTCCTGAATAGAAGAACACCTGGTGTGTACTTAACATTACACGGTGTGTATTCTAGGTTTTCCCAGACATTAAGCCTCAGAATATTTTTTGAAACCCATAAAACACTAAAATAAGCATTGAAAGTGCCAAATTCTGAGCTGTGAGGGCCCATACTCCCCGCGAATCAAAGTATGGCATATTGTAAAAGTTATAAATAGGATGAAAATGCAATGATCCACCAAATTCCATTCCATGAGAGACCATAACACCTCAAGAACCAAAGTTGGTGTTCATTCAAACAAAACCTTACACACAATTCCCTAACAAAGAACATGTATTTCTATCAAGGCATCTATCACAACAGCATGCATAATCTACACAACATCTATCACAAAAACATGAAATCGCTAATGCATCCTAGATGGAATGGAAAGAATTCATGTCATGTGATTTATAACAAGTGCCTATATAATACATGGGATGGCACACCCTCATCTCATCGGGTTGTGATAGAAATAGAACCTCAATAACATCAACGGTAACCGCACAAAACATGTGAATCACCCAATAGTGAAAATAAAATCAACAGTAATAATTGTAAAACCAGAAAAATTGCAATTAATGAGGTAGATTGGATTTTTCCTATACACGAATTAGCTACTCCTGGGAAAAACTTATTACAAAATACCTATTCCTTCGTATCCCTGACTATAGGCTCCAAACAGTAAATCAAGATAAAATCACCCCTCTGATACCACTTTGTAACATCCCGGGTTTTGGAAACCACCCAGAGGCGCCCTATACCTCGTTGGTCACATGGAATCAAGTGAATTTAACCGAATACCAGAGGCTGCCGACTAGCAGCAAGGGCCTTGGCTGTGATGGTGGGGAAACTATGCCCTCATTGGTAGAGTACATAGTATAAGTAAACAACATACAATAGTGGAAGCAGTAAATATCCAACAATAGTAAATAACGAAAGACTGATAAAGAAACAACTGGAGAATAAATATATATAAATGATTAATGATACATATATGTCTAATAAAACAACCAAACAAGTCACAATGCTGAATACAATAATAAACCCAAGTACAAAAGAAAAACAGATGAGTAACTCCTCAGCATCGCAAGCCTCGGCTTGGTCCCATGCTCTCCTGTTCCAATGCAATCAAGTACCTGAAGTTGAAGGGAGATCTCCCTTGTCTATACCTGCAGAAATATAATCTTCTTGGGCCCAAAAGCATGGACCAAATAGGGCGTGAGACTAAATCCCAGTAGGAAACCACCTGAAGATCTATGCCTAACAGTCAGTGAGTATATGGTAGGTAAAAGTATAGAAAGAAATAAACAAGGAGGCACTAAGCAGTAAACAATCCACAATTTAAGCATTCAAAATACCACACAACATGCAACAACAAAACAGTTAACACAACAGGTAACCCTTTGGGAAGTACCCACAACCTATACCCTCTGGTCCTACCTATCAAGCACTAGAAATCCTCTGGGTGGCACACACAGTCTCACCCCTCTGGTTCAACTAAAATATAGAATCTCTAAGGAAGCACTCACCATCAATTTCCCCTATAGTCTCGTATCTTACTAAAGGCACCCTGGGGAAGCACTCAACGTCAATTCCCCCTGTGGCCCACATCGAGGAACTACATACACTCCGGGGAAGCACTCAACATCAATTACCCCTGTAGTCTCAGATCATATAACTATAAAGACACTCTGGAGAATCCCTCAACGTCAATTCTTTCTATGGTATATACATTAGGTTCTTGTGGCCCTGTGTAAGTAAAACAATCATAACATCTCATAACGACCAAAGTAAACCACAAGAACTACTTGGCTAGCATTCTACAGCATAACAATATATCAGAGAAACATGTACACAATCCCATAATACTAGGCATGGAAAAGGAAATAGCATCCTAACAGGAAAACTAGACCCAAAGGTTAAATACTGGAAAAAACATGCATGGGAAATACATCCAAAGCATAGAAAAATTCCCTATTAACAAATAATAACCTCTACTCAGGCATACAAGCAAAGCAGGAAAACAATAGGGATAAAATAGTAAACGCGCAATACCCCGTTCAAGGGTATTGGGAAAATTTGCACATAAAACTCAAAGTCTTTCTACATAAAGGCACAAACCACCTACCTCAGGGTTAGGAGATCAATAAAATTGAACCTAGAAGCTTGAATCTCCTTATAACATCGTAGATATATGAAAATTTATAAAATGTTCAACCCATGATAACTTGGAAAGGAGGAGGAATTGGGAAATGATGATCTAGAAATGGGAATAGATTACCGCTGTGGTTCCAATGCAATCGACAGCAGTCGATTCGGAGAATGGATGCACGATCAGGGGCTCAAGGAAGTCTTGGAACCATACAGGTGCTCCAGGATGTTTCAGACAAAGAAGAAGACACCCCTGTCCATTAGACGCGACCCCGGTCCGTTTAATGAAAAAAAACAAAATACACAGCATGTAATTTTTAAGTACACGACATGTATGTTCCCTTTCCGTACTCCGCTTTAGGCATCCTCCACGTCATCCCACATGACCGTGTTTGTGGCCATGACACGGCCATCACATGGCCTCCTGCGGCAAAGAAGTACATGATGTGTACTTATAAAGTACACGACGTGTACTTCAAAAATTTCTAGAAACTTCTATTTTCTCAAAAACTCCAGAAAAAGAAAAAAAACATACCTGAAAATAAGATCCGGGTTCTTACAAATTTCAATTCTCCATCCAAAAAATTTATACAAAATACTACATCATCCAAAAATCCTACCAAAATAAAGTTCTTCCTTAACCATGTTATGTTCCTCACTTATTGACATTATATCAATCATCTATTCGTTGTATGAAAAAAACATAACCATTTCTTAGAATCTCAAGAGCTTTATCATCTAAAAGATTCACATTTCTAAACCTTTTATAAGTATAATTTATTTTTCTTCTTCTCTCATATATAGAGTGAAAAGAAAATCCATAGTATATAATCTAATATTCAAGTGAAATTTATGTACTTAGTAATAGACATCTTGTATCCTCTAAAATAGGATTTTCAGATTCATTTCCAGAAGCATATCTTTTGGAATGGTCTCTTTCCTCAAAAAAATCATAACATATTAGACCTTTATTCCCATAATAAAAAAGGGGACTGAATTTATCTAAACTAATTTGGATATTACTTATTATTCATTTTATTTCTGTATGAATCTTCCATGAAACAAAACATCTCCTACCTCCCACACTATTTTCAATTTTTTAGACGCTTGGATCTCTGTCCAGTGAGTTTCCTCATTCATAATTATATCCCTAACATCCAAAAACACTAATTCCATCTTAATAATTGAATTACTCATCACGTTAACAATCACATCACATGATTTTTTAGTGATGAAAGTAATAGTAGTTCCCACTCAAGATCCACTAAATAATCAATAATTGATTCTAAATGAATCAGGATTATGTTAAAGTCATTAAAATGATTAGCTGCTCGATTTCCCTCATCATTTTCATACAGAATAAATTCTATAATAAATTTGTTTTTCATTATAGTTGGATTATCATATATATCAATACAATTATTTGTATGTTTTGAATATGTTTTCCCTAGAAAGATGTTATAAGATACATTTTAGGATAGTGATGTCACAAATATACCTGGGATACCCTCAAAATCTGGTATTTGAATCGATCCTCCACATACTAAAAGGGAATTCCCAATCCCTAAGGGCTAGAAGCTTGCAACCCGGAATAAACAACAACTACATGGAATTATTTTTTCCAAACTGAAGTATACAAAATGGATTATACATATATAATTGAAATAAATAGAGACATAGAAAATGTGAATAAATATATTTCATAAAAAAATATAAACTGTAATAGTGATACAACTCAAAATCCATGAAAAACCAAAGATATGTGTCAAAAAAACACAAAAGGAAAACCAAAACCACAAACTATACTCTCTGTGATATGTGGGAAATTCCCCATCATCTCACCACCAGCTACCCAACCTAGTTGATAAAAACCTTTCACATCACTCATTCTCCACCTTTCTCTACATCAAATGACATAACTAGTTTTATAAACTAATGAAGGGGTGTTCATGGTGTGATATAAACTGGCTTACTAGGATCCCACCCCGGTGTTACATAATAATCATTTGTATAAAAATAATAATATTCTAAAATTTAAAAAAAACATGCTTGACAATTAGTTAAACTATTTTTATATCAAAATCATGGTAAAACATTCCCCATTTTCCAAATATCTAAATAATATTGGTAAAACAGTTTCAAATAATATCATATATACCAAAATAGGTAATAAAATCCAAGTAGAAAAAACTTAATCATAGATGAATCCCATAAATGATCAGTACAATTCATTCTATATATATCACTCATACCCAAACATATACAATCGTGTGTATCAATCCCATAAACATATGCATCGAATCTAGGGAGTAGAGGAACAACCCATAAATTGGACCTTCCAACAGTATCTGAAAATTCCCTTGGACACTTGTCCTAGGGAGAAGAGGAACACTCCATGAGTGAACACCTATAAAATAAAAAAATTATGCATATTTCTACAAATTCCACCTAAGTACCCAAGACTTACCATGTACTACATTTTACAAATAATTTCATCAAAACCATGACTTGAAAACAATTTCATAAATCCACTTTACAATGCTTTGAAAATATTATTTATTTATCACAAATTAGGGAAAATACCTTTTCTCAAAAACCCTTTTATTCACATGAAAATAAATAAATCATTATAAATAGTTTATAAAATAATTTATAAATCTACAACATTCAAGGTTCATCCAACATAGGCTAGAAACAGAACCACCTACCTCAAAATTGGGTCGCACATGCCTACAATAGGATCCAACAACACCATAATGAATGCAATGAAAAAAATAAAGGCATTAGAAATGATTCCCATGTATTATAATCGAATCCCATAAAAAATATATGGTAGAGAGGATAGGTCACAACATACATCAAAGGACACGCACCCAACAAACTTCAACCAATAAAGGCCTGACATCTGGAAGATGATTGTACAATGGATCTATAAGAATAAAATTTGAATCAATATTTGATCAATGGATTCTATGAATGTAGTCTGACACCGCTGTTGAGACCAATGAAAAAAAAGCAGTAGGAAGGTTGTTTATCCGAGGAGATGCAGTGCAGCCACCACAACATTCAAGTGCCAAACTGTGAAATCCAAAAGAAGAAGATACAACCAAAATTTTCTAGGGTATCCCTAGGTTTTGATTAGGAGTTATGTGCATAAAAATAATATAAAAAGAGTTTATGCCTGAAACTCATTAAACCTACAGATCATGAATGTTTCATGATGTGAATTCATGTTTTATGTCATGAATCCCTTGACATACATGTATGATAAAAAAGGTGTCACCTAGGGTTAAATTAATCACAATCACCCATTCACGAAACTAAAATATTTTATGTTTTGAAAAATTTTCATGATCTAAACTATACTCGCAAAATTTTATTGGAAATTGATTCACATCATGTACCTAGTTCATGATGTAAATGTGTCCAGCAGGTAGTAAACAATATAGGTTCTGCCAAAAATCCCCAAACCACATCTCATTCCATCATAAACCAAAAAAACACTCCTAAACATTAAAAGAGATGTAAATTTTAAACTAATATGTTATGAATTCTCCACCATAGTAATTTTCATACCCAAGAAGTTATGTGAAAGAAGGGTTCTATGGAAAGTGGTGAGGCCACTGCTCCCTCACTGACGATTCATGCTCCCAAATCTCATGAGAATCTATTTTGTGTTTCCATAACACTCTCACTAACATAATAGAATTACCAAAAAATAATTTCACCAATAATTAAATGATCATACCTAGTTTATCTGCAACCAAAATGTTAGGGTCTAACTTAATATCCTCCTAACTCAAAAAATTAGAGGGATCATGATGGTATATTCTGAGCTAAGATATGTGGAAAAAATAACGATTACCTATTAACTAAGCCAATAATTCCAACAAATACTCAACCATACCAAGAAAATCATTATCCTAAAATGGTAAAACATATATTGGATCCAAGTTTCTCTATTCCCAATCCAATGGTGACCCAACCAAAGAAAAAATTCAAAAATACTTAGTCACCAATGGAAAACTACAAAGGACGACATCAATGATCCACATAAAATTTATTCTAACTATGTCATATAAACATATGCTTATGTATATCTTGAATCCTCAGTGAAATCTACTAAATGAGATTTAGTCCCACAAGAGAGGTCTTTCCCACCTCTACCCAACAAAGAGGTGATTTGCACGATCAGCCATACAAAGCCTTAAAGGGTGCCATTCTGATTGACAACTGGAAGCTTTTGTTATGATAAAAATTCAAAAGTCCTAGGTGTCTATCCCACGATCAAATAAAATCCAATATATAGGCATAGAGAATATCCTCTAGGATCTGAATAGCATGATTCAAGATTAGTGGTGTCCCTAATCAAAATAAAATGAGTAAATTTCATCAATTGATCAATAACCACCTAGATAGTATTCTTCCCTTGGGGATTCTATAGTAATATAATAACGATGTATATATACACCTCATACCATTTCCAAAACAGCATCAAAATAGGATCAAGAAAACTAGATGTTTTCATATACTCTTCCTTTATCAGTTGGAAGGTGTAACAAAAGAATTAAAAATAATCAATATTGCACTTCATATCTGACCACCAAAAACATAATTTATTGTCATAATATATAGTCATAGAGCCCAGATGAATGAACCATGAAACCTAAGATTTTAAAACAAACCTGAGATCCTCAAAAATTCTAGGATGAAAAATCAATCCTTAAAATGAAGAATACCATTTAAAGAGAGATAGTATCTAGAGATGGTCTCCCCACAATATAAGGTTTCTTATATTCCCCCAAATTCATAATCTTGCTATTGAAACTGAATAATATACTCAAATAGAGATTATGATAACATAAAACTAATTATAACCATACCTAAAACATCCTCATGAGTTTCTTGATGAAACTTAGAAAATATCCCCATAATATTCCACTCTTACTTCGATTCCAAAACAACATGAAATGGAACTTTACTATTTAGAGTGCTTGAAATGATATTCCCCTTTCATGTGGTATAAGTGATTTCCAAGTGAAACATATAAAGGTATTCCACCCACCACCTCTATCCGATATTCAATTATATTGATAAATGATATATCTTAGGCTCTTATAGTAAAAAAATATTATAAACCTCTCCCAAGTGAAATAGTTCCACCAAGATTTATGCGCATGCATAATTGTGTCAATCTAAAAGTCATGAGTGGGGTAATTATTATCATGAAATCAAAGATGATGAGATCCATTTCCAGAAAATGATCATCCTATATAAGAATGTGACCCATACCAGCACTATAGGCATCACAGTATAAAATATTCCCCTTATTGGGCTCAAGTATGATCAGAATGGAAGCCGATGTCAGAATAAGTTTCAGTTCATCGAATGAAGACCAACATTTTTCATCCCATGTAAAATTAACTCCCTTCCTATTAAGAGTATTTAAAGGTGATTCAAACTCTTATAAATCCTTGATGAACTACCTATAGTATCTAAAAAGACCAAGTAATCTCCAAATCATGAAGACATTATATAGATCCTCCCATGACATGAATTCCTTCTTCTTCTCAGGATCAACTAACAACTTACATTTAGAAATAATGTTCCCTAAGAAATTAACTTCTTAAATCCATAAATTTAATTTTAAAATATTTCTATAAAGATGGCGATTCCTCAATATTCCCAAAACCAGATTTAGATTGTACTTGTGAAAATGTTCAAATCATGAATAAACTAGAATATCATCTAAGAATACAATGAAAAATGTTTCAAGATACCGATGGAATATCTTGTTCATCAGATCCATAAAAAACCACAAGAGCATTAGTCAGACCAAATGACATCATAAGATATTGGTAATGGCCATACCTACTCTTGAAAGACATCTTCTATATATCAGACTCTTGAAATCTGATATGATGATAACCCAAATGAATATTGTTATTTAAAAACACTTAAATCCCTTTAAGTGATCAAAGAATCATACGCATGGGTAAAATGATACTTATTCTTAACTTCCACCCAGTTTAACTTCATATTGTTCATGCATAGTATAAGTGAACTATCATCCTTCTTTGAAAAGAGCACTGGGGCCACCCATGGGAAAAAACTGGGGTGAAAGAAATCTTCCACAATTAGATCATCTAATTGAATCCAGGTCTCTCTTAACACTATTGTTCCTATAAGAGATGATGGTATCAAGACCAACTATGAACCTGAAACTAGATCAATCATAAACTGCACCTCCCTATATAGAGTACAACCAAAGAATTCATCTGGGAAGACAATAGGAAAACCCTTAAAAACCAAGGTAAAATTTCCAAAAAAATAAATATCATTAGGGAAACTACAATAGTATACAAAAAACTCTTGATATATGGGTGGAAATGTCCAACACAACCAGATCTAAAATTCCACTCTCCTTGAAACATACAAGAGATACTATAAATATAATGGAACAAGACACATCAATGATAATAATCAAAATCAACATGACGAGAGATAAGAAAAACCATCTTGATAATGACACAGAAAGCTGGATTGGTATAAAGCATCAATATAAATGCCTTCAATATGGGAATAATAATTGATATTATCTATTATGTCCATTTCTAAAATCATATTTATGTATACTATCTTAACATAGGTAGAAAGAATCAACATAAATACCTTCAATATGATATCTAGTATCAAACCCTATAGGTTTTCTAAGCCTTCATCAATCATTCTGTACTACCACTAAAGAAAAATGAACCATCTCCATGAATCAATTAGTGTATTCCAAACCCAATTTTTTTCTGCTATAAATATAGGAACTCCATATACTTTTCCATTATCAGAGACTCTGGAAAGAACTACTGGATGAAAATGGTCTTGAATCCCTTATAACCTAACCATAAATTCTTATATATCTATACCATCTAATCCCACAATCGTTTGTGGGGACCCAAAATTCTAAATATTTTTTACTTAACCTCAATATCCTCAGGTGTGTCTAGGAAGTCAAAGATCTGATCAATAATTTCCTTCTAGTCCTCTTCCTCTTTGGGATCATTTATACCCTTAATGAATGGGGGATTCTTGTGTAAGAACTCCCTAGATCAATCCATTTATCCTCTATCATCTAGTAATACCTCAATAATTGTGTTTTATACTTTATGTACATTTTGGTCCATCACATGAACTACTCTCATTATATCCTCCATAAGATTTTGATCCAAAGGCATATTTACCTGAGGATCATCTGCTATATCATCCTATAGAAATAGTGGGAGACATATTAGAGGCATACTGTTATACACCAAAAATAGAATAATGATAAAAAAACTAGATAATTTCAGTTAAAACTAGAAAACAATAATCAGATACTGAAATTAAGATTAAAACTCAACATAAGAGACCCACATCCCAACATCTTATGCTATGTTGAGTATTTTCAAAATAAGATCTATCCAAACACTCACCAAAACCTACTTCTTAAGTATCAAAAATCATATCTCTAGTCTAAAAAATTTCACAAGATAAGAAATGTTGAGTAAAAACCTCCTTTGATATAAATGCGACACAAACCAACCCAGGATACCCTCACAATTCAATACTTGACCCGATCCTCCACATACCCAAAGCGCATTCCTAATCCCCATGGGATAGTTAGAAAAACCTAGGAATCAAAAACAACAAGAGGGAACAATTTTTCCTAACCTAAAGTAAACAACATGGAATATATATATTTAACATAAACAAATAGTGGAAGATAAAATAAGAATAAATATATTCCATAAACAAAGAGAAATTTTAATAGAAATACAAATTGAAAGCCTAGTAAAACCAAAGATACATGTGTAAAAAAACTCAAAAGTATAATCAAACCAACAACCGCTAATCCTTGTGATATGTGGGAAACTCCCCAATATTTCACAACTAGTTACCCAACCTAATAGTAAAATATCTGATTGCCTCAGTGTGGTGCCTTGACTTTCCTTGTATCAAAAGACATAACTAGGTCTACACACTACTAATGGGGTGTGTAGGGTGTGATATAAATAGGCTCAGTGGGATCCCACCAAGGTGTTCCATAAAATGAATCATTATAATAGTTCAAAATTTAATGAAAACAAGGAATTTAAATTTGTTAAAATATTTTTATACAAAAATCATGGTAAAAATTTCCTGATTTTTAATAGTTCTAAATAATCCATGAAAAATAGTTTCAAATCATATCAAATATATCAAAATTGGTAATTAAATATCAATAGTACAAACCAGATCATAGGTACATCACACCAATGATCACTATAGTTTAGACTAGCTAGAACACTCTTACCCAAACATAGAAAATCACGCACATCAGGCCCCTATACATATGCATTAAAACTAGGGAGATGAGTAACACCCAAAATTTTGAACCTTCCAATAGTGTATAACAAGTCCCTATGACACTTGGCCTTGGGAGAATAGAAACACCCCATGAGTAAACCCCATGATAACAACAATGGACGAGTCTTATTTTAATACCTTCCATATATATACCCAAGGCATACCATGTGATACATTTTCCAAATCATTTCCTCAAAGCCGTAATTTTTAAACCAGTTCATAAATCCATTTCACAGTGCTTTGAAAATATTATTTCCTTAACCAAAATAGGGGAAAACACCTTTTATGAAAAACCAGTTTATAGAAATTTAAATAAATAAATCATACCAAGTCATTTATAGAATAATTTACAATACCAAATCATTTGGGGTCCGTCCAACATAGTCTATAAATGGATACACCTACCTCAAACTTAGGTCACACATGCTCACAATGAGATCCACCAAACCCAAGAGGAATAAAAGGACAACAATAGAGGCCTTAGAACTAATTACCATGTATTAAAATCAATTACCATAAACAAAACATAAGCTTGGGAGGATATGTTACAACATACCTCAAAGGAAACACACCCACCACACCATAACCAATAAAGAATCATCCTCAAGAAGACAATCACAAAAATGATCTAGAATAATCACATGAGAATCAATATGTGATCAATTGATTCTAAAAACATGGTCTAATGCCACTATCATCACTAATAGAAATGAAGAAATAAAAATGCTATTTAACCAAAGAGATTCAGTACAAATACCATAGAGTTAAATCATTGAATGTTGTGATGTGAAAGGATTGGGGACACCAAAAATCTCTTGGTGTTTCCATATGGTTCATGGAGGATTCCTTCACATTGAAATAATTAAATGAGGTTACATGTGTAGAAAATAAAACCTACAGATCATGAAAGTTTCATGATGTGAATTTAGGTTTCATGTTGTGAATCCTTTGACTTGAATGCATTCCAAAAATGGTTTCACCTCAGGTTAAATTAATCCTAATCAACCCATTAAATATGTGACCATGTTTTATAGATTGTAAATTTCTCATTATATGAACCAACCTGATTACATCAACCCTAAAATGAATTTACGTCATGTAACAAGTTCACATTGTGAATGTGTTCAGCAGGCAGTGAACAATATTGGTTCAATATAAAATCCCAAAAACAAATCCAATACATTAAAAAATAAAAAAAAACAATCCTAAAAATAAAAAGAGGCTTACATTTTAACCCATGATGTTACACGTGAAATATGGATCATCATGAGTGACTTATTTTCTAGCCTTTATCAATCTTCCTTATTCATAACTATTGGTTTAGTAGGAGTCAATATATTATCATGATCCTTTTATAATAGAAAAAACTCTATCTTTATCTTCCAAAATTTGAAATCATTTCCCTTGAACATCTCTATCCAGGTCTTACAAACATCCAATTCCATCCTTATATATTTAATGGAACCTTATTAAATTATAAAATGCATAAGATAGATCATGAACTACTCATCAAAATTCTCTAATAGGTTTGATGGAATAATGATTCCACTAAACTAAGATATGAAACATGTTAGACAGGGTATGGTCATTTTAAACTCTTCAAAACATGTTGGGTTCACTGAACCTCCAATAATAGGAAGTTATCCTCAAGAACTTACATAGTGTAAATAAGAACTAGAACCACCAAATTGGAATGAAACCACAAAAATGATGTACTAAGAATATATAACAAAACCATTCCTAAGTCACTGCACCACAATGATCATAAATAAAACCAAAAAAGAACTTCTATAAGATAATGATTGAAAGAAACAAATGAAAAGTGGAAAAAATTATTTTACATAGTTTGAGAAATGTTATAATATATAGGTGGAATACTGTAATACTTTTATTAACATAGAAAATTTTATTATAATGCTGAGCTTAAAATACCCATGTCTGATGAATTCACTATAAAAAATATAGTAGACCTCGATCGATACAACTAGTGACAATACCTTCTAATATTCATAAAGAGTATACCCACTTGAATCTGATCTCCATGGGTATCATTATAATTGATTATAAGAATTAACCTTCTTAACTTCTCCTTTAATTGAATAGTGTGTTCTTCTAGAAACTCCATGAGTTTACTCTTACTTAATATTCTAAAAACCCTTATGTAGTTCCATTGAAAAAAACTTTTTGTAAATATATTACATATATTTAATAAAATAACCCTCACAAATTCACATTTCATATCCACACTTCCTCCTTTTAGACTCATTAGTTTCTTCTAATTACTTTCTCAAGACTACATTACTTTTAGTCTTCTTGTGTTTGGACATTGGTCACACCAATCTACCGTATTTATCCAGTTTTAAAAATTAGACTTCCAAAACCACTCCTTTAATAAGTTCCTATATATATATATAGAAAATGGTTTTCACACAGATGAAATTAATGTTAGGTTTATATTTAAATTTATTCCACTCTTAAGTATTAATATATGTATAGTTGGAATTTTGAAAAAACTTCTCACTAATTTGAGATATTAGGATATGTCTAGAAAAGTATGGTTTGGATACCTGTTGTAGCACACATTACCTTGTATAGATGTTATTTTCATATGATTCTAAAATTTTAAATAAGGTATTTATGTACTCATATTGAAGGTATTTATGTTGATTCTTATTATTTCCCTACACACTATGAAAGCTACCACTCAGTGAAACAAAATGGAAATAATAATTGATTTTATCTATTATGTCCATTTCTACAATCATAGTTATGTCTACTATCTTCACATAGGTAGAAAGAATCATCACAAATACCTTCCATATTTTATCTATTATCAAACCCTATAGTTTTTCTAAACCTTCATCTAATCATTATGTACTACCTTTAAAGAAAAATGAACCATCTCCATGAATCAATTAGTGTACGCCAAACCCAAACATTATTTCTACAATAAATATAGGAACTCCATATAATTTTCCATTATCAGAGACTCTGGAAAGAACTAATGGATGAATAGGGTCTTGAAACTCTTATAACCTAATCACAAATTCCTATATATATATACCATCTAATCCCACAATCGTTTGTGGGGACCCAAAATTCTAAATATTTTTTACTTAACCTCAATATCCCTAGGTGTGTCTCGGTAGTCAAAGATCTAATCAATCATGTCCCTCTAGTCCTCTTCCTCTTGGGGATCATTTATACCATTAATGAATGGGGTATTCTTGTGTAAGAACTCCCTAGATCAATCTGTTTATCCTCTATCATCTAGTAATACCTCAATAATTGTGTTTTATAGTTTATGTAAATTTTGATCCATCACATGATCTGCTCTCATGATATCCTCTAAAAGATTATGATCCAAAGGCATATTTACTTTATGATAATCTGCTATATCTTCCTATAGAACTAGTGGGAGACATATTAGAGACATACTATTATAGACCAAAAATAGAATAATGACCATACAAGTAGATAATTTCAGTTAAAAATAGAAAACAATAATCAGATACTGAAATTAAGATTAAAACTCAACATAAGTGACCCACATCCCAATATCTTCTACTATGTTGAGAATTTTTACAATAAGATCTATAAAAACACTCACCAAAACCTACTTCTCAAGTATCAAAAATCAAATCTCTAGTATAAGAAATGTCACAAGATAAGAAATGTTGAGTAAAAACCTCCTTTGATATAAATTTGACATGAACCAACCCAGGATACCCTCACAATTCAATACTTGACCCGATCCTCCACATACCCAAAGCGCATTCCTAATCCCCATGGGATAGTGACTAGCACCTAGGAATCAAAAACAATTAGAGGGAATAATTTTTACTAACCTAAAGTAAACAACATGGAATATACATATATAACATAAACAAATAGTGGAAGATAAAATAGGAATAAATATATGCCATAAACAAAGAGAAATTTTAATAGAAATACAACTTTAAAACCTGGTAAAACCAAAGATACATGTGTAAAAAAACTCAAATGTATAATCAAACCAACAACCGCTAATCCTTGTGATATGTGGGAAACTCCCCAACATTTGATAACTAATTACCCAACCTAACAGTAAAATATCTGATTGCCTTAGTGTGGTACCTTCACTTTCCTTGCATCAAAAGACATAACTGGGTCTACACATTGCTAATGGGGTGTGTAGGGTGTGATCTAAATAGGCTCAGTGGGATCCCACCAGGGTGTTCCATAAAATGAATCATTATAATAGTTCAAAATTTAATGAAATCAAGGAATGGAAATTTGTTAAAATATTTTTATACAAAAATCATGGTAAAATTTTCCCAATTTTTATTGTTCTAAATAATCCATGAAAAATAGTTTCAAATCATATAAAATATATCAAAATTGGTAATCAAATATCAGTAGTACAAACCAGATCATAGGTACATCACACCAATGACCACTATAGTTTAGACTAGCTATAACACTCATACCCAAACATAGAAAATCACGCACATCAGGCCCCTAGACATATGCATTAAAACTAGGGAGATGAGTAACACCCAAAATTTTGAACCTTCCAATAGTGTTTAATAGGTCTGTATGACACTTGGCCTAGGGAGAATAGGAACACCCCATGAGTAAACACCATGAGAACAACAATGGAAGATGCCTATTTTAATACCTTCCACATATATACACAAGGCATACCATGTAATACATTTTCCAAATCATTTCCTCAAAACCATAATTTTAAAACCAGTACATAAATCCATTTCACAATGATTTGAAAATATTATTTCCTTAACAAAAATAGGGGAAACACATTTTATAAAAAACCAGTTTATAGAAATTCAAATAAATAAATCATACCAAGTCATTTATAAAATAATTTACAATACCAAATCATTTGGGGTCCATCCAACATAGTCTATAAATGGATCCAACCACCTCAAACTCAGGTCACACATGCTCGTAATGAGATCCACCAACACCAAGAGGAATAAAAGAAAAAAATAGAGGCCTTAGAACTAATTACCATGTATTAAAATCAATTCCCATAAACAAAACATAAGCTAGGGAGGATATGTTACAACATACCTCAAAGGACACACACCCACCGCACCATAACCATTAAAGGATCAGCCTCGAGAAGACAATCAAAAAAATGATCTAAAAGAATCACATGAGAATCAATATGTGATCAATGGATTCTACAAACATGGTCTGATGCCACCATCATCACTAATGGAAATGAAGAAATAAAAATGTTTTTTACCCAAAGAGATTCAGTACAAATACCATAGAGTTAAAGAATTGAATGTTGTGATATGAAAAGAGTAGAGACACCAAGAATCTCTTGGTGTTTCCCTATGGTTCATGGTGGATGCCTTTAAATTGAAATAATGAAATGAGGTTACATGTGTAGAAAATAAAACCCACAGATCATGAAAGTTTCATGATGTGAATTTAGGTTTCATGTTTTGAATCCTTTGACTTGAATGCATTCTGAAAATGGTTTCACCTCAGGTTAAATTAATCCTAATCAACCCATTAATAATGTGATCATGTTTCGTAGATTATAAATTTCTCATTCTATGAACCAAACTGACAACATCAACCCTGAAATGGATTTATGTCATGTAACTAGTTCACAATGTGAATGTGTTCAGCAGGAAGTGAACAGTCTTGGTTCAATAGAAAATCCCAAAAACAAATCCAATACCCAAAAAAATAAAAAAAACAATCCTAAATATAAAAAGATACATACATTTTAACCCATGATGTTACACATGAAGTCTAGATCATCATGAGTGTGTTATTTTCTAACCTTTATCAATCTTCCTTCTTCATAACTCTTGGTTTAATAGGAGTTAATAGATTATCATGATCCTTTTATAATAGAAAACACTCTATCTTTATCTTCCAAAATTTGAAATCATTTCCATTGAACATCTCTAGCCAGGTCTTACAAACATCCAATTCTATCCTTATATAATTAATGAACCCTTATTAAATTCTAAAATGCATAAGATAGATCATGAACTACTCATCAAAATTCTCTAATAGGTTTTAGGGAATAATGATGCCACTAAACTAAGATATGAAATATGTCAGATAGGGTGTGGTCATTTTAAACTCTTCAATTGAGATCTAATAAAATATGTTGGGTCCACTGAACCTCCAATAATAGGAAGTTATCCTCTAGAAATTACATAGTGGAAATAAGAACTAGAACCACCAAATTGGAATGAACCCACAAAAACTATATACTAAGAACATAGAACAAAACAATTCCTAAGTCACTGCACCACAATTATCATAAATAAAACCAAAAAAGAACTTCTATAAGATAATGATTGAAAGAAACAAATGAAAAGTGGAAAAAATTATTTTACATAGTTTGATAAATGTTATAATATATAGTTGGAATACTGTAATACTTTTATTAACATAACAAAATTTAATTACAATGCTGAGCTTAAAATCCCCATGTCTGATGAATTCACTATAAAAAATATAGTAGACCTCGATTAGTACAACTAGTGACAATACCTTCTGATATTCATAAAGAGTATACCCACTTGGATCTGATCTCCATGGGTATCATTATAATTTATTATAATCATTAACCTGCTTAACTTCTCCTCTCATTGAATAGTGTGTTCTTCTAGAAAATTCATGAGTTTACTCTTACATAACATTCTAAAAAACCCTAATGTAATTCCATTGAAAAAACTATTAGTAAATATATTACATATATTTAATAAAATAACCCTCACAAATTCACATTTCATATCCACACTTCCTCCTTATAGACTCATTAGTTTCTTCTAATTACTTTCTCATGACTACATTACTTTCAGTCTTCTTGTGTTTAGACATTGGTCACACCAATCTACCATATTTATCCAGTTTTAAAAATTAGACTTCCAAAATCACTCCTTTAATATGTTCCAATATATATCTAGAAAATGGTTTTCACACAGATTAAATTAATGTTAGGGTTATATTTGAATTCATTCCATTCTTAAGTATTAATATATGGATAGTTGGACTTTTGAAAAAACTTCTCACTAATTTGAGATCATAGGATATGTCTAGAAAAGTATGGTTTGGATACCTGTTGCATCATAATTTACCTTGTATATATTTTAGTTTCGTATGATTATAAAATTTTAAATAAGGGATTTATGTACTTATATATGAGATTTATTTGGATATGTGTGAATATAAATGGATTTTTTTGATAATCAATTCAAATCAGAAGTTGTATAATTCATTATTCATTAATATGTTTATAACATATTAATATATTTAGAGGCATAATGATTCAAAAAATAAATAATCAAAAGAATAAAATCATTTTAATATAAGATGAATATTTAAAATTAAATGCTAGGAAAACTTATGAAAATACTAATTGTTGGAATCCTTCCAAAATGAATACATGTCAAGACCTAGATTATCTGTAAAAAAAGTTCATGGAAAATCCTAGTTCCCATAAATTATATTGTATAATTAATGTTTGGTATGGTTAGCATTAATAATATTAAATGTTCATATTCAATTTTAAAGTTTTGGTTACACGTGGGTGAACTTAATAGGATTAGGTGTCAAGAGGAATGGAGTTAGAATAATTCATATAATGAATTGGCTAATAATTTTTCCACCTAATTATCAATGAGTCATATGTGATATTATTGGCATGCTGACATACTTAAATAGCTAAATATTGGGATAAACTCAAAAAAGACTCCATATATAATGAAAAATGGATCTTCTCACTAATATAAATGATGTATAGGGTCATAATTTTAGTAGGATTATGTCTAATAAAATTACTTATTGAATTGATATAAAATATAAAGCTCACATAAGATATGTCTTGTTAAAGATAATGGAATACATATTGAACATCATTTTTAGATTTATTATAGGTTGAAACTATAGTTTAATATATTGGTATCTATGTTTGAGAAGTGTTTTCTGTTGGATTTGGTGTCCTAGAACCAACTACTTTGTACTTTATTCGTTAATAAATACCTTATCACATCTTGATTGTTCTTCTACATGACAATGCATGTGATAATGTCCTAAGGAAAGCTATTGCATTAAAGGGTCATATCGGATCCTTGCTATGATGAGAACCCAGAAGTGCCATAACACTGTTCTTAAATATATATTCTATGGTCAGATGATGTTATTTGATGGACACAAATAATACAGGCCATTATAGGTAGGGACTTATAAAACTTTGAGGCACCATCTCATGGTGTGCGCCCTTGGTAACATCCATGAGGATATTATGAGAATGAGACCCACCAGTAGGAAATACAAATTTCATAGTGTCATTGGATGTTTCTATATGCGGATGTGTGTTTTGGTCCTTAGACATTAAGATTATTATTAATGGGTATTACAACTCGTGAACTTAGATGTATTGATGAAAACTGTGACGACACATTGTTCGCTGCGAGGTAGGATACGTTGGGCATGTCATGAGTAATACTGCATTAATAGATAATGCGAGGAAGGATTTGTCCCTTCTGTTCCATAACGGAAGTAGATATATCAGACCCTTTGATGGAATTGATATAGCCTAAATAAATCCATGTCCATGGTAAGGTATGGAAGAGTTCAATTCCATAAATTGAAAGAAAGAATAATCGAGAACATGGGTTGATGGCACTAGCATGAAACCATCTTGATTCAAGATATCATTACAAAGGGATTATATTACATGGTAAGCGTTCGTATGAAGTGACACATCAATTTGGCATAAACTTCTTTCTCTTGGGTGCCTTGACCCGTTGCTAGACAGTAATCTTGGAATTTAGGCAAGCCTGCCTAATGCCAACGAGAAAGAGGCCTAGAGGGTCACATACTAAGTGTGTCTATGTATCTAAGTTAAATATTAATTTAACAAGTTAAATAAATATTATTCCGTATTGTGGTTTAATAATTATTTAAGGATGCCTAATCGTATTTATTTCGACACTAGTTATTCGAGAGAATATATTGTGGATGAAATAATATATATTTACTAGCAAGTAATGTAGTTAAATTTATTTATGAAATAAATAGCCATTACTCAAGTAATAATAAATGTGGTGGAGGAAATAAAGAAAAATGGAAAATAAAAGTACAGGCCCTGTATATTGAATATACACGCCATGTAGTTTTATGGAAAACAAGTACACACTGCGTATTAATGATTACACGGTGTGTAGTTTTTCCAGTCGGGATTTTGAGGAAATAATATAATTTTATTAAATAATATTCATTATAATCAGCATGGGCGCATGTCAAGGAATTAATCATTCGACATGGGGGGTTTTCAATAAGAGTTAAAGAAATAAATAAAACACGTAACACATTTATTTATTGTCATAACTCTATAACCTCAAACCCGATTTTAAATATCCTCACAACCCCAATGATTTTTTCCAATTGTTGTGCAAAACAATTCTAGAGAGTTCTCTCAGGGACGAAAGAACTCTTTCCTCCAAGAACGCTCTCTAGACCAAGAGAGATCCACCACCACCAGATCAAGGCGATCGAAGGTGGACATTACAAGCGAAGGTTCTTCCGCGCTAGCACCCGGAGATCCCTTTGGCAACATCCAGAGATACGTGGAGCACGTGTGGATCACTACTAGAGGAATCCTACACTTGGATTCTTTGACACAACGATGGATCACACGACATCATGACCAGAGAAATCATCGAAGAAATAATTCTATCAAGGTAATTCTGGTTAATTAATTAAATTAATTATAACAAAAATATGATGATCCGATATCTATGGTTCCGGGACTCCCTATTTTGTTTTTCATTCTTTGTTATATTCCGAAGATTCGACATTTTACATCGTGAAAGATCTCAGATTGATCATTGTTAACGCTAAAATTAAAGTTGGGCACTCCCACCAACACACTTCCGCTGTGCCCAAAACCTATAATTGGTATCAAAGTGGTCATATTGTTGATTATAATTATTTAGTTTTTCGTTGGTGATTTATGCATTTAATAATTTAGTTTTTTCAATTCAATTTAATCGTTCTTTAAAAATATGAATCTCGAGATCTGTTCCTCCCCTCTCGTTTCTCGTTCACCTTACAAAAACAAATTTTTTTCATTTTGATTAAAATAAAATAGAGGAACTCATCCAGAGGTTCCAAACGTTCCTGACCGTAAAACACCAGAATACACGGCATGTATTCGAAAGTACATGGCGTGTAGTAAAGGTTCAACGCATCGGTCTGGTCTGCCAAATCAGGTCATGTATTGGATCCTATTTAAGTCATTTATGACACTGTGTGTTGACCAAGAACAGGTTGCACATGGTTTCCAGATTACACGTCATGTGGTCCACTAAACATGGCCTGTAGTCCCTTTGGGTTGGGATTGGACCATGTACCCCGTACATGGCTTGCCCAGCTGGAAACCATGTAACGTGGATACTACACGGTGTGTGTCCAACTGAACACGCCGTGTACTCTGAAAATTTCCAAAGTGCATCAACACGCCATGTCCCCGGGTGTGTACTTAGGATGGATGGTGAAGAAAAGTACACACCATGTAGTCGGAACTACACGCCATGTACTCACCCAAATTACACAGATTTATTAAAATTTATTATTATATTATACAAACCCTTGAGACGTGTACCATGGTGCAGGCATAAAGCTGAGGCACAACACGTGATAGGTGTTTTATATATATGTGTTTAATTTAACATCTATGTAATGAACATAAATTCACCGGGTTACCTCCATGGTACAAGTTACATACAAGGATAATTCTAATTTATTTAAAATTATGATGGATGAGAATCTCAAGGAAATTCAAAAAAGGGTTTAAGATAAAAGGATTGATTAATTAATGATAATTAATTGATTCAAGCATGATTTATCTTAAACAAGAATGATTAAATAATTGAAGTCTAGTTTTATTTATGTGTAAATATCGTTTCATGTACGGTTGATCATGAGATAGACCAAGACCTTTGTATGTGAATGGTTTATTTAATTTATTTATTTAAATTAAATTTGTTGGCCTGCGAGCCTTCTCCTCATTAATATGTAGGGCCTGCGCGCCCAAGGATTATTTTATGTAAAACCCCCTTTTTACCCCTCACCTTCATGTGAGATAAATTCATATGTAATGGATGGAGCTCCCAAGATAGTGGAGCCGGCTCAAGTCAGGAGCCAAGGTGAAACCAATCCAAAGAGATACAAAGATGGACAGGTGGAAAGCTGTAAACACAAACCCGAAAGGTTCAAGGTGTTTCTACCCTAGGTCTTGGGTTAGTTTATCAACCACTAGATAAACTAACCAAAAGAACAAGCTCATGATCATACCATTTATTTTATTTCTATCAGTTGCATGGTTTATTTATTGTGGGTGTGTTTTCATGATCACACAATTAATGAATTAAACAAGCATGCAAGATGGAACTAAAATAAAGATCGGCTTATGCATAAATATTATCTTAGACATGGTTAATCACTTTAGTACATCCCATTTAATATTAACAAGAATGTAATCAAATATAATAAAATATAAATTTACGTATAAGGATAAAATTCCTCAAAGAAATATTAAATCAGTATAGCCTTCCATAATCTGGGTTAGAATCGAACCATAGTTCAAAGTGCTTGACCAACCCTAGTTGGGGTGATTTCAATTATCAGAGAATTATAATTCAAGGTTTTGGGTTGACTTTACTTGGTTCACATCAAGGGTTGACTGCCACAGTAGGACTTGGTGTGGACAATAGGCAAAGGTTGAAGAAATCCAAAATAAAAGGATTTCAGGATTGGGGAGTCCACTCAGCGGATCAAGGAGCTGCAAGTTAATACAGTTGGCATTTGGAATGCCTACATAAAACCCTTTAAGTTGCTTGAACAACCCTAGTTGGGGTAATGAGAAGGGTAATATGGATCCTTGCAACTAGAATATTTATGAAACAGAATATTCCAAAGTCAATGGTGAGGGATATTGGATTTAAATAAAATAGTGGGAGACTAATAAGTTTTAATTTATTTATTTGTCTCAATTTTATAATAAAGTAATAAACCTTTTCTCATCTTAATTTGTAGAAAAATTAATAAAAATGACTTAAAAAATTTCATTGTGAACCATACTCGAGAAAGAAAACCTTCTCACTGGCACCAATTTCCAAGAGTGGCATAGGCGTTTATGCATCATCCTTCGCCACGAGAGGAAATTGTATGTGCTGGAAGAGCCTATTCTAGTTGCGCCTGGAAACGAGGCTAGTGATGAGGAACTATCTCTTTATATGAAACATATGGATGATGCCACAGATGTCCAATGTTTCATGCTATCGGCCATGTCTAATGATCTCTAGAAGCAACATGAAAACATGGACACATATAGAATGATGTCTCAACTTAAGGATATCTACCAAGAGAAGGTGAGACAAGAGAGGTATGAGATCTCTAATGATTTTTTTACAACTAATCTTGGAGAGTCTACTCCAGCTAGGCCTCATGTAGTCAAGCTTATTTTCTACATCGAATTCCTGAACATCTTAGGGATTAAATTCACAGATGAGTTGCATAAAAATCTCATCCTATCATCATTTCCCAAGACCTACTCTAGCTTCATTGTCAATTATAACATGAGAAAACAATGAGAAGAGTCTATCGGAACTTCTGACCTTAATTTTTCCAGGTAGATAAGGACATGGGGCGTGACAAACCCACAATCCTTATAGTAAATAAGAAAAGGAAGGTCAAGGAAAAGGGGATAAAGACTTATAAATGGTTCGAAGCCCCCCAAGTGTCATCCTTCCAAGAAGGGAAAGATCCAGAGATAGGGAAAAGAATGAGAGGCGGTGTGTTTTTCATGGGGAAAGCAAGGCCACTGGAAGAGGAACTACACACAGAAGCATGTGGATGCTAAAGGTGCATTCGTTATCGAGTGTAATAATTCTATTTCTACACATTTGGTATTAGATATAGCATGTGGGGATCACATATTTATTCAAATGCAGGAACCAAGTAGATTTAGAAAGATTACCAGAGGAGAGGTGGATCTTTGAGATGCCAATGGCGTGAGGATGGCTGTGTTGGCCATTGGTGATTACCACCTATCATTTCCGACTGGGATGATTTTGGTTTTAAGTAACTGTTATTATGTGCCTAGTGTTACCAAGAACATAATTTCCGTATCTTGTTTTGATATGGATGGATTTATTTTCATGTTTGGAAATAAGGGTTGTCTCTTTTATAAGAACAACGTATGTTATGGTATGTCACATTTAAATAATGGTTTATATATATTAAATTACAAAAACCATGTGTTGGAAATAAATAACAAAACAAACTCACATGACTCATACATCACCCAGTTGTGGCATCACCGTCTCGATCATGTAAACGAGAAGATCTTGAAAAATCTCTTCCAAGATGGTTATTTAGACTCTACTGAGCTAAAACCACTTGATAGATGTCACACTTGTTTACAAGGTAAAATGACCAAGCCATATTTTGGTGGATAGGGTGAAAGGGCCACATATCTTCTAGGATTGGTGCACACAGATGTATGTGGACCATTTTCAGCAGAAGCTAGAGGTGGATATTCTTACTTCATTACTTTTACTGATGATTTAATTAGATATGACTATGTCTACTTAATTAAGTATAAACTAGAGTCCTGAGAAAATTTAAGGAATTCAATAATAAAGTGGAGAATCGTCTTGGTAAGAAGATAAAGAAACTTAGATCGGATTGAGGTGGAGAATATCTAAACCAAGAGTTCATCAATATTCTACGGGAGTCTGGGATTCTATCTCTGCTCACTCCTCCTTATAACCACAGTGGAATGGTGTTAGTGAAAGGAGGAACTGCACATTGTTGGACATGGTGAGGTCGATGATGAGTCATGCAGATCTTGCATTATCCTTTTGGGGATATGTATTACAAACTTCAGCATACACATTAAACCGAGTACCAACTAAGGTGGAAAATAGAATTCCATCCGAGTTATGGAATGGAAAGAAACCCATTTTTTCGCACACACATGTATGGGGATGCAAGGCGTTTGTTAAAGCCTTCTCAGGAAACAAACTAGCACCTTGGGGCACAAAGTGTATCTTTATAGGATATCCAAAGGAAATGAAAGGATATTAAATATATAACCCTTCAGACAAGAAAGTTACTATCACCAGAAAATCCATCTTTATTGAGAGGGAGAACATCCTAAAAAAGGATGCGGGAGCAAGATTGACTTCGATGAAGTTAATGCTCAAGATACACATGAGTTGGTACACGAACAAGTTCCACAGCTCCCCGTGGAAGAGGTTCTAGAAACACAAGTACTATGTAGGAGCTCAAGAGAGGCAAGGGAACCAGAGATATTTGGTTTCCTAGTCACAGAGGTTGGTGAATCATTATTGTTGGAAAATGATGAACCTCTCTCCTACAAGGAAGCAGTAGAAAGATCAGAAGCTACAAGATGGCTAGAAGCTATGAATTCTGAGATGGATTCCATGTATCAGAACCAAGTCTGGGTTCTAGTAAATTATCTAGTTGATGTAAAGCCTATTGGATGAAAATGGGTATTCAAGAGAAAACTGGACATGGAAGGTCAAGTTAGCACCTATAAAGCAAGGCTAGTGGCTAAAGGATTTAGACAGCATAAAGGAATTGATTATGATGAAACCTTATCTCCAGTTTCCATGTTTAAATCCATATGAATCATACTTTCCATAACAGCTTACCATGACTACGAGATTTGGAAAATGGATGTCAAAACAGAATTCCTTAATGGGAACCTTAAAGGAGATGTCTATATGACACAACCAGAAGGGTTTGTGACACCAGGTGAAGCTAAACAGGTTTGAAAGTTGCAGAAATACATTTATGGATTAAAGTAAGCATTCGGGTCATGGAACATTCGATTTGATGAATCCATAAAGGATATTGGGTTCATTAAGAAAGAATGTGATCCATGTGTTTATAAGTGGTTTAATGGGAATGCGATTGTTATCCTAGTAGTATATGTTGATGACATATTTCTTATTAGAAACAATGTACCAGTCTTACAGTCAATTAAGGACTGTTTGAACAAGTGTTTCTCCATGAAGGACTTGGGTGAAGCAGCCTACATTCTAGGTATCAAGATAATTCGTGATAGATCCAAGAGGTTTATTGGACTAAGTCGGGGTACATACATTGACCAGATACTAAAGAGATTTAGTATGGAACAATCCAAGAGGGGATTGGTTCCACTATCACATGACTTATATCTTTCTAAAAAAATGTGTCCTTAGACACAATAAGATAAAGATAGAATGAGTAAGATCTCATACTCTTCAGCTATAGGATCCATCATGTATGCCCTGTTATGTACCAGGCTTGATGTTTCCTATGCACTGAGCATGGTTGGCAGATATCAAGCAGATCCAGGAGAACAACATTGGACTGTTGTTAAGACTATCCTTAAGTATCTAAGAAGAACTAAGGATATGTTCCTGGTGTATGGATGAGATTAAGAGCTTGTCATCAGAGGGTATGCTGATGTTAGTTTTTAGACAGATCAAAACGATCTGAATTTGCAACCTAGATATGTTTTCTGTCTCAATGGAGAAGCTGTGAGCTGGAAGAGTTCAAAGCAGCCAGTTTTTTCCGATTCTAAAGTGGAGTCTGAATATATAGCGTCTTCTGATGCAGCCAAGGAAGCCGTCTGGATTCGGAACTTTGTCTAGGAGAATGATGTGGTGCCTAGTAGTAAAGATCTTATCACATTGTATTGTGATAATACTACAGCGGTGGATCTTGCGAAAGAACCAAGGTCACATCAACGGACAAAGCACATAATCTGAAAGTATCACCTCTTGAGGTATTTCTATCAAAGGGGTGAAGTTGTAGTGATCAGAGTGTCCATGGAAGAGAACGTGGTGGACCCCATGACTAAAGACCTATCTCAGTAGAAGAATGAATATCATGTGAGAGCTAGCGGGTTAAAGGATGTTAGTAGTTGGTTCTAGTCCAAGTGGGAGTCTGTTGGAGTTGGTGACATAGAACCAACTACTTTGTACTTTATTCATTAATAAATACCTTATCACATATTGATTGTTCTTATGCGTGACAATGCATGTGATAATGTCCTAAGGACAACTATTGCATTAAAGGGTCATAGCGGATCCCTGCTATGATGAGAACCCAGAAGTGCCATAACACTATTCTTGAATATATGTTCTATGGTCGGATTATGTTATTTTTGGGACACAAATAATACAGTCCATTAGGGTTTAGGACTTATAAAACTTTGAGGCACCTTCTCATGGTGTGCGCCCTTGGTAATATCTTGGAGGATATTATAAGAACGAGACCCGCCAGTAGGAAATACACATTTTATAGTGTCATTGGATGTTCCTATCTCTAGATTTGTATTTTGGTCCTTAGACTTTAAGATTACTATTAAGGGGTATTATAACTCGCGCACTTATATGTATTGAAAAAAACTGTGACGACACACTGTTCGCAATGAGGTAGGATACGATGGGTGCGTCCCGTGTAATACTGCATTAATAGATAATGCGAGAAAGGATTTGTCCCTTATGTTCCATAATGAAAGTAGATATCTCAGGCCCTTTGATGGAATTGATATAGCCTAAAAAAATCCATGGCCATGGTAGGGTAAGGGCGAGTTCAATTCCAGAAAGTCAAAGAAAGAATATTCGAGCACAAGGGTTAATGGAACTAGTATGCAACCTGATTGATTCAAGATATCATGACAAAGGGATTTTATTACACGTTAAGCATTCGTATGAGGTGGAACATCAATGTGGTGTCAACTTCATTCTCTTGGGTGCCTAGACCCATTGCTAAACAGTGATCTTGGACTTTAGGCAAGCCTGCCTAATGCCAATGAGAAAGAGGCCTAGAGGGTCACACACTAAGTGTGTCCATGTATCTCAGTTAAATATTAATTTAAAAAGTTAAAAATAAAGATTATTCCCGAATGTGGTTTAATAATTATTTAAGGATTCCTGATTGCATTCATTTCGACACTAGTTATTCTAGAGAATATATTGTGGACGAAATAATATATATTTATTAGTGAGTAATTCCGTTACATTTTTTTAAGAAATTAATAGCCATTACTCAAGGACTAATAAATGTGGTGGAGGAAATAAATAAAAATGGAAAATAAAAGTACACGCCGTGTATATTGAATATACACTCCATGTAGTTTTATGGAAAACAAGTACACGCCGTGTATTAATGATTACACGACGTGTAGTTTTTCCAGTTGGGATTTTGAGGAAATAATATCGTTTTATTAAATGATATTTGTTATAATCAGCATGGGCGAATGTCAAGGAATTAATCATTCGGCATGGGGGGTTTTAAATAAGAGTTAATTAAATAAATAAAACGCGTAACACCTTTATTTATTATCATAACTCTATAACCTCAAACCTGATTATAAATATACTCACAACCCCAACATGTTTTCCCAGTCATTGTGCACTACAATTCTGGAGAGTTATCTCAAGGCCGAAAAAAATATTTCCTCCAAGAACGCTCTCAAGACCAAGATAGATCCACCACCACCGGATCAAGGTGATCGAATACGGATATCGTAAGTGAAGGTTCTTCTGCGCTAGAACCCAGAGATCCCTTCGGCGACATCCAAAGATACATGGAGCATGTGTGGATCACCGCTAGAGGAATCCTACACTTGGATTCTACAACGCAATGACGGATCACACCAGATCGTGACCGGAGACATCAACGAAGAAAGAATTCCATCAAGGTAATTCTTGTCAATTGATTAAATTAATTATAACCAACATATGATGATCCTATCTCTATGGTTCTAGGAATCCCTCTTTGGTTTTTCATTCTTCATTCTATTTTCATGATTCAGCATTTTACATCATGACAGATCTCTGATTGATCATTATTAATGCTAAAATTAAAGTTGGGCACTCCCACCAACGCACTTCCGCTGCACCCAAAACATACATTTTCAAGGAGAATTATTTTAAGAATAAGGATGTGAATGTAATATAAAAAAATTTCTCATTTTTTCACTCATGGGTATTGAATACTAGTTGTGCATCACACATTTATACTAGTTTACAAAAACTCAAATTTAAGAGAGAATTGCTAAAAGGATAAAAAATAAATGTGTTTGAAATAGGTAATGGGTTACTACATTAGAGGTATGTATTGGTTTGGACCATCATAAAATTTACTTTGTGTTTTCCTGAGGCTCAGTACTGTTGAGTGGGATTTTAGAGGTTTTATATAGGCTAGAAAGGTTATTTGTATTTTCAAAGGTTTATAATTCCTCAGTGATGGGAATGGTGAAGGCCATTTTGGGTTGGTTAGGCGGTGTTGGTAAACCATGGACATCATAATGGGTAGTCAAGTATTTGGTAGACCAATTTATCGCTAGTGTCTTCCTATTTGAAATTGATTGTGCAAAAACTACCTGTTAGGGTGTGGCACCATGAATGGTTCCTTGGAGGAATACCTATAAAAAACTATAGGATATATACTTAACCATGGTCATGGTTATGGAAATGGAAAAAACCATGGATATGGGAAATATTCCATAGGGGATGTTGTGTCGGGCTTGGGAGCCCAAGAACCACCATAGTTACGGACAAACCATGGTGGAAGTCATGGTGTAATTAAGTATTTCTTTAAAGTGTATAAAAAAACCAATAATAAACCTGGATATTGATTGGTTTGAAAGGAGAAAAACATTAGGAGTTAATAGGGGTCTTAATTGCGTTTTTATGTTAATAATTCCCCTATGTTAACAAAATTTTATACCTCTTCTAGAATTCTTCCATTTTTCAGATGCTCCTAATATACCTAGGTGATGGTTACTTATTATCTAAAGTTGAGTCTCTTATGGTGGATTATATCACTGGTATGTTTTTTTATACCTCTCTTAACAAATTATAATTGAATCCATGTGGTTACAAACTCATGGTTTGTGGAAAATATGATTCTATTTGGTTCAATGTACCTTTTTTTACTTCTCCTTTCCTCAATTTTTTCATTTATATCTTTTTTTGGGTTTTTATTATGTTAATTTTTCTATTTTTAGGCTCAAACCTATGTGTTTTTTGTTGGTGGCTTACCAGTGATAGTTTTCAGTGAATATTCTTTCAATTTTAGTTGTGGTTTATCCTATATCATCTGTTCTTATGAGAATAATATTGAAATTATATAATGAAGTAGGGGATTCATTACTTCTATTATTATTTTATATTAAATCATTTTTTATAATTTTTTATCTGTTTTGGTGATGGTGCAATTAACCTTAATAAATATTCAACTAGATCAAATAATGAACCTTGATTTTGGTTATGGTGATCACATGTTTCTCCACCATTATAATGGGTTGCCCAATTTTTTTCTAGATAGTGTACTACCTATATTTTTTCCTAGTTTAACATGTTTTTATGATATTTATTAACATGTCTAGTATGTTGAAAATGGTTAATGAATGTAAAGATGGTAATTTTTTTGGAAAAAAAGTTAAAGTGGAATGTTTAATAGAGCCATTGATTCTTATAATTTGATAGAAATACAATGATTCTTAATACATGTTTAATTGAAATCATTTGTCACACCATAACCTTGTAATTATTTAATTTTATTATTTTCTTGGCTTTGTATTTTTTAATTATAGTTTGGGATAAGTTGCCAGTTTGAATTTTTGAGTTTTTAGTGAAAAATGAATATTTTTGGGATTGGAAATAGGTGGTGCATGATTGAAGCATGGTTCAAGGAAACTATACACCCTCACCTTGAAAACCATGTGAAAAATGTTGATTTTGTACACTGTCTACCACATGGTTAGTGCACAATTTGGAAAACCGTGCAAGGTAACTATGCGACATGTCCCTTTTAGATAGTTAGGGGCACATAGTTTGTGCATGGTTTTTAAATTCATGCTGTGAAACTATGAAAGTTTCCCAGGTCATTAAAAGTTGGGAATTAATCTTTTCACCTATGCTATTTTAACCCTAATTTAGGTTTCCCTCCTCTTGGATTGTTTTCGGCACACAAAGGGGATTGCAAGCTCCATTACCTTGGTTCTTCTCCCCTTATCGGTGCTTATCATTCAGATCTAAGGTTAGTTTTTTTATTTTTAGTTGATTTTCCTCCTCTACTATCTTACCTCACTTGGTTCCTTGGTTTTTCTTTGGTGTAACTTCTCTTGGAAAAACCCTATGGGTTAAGGTTGATGTGTGGGTTGTTTTTATTGGATGTTAGGGTGTGCAGATTGTCTCTCTGGATTTTTTTATTCCATCTCCCTATGTTTCATTGCATTCACACATAATTTAGGTTGGTGTTTCCATCTATTTCCTTTCCTAAATATTCCATTTTATTTTTAAGATTTCTTAAATGGGTCTTAAATGTGTTTCCCTTGCTTGTGATGCATTAGTGTAAATTGATTTGGTATTTTCATGATGAAAAATGAGTGTGAAATGATTTGAAAAAGGGTTTCTCTAACTATTCCTATATTTAAATGCATACAAGGTGTTTAATGAAATGATTATTATTTTCTAAAAATAAAATTGAGTTCTTGTGGTGATATTTGGCATTGGTAACATCTTGATGGTTCGGTTAGAATTATGGTTTGGGCATGATGTTTGATTTAGATTCCCTTTATGTCCTGATGATTTCTGGTAAAATGTTTTGAAAGATTCTTTTGATTTTTAAATTCTTAGTAGTGTTCATTTTATTGTGTGAAATTTTTGTGTTTGGTGATAAATCAAGTAATGTTTTATTAATTTTTTTGATAAATTCGTGGATATTTGAATAGTAACATTGTATGTTTTCACATACATGGATGAAAAAGTTGCACACATGAATGGGAATTAAAATAATTATGGTACTTAAGAGTGATCCCCCTTTTTACTCAAAACATTTCAAAGACTTATAAATGGTGGGTTTGTTCTTCAAGTGACTCAAAATGTAACTTTGAGTGTGTTCTTCAAAATTATGTCCATTTGGAATTTGAAAATATAATTATTTCCTAAATATCATGAAATCCCATTTGGAAACATTATGTATGTTGTGTTTTTCAACATGGTTTTGAAAAGGTAATGGAAATATAATTGGTTTTGGAAATGTGATGCTCATTTTTCACTTGATATGTTTTGAAGTTTGGTTTTAAAACTTGCATTATGTGATTTTTTTTGGTATTTTATAACATTTGGGAACGCGATCTCAAAACAATACTATAAAAGGCCATTTTGAATTCTTTTTGGAATGTTGTTTGTTTTTTATATGGTTTTGGAAATTTATTTGGATTTTAAATGTCGAAGGCCCGATTGGAACATTGTGATTTCTTTTAAATGTTAGTTTTTATGGGACGTGATGTGAAGGAACGATCAACACCTTGTTATGTGTTAGATTTTTTTTCGAAATAATGTGTTATATGGGACTGATGGGTGTGTTGGCATGTTTTGGAAAATGTATTAAAAGCTTGGGTAGCGTGAATGCCTGATTGGTATTTTATAACTTTTAGGAAAATGGTTTTGATTATTGAAAATGGTGGTTTCCATTTGAGATTTATTTTTTGAATGTATGTTCTTATGAAATAAATGGATTTTCGTGTGTGTTCTTGATGACTTGGATTATGTTTGGAGACCACTATTCCTTGGGATTCATTCCACTCTAGTGGTTCATGCGCAGTAACATTGTTGATATTGAGTCAACTAGACCATGGGATGCATTCCCCTCCAGTGGATATTGCATAAGAAAATTGTGGGTTATGGTTTCTATACCATGATTTTTTGAGTATTATTATTATCATGGGATTCCTAGGCGTCATCTAGAGGGTTGATTGATGGTTTCTTCTTGACCCTGACTAAATGGTTTGGTACCCCCAAGACTTGATGGGGCCTAGTGGGGCATGCCACTAGGTTGGATAGTTTAGAGCAGCTAGTTGGTTATTCCTCATTTTATTATTAAAGGAAATCAAAGACCTCTTTTAACTGGGTAAAGGGAGACCCATTACATAGCCCGAAGGCCCAGTGGGCATGTAGCCCATTACATAGCCCGTACACCCATATTTTTGGCCTAAGGCCCAATTTGTGAATAGTTACCCGGCTGCTATAGTACCCGTTGTCGCTATAGTATCCTGCCACCGCTATAGTGACCTACCGCTGCTACAGTACCCACTGATCAACAGTACCACCACTGCTATAGTACCTCTAAAGTACTGCTACAGTACCTACGCCCCGTGGGTTTTGAACCCCCATTTTTCATGTAGCATTACGAGGTGCTTACCACTAAGCCAAAGCCCAACTACAGCTAGTTGGTTATTATCTATAGAGCTGCACCATAGGATGGTAGGTGAGTCCTAACTGAGTACGTCCAAGGATTTCCTCTATAGATTTTTATGAATTTTCCATGATTACTATCTATATGTTCTATTTATTTATGCTACATGTTGGATATTGATTTTACTAGTTGGTATTGCTTTTTTGGTTTCCATTACTTTATACAAATCACCTATTTGGTTATATAGTTTGGATTTATATTTGGGGTTCTAGTTTTAAAATTGTTTGTGGAAGGTGAAACTGTTTTTGAAAAGAAGAGTTGCGTATGTTGTTTTAAATAGGATTTTGTGGAAATATATTTTTATTCTCTGAAAATGATTTAAAATACTATTGTCAAAATGTATTTCAAACCAGTTTTTTGTACAATTTTGGGAATGGAAGTGAATAGAATCTATAGTGATTACCAACTGGGCTATTAAGCTCACACCCTACTTGTTCCACTCAGCATCGGTAAACCCAAGCTATTTTACTGGTTCATATTTTTGGTTTGGTTTTGCCTTTAGAGAAGGTTGGTCTTGTGGTTGGTGGTGATAAAGTTGTCATGTGGATATCATGTTCACATGGTTTGGTATCAGTTTTGTATTTAGTTTCTATTTTGCTCATCTATTGTATTTGGACCCGTTATTAGATTTATTGATCTTCATTTATTGTTGGTTTATTTCTACATGCTTTATTTGATTTATTTGATCCTAGTTTTTTAGGTAAAAATTGTTCCCATTGCGATTAATTTGATGTCTGAAACTAGTTTCCAGGCCATGGTGATTGGGAATTCCTTTCAGGACTTGTCTCAGATCGGGTAGGGTGTTGGGTTGGATATAATCCTAGACTGATTTGTGATAAAATGGTATTATAGTAGGACCTTGTTATTTGGGGTGATGGGTAGATCAAAGATTAGGACTGTCAAAAAGGTGGAGGTTGGTATGGGAAGGACGTCATGAACCCTTTCTTATTCGGATCCTCAAGCTACCAGTGGTAGTCTGGGATTTGAGTACTTATCTTTTTTTGGTTTGTGTGGATGAGGAATGAAAATGGAGGTGAGGTAGTGTAATTTCGTGATCTCACATGGATTAGTAACCCATGTGGAGTTTGAGTACATGCCTCAAGTTCTTCTTAGTTGTTAATGCTTACTTTGGTCTTGGCCCACTAACCATGTCTCTAGGTTAGGCATGCCTACTAGTTACTCATTCTGATAGTTTGGTGTGAGTTGTGTTTTGTTTTGGTTTTAGTTGGTGTGAGTTGGTTTTTTAAATGAAAAGTGCTTTTGAAATGGAAATGATATCTTTCAAGTGGTTTTGGAATGATAATAATGGGTTTCAAAAGAGAAAGTGATTCAGAATCTTCAAATGTTTGGTAATATGTGGAGGAAAAATGTATTGATAATTTAGTAAATGTGTGGGTTTGATGACAAAGTGGTATGTATGACCCTTGTGATTCCTTATAAACCTTCACATATGTGTGGGTATGTGTGTAAAGTTCATGTTTTAAAGTGTTCAAGGATGATATAAGTGATATAGGATAGACACATATGCAATGGTTCATAGGATTCCATAGGTAGGTATTTGAGATCAAAGGATTTACTTGGTTTTTCCAAAATTATTTTTGAAAGAGAAAATGGTTTCAGGAATTGGTTTTTCTTTAAAAGAGAATTATTATTTTGAGAAAAATGGATTTCGGTATTTTGATAGTGGCTTTGGAAGAAGGTAGTTTTTAAAATTAGAAAAAATGGAATTTTTGAAAAGAGGATTTTTGGTTGAGATTGTAGTGTTTGTCTTGTGGTCCTATTGTTTTGGCTTGATATTTTCTTTTAGATTGTGTTCTAGGTTGATGTTTACTTTGGTCTTGTGCTCCTTATGTTGTTCAAGAATATTCCACCAAGAAAGGTCCCAAAGGTTTCTAGTCGGTCTACTCCAGTTATTTATTCTTATCAGTTTTTACCTATCTTTCATTGTGATCGATGTTCATTAGAGGAACTAGAATGGATTGAGGAATTTTAGTGTATCTTCATATCATTGGGAACTCCTGAATCTGTGAATGTGCGTGCTATTCTGGGTTGGGTTGAGTGTCCATCTTTAGATCAGTGGAAGGTAATTTATCCATCATCGATGTAAGTTCGGATGACATGGGGGTTTTAAAGACCACTTTCATCAAATGGTTTGTACCTAAGGAGGTAAAGATGAAGAAAGTGGAAGATCTCATGAGTATAAAACAATGCCAGCGGACAATGAATGCCTATGTTGACCACTTCATGGAGTTGGTTTCCTTTTTTACGGAAGCAGCATCACATGACAGGTTGAAGGATCTTCTTTTTTTGGGGTCTTCATCTTGAGATCAAGAAGAAAGACCTATCCTCCAAGTATATTCGTTTCAATAAGTTTGTGGATGTGGAATTCTTAGGTGAGCTGGATTTTGGGGTGCAATTGGTGGTAAGTGGTTCTCATGAAGGTTCCCCATATAGTGAGTGGTGTGTGCCAGATAAACCTATTTCTGAAAATACACTTTCATTGGTTCTAAATTGTCATTAATTGGACCATTTTATCATATGTTTTTAGTGTGGTTGTTTTGGACATTCAGAGTCTTCTTGTCACAATATTCCAAATACCTTTCATCTTTATAGTCATTTGGGTCACCTAGAGATGTTTTGTAAGAATTATTTCCTCAAGAAGAAGTCTTTATTGTAGGATGTCAACTCTTTACTACGAGGAAGTGGATGCCTCAGACATCAGATCTCTATCCATAGGCCCCAGAGTGAATCTTCCATGTAGTCATGAATCACCAGGGGTGCGGGGAACCTTGGTCCTATTATTGTCTCCATTGTTGGAGTGGAGATGGTTTAAGTTTCCTGTTGTATTTTCTCACTTATTATGATTTCTTCGTAAGAGACTCAATGATACCATTTTATTTTAGTCCCATTTTTGTTCCTTATGTGTGGGGTTTTTAAATGGTTATCATTTTTTTAATAAGTTTTTGTTTTCTATTGTGCTTGTTTGGAGATATTTGTGCTTGTGGATATCGATGTTAGTAGCTAGTGTTCAAATTCGTTGTTTGGTTTGGGTTCATTTTGTGGGTTTTCCCATTATATTGGGAGTTTGTTTTATATTGGGAATTTAAAATTATATTAGTGGTGTTTCTTAGTTTGTTTATAGTTTTTTTGGTTAGCTCGTGTTGGGAGTTCCTGCACTAGTCTCCCCGAGGTGGTGCTATTGAGAGTTCCCACGTTGGGCTAGTCTGAAGTTGTGCCATGTTGTTAGTTAGGTTATTATGGTTGGGATAACACTATGAAGTTCTCCCATTGTTCTTCATGTTGTGGTTTCCTCTAGAAAGTTTGGGGGTGTGTCTTTTGAAGTGAACGGTCACCCCAAGTTTCGGGGTTTTGTTCGAATTTATTCGATTTTGGGATCAGGTTTTTCTTATTATGAAGCTAGGTGAATTTATGGGGGTAGAAATTGTATGTGGTGGAGAGAATTATCACACCCTGACCTTTGAATTATTTTATTTTGTTCTATTCATGGATTTTGATATTTTTTGAGGTTCAGGTTGAGTTCCTAGTTTTTATTTTTGAGTTTTATTGAAAAATGAATATTTTTGGGATTGATAAGAGGTGGCACATGGTTGGCACATAGTTAGGGGAAACCATTCACCCTCACCCAAAAAACCATTTATAAAATGTTAATTTTGGAAAGTAGCGACTGTATAGTTAGTGCATGGTTTGAAAAAATATGAAAGGTAACCATACAATATGTCCCTTTTGGACAGTGAGGGGCACATGTTGGCGCATAGTTTGGAAAACCATGTGGCCAAACTGTGTGAGTTTTCCAAGTCATTAAAAGTTAAAAATCACTCTTTTTCTCCTCTATTATTTTAAACTTAATTCAGGTTTTCCTAACTCTTGGCTTATTTTTGGTGCACAAAGGGGCTCTCAATATCCCATACCTTGGTTTCACTCCCCTAGTTAGTGCTTTTTCATTGGATCTAAGGTGAGTTTTGTAGATATTTTATCGATTTTTCTCATCTCCTCTCTTCCCTCTCTTGGTTACTTGATTTTTTATTAGTGGAATCTCTCTTGGGTGAAACCTATTGGTTATGTTTGATGTGTGGGTTGTTTTTCTTGGATGTTAGGGTGTTTGGATTATCTCTCAGGATTAGTTATTCCTTCTCCCAAATTTGTTTTGCATTCATACAACATTGAGGTAGGTGTTTCCATCCATTTCCTTTCCAAAACTTTCCATTTGATGCATTATATTTTTTAAATGGTTTCTAAATGTGTTTCCCTTGCTTGCGATGTGTTAGTGTAAATTGATTTTTTGTTAAAATTATGGAAAATGGGTGTGAAATGGTTTTAATTAGGGTTTCCCAAACTATACTTATATTTAAATATATGCAAGGTGTTTTATGAAATGCTTAATTTTTTCTAAAAATGAAATTGAGAACTTGTAGTGATATTTGGTATTTTTTACATCTTGGTGTTTTGGTTAGAATTGTGAATTGGTCACGCTGTGTGATTTGTATTCCTTTTTATGGCTTGATAATTTGTGGTAAAATGTTTGGAAATATTATTCTGGTTTTTAAAATTCTTACTTGTGTTCTTGTGATTTTGTTCAATTTTTGGGTTTGGTGGTAAATCAATTGATGTTTTCTTAAAAATATATCTTGTATAAATTCATGGACACTTGAGGAGTGACATTGGATGTTGGAATATCCATGGATATATGGGTTGCACACATGTATGGTAATTTCAATGATGATGGTACTTAAGAGGGATCCGCCTTTTCCTAAAAACATTTACTTGACTTCTAAATTGTGATATGGTTCTTAAAGTGACTCAAAATGTGACTTGAAGTGTGTTATTTAAAACTATGGCCATTTTGAATTTGGAAATATAGTTTTTTCCTAAATATCACAAAGGACATTTTTCAAACATTGCATATGTTGTGTGTTTTCAGCATTTTTTTGAAAAGGTGTTGGGAATGGAATTGGTTTTGGAAATGTGAGGCCCATTTGAAACTTGAGATTTTTTAGAGTTTTTTTAAAACTCGCATAATGTGAAAATCCAATTTGGTATTTTATAACATTTGGGAAAGTGATCTCAAAACAGTGTGATGTAAAGGACATTTTTCATTGTTTTTGACATGTTGTTTTTTGTCGATATGGTTTAAAAAATGTACTTGGATTTGAAATGTTGAATACCCGACTAGTACTTTGTGTTGCCTTTGAAATGTTGGTTTTTATGTGAAGTGATGTGTGTAAGAGTTTGTGTCCTGAGAACCAACTATTTTGTACTTTGATTACATTAATGTTAACTTATTATATATTGTTCATTGTTTTGCATGACTATAATATAATAATGACCTGGAATATTTGTTGCATTAATAAGGTCATGGCAGATCCCCGCTATGATGAGAACCTTGAAATTCTATAACAATATTATTAAATAAAGTTCTATGGTTGGATGACATACGGTGATAGGACACATAGTATACAGACCGTCATGTGTGAGTACTCGTAAGAAGACGAGACTCTCTCTCATAGAGTTCGTACTTGGTAATCTCTAAGATGGGAGATTATGAGAACAGACCCGCTAGTAGCAATTCCGCATGTCTTGGTGTCATCAGAAATTTCGATCTACGAGCGTGTGTAATGGTCCTTAGACTGGAAGATTATCATTAACTCATGTCATGACTCGCGCACTTAGATTTACCGACGAAAACCGTCACACAGACAGTTGGCGGGAAGTAGGGTACGTTGGGTGCGTCATGAGTGACATGTTGTTAATAGATAAGTTGAGGAAGTATTTGTTCCATCTATTTATGGAAGTTGATATCTCGGCCCTTTGATTGAAATAGAACTGTCGCATTAAATTCCATGGCCATGGTGTGAACGACGAGTTTATTTCAGGTAGTCAAAGAACGACAAATCAAGCATATAGGTTTATGAAACTGCCATGAAACCTGCTTGATGAGATATCGAGACAAAGGGATTAAATTACACAGTAAGCGTTCGTATGAGGTGATACGTCAATGAGGCGTAAACTTCTTTCTCTTGGGTGGCTTGACCCATTTCTAGACAGTAATATTGGACTTTAGTCAAACCCACCTAATGCCAACGAGAAAGAGGCCTAGAGGGTCACAGACTAAGTGTATTCAAGTATCTAAAGTAGAATAAAGATTATTCCCGTACGTGGATTAATAATTATTCAAGGAAGCCTAAATCATTTTAATGATGGAGGAATAAGGAAATGAAAAACAAGATATACATGCCATGTATTAAAGATTACATGCCGTGTAGTTTTTCATGGAAAACAAGCACATGTTGTGTATTAATAATTACATGCCATGTAGTTTTCTTTATGGGAAGGAAATGAATAAATGAAAACAAGATATACACTCCGTGTACATTGAATGTACACGCCATGTAGTTTTCAATGAAAAATAAGTACACGCCGTGTATTTATTAATACACGCCGTGTAGTTTTTCCAGTCCGGATTTTGAGGATATAATATTGTTTTAAATGATATATATTATAATCAGTGTGGGCGCATGTCAAGGAATTAATTATTCGACATGGAGGTTTTAAATAAGAGTCAATGAAATAAATAAAATGCGTAACGTGTTTATTTATTGTCATAACTCTACAATCTCAAACGCGATTATAAATATCCTCACAACCCCAACTCTTTTCGTGTGCGTAACACACAAGAGAATTCTTTCAAGGCCGAAAGAAATTCTTCCTCCAAGAACACTCCCAAGACCAAGAGAGATCTTCTTCCATCTGATCAAGATGATCTAAGGCGGACAACGCAAGCAAATTTTTCTCCACTCTAGCACCTAGAGACTCCATTGGCGAGATCCCGAGATACGAGGTACACGTGTAGATCATCGCTAGAGGAAGTCTACACTTGGCTTCTACGACGCAACGACGAATCACACCGGAACGTGATCAAGAACATCAAAGAAGAAAGAACACCCAAAAGGTACTTCTTTACAATTGATTACATTAATTATAATCAACCTGTAACAATCCTTGTTTGTGGTTCCAGGACAAACCTTCTTCTTTGTCTTTTTCTGTGATTTGATCCGTGGAGACTGACGTTTATCGTCGTATTGATCCCGGATTGATCATTTCTAATGAAAAAAATCCAAGTGGGTACATCCACCCACGTGCTTTAGCTGTGCCCAGAACCTTCAAATGGTATCAGAGGGAGGTTACAACGTTGATTATAGTTATTTAATTTTTGTTGATAACTTATTCATTTATATTTGATTCAATTCAAAATATATCGTTCTATAAATCTTAATAAACGAGGTCTGTTTTTCTTCCTTCGTTTCTCGATTAATATCACAGAAAAGACCTTTTAATTTTAATTTTGATTGAAATAAAAATGAGGAACTCATCCTGAGGAGCCGCTCTTTCTGTCGGTACAACACGGGATTACACAGTGTGTACTTAAAACTACACGCCATGTACTTAGGTTCAATGAACCAACACTAGTCCGCCAAACCATGTCGTGTAAATTGAATATGCCTAAGTATTAATCATGCTGTTTTGACCAGAATTGAACGGTGCATGGAACTGGATTACACGACGTGTTTGTTGAAGCAACACGCCGTGTAGTCCGTTCTGGCCCAGGTGAAACCGTGTATAAAGATAAGCCACGTACCGCGTATATGGGATCGCCAGGCCGGTTACCGTGTAACAAGGAAGTACAATACATGTATGATTCATTTACACGCCGTGTACTCCAAAATTTCCAAAGTACAGAAAACATGCCAACGCCCCCGGCATGTACTTTGGATAAAGGGTGAAAAAGAAATACACGCCTTGTAATTATAAACTACAAGCCGTGTACTTTCCAGAAATGTAATTTCACCAGGTTTCCTCCAATATACAAAGACTCATACATGGAATATGGATGAGAAGAATCTCAAGGAAATTCAGAAAGGAATTTAAGATAAAGAATTGATTAATTATAAGATCATAATTAATTGAATTCGAGCGCGACTTATCTTAAATTAAATAATGATTAAAAGAATTTGAATTCTAAATTTGTGAAAATGTCATTGCATGCTATGGATGATCATGAGCTTGACCAAAGAACCTTTGTATGTGTATGGTTTCATTTAAATTTATTTAATTTAAATTTTTTGGCCTGCGAGACTTCTTCTAATAAAATTTAGGGCTTGCATGCCCATGGTTTCTTTAATGTAAACCCATGTAATGGAGGATCTCCCCAAGCCAGAGGAGATGGTTCAAATCCCAAAGCTGAGGTGAAACCAATGCAAGAAGATACAAAGGTGGACAGGTGGGAGCTGCAAAACATGAACCATCAGGTTCAAGGTGTTTTCCCTAGGTCAGGGTCAGCTTATCAAAAATGCTAGATAAGATAACCAAATAGAAGCTCATGATCATACCATATTATTTTATTTCTATCTCATTTCATAGTTTATTTATTATGTACGTGTTGTCGCGATCACATAGTTAATAAAAGGAAGAAGCATGCAAATATGGAATAAAATAAAAACCGGACTATGCGTAAACATTATCAGAACATGTTTAATCACTTAAGAAAGCATCACTTAATATTAACAAGTATGTGATAATGAGAAACTATGCATAAAGGACTAAAATCCCTGAATACCATATTAAGTCAGACCATGCCTTCTGTTACCTGATTAATGGAAAGACTCAATAAAACTATGTGTTTGAACAACCCGTGTTGGGACACATACTTTTATAAAGGAATCCCTTATGAAAGGTTTCAGGTTGACTTAACCATATTACATCAAGAGAAGTAGCCCTTGCTAGACTTAGTGTAATATTGGAGGCAAGAGTTGAGGAAATCCAAGTCAGGATTTTAGGATTGGGGAGTCCACTAAAAAGATAAATGAATTATAAGCTAACAGTTGGCAAAGACCTACATACCTAAATACCTTCAAATAGCTTGACTAACCCTTGTTGGGGTTATGTGAAGGGAAATATGGATCCTTGCCACTATAATGTCAAAGAAACTGGACATTCTGAGTTCAATGGTGAGGGCCATTAGGACTTGATAAAATAGTGGGAGAATTAATTAATTCATTTATTATTTCTCATAAAATATAATCAAGAATGTACTAATAAATATGCTCTTTTAAATTGTAGAATCAAGATGAAAAACTCTTCAACCACATTTTCTCTGTGATCAATACTGGACCAAGATAGTATCCTCACTGGCAGTAACTTTCAGGAATGGTTTAGGTGCCTTCGGGTCGGCCTACGCCATGAACGAAATTATTACGTGCTAGAGTTCTCACTTCCTGATCCTCCTGTCCAAGGGGCAAGTGATGAAGATTTCCTTGTCTATGATCAAAATTTGAGTGATGCACTCGATGTTCAATGTTTGATGCTATCATCAATGTCAAGTGAGATAATGAAGTCTCATGAAGACATGGATGCTTATAGTATGTTCGAGAACCTCCGTGGTCTATACCAGGAGAGAGCAAGACAGGAAAGGTTTGAGATCTCCAAGGCTCTATTTCGGAGAAAGCTTGGAGAGGGTGCCCTAGTTGGGCCTCACGTATTCAATCTCATTGGCTACATTGAGTGCTTGGAGGTTCTAGGGTTTAAACTCCCTGAATAACTGGGCACCGATCTCATTCTTGCATCACTCCCCCAGAGCTTCTTGAACTTTGTTGTTAATTTCAACATGAACAACATTGAGAAGTCTCTATCTGATCTTCTTATCCTTATTTTCCAAGTAGATAATGACATGAAGCGTGAAAAGCCTTCTGTCCTTATGGTGAATAAAAGGAAAAGGAAGGTAAAGATATTTAAGCCCAAATATTCTTCAAGGCCTTCCAAGAAAAGGAAGATCAAAGGGGAGTCAAAGGAACATGATGTTATTTGTTTCACATGTGGCAAGAAGGGCCACTAGAAGAAAAACTGCACGCAGCCAAGGAAGAAAGGGGAAGATTCAGGTGAGTTTTTTATCGAATGAAATCTATATATTTCTACTAATTGGGTATTATATACTGCTTGTGGTGCTCACATATGTATCTAAATACAAGAACCAAGTAGATTTAGGAAGATTGATCGAGGGGAGGTAGATCTACGAGCAGCCGACGGAGCCAGACTTACTGCTGTAGCTATCGGAGACTACCACCTCACATTGCCTACTGGGATGGTATTGGTTTTGAAATGATGTTATTATGTACCCTCTCTAACCAAAAACATTATTTCAGTATCTAGATTAGATACTGATGGATTCATCTTCAAGTTTGGAAGTTGATGTTGCTATTTTTATAAAGATAACATTTGTTTTGGAAGGGCACATTTATATAACGGCCTTTATGTGTTAGACTACACAAACCAAGTAATGGAAATCAATAACAAAGTTAATTCACATGACTCATACCACACCCAACTTTGGCATCACCGGCTAGGTCATGTCAATGAGAAACGTTTGACAAAATTACATCAAGATGGGTATTTAGATTCTTTCCAACTAAAACCACTTGGTGTATGTCATGCGTGTCTACAAGGCAAAATGACCAAAGACCCATTTAGTGGGAAAGGTGAAACAGCTAAATATCTTCTAGAATTAGTTTACACAAATGTGTGTGGACCATTTCCAGTTGAAGCAAGGGGTGGGTTCTCATACTTCATAACTTTTACTGATGATTTTAGTAGATATGGATATATCTACTTAATTAGGTATAAGTCAGATTCTTTTGATCGGTTCAAAGAATACAAGAATGAAGTTGAGAACCAGCTTGGTAAGAAGATTAAGAAACTCCACTCAGACAGAGGAGGATAATATCTTAATCAGGACTTCATTGATTTCTTATGAGAGTTTGGGATTCTATCTCAACTCACTCCTCCTTACATGCCACCGTGGACTGGTTTAAGCGAAAGGAGGAACCGCACCCTGTTGGACATGGTGAGATCAATAACGAGTCATGCGAGTCTTCTATTATCATTTTGGGGATATGCATTACAAAAAGTATCACACATACTAAACCAAGTACCAACTAAATCGATAAATGGTGTTCCATACGAGTTATGGAGTGAACACAAAGCCATGTTATCGAATTTACATGTGTGGGGTAGAGAAGCATCTGTTAAGGCCTCTTTAGGTAACAAACTTGCACCCCAAGGCAGACAGTTTATCTTTATAGGATATCACAAGGAAACAAAGGAAAATATTACCTATAAAACCCCTCATACAAAAAGGTTACAGTGTCAAAAAACACCATATTCCTTGAGAGGGAGCACATATCCAAAAGAGATAGTGGGAGCAAGATAGACTTCGATGAATTCAAGGCTCAAGATACACAGTAGTTGGTACAAGAACAGATTCCACAAAGCCCCGTGGAAGAAAACTCTGTTCCAGAGACACAAGAACTGCATAGGAACAGGAGAGAGGTGAGAGAACCAGAACGATATGGTTTTCTTGTCACCGAGGATAGTGACTCATTATTGGTTGACAATGATGATCCTCTTACCTACAAGGAAGAAGTTTAAGGCACAAACGTTTCCAAGTGGCAAGAAGCCATGAATTTTGAAATGGATTCCATATACCAAAACCATGTCTGGATTTTGGTAGATCCTCCAGTTGATGTAAAGACTATTGGTAATAAATGGGTATTCAAGAAGAAACTGGACATGGAGGGGCAAGTCATCACCTACAAGGCATGACTGGTTGCTAAAGGTTTTAGACAGTGTCAAGGAATTGACTATGATGAAACCTTTTCACTGGTTGCTATGCTGAAATCCGTCAGAACCCTATTGTCCATTGCTGCTTACCATGACTATGATATTTGGAAAATGGATGTCAAAACAACATTCCTTAACGGGAACCTCCAGGAAGATGTCTACATGACACAACCTGAAGGGTTTGTGACTCCAAAGGATGCCAACAAGGTATGAAAGTTGCAGAAATCCATTTATGGATTAAAGCAAGCATCAAGGTCATGGAACACTTGTTTTGATGAAGCCATAACGGAATTTGGATTTGTTAAGAAAGAATGTGAGCCTTGTGTCTATAATAGTTTTAGCGGGAGTGCAGTCATTTTCTTAACAGTATATGTTGATGACATATTACTAATTGGAAACGAAGTACCTGTCTTACAGTCATTTAAGGCATGGTTGCGTAAATGCTTCTCCATGAAATACTTGGGTGAGGAAACATATATTCTTGGGATCAAGATCCATCGTGATAGATCAAAGAGAATTCTGGGCCTGAGTCAAAGTACATACATTGACAGGATACTGAAGAGATTCAGTATAGAACAGTCTAAGAGGGGATTGTTTCCAGTGTCACATGGCATTCATCTTTCCAAGAAAATGTTTCCTCAGACACATGAGTAAGGAAAGAGAATGGCAAGGATCCCTTATGCATCCGCGATTGGGTCAGTCATGTATGATATGCTATGTACGAGGCTAGATGTTACTTACACATTAAGTGCGGTGGGAAAATATCAATCTGATCTTGGAGACTGCCATTGGATGGCAGTCAAGACTATCCTTAAGTATCTGAGGTGTTCTAAGGATATGTTACTGGTTTATGGAGGAGATGAAGAACTAGTCATCATAGGACATGTAGATTCTAGTTTCCAGACTGATCAAGATGACATGAAGCTGCAGAATGGATACATCTTCAGTTTTAATGGAGGTGTAGTGAGCTGGAAGAGCTCAAAACAAAGTGTGGTGGCAGATTCTATAGCGGAGTTCGAGTATATCGCAGCTTCTGGGGTAGCTAAAGAAGCAGTATAGATGCGAAGCTTCATCCAAGAGCTAGATGTTTTACCAAGCAGTAAAGATCCTACCACACTCTATTGTGATAATACTGCAGCGGTGGCACTTGCAAAAGAGCCAAGGTCACATCAGTGGACAAAGCACATAATTCGGAAGTATCATCTCTTGAAGGATTTTTCTCAGAGAGGTGAAGTTGCAGTGAGAAGTATTTCCATGGAAGACAACGTGGTGGACCCCTTGAATAAAGCCTTGACTCAGCAGAAACATGATCATCATTTGAGGTCTAGTAGACTAAAAGTCGTAGGCAGTTGGCTCTAGTCCAAGTGGGAGTTTGTAAGGGTTCGTTTCCTGAGAACCAACTGTTTTTTACTTTGATTACATGAATGTTAACTTATTATATATTGTTAATTGTTCTGTATGACTATAATATAATAATGTTATGGAATATTTGTTGCATTAATAAGGTCATGGAAGATCCCCGCTATGATGAGAAACTTGAAATGCTATAACAATATTCTTAAATAAAGTTCTACGGTTTGATGGAATACTGTGATAGGACACATAGTATACAGACATTCATGTGCGAGTACTCGTAAGAAGATGAGACTCTCTCTTATAGAGTTCACACTTGGTAATCTATAAGATGGGAGATTATGAGAATAGACCCTCCAGTAGCAATTCTGCATGTCTTAGTGTCATCAGAAATTGTTATCTACGAGCGTGTGTAATGGTCCTTAGACTGGAAGATTATCATTAACTCATGTCAGGACTCGTGCACTTAGATTTACTGACGAAAACCGTCACACATATAGTTAGCGGGAAGTAGGGTACGTTGGGTGCGTCACGAGTGACATGTTGTTAATGGATTAGTCGAGGAAGAATTTTTCCCTTCTATTTATGGAAGTTGATATCTCAGCCCTTTGATTGAAATAGAACTGTCGCATTAAATTCCATGTTCATGGTGTGAATGATGAGTTTATTTTAGGTAGTCAAAGAACAACAGATCAAGCATATAGGTTTATGACACTTCCATGAAACCTGGTTGATGAGATATCGAGACAAAGGGATTAAATTACACAGTAAGCGTTCGTATGAGGTGATACGTCAATGCGACGTCAACTTCTTTCTCTTGGGTTCCTTGACCCATTTCTAGACAGTAATCTTGGACTTTAGGAAATCCCGCCTAATGCCAATGAGAAAGAGGCCTAGAGGGTCACACACTAAGTGTATTCAAGTATCTCAAGTAGAATTAAGATTATTCCCGTATGTGGTTTAATAATTATTCAAGGAAGCCTAAATCATTTTAATGATGGAGGAAGAAGGAAATGAAAAACAAGATATACACGCCGTGTAGTTTTTCATGGAAAACAAGTACACACCATGTATTAATAATTACACGCCGTGTAGTTTTCTTTATGGAAAGGAAATGAATAAATGAAAACAAGATATACACGCCATGTACATTGAATTTACACTCCATGTAGTTTTCAATGAAAAACAAGTACACACTATGTATTTATTAATACACGCCATGTAGGTTTTCCAGTCAGGATTTTGTGGATATAATATTGTTTTAAATGATATTTATTATAATCAGCGTGGGTGCATGTCAAGGAATTAATTATTCGACATGGAGGTTTTAAATAAGAGTCAATGAAATAAGTAAAACGTGTAACGCATTTATTTATTGTCATAACTCTAAAACCTCAAACGCGATTATAAATATCTTCACAACCCCAACTCATTTCGTGTGCATAACACATAAGAGAATTCCTTCAAGTCCGAAAGAACTTCTTCCTCCAAGAATGCTCTCAAGACCGAAAGAGATCTTCTTCCATCGGATCAAGACGATCTAAGGCGGACAACGCAAGCAAAGGTTTCTCCACGCTAGCACCCGAAGAATCCATTGGCGACGTCCCGAGATACGAGGTACATGTGTGGATCACTGCTAGAGGAAGTATACACTTGGATCCTGTGACGTAATGATGAATCACACCAGAACATGATCAAGAACATCAATGAAGAAATAACACCCAAAAGGTACTTCTTTGCAATTGATTAAATTAATTATAATCAACCTGTAATGATCCTTGTTTGTGGTTCCAGGAAAAACCTTCCTCTTTGTCTTTTTCTATGATTCGATCCATGGAGACTGGTGTTTATCGTCGTATTGATCCCAGATTGATCATTTCTAATGAAAAAAATAGAAGGGGTAGATCAAAGATTAGGACTGTCAAGAATGTGGAGGTTGGTATGAGAAGGAAGTCATGAACCCTTTCTTGTTCAGATCCTTAAGCTACCAGGGGTAGTCTGGGATTTGAGTCCTTATCTTTTTTTTGGTTTGTGTAGATGAGGAATGAAAATGAAGGTGAGGTGGTGTATTGTCGTGATCTCACATGGATTAGTAACCCATGTGGAGTTTGAGTACATGCTTCAAGTTCTTATTAGTTGTTAATGCTTACTTGGGTCTTGACCCACTAACCATGTCTCTAGGTTAGGCATGCCTACTAGTTCCTTATTCTAATAGTTTGGTGTGAGTTGTGTTTTGTTTTGGTTTTAGTTGGTGTGAGTTGGATTTTTTAAATGAAAAGTGTTTTTGAAATGTAAATGATATCTTTCAAGTGGTTTTGGAATGATAAGAATGGGTTTCAAAAGAGAAAGTGATTTAGAATCTTGAAATGTTTGGTAATATGTGTAGGAAAAATGAATTGATAATTTGGTAAATGTGTGGGTTTGATGACAAAGTGGTATGTGTGACCCTTGTGATTCCTTATAAACCTTCACATATGTGTGGGTATGTGTGTAAAGTTCATGTTATAAAGTGTGCAAGGATGATATAAGTGATATGGGATAGACACATATGCAATGGTTCAAAGGATTCCATAGGTAGGTATTTGAGATCAAAGGATTTACTTGGTTTTTCCAAAATTATTTTTAAAAGAGAAAATGGTTTCAGGAATTGGTTTTTCTTTAAAAAGAGAATTATTATTTTGAGAAAAATGGATTTTGGTATTTTGATAGTTTCTTTAGAAGAAGGAAGTTTATAAAATTAGAAAAAAAATGGGATTTTTGAAAAGAGTATTTTTTGTTGATATTGTAGTGTTTGTCTTGTGATTCTATTGTTTTGTCTTGATATGTTCTTTTAGATTTTGTTCTAGGTTGATTTTTACTTTGGTATTGTGATCCTTATGTTGTTCAGAATATTCCACCTAGAAAGGTCCCAAAGGTTTCTAGTCAGTCTACTCCAGTTATTTATTCTTATCAGTTTTTACCTATCTTTCATTGTGATGGAGGTTCTTTAGAGGAACTGGAATGGATTGAGGAATTTTAGTGTATCTTCAGATCATTGGGAACTCCTGAAGTTGTGAGTGTGCGTGCTATTATGGGTTTGTTTGAGTGTCCATCTTTAGATCAGTGGAAGGTAATTTATCCATCATCGATGTAAGTTGGGATGAAATGGGGGTTTTCAAGACCACTTTAATCAAATGGTTTGTACCTAAGGAGGTAAAGATGAATAAAGTGGAAGATCTCATGAGTATACAGTAAGGCCAGTGGACAATGAATGCCTATGTTGACCACTTCATGGAGTTGGTTTCCTTTTTTCTGGAAGCAACATCACATGACCAGTTGGAGGCTCTTCTTTTTTTGGGATCTTCATCTAGAGATCAAGGATAAAGACCTTTCCTCCAAGTATATTCGTTTCAATAAGTTTGTGGATGTAGAATTCATAGTTGATCTTGATTTTGGGGTGCAATTGGTGTTAGGTGGTTCTCATGAAGGTTCCCCATCTGGTGAGTGGTGTGTGCCAGATAAACCTATTTCTACAAATACACTTTAATTGGTTCTAAATTGTCATTCATTGGACCATTTTATCATATGTTTTTAGTGTGGTTTATTTGGAAATTCAAAGTCTTATTGTCCCAATATTCTAAATACTTTTCATCTTTATAGTCATTTGGGTCACCTAGAGAAGTTTTGTAAAAATTATTTCTTGAAGAAGAAGTCTTTATTGTAGGATGTCAACTCTTTACTACAAGGCAGTGGATGCCTCAGACATCAGATCTCTATCCATAGGCCCCAGAGTGAATCTTCCATATAGTCATGAATCACCAGGGGTGTGGGGAACCTTGTTCCAATTATTGTCTCCATTTTTGGAGTGGATATGGTTTAATTTTCATGTTGTAGTTTCTCACTTATTATGATTTCTTCGTAAGAGACTCAATGATACCCTTTTATTTTAGTCCCATTTTTATTCCTTATGTGTGGTGTTTTTAAATGGTTATCCTTTTTTTAATAAGTTTTTGTTTTCTATTTTGCTTGTTTGGAGATATTCGTGCTTGTGGAGATCGATGTTAGTAGCTAGTGTTCAAATTCGATGCTTTGTTTGGGTTCATTTTGTGGGTTTTCCCCTTATATTGGGAGTTTGGTTTATGTTGGGAATTTAAAATTATATTAGTGGTGTTTCTTAGTTTGTTTATATTTTTCTGGGTTAGCTCGTGTTGGGAGTTCCTGCACTAGTCTCCCCAAGGTGGTGCTATTGAGAGTTCCCACGTTGGGACAGTTTGAAGTCGTGCCATGTTGTTAGTTAGGTTCTTATAGTTGGGATAACCCTCTGAAGTTCTCCCATTGTTCTAAATATTGTGGTTTCCTCTAGAAATTTTTGGGTGTGTCTTTTGAAGTGAACAGTCACCCCAAGGCTCGTGGTTTTGTTCGACTTTATTCGGTTTTGGGATCATGTTTTTCTTATTATGAAGCTAGGTGAATTTATGGGGGTAGAAATTGTATGTGGCGGGGAGAATTATCACACCCTAACCTTGGAATTATTTTATTTTGTTCTATTCATGGATTTTGATATTTTTTTTGAATTTCAGGTTGAGTTCCAAGTTTTTATTTTTGAGTTTTATTGAAAAATGAATATTTTTGGGATTGACAATAGGTGGCGCATGGTTGGCGCATAGTTAGGGGAAACCATTCACCCTCACCCAAAAAACCATTTATAAAATGTTAATTTTGGAATGTGAAGACTGTATGGTTAGTACATGGTTTGAAAAAATATGAAAGGTAACCGTACAATATGACCCTTTTGGACAGTGAGGGGCACATGTTATCATATAGTTTGGAAAACCATGTGGCCAATCTATGTGAGTTTCCCAAGTCATTAAAAGTTAAAAATCACCCTTTTTCTCCTCTATTATTTTAAACTTAATTCACGTTTTCCTACCTCTTGGCTTATTTTTTGTGCACAAAGGGGCTCTCAAGATCCCATCCCCTAGTTTCTCTCCCCTAGTTAGTGCTTCTCCATTGGATCTAAGGTGAGTTTTGTAGATATTTTATCGATTTTTCTCATCTCCTCTCTTCCCTCTCTTGGTTACTTCGTTTTTCATTAGTGTAATCTCTCTTGGGTGAAACCTATTGGTTATGTTTGATGTGTGGGTTGATTTTCTTGGATGTTAGGGTGTTTGGATTGTCTCTTAGGCTTATTTATTCATTCTCCCAATTATTTTGCATTCATACAACATTGAGGTAGGTGTTTCCATCCATTTCCTTTCTAAAACCTTCCATTTGATGAATTATCTTTTTTAAATGGTTTCTAAATGTGTTTCTCTTTCTTGTGATGTGTTAGTGTAAATTGATTTTTTATTTAAATGATATAAAATGGGTGTGAAATGGGTTTAAAAAGGGTTTCCCAAACTATAATTATATTTAAATATATGAAAGGTGTTTTATGAAATGCTTAATTTTTTCTAAAAATGAAATTGAGAACTTGTAGTGATATTTGGTATTTGTTACATCTTGGTTTTTTGGTTAGAATTATGAATTGGTTACGCTGTGTGATTTGTATTCCTTTTTATGGATTGATAATTTGTGGTAAAATGTTTTGAAATATTCTTCTGGTTTTTTAATTCTTACTTGTGTTCTTGTGATTGTGTTCAATTATTGGGTTTTGTGGTAAATCAATTGATGTTTTCTTTAAAATATTTTTTGTATAAATTCATGGACACTTGAGGAGTGACATTGGATGTTGGAATATCCATGGATATATGGGTTTCACACATGTATGGTAATTTCAATGATGATGGTACTTAAGAGGGATCCCCATTTTCTTAAAAACATTTACTTGACTTCTAAATTGAGATATGGTTCTTAAAGTGACTCAAAATGTGACTTGAAGTGTGTTATTCAAAAATATGGCCATTTTGAATTTGGAAATATAGTTGTTTCTTAAATATCATAAAGGGCCTTTTTCAAACATTACATATGTTGTGTGTTTTCAGAATTTTTTTGAAAAGGTGTTGGGAATGGAATTGGTTTTGGAAATGTGAGGCCCATTTGAAACTTGAGATTTTTTGGAGTTTTTTTAAAACTCGCATAATTTGAAAATCCCATTTAGTATTTTATAACATTTGGGAAAGTGATCTCAAAACAATGTGATGTAAAGGACATTTTTCATTTTTTTTGGCATGTTTTTTTATCGATATGGTTTAGGAAATGTACTTGGATTTGAAATGTTGAATGCCCGACTGGTAGTTTGTGTTGCCTTTGAAATGTTGGTTTTTATGTGACTTGATATGAAGTCCTAATTTGAACCTTGTTATGTTTTAGAAATTGGTTTTGGAACAAATATGTTATATGGGCCAAGTGGCCATGTAGGTATGTTTTGGAAAATGGATTGAAATCTTTGGTAGCATGAAGGCTTGGTTGGTATTTTGTGATTTTTGGGAAAATGGTTTTGATTAGGAAAAATAGTGGTTTCCAAGTGAGATTTAGTTGGTGAATGTACATTCTTGTGAAAGAAATAGATTTTCATGTATGATCGTGTTTAATTGGTATGTGTTTGGATACCACTATACCTTGGGTAGAGTTATCCTCTAGCATCTTATGAATGATAATGTTGTTGGTATTGAGTTCACTAGACCTTGGGATGGGTTCTCCTTTAGTGGATTATGCATGATAACACTGTTGGTTATAGTTTCTATACCATGATTTTATGAGTATCATTATTATCATGGGATTCCTGGGCATCATCTAGAGGGTCGAGTGACAGTTTCTTTTCGATCTTGATTGGATGGGTTGGTACCCGTTGGACTTGATGGGTCCAGGTGTGGAGTGCCACCAGATTGGCTAGTTTAGAGAAGATAATTGGTTATTTTCTATAGAGCTGCATCATATGATGATAGGTGAGTCTGAACTGAGTACATCCAAGGATTGCCTCTATAGATTTTTAGAAAGTTCCCATGATTTCTATCTATATGTTATATTTATTTATGCTTCATGTTCGATATTGATATTACTAGTTGTGCCTTATTTTTTGGTTTCATTTAATTTATGAACATCCCCCTTTTAGTTATCTGATTGGGATTCATATTTGGGTGCTGGTTTTGAAATGGGTTATGGAAAGTTAAACCATTTTTGAAAAGAAGAGCTGCATGTGTTTTTTTAAAAAGGAATTTGTAGAAAGCTATGTTTACTTGAAGACAATGATTTAAAATACTATTTTATAAATGTTATTAAAACTAGTGTTTATAGAATATTTTGGGAAAAGAAATTGATGGAATCTTTGGGGATTACCTACTGGGCTGTTAAGCTCACACCATGCTTGTGCCACTGGTAATTGGTAAACCAGAGCTATTTTTCATTTTAATGTTTCTGGTTCGGTTGTGTATTTGAAGTAGGTTGGTCTAGTGGTTGGTGGTGACCAAGAGGTCACATGCAGAAAATGTTCACATGGTTTGGTCATAATTTTGTATTTAGTTTCTATTTTTTAGCTATTATTCTTGGATCAATTTGTCAATTTACTGATATTCAGTTATTATTGGTTTATTTATATGAGATCTATTTGGTTTAATTTATCCTGGTTTTATTGAAAAAAATCATTCCCATTGTGATTACTTTGATGCGTGACACTAGTTTCTAGCCTGTGGGGATCAGGAACGCGTTTTGGGCCTTGTCTCAAATCGGGCCAGGTGCCGGGTTAGATGGAATTATGACGTGGTTTTTGACATCATTATTCCTTAATTTATTTAATTTGGATTGATAATTAAAGCTAATGATGCTTGATAAATGAATAATTAAATAAAGAGTCATGTAACAGGAAGTGTTCTTCCTTAGCTTAATGAAACCAAAAGTTGTTATTGGAAGCATGTTTAAATAATTCTTATGTTTTATTAGTTGATTCCATAGGTTTCACATGGTTGTAACTTATGATAAATGAATTGGTTAATCCAAGACAATAATTATTTTTTTGATAATGATAACTATTTAGGGTTAAGTGATCTTCTTTTTTGTGAAGGATGGATGCCAAGTTTTTAGGGCCTAGATTCCCTACTGACTTTGTTTGTTATTAATTTATATCTTGTGTGATTTCTGTAGATGTGATCATTATGGTGGGACATGATGTGATCCTATAGGGATAATGGTTGAAAAGATATGGGTAGGAGGCCTAGGTTTATGGTAGAGTTGACGGCCAAGATGGAGGGTTGCATGGTTATATTCACGGTGGTGTCAGGGATAACACCAGGATTGATGGAATAGGTTAAAATTGGTATTTCCTATTATTGTGATGAAATATATGACTCTTTCTTAATAATTAATCTTCTTTAAATTATATATATATATATATGAGTTTATTATTTACTAACATTTATTTTCCCACTGCTTGAAGGAGCTAGTTGTCCATCGTTTTTGCATCTATTTTATGGTAGCTTAAGAGGAGTCTTAGAGTACATGGAATTATGGAATAGTAATGTCTATTAATTTTTTTACCCATTGGGTGGTTGAATTATTAGAATACAAATGATGATAATATTTGTAAATAGTGGGATTATTTGTTTTACGCATAGAGGGAATGTGTATTGATTTATAATCGTGTTAAATAAATGATAAACTAATGATAAGATTTTATTAAAACAAGTAACATAATGTGAAAATGTTTAATGGAAATAAATAAATTATGTCTTCTTGAATGTTTTGTGCTTATAATTTACCTAGTCCTTAGCGGTGGCAATAGACTGTATGAGAGATGATATATGGAGTTGATCCTAATAATTAGTAGATGTTCACAGTGTAGTTGTGAATTATATTACATCATGTATGTTATGTGATTTCATAAGCTACCCAACCATTTTTGGTTGGGAGACTAACACATAGTGGACTATGGGTGGGTGTTTTTCCCAACATCTAGATTGGAAAAGAATGGATAGCTAAGTACCAAGTCTTACCCCACTTTATTCTCCTGGTAGTATTATGTTTAGGTATGCATGTCACTTACCTTTACCATATACACGTGTAGAGGGATATAATGAATTTTAGTCATTTCACTCACATGTATCTCTAGATTTAGTATACTAAGGATTACTATAGGTATGTCATGTATGGGATGTGATGGATTGAGGTATAATTCAAGACATAAAAGCTTTGTTTAATTTTAGAAACTAATCATTTAATATTTGGAGATGTGTCATGGGATAAAGAGATGATATGGAACATGGTGTGAATGGTATGTGATGAGATTATGAGTTATACGAGATGAATGATATGATATAGAATCCCATGTGTCTTTCGGATGGTTTTATTTTGGATAAAGATGGATAATGATAGAAGAAGTTAGAGAAGATCAGAAAACTATTGGGGAAGTGGTAGATGGGTACCTTCATGATATTTTTTTGGATATTATATTATTCTGGTATGAGATGCTTGGTGAGATATCCTTAGTGAGACTAGGGACTTAGTATACCTGTTTAGTTGATGTGTTAGATTTATTTACTGTTCACTAGGATTTAGTATAATTTATTTTATCTTTTTCATGAGAGGATATGGGGATGATCCTACTTATTATACCTAATATTATCACCCTTTATATATATAAACTAATTTTACAAACCAAAGGAGATAGATGGTGATCGATTCAGATTTTACTAGCCCAGGGAGTTGTTAAGGTTATATTTGGGATTCAAGTTCACTACATAGAATTTTCCTTTTGGTACTTTTAATTTATTTTTTAGTCGCTCAGTTGTATGACATTACAGGTATGTATTGGTATCTCATTATTTTTTTATGAGTAAGAGTTTCTTTGTTGTCTTGTCTTATCTCTCATTTCTCATGTTATTTTTAGAGGTTAATGCCTAAAATATGTGTGCATGATATTCCCTTAGTGTTTGTCACCAACCTGTGAATTTTTGGAGGTATTATTCAAGAAACGTTATCTTCCTTCTCTCAATGCTGGCTTAGGATGTGTATAACTTTGGGAGGATGGTTTCATGAAAGAGTGGTATTAAAGTTTCACATTTTGGGATAATATTGAGTTCAGAGGTAGGCACATGTGAGGATTGCATGGGGTGTTAGGGAAATAGTGTGAGATGATATTAATATATGATATAAATAGATGATAGTTGCAAGGGAATAAGTATTTTGATCCCCCTAAGATCCAATGTGAGGAACATTAAGTTTACTGATCCTACTAAGGGAAGTGATACTGTTTATAGGGTAGATACCCAGGAATGGATCATGAATCATTCTTATTTATGCCCATGTTTTAAATCGTAATACCTTGGGATTAGGTTGAACCTTAAAAAATAATAATTAATCATAAATATTCCAAGTTTCTTTTTTTTGTAGTCCTTAACCATTTGTTCTTTATTAGGAATGGCCCCGGGTCATTGTCCACATCAGGTTCACACTAAATAATTTAGAAGGATGTGCTAGAAGAACATCATAGAGTAAAGGTCATTGAGAGGATGAATAATAAGTCTTTATCACCGTGAGAAGGTTTTTTTTATGTTCATGCATTTTTTTTGTTTTTTTATCACATGTTAGTTTATGTTTTTGAATAATTAGAAACCCTCTTATTATTATTTGTGAAAACCAATTTTTAATTTATCTATGTATTTTTATTATAAATTTAGTTTTAGTGATCAAAATTTTAAAATTAAAGCTTAATATGAAATATAATATGTATATATTCATTTTACTCTACTATGATAAATCCTAATTATATCTCTATCATGTGCTCTTTTTTGGCCTGAACTTTCTGCATGCTTTTGGTTTCAATAATTATTTTTAGTTGACTCATTATTCTATTATAACATGATTTATAATCTTAATATTTTTATTAAACTTGTTAAATTAGATATAAAATAGATTTATATACATTTCATTAGAATAAATGGAAGTCTAAATTTATTTTTAAATGGTGCAAAAGTGCCCAATGTTTATGTAACAGTTCTAGAATTATGGAATTTATAGAATTAAAATTATTTTTTATTTAAATGATATCTCTTTAGATATACATAGGAATCAAAACAATTTTATCAAGTTATAAATATAATATATTTTTTTCATTTCATTAAACTACATAGAATTCCAAAAATGTTGTTCACTTTTTTTAAAAAATGGATGAAGTTCAACAAAATTTTAGTTACACTTTCTGATGTTTTATTTTATGTATTTTATAGTTTATCAATCACATCACTTAATATAATTTTCTTATTGAAATTATTTTTTTTTTAATGGAATTATCTAAAATTATATTTATTTAAGAATTTTATTCCAACATATAATTATGTATTGTAGATGGTTTAAAAAATCACAGAAGATTGTTTGTCATGCTTTGCATGAAATGATGAACTACTGTTCATCATCTTCTACCACCAACCAGTTTACTTTATTGATGAACTCTCTAGATAATTATTATTTGGAAATGGTAGGTTATTTATCATTTTAATATAACATTAGATCATTATTGGTATCCAATAATAGATATATCACATCAAGAAGAAATCACACTAGCATTGCACAACAATAACAACATTGCCTGTTTTTCAATGCTTCTGGTTATCAACATCCTCTTCCATTACAACAAAATTTCTCCCATGAAATTGTAGATTTATTTTTGTTCCAATGGTAGATTATTTTTCAAATGGTATATCTCTATGAATTATTCTAATAGTAGACCATCTTAAAACTCAATCGTATAGCTTTTTAAATCTCTAATGGTAGATCATTATAAAACTCAATGATAGATATTTTTAATTCTACAAAGGGAGCCATTTTTAAATTTAAAATAGTAGATATTTTTAAATATAAAATGGTATATTTTCATGTACCTAAAACAGAAGATTTGTTTTAATGTTTCAACGATAGATATACAGTGTTAGTAGTAGATGATATTTTTTATTTCAATGATTATTTTTTTAAAGAAACAATAGATTTAGATCCCCAATGGTATATCATTTTTATCAGTTAAAGGGTAGATCTACAACTTCAATGGTAGATCATTTTTATTACTCCAATGGTAGATCATTTTATTAGTTCAATGGTAGATCAAATATCAACATTCTACCACCCTTCTCTCCTATTTTCACACTACCGCTACTCTATGACGGTAGCACCACTTGGCGATGTTAGCCCTATCTACAATGGTAGAAATAAAAAACCTATTATTCAATGTGATGGTAAAAAATTCATTATACCACAAAGAATGAATTTTTTATCCTACCATCAGTTGAAAAATATGCTACTTTTAGTAAAAAATTATGCTACCACCATATAGTTTTATAGTTATAATTTTTTTTCAATACTCTATTTTCAACATTTTTAATATTTTGAATTATTGCATAGTTATTTTAATTGTTTTAAGTGTTTTATTGTTTTATAATATTATCATATATATTATATGAATTCCATGCGAATTAATTTTCAAATATTTCAATAAGTGATTATGTATGTTTTAAATTATACTTAATTGTTTGTATAAAGTTACAACATTTGTTTAAAATATTATTTATTGCCTACATCTACTATTTTAATTTTTTATAAAATATCCATTAATATTGTAAAATATATTACCAACGTTTTAATTTATTAAATGAATGAAAAATATTTCTTTGTATTTTATGTATTTATACAGATTGTATTCCGATGTTTTTATTAACAGTCAATCTGATTGCAATATTCATGGAATTATTTGACTTAGTTTGAACTGTTTATTTGAAATTATGTTTGACCTATTATTATAGAAACTACTTGAATTATTTAATTGGTTATTCAAATTAGTTTGAATTGGTATTTAAGTTTTGAATTCAAATTATTATTGTTACACCATTTATGGAGATTGATTTTCTATCTCTTAAATGATATTATTATTTTTGAATTGTTTTACACGTGGAAGGTGTTTGTTACTCTTTACAGTTATCTATTTAAAGAGATGAAAAGAATCCTTGAAAGTAATCTATGAAACTGGATAACATCTTTGAATCCCTATTTTTCCATGAGAAAAGGATGTAAACTTTAAAATTGTGGTACAATATGTAAGGTCCTATGTGGTACTCTATTTTATTATATGAATGATCTATATAGTGATGGATTACATATTCTTTGACTTATACTAGATTGAAGAGACATAAAAATTTCTCAATAACTAGTACATTTATATTTATTCTTTTTATATCTACTTTTCCTGGTTTCGTGTGTATATAACACTAATTATTACCTTTCATACACACTCTATTTTTTTATTTATGCTTTTATATACAAAACTATTTATTATTCTTATAATTAGTTTGTGACTCCCTAATTATAAAGTTAGGACCATTTGGGCTGTGAATTTTGTAGTCTAAATTCAACTATTGTAATTGGGATGTGACTCCCCATAGAAAAGTCAATGTGTCATGGTTATCCCTCCACTAGAAAAGGATCTTGTAATTAAGTTATGATTCCCACTAAAAAATTAGTATAATGGACACATAAATCTCACCTATTAGAGATTCATAAGACCAGACTAAGTCCACTTTGGACTGAACTAGTAAAAAAATATATGTGGTCATTATTTTTTTCACTGCTAACTAACTGTAATAATTTACATTAATAATTAATTTAAATAATTAATATATTTATTAAAATTTTTAATATGGTCAATTCACTACCCTCTAGACCATATTCCATTACCCTATCTGACCTAACAATTGGTATCATAGTTTAACCTTCTTATGGATAGTTTATCTTCATTATTATTTTCCCTGATACCAAACAATTTGTGTCAAAGGTTGTTCCTTTTGGAATTAGCCTATACTTATATAGAATTTTTTATTTATATTTAATTATACTAATATAATCCTAAACTTTATAGTCTAAGGATAAATATCTTTAATATGGAAAGACTAAATACAAATGAAGTATGGATCCCTTAGAAGGAACCTAAATTTGATGGAAACAATTATAGAAACTAGAGATCCTCAATGGAGACACACCTCAAACAATTAAGAGTAAAACACTGTTCCATCTTGGAAAAAATATTACACACTACTAGAAGCTAACCCAGATACACTTATCAGAAATAATGATATTAAATATGTTTTAAATTAAAAATTAATTACTATTTTATATTGTTCTATTAATAGAAGTGTTTTTAATCATGTTTTACATTGTAATAAAAACCATGAGATTTGAAATATTCTTTAATTAACTCACTTTAGCTTAGAAAAATTAATTCAAACTAATCTTGGAATAATTCAATCAGAGTACCTTGACTTCAATATGGGAGAATACAAAATAGTAAACTGAATGTTTCACCGATTCATAGGCATTGTGAATGGAATGAATTCACCTAGAGAATATTTAGAAAACTCAATATTTTTTGAAATATTTATATGTACATTCCCAAAGAAATTGAATGAAGAGAATGATTCCATTGATAAAAGAAATAACTTAATAGAGTACACTCTTGATGGATTGATTGGATCACTACTTTAGTATGAACTGGAACTGACACACTTAGAAGAAAAGAAGACAAAAAAAATTGTGTGTCTTTTAAATTTGCGAATGCTGTTTCTACTAAATCGTTTTATTTTTATCTAAATGATAGTGAAAAAGAATATATGTCTTAGATTATGACTGTAGTTTACAAAATAATGAAATTGAGAGGATTCAAGAACTGATTTAGAAGAATCTATCAAAAGTAAAAAAAAAAGGAGATTAGAGAAGAAGTTATAATTACAATGCTTCAGATTTAACTTTATTTGAGTGTATAAAGAAATTTAATATCAAATATGACTCTACAAAACAAAAGAATAAATAGAAATTAAAAAATAAGGACAAAAAGGAATGGAAAAAAAGCTGGATTTTTATAAAAGAATTTGAATCTAGTGAACAATATCGAAATGAGACATAATCTGCTAACTTGTGATTTTTGGATTCTTTGGATAAGATTAGTAATTCTAGATTTTATTCTCTATGTTCTGATTCTGATTATGATTATAAAAATATGAATGTTTCTGAATTAAATAAAGAAATTGAGAGGCTACAAAAAGAAAAATTTTGAGATACTGGTTTATATAATAAGATTAAACAAAATGTTGAAAATATTATTTCTAAAAATAAAATACTTTTATAGGAGAATGAAAATAATGAAATACTACTTCTGCTTCTCATTTTACATTTTATGTTAATTTTAAATCTAATCAATATTTAAATGAAAAATTTATAAATGAAGTTGATACTCATAAGAAATGTTTATCTACTTTTATTCAGGGTCACAAAAAATATTTTAAGATGATGCCTTTTAATAAACTAAATAAAAATATAGATGGTATTTGATATGGTAAGATATTAACTCAAATTTTTAAAAATCATCTTTGAAAGTAATTTTTTTTACTTCGACTGTTACTTGTTTTAAATGTGTCATGAAATGTCACTATGAAAATGATTGTTCTCTTAGATTAGAATAGTCTTTGGGATTTTAAAAAACTCATATTTCTAAATCTTTTTTTATCTATAACACCATAAAATAATTTGTTAATTTTTTTATGGGTACTGGAAAATTTTATTACTAATCCTATTAGACCTATAGTATCTTGGGTACCAAATTTTTAAAGTAGTTTATTTTTGTAGATAAAACGCCTTGGATTTATTAAGAACAAAATTCAATACATGTGAATTGGATTATATAGGAATATAAACAGAGAATAATCTATTTTTACCACTTACAAAACATGTGATGGAGGAACTATTACATTTTGAGATAATTTCAATGGAAAATTAAATGGTTTTGGTAAATTAGTATTTCAAATTATAATTTTATTTGTAAAGTTTTATTTATTAAAGTATTAAAACATAATTTAAGTAGTATATTTCAATTATGTGATGGTAGAATAGATGAGAAATTACAATATGATAAATGTTTATTTTTAAATAAGATTATTTATTATTTTTTTCTAATCAAAAGGAAAATATTTATACTGTTTACTTTTCTAAACTAACTATTCAACATGTTAAGTGTTGGAATGTTATGTAGAGTGATAACATATTTGAGCATTGAAGAATATATAATTTAAATTTTATAATGTTATATAAGATCTCTAAACATGAGAATGTGTTACAATTACCTTCCTTGAAGAAAGAATTTCTTCATGTTTGTGACACTTGTATGAAAGATAAATGAAATAAAATTTATTTTAGACCTATCAATTAGATAAGTACTAATAGACATTTAGAGTTAGTATGACTTGATTTATTTAGTATTATTCAAATTTCTTGCCTTGGTGAAAAGAAATATACTTTAGTTATTGTTGATAACTATAATAGATTTACATGGGTATACTTTCTTTCTCATAAAAATGATACTTTAAAGGGGGGGAATTTCATAATTTATAATTTGAAATTTTTTGTAAAAAGAATGGTTATTTTCATAATGTTTATGCTCTTAGAACACCACTGCAAAACGGTGTTGTAGAACTCTTATTGAAATAACCATAACTATGTTAATTGAATATAATTGTCCTAGATATTTTTGGGATAAAGAAATTTTTACTAATTTTTATATTTAAAATAGAATTATTTTTATAAATTTGTTAAAGAAAATTACTTATAAATTATTTAAAAATAAAAACCTAACATTGGTTATTTTAGAGTTTTTGGTTATAAAGTTTTAATTTAAAATTATAAAGTTAATTCAGATATTTTTTTCCTAAAAGTGAAGGAGGTATTTTTATTTATTATTATAATAATATTAAATCTTATTGAATTTATAATAAATGGACTATAGTTATTGAAAAATATGTTGATGTTATTTTTGATGAAAATAATGTTAAATTAAATTTTAATTCAAATGATTTTGATGATGAGTTTAGATATTTTAATTTTGGTGAAGTAAAACCTTAGGATAAGGATGAATCAATTGAGAGGGAGTATACTCCATGACCTGATTCAAGATTATGGAAGATTCATAGAGATATTTCTATTGACAATGTTATTGGTAATATTGATTTTGGTATTAAAACTAGAAATATTTTATTAAATTTTGTACAAATTTTACTTTTATTTATGATTTTATTTTTAATAATTTTAGTGATTCTTTACAATATTCTAGTGATATTTTTTCTATGAAAGACGAGCTTAATAATTTTTTTTAGAAATAATGTTTGGTCTTTAGTATAATTGCCTTAGGATAAGCAGGTAATTGGAACTAAATGGATATTTTGAAACAAACAGACTGAATCTGGATAAATTGTAAAAAAATAAATTGAGACTTTTTGTGCAAGGATACTCTCAATAATAAGGTATAAAACTTGAATATTCATTTTCACTTACTTCCAGGTTATAGTCTATTAGAATATTGTTGACTTTTTCTTGTTTTCAAGGATTAAAATTATAGAAAATTAATGTAAAAAAGTTATTTATTAAATGTTTTTATAACTGAATAAGTTTAGTTTTCTCAACCCCCTAGTTTTAAAATTTAAAAATTTAGTAATCATGTTTTTAAATTATCTAAATATTTTTATGGTCTCAAAAAATGACCTCATTATTGGTATGAAAGGATTTATTTGTTTATATTAAATAATAGTTTTAAGAAAGGAAATATTTATCCTATTGATTTTATTAAAATAATTTCAAATGATATTTTAATTAAGAAAATATTTTTTGATGATATAGTTTTTGTCTATTTTAGTGAATTCCTTTGTAATTATTTTTCTATTTATATGTCATCTATGATTGACATGAGTTTAACAAGAGAATTAAAGTTATTTTTGGACTTAAAATTTCTTGAAGGAAATATGGGTTCTTTCATAATAAATCTAAGTATTCTAAATAGATTGTTAAACAATTTGGCTTATATTCCTCTAAATATATGAAAAATTCTATGGGTACTAGTTTTAAATGTGATGTTGATGCATTTGGTAAAGCTGTTGATATTAAATTATATAGAGGTATGATAGGTATCTTACTTTATTTAACTACATCTAGAACCAATATCATATTTAGTTTTTTTGTTCTAGATTTAAGATTAATTCTAAAGAGATCCACAACAGAGATGTAAAAAAGACTAATTAGATTTGTTAAAGAAATTGTTAACTCTGTGTTTTAACCTAAATATAACTATTTTGATTTAATATCATATTTTGACCCTAATTTTGGTGGCTATAGAATTAAAATAAAAAGTAAATTGGTTATGTGTAATTTTCTTGGGAAAATATTGATTTCTTTGTATTCAAAAAAACAATTATCTATTGATCTCTCTAATGTAGAATTTGAGTATATCTCTATTACCAGTAGTTGTGCTCGAAGCTTATAGATTAAGGAAAATTTATGGGATTTAAGTATTTATCTTGATATATTTACTATTTATTACGATAATATTTCTTCAATTTATATTTCTAAAAAACCGTTTTATCATTCTAGAATAAATTATATCGTTCTTAGATTTTATTTTATTAGAGATCATGTGAATAAGGGTGATATTTTTTTAGAATTTATCTGTACTAAATACCAACTATAAGACATTTTTACTATGAATTTTAAACTATTATGAGTTTGAAAAAAATAAATTAGAGCTTGGGATTTAGGAATATTAATTATTTTATATTTTTATATGTACAAGTTGAGTTTATGTTTAAAATTTTATTTTATTTTCGAAATGGGGGAGAAAATTGGTTTTAATTGTATAGGTTTTGTAATCAAACAAAATGGGTGATATTTTTTTTCATGTTATTGCATTTAATTTATTTTGTTTTATCACACTTTAGTTTTTGTTTTTGAATAATCCCAAACCCTTTTATTATTTTATTTGAAACCCAATTTTTACTTTCTCTATATATTTTTATTATAACTTGAGTTTTAGTGATAGTAATTTTACAATCCCAATTTCATATGAAATATACAAGGTATAACATTATTTTATTTAACTATGATGAAGTATAATTCTATCTCTAGCATGTTATCTTTTTGGTCCTAACTTGCTACATTCTTTTGGTTTCAAGAATTATGTTTTGTTTAAATTTATTTATAATTTTTTTTGTTATTATATTATAACTTAAGTTATAATAATTTTATTCTTGAAAAAATTGTTATTTTGTATATCCAATAGATTTATATGTATTTAAATGTAATAAATAAAAGTATTGATTTATTGTTTAATTGGTGAAATAAATTCTTGAAGTTTATGCAACAGTTCTGGAATTATGGAATTTTTAGAATTCAAAATTATTTGTCATATCAATGATATATATTTATATATACATCAAAACCACATTAAATTTATTTCATTATTAATATAAAAAGTTTTTATACATTTCATTAAATAAAATTATTAAAAAAATTATTAGGTGTCTTAAAAAATGTAAGAAGTTCTAAAAAATTTCAATTAATTTTTCAAAAGTTTTATTTTATGTATTTCATAGTTTTTCAATCACATATCTTAATATAATTGTTGGATTGAAATTATTTTTTATTATTTTAAAATATATTTAAAATATATTAATTTAATTCTTTTGGATGGACATAAAATTCGTTTTTTAGATGGCTTAAAAAATCACCAAATATTGTGTGTCATGATTTACATGAATTGAAGAACTAATATTCATCATCTCCTACCTCCAGCCTGTTTCCTCTATGGATGAACTCTTCATATTCTTATACTTTTCAAATGTTAGGTTATTTATCATTTCAACATAACATTAGGTCATTCCAAGTATCCAAATATTACTACACAACATCTAGAAGAATGCTCATCAACAGTGCATGATGACAACAACATAGACTCTTTTTCAATGCATCTGGTTATCATCATCCTCTTACCATTGTAACACACTTTCTACCATATGAGGTTAGAACTATTTTTTTCAAATGGTTGATTAGTTTTTAAATTGTATATTAGTTTTCCAATGGTATATCTCTTGGTAGTCCTCCAATGGTAGATCATATTAAAACACAACGGTTGATCATTTTAAATATGAAATGGTATATCTTTTTAAATCTAAAATGGTAGCTCTTTCTAAATCTAAAATAGTAGATCTCCATATACCTTAAATGATATATCTATTTTAGGGTTCCAATGGTAGGTATATAGTATCAACAAAAGATGATATTTTTTGAATGGTAGACTGTTTTAAAGGAATAAAAGATTTATCACCCCAGTGGTAGATCATTTTTAACTATTCAATGGTAGATCAACAAATTCAAGGGTAGATAATTTTTATCTGTCCAATGGTAGATCAAATATCAATTTTCTACTGTTTTGGTACCCTATTTTTACACTACTGCTACTCCACGATGGAAGCACTTCTTAGTGATAGTAGCACTACTTTGCAATGGAAAGACTACCTGAAACGGTAGCAGCACAACACTTGTTCTTCAACATGATGGTAGAAACTTCTTTCTACCAGTAGGCATGAATTTATTATCATACCATCAGTAAAAAAATATGCTACCATGAGTTAAAAATTTATGCTACCCCCGATTAATTTTATTGTTTTAATTTTTTTCAGTGCCCATATTTTTAATATTTTTAATTAATGACAACTTATTTTAATTTTTTTAATTGTTTTATTATTTTATAAAATAATTATATATATTATATTAATTCCATGTGAAGTAATTTTAAAATATTTTAAATAGTTATAATATATATTTTAAATTATACTTCATAGTCTTTAAAATGTTACAAAATTTGTTTAAAATATTTTCTTATTGACTATATTCATTGTTTTAATTGTTCTAATATATTTATTAATATTTTTAATTATTTTCAAAAAAAATTAATGTATAAATTTTATGGAAAATATTTATTTATATTTTTTGTATTTATAAATATTTTATTCTGAAGTTTTTATTAATAGTCAACCTGGTTGGAATATTCATTGAATTATTTGACTTAGTTTAAACTATTTATTTGAAATTATATTTGTGCTATTATTATGGAAACTATTTGAAATATTTATGGGTTATTCAAACTGGTTTGAATTGGTATTTAAGTTTTGAATTCAAATGATTATTATAATGATATTTTTGGAGATTGATTTTATATCTCCTGAATAATTTTATAGTTTTTTAATTATTTTACCTATGGAAAGTGTTTGTTACTCTTTGAAGTTATCTATTTAAAGGTATTTAGAGATGACTTTAAAGTAGCCGATGAAACTAGATAATATCTTTGAATTTCTATTTTTTCATGAGAAAAATCTGTGAACTTTCAACATGGTGTACACTCTCTAAATCCCTGTGCGATACACTATTTCATTATATAAATGATCTCTCAATAGATAGATTACATCTTTTTCAACCTTTACTACTCTTTATGAGACATCCAAATTTCTCAAGAACCAGTATATGTGTTTTTATTCTATTTATATCTAATTCGTATAGTTTCTTGATTCTGTAACACTACTTTTTACCCTTCATGCACACTCAATTTTTTTACTTATGATTTTACCTAGAAAATCATTTCTTCTTCTCTTCCTATGCTTATGAATCTAGGATTATAAGGTCAGTAAAATTCAGGTTGTAACTCTCATATTCTATAGTCAAGTGTATTACCTAGGGATCTCCCTAACGTTTTCTCATCATAGTTTCTAAAGGATAACTATACATTTTCTTTGATACCAACTATAAAGACCCAGTCTTAACATAAATATACATTACATAACTTTTATAGAATACTTATTTTTTACAAAAAGACACCCAAAGATCGTATTTGTTTTGTGCCTTTGGAAACATGGAAATTTAAACAATGGTACATAAGGGAGCTACATTATCTCCCACTAGGTTCTCCAAGACTAGAACACTTCTTAGAAATATCATACATGAAATATATTTTCATAACCCAGGGAAGGAAATAGAAAAAGGGTTGATCTTAGATGCTTAGTAAGGGTAAAAAATGGATAAATATAAGTATAAACATGTGTATAGGGGTATGAGAATGTGATAATAACATTAGAAGATCATATCATGCATATCAAAGATCATAAAAATGAATTATAGAAAAAATTTTGGTAGTTCATAAGAAATGAATCATAATTTAATAAATATCATAATCCATAAAATCATAACTAAGGAATAAGACATAGAATTTGTTACATACATATAATAATATAAAATATTATGTCAATGATACCTAATAATACCTTTATAACATGTTAGTATTGGGCTACATCCATGTGTACCTACTTTGGGATTGGGCTAACAACCCATGTACCCCATCACTTTTATCCTTGGGTTATAACCCATGTACCTTCTTGTTTTTAGGATTGGGAAACAACCCATGTACCTTCTTATTTTCTGGATTGGGATACAACCCATGTACCCTCTTACTTTTCGGATTTGGGCTACAACCCATATACATTCATGTTTTTGGGCTTGGGATATAACCCATGTACCGTTTTATCTCATATATAACTTTTTATTACCCAATTCATTAGAGGGAGATATATGTATGACCTATCATATAATAACTCATACATACATGTTTCACAAGATAATAAATCATATATCAAGACCCATAAAAAATATGGGATCTATAAACATCAAATCCTAACCCATGAAATGAAATGTGTATCATTAACATTTATTAAAAACTTAAACTATGGAAAATAGATAGGTTCCATAATCATTTAATCAAAGAATAACTCATGAAATAAAGCAAGTTTCAAAAACATATAACCTGTGGAAGAGAAATGGGTGTCATAAGTATCATTCCATTATGACATAAACCATTCAAAATATAATAAGAATGGAAACTTTGGATCTTTTCCTAGAAGTGAATGAGTAACATCAACAGATGATATCATAAATGGAAAATAAATTTTAAGGATATTTTGAAAACATTTCTTGAGGTAAATATCCTTTGTTCTTCAAAAAATTCTATTTAAAATATAAAATCTTTTGAAAACCATTTTCTTGAAAATAAACATGAAACATATAAATAAATCTTTAAAAAAATTGAAACCTTTTTCTTTGAAAACATATAAAGAGAGTTTGAAAAAAAATTTAAACTTTTTTTCTTTAAAACTTATAAAATAATATTTAAATCATTTTGAAAACCTTTTCCCTTGAAAACATATAAAAGAAGATTGAAAACATTTTGAAAACCATCTATTGGAAAATAATTTGAAAACTTATCAAGAAATATTTAAAACATTTTGAAAACAATTTTAATTGAAAATAATTCAAAAAATATATATAAATAAATATTTATTTTTTTAGAAAACATGGTTTGAAAGAACATAGATTTTTGACCAAAGAGAGAGGTAAAGTTAGGATTTCTTATAAAAACATTCTTAACCATATTATATACTAGAGAGTGTAAAAATGGTACTGATACATGAATATATCATGAATAAATAGAGGATAAGAAAATTCATGAGTGTATTTGAGAGATTGATCATAGGATTTCATCAAAGGAAGCATAAACATAAACAATCTCAAAAAGTGATGATATTTTTTCAATAAACTCTAACCACTTGATAAACATAAACCAAAATACCCTTTTAAGAAAATAAAATTAAATGAAACATAAAATATCATGACAATAATAATATTCCTGATAAAAAATCTCAAAGTCAGTATATAAACCTCATGGAAAAATATTGGTGTATAACATGACATGTGTCTCAAAGAAGGAAAATTGCGACAAAACTATCTTACCGATTTGGTAAATTTTGAAACATAAACCACATAAAAGAAATATCATAGAATGGATATGAAAATACACAAAAATTTAAGAATAAGAGTCATATAATACATCCATGGGTAGTATAAACACCACACAAATTAAATGATTGGTTATTAAGCCATGTATCTCATAGAAATTAAAAGAGAGATGAAATCCCCTTACTTTGTGTCATGACTCTCTTTGTACTCATAAAAAAATCCCTTATAATAAATATAAGTTTATTATAAATATTTTAAAGAACTTTATTATTATATATAATTCCATATATGGGTTTATTATTAAATTATATTACCCTCTTGTTTACAATTTTATGTTATGGTTTTGCTTCAGGTAATATTTGCTTTGTTTTTTGCATGTGTCTTAATTTATTATATCATTGGTCCTTATACTTATATAATGATTTCCAGAATGTTAAAAATTATATAAATATTATTAATATTCAATATATTTTTATTATAATAATATATATAAGTATGAAATGGAATAGACCATTCATGGAGATGGTATGTCGTACATACGCATGAACGCTACTTCCATTTTATTGACGTATTGAAAGAAAGAAATTAAATGAAATATATGTATATGTATATAATATAATTATAGTAGAATTATTATTTCATATATATATATAATGTAGGTTCACTAAACATATCCTTAATACATTTTATATAGTGTGTGAATTAATCACATTGCTTTAAGGGGGCGATAGTCCACACTTCCTCAAATGAAATTATCATATTTACACCAAATGGAAAGTATAAAGATATGTATTTTAAAAGGATAAAACAAGATTAAAGTAATAATAAATATAAAATATAACATATATAAATATAGTGTTCATTATAATTTCCACCATGATAGGTGGTAAAAGAAAAATGAACAATCATCATTTCGTGAGGCGGCAGTTCACCGTTTACATAAAAAGTATGCTCGTTACCCATTAGAAGGAAGTATGTGTATGTTTAGGTCAAAACCTTAATTTAAAAAGTTATATTATATTTATTATTATGGTTTTTTATAAAATTGTGGAATAATAAGAGTTTAGGGGGTTGGATAATGGAAATAACACAAAAGAACTCAAGGAAGGATGCTACCTCTTATTCAGGTAACTCCTTTTGGTTTGCACAAAAGGAATTAAATTGATTGATTTCTACCGAATATGAGGATTATAAGATCATTGGAGGTATTTTTAAGATATATTTGGTCAGATATTACTCTATGAAAAGTGGCTTGAGAGGTGTGAGGAAGTGGGAGGATAGGAGGCCTTTTTATAGTGGAGGAGGAGTGACACTCTTGTAAATTTTGGGGAAGGGAATTACACCAACATTTTTCCCATCTAAAGTGGATCAAATAATGGTAAAAAATATATCCAATTGATTATATGGTATAAATAGGTCCATTAAATTTATTTTTGATAAGTTTATAGTTCATTTACACCCTTAAGTTAAAGGATTAGTCCTTAGTTAAACTTATTTTTACCTTGATTGATGTAATTTTTTTTAATTAGTTTCAATAATATTTTTTTTACAAACAATGGATTTGACCTTATTATAAATTATAAATTATCATTATTCCAAATATGGAGTCCATTTTTCAAATTCTAATCATAGAATTGGTAGAAACTAATTTAAATTTAATCCTGTAGTCAGGTCGACAATGGAGGTTTTTAAAGTAAAAACGTTCAAAAGTTTGCTATGTTTTTATATTCAATGTAAAATTGAAATCAAATACAATGAACTAAATTGGGTTGATTTATAAAATTATTATCTAATTAAACTTTTAAACCAATTTAAAATTTAATTTAACCTTTTAAAAAAATTAGATGAAAAAGAAGTTTTGAACTAAAATTCTGTATTTTCCACTATTCTAAAGAAATAAAACTTCACATAAAAATACCAACAATTTACCCTAACCTAATTATTATGTTCTTATTTAAAATATAAATTTTATTTTTACATATTAAATCTTTAAAAGTTCCAAAAATTTTATTTAAAATTAATTCACCATTAAAATGCTGTAGAAATTTCTTAATAAAAATAGTGATTTTTAAGCATAAAATTGGGTTTGTTATTATCTTATGTTTATCAAATATATTGTATGAATATAAAAAATATATATTACATTAATATAACTCACTAATTTTAATTAATTTAATTTATTAGGATAAAACATCTTCGTGACTATAATAATAATAATATTTTCTTTTAAATTCAATCGATTTTCATATCCATTTCTAATTAATTGGTAACCTATGAATTTATATTATATTTTTGAAATTAATATATTTTAGTAAATTATTTAATACTATTTATAACCTCTAATTTAACAACTAGGTTATATATTATTATATTAAATAATAACATTTTAATAATATATTATTTTTCGGTAAAACTCGGTCTTGCGTATTACGCAAACCATCGAGGAAAGTCAGTATTGCATGTAACATAAGCTAAAATTGGTGTTTCTTGTAGAGAAATATAAAATTTATATTTTTTTTGGTGCACGATTAAGTTGGTTTTGCATATAACACAAGCCCGACATGGTGCTTTAATATAAAATAAACTATTTTCAATATTGCATGAAATGAAAAATATCAAAAAGATTAAAGTAATTTTAAAAAAATAATTCAAAAAATACCGGTTTGTTACATCAGGTCCCTACCATGGGATCATATATCTATTTATATTATTGAGTTCATGGTTATTAGGGGTGAGAGTGCCCCACATTTCTAAGCTAGAAACATGTAGCAGGTGTTCAACTCCAGGTTCCTCCATTGAAAAAGTTTCATCTAAGGTAGTTGCCACAGGGTACACCAACTTTGGACTAGTGGAAGAGATATGGGGAAGTTATATGAGAGCCTTATGATTCTCCTCATCCTCATATAATAGAGAATGAACTTTGAGGTAGTCTTATTCAAGGAATAATATGTCATGCAGTAGTTTGTGTCCAGTTGAATGATTTAGATTTTCTATCACTGGGAAAGATAGATGGAATTCAAGGTAATCATTTCTTGTTTTCTACATGGGTTCATTATTATTTGTTTATTTAGGAACTAAAAAATAATTCATATAACCTACCATAGTCTCTAATTTAATACATGGGGTTGAGAGACTTCAAGTTCCCTTGGATTTGACTATTCTAATTAGATGTCAACCCTATATTTATGAACTTTTTGGAGACTGTGATATAGTCTCAGTGAAACACTACTCTTGGGGAGAACTCATATGTTTGTAGATATAACCATATGACATCATCCTCAAGATTGACTAACTATATTCGGTTCTTGTTATCATGGATTACATCAGGTGGAAGATTATATTATATGATCTTGATGGAAAGTATTATATATTCATCGGTGAGAGAGACACTCAGAATAGCTGGAGGTGTGTTTCATCCTTGTATTCATTAGTGGTCATATTAATTTTTAGTGCATCAAAGGTCCAGTAGAAGGTGTTTCATAGGGATATGGAAGAGTATCAGGATGTATTTTTTAAGGAGATTGTGTCATTACTCCCACAACGAGAGATCAAGTTTGGGATGAATCTACAACTAGGATATTCCCTGATCTAAATATCCCTATATAGGATGCGACCATCTAATATGCAAAAGCTATGGGTACATATCGATGTTATTTTGTAGTAAGGTTTTTTTATATGAGAATTTAACCTTGGGGTGCTCTTTTTTATGTTTATAAACAATGATGATGTTGTTTTTCATCTCTATTTTTATTTTCATCACTTGAATTAGGTGGCAGTAAAGATCCACCATACTCTTCCATAGATTGAGGACTAATGAGATTAGATAAAAAGAGATAGTTGGTTCTCAAAGATCATTTTGTGACCAGGATATCATCAGATGTGAATGAAGGATGATGATATACCAAATAACACTTTCCAATGTCACTAAGGGAATTAATTTATCATTGTGTTGTTGTGATATGTGATGAATGATCCATCTATGTTCATGAGATTGATGAATATAGTGTTCCAAGAGTTCATGGATTGGTTCTTGGTGGTTTTCATCGAAAAAATCCTTGTTTACTCCACATATTAAGAATATTACTTTAGGGTATTTAAGGGAGTTTGTAATCATCAACATATATTTGAGAAGATATATAATCATTAGTTCTAAACTGATGAGGTTCGTTCTTAGGGAATTCCATGTCCAAACATAGAGTAAATTTGGATTCTTAGATGATTGAGGAAGTTTTTCCTTGGGAGTCCTTGAAGAGGATTTTATATGTTCAGTTTTCTTTGATCTTGTAGGATATTATAGGTGGTTTATATCTTATTTATCCTGGATTTTGAATCCTCTAACATCCTTGACCAGAAAGGAACAATTTTTTTTGTAGACTAATCAATGTTAGAAAACATTTTAGTATATGAAGGATATGTTAGTTAGTTATCTAGTCATAAATTTTCTAGAAGAGGGAGTTAAGTTCATGTTTTTCTATGACAATTCACATCTTGTTTGTGATATTGTCCTAATACAGAAGATATTGGATGTTTCTTTTGGGTCTCTATTGTTATCTTCCCATGAATGTAACTATTCCACCCATGATCTTGAGATGGTGTAAGTTGTGTTTTCCTTGAAGTTGTGGAGACATTACCTCATCCGTGAGTAATTTGTGGGTTTCACAGATAATAAGAGCATAAGGTATGTCTTTTCCCAGCATAAACTAAAATTTCATCATCATTGGTGGATGAAATTATTATAGTATTATGACTTTTAGATTTTATATACACCAGGAAAGGGTAATTTTGTATATAATGCACTGAGTTTGAAGTCATGTAGTGATTATATGTATGTGTTTGGATATTTCTGGTGAGTGAAAGAAGATCTCTGAGTGATGCATCTTGATATGGGAGAGGTTTGTGGTAGAGAGTTCCCTTTTCAGATGAAAATTCAATCATATTTGGTATAGTAGGTGGAGGATTCCCTGTCTTAGTATTCTGAGGTGGAGGTCTGGCAATACCATGTTTTTTTATGGTGACTCTCCTAATGGATATTTTGAGTTTGATTAGCACCAGGTGTTGTTTCAAGGAAGGAATTTTGTTCCTTTAGTGATACATGATGTGTTTATCTATGATTTCATAGCTCAACCTTGGCGGTACATCCGGGAGTCAAAAATATATACCATTCCTTGAGTGGTCAATTTTATTGTCCTAGTTTAAATAATTTAGTTTCAGAGTTCATGTCTAGATGTTTAGTCCTCCAAAAGGTGAAATATGAACACTGTGTTCTTGGTGAGCTTCTCCAATCATTAGATATTTCTTAGTGAAAGTGGGTAGAAAATTTTATAGACTTTAACACTAGTTTACCTCAATATCAGGGGGGGGGGATTTTATGATATATGGGTGATAATTGACCATTTGATAATGTTGGATCAGTTTTTAGTGATTAAGGAGTCGATATCAATGGAGGTTTTTTTAAGGAAATATATAGAGGTGGTGAGACTCCATGGAGTGTTGGGTAAGATAATGTATAATCATAATCCCAATTTTACCTCCTCATTGTAGAGAGGTCTGTAGAAATATTTTTTTCTCTTAATTGTGCATAAGAACTTATTTTCATTCGTAGACGTATGGTTAGACAAAGTGAACCATACAGAAACTTGAATACTTGTTTCACTCTTATGTACTTGATTTTGGAGGTTTTTGGATGTGGAACATGGGTTTTTTTGAGTTTTATTAAAATAATTATGTTCACTCCACCATTTATATGGAATATTTTTAAGCTTTATACGGTTAAACTTTCCGTTCTCTATTGTGATGGACTGGGGTTGTAGAGTCAGTAATTCTTAGGCCAGAACTAGTGCAGAGCATTATAGAGATGGTTTAGAAGATTCATGAGAGTATGAAGGTGGAAAAAGATAATCTAAAGTTAAATATATACCATTTAAGGATACCTTTGGAGTTTGACATTTGAGATCATGTGTCCTTGAAGGATAATAATCTTCAAGGGAAGTGAAGGTTTGGTTATGGGAGTAGTATTTCTCATAGTTTTTTAGTTCTTTTGAGGTTTTAGCTCATGTTAGAGTTATTGTGTACCAAATTAAACATCCACCATAAATGAGTCAGATATATTATTTATTCCACGTGTCACAACTTCATCATTATTTTCTTGATGAATCCCACACCATTGATTGGGGAGAGATTAAATTTAATGATAATGAAAACTTTGAGGAGTGGCATGTGAAGATCCAAAACTGTCAAGAGAAGGTGTTAGACATGCATGTAATTCTTTTGGTTTATGTCTTATAGAGACATGATGGTGTAGAGAAGATTACATGTGAACATGAGTTGTAGATACATGCTCAATGTATTGGGTTATTCGATGTTTTTATTTTTGTTTGTATCGATGTTTTGTGGTTGTTGACCTTTATTTGGTTTATGAGATTGTTTCTCTGTTTTTGGATGCCTTATTGTAAAATTTATCTTTTTGGGAGGTATCTTCTCTGACAGAGTGTTTAGGATATGGTTTTTATTATTGTATAGTTTTACATTTTGTTCCTCAAAGAGAGGTAGTTGCGCTCCTATGATGGAGAGATTCTTTAGAAGTATCTTTTTGGGTGGTTGTTCAGACAACCCATTTTATTTTCCTTCTCTCTAGGTTTGGTTTTAAATTCTTGAGGATAATAATTGTTATATAGGAACATAATGTAATTATTTATACATTACCAACATTTAATTTTCATTTTTAAGGCTCATTGGTGCCATGGGGAAGTATAGAGGTGTTCTAGAAGATGGATATCTTCTTTGGATTTTCATAGTGTCCCCACACCAAAGTGTTGTGAATTGTGGAGGACATTTTGGGATAGTCTGGTGCTATTGGTACACTACATATAGTACCATGTATTTTCAAGACATTTGGTATGCTAGTTTTTCTCTGGTACCTTCATTTTCAAAATTTCCAACATCAAAATGTCTAGAAAGGGCATGGTTCTTTGGTGGGTGACTTGTCCAAAATAGGAATAGGACATCCCCACACCCACCATCATGGGTGAGGTAATGGAAAAAACACCTTGTATATGTGAAAAATGTTGTAAGGGATACTGTGATGGCCTAGTGAGCTTGAGATCAACCATAACTATGGACAATCCATAGTGGAATCCATGGAATAATTTTTTCTTTCTTTGAAATGGTAAGAAGAGATGCCGATATTCATGGATCTTGACTAGTTTGAAAGGTAAAACATGCAAGGATATAATAGGAGTAATAAATGAGTTTTTATATCAATTATTCCCCTCTATTAATTGATCCTTACACCTCTTATTGGATTTATTCTTTTTTTCAAACACTTCAGAAAAACATAGGGTATGGTTTCTCGTTCAATAAAGTTAAGGCTCTGATGGTGGATGATGTCACTAGGAAGTATTTATTATATCTCTCTTGACACATTGTGATAAATCCATGTAGTTAGAAACCCATGATTTATGGATAATCAAATACTCTTCAGTTCAAGGTAAATTTTTTCCTTCTCTCTTCAACCCTATAATCATTCATCCATTTTTTAGATGCTTGTTTTTCTAGGCCTTCTATTTTGAGGTAGAAACCTATGTGTAGTTTATTGGTAGCTTTCCAGTGATAGGTTTTAGTGAATCATCCTTTAGTTTCAGTGATGGTTAATGATTGATCATCCATTATTTTGTGAAGAATATTGAACTTTTGAAATTAGGTAGGGGATATGTTGCTTCTATTATTGTTTTATTTGAAATCATAAATTTATCATTCTTTATGACTTTGGGTTTTGTTGGAATTAAACTTATTAAAGATTTAATCGGATAAAACAAAAAACCCTAATTTTGGTTTTGTAGATTTCATGTGTTTCCCACATGAAAATGTCTTTTCACTTGTTTATATAGTTAGTGTGATATCTATGTTTATACCTAGTTTTGAAATTTTTAAAATGATATGGTTTATCATTCTTTATATGAAGAAATTGGTTAAATAATGTAAAGATAATAATGTTTTCTAGCTATAGAGTTAAAGAAAAAAATTTAAAGGAACTGTTGATTATTATAATTTAATGGAAGTCAAATGATGCTTAAAGAATGTTTAATTGATATAATTAATCCCTATTATAATGAATTTGGACAAATAAGTTAAGTAGTAAATTCTTGATAAATGAATAATTAGATAAATGGGCATGCAATTGGAAATTCTCTTCCTTATTTTGACGAAAATGGAAGTTATTATTAGAATTTTATTTAAATAGTTCTGATATTTTTTAGATGATTCCTTAGGTTTCCTTGGGTTGTAACCTTTGATAAATGAATTGATTAATCCAATATGGTATTAAACTAGTTATATGATAAAGATAACTATTTGGTGTTGTGTGAACCCATTTTTTTATGAAGAATGGATTCCTGGTTTTTATGGAATTGATTCCACCAAGAATCTATTTATTATTAATTTCTATCATTTATGATTTAATTGTTTGTGATAATTGTTATTTCATGCAATCCTAGAGTTATTATGGTTTATAAGACATGGGTAGGAGGTCCAATCTTCTGGCGACAATTGATCTCTAAAATGGAAGGATGCATGGTGATATGCATGGTGGTGTTGGGGATGAAATTGGGACTAATGGATCTAGTTGACACTAGGATTTCCCATTTTTTATTGAAATTTGAGATGCTTTCTCAATAATGAATATTTTTTAAAGGATTATGGACTAGTTACTTCTTTACATATTCCTTTCCCCACTCCATGAGGCATTCAGTTATGTATAGTTTATGCATCTCTTTTTTAGTATCATTGGAATATTCCTAGAGTACCTAGAATTATGGGATTATAATGTCTAATAAATGTTTTAACCCATGTTGTTGGTGTCTTGTTCAAATATAAATGATGAAAGTCTTGAGAAACTATGGAATTAGTTGGATTATATTGGGAGGTCACATGAATTTGTTGATAACAATATTAAAGTAATGATAAAGTAATAATAATGGTTAATTGGAGGAATTAATATAATGTGAAATGATTAATATATAAAAATAAATGAAGTTTTATTGAATGTTTTGTGTTTATAGGATACCCAGTACTTAGCGATGACAGTTGGGTGTTCTAGAGAATATAACCATAGTTGAGATTAATAGTAGGGAAATTCCCATAGTGTGGTTATGATCTATATTATATCTTGTATGTTATGTGATTTTATATGATACACCACCCTTATTGAAAGGGAGACTAACATCCAGTGGACTATTAGGAGGGAGTTTTTTCCAACATCCAAGTTAGCGAGGAATGGATGTTTGACTACCCCCTCTTTCCCCACTATCATATCCTTGTATTTTTATGTGCTAGTATGCATAGTGGTTACATTTTCATATATATATATAGAGGGATGTAATGAATTTTGGTAATTTTAGAGACATATCTCTATAGATATAGTATCCAAAGGATTATTATAGGTATTTAATGTATGTTCAATGATTTCATGAGTTATAATACTTGATGTAAAGGCTATGGTGGCTCTGGGAAACTACTAAATTACTATATAAAGATGTGGCATGGGATGAAGTAATGATGTGATGCATAAGGTGAATGGTATGTGATGAGGTGATGTGATGAACTAGATACATGATATGATACATGAATCTAGGTTTTTTTGTGTTGGTTTTCTTTTGGAGAGAAATGAATCATGATGTGAGACATTGGGGATGAGATACAATCCAACATAAAAGTGGTAGAGAGTTACCTTCTTGATATTATATTGGATATTATATTATTCATATATGAGATACATGGTAAGAGTTCTGTGGTAAGGATGGGGACTAAATATACCTATTTAGGTGACATGTTCGATACAATTATTTTTTTACTAGGATTTAGTTTAATTTCATTATCTTTTCATGAGAGGTTTTAGTGAGGATCCTTCTGAGAATAACTGTTATGATCTCCCAACATATATATAAACTTTTTCTTAGTACCTAAATAGATAACTGGTGATCAAGATGAATTTTTCCATCTCATGGGGATGTTTAAGAGCTATTTGGGATTTAGGTTTCCTGACAAGGATATTATTTTTAGTATTTTTAGTTTAATTTATAGTTGTTAATTTGTATGAAATTGCATGCATGAGTTGGGATCCCTTTACTTTTGTTATGATAATGAGTTATTCAGTGGGTTTTTCACATATCTTATTCATTATGTTCTTTTTATAGGGTAATTTCTCCCATTTTGAGTATGATATACCCTCGGTGATTTTCATAAAACCATTACCTATTAGAGGAATTATTTTATGCATAATTATATTCCTTCTCTCAATTATGGACTAGGAGGGGTACCTTTGGTGAGAGGGGGTCATGAAATGGTAGGTATATATAATAAACCTTTGATAAGTTGGTTAATTATTGAATTGGAAAACTATTAATATTTTTTAACCATAAAGATTTTTTTTATTTCTATACCTTTTTTGGAAAATAAGGAATTTTCATTCATTATTGAGAATAAGAGTTATTCAATGTACATGAATAAATTTTATTATGAAATTGGGAATATGAAAAATGATTTTTACATTGTAGATATGCACAATCAAATCTATAATAATCAAGATAGTATGATCAAGGTAAATTGTAGAAGACCATATCTTTCACACTGTTATCTTGGGAATATTAATGAGAAACACAACTAAATACACTATAGATATGGATTATGGGAATCATTATTTTATAAAAAACATAAAAATTATAATATTTTTTATTATGTAAAATGAATAAATACATATTGATATATATAACCAATGAGTATACAAAGAATTGCTAGCTATAGTTACTTCGTAACATTTTCTGATGATTTCAGTTAGTATTGTTATGTGATACTTAAAAGATATAAGTTTTAAACATTTTTAATAGTTAAAGTTTTCAAGAATGATTTAAAAATTTTATTATGAAGAATTTTTAAGATTCTAAAATTAGATCAGGGTGGTGAATACTTGAACCCGTATTTTACTGATTCTTTAAGAGAACATGGAATTTTTTTACAACATACTCTTAGAAAAATGAAATGGAATGGTGTGACCAAAAGGAAGAATCATAGATTTTGATACATGGTTTGGCCAATGATTGGTTAATGTATACATCATAGATCATTCTAGGCATATTATCTAAAATATTTTATAATACTAATTAACTGAATTCCTTCTAAAGTAGTTGTAAAATAATTATATGAGACATGGACTAGGAGGTATCCCATTTTGTCTTTTATAAGGACTTAAGTTTGTGAAACATATACATAATTTTTTTAATTAAACTTAACCCTAAATTAGAAAAGTAATTATTTTTTAGTTATCCCAAGGAAACTAAGGAGTAATATTTCTATAATACTATATAATAAAAACTTTAAATGGCCCATATTAGCATTTTAAATGAGAAGGAATATATCAATTTAGGATATAGTAAAAGGAAAGATAAACCTAGATGTGTTCATGAATAATAAACCCAAATTTTTACTGAGATGAAATTTGATCCAGTTCCATAAGAGGTTGTGGAAACTAAATTGAATTATCATAAGAACCTCAAAAGATTGCTAGGATTCATCAAGATCCCTAGAGATATAGATTTATTATGGAAACTATTAATGAAGTAAAATTTATATAAAATGAACCTATAAACTACTAATAGTAAAATCAAATAATTGATTCTGTTAAATTTTTAGAGGCTATGAGATATGGGATGTAATCTATATATATTAAATAGTCTTGAAACATAGTGGATGTACCAAAAGGAACGATACCCATAGTGTAATGACTCACATCTTTTTGGGTCGGTGTAATTGATAAGAAATTTGAAATATGAATTTTAAATCTTGTATAAGGGGTGATTTATGAATTTGGTTTTAGATTGAAATCATGGGAATAAGATCATCTCTAGGATAGTTTTTAAATGATTAAGGGTGTTTTTATGGTTCTTGAGGTTGATAAGAGTAAGTTGGAGGAGTTATTATAGTGTAGAATGAAAATTTTACAATTAGTGGTAGGTCACACTACACTCTAAGGTGATATTTAATGAGAGATTATAAAGGGTGGAGTGTCATGAAACAACCCATCGGGGTTTCAAAATAAAGGGTTCTGAAGGGATGTGTGTTACTACAACCTAGGGGATTTCATCATGAATTACCCAATAAGTTTTTTTGGTTCTAATCCAGAGTGGAGTTATTTAGAATAAACATTATTGTTATATCATAATGTATCCTCACAAGGGGAGTCATTCCATGATTTATTAGGTCATTAAAAAAAGAACCGTTTACTTTGGAAAAAGTTTTTTTATTAAATATTTGATGGAGGATCCCTTATCGTTCGACTGAATAACACCAAACACCTCTCCACTATGATTTTACCTCTCCCTATTCAATATTTTGGCTCATGGATTTATATTTATTAGTAGAACAATGTTACAATTGTAGTTTGAGGCTCCTATTAGTGAGTATAAGGTAAGACCTAAGTTTTGTATCTATATATCTCTCTCTATTTTTCTATATCTTCTTAGTATTTTTCTGGATTAACACATATTTTAGGACCTATTTGATATATTTATTTTTTTAGGAAAACAAAGTCATATAATGTTATGAAATCATATGATTTTACTCATATTATTTTTAAGCAGATGGATAATTCCATATTTCACTATATAAATGTGTTTTTGTATAGAATACATGAACTTTACTTAGGGTCTAGGTATATTAATTCATTGGATTGGATATAAAGGTCTTAAATTGTGGAATTGTTTTGGGTAGAGATTTGTAAGGATGAATTGAGTATAAAGTGAATGATTGGGTGGATTTATAGTGGAATAAAGACTATGATACTTAGGTATACGACCTCTAGTTGGTCCCAATGGACCCTTTAGTGATGTGGTTTCATGAGATTAATTATGAGTGTCTTATGTTAAAGTAATATGAGATGGTTTTTGTTCCTTCAGGTGATATAAGCCTCATGTAATGGTTTTGGTGAGTTAAGGGCTATGATAATTACATTTGAAGGGTATAAATGTGATCTTGGGCCTGTGTAACACCTTGATAGGGGTAGAGTGCCGATTATATGAGTTAAAGTCACATGAGATAGTTTTAATTGGGAATTTTTTTATCTTGGAAATATAGATTTATTGGAATATCACAATTTTATTTTAGGTTTGGTTCATAGGGGATAAGTGAAAAGATATAATCCTGTTAGAAACCTTAAAGACAAAGTGAATGGAAAGTGTAGAATGAGTCCTAAGGGATTAGTTACACATTGGGGTGTTATTGTGGATGACTTCAATATAACTAGAAATGATAATGCATGTTATTTGTGATCTCATGGGTAGAGTATTACCAGTGTGGGGTGTGGTAAGATGGCATAGTCAAATGTGACCAATGGGCTTGCTTGTAGATGAGTTGTGGCCTAAGGGATTTAGGATTATCCTAAAGTATTTTTCACCTATAGGTTATGCTAGAGTTAACTAAGATTAGTGATATTAGATTAGGTTTGAATACTTTGATCTATTATTATCCATCTTTTAGTGGTTCACTAAAGTTGTATTAGTAGATATTTTCAAGCTAGTGTGGGCTTATTTTCCTTGCTTGTGGTCTATCATAACCATAGTTTTATTTATAGATGCATTTATATCCTAGAGACCTAGGGGTAGGGGTGTAGAGTTTCAAAAACCATTTGATATTTATTATTGAGTTATATAAGATCATGTGAGGATGTTTTACCTATGAATTCATAAATTCTCTTAGTTGATCCTTCCACATGTTTCATATTGTGTTGAGATAGGGTTTAACAATGGGACCTACTTCATGTTAGGGGATCATATCATGTGGGAGGTTGGATCTATAACTTACCTTTTCATGATCATATTCTCATTTATGTGATTTTCCATGGGGAATACCTCATGTTAGGAGTTTTCATCATGTGAAAGGTTGGCTGTGTTATTCCCTCCTCAAACTCCTTATTATTTATAAAAGTAGATATGAGACCTGGACATGTGACCTTACTTGAGGGGATGGTGTAGATTTTTTGAGAGGTTTTCTATGTCATAACCCCCCCCCCCTCACATTTCCTTTTATGATAATATATATGTTTTTACTATAAGATAAAATCATCATTCTATATTTGATCATATCATTTAAGTCCATTTGTTGTAGTGGATTGGTTTGTACACCTTAACATATAATGTTCACTTATGTGTAGCTTATTTATCATTATCATTATTACACTAAATATTGTGGTATATAAAAGGAACTCAACTAACAGATACCTATTGATATGTATATCTTAAAACCTTCACAAGCACCTTGATGTGTGTGTTGATTCTCATGTTTCACTTTTTGGTGAGAAATTATGCAGGGTATCTAATTGGTGTAGATGGATGGCTTTTTGGATATTAGTGCGATGAGTGCCTAAAATTTTAGTGTTGAGTGTCCCATAATTTTTTATTCCCAGTTATTTTTTACTTGATGGTCCTGGTAGGTGATCCTTATCATGTATGTTTTGTACCTAACATGGTAACATTTTGAAAAGCATGGAAATATTATACATTGTTGGTGGTTAATCATTAAAAATAAATACTTGAACTTACTCTAATATTTTATGATGATTTATTTATTTATATGATATTACATATGTTGATACCGAGACTATAGTCTCTATATTTCTTATAGACTCTCACCATTAGTCTGAATCTTTTGGCATGTGGGGATATGTGCCTAAATTAATGTTCCACTCCAGCCCAGGTCATAGGTCTGGTTATTGAGTTAGTAAAATAAGAAATAGTATAAAAGCCTTATTTTGTTTTTTTACTTTTTGGGGAATCACTATATAGATATAATATTGGTTAAATATTAGGATATATACCATTCATATGCATTGAAAACACTTATATGGTGGAAGCCCACGTCACTAGGGATTTGATATTGTTGTTCATTTCTTTTCTCTATTCCAATTAAATAATATATTCAACTATGATGTTCTAGGTTGGGTTTTTATTTACTATTTTACTCTACACTCAATGTGTCAATATTGGGTATGTTCATGATTCATATTAGGTATATAGGTTCATCTAGAAATATGCATGATGGGTAGTATACAAAAAATATTTTTCAAAAGAGGTATATGTTTTAGAAATAAATTAGAATAGAAATGTTTTAGAATTAGTTTAGAAAACCAGACTTTGGTTAATTAAAATATCAATAATTACTTATTTAGGGTTTTCCTAAATATATTATTAGTATAATATTAATTAATTTAAACCATTAAGGTGTTTTCATATATATATTTTTGGATTATTTGAAGATATAATCATTATTACGGTAGCCAATAGCCCCATGGTGGGTAGGTTTTGGTAGTGGATTTCCTATTTTAGATGATATTGGAAGAGTGTTCCATGAATGTGATCTGTTTTGACTAGGATGGTTGATTGATGAGAGAATTTAGAGAGGTAAATTTTATCATGTGATGTTTTCTTAGGGGTTTTTATCCCTTATGTAAGGATTAATATATGGTTTTTGGCTATTGGGGAAGTTGATGATAGATGAGGGTGGTGTTTGAGGTGTTTTCCATGGTTTAGGATTAAAATATTCTCTAAGAAGAAGACCACACCATAATGGGGTTGATTGTTCCATGATATATATCATAATAGTGTGAGGATCTAGGACATACTAAAATGGGGATCCATGAGGTTTTAGGACCTTTGGGAAAAGGGTGTCACTGTACTATAGAGTGGAGGGTCATGCCATAATGTGACCTTATAAGATAATAGTGTGATGGTACCACCATTTTCACACCGAAAACTATCCCTAGAAGCTGGATGTGAATTTGGTTAGTGGGGTAAATGGTTCCTCATTTCCATTATGGATAGTGTATAGGTTTTGGTTATGTGTGATTCATATGTTATGATTTAGTTTGTGGAATGAAAATTAGGGGAAAATTTTGTGTTTATATTTAGGTTGTAAAACCATTCGAGGCATGGTGGTTGTGAGTGTATGATGATGTGACATACAAGGGGGAATATTTTAATTCCAGGGGATTTTTTTTAGTGAGGTGTCATGGAAGATTAGGTTTAATGTTTGATGATATATATGGGAAATGGATGGGTTATGGGTATTAACCTTCATGTGGGTGGATTAGCATCAAAGAGAAATTCCTGATAGGAAGTTTCTTACATAAAATTGAGGGAATTTAGAGAACAAATATATTTATAATTACCTAATTAAACTATCTAGGGAGTATGAGTTTTTTGGATCCTTAGATCTATTAATAGTGGGATAGATATTGGATGTATGGTGGTATAGTGTTTTATTTTTCATGAAAATCCTAATAGATCCTTGGAGTACTGTAGGTTGTTCATGTAAGTTTATAAAAAACATCATGATAAGTATGATTGGTTTTGTAAATGAATGAAAATCTATTAGTTTTTTTAAAAAAGGAATTTCTTAGTAAGAGAAAGTTGAGACATAGGTATATTTTTCTAGGACCTCCCTAGGGGAAATGGAATCTAGAATTCAGTGTGATTAGGGAATGTGAGATTGTGGATGAGGCTTTTTGGGATAAGGCCAATTTAGTTCTATGGGTGGTGGTTTTTATCTCATTCGGGGATTGAGTGTGTCACTAATTGGTGATGATGATCAATGGTTCTCAAAAGTAGAAAGTGTCTGGTAAGGATATATTGACCTTGTAAGAACTGTAAGTGGAACTAATTTGGTGATAATGACAAGTTTTAAAATAGGAAGGCTCATACTTGGTGGTTCTAGTTAAATGTCAAAATCCAAGAAAGGGGATGCTATTAAGAAAGTGGTATGGGTTATCCTATAGTGGGGGCGTCCTACTGATTTTTTGAGTGATATATATGTCAAGGGATGATGATTGAAGTTAGGGTTTTGGAAATGACAATCTTAGCTAAAGAGTGGATGGATTCAGTTTCAGCCTAGTAAAGGGGGCATATAAACCATATTTATATAATGGTTGAGGAAAACAAAGAATTTGAAAAATGAAAAGGGTCATTTTTAAGAAATAGGCTTGGTGGAACTTATGAAATGTGATAAATCCATTCAAATAACTATATAATTTATGTATTAGGAGTTAATATCTTGGATGAACCATGTTGTTTTTGGGAAAGCCAGTGCGTGAGTGAGAAGATAGATTATTTTTCATGTATTGGGTAGGGTGATTAAATTTTTGTGATATATGTTTAATTTTGAAAATGTTGGGTGTGTCTAAATGGTTTGATTGATATTTTTCATAGAAAATATCGTTGGGGTGGATTGGTAATGCATGTAATGAAGTTTAATACTTATTAGAATTGAGAATGAGTAGTGTAATCACAATATGATGGGTAAATTTTGTATTAGGTAATCTTCCTAGATGCTTCTCATGGAAAAGAATGTTGTACCAGAGAATGATTAGCTGAAAAATCAACAGGGGTGAATTGAGTTCTGAGAGTTTTATTTACTTTAAACTACCCTCTTCAAGGTATGCGATTGCAACCCTTTTACTTAATAAAAATATGAAGTGGAAATGTAAAAACATAACTAAAAGAGATTCAATGTAAGTGTTTTATAGTGGTTCAGAGAATATAATTTGCCTAGTCTTATCTACCAACACTATAATCTATGATTTTGGTGATTTTCATAATGAAACCCCTTTTTCCATGGGCTCCCATTTGAGTATAAGAAGCTGTTACTTGTTAAAATGTATAAGACCTTTTAATCGATATCTTCCATTATAAGACCTATCTATCACCTTAACACACTCACCTACAATGAGTGTAAAAAAGTAGATATGAATTAACTTTAAATAACTATTGTAGCACACAGTTTCCAGAAATAACCGATAGTAGACGAAGATACATCCTGAGAAGATAATGATATTCTAAGAACAACTCTAGATGGTCTTCGATTGAAAATGATAAAATTGTAATCACAACATTTGATCATTGTATATGATATTATATATACAAAAGTGTTATTTTTTACCATTATCGGATTATTTTAATTAATGTTCATTTATTTTTGTATACTACTTAACACAAATATTAACTCTCTCAATTTATATCTCATCATTGATTTTGAACTTAATCACATGTTATAATCACCACAGTAGGGTGAATAATCAGCTAAAAATTTGTTAAGACATGCTATTAATGCATGAATACATTCTTTCGAAATATGGAATATGATTTTTCAATGGTGATGTTAGAAATATTCTTCTTAAGATCTTTCTATTCCAGAAAAAATGACACACTATACAAATCAATCTTTCCTTAAGATAATCCATTTTATGATATGCTCAAAATCATGAAGAAGATTATTAAGAGATTATGAAATTAATTAGGAATTTTTTCACAAAAGTGGGTTCTTCATAATATATCCCACTGATAACACTGTTCTTATAAGATAAATTTTTGTGAGGCTTCACAAGATAAAATAGTATTTTGAATGATATTGGGTGTAAGATAACCTGAATTCAACATTGAGTAGAATAACTATTCTGTATAAGATAATTATATTACTGAAGTGTGAAACATAACTTTCACAACTTCTCCTGGTGATAAAAAGATAATTGTAACACCTTAGTATTTTAGGAAATATTTTAAAAAAAATTAATTTAATATTTTTTATATTTTTTGATATGCCCAACACTGGGTTTAGCTTTCGTTACACACAATATTGAGTTTAAATGAAATGTGAGATACTATAAAATACTATTATTTAATATGATAGTTATCACCTAGCTGATGGAATGGTGGGTATGAATAGGATTAAAAAATTATGAAAATAATCTTAACACATGCATATATAATGAATTATTTGGTGAAAATTTAATTCTAAATGAAAATAAAACCCTTTTGAAAATAATATGAAATATATTCCCAAAAACTATTTTATGCTCACAAGTATGCTTTACATCAATAAATCAACAAATTAAATTTTGGAGAATTATATTAATTAAATTTATATATTATTTATTCAATATATTTTTAAAATTTCATCTTATGTGTTTTATATACAAGATATAAGAATAAATCAAATATTATGCTTATACATGTAATTTTATAAAAAAATATGTTTTCTCTTTTGGAATACATATTTTAGATTTTATTTTTTCCAATTTTAGAAAATTAATATGATAAAATAAAAATTATTTTTTAAATAAGTATGTGAAAATTTTCTTAGGGTGATTTTTTGGTATTTTTCTGAAATGTTCTATTTTTTGATAAATAGTGAAAAATACTGAATTTTAATTGTAATATGCCTGGTAGTTTAATTTATTTATGAAGTTAAATTATATTTTAAATTGTATATAATGTAAAATTAATTGAATTTTATATCCATTTATATAATTTGGTTCTTTTTAATCAATTCACTTTTTAATTTCAATATAAAAACTTTGTAAACTTTTGAACATTTTCCCTTTAAAAACCTATGTTCATGCCACATATGCAGGATTAAATTTAAATAAAATTTTCCACATATGTGAATTAAAATTTTAAAAATGGATTCAATTATCTTAATAATCCTAATTTATAATTTATAATAAATTAAACTTAATTTTTTACCCAAATGAATAGTTAAAACAATATAAAAATAATTACCGCAGATATAGTAAAAAATTATTTTCTGGGTGGTTAAATTATGTAGATAAGGGTTAAAAATGAGATAATAACTTATAAAACAAAAAATTAATGGAAATATTTCGGACTTATCTATTATATATTCTACAATGGGCTATTTAGTAATCTTTATTCATGATATAAATGTTGGAATGATTGAATCTTTTCAAAAAATTACAAGAGTGACACTCACCTCACTTGTAAAAGGCCACCCCCATCCTCCATTATTCACACCATAAAACCATTTTAATTATAAAAATACATATTCAAATCCCTTAAAAAATTCCCTCAACTCATACTAGAATCTTTATATTTGAAATAAATCCATATTTGTAAGGATTTTGATGAAAACCTGAGGAGGATGCCTGAATAAAAGGTAACCTTCATCAATGAGATTATTGTTTTATTTCTCCCACCACCTCCTTAAATTATTATTATACCATGATGATATAATAAAAAAATTATATTAAATATAATAGGATGTTTTTATGGTATTACAATTACCAACAACCATCTCCACTTCCATCAAATGAGTTATAAAATCATCATTTGTGTGTATGGCAGACTGCCGCCTCGCAGACCGATGTCATTCCTTTTTCCATTCCAACTCTCACAATTGGGTATGATGATGGATATAAAGTATCTATATTATATTTATAAAAATATTAAACCTATTTTTTCATTATATCATATATAATTTTTTACATTCAATTACATAAGGTACATGATAACGTCGTTCATGTGAACGATGTACTACCGCCTCGCGAAGCGATGCGATTTTTTTTCATTAGCACTTTACATGGAAGATAATAATGAAAACTATATGTGATATAAATGAAATAATTATGATATTAATGACATGTTTATCATTTTTAATGTATAATATATCATTGTATTTCCTACATTTTCACTCATTGAAAGATGATAACATTGTTCGTGTATGTGTGAACTATCAACTTCACGAAGCTATGTGACTCTCTATTTTTATCATCAAACCATATGAATGATATGGTTAAATATATTTAAATAAATAATAATTTATTTATTATATTATTATAATTATTTAAAGATAAAATATTACTTACATTCTTTCCATAATGATCATTGAGAAATCGAAACTTTACTCATGCGTATGTACGACCTACCATCTCCATGATCGTAACCTACATAATTTCTAAAAACCATAAATCATGATTGGTCTGAAGATTATAATTGAAATATAAATATAATAATTATTTAATTATTATTATTCTTGAGATAATTGGTCACAATCAAGAGGACCAAAAATTACAAAATCAAAACATATTTGAAAAACAAAGCTGTTATTACAGAAAACATGACTTTAATATGATTTTTTTAATAAATGAGTAATAAAATGTAATAAGTAAATAATATATGGTATGATATATATAAGTGTAATTATTTAATATATTTATAATAAATAGATTTTTATTATTTATGAGGTTCTAACATTTACGAATGAAGTGAAGACTTAATTTATGGGGAATTCTAGTCGCACTTTTATTTCTTAGAGACTTATGGAATGTTCACCACTCATTTATTTTTTGAGGAGTATATAATTCCATATAACATGATATATCCTGAATGTAACCCATTTAATAATAATTAAGGTTTCTATTGATGTTAGTTTTTCACTGGTCTTATAATTCAAAAATTACTCAATCAGTAAGGGATTTCCATCTCACTTTTTACTTCCATGAGACACATTCCATATTCACCACCTATTTATTTTATTTTTTGTGTATAAAACCTATGAATGTATTTTATTATTACTAAAATAATAATTATGATGATTTAAATATCCTTTTAGGATCTCAATTTTAGGGAGTTCATGGTCAAAATGTTACCAAAGTGGTAAGATATTTTTGTATCAATTTTCTTTCTTTGAGAATTATGTTATGATATAAACCTATATTTATTTATGAGGTGTATATACATAAAATTTTACATGTAATATCATAAATTAATTTATTCTAATTATATTTTAAGTTAAATTTATTTTTATTTCTTCATGGACTTACATTTTAATATTACAAAAGTGGTAATATTTTTATGTTACAATATCATCATTTATCAAGATTGTTTATAATTATGATTCAAATGATGAAATATTATGATATATCTCTCATGAAATCTAGAATTATATTATAACATGTCTATTTAATGATAATAAATTTTTTCCCATGTTGTTATTCTCTTTGTTAACTTAGATTTCAAAAATAACATTTATAAGACAAATCTTCTTCTCAGTCGAAAACCATTTTTTTCCCAAAAACATGTTTAATAAAATGTTTTTCAAAAATATTTTTAAAAATAATTTATTAAATATAGTTTTACCCATTTTTTACTTAATTATTTTAAAAATGGATCATCATTTCATTTTAAAAAAATGTCTGTTTGGATTTTACAGAAAATGTGAAAGGAATATTTGTTTTAATGTGTACGGTTCAAAATAAAAGATCATGACCATTATTTTCATTGAAGAATACTTTATAAGTTTTAATGTTTATTTTAAATATAAAAATTTTCAAAATTTTTTACATTTTAAATTTTTTTTCAAAGAAGAAAGGGTATTTTCCTCAAGAAAGGATTGAAACGATCGATAAAAATAATTTACCATATAAGATGACATATGTTGATGTTACCTATACATTTACAGGGATATGAACCAAGGATAACATTCTTATTATTTCTCTAAAGGTTAATGATGAAAATATTTTTATAAAACCCATTAAAATTCCAATGGTTATACAATGATAGAACTCTCATTAAACCTACTTATTTTCATGGGTATGCTATGGTGAAATGATTATGAATCATATCCCTATTCAATAGGTTATGATATGATGAAATGTTTATGAAACCCATTTCATTTCATGGGTTATGATATCATTAATTACTTTGATCTTGTAGAAAATATAAATTTGGTTTTCATTATGAGATATGTGGTATCTATATCTCCATATAATGCATTGGATAAATATGGATAACTCATGAGTGAATATGTTTTTCATGAACATGATTACATTATCACAATGTTATATGTGAACCTGATTTCATGTTCAAAAATTTATGCAAGAACCTGATTGCATGTTCACATTATAAATTGTGGACCTATATTTCTTGTCCATAAAGTTATTCAGGGACATTTTTGAATGTCTATAATTTTATGCAAGGGCCTGATTTCATGTCATTATCTTGATGAGTGAACCTGTTTCTATTAACACATGTTCAAAATGTTATAAGTTCATGAATATTACACAAATATACATCTTATGAAAATGTTATTCTCTCATGTATCATGTTTTTTGATTCCCTTATTATTAATGTCTTATCAATTTCCAATATTTATGCCATGATTTAATATTATTATATTTGATTTGAAGGGTATGGTTTTTGAAATGTTTTTCCCAGGTTCTCACATCCTGATGATCATGTTATTCTTACCTTTCTCCCTTTTTCCCTTAATGAGTATCTAATCTCACTCTCTCTTATGTTTCTATTCCTCTGGTTATGAAGAAAGGTTTTAAGTAATATTACTAAAGGGAAAAATATTTATGGGTGACATTGATGATCTTTCATAAATTAAGAAGTTTCTGTTCTATGTTTCCAAAGGCACTAAACTATTATGTTCCTCAGGTGTGTGTTTGTGTAATGTATTGGATATTCATCTAAAAATATGTAATATCCTTTTTTGAGAAGCCCAAGTCGCTATTTTTTTGTATCAGAGGAATGGTTTAGTTAACCTTTGGAAACTAATATGAGAAAACTTTAGTGATATCCCTAGTGATATTTCAAAGGATATGTTTAGGGATATCTCTAATGACAAGTCTAAGGATGTTTTAAATCTTAATAAAATTTCCAAGAAGTTTGGTAAAGGATATAGAAAGTGGTTTCCAGTAAATTACATGCTTGTCTCAATACTATAAGTTGATGTGGCTCTGGAACAGAGGAACCTAGGGAAAATAACTCTAAAAAGGATGCATTGGTCTAGACTTGATCATTAATTGGTGGATGAAAACAGTCCTTTCAAAACACCTATTTCGACACTCCTGGAGGATATTATTTTAAAATTCACAAACTCTTTACAAACCATCATGAAAGATTTAAGTTTATGATGACTATGAATAGCCTAAGATAAACCAAAAGTGTCATATATTAAAATGAATCTGTGTTGATTTATACATTTAAAATGATTTTTTAGACTATATGATTTTCCATTATGATTAGAATATCTCAAAATATGATTTATGGTTTTATTCAATAGTGAGAACCAGAAATAACAGAGTTATCATTGAATGTGATGGGTAATTTTTTGAGTAGAATCCAAATGAGATGATGACTAGAGTAAAGGATCTTATTATTATGCATAATCATTTTTCATGAAACATGATTAAAAATGTGTACCTTAACTATCAATCAGAATCACCGAATAAGATAAGGAAAGATTTTATTGAGATTTTTGGTAGTGGATACCATAGAGGAATGAAGATTCAATTTCCTTTGTTTCTAGAATGTGGGAAGAAACACACAAGTTGATATCTTAGAGGAATACAAATATTTTTTGACTATGGAAAAGAAGGATGAAAATAAAGTAATTTCCAAGGTAAAATGAAAATTTTAGTTTACACAATGGATGAGAATAATTATCTCCCTAAGATATCATCGAATATAGAATTATTTTAACAAGTAAGTATGGGAATTATTAAAATTTATATCCTAGGGGGATTTCTTAGGAAGATAATCAATAAGGTTGTAAGTGTAATGGATATCATACTGAAGATGATGAGACTATAAATGGCATATAAAAGGAAATAGGTATTAGGAAATAATATGAGGAAACCTAGCTAATGGCTTAAGGATAAGGTGTGATAATTGTTGTTTTTATGCACTGGAATTCCATAATTACTTTATATGAATATATATATGTATTATTTGTAGAATTTTTTATTTATGTATTCTCTAGAATATGTTAGATGGTACTGATGGACTAGAAAATTGATTTAATGTAAAGGTAATATTTTTATTAAGGGAAGATAACCCTTGATATGTTACGGGTGTTTAGATAATGATGTTGGGATAAAGAGATGTTTGATATGAATAAGTATATTGGATAGTAATAATTAACTTTAAACTGATTAATTATTTTTGAAAAAAGTGGTTTATATTATCATTTATAGAGTTTACAAAATTATTGGATTTATAGAATATATTTAATAATATGTGATTTTATTCAAGGAATAAGGAAGTATGTGTGTTTTCAATAACATTTTATGGTAGTTAATGTAATTATCATGTTTCAAGAGAATACATGATGAAGGTGTTCACATGTTTGGTATGTCATAATTGAGAGATACTTCTTGTTGTTTTGGGGATTAATGATACGTTTATTTTTAAAATTTAGTGACCTTATTTCGAATTTTTTTTGTTTTAATATTTTGTAAGGGTTATAAGGTTAACTATTTATGGAATGTTTTCTATTGAATTTTGGATTCTTTTTTAGAGATTAATGTATTATTTAACCATAAGAATATTTATGCATAACTTGTTCCAACCATTTTGTTATGATGATAAATAAATATAGATGGAATGAATTATAATTATATTTATTAATATTATGATCTATTAGTGATTCAGGAATAATAAATTCACATTAATTTATTTAATTAATAGATGATGTGGAAATTAATCAAGGAATAACAAAAAGATGAAATTTTTCTCATGAAATAAAAATATATCGAATATGTACATTTTCGGATGTTCTAAATATAGATGGAAAAAGAAGTCCCGAAAATTCGGAAAAGGATATTGAAATAAAATATTATCCTATTATCACCATTTTTATGATATCAATGACCATTTTCATGCCTCTTTGGTTTTTGTCTTTGTGGTTGTTAACATTATCTGGATCACCCACTTTCCCGTGATCAATGTTCTCTATCACTCTCTATCAGAATTTGGGTGTTTGTTGTCTCTGCTCTATCCATGTTTTCACTTCCCACATATTTTCTCTAATTTAGAAACATAATATGTGTTATTATAGATTATTTTCACACATCAATTTATCTTTTTCAAAAGTATATTCTATAAACCCTTTTAATGATGTGGGTTTCTATGAAGGAATTTTCAAATGTGAAACATTTAATGACCGAGATGAATTTAGAGGGAGGAATTCATTTTAAGGGGGGGGGGGTAGAATATAACACCTTTACATTTTATGAAATATATTTTTTCAAATTAATTTAATAATTTTTATATTTTTGATTACTTAAAACACTGATATTATTTTGCGCTATACACAACACTGATTTTAAACGATACATGACATATTATTAAAATATTATTATTTAATATGATAGTTATCACTAGACAACAGAATAAAGGGTATGAAAAGGATTGAATAAATTATTAAAATATGGTTTAAATAGGTCTATATAATTAATTATTTGGTGAACAATTAATACGAAATTAAAATAAAAACCTTTTAAAAATAGAAGGAAATATTGTTTTAGAAATCTATTTTATCCGAACAAGTGTGTTTTACATTAATAAATTTAAAAAATGACTTTTTTATACTATATTAATGAAATTTATATATTATATATTCAATATTAATATTAACATTCATATAATATGTTTTCTATATAGTTGATAAGAATAAATCTAATTTTATTCTTAAAGCTGTATTTTTCTAAAAGTAGTTTTGTATCCTTTAGTGCACATATTTTAAACTTAATTTTTACCAATTTTATAAAATTAATATGATAAAATAGAAATAATTTTTGAAATAATCATTTCAAAATTATCTTTGGTTGAATATTTTTTATTTTTCTGAAAAGTTTTATTTTTTGATGAATAGCGAAAAATAAAAAATTTTAATTGAAAAATGCCTTTTTTTAATTTATTTATGAAGAAAAATTATATTTTAAATTAATTTTAAGTAAAATTATTTAAATTATGCATCAATTAATCCAATTTAGTCTATTTTAATCAATTTCATATTGAATTTTGATATAAAAAGTTTGTAAACTTTTGAACATTTTCTCTTTAAAACCCCATGTTCTCATTACGTATGTTTGATTTATATTAAATAAAAATTGGCCACCTATGTTAATTAAATTTATAAAAATGGAGCTCATATTTTTAATCACTATAATTTATAATTCATAATAAGTTCAAAATATTTTTTTACCAAAATTAATAGAGAAAATAGTAAAAAATTAATTATTGCAGCTATGGTAAAAATTGATTTACCTAAGGGTTAAACTAAGAAGATAAGTGTTAAAAATAGCATAAAATATTGTAATTTTTATGTCTATATTTATACATTATATATTATATTATCTATAATTTACCATTTTTGAATGCTGTGGCATGATAAAAACGTAGTTATGGTTTAATATTTTCAATATGTTACAAGTTTTCCACTCACCTTACTTATAAAAGGCCACCCCCTCTCCTCCCTTATTCATGCATTAAGATTTTTTTTAGACTATAAATTCCTATATCACTTAAGAAATTCCATTTTATTTTACTAGAGTCATTATTTTGGACATAAATATAACCTAGGAAGGCTTTTATTGAAAACCTGAGGATACCTGAAGAAGAGGTAACGTTCATTAATGAGTATTTTTATATTATTTCTTCATTCACTTAATTAAATTTTTATTATAAAATTATGATATAATAATACTAGTATCTTAAATATATTTAGTTTTTTTTATGTTATTTTCATGACCTACAACCTTCTCCACTTCCATAAAATGGGTTGTGAAATCATCGTTCGCGTGTCTGGAGGACTACCGCCTCGCGAACTGATGTAATTCATTTTTTTCCATTACCAACTCTCATGGTTGGGTGTTATTATGGATAGAAAGTATGTTTAAGATATATATAATATTATTAAACATATTTATTAATTATTTCAAATATAATTTTTTTACTTTCCATTCCATAAGGGATATGATAATGTTGTTCATGTGTACGGTGAACTATCGCCCTGCGAAGTGATGTGATTCATTTCATTAACGCTTTACATAGAAGTTAAAAAGGATAAATATATTTCATATAATGGAATAATTATTATATTCATGAAATATTTTTCATTATTAAAGGATAATATATCATTTTTTATTATATTTTCACTCATTAAAACATGATAACATCATTTGTGCACATGTGGACTATCGCCTTCATGAAACAATGTAACCCTCTCTTTTCATCACCACACCACATAGATGATATGTATAACTATATTTAAAGAAATAATATTTTATTTATGATATTATTATCATTATATAAATATAAAATATCACTTACCTTCTTTTCATAATGATCATTGAATAATGGGAACATTATTTATGTGTATGTATGACCTACCGTGTCTTTGATCATAACATACTTCATTTCTGAAAGAAAAATATTTAATGGTTGGTATTAATAGTTTAATTGATTTATAAATATTATAATTATTTTATTATTATTATTATTATTTATATAATGAGACCATGATCAATAGGAATAAAAATAACAAATCAAAACATATATGAAAAACAAAGTAGTTATTACCCTAAACATGACTTTAACTTGAATTTGTTAATAAATGAGAAATAAAATGTCATAAGTAAATAATATATGATATCATATATATAATTATGTTTATATAATATATTTATAATAAACTTATTTGTTTTATACATGATTTTTAAATGTGTATGATGGGAGTTGAGACTTAAGGTAATGGGATTTCTAGTCTCACTTTTATTTCTGAGAGACTTATACCATATTCACCACTCATTTAATTTTTTGTGGTGTATATACTTCACTAAGACATGATATATGATGGATACACCTAATTTTATGATAAATGGTGTTTCTATTTATGTTATTATTTCACTCTGATTATGATTAAAAAATGACTCAAGCAGTCAGGGATTTCCGTCTAACTTTTTCACTTCAGCAAGACACATTCCATATTTACCACTTATTTATTTTATGTGGTGTGTATACTTCCCATGAATATATTTTATTATTTTTATGATGAGAATTATTTTGATTTACATATCTATTTTAGGATCTCACTTTCAGGGATTTTACGGTTAAAATGTTACGGTAATGGATTTTTGTCTCAATTTTCCTTCTTTGAGACTTATATCATGTTATGAAACTATATTGTTTTATGAGGAATATATTCAAACCATTTAAAATTTAATATCATTAATTGATTAATTCTCATTATATTTCTAGTTAAAATTAATGTTATTAATTCATGGGAATTATGTTTCAATGTTACCAAAGTGGCAAGAGTTTTATGCTACAATCTCACCATTTATTAGAATTGTTTATGATTATACATCCAATGATGAAATATTATGATATATCTCTCATGAAATTAATTATTTTCTTATCCTATGGTTATTTAATTATAATACATGTTTTTACTTCTTGTTTCTCTCTTTATGTACTCATGAGTTCAAAAGGACCATTTTTTTAAAAAAATTGACTTTTCATTTAAAAACTCTTTTTCATCCAAGACCATGTTTTGTAAAAAAGTTTTCAATAATATTTTAAAAAATTATTTAATATGATTTATTAAAGAAATTTATACCCATTTTTTAATTTAAATCTTTTTAAAAGGAATATTAATGTTGTTTTTAAAAACAATTCCCATTTGAATTTTATAAAAAATGTGAAAGAAATATTTGTTTTAATATATACCACATGAAAAAAATTATAATCATCATGAATAGTATTTTTTTTGAATATTCCTTCATAATTTTTCAAGGTTATTTTCAAAGATTAATATTTTAAAAATGTTTTTTAAAAAAATCGAATAGAAAAGGATATTTTTCTTTAAGAATTTTTTTAAATGAACAATGAAAATAATTTTCCTTATAAGATGAAATCTATTGACGTTACTAATTATTTTTTGGGGTTATGAAACAAATATAAATTTATTATTCTTTATCTAAATGGTTTATGATGAAAAGATGTTTATGATACCCATTTCTATTCCACTGGTTATACAATGATATAAATCTCGGGAAATCTTATTCTTTTTATAGGTTGTGCTATAATGAAAAGATGAAATGACTTTGAAACCTATCAATTTTCATAGGTTATTATATAATAAAATGTTTATGAAACCCATTTAATTTCATGGGTTATGATATGATAAATGTTTATGATCTTTTTGAATGTATAAATATGGTTTTCATTATATGATGGATGAGACCTATATCTCTATCCAATGCATTTGGTAAAGATGTATAACTCATGAGTAAATATGTTATGGGTGAAACTGATTACATGTTGAAAATGTTATGCATGAACCCGATTACATGTTCAAAAATTTATGCTTGAACATGATTAAATGTTCATAATGTTATGAATGGACCAGTCTTTCATGTCCATAAAGTAATGTATGGACCTGGTTGAATGTCCAAAAGTTTATTTGAGGTCCTAATTTCATGTTATTAACTTAATGAGTGATCATATATTTTTCCTCAATTCAATATTTTTATTTTAGAAAGATCAATTTTAAAGGTGAAATGAGAAACATCAGAAAAGATATCAAACACATTAACAGATCACATCCCAAGTGACTATACCCCCATACTTTAAAATCACAAAGTATCAAACCCCATAGGATATCATGAAGGCATTAAAAAAAGTTTTAGTCTGTTAAAAATATTATCCAAATATAATTTCTAGTGTAGAGTACTAAACATTGATTCTAGATCATCCTTGATAATATCTTAGAAGCAATAAACCATTTTGTCCCATGATTGGATAAACTACTCCACATTTAATCTTCTTTATTCGATGTCTCTGATCAAAATATGTTCTTGATTATTGAACCACCTTTACTACTCATCATTGGTGTCTAATATAGGTAATCATTAAACTATCTTACTATCATCCTCTAAGGGGGACTTGATCAGTATGACATCCTTCACCATTACATCCCCATAGTGTAATATTATACCCTATGTATTTCTTATGTATTTTAGATCACCTTCTCTTTCCTTGAGATTACTATTCTTAGATGACCTTATTTCCAACTGTTTGGAAAACTGGTAGTAATCCTTTACCCTTTTGGGGTTTCCCTTTGGTTACAATATAGATCCTAGAATCTTGGCTACCCTTCCAACCTTTCTTCCATGTTGGTTAGTGAAATTTCTTGTATATTCTTCCCTCTACACAATCCCCTAAGAAAAATATTACACCATCATAATTTGTATCTACCCCATTGGTTCCATGTTCCTCATCTGTATCTACCCCATTGTCTAATTTTAAACCCCTTTGTTTCTATTTTTCCCCTCGATATCAATACCTTCGCAATGGTTTCTTAGTTGAATTGTGTCCAAGGTCCCCAAAGATTTCTGCCTATATACAGAATTCAACTATACCTCCTATGTGGCTAATTCCCTTTGCATATCATGCTCATGGATATTTCAACTATTAGAACCAAAAATTATTTTCTCCTTAACCTTAACCTCAATAGGATCACAAATGTGTCTTAGCACCTCTCCATATGAAGGATAGTTCAATTTCCTATTGATTGGGATTAACAAACCACCATCATGCACCCCCTATACTTTCCTATCCAAACCTGCGCCTAGCTTGGAATACAGTCACCAAAATCATTCCTTAATCAATCATAGATAGTTGCGACCTTGGGATATGATTTCATTGTTATTACCTCTTTCAGTATAACATTATATTGTTCCATCTTGTAAGGGACCTACTGATTCACTTTGAGGCCTTCACGGGTTGCAAAATCCCTCACCTTCATATCCTGCACCTACCTATTCAAATTACCACTATGATAGAATAAAGTAAAATGTCCTAAATGACAATAAGACGCATAGTAATCCATCCATGATTAAAATAAAACCTATTGTTTCCAATTAAATTCCACTCCTACTTTTATCCACACCCAGTATTTCATTGTATTAGAAAAATCAACCTCCACACAAATGTGGGGAGAAACATGATGACTTACGACATTCGTCTTACAATAATAGAACAAGTAACGACCTACCAGGTTTTCAATTTTAAACAAAATAGAAAGGTTTTGGAAGGGTAATGGGTATTTAGGGAAACATACCCAGATAGAAAAAACTATATAATATTGCTGCATATGGAAATAAATGGTCCACCAAAGTAGATAAAAGAAGCACCTGTTATGTTTTCGAGGAGCTTTGGACTATGTAATAATTAAATCATCCATCGATGAAAACCTAATCATAGTATGCCTTTTTTATAGAATCCCTGCCACCTTACATTATTCTTAAACCTTGGTTTCTAAAAAAAATTGTTCAAACATATCTACTTAAATAAATTGATGGTTGAATTGAGACGCCAAGTCCAAGATTAAGAGGTAAAAATTGTTAGTCAACTCTGATAGAGATATTAAAATATGAGGTTATCCTCCCTACAAATCTGAGAATTTCAGGCTAACTGAGATCATTGGAAACATTGGAAGAAAATATGGATTTGAGAATGAGAGGAAGTATCTTTGATATTCCTTTGAGGAAGACGAGATCTAAGAATCTCCCCCTCTAATGGGGGCAGGGGGGATCTCGACCAAGTGATCATGTTTCTATTTACACATGTTCACAACATTATAAGCTAATGTGTGTGCCAAAAATATAATTCTTATTCCAATTTTATTCTCTCATGGATCATGTTATTTGGTTACCTTATGATTAATGTCTTATGAACTGAAAATCTTAATTCCATTAGTCATGATTATTATCTATTATTTTTAGGGAATGGTTCTAATGTTATTCTCATTTTATCATACCGCTGTGCTCATGTTATGGTGAAATATCTCCCTTTTTTATACATACTGTTCATCCTATCTCACCCTTTATTTTTTACTTTCCCTAGGTTAAAAAGAATGGTTTTAAGTAGGAGTACTAAAGGGGGAAATTTTTATGGTAGACATTGATGGTCTTTGATAAATTAAGAAGTTTGTGTTCTATGTTTCCAAAGGACTAAACTATCATGGTCCTCATGGATCTGTCTGTGTAATGTATTGAATATTTATCTAAAAAGATGTAGTATCCATGTATGAGAATCTTGGGTTTCTATTATAATCATTTGTAAATATCTTTCTCATAAAATAACTATATTTCATAACTACACTTTGTCTAAAATATATGAATTTGTAAATTTAGTATCCAGTCTATTCTCTTCAGAATACATTATATTAAATAGTATGATAAAATTTTAATATAGAGTTTTATAATTATTAGAATATGAAAGATAATGTTTCAAAATATTTATTTTTATAAAATAAAATACATTTCCATAGATTCAAAACTTTACTTGGAGTAAAAAAATCAATTATAGTCAGTGTAAGATAAATTCAATATAACAAAATATCATATGAAAATCTTAATAAAAACTCATTAGAATAAAAAGTGGGATTCTTTGAATCATTAAAACAGTTAAAAATGATACATTTTTTAACAACATAATTCCTTCTAACAAGATCCCCTATTTTTAGGATAAAAAACCATTGACTAGAATATTTTTTATTTCGAAAGTATCATTAAGATTACTTTTAATTTTTTTAATATCATTTTTATTATCCTTTTTGTATTTTATATTCCCCTATTTTATTATCCAACCTTGTGATATCAAAAAATAAAGAACAAGTATAAAATATTATAATCAATATTACACATGAACATGTGTAAATATTTAATACTACTTAATGAAAATGGAATTTGGCATGATTTTTTATTAAACAAATATTAATCAATAAAAATTATTAAATAATTTAATAAAATCAATAAAAAGAAAAGATAAAAAATAATAATAATAAATGATAAGAATAAGGTAGAAAAATACTGAAAATATAGATAAACACATTCACCAAAAATTATAATATGATAGAAATAAAGAAATGTGTTAAAAATAAATGCAATATAAGAATTCATGATTTCAAATGTTTTTATGAAACACTATTCAAATACTTATGAAATTCCCATTCAGGCAAACATAAAAATGCTGAAATTGTGTCTATTATAAGCATGAATCAAAATTTTAATGGTGTTTTTTGAATAATAGTGGCTAGAAATAAGGTAATAAGGATGTTGAGAAAGGGGAAACAACCATATCTCTAACAACATCACCTAATGTGAGTAAAGATGATCCAATTCCTACTCAATTACCTCGAACAATCCTTATGAAGGTGGATTTAATTTTTTGAGCAGCTTGTTGTTTCCTTTCCATATCAAAATTATCTACAAGGACTATGAAAAACATATAATACGGTTTAGGTAAAGGCAAAGATAATTATTCTACAAACCTAATATTTTTCCCTAGTTCGATTTTAGTAGGGTTGGAAATATCCTTGAGACTTTGAGAGGTAGAGGCATGAAAATAAATAATATGAGGTACTGGTTGATGTTTAACTCATATTTGAAATAGATATTCTACACCAGTTCTGATTATCTTCACTATGTTATTTTTTCAGTAATCTAGGAGACTTTTGAAACAATTCTAGTCCCTTTGTGAAAAATTTCCAATTAAACTTTTCACATATCCTTTCTTGGAACAACCAATGACTAAGTTCCTTAGAACTTGAAACTAGTTTTCTGATAAACTAACTAGGTGATCAATAAAATCCTCTCACTTTCCTTTTGAACACAGTTTATGATTCTACAGTTCAATAAATTCGTCGGCCTCTTCTTCTTATTTTTCCAATTCATAAAAGGATTCTATATTTTAACTACTTATGGACAACTAATGAAAATCCTCAAACCTCTTTTTTAAAACATAATTTTTTTCTAAGGATATACCAATTCTTTGAAGTCCATTGATAATAATGTCGATATACTTTTTCACTTATAAGAAATGATTTTCAATTTTAGGCACCTTTTCCTTTAACAAGGAGCTGGTTTCCATTATAGATTGATCAATGGACACAATAGTACTTTGTGGAAAATATAGAGACCTTATAGCTTTAGAAATCACACATCATTAAATACCGTTAATTATTTCTCAATAAAAAAGTTTATATTTCATTGAATCATTGATAGAAGTCATTGTGTCTATTTCTAGAGACACTTATTCCAATCTTGAAAGTACATCCACCTAATTTGTGGCTTCTCTAGTCAGTTCCATTGAAAAAGTTTCCAACACCAATTGAACCAACAACTTCAGTTCATTAACATAATATTTAGAGACTATATATTTTGGGATAAATCTAATATGATTTTTGGACTCAATTGACTTAACATACAATGATTCTACTTCAAACATTAATTTATATTAGCCTTCTTGTGATCTCTCATAAGTAGTATCCAATTTTTCTATGGGAATTTCTGAACTTGTATGTTGTGAACGAATAAAAGAAAAAATATATCTTGATGAAATTATATACATTTAGTTTTATCAACCTATTTATTTCCATAAATATTAGGTACTTCTTCCACATGATACAATTCTGTAGATTCTGATCTTGCTATTTTGTTTTCCAAAATTTGAGTTTCATCTTATGGTTCTTCTTGTTCTTCACTAGAAATAATATTTTGACTTACAAAACCACTATATTCTGTTCTAACTCTTCAAATAATCTCCATATATGAATATAATTTAAATAGAGGTATTGAAACAAACACCATTGATATTTCCTTTGACCAACATTAACCATATAGTTAATGGTTGAGGCCAATTCATCTCTAACAAAATAAGTAGGTATAACACCCAGTTGAACTATTACATAAGCATGAGGAAAACTAACTTGAGGAGAAGTTAATTATATAGATTAAAAAAAACCCTTATTATTCTTATACTTTTATAAAGAGTTTTTTAATCAAAAAATACCTTCCATAAATAATTTGTTCTTGTATTTCTATATAAAAAGGTAAAATTCTAAGAGTTTGAGCAATAACACCACAAAACAATTCCATTTGGGATGACTCCCCCTAAGTTGAAGCAAGATCTGCTTCAATTTATTATTTAGAACTGATGAGAAACATCATATTTAAAGATGATTTCCTATAAAAATTAATTCTTAATATTTTCAAACTCAACATCATCAATACATGATACTGATTTGTAGTATTTTCATCTAGATAGAAACCAATGTTATGAAAAATAGATTCAAAATCATTCCAAATGGCTAAAAATTTACCAAATTATTAAGAAAATGACACATATATCTATTAATTTAATGTTCCAAATTCATATGATTATCTATCATAAACATATACATTAATGTAACATCATGAAAAAGAAATTTTTTTGACTCACTATTTTGTTGTACAATAATGGTTTAAATAAAATTTATATGAACATTTTTACGGGTTCAAAATCTTTCACTAGATTTTTCTCAATATTCACTCTTCCAAACATTGAAATTATTATTTTTGTAAGACTAACATCATCTACAATGACTAAAGTTGTATTGAAATATACATAAACTATAAGAGTAAATTTAAAGTTTTCATCCATTTCTACAAAAGTTATTGAAATATTTTTCTATTTTACAGTCATGGTAACTATATATTCACTATCATTTAAATGGAAAACCACAGTCTCATAAAACTCATGAGATTATTTCTCAGAAAAAAAACATAGTTCCTTTTTCATAAAAAATGATTCCCATAATCGATGATTTAAGACCTTATTGAGTATCATATTAATGACATATATCCAATTTAAATCTATCTCTCTTCCACTTAAAACATTCCTTCCCATCCTTAACATTTTGATCATTCTAGAGATACCACCATCAGTTATTTTTTTTTCTCCATTTTAAAAATGGTTTGGACTATTTGAGGGATAGGGAACAGTGGTTCAGATAAAAAAGTGTTTAAGGTTTAGTGGTTTTCATGGATTTTTTTTGTAGAACTAACTTACTTTTTTTGTGGTAATAAAAGAGTCACATAGTGTGATGTAAAGAGAAATCATAAAAAAAAATAAGTGAAGTGTATTATTTTGAAATAAAAATTAATTAAATTAGAGACAAAAATCTCAAATAAATAATGTAAATAAAATATTTATTCAATTAAAAAATCACTATATTGAGTAAAATTAAAATAAATTCAAGTAAAATTATATAGTCCTAATTCATATTTTATAAAATAAAACATTTCAGTATGAAATGGTTTAGTAAAAAAGTCCACTAAATGATTTTTTTGAAAAACAATTATAGAGAGATATCACATTTTTGTGCTTTATATCATAGTAAATGATATCTTAAATCAATTTTATTTGTTCTATAATGGTTTGTTAGATTCTTTAAAATCTTGATAGCACTCATGTTATCAAATTTTATTGGAGAGTAATTAAAATTGAATAAAAAATCCCTTAGATTATGTTTCACCCACAATAATTATAAACAATAATATCTTGATGCAATATATTATTCTTTAGTAGTTAATAATACTATTGAGTGTTTTTTATTAATTGACAAAGATACTAGATATTTATCATGAAAATATAAGGTTACTGAGGTTATTTTCTTATATAGTCCACAACCAGAATAATCAACACCTAGAATTGATGTTAAATTAAAATCAAAGTTTTTTGGAAAAAGTAGAGAAATAGATGCACTTCCTTTTAAATATCTTAAAGTAAATTTGGATGTATTTAAATGAGATTATTTAATATTGGATTACAACCATTCCTAAAGGAATACTGAGAACATAATGTATGGTTTTCTTGTATTAAGATATAGTAAACTTCTAATGATTCCTCTATACAACTTGTTGTCAAGTGGTTTTATAGTCTCATCCATATCAAGTTTAATATTAGAGATCATAGGAGTTGAATAATTCTTTCTATTTTCAAGTCCAAATATTTTATGTAAATCAAATATGTATTTTATTTGGTTTAAGATATTTCAAAAATCTTTATTATAAATTTGAGATCCTAGAAAATAGTTCTACTCACTCATAATACTCATTTAAATTTTATTTTCAAAAGTTTTGATAAATAATTACACAATTTTTTATTTCTTAACCAAAAAATAAAATCACCAACACATATATATATATATATATATACTAATAAATTTCTAAGGTTAAAGTTTTCTTAAACAATATAGGATGTACATTTCCTACTGAAAACCTATGTGATAAATAAAAAGATCTTAGTCTTTCATATCATGACCTAGGTTATTGTTTAAGTATATTAAGATATTTGATAAGTTGAAAAATAGAATTTTGAAAGTGAGGGTCTTAAAAACTGGGAATTTGTTCAATATAAAATTCCTCCATTAAAAATACATTTATAACTGCATATTTAACTTCCATATGATATAATTTAAATTTCTATAAGATAGATATACTAGAACAATTATAAATGCATCTAGAATAGATTTATATAAAAATTTATCCTCATAATCTGTTATTTCTTCTTGATTATAACCTTTTTCAACTAATATTTATTTATTTCTAGTAGTTACACCTTGATCATCATGTTTGTTTCTATTTACCCATTTAGTTCCAATTAAAGGATAGTGAGAGGGTTTATCAATTAATTCCTATAGTTTTTACTCTTGAATTGATTTAAGTCATCTTGAATATCTAAATACCAAATCTCATCAGATAAATCTTCTTCTATAGTCATAAGTTCTAGCTAAGATAACAAGGTAGATAATTATACTAGGTTTCCTATATTTCTTCTTGTTCAAAATCTATATAAACTTCTTATAACTGATTATACAGTATGATATTTAAGGTTTCTAGGTATTCAACACTATACACTTTATGGTTCACTTGTCTCAACCCTAAAATATTTTTTTTCAAAATAATAAAGTTCCAAATCATCATCCTTGTTTTTTTGTTAAAGAGTGGTTTATGTCTCATGTCCTTGAGGGAATCACCCAGTTTATTATTTTGAGTCATTTTGTGATCAGAAGGATCAATTTCATCAAAATTCATATGAGTTGATTCTTTAACAATCCTTACCCTTTTTGAGAACTCTTTATTCTTTGGAAGTAGTATAATAACCTAGGAATACACCTTCATTAGATTTTGGATCAAACTTAACAAGATTTTCCTTGGTGTTTAAGAAGTAAAAATGGCATCCAAGTACATTAAAGTACCCTACCTTTGGTTTTATATTATTTCATAACTCATAGGATTTTTTCTTTATGATTGTCCTTACTAGAACTATTTTAATGACATAACATAATAGGTTAACATATTTAAGAAAAAATGAGTGGACATGTTATGTTCATATAACATTGTTCGAGATATTTCTTGGAAAGTTATTTTCCTCTTTTAAAAAACACCATTCTTCTTAGGTGTTCTGGGGGGGTAGAAAAAGTATGTTTAATACCTTTTTTGATCAATGGGAATTAAATTCATGATTATAATATTCTCCACCACGATCACTTCTAAAATTCAAAATTTTAAAATCTTTTTCATTTTGAACACGTTTACAAAAATTAATTAAAATAGAACATGCTTCAATATTAAGTCTCAAAAAATAAACCTAGTTAAATCTCTAAAAATCATCAACCAACACATAAAAAATGATTTTATAGAAACACTTGAAGTTTCAATTGGTCTGAAAATATCCATGTGGATAAGATATAGAGGTATAGTTGTGGAAACCTCTTTAATTGGTTTAAAATATGACTTTTGTTTCTTTCTCATTTGGCATTCATCACATAGTTTCCTTTTATCCAATTTAAGGTCAAGAAAATCAGAAATAAAATGTATTATAGATATCCTTTTCAATAAGTGAACATTAAAATGTATATTTATTCTATTTCAAATACACTATTTATAAATTTTAGCATTCAAATAATTTAAATTTTCTCTATCAAAAAAATTAATACCTAAAGTATAGTCATTATGAGTTCTTATTTTTTTAATGTTGAGATATTTATCTTTATAAACTAAAAATGAATTTTTAGAAAAATAAACTAAATACACATGATCACAAAGTTGATAAATATTTATCAGGTTATTCTTTAATACTTAAACATAAATAACTCTGTTGATGAGAATATATTGTGGATTTCAAACTGATCCAATGAAAACAACTTTTACTTTTTCATTGTAACCAAATGTGACATAGCCTCTATAAATATTGGATAGTGAGTTAAATTTTATCCACTCATATGTACTGAACAACCACTATCCCTAAACAATTTGTTTTACTATTCATGTGCCTAGTTCTCTTATCCAAATTTTCGATAAAGAATATGTTAGAATTTTGATTAACAACTTAACTTCTGATTGTGGGTATATGAATTCACTAGAGTATTAAAAATCACTCTATGTGGTCTTAATATCTTTCTTGTATCTCTAATTATATCTAGTCTTCTTGAATAAACTTTTTTTAGAATTTTTATTTTCATGAAGTTTTAGAAATTATAGCTTAATATATCCAAACTTCTTACACCCAAAATATCTTACTTATTTAGATTTATCACCATAATTCCTATACTTATTGAATGGTCTTATGAATCCTTTTATCTTGTTATATAACTTTCCAAAATTATGGGAAAACTATGCATTTTCATCATTTGATCCAAAATAGCTTGAGAAATCTTCTTCTTTAGTTTTTTCAGATATTTGTATAAATTTATTCATTTTTTTCATCTTTAGAATTTGAAACCTTGAAAGAATCATTTTCATTCTTTACCATTTTATATTCTCCATATTAATCTTCCGTTTTTATTTCATACATTATAATAATTCCAATGAGAAATTTTATTTTAAAATTATTGACCTCTATAGATTTTCTGATAGTAGCTGAGATTCCACTCTACTTGGTTGGTAAAACTCATATAACTTTCAATGATTTTTTGGTATCAGTGATAGGTGTTCCAAGGGAAAAAACATTATTTAAAATCTCGTTTAGTATTGCATTCAATTTAGTTATGATTCCCCCTTTATCTGTTTTTAATGAGTGGAACATAAATTTGGAAGTATCATATCTAATTATATTCATATTATGTATACCCTTATAGGATAATTCTATATTTTTTAATATTTCACAAGTTGTTTGACATTTGAAACTTGATTAAACTCATTTTAACCAAGTCCGAATATTATAGAGTTCATAGATTTAGATTTTACATCATATATTACTTCAGTATTAGCATCTAATGTTTCTAGTTTTGGTTTTTTAATTTTAAATGGATTCATTGATTTAAGATAAACCTATAATAAAACATTATTCAAATATATTTTCATTCATGCCTTCCAACAACCATAATTTTCAACATTAAATTAATTAGATATAACCATTGATATACCTTGTTGGTTATCATCCATAATATCCATTTGAAATCAGATATTTGGTCTTCAACCTTTAATAGTTGTGAACTCAAGAGTTACAATCTATGATACCTATATTTTTCTTAGATAATGGCTTACTGAAAACTCGAGGGGGGGGGGTGAATTGAGTTTATGAAATGTTATTTACATTAAACCACCCACTTCAAGGAATGAAAGTTAATACATTTTATTAAACAAAAATAGGTAGAAAAAATGTAAAAAAAATAAGAAACAGATTAAACGTAAGAGATTAATAGTGTTTTAGGAAATACAAATCCCCCAGTCCCACCACCAACACACTAAATCCTAATTTTGGGGATTTTCACTATGAAATCACTTTTTATAGGAGCTCCCAGCTGAGTACAAGAAGCTATTACTTTTTATAAAGGTATAATAGATTTCAACCAGGATCTCCATTTATAATAAGTATCTATGATCTTAACAAGCTCACTTACAATGAGTGTAAAAAAGTAGATATGAATGAACTTTAAAGAACTATATAAAGACATAGTTTCAAGAAATAAATGACATTATATGAAGATACATCGGGAGATGATGAAGATATTCTAAGAATAACTCTGGATAATCGTCAATTTCAACTAATATACTTATAATAACAACATGAAATAATTTTATATGATCATATCTATGTACACATGTTCTTTTTTTAATTATTAGAGTATTAAATTTTATGATCATGTATCTCTATATAGTACTTCATGTAGTGGATAACACTCTCAATTTATATCTCGTATTTGATTTTGAAGTTAATCACATAATATAATCACAACTATCAAGTGAATAATCCAATAAAAAATTGATATGATAAGATATTAATGGAATATATAAATTCATTCCAAATATGTAATAAGATTCTATAACAATGATGTCAAAAATATTCTTCTTAAGATATTTCCATTTTTTAAAAAATGGAACTCTATAAAATCGATATTTCCTTAAATAGACACTCGAGTTTTTGATTTGCTCAAAAACATGAAGCAACCTATCAAAATATTATGAAAGTAATCATGAATTTTTACATAATAGATGGTTCTTCATAAGATATCCAAATGATAGAATTTTTCTTATAAGATATGTTTATGAGAGGCTTCGTAATATAAAACATGTATTTGATATATACTATGTATAAGATAAACTAAATTCAACATTTTGTAGAATAAATATTCTATGTAAGTTAATTATGTTACCGAAGTGTAAAACTTAACGTTTACAACTTCTCTTTGTTATCACAAGATAATAATTTGTAAATATCCTTCTCGTAAGATAATGAATTTTCATATCTACACTATGTATGAAACAAATGACTTTGTAAATGAGGTATCTATTCAATTATATTCATAAGAAACTATCTTATGTAGTAAGATAAACATTCAACATAAAGTTTTCTAATTCTGAGCAGATGAGAGGGAATCTTTCAGAACCTCGATTCTGAAAAGATAAAATAATTTTCCACTGATAAAACACTTTTCTTAGTGTAAGATAATCACTTACATATATCCTAGGATAAATTAATTATAAAAAAATAATTTGAAACACTTCAGATAAACCCATCAGAATAAAATTATGGATTTTTTAAACCAAAAAACTCATAAAAACTAAGATATGTTGGAACAATATATGTCTATCCAACAAAGAAGTCATATAGTGGAGAGTTTTTAATGAACAAAATCATTATTAGTAGGTTTAATTCAAATTAAATGTTAATTATTGAGTCCTAGACTAGGTGGTGGTTTGAGATTTGGGTTTAAATTTTAAATTCTTGGTATTTTAACATCCCAAGGAGTGTTTTTTTCATGTTGAACTATTTTAGAGGTTGTTTGGGGCGTCAAAAAAAGATATAGGGGTTTATCCTAGTGTGTAATTGAAATTTATCTATAGATGGAAGATCAATATGTAGTCTAAGGATGTATTTTGTTAAATATTCTCTAGGGTAGAGTGCCATGTCTTAGTCCATGGGGGGTTTCTATAATGGGTTCTCAATGGAGGTTTTATGTTTCAACCCCAAGGGGGTTATGCTATAAATCATGTGAGTACATTTTCTTCATTTTACAATAGAGGTTGGTATTATAGAATGATATTTAGGTTCATTCCATTATACATCCCATTAGGGGATGTTTCATCATCTCCCCTTATGTCAAATTTAAATATAACCCCTTCTGTTAAAATAAATAGATTTTTTGCTAAAATTTTAAAGGAAGCTTCCCTCCCACCTTGGAAATTTTACCAACCACCGCCAAGCCCCTCTCCCATGTGATTTTTTCTCTCTCTATCCACTATATTTGTTATCAAATCCCTCTTTCTTGGTTGTTAAAATTTTCAAATCAATAAATATTATTCTATTTAGGAGGCTAAGGAAAGTCTTAACATGTCTCATAATTTCTCTCTTCTCACCACTAGTTTAGTTTAGACCTCATTTTAGGTATTTTTTTGATTTCTAAATTTTAGTTGAACAAATTCGGATCGCATCATGATATTGGATGGTTTGAATCCTATGATATTTATTTAGGTGGTTCATTTCATATTTAAATATGTACACATGTTTGTATGTAACGTTCATGTGAGTTCCTTAGGGTCTAGGTATGAAAATTCTGTGAATGGGTTGGGAGTGTCGTGTATTGTTGACTAGGCTAGATAAGATCATTTTTATGACAATTCAATATGTTTGCATGATTTTTTTGTATTTAGAGTGACATAGAGACTATATTTCAAAGGGTTTAAACCTCTAGTTGGATCTAATAGACCGTCTATTGATTTTTTTTCACGTGATTAATTACGAGTGATCTATGTTTAGGTCATATGAGATATTTTTTAGTTATTCACACATTGTGGGATTATAGGGGATGTTATGGTGAGAAAATGTACATGATAATTATAAGGCCCCAGCCTTAAACCTTACTTAATCTTGAGTTATTACAAGATTACACATTGAGGATCTTTTCGGGTTTAGAGTTTTAGAGAATTAGATCATAAAACTTGCATTACATTCCACATATAAACAAAGTGGTTACATAAAGATAGTATTCTTCATTCCCATCAATGGAAAAATATTTAAAATAAAACATGGATTATTTCTTGACACTTCCTTGAAACTATCATCATATCATGTACCTTTCCCTTGACCTGTGAAAAAAATTTCAAAAAAACTTGGGATGAGCATAAAAAGCTCCCTAAGGGTTATAAAAATATGGAAAGGAAACATGAGTTCATATATACATAAGAATGAAATCATAATTTACCCATAAAACATAGGCACTTTTACATACCTCATCAAATCATTAATAAATCATAGAAATCATAAGACATAAAAGGTAACTTGAGGCATTCATAACATTCTTACGTAGGGAGTAACCCTCTTGGTTACGTTTGGAATACCCACCACAGTATATTCCCTAAATCTCTTCAGAGAAACCTTAACGTTTCACTCCTTCGCATTACCCAATGTATTGGAGATCTATATCGGGCTCACCCGCCCTTAGTTTATCACAGAACCACCCGTCTTCATAATAATTCCCAAGAACCATAACATAATCGTATCACATAAAACATGCATAAAGGAAACATAACATTTCCACATTTCAATCACAAGATATCAATACAACACATTGATATAATAAAAACATTATGAAAACCATTTTCAATACCAAAATAAAATAAAAGTAAAACATTGTATTTATTTTTCTTTTAAAAAGAAGCTATGGCTTGTAGAGGAAGCCGAAACTCAAATAATGGTCACGACGGCGGAGAAGTCATTGTCGCCGCATACGTACGACAAAAACATTCCCTTTTGTCATTTAGTAAACACTTCGTATAAAAAATATTACCTTTGAATAAACGTAAAAGTCAAAGGGGTTTATACACCGTATAAAAGAAGGTTGTTTATAAAACAGAATATGCCTCAATGAAAGGAGATTGGGACGAAGTCCCTTACAAAGACGGTATCCTTGGTTTAAGGATAAATCAATTACATAACTATGTTTGACAAACGAATACACCAAATATAAGTGGATATTAAGTGTAAAATAATCAAAGGTCATTCACACATATTCAAAGGATGACATATTCAATAACTACATGTTGAAGCAAAAAAATCGAAATTGGGTTAAGAAGTTCCACTGACAGCCTAACGGCGTCACATCAAAATGAGTTGATGAGAGATAAAAAAGGGTATCTCATCACTTGTACATAAAATTTACATCAATAAGGATATATGAGAACATATCCCAACATAAAAATATGTAAATTAAAAGACCCAACAAAATAAGTCTTTTAAAAAGAGGAGGGTGAAAGGTTCCCTTACCGACATGGGTATCTTTCAAAACATACACCTCGTGAAAGAAGGACAATACAACATTGATTTAAATACTCATAAAATAAATTATATTACACAATGAGTAAAATAATGGGAAGTACATACACCACTCAAAGTAAATTGTGGAAAATGTATCATAAATCTCACGGGAATAAAAGTGAGATGAAAAATCCCTTACGAAAACTCGGCAGCCTAACGGCGCCACTTAAAAAATCCAAAAATGGATTGATGAGATCAAATAGGGTCTCTCATCATATTAACATAAAGTTTACAGAAATAGGAATATAAAAGAACATCCCCCAACATAACAAAGAGGAGCTTAAAAGAAGTGACATAAAAGAGAGTACTTAAAAAGAAAGAGAGAGGATAGATCTCTTGTGAAAATTCGGCAGCCTAACGGCGCCACTCAAAACATCCAAAATAGATCGATGAGAGAGAATAGGGTCTCTCATAATATGAACATAAAAATTACAGTAAGATTAATATAAAAGAACATCCCAATAACAAGAAATATGAGCTTTAAAAGGAATGACATAAAAGTGTGTACTTAAAAAGAAAGAGTGGAGTGGGATCCCTTACCTCAAGTCCAACTTGTCTTGTTCGTTTCTTTATATTCCTGAATAATAAACTTTGGTCAATTAATAATTTCCTAAGTACCTCCTTTATAAATTATTATTCAGTTCATATCACATATTATAATGTTATAATAATTGTTTAATAATGTTAGTTCACGTCAGACGTTTTTGCCGATGTTTGGAACATGAGTCAAAAATGAACTTGTTTGAAAAAAGATTACCCATGTAGTTATAAGTAAATAATTTCCAGAATATTATTAATCATTAAAATATCATATATATCCAGTAAATATTCATTTTATACTATTACATATCATTTGAAGATAAAAACAAAAAGCACCATTCATGGAGACGGTAGGCCGTACGTACGCATGAACGCTACTTTCATTTTTTGTCATATTAATGGAATTAAAACAAAATGAGAGAGATATATATATGTTATAATTCTAGAATGATATCTATAATTTATATGTAATATATTACATATATATCCATTATATATATGTACTTATAATATGACATAACATTTTGAGATAAGAAATGAAATGTACCGTTTATGGAGACGGTAAGCCGTACGTACGCATGAATGCTACTTCCATTTCTATTTCATATTTAATGGAATTAAAACATAATGATACATAATAGTATTTTAATTCCAGTATGGTATCATATATAATATCATTAAATATATTCTTTATACGTACCACATATGGTATTAACGAATCAAATCACTTTGAGGGGGCGGTAGTCCGCACTTCCTTAAATGAAGATATCGCGTTTACACATAATGGACACCATAAAGGTATGCCATAAATGAAAAATACAAAAGATTAAGTAAAAAATAAAAATATTATATATCATATATAAATATTGTGTCATCTTAATGGCCACCTTTGAAGGTGTTAGAATAATGTTGAACAATCATCGTTTTGGGAGGCATACATTCTCCATCCACGGAAACAGTATGTTCTTTAACCATTAGATGTAGGTGTGTGTAAGTGTAGCTCGAATCCTTCTTATAAAAAATTCCTAGTATATTGAAGATACTGGAGTTGTTACAAAATAAATGGATAAAAAGAGTTTAGGGGGTTGGAGAAGAAAAATAAAACAAAAGGACTCAAGTGAAGACATTACCTTAAAATTGGGTAACTCCCTCTGGTTTGAGCTCAAAGGCTTCCTTGGGAAGACTTCTGACCAATGTGAGGCTTCAAGGAGTTAGAGAGGGAAGTGGAGAGAAAACATGGGCAGGGGTTGGCCGAGCCAAAGGCTTTGGGAGTGTGGGTAAGGAGGTAGAGGTGGGGGCCTTTTATAAGAGGAGAGGAGGGGAACTCTTGTAATGTTACTAAATGTTACTTTATTTTCAAAAGATTTTCGCATTTTAAAGGTCCCACATTTATGTATTTCGAGGATAAGGTGATAAGGGTTCTAAATCCACTCATACAATAGGTTTTGGACATATTTAGGTCTTATATATTACATTATCTTTCCATTTTATTTAAATCGTTAAATAATGAGGTCATCGCTGCATCATCATGATGTCATAAATAATTTAATCTATTCAATGTCCGAAAATTATAAAAAAAATACTATGATGTAGGAAATATTTTTATCTTTCCAATGACTATTTATAGTCAAAAATATGACTTGTATAACCCCATGTAAAAATTGATTTAGTAAAACATTTCATGTTTGTGTCATTTTTACTTTTACATTAAATAAAAAGATATTATGTCATTTTCTAACCAAAGTGGCTCCATGGGGTCCCCAAGTTGACCCATGGATTTTTGTGGTCGGCCATGACACATCCAATTATGTTAGGACATGTGTCTAGGTCATTTCATTTTATTAAAACATTATTCTTACCATAAACTACACTAATTACCTCTAATCGCGATTAAAAACTTAATAAGTTACTATTCACCAAAAAATTATTTTTATCCCATTGAACCACATTTTACTTCTTAATGACAACCATTTAAGTCGGATTTTTGAAATTCAAAACACAAAGATGGAAAAATTTCATTTAAACAGAAAAATCAGTTTTTATAAGTACCACTTAGTGGTTTCACTATTCATCAAAATTGAAGTTTTTCAGAAAAATCCCAAAAACTCACATTAAGCTATATTTGATATTCCGAATTCAAAAATGAGGTCTATTTTAAAAATTTCAAAACATATAAGTCACATTAATTAATTTAATAATTAATTCCCGCTGTCAGAGCAAATAGCGTGTTTTTATGAAACAATAAGTATCAAAAGATTGACACTAGTTTAAGTCTGATTTCAAAGTGAAATTAATTCCAACGACCACTATTGGATTTAATGGTAAAAATATATTCTAATTTCACTTTAAAACCAATTCAAAAGATAATCTAATCATATAAATAAATTAGATTTAAAAGAGGTTTTGAATTAGAATACAACATTTTACACTATTCATTAAAAAATGAACTTTATCGGAAAGATACCAAAACTTTACACAAAGTAAATTTTGATGTCCCGATTCTTAAGAAGATTTTTATTTGGTCCAATAGAATGTATAAAAGTGAACAAAACTAAATTTAATGACGGTTCACCATCAAAAGGCGATAAGTGAACCTTTAGTGAAAACTACGGCATATACGCCTAAAATTGATTTCTTTCCGTATTTTAAGCCTTTATATTTTATTGGATAAATTTAAAAACATTTAAAAACATATATAATCATATTTTAGTTATTTATATCCATTCCAGCCAATACAACGACTACATGTTAACTACCATTTAAAATAATATTATCTTATTATTAGAGTGCAACGTAAGATTCCCAAGAAACTTGTTGTTGCGTGTTGGGTACGCCATCGAGCATAGCATCCCCTTTAAAGTCATATTAATATTTTATTCACAAATATGGATAAATATGAAAATTTCATATTCTTTATTTACCTGGGGTGGTACAATAATTACATGAGAAGGGTATTTATTTTTCCTTGGGCCCTTATAACCCCTTATAGGGATAGATTGGTGGTGATGTGGATTCTATAGGGAGATACCCTATCTTGGTGATATACTTGGTTATTATAAGGCATGAACTATAGTGGTAGTCTTGCATTATGAAAGAAGAGTATCCCTTGGTGGGTTCTTTTTTCATATAACCTATGAGTTGGTTTATATATGGAATGTGAACAAGTCTCCTTTTATTCTTAGGTAATATAGATTACTTCGATTGTCCTGATTCTACATTAGTTGGAGTGGTTAGGGGTTAAGTGAAAGGATGTAATAACTATCTAAACCTTATAGATGTAGAGAATCAAATGTTTTGAAAAAGGATTGAAAAGTTATTTACACATATGGGTGTCATTATGGGTTTTATTGATATAAGTGGAAATGATGATATGAGTTCCTTTTCACCTCAAGGGTAGTGTATTACTTTTATGGGGTGTTGTACGATGGTAGAGATGAATGTTATTGGTAAGCTGGGTTATAGATGAGTTTTATCCTACGAGACATGTGATAATCCTAAGGTATTTTTTAGATACTTGGTATGCTATAAATGGTTGATTATAGTGAGGTTGGGCTAGGGTAGGATATATTGATATGTTTCGGGTTATATTCTAAAAGATCACTAGGCATGGACCAATTGATAGTTTTGAGCAATGAGGTGATTTTTAGCCATGATTTTTCTATATCATGTCCACGATTATATAGTATAGTTGCAACTAGGTCCAGGGGGCCTTGGGTTAGGAATGTAGATTTACACCACCCAGGTTCTCTTTCTTCATGATTTATGGGATATCATGTTGTGATGTTTAAACCCAAAATTTTTACTTGGACTTAGATGATCCCACTATAAATTTTTTGTTGCGTTAAAGTAGAGTTTATATTTAGAGCCTACCTCAGGCTAGGGTTTTGAATCATGAGGTAGGTTGGCTCTGTTATTACACTCATTAAAATATACTTTATGTTTATGGGATTGACCATGGTGCCTAACTGGTGTTTTCAGTTTGTCTTGTGTGGGAGGTTTTCTAGATTATTCCACCCTTTTATTGCTTCCTATTTAGACTAGTGGATATGAGACATAGCCTTGGTTCCATACCTAAGGGTCTGGTTCTACTTGTGTGAGAGGTTGTCCCTTTTTCCATTATCATACTAATTTTTATGATATTAGACATGGTTACAATATTTTTTGACTTGATCATTTTGAAATTTATCACATCAAGTATGTTTATGTGACATTGTTTCTTATTTATAACGTGATGATCTAGATTTTTTGTTTACGCATTTCTTTCTTATTTTGTATACATCCTTATACTGTATATTTGGGTATATTAAAGGAATATCACTTTTGATTCCTTAAAAATATTAATTTTTCACACCATGCACAATCACCCTAGTTATGGGTTTTTTCATGATCATCTAATGACCATATCTAGTAGAAGAAAACCCAAAAAATAGGTTGAAGTAGTGAAAACAATAACCTTATTTTTGAGGGAGTACACCATCCAAAGGATCCATGAACTCTTTGGGAGGATACCCAAGAGAATGAAGGGGTTCTACCACCTTATCATGTGATATAAATCGTTCTCTAGGAAGAAGATATATCCAATTGAGGCTTCACAAGTATTTCAAACCCATAACCATTGCATGACAATAGTTTATATAAAAAATCTTGGATTCTCATTAATTACTATCTCATTTATTACTACATTATGACATATGAATAAATACTCTACATTCATCATATGAATGCATAAAATTTTTCACATTTAATCTTATGAAATGATTTTTGGATAAATGGATAGTATTAAATGAAAACCATTCTAGGGGAGATAGATAAATAAAATATATATATATACATACGTACATATCATTTTCATGCATTTCATGACTAAAAAATACATACCTCATATGAATTAATTAAATTTACAATATATATATATAATATAATATTATATATATAAATACATCTCATGCATCATATGAATTTGTGTATTATTCTCATGCATTTACTTTTTAGTGAACATGAAATAGTCTCCCTGTTTCACTGAAATCCTATAAAGACTTTATATAAAACTTCAGAACTCATTGTGAATCCATACAAACTCTTTTGGTTATGTTTTTTTCATCAAAATATATTCGTTTGGAATGATTTGTTTTCAAAATATTATCCATATCCAATGGTCTAATTGTGATTCCCTATATGACTTAGTAGTGTTGAAAAAAAACTATGAAATCCCAATTTCATATATGTAAGAAAAGAGTAGACTCTAGAAAAACATCAGTGCTACTCAATTTACTAAGGGTCCAATGTGATATCGTTCAAACATAATCACATCATTATATGAACCTGTGAACTAGAAGATGTATCAAATACATCAGATGTATACCTATAATATTGATTTTTTCATGAAATTCGAGTGACCAGTAGACATGGAACATGTCAATATTTCATTATCCTCTAATAATTTATTGATTCTCTAAAAAGGATAACCATGTTAATGAACACAACAAATTTCATTCAGTTATATTGTAAGTACATTAAATATCACTTATCCAAGTAGTTTATCACATTATATGTGAAACAACTAAGAATGAACATGAATTTTTTTCAATCTAATTCAATCAAGGTCGAGATGCCTTTTCTTGTCATATAAGTGGACAAATCCCATATTGGTTGTAGACCAACCAATGAAATGATCAACAACATACCCAAATTCCACCTGATTAGCTATGTTTATATGCTAACCTAATTAAGTTGGGTATCAAAGTATAAAGGTTCTCATGCTAAGTATCTTTCCAACCTTAGGTTAGAAGGATTGATAATAAACATAAACCCTTAAGTATATCTATGAACAATTTAACATCCCCTGAGATATAATTTAGTAGATCAACCCAAGTAATAAATATCCACTTATTACCTCAATAATATATTCTTCATATCTCACATATAACTCTTTTCAATGAATAAATGATTCTATTCATACTAACCTTATCATATCATTACCAGCCAAAATACTTCATAACGGTCATTAGTTAGAGGAAACTAAATGTTTTTCCTTTATGGGGGATAATATAATTCAACTATTCATATAAAATAAAAGTGAAACATATATGAATAAATGATAAATAGAGATTACCTTTATTATAAATACCTGATATATTTAAAACCATTAAAAAAAATCTCTCATGTGTCTAATAACCAAAGATTCTACATGAAACTAATTTTTTTATTGTATAAATGATTTTCTTATAATTATATACATATGTAATTCCTATCAATTCCCTATGAGACCATCTAATAAAATACTCCCACTAAACTCTTAGTGAGTAACATTTACAAAGAAGGCATGTTTGAATAATGGTGAGACTTAGGAATCATATTCCTTATGTTCAACCCATTGAGCTTATATTCAAAATCCATAACCTCATAACATCAAATGTTATAATGTTATCTTTGGCTGTATGCTCATAAACCTTTCTAAATATATCATCATCATATTTAAAACCCTTTCCATTAATATTTTCCCTTAAAATATTTTATAAATAATGTAACTATTTACATTATCACTTTACCAACATATCCCAAAAAATTTCAGATAAAGTGATATCCACTATGTTATGAAAACTAATATAACTATTTAAATTTATCATTACCACCATACACTAAAATATTTTAGGATGACAATATATACTTTTTGTATTGGCTATTATAAGGCTTCAGTTAATGGTGATGTTCAGTTTTTATGGTAACTAAATGTAACTCTTTACATATTTATTTACCATAACATATTCTAAACTCATTTAGGATATTTTTTGAAGAATAAATATAATATTTTAATGGTATAATAATTTATTTAACAGTGATATTCACTTTCTCACAGTAACTAAATTTAACTATTTAAATTTTTCTTTATTGTTATATATCCTAATTATTTTGGATAATGAGTGAATAATCACTAAATCTAAATCTGGTAAAACATTTTATTTGTTAACTTAGAAACTCTCTATGTTCAAACATACCCACACAATCCTATTAGACACAATATTATTTTTGTAATATCTTTTTATGATAAAATAGAAACTAATATAAGTTTCTGTAAATAATACTTTTATCTTTTTAGTATGAATATATGAAAAATAATCCATTGTTCCCATATATCATATTTTATTCTATGTGTTTGAAACCCTTCATCTTGAAAATAATATTTTATTAAAATGTATCACAAATGAGTGGTTAGAACACATTTCCCCAACTTTTAAAAATGGATAGATAAACACTTTTACCCAAATTTTATTCTCAAAACACGTTATAGTAATTGTTGAATCATAAACCATGTTTGTAAAACTAATCATCTCATGTTTTTTATACCAATTTTTTGTAATTTAACACCTTCTATTATCACTTAAAAGAAAAAATATTAAGATACACATATTTTACTTAGATTCAATTGAGCTTGATAAAATCCATCACATTCAAATTCTTAATATGGTAACAATTTCCTATATCCCATAAATATAAAATATATAATCAGTCAATTCATCCTTTTATATTGAACTCTTATATATTTAGAACACTTTTTAATATTTAAATTCAATATCACATACCTTTAAAAATTGAAGAATTAATTTTTATAACATCCATATCTGACATGGACATTCCATGGAGTTTCAAAAATTCATTCAGTTATATTTTAGAAACTCTAATCATATTGACTAATTACTATTCATTTCTAACAACTCTAGGTTTCAATGAACTTGATTGTATTTTTGAATAAATATTACTGATCTTTTGAACTAACTTTTATTTCAATAGTTTAAAAATTTACCCACTTGTATTGTCTATACTAAAGAAGAATCTATAATTCATATTCTATATTTGTCTATTCTCAATTCTTTGAGAATATCATGTTATATTTTCATGAATTCGTTCAATTTATTAAAACATTTCCATAAATGAAAATTTTATAAATTCTATAACAATAAAAATCAATTTTAATTTCCCCTTAAATTATTTTATAGAATTAAACAACTCACAAACCATGTATATCAACAACACCTTATCTAATTTTATTAAACAAAAAATGACTTCATTCTCATCTCAAGAACGAAATGAGATAAAATACACATCTTGTGATAAGTTTATCCAATCTTGGTATATACAATTTATCAATGAAGCAACTCATTTTCTCCATTACTTGAATGAAAAATTAATGTTTCAATTCATTCTTAACATCTGACCGTCTTTATATCTAAAACAATTTTTAAAACATGTATTTAATTTCATATATTTTTCTGAACAATAGTATTGATTTCTATAACAACTAATTTTTTTAGAAAAAATTATCATCTCATCGTGTCATCAACACATTAAATTATATTAAATATCATTTTAAATACCCAATCATATTGAGTATATGAGAATAAAACTATTGATGTATCAAATCTTATTTGTGTACATGAGTAGAGACTAAAATTATTTTTCATAATTATGAATATTATTACTTTGGAAACATAAATGAACCACTTTATGCTTCCATAAAAATCTAGATACACTTGTTGAACAACTTCCACAATTAGTTACCAAGGAAGGAACTAATATAACTCTTTGAATTTTCCTTTAAGAATTCGTCTTAAATAAATTGTATTGCTTAATAAATTTTCATAAGTTAATATAATTAAGAGTTTCTTTCTTAAATATTATCTATTGAAAGATTAATATAATGTTTAGTTGATAATTATCATTCATTTATCTACAACAGAACATTTTATCATATGAATATCATGGAATATATCATTTCATTAAAGACTTTTAATGAAACTTATCCCATTAAAAATGATGAACCTAGAAATCATATATATATAGTGATCCATGATCTATATTTAACTAATAAATGAATCCAATTTATATTTTCTCTCACAAATCAGTTATTTAGTTATGGTTTCATCCCAATCAAAATATTTTAAATCTTTTATAGTTGAGTGTATAAACACTTATCCAAATCCATCATATGGATTCAATAAAATCTATTCCTCTAGTAACAAAAATCCAATTTGGGTCTCTCAGATAGTGTAGCCAAAAGAAAATGAGAAAAACAAGCTAATAAAGGGTAATCTAGAGGAACCTAGCTTTAGCATGACCCACCCAAAAAGGAATCTAGAGTCACTAATTAATTTATTTCCTAATACATGAGAATCCTAGCAATCCCAGCTTTCGCAAGACCTACTCGATTGGATGATCAAGGTGTTGAAAAGTTTTACTTTGGAAGGAATATCAAACTTAGTATTTGAGGGAATTTATTTTAACATCTCACTAATTTCATATACATCATATGAATATTGAATTTATAATTATTAAAAAATATGTAATAATTATATTATAATGTTTTATTCCCTTTTTGGGTGTGCATGCTTCTAACAATTTAGTTTTTGGAAATCCTCATTCTAACCACAAAATTAATGTGTTAACACCAAATTAATGTGTAAATCTTTATACAACCTACAATCCCATTTTAGACAAAAAAAATAGAAGCAATGTATATTTATACATATAAAAATTCATTAGGTTCATAATGTACATGAATAGTTCAAATAGAGGCATAGAGTTATATGAGATTGAAAAACTTCACACGAGTAACCTTAGAGTGGAAAATAGCCAACCCAGTTCATTTTCCTCGCTGAGGCATGCCTCCAGGAAAGTTGGTGGTCTAACCCCAAGTCCCTCTATCCGAGGAGATTTTACATAAGAACGAATTCAATTAATAAAGTACTCTAACACCTAATATGCATAGATAATTCCCAATAACTATTCTCAAGGTCATAACTAAAAATACAAACTCAGGTAAAGAGAAAACTAAAATTTATGATTTCAAATCTAAAATGAAATGAAAGGCTCCATCGTAGAAGCAAGTCATAATAAAAATGGACATACAAAATATTAATATTTCATATGAAATTTTATAATCATGAATATCAAATAAATTTAAAAAATAAATAAACAATTTATTTATTTTCCAAAACAAGATACCTTTATGAATTAACGCTAAATAAATTCTAATTATAAATATTTCATAATTTACAAAGAATACAAACATTTTATATTTATTTCAATATGAACTCTTTCATATGAATCACTATATGGAATTTCCATTTTAAATATATGATATTTTCTGAACAACAATCAATTGTATAATTCAATTTCAATTAGGTAAAACTTTCACATAGTATAAATATCATATACCTTTTTATTATTTAATCATTGATCATATCATTCATTAAAAAAAATATTGATGTGGCTAAAATAATGTTCCAAATAACGCCTATTTAATTCAAAAAATTAAAATTAATTAATTATGAGAAATTCATAATTTTAAATATAATAATTTTATATGTTAGACATATTTCATAATTTATAACCTATTATAAATAATTTCTTCTAATTACTAAATTTAAATTTTTATTTTTGGATCATATGTTATGGTATATAATTTTTTAAATGGTATTTTAAATATTAACCTTTAATTTTTGGGAAAACATTTTCATGAATATTTTATTTATTTAATATAAAAAATTTATAATTATTTAATAAATTTAAAAAATTCAAAAGTTAATATTCCCAAAATTCATTTTTACATGATTTATAAAAAACTTGTAAACCATATAAACCAATTAAAATGTTAAAAATAAAATTTCAAAAATTTTCTAATTAACCTTATGTAGAATTCCTATGATGCATAAGGGTATCCTCTATTTTCCCTTATTCAGAGGCTCTGCATAAGTGTAAGAGATATTCTATTAAGCTTTCATAAAGGTACATAAAGAATAACTTTACAAAGATCCCTCACATAAAGGCATTACCCTTACACAACTCCTTTGCATAAGAGTACTTTGAAAATTTCAGATGCTATGTAAAGATAAATATTAGGGACCATAATAAAGCAACAACTTTTACATGTTATGGTAAATGGAAAATGATCATTACACAAAACCCTTTGTGAAGTGTACTACATTTACATAACCCCTTTCATAAGGGTACTAACTTTATAAAAATTCCTTATGTACTGGTATTATCTTTATGCAACTTACTTGGGTAATTATAACAAAGAGGTTACCATTACACAAAACTTCTTTATAAGGGTATCATGTAAGGATCAAAACTTTACACAGTGGATCACGTAAGGGTATCAAGTAAAGGTAAATCATAACTACCTTTACATAGGACATCTGACCAGTTACATAAGGGTAGAGGCATTTATACCTTTACATAACAAGAAACACAAGGGTATAACCTTTAAACAACTTACCTGTGTAAGGGTAAATCATATTTACCCTTAGATAGCATACGTAAGGGTTCAAATCCTCCATTAATTTAACAAAAATAACAGTCCTTGTTTTTCATCGAAAACCAATGATCAAAACACATTAAAAACATGAAGAAAATTCTTCTGATACCATTGATGGGTTTCCTATGCTCATATAATGAATATATGCAGTGGAAGACAACCCAAAAACATATGCAGATATATCTACAAGAATTAATGCATAAATAATATGAAAAAATAGTATCTAAAAACAAACGTTGAAGTAATATTTTTCTTCCTTCCAAAGATAATGTTTGAGGATGATCATGATAAGAAATAGATATAAGAATCCTACCTCTAAGGGAGTGAAAATTTTAAAATATCCCTGAATTATTTATAAGGATACCCAAGAGAATGAAGGGATAGTATCACCTTATCTTCTGATATAAATAGTGATTTGGGAAGAAGAGAGATTCTACAGTGGATTCACAAGTATTTTATACCCTTAAAATTATCATGAATGTTGTTTATATAGAAAATCAAGGACTCTATAAAGACCTTGAATTTTTTGTATTTTTTTAATTATATAGGATTATGACGAGATAGAAAAAATTGGCGGCACATGATTCTGACACCAAAAATACCCAGAATGATCCATCGAAAAAATGTTAAGATTTAAATAGCATGTGAGAGCAGTTTTCTAGAAAAAGAAGAATAACTATTAAATGGGTTCCTAGGTCATAAATCTTAGGGCACCGTTGCATTCAAGATGGCGGGTTCACCCTAGGCATGACTTAAGTTTAGTCGGCATAGAACTCTAGTTAGAAAACCAAAAAATGAAATAACTATAAATAAAATTATTTTATTTCTCAATTGCTTATAACTCACAAATGTTGACTCAGATTAAAAACCTGAGACCCCCACTGAGCTCATGAAGGTATTATTTCCTTAGGAAGATCCTAACCTTGGACGGCGAGGGCCAACAGTGGAATTTAGTTTTTGGCCGTAAATAAAATAATTATGTAAAAATTATTTTATTATTAAATTATTTAATGACAAAATAGTAACTTGGACTTGAAATCAGAGAGTACCATTGACCTCGTGGGAGCATGTTCCCCTTAGGAAGATCCTAACATTGACTGACATGGGTCAAGGTTGACTGTTAATAGTTTTTTGAACATTTTTAAGGAACATTATATAAATGTGGGAGTGGTGATTTATATCTTTTGAATCGGTGCTCGGATTAAAAATATGATGGAACCATTGAATTCTCAGCGCCAGGATTCTCTTAAGGGAAGCTTAACTTTGTTTGGAAAAAGTCAAACGAAAAAGTTAATTTTTGGACTTTACAAAAAAATAATAAAACAACTAAAGGTTATTTTATTTTCTTTTTGCAACTGTTGAGCAATAGTGGTAGGACCATAGTGCAATGTCAAACCTTAATTAAGAGACTTTTAAATGTCTTGAACCTCTTGATTCTTTGATCTTGAAATAAAAACATTTGTGTGTTTAATTGACGCATTAATTATAGTTAATTAATGATCCATAATATTAAACACAATGAGGGAGATGCTTTTTCCTATTTAATCTAAGAATGGGTATGGGTTTTGGGAGAGCTATAAGAGGAGGCTCTGATGAAACGCCAATGACTTTTCTCTCCAATGAAGAATGGTGATCGAGCGACAATCATTGGAGGAATTGACGGGAAATGACGAATGCCAACGAAAACCTTCAGACACAGACCCTTATTCCTCATCTACAATACCTTCAAATGAATTCAAGGTAGGTTTATGTCTTGTTTTATTTTTAAGAGTTTTGTGTTTCATCTACTCCTGATGATGTAGAACCCCTTTCCTTGTTATAACTCTAACATGAAGGGTGAGAACCGAACTGAACATGGCCCAGACCCTTCGTTGACGTTGCTTGATTGTGTTCTTTGTGGGTGGTCAACCAATACAGTGGAAAGATGGAACTAGGGTCATGCAATGATAGTGATGTCCCAAAAGGTCCTCAAGCATAGTCGGAAAGAAAATCGGACCACCGAGGCTTCACTGGTGGCCCGTGGAAGCTCCGTCGGCGCGGCGGGGTCGTATAACGGAGGAGGCAGTGGTGCCTGAAGGTGCCGTAGCGGAAAGGGGCAGCCGACCGATGATGAAATCGCTGTCTGTGGCAGCTCACTATGGAGGAGGGCTGCGTCAGAGGGCGGACCCACCCCTGTGGGTTCACTGTTGACTGGTCCACGAGGACCGACCAACTGGAGTGGCACCAACTAGTACTCCTGCTTTGAATAACCTGAACGACTGAGTTGTTTGGAAGGGGAGCGGACCCCCATGCCAACTAGTCGGTTGGGCAGTTCCGCGGCTCAGCGGGCCAGACCGAATTGGACTAGACCTGGACCCATTTAGGCCTAGTTTCTCTTAAAGGGGAATATCTCCTAAACTGAACTTCTGTTTGAAGAACCATCTATGGAACTAGAACCTTTAGGATGAGGAGGTCCTTTTGAGATACTCCCCTTGAGTTTTGGAGAAAGTTGGAGTAAGGATGGGTTGGATCGGACTCGAATCCAACCGGGCCCCCAACACTAAAATGCCTATAACTTACAGACCGGGCGTCTGATTGACACGTTGTTTGTTGTGTTGGAACCCTTATGACATGGATGTTCTTCAGGTTACTTCTTTGTGGAGGTTGGGGTATGAAAAATGGATTGAGGAGCTAATCCTCCTGAAATCAAGAATGCTTAGTACATGAAACTAGTGGTTGGTTGTGACGTGATGAAGGAATAGTGATCGTTAGTGGGTCATCACTTAGCGATCCTCCGTGGGTTAGCACCTAGCGATCCTCCATGAGTCTGCACCTAACGATCCTCCATGGGTCAGTACCTAGCGATCCTCTGCGGGTCAAAACTCAGTGATCCTTCATGGGTCAGTGCATAGAGATCCTCTCTGGGTCAATGCTTAACGATCCTATGTGGGTGAGCACTCAGTGATGCTATGTAGGTCAGCGCCTATCAATCCTGTGTGGGTCAGCGCTCAGCGATCCGGTGTGGGTCAGTGCCTCGAGATCCTGTGTGGGTCAACATCTATAAATCCTATGTGGGTCAGAAATAGAGCCTCTCGACAGAATAATATGATCTATCTTATGTCTAATCATCTTTACTTTTGTACTTAGGTTATTCCTAGTTTGAGTTGAGTCTTTAGTTGTGATTTTTGATTGGTATCATGCTTTGTGGTTTTTCCTTTGTGGAATTTTGGGAGACCTTAGGGGGTATCAGGGTCCCTAATGGGTATTGTTATACTCACCCCTACATAGGATTTGGCCGCACCTTACTGTGCCTGGTGCAGACCACAGGCAGCTTTGACCGAGACTTGGGAGCCATAACTAAATGGTGTACGGAGGTGACCGATTGGCATGGAGAGTCGTAGAGACGAGCTATACCTACCCTTCAGGTAGGATTCTTGGTGAAGGATCTTAGAAGCTATTTTCCCTTTTTGTTGTACCTTCTTTCCGATTGGTCTTTTATAATGGCCCCTTTACTTTCAATACATACTTTTACACTTAGTGGTGGTTTTTAGTTGGGGTTCTGTCTTCCTTCTTCCCCTGTGTTTTACTTTTTCATAGTGTTCCATGTGTCTGTGTGTACATTTATTGAAGAAATACCTTCCCATTTTAGGGATATGCCTTTCCAGTGCTAGTCTCCAACCCCTGGCTTATGGAAGGCGGGTTTGGGGTAGTCACGACACGGGCCCCAGGGGACGGGTCATGAAAAAGTGGTATCAAAGGGCGGTCGGTTCTACTAGAAGAACTAAGATTTTATGTTTTCAAGGGGGAAATAGTATTAAGTGTCTTGAGTTTAGATTTCAGTCCAGGGAGTCCAGTGTTAGTGCATCGGTCAATGTATCCATACACCAGGACCCTAAATTTTGTTTTGTAACTCGGTACACAAAAACAATGATTGCATGTGTTTTTGAAATGTTTTTCTTTTGATATATTTTGAGTCAGCTCACCAGGTATATCTTATAGATCGTGGTTCATCTAGATTCTCTTTCAAGATTCCTCCAAGCAGACAGCCAGCTAGGATTCCAATGCATGACCATGAGGATGGTCCACATTGTTATTAGGTTTCAGTACAAGGACTATTGCCTGAGATGGTACCTTCGGGTAGTGTCCCAGTGATACCACTTCCCATTGGTCAACAGTTACTACCGGTTCTACCATTAGAGGAAACATATAGGCTTAGTGCCATACACGAGTTTCAATGACATATACCCATTAGGTTCCACAGTGAGCCCACCTCACAGGTGGATAAGGACTGGCTTGAGGTGGTGAATGAGTTTCCATCTTGCTAGGGCACCATTAGATTAGATGGTGGTCCTGGCAGTGAGCATTCTATGTGGCTCAGTAGGGTAATGACAGAGTTTAGATTACCCCTATCTTAGGATGAGGTGACTTTTTCTGTGGACAGAGCATGAGAACCTTCCTCAGAGAAGGGGGTATATTTCCTTGAAAAGCTAGGGGCTTGTGTTCCCAAGAGCTTCTACAGTTTTTATAGGACGACATGTCGTTAATTGAGTATTCGTTAAGGTATACCAACCATTATAGGTACTCGATGAATACAATATGACCAGTGCTTCATGGCTCGGACCTTCAAGTGAGACATGTTTTGGGACATCCAAGCCAGCACTATTTTGTTGTGCATTCCTACTTATGTTAGGGTGATAAAGAAAACCATTGTGGTTGAAAATTCTTTGGCTGAGTAGATGTATCTAGTTAATGTCAGCAGTGGGAAAGTAGGAAACCAACGTTAGTCTCAGAGACTTAGAAGTGTAAAATATTTCGGGAAGAGGAAGTGATAGGGACAAATGAATATGTAGGGCAACCGATGTGGAAGGGGATCTAGTAGAGAAGTAAAAGGTGGTGTACATTTCAACATGTTATAACCACCAACCCATTGTGGTCCCCACCAGGCTTTGGGAGACGGAGGATAGGGGAAGAGAGTAGTTGCATGCGGTAAAGGCATGTGACCCAAGGGCTCCATGAATGATTCAAGGTACGGTCTGTGCCGACTACTATCTACCGTAATTAATAGACATGGGTACTAATCATTCTTTCTTACAACAAATCATGTTCAATACCTAGAGTTTCCAGTTAAACCATTGACTTGAACCTTATGTCTGGAGATACATATGAGAGGAGACTAGATAATCAAACTTATGCAGACGATGTGATCTTTTTTTTGAGGAGAGATTTTTAGTTAAAACCTATTAATGGAAGCATCTAGGCCTTATGATGTTATTTTGGGTATGGACTGGTCATCCACAATTCATGCTCAGATTGAAAATTTTATGAAAAAGGTTGTGGTATATCTACAATGATGGAACGAGTTTTCCATTGGTCGAAAAAAAGGAAACCAAAGCATCACGGGATAAACTCATGCATAGGAGGGTGCATCCGATCACTCTTGAGTTAGCTAGCCTTACCCTCATGGAAGAAGGTGTTTTGAGTTTCAGTTCCCAATAGTAGTGGAAAATTTCAGGAAAAAACTTTCAAAAGATTTTTTCAAGATTACCTCCCTATAGGGAGAGGGACTTCTGCATTATCTTGTACCCAAGGATGACACCAATATCTAAAAATGCATATCATATGGCTCCCGTGGAGATCCGAGAGCTGAGAGTATAGTTGGGAGGACAATTTTCTGTCTAATCCAATCAAAGGAGTCTCAGAAATATCTTCTTAGAGAAGGACCTAAACCTGAGATAGCAAGGATGGCTATAGTTCCTCCAGGACTATGACTTTTGGATCGTCTACACTCCTGGGAAGGGAAATGTAGTAGTAGACGCACTCAGTATGAGGTCAGGTCAACACCCACTGAGTTAGGTGACTGAGAAATTAGCCTAGTTGTAGTTATCCTTCACGAATAGTGATGGGGAAGCTTACCTCTAGTATATGACAGTCACTCCCCCACTTCTTCAGAAATTCAGGGATGCACAACTTGGGGACGTTGACTGTGAGACCCGATGTGCTCAGATATCCTTAGGGATATCTCTTTAAAGATTTTATGAAGGTGGGGAGCATGTTATCCTCTTAAGAGGATACACCATGGTACTAGTTATGCTGCAAGAGGAGGTGTTGACGGAGTTCCACAAATCTTCTTTGACAGTACATCCTGGTGTGGCAGAGATGTACGAGGACATCTGGAATTAGTACCGATGGCTAGTGATAAAGAAAGCAGTGGCAGATTTCATTTCACAATGCCTCACTTGTTAGCAAGTGAATTCTAAGCACCAGGTTCCAGTAGGCTTGACTCAGCCACGTGAGGTGCTAGAATGGAAGTCCGATGACATCTCCATTGACTTCATGACAGGGATACCACGTATGTCTAGGGGCCCTGATTCCATCTGGGTGATCGTTGACCAACTCACCAAGTTATCCCACTTCTTACCCATCAGAGAGTAGGGATCAATAGAGGTATTGGGATACCTCTACGTACATGAGATAATATATATTCATGGGGTACTATCGACGATCGTCTCAAATCGTGACACTTGATTTACATCCCGGTTGTGGGAGGGATTATAGGAGGCCTTCAGGATTTAGATACACTTGACCACCACATTTTACCCTCAAATAGATGGTCAAATTGAGCGGGCCATACAGACGCTTGAGGACATGATTCGTTCTTGCGTCTTTGATTTTGGCCAAAGTTGGTAAGATCACTTTCCCTTGGTGGAGTTTTCATATAGAAATAACTATCACTCCACCATTGGCATGCCACCATTTGAGGCCTTGTATGGGCGACCATGCAGATCACCTCTCTGTTAGACAGACCCAAAGAAGTCATCACGTGTGGGTCCAGAGTTGGTATGGGCTACCACTGAGAAGGTGTTGATCATCTAGGAGTGGATTAAGACTGCACAAATCTAGAAGAAGTCTTATTTCAACAAGAGACTGAGGATCTTGGCGTTTGAGGATGGATACCATGTCTTCCTTTGGGTCTCACCCTAATGAGGATTTTAAAGATTTGGCCGGGGTGACAAGATATCTTTGAGGTTCATAGGAAATTTCTATATCCTCAGCAGAGTAGGCGAGGTGGCATACCATCTAGATCTTCCCCATAGATACACTGAGTGCATAATGTTTTCCATTTTTCACAGCTGAGGAGGTACGTGCATGATCCATCACACATTATTGACTGGGTTGAGATGTAAATTGATGATGGGGAAACGTTCGAAGAGTTCCCAATGGAGATAGAGGACTGATAGGAGTGGGTCCTTCATGGGTGGTCGATTCCTCTAGTGCGATTTTGGTGGCATCACGAGAACCTCTAGGAGATCATATAAGAGTGAGAGGCTCAGATATGTTCTTAGTACCCCCATTTGTTTCCCTAGATTTGTTATGGATTTTGGGGGAGTAAATCCCTAAGGTGGGGAGGATGTAAAGACCCATAATTTTTCATATTATTTTCTATAATTATATGATATTATTACAAGACTACAAAAATTGACAGCACATTACTTCGAGTCCCAGAGTGACCGGAATGATCCGTCAAAAAAATGTTAAGCATTAAATAACACGCATGAGAAGTTTTCCTAAAAAAATGGAATAACTATTAAATTGTTTCCTAGATCAGAAATATAATGGATTCATTGTGTTCATGATGGCAGGTTTACCCAAGTCGTGACTTAAGTTTATTTGGCATAGGCCTCCAGTGATAAAACCCAAAAGTGGCATAACCATAAATAAAATAATTAAATAAAATTATTTTATTTTTTAAATGCTTAAAACACATGAATGTTGACTCGTATTAAATATCTAAGACCACCACTGAGCTCTTGAGGGTATTATTTCCTTAAGAAGATCCTATCCTTGGCTGACATGATCCAACAACATAATTTATTTTTTGGCCGTAAATAAAATAATTGAGTAATAATTTTTTTATTATTAAATTCTTTAACTCCTAAATGGTAACTCGGATTAGAAATATGAGAATATCGTTGATCTTGTGAGGGAGTTTTCTCCTTAGTCAGAGCCTAAACTCAACTAGTTTGGGTTGAGGGTGACTGTTAATAAATTTTTTTGAACTTTTTTAAGGTACGTTCAGTAGATATGCGAGCTACGATTTCTATCTTTTAAACCGGTGCTATAAGGCCGCAGCCTTAAACCTTACTTAATATTGAATTAAATGAGTAATTCACATTGAGGATCTTTTCAGGTTTAGAGTTTTAGAGAATTAGGACATAACTATTACATCTCAAAAGATTACAAAGTAGTCGCTTCTACTAAATTTCCATAAAATAAAAACTCTTAATGAGAAACAAGTATAGTTCAATGTTGTAGGTAGCATGACTTTCCCTTGATCCCATCCTTGACCCTACTCCACGCTAAGTCCTGTGAAAAACATTTCAAAAACTTGGGATGAGCATAAGAAGCTCAGTAAGGGATATAAAAATATGGAAAGGAAACATGGGTATATATATACATAAGGATGAGATCATACTTTACCCATAAAACATAAGCACTTTAACATACCTCATCAAATCATGAATAAATCATAGAAATCACAAGACATAAAGGTAACTTGAGGCATTCATAACATTCTTACGTAGGGAGTAACCCTCTTGGTTACGTTTGTAATACCCATCACAGTATATTCCCTAAATCTCTTCGGAGAAACCTTAACGTTTCACTCCTTCGCATTACCCAATGCATTGGAGAGCTATATCGGGCTCACCCGCCCTTAGTTTATCACGTAACCACCCGTTTTCATAACAATGCCTAAAAACCATAACATAAATGTATCACATAAACATTCATAAAGGAAACATAACATTTCCACATTTCAATCACAATATAACATTTTAGTCTATTGAAATAATGAATCCATTCAAAAAGTAACCATTTCCAAAACCCTTTAAAACATTTAATAAAGAGATTTTTGAATCAAAGTGTCCCATACCACCTTGAGGCTTAAAATTTTAAAGCATTAATATCCATATAAATAAATCATTAAAACCATTTTGAAAACATGGATATTAATAAGAACAAATAATTAAAACATTTAATACGATATTTTGGTTAAAGGGGTTTTACCAAAGTTAGAGACACTTGAATACAATAATTGAGGAATAACATTTAGTCAGAACTTTATAATATCATGAGAATAAATGGATTCATGATATAATACTCCAAAGGACAGTATATACACCATATAAGAGTGAATTGGTGCATAAAAACAATAAACCCTCAATAGAAATGTCAAATGTGATGAAATCCCTTATAAAGAAGGTATCCTTAAATTAAGGACAAATCAATCTAAAAAATATGTGTGAAAAATATAAATACACCCAATATAAGTGGATATTAAGTGTAAAACAATAAAAGTTCATTCACACATATTCAATGGATGACATATTCAATGACTACATGTTGAACCCAAAGAAATCGAAATTGGGTTAAAAAGTTCCCTTGACAGCCTAACGACATCACATCAAAATGAGTTGATGAGAGATAAAAAGTGTATCTCATCACTTGGACATAAAATTTACATCAATAAGGATATATGGGAACATATCTCAACATAACAATATGTAAATTAAAATACCCAACAAAAGAAGTCTTTTAAAAAGAGGAGGGTGAAAGGTTCCCTTACCGACTTGGGTATCTTTCAAAACATACACCCCATGAAAGAAGGACAATAGATCATTGATGTAAATACTCATAAACGAAAGTATATTACACAAAGTGTAGAATAATGGGAAGTACATACACCACTCAATGGAATTTGTGGAAAATGTAGCATAAATCTCACAGTAATAAATGTGAGATGAAAAATCCCTTACGAAAACTCGGCAGCCTAACAACGCCACATAAAACTTCCGAATATGGATTGATGAGATCAAATAGGGTATCTCATCACATTACAATAAAATGTAAAACAAGATGAATATAAATGAACATCCCCCAACATTATAAAGAGGAGCTTAAAAGAAGTGACATAAAGGAGAGTACTTAAAAAGAATGAGAGAGGTTAGATCTCTTATGAAAGTTCGGCAGCCTAACGGCGCCACTCAAAACTTCCAAAATGGATTGATGAGAGAGAATAGGGTCTCTTATCACATGAACATAAAAATTATAGTATGTTTAATATAAAAGATCATACCAATAACAAGAAAGATGAGCTTTAAAAGGAATGACATAAAAGTGTGTACTTAAAAAGAAAGAGAGGAGTAGGATCCCTTACCTCGGGTCCGACTTGACTCGATCGTTCTTTAACGTCCTGAATAATAAACTGGAGTTAATTTCTATTTGCTTAAGAACCTTTTTCAAGTTCATTATTCCTTTTATATCACTTATTTCCATGTTATAAACATTATGTAATCATTTAAGTTAATAATGTTTGTTTTGTCGATATTTGGTTCTTAAGTCGAAAGTGGACTTCTTACAATTACATGTTGTTCGTGTGGTCAAAGGTTATTTATATCCAGAATGACATTAATGATTTGGATATCATATATATTATATATATCCAGAATATACATGTATTTATAATATTACATAATCATTTAGAGGTAAGAAATGAAATGCACCGTTCATGGAGACGGTAAGCCGTACGTACGCATGAACGCTACTTTCATTTCTTTGTCATATTAATAGAATTAAAACTAAATGAGAGGTATGTATATTTTAATTCCAGAATTATACTATTCATTAAGATATATCATTCATTATATATATCCATTATATACATGTACTTTTAATAGTACATTACATTTGGGGATAAGAAATGAAATGCACCGTTCATGGAGACGGTAAGCCGTACGTACGCATGAACGCTACTTTCATTTCTATCTCATACTTTAATTGAAAGAAATAATAATGATATATAGTTATATAATAATTACAGTATAACATCATATATAATAACATTAAATCCATCCTTTATACGTCCCACGTATGGCATTAACGAATCACATCACTTTGAGGGGGCGGTAGTCCACACTTCCTAAAATGAAGATATCGCGTATACCCATAATGGAAGCCATAAAGGTAAGACAGAAATGAAAAATACAGAAGCATAAGTAAAACATAAACATATTATATATCATATATAAAAATAGTGACATCATAATGGCCACCTTTGAAGTTGTTAAATGAGTATTGAACAATCATCGTTTCGGGAGGCAGAATTTTTCCATCCACGGAAACCATATGTTCTTTAACCATTTGATGTAGTTGTGTGAGAGTGTAGCTCGAATAAATCTTATAACAACATCCTAGTATATTGATTATTCTGGTGTTGTTACAAAAGAAGTAAATAAAAATAGTTTAGGGGGTTGGAGAAGCAAAATAAAACAAAAGAACATGAGAGAATGAATTACCTTTAAAAGTGTAACTCCTTTTGATTTGAGCCTAAAGGCTTCCTTTGAAAAGATTATGCCCAAAGGGAATCCTCTAGGATGAGGAGAGGGATGTGGAGAGAGTAAATGGGCAGGGGTTGGCCGAGCCAAAGGCTTGAGGAGTGTGTGAAATGAGGTAGAGGTGGGGGCCCTTTTATAAGAGGAGAGGAGGGGCACTTTTGGAAAGTAAGAAATATTACTTTATTTGAAAATGTTTTTCGGTTTTAAAAGGTCCCACATTGATATAATTAGTGGATAAGGTGATAAGGGTTCTAAATACACCCATCCAATAAGTTTTGGACATGTTTAGTTCATATATTTTACATTATCTTTCCATTTTATTTAAATCGTCAAATAATGATGTCATCGCTGCATCATTATTATGTCATAAATAATTTAATTTATTTAATGTCTAAAAATTATAAAAAAAACTATGATGTAGGAAATCTTTTTATCTTTCCAATTAATATTTATAATAAAAAAGATGACTTTTATAACCCAACTTAAAAATTGTTTTAGTAAAACATATCATGTTTGTGTCATTTTTACTTTTACATTAAATAAAAAGTTATTTATGTCATTTCCCAACCAAAGTGGATCCATGGGGTCCCCAAGTTGACCCATGGATTGTCTTGGTCGGACATTACACATCCAATGAGGTTAGGACTTGTTTCATGTTCATTTCATATTATTAAAATATTATTTTTACCTTAAACTACACTAATTACCTCTAATCGCGATTAAAAACTTAATAAGTTACTATTCACCAAAAAATTATTTTTATCACATTGAACCACATTTTACTTCTTAATGACAACCATGTATGTCGGATTTTTGAAATTCAAAACACAAAGATGGAAAAATTTCATTTAAACGGAAAAATCAGTTTTTATAAGTACCACTTAGTGTTTTCACTATTCATCAAAAATTGAAGTTTTTCAGAAAAATCCCAAAAATTCACCATAAGCTATATTTGATATTCCGAATTCAAAAATGAAGTCTATTTTACAAAATTCAAAACATATAAGTAAGATTAATTAATTTAATAATTAATTCTCGCTGTCAGAGCAAATAGCGTGTTTTTATGAAACAATAAGTATCAAAAGATTGACACTGGTTTAAGTCTGATTTCAAAGTGAAATTAATTCCAACGACCACTATTGGATTTAATGGTAAAAATATATTCTAATTTCACTTTAAAACCAATTCAAAAGATAATCTAATCATATAAATAAATTAGATTAAAAAGAGGTTTTGAATTAAAATACAACATTTTACACTATTCATTAAAAAATGAACTTTATCGGAAAAATACCAAAAAATTACACAAAGTAAAATTTGGTGTCCCGATTATAAAGAAGAGTTTTATTTGGTCCAAAAGAATGTATAAGAGTGATCAAAACTATTTTTAATGACAGTTCTCCATCAAAAGGTGATAAGTGAACCTTTAGTGAAAATTAGGGTATAAAAGCCTAAAATTGAATTCTTTCTGTATTTTATGCCTTTATCTTTTATTGGATAAATGTAAAAACATTTAGAAACATATATAATCAAATTTTAGTTATTTATATCCATTCCCGCCAATACAACGACTACATGTTAACTACCATTTAAAATAATATTATTTTATTATTAGAGTGCAACGTAAGATTCCCAAGAAACTCGTTGTTGCGTGTTGGGTACGCCATCGAGCATAGCAAAACTTTAAAGTAATATTAATACTTTATTCACAAATATGGATAAATATGAAAATGTCATATTCTTTATTTACCTGGGATGTTACATCCTTCCCCCCTTTTGGGAATTGCGTCCTCGCAATTTTTTTAAAATTGATCTTGTAAACATCCTTGGAAGTCCCACATCGGAACAAGTGTCGGTAAAACAAACACTTTAAAATAAAGAAAGATAAGTACAGAGGTCACCCGAGTTAACCCATACTAGGACTCCATGTAGGAAAACATGGACATGGAGGAGAAAACATAGGGTCATGTTCTGATGGAGAGTGATAGAAAACATGTTTAGGAGAAAGTTAACAATAAGAAAATCACAAACTTGTGATGGGTTAAACGGTGTTGAGTTCCCCAGTAGGAAAAGATAATAGACAAAATTTTTGTTTTAAGTTACTTTTTATTGAGGAATTTATTCATAAGGAAACATAATCACTTATCATGTTGACTTTCAACTTTTACTAGATTCCTTAATCAAACTCATATTTTTTTTCCAAAAGTCGAGTATTTAGGGAGACTTGTTCGCATTAAGAGTACTATAATCAACTTCTAGAGAATCACCTAACCCAAAAAAAAAACTACATACTTCCCATGTATTTAGACTTTAACCAAAACCAAAACCAAAAAGATTAGTACAAGATCAGATAACCCAGAAAAGGATAACCCATTAGAAAGAAAATCTATTCTTAATCTCCAAAATTTGTCCAACAAAACCCAAAGTTCAATGAGGACCATTAGATAAAAAATTTGTCCATAAAATTCTTCAAAGTAAAACAATCTAAGATTGAAACCCAAATATTTGAAGGATTTAGTCACATAGTCTTCCAAGTTAAATCGTAACATTTATCTCCAAACAACATCAGTTGCTCCTAAAGTCTCGTATTGAAAAGTAATTAACCTAATCACATATCCTCCATGATAGGTTAATTATTTTCATAAATAACCCAAAATCAACTTACTCTTAATTCATAAAATCATATAACCAAAAAGAATAAGTCAAACTAAGTAGGGACTTCACGTAGTCCAGTGGTAGGCGATAAATACCAGTCGCACTTTGGTTGTGGGTTCGATTCCCGCAGCTTTGTCCGACGCGACGGGTTGTCACACGGTCTGCGTGTTGTCCTTTTTCCAAAACTATATAATTCTTAAAACATTCCCCAAAATGAGATAAAATCTTAAAAAATAATCATAACATATTTTAACCTCAAGTTTATCTCAATCCTTTCATTTTCCATCATATCATAGAGTAACCCATAATTACCTAAAAAGTAAGGATCATATAAACCCTAATGGTTACCTTTTTAATTATTACCTGAACTTCCACATCGATTGGTCATCTCGTAAATGATGTATTATAGAACATACCAAGGTTCAAGTGGTTGATCATGACTCCTTGATATTTGGTTTAGAACAACCACGAGTTTCCTCATTGAATCCTCTATTTTATCTAGTATCTTAATCAGAGAACCACCACAATTTCCTTCAAACCTGTTGTCTCTTTGGTGCCTGCTAGATCCATCCATTCACTAAAAATAGAAATGTCAGTGTGAGTATATCAACAAAACCATCATGTACTAATGAGGAAGGTAAACACTAAGATACACTTACTCATTCACTTTATCTTACACTAGGACTCTTTCTGAAATCCTAACCATTATGGTAATGTCACTTATGCTTAAAGAATACCCTAACCTCTAAAGTTATCTAAACTGACCTCTGATACCAACTATAAGGCCCCAGCCTTAAACCTTACTTAATATTGAATTAAATGAGTAATTCACATTGGGGATCTTTTCAGGTTTAGAGTTATAGAGAATTAGGACATAACTATTACATCTCAAAAGATTACAAAGTAGTCGCTTCTACTAAATTTCCATAAAATAAAAACTCTTAATGAGAAACATGTATAGTTCCATGTTTTAGGTAGCATGACTTTCCCTTGATCCCATCCTTGACCCTACTCCACGCTAAGTCCTGTGAAAAACATTTCAAAAACTTGGGATGAGCATAAGAAGCTCAGTAAGGGATATAAAAATATGGAAAGGAAACATGGGTATATATATACATAAGGATGAGATCATACTTTACCCATAAAACATAAGCACTTTAACATACCTCATCAAATCATGAATAAATCATAGAAATCACAAGACATAAAGGTAACTTGAGGCATTCATAACATTCTTACGTAGGGAGTAACCCTCTTGGTTACGTTTGGAATACCCATCACAGTATATTCCCTAAATCTCTTCGGAGAAACCTTAATGTTTCACTCCTTCGCGTTACCCAATGCATTGGAGAGCTATATCGGGCTCACCCGCCCTTAGTTTATCACGTAACCACCCGTTTTCATAACAATGCCCAAGAACCATAACATAAATGTATCACATAAAACATGCATAAAGGAAACATAACATTTCCACATTTCAATCACAATATAACATTTTATTATATTGAAATAATGAATCCATTAAAAAAGAAACCATTTCCAAAACCCTTTAAAACATTTAATAAAGATATTTTTGAATCAAAGTGTCCCATACCACCTTGAAGCTTAAAATTTTAAACCATTAATAACCATATAAATAAATCCTTAAAACCATTTTGAAAACATGGATATTAATAAGAACAAATAATTAAAACATTTAATACGATATTTTGGTTAAAGGGGTTTTACCAAAGTTAGAGACACATGAATACAATAATTGAGGAATAACATTTAGTCAGAACTTTATAATATCATGAGAATAAATGGATTCATGATATAATACTCCAAAGGACAGTATATACACCATATAAGAGTGAATTGGTGCATAACAACAATAAACCCTCAATAGAAATGTCAAATGTGATGAAATCCCTTATAAAGAAGGTATCCTTAAATTAAGGACAAATCAATCTCAAAAATATGTGTGACAAATATAAATACACCCAATATAAGTGGATATTAAGTTTAAAACAATAAAAGGTCATTCACACATATTCAATGGATGACATATTCAATGACTACATGTTGAACCCAAAGAAATCGAAATTGGGTTAAAAAGTTCCCTTGACAGCCTAACGGCATCACATCAAAATGAGTTGATGAGAGATAAAAAGTGTATCTCATCACTTGGACATAAAATTTACATCAATAAGGATATATGAGAACATATCCCAACATAACAGTATGTAAACAAAAAGACCCAACAAAATAAGTCTTTTAAAAAGAGGAGGGTGAAAGGTTCCCTTACCGACTTGGGTATCTTTCAAAACATACACCCCATGAAAGAAGGACAATAGATCATTGATGTAAATACTCATAAACAAAATTATATTACACAAAGAGTAGAATAATGGGAAGTACATACACCACTCAATGGAATTTGTGGCAAATGTAGCATAAATCTCACGGGAATAAAAGTGAGATGAAAAATCCCTTACAAAAACTCGGCAGCCTAACGACGCCACATAAAACTTCCGAATATGGATTGATGAGATCAAATAGGGTATATCATCACATTAAAATAAAATTTATAGCAAGAGGAATATAAAATAACATCCCCCAACATTACAAAGAGGAGATTAAAAGAAGTGACATAAAGGAGAGTACTTAAAAAGAAAGAGAGAGGTTAGATCTCTTACGAAAGTTCGGCAGCCTAACGGTGCCACTCAAAACATCCAAAATGGATTGATGAGAGAGAATAGGGTATCTCAACACATGAACATAAAAATTAAAGTATGTGTAATATAAAATATCATCCCAATAACAAGAAAGATGAGCTTTATAAGGAATGACATAAAAGTGTGTACTTAAAAATAAAGAGAGGAGTAGGATCCCTTACCTCGAGTCCGACTTGACTTGATCGTTCTTTAACGTCCTGAATAATAAACTGGAGTTAATTTCTATTTGCTTAAGAACCTTTTTCAAGTTCATTATTCCTTTTATATCACTTATTTCCATGTTATAAACATTATGTAATCATTTAAGTTAATAATGTTTGTTTTGTCGATATTTGGTTCTTAAGTCGAAAGTGGACTTCTTACAATTTCATGTTGTTCGTGTGGTCAAAGGTTCTTTATATCCAGAATTACATTCCTGATTTGGATATCATATATATTATATATATCCAGAATATACATGTATTTATAATATTACAAAATCATTTAGAGGTATGAAATGAAATGCACCGTTCATGGAGACGGTAAGTCGTACGTACGCATGAACGCTACTTTCATTTCTTTGTCATATTAATTGAATTAAAACTAAATGAGAGGTATGTATATTTTAATTACAGAATTATATTCATCATTTAGATATATCATTCATTATATATATCCATTATATACATGTACTTTTAATAGTACATTACATTTGGGGATAAGAAATGAAATGCACCGTTCATGGAGACGGTAAGCCGTACGTACGCATGAACGCTACTTTCATTTCTATCTCATACTTTAATTGAAAGAAATAATAATGATATATAGGTATATAATAATTCCAGTATAAAATCATATATAATAACATTAAATCCATCCTTTATACGTCCCACGTATGGCATTAACGAATCACATCACTTTGAGGGGGCGGTAGTCCGCACTTCCTAAAATGAAGATATTGCGTATACCCATAATGGAAGCCATAAAGGTAAGACAAAAATGAAAAATACAGAAGCATAAGTAAAACATAAACATATTATATATCATATATAAAAATAGTGACATCATAATTTCCACCTTTGAAGGTGTTAAATGAGTATTGAACAATCATCGTTTCGGGAGGCAGAATTTCTCCATCCACGGAAACCATATGTTATTTAACCATTTTATGTAGTTGTGTGAGAGTGTAGCTCAAATAAATCTTATAAAAACATCCTAGTATATTTATTATACTGGGTTTGTTTCAAAAGAAGTAAATAAAAAGAGTTTAGGGGGTTGGAGAAGCAAAATAAAACAAATGAACATGAGAGAATGAATTACCTTTAAAAGTCTAACTCCTTTTGATTTGAGCCTAAAGGCTTCCTTTGAAAGGATTATGCCCAAAGGGAATCCTCTAGGATGAGGATAGGGATGTGGAGAGAGTAAATGGGCAGGGGTTGGCCGAGCCAAAGGCTTGAGGAGTGTGTGAAATGAGGTAGAGGTGGGGGCCCTTTTATAAGAGGAGAGGAGGGGCACTTTTGGAAAGTAAGAAATATTACTTTATTTGAAAATGTGTTTCAGTTTTAAAAGGTCCCACATTGATATAATTCGTGGATAAGGTGATAAGGGTTCGAAATACACCCATACAATAAGTTTTGTACATGTGTAGTTCATATATTTTACATTATCTTTCCATTTTATTTAAATCGTCAAATAATGATTTCATCGCTGCATCATTATTATGTCATAAATAATTTAATTTATTTAATGTCTAAAAATTATAAAAAAATACTATGATGTAGGAAATCTTTTTAGATTTCCAATTAATATTTATAATAAAAAATATGACTTGTATAACCCCACTTAAAAATTGTTTTAGTAAAACATATCATGTTTGTGTCATTTTAACTTTTACATTAAATAAAAAGTTATTTATGTCACTTCCCAACCAAAGTGGATCCATGGGGTCCCCAAGTTGACCCATGGATTGTCTTGGTCGGCCATTACACATCCAATGAGGTTAGGACATGTGTCATGTTCATTTCATATTATTAAAACATTATTTTTACCTTAAACTACACTAATTACCTCTAATCGCGATTAAAAACTTAATAAGTTACTATTCACAAAAAAATTATTTTTATCCCATTGAACCACATTTTACATCTTAATGACAACCATGTATGTCGGATTTTTGAAATTCAAAACACAAAGATGGAAAAATTTCATTTAAACGGAAAAATCAGTTTTTATAAGTACCACTTAGTGGTTTCACTATTCATCAAAAATTGAAGTTTTTCAGAAAAATCCCAAAAATTCACCATAAGCTATATTTGATATTCCTAATTCAAAAATGAAGTCTATTTTAAAAAATTCAAAACATATAAGTAAGATTAATTAATTTAATAATTAATTCCCGCTGTCAGAGCAAATAGCGTGTTTTTATGAAACAATAAGTATCAAAAGATTGACACTGGTTTAAGTCTGATTTCAAAGGGAAATTAATTCCAACGACCACTATTGGATTTAATGGTAAAAATATATTCTAATTTCACTTTAAAACCAATTCAAAATATAATCTAATCATATAAATAAATTAGATTAAAAAGAGGTTTTGAATTAAAATACAACATTGTACACTATTCATTAAAAAATGAACTTTATCGAAAAAATACCAAAAATTTACACAAAGTAAAATCTGATGTCCCGATTATAAATTTGAGTTTTATTTGGTCCAAAAGAATGTATAATAGTGATCAAAACTATTTTTAATGACAGTTCGCCATCAAAAGGTGATAAGTGAACCTTTAGTGAAAATTAGGGTATAAAAGCCTAAAATTGAATTCTTTCCGTATTTTATGCCTTTATCTTTTATTGGATAAATGTAAAAACATTTAAAAACATATATATTCATATTTTAGTTATTTATATCCATTCCCTCCAACATAACGGCTACATGTTAACTACCATTTAAAATAATATTATTTTATTATTAGAGTGCAATGTAAGATTCCCAAGAAACTCGTTGTTGCGTGTTGGGTACGCCATCGAGCATAGCAACCATTTAAAGTAATATTAATACTTTATTCACAAATATGGATAAATATGAAAATTTGATATTCTTTATTTACCTGGGATGTTACAGGTGCTCAGTTTAAAAATTCAAGGGTATTGTTGAATTTGAAACACCGGGATTTTCTTAAGGAAAGCTTAATTTTTTTTTGGAAAAAGTCAGAAAAAAAAGATAATTTTTGGACTTTACAAAAAAATAATAAAATTACTAATGGTTATTTTTTTCCCTTTTCCAACTGTTGAGAAATGATGGTGGGACTGCAGTGCAATGTCAAACATTAATTAGGAGACTTTTAAATGTATTGAACCTGTCTTTTCTTTGATATTGTAATGACAATATTTGTGTGTTTAATTAACTCATTAATAATGGTTAATTAATGATCCATAATATTATACACAACATGGGATATTTTTCTCTTATTTAATCAAAAGATTGGGCATGGGTTTTGGGAGAGATACGAGAGGAGGATCTAACAAAACACCGATGACTTTCCACTCCAACAAAGAATGGTGATCGAGCGACAGTCATTGGAGGAATCAATGGGCGATGGAGAACGTCGACGAACACCTTTGGATGCAGAACCTTCTTCCTCATCTACAACGCCTTCCAACGAATTCAAGGTAGGGGTTTGTCTTATTTTATTTTTAGGAATTTCATGTTTCATCTACTCTTGATAATGTCAATCCCCTTTCCCTATTATAACGATAATGCGGAGGCATTGAGCCAAATTGACCAAGGCCCAGACCCACTGCTAATGTTTCTTGATTGAATTCTTTATGGGAGACTGAAAAATACAGTAACAAGATGGAACTGGGGGCCACACAATGAAGGTGACGTCTTGGAAGTCCTATAGGTACAGTCGAGAAGAAAATAAGACCATCGAGGCTTCACTGGTGGCCCACAGAAGCTATACCGGCATGGCAGCGCTGGTGACGGGAGGAGGCGGCGGCGCCCGAAGGCGCCGAATCAGACATGGGCAGTCAGCCGATGCTGTCTACATTGACGGCGGTGTCATGCCGTGACATCACGTCGTGGAAGAGGGCCACGGCTTCGAGCCGCAGCGGAGGGCGGATCCGCAACCGCGGGTCCACTGTTGATCGGTCCACACATACCGACAAGTTGGAGTGGAACCAACTGGAACCACTGCTTTGAAGGACCCGAATGGCTAAGCTGTTCGGAAGGGGAGTGAACCCCCATGCCAGCCAGTGGACCAAGCAGTTCCATGTCCTGATGGGCCGTGCCCAACCAGGTGGGCCAGGCCAAACCAGCGGCCCAACAGGCCCAGGACATGGCCAGCGGGCTGAGTCCACAACCCAGCAGGCCGAGCCCAGCTGAACCAGGCCATGACTAGCCCCTTTGGGCTAGGCCCAGTGGGCCGGGTCGGGTCTATTCGACTGGGTTGGACTAGACCCGGACCCATTTAGGCCGAGTTTCACTTAAAGGAGCATATCTCCTAAAACAATCGTTCGTTTGATGAACAGTCTACACCGCTGAAACCCTTAGGATGAGGCGGTCCTTTTTAAATACTCCACTTGGGTTTTGGAGAATGTTGAAGTATGGCTGTGTTGGATCGGACTTGAATCTAACCGGGCCACAGGCACTAAAATTCCTATAACTTACAGACCATGAGGTCTGATTGATGCGTTGTCTGTTGCATTGGAACCCTTATGACATGGCGGTTATTTGGGATACTTCTTTTTGGTGGTTAAGGAATTAAAAATGGCTTGAGGAGAGGATCCTACACGAATTAAGCATGCTTAGTGTAGGAATCCAATGGTTGGATATGACGTGATGAAGGAATAGAGATCCTCAGTGGGTCAGCAAGAGGTGATCCTCCATGGGTATGCACCTAGCAATCCTCTGTGGGTCAGCACTGAGCGATCCTATGTGGGTCAACACTCAGTGATCCTATGTGCGTCAGCACTAAGAAATCCTCCGTGGGTCAATGCTCAGCAATCCTATGTGGGTTATTGGTCAACAAACCTATGTGGGTCAGTGCCTATCGATCATGTGTGGGTCAACACTCAGCGATCCAGTGTGGGTTAAAGCCTAGCAATCCTTTGTGGGTCAGCATCTATTGATCCTGTGTGGGTCAGTAGTAGAGCCTCTCGACATAATAATATGATCTAGATTATGTCTAATTATCTTTACTTATGTACTTAAGTTATACCCAGTTTGAGATGAGTATTTAGTTGTGCTTTGTGATTGGGATCATGCTTTTTGGTTTTCCCTTTGTGGAATTCTAGGAGACCTTCGGGGGTCTCGGGGTCCCTACTAAGTATTTTTATACTCACCCCTGCATAGACTTCACCCACACCTTGTTGTGTCTGGTGTAGATGATGGGAATCCTTGACCGAGACTTGGGAGCTAGGACTAGACGGTGTACAGAGGTGACCAGTTGGCGTGGAGAGCGACAAAGATGAGTTGTACCGACCCTTCAGGTTCGATCCTTGACAGACGATCTCAGGAGTTATTTTTCCCATTTTTCTGTACCTTATTTCTGGTTGGGCTTGTATACTGGCCCCATTACTTCCAGTACTTACTTTTACACTCAGTGGTGGTTTTTAGTTGTGGTTTTATCTGGTTCTTCCATTGTGTTTTACCTTTAATGCATTGTTCCCTGTCTCTGTGTGTACAGGTTTTGAGGAAATGCCTTCCTATTTTAGGGATATGCCTTTCCAGTGCTAGTCTCCAACCCCAGGACTATGGAAGGTGGGCTTGGGGCAGTCACAACATGGGCCCCGGGGGACGATTCACGATAGACTCTCCTTAATTTCTATATCATTTATTTGTATGTTACAATATATGAAAAAATACTATTAATTAATCATATGAATGCGTTACCTCATTTACATTTCAACTTATGAAAAGATTTATGAATAAATTCAAAGTATTAAATGGAAATAGTTTATGGGGGTAAGAAATAAATAATATATATATATAATATTCTTGTATTTCATGTATAGAAAATACACACATGATATTCATATGCTAAATTCACACAATATTATATATATATATATATATCATGAATCATATGCATGTGTGCATGCATATCATGCCTGTAATTTTTAGTGCACATCCAACACATACTGTACATGAAATATACCATGATTCACTTTTAGGTGGTAACTTTTACAGGGGATCTAGTTGCTGTACTTGGATGGTTTTTCAGATAATGTTTCAATTGGGCCCCTATATTTTTTTGTTCCACCCCTATATTTTAGTTTCCAGATATTTTTTACTTAATCGGAATAGTGTGTGATCCTTCTAATGTGGTTATATTTCTTACATGCATTAAATTTTAATATATTTTTATATATAGTAGATTATTGATAGTTCTCTATTCTCTATTCACTATAAACCATTTCTCTTACTGTAATGTTTTATATTGATTCAGTTATTTATAAAATATTTTATGTGTTGATACCGAAAGTATAGTATACCCATGGTGGTTATAGACATTAACCACTATTTAATAACCTTTTGTGTATGGGGATTCTCACTTAAGGTCATGTGGCACTCCAACATGTGTTGAAGGTTGGATTCCTAGGATATAGTGTTACACATTGATCACAAGAGAGTTTTATATAAGAAATATATCATGTATAGTGAAGTGTCTACCGATAAATCATGATTGGTGGGAAAAAAGATTAAAAAATTCATTATATTGACTATGAAGAGTATTTGTTTTACAAATTATGATGATAAATTACATTAAGATATTACTTGTGTAATTCACCATCTATATTTAACCCATTTTGTTAGCTGAGTGAGCTCACTACAAGCTGCAAAGTGATATCTGATCACCATGGGTTGGTGAAAAGTGATGAGGGTTTCAAACATAAATTTAATAATTATTTCACCATCTATTAATTAAAATATAAATATCAGATCCATACCAATAATTTGGCATATATTATCCATATATAGGACATTAATGCTAAGAAAATAAATAGTTTCTAGAAAATAAAACAGACTGAATAGGGAACAACACTATTACAAAGAAAAAACGATCTCACTAAAATCGTAACCAACATATTGAAATAAAATGGTATAAAATATTACATAATAAAAATATTAAAACAATGAAAAGTAATATTAATAAGGTCAATACAAGGTACAATTAAAAGATCCAAAATTCAAAATAGTCCAATCAAACCATCTTTATATGACCTAAGGTCATCCTTATGTCCTAGTGTACACAAAGATACATGAATAAAGAAAGCATAAAAACTACATGAGGAATCCATAACCTTTATTACTGTATGTAGATATACATACTATATAGAAATCATGTTGAATTTGCGGGGTTTAAGCTAAATATCAGTTGGTTACCACTAAGAATACATATCACTCCCTTTATAAGGTACAACCAAAATGAAAATTTGTAAGAAATGAATAGAAAATATTTTATTTTCATAAAATTTATGAAAAAATGTAACAATATTTTGAAGAAATAAATTCTTTCATAACCACCATTCTTTGATAAAAAACAAGAAACAAAATTATTTTTTCCTCTTTTTTAATTTATAAAACAAAGCATTGAGAATAAGGAGAACTTAAAATGGGAAGTAAAATACTATGAGTGTTTAATAAAAAAAATAACCTTGATTTCATAGAAGAATTATTAAAAAGAACTATTCTCTCTCATCTTAGTTCTTGACAATATTTACATCATTTACAAGTAAATTAAACCAAATGGAAAACATCATAACCCAACCATAACATCAATTACATAATAAAAATAAAATTACCAAAGGAATATATAACTAATATATCAAGAGTATCATGATATAAAAAATTTCACATAATATATATTATGGGAGAAACCTTAGGATCTAATGAGAAAATACTTCATGTGTTCTGGTGGAACCAACTGCCAGCCTATGTTGAATTCCAAGTAAGATTACCTCTCAAATTACTCTCCACTAACTTTTTCAAGTGGAACACCTTTATAAAGAGTGAAATATTAACTAGAGGACACTAGTTAGTGTGATTTGATAACTAGCATAGAAACCTTTTTTTATTTCCCACACACTTTACCAAGGTTTCTCATAAAGTTTATCTAACGAACCAAAGTATAATCAATGGAAAATACCTTCTTATAATGATGTCATATAATCAGATGAAATCACAACACAACAACCTACAAAGTACTATGTGACCTTTAAATATAATTTTTCCACTTTTATGTTTTGAATTTCGAAAATATGACATACACAGTTGCGTTCAAGGTGATTTTTGGGGTCTCACGGAACAAACTTAATTTTTGATGAATAGTAACCTACCCATATGAATAGTAACCTACCCTTATGAATAGTAATATGACCCTTATGAATAGTAAATATTCCAAAATAATATTTACCTCACCCATGAATGTATAGATAAAATTTAGGCATCTTATAAGTGATAATATGGCCATAGTAAAAATATTGGTATTTTTGTAAGTAATAAACAATTAATTATAATTAATTATTTAATTAATTTTCCTAAAAGGTGTTAATAAATTAGTAATTTTATTTCTTCTAGTTTTAAGATAATTTTATAAGACCTTATTCCATTTTTTAAGCATTATAAAATCAGTTATAGTTTTAAAATCTATATTTTTCAAGTAAATTATGATTTTAATAAGAAATTAAATTAATCATATTTATAAAATTATTTTTGAAAAATGGATTTCATTTTTTGATTCTAGACGTTAAAAATTGTTAGGGTGAATTTTTGGAATTTTTCTGAAATACTTGAATTTTTTATGAATAGTGAAAAACGATAATTTACAAAATAAGTTAATACATTTATTATTGAGTCATGGGTGATATTTTTATGATGTAAACACCATTATTTATAACTCACATGAACATATTACAATTTTTTGTCATGGAATTATCACTATTTGTTGTCTAATGAATAAATAATAAACTAATTATTAAAATATTAAGAAAACCCTCCACCCCTCCACTATAAAAACCACCAACACTCCTTTCTTCTTTTCATTCCTCTGAAGCGTTGTTATTGGCCTACATTCTTCTAAAATATCTCCCCAAGAACTTCCCCCACTTCCATAATCCCTTGGTCTCTTCAAAAGTCAAAATACTCTCCCCTTAAGAGGCTCTCAAGGAAGGTTAATTTAAGAGGTGAATTCCTCTTTTCAATTCTTTTACTTTCATTTCAAGTTCCTTTGTTTTCTTTTATATCCTTACCTATACTCATCCAAATGTTATTAAAACTCCAGTACCTTATATGTACTATAATGTTTTAATGATAATGGAATAAGTTACAATCCTATCTCCTATACCCTTCTTTTATACTAGTAGTAAAAACACCATCCAAGATGTATTAATTTACAACATTCAAGGATAATGGGTTTTCAATTTCAATTAACATATTCAATTATGGTCGTGAAACTATTCTTATGATTGAACCATAATATAATATATTTATTATTTCTTATCTATGGTTATGTAATATTTTTGTACATGTGGTTTTGATTTATAAAACAAAAGGTGTTCGTTGGGATAAAAAATACACCAATTAACCCAAAAGGTTATCACTATAGTTTTATATAATGATTCAACATCACTTCAAGTAACCAAATTAAATTTAAAACCATGTAAACATTTGGATTTTTAATAATAAAATATAACTCAAATTCTGGTCAACCATTCTCATTTTACATCATTATCCGATCATGTATATATGTAAACCGATCGTGAAACAAACGAACCCGAACAATGAAACTGAACCTCTTAACCCATCAAAAAAGGTCATGAATGAACTTCATAAGGCTATAATAAATCAATTTCATAAATTATAGGTTCTGTAAATATTATTTAATGAACTTAATTTTGTTATTCAGGTCATTAGTATCAAGTGGAGAAGACCACCGGACTTAAGGTAAGGGATTCTACCTGAAACTCCGTTATTCCTTCGGGTTATTCCTACTCTCTTTTTACCCAAATGAAATCATATATTATGTTTATGTAAATCATATAATTTTTTTATATGACAAAAATCATTTATTTATATCCATTAATCATTTTCTTTCAGGGATATACATGCTTTTAAGTGATTCCCTCCTCAATACTTCATGATAAGCGAACCCGTTTTGAGGGAACTTCCTGATTTTTTACCCAATTTCAAGTGCACTCTACCATCTATTTTAATCCACCATTGTTTTTAGAAAATTATTATCTATATTTATAAAACCTTCTTGTTTCACTTCTTGTTTGATATAAAATAATAATCCCTTATTGATTTTAAATGCTCTTTAGTATTTTCTTTAAAACCACACTAAAATGTTTTAATGATAAAATTTCTTAAATAATCTTTTTACATGTTATAAATTATGTTTTAAAACACTTACCATTATATATGAATATGTATGTTCTAATTACTTGACTTAATGCATCATTTTTTGATACACCCATTAAATTATTCTTTATGACATGATTATGATACCCATTTCTTTCCAGGGGTTCCCTTATGTTTATATATGATCGATTATATATGCTTCATTATGTGGAAAGCATATTAATGAACATGTTAAGATGGGTGCACATAGATGGTTCTCCAATTAATTTGGTAAAGTTGAGTTTCATGAGATGTTATGTGCGATGGGCTTGGAGGTTATCCTTGACTTGTGCTACCATGTGCAACGGTCTTGGAAATTATCCTTGACTTGTGCGACCATGTGCAATGGTCTTGGTGGTAATCCTTGAATTGTCCTCCTCTAAGTGAAATGATCCTTGAATCATGCTAAATTTATTTTTTATGTTTCTCCTACATTACTATGATTCCATGTTTATATGATCCCAAGTTATACATGTTATGGTACCATATGTTCAATTATGTTATATGCATTTTTATAACATTATGTCATGCTTCAAAACTAATGATCTAAATATTTATTTTATGATTATTCCCTTACTATGATCTATCTCGCCCCTTTGTTTATGTTATCATCAGGTTATCCTATGCCAATGTATGAGAAAAATGTGTGTTAGTAGTTAAATATAAAGATTAAATAAATAAATGTTTTATGTTTTTAGTTTTATGTACCTAGTATTTAAAGAAGCTAGAATTCATGATCCTTGGATTTTATTCTAATGTATAATTATGTATAAATTCATGTAATGTTATTTTAAAAAATATAAAATCTCTATAGTTGGTATTATAGGATGATCTAGTTATTTTTGTAGATTAGGAATAGATAACTTTAGTAAGAACCTTAAGGATAAGACTAAGTATAAGAAAACTTCCTTAAATTTTGGTAAGTATAGAGTAAGTGGTTTATCAAGAAAATACATCCCTATTTGGATAAAAATAGGTATAGGTGGCTCTAGAATATATGTATCTAGGGGTAAAACCCAAAAACACATCTTTGAGCTAGTCATGAATGGGAACTGGTGCATGACAACGGGCCTTGCTGCACTTTTGGTTTGACACTATAAAGAGATATGCTTTGGTAAATTCATGAGTTTGGTACAAAACGTTATTAAGGGAATAAAAATAGATCCCATAAGAATATAAGCTAATAAAGAGGTCAAGGAGAAGCTATATTTAAACCTATTTAATCACAGGTTATGATATACTTATCCTTTACAAGTTTATCCTTTTATGTTCCAAGTTTCTTTTTTATGATTAATAGATAAGTATTAAAGCGCTATAATTGTATGTTATTTTTCTTAGTTAATGGAGGGAAATAGAAGAACATGTGACAACAATTAATGAGATATGTAATGTGAAGATTTACTTAATGATATTCCAAATATGATGGGAACGAGTTCTCAAAACTTCATGACAGTACTTGATTAGCTAGCTCAAGATATGAATAATATCTTGAATCATGTGGAACATCATCCTACTCCAAGGAAAGAGAAAGTTGTCATTGAATCTTTCATGTGGAAAATGCCTCTAATTTTTAGTATATCTTCTGATCCCCTCCTTGTGGAATAATTTATTAACTCTATTGAAAAGATATTCTCTATCCTCCAGTGCTTAGAAAAAGAGAAATTCATATTGGAGGTCTATCATTTTGATGGGGAAGATGATCAGTGGTGGACACTGATCAAGAATATAAAGTCCCGGGAGGAAATTGATTCCATGGATTGGGAAGAATTCAAGAGAATATTTTTCCCAAACCCTCTGTCTCAAGATAGAAAGAGAGTTCCTCAGACTCAAGTAGAAGAAATATGAGTCTGTAATAACATATGAATCAAACATTACAAGGCTTGAAAGATACTCCTCTGGATTTTTCATGAACACCAAAAGCAAGGTATATCACTACTTTATAGGAATAATGTTGATTCTATGAAAATAATTGGTGATTCGAGACTTTGAAAGTTATGAGGAGATTGTCTGTTGTGCCATCAAGGTTAAAATGGATATCGGAGGCTCCTAGTGGTCCTGTGGACCCGGTGAAAAAAAAAAGCATAGGATGGAGTCTAATATGGGTGTTTCTTAAAATAAATCCCATGATGGAAAGAATATTTAACATCCCATGTGTCAAAATTGTGGGAAGAATCATCCTGGGAACTATCTAAAGGGAACCCAGAATTACATCAAATGTGGAACAATGGGTCATCTGGATAAAAACCACTGAAGAGATATGAAAAATCACACTAATGTGGAAGAAGAAAGGAATGTTCAAATAAACAATCATCCAGTGGTGTAGTCTTACAATTTCAAGGAGCATGGACATTATGTGAACAATTTCACTAATCCAAGGGTTATAGGAGGAAATCAACAACAACTTCAAAGGAAACAAGGAAGGGATTATTTTATCACTAATGTGGAGGTGGAGTCAGATAATGATGGGGTGACAGGTATGCTAGTCATTCATTCTATAATAGAGAATATAACATTTGATTCTAGTTCTATGAATTATTTCATATCTTTCAATTTTAGTAGAACTATTCAAACACCGCATCACAATTTGGAGGTTAAGTTTTCTTTGAGGATAACGAATAGATAAATTATTGCATACAAGGCTTATAACTCATCTGCAGTAAATTTTTGTTGACTAAATAACCCAAAAAATATTTTCATACTTACTTTAGTGGAGTTTGATGATATCTTGGGCATGGATTGGATATCTTTATACAAATACAACCTCAACTGTCAGAAAATAGATATCACTGTCCACACACCAAGGCTTCCTCCAATTATTTAGAAGTGTAAGGAGGGAGATTAATCTCATTTCGAATCATTGTCTCAAGTGTGTATATTACTGCATTATGAGAAAGCATGTCTAACTCAAATGATTGAGATGAATTGGGTGATACTTCTCAAAGATATGCTCATTGTGAGGGATTACACTGATGTATTACCTAAAGTGTTTCATATTCTTTCTTCGGATTTAGAGGTTGAGTTCTCACTTTAACTTATTTCTAGTTCTTTACCTATATCAAACACACCTTATAGAATGGCCACTTTAGAGCTAGAAGAGCTGAAGAAGCAGTTACAGGAGAATATGGAGAAGGGTTTTATAACCCTGAGTGCATCACCATGGGGTGCACAAGTACTCTTCATCAAGAAGAAAGATGGATTAATGCACCTCTTCATTGACTATCCTGAGATCAATAAAATCCTGACAAAGAATAAGTATTCTTTTCCATGGATATATGACTTGTTTGATCAAATTCGCGGGGCCAGTTATTTCTCTAAGATGGACCTTCAGTCGAGATATCACCAATTAAAGGTGAGGAAGGATGATATTCTCAAGGCTGCCTTTTGAACAAGGTATAGACACTATGAATTCATAGTGATTCCCTTCAAACTCAATAATTCTATAGCAGTTTTCATGGATTTCATGAATAGAGTATTTAGTGATCACTTCAAAAAAATATTGGTAGTCTTTATTGATGATATTCTGATATACTTATAGAGAAAGGAGGAACATGAGAAGCATTTGAATAATATGATAATGAATTTTAGAAGGGAGAAGATATGTAAAATGTAAAATAAATGTGAGTTCTGGATAGAGGAAGTATTATTATATGGGAATGTTATCACTAGAAAAAATATATTTGTGGATCCTTTTAAGAAAAAGGCAATTGAAGATTGGCCCATGCCAACATTTATAACAGAGATCCGTAGATTCCTTGGTCTTTCTGGGAATTACTGGTGATTTGTGGAGAAATTTTCATGATTTTCAAACCCAATGAACTAGCTGACATGGAAGGGGGTGAAGTTTTTATAGACTCAATAATGTGAGGAAAGTGTTATGGAGCTCCAAAAGAGGCTTATCACTTCACCAATACTCACACTTACAATAAGTGTACAACACTTTTTGATATACAATGATGCTTCAATGAAGGTATTAGGATGTGTGCTGATGAAAAATGATAAAGTGATAGCCTAGGCCTCAAGGAGGCTGAAATTCCACGAGAAAAACTATCATACACATGATCTGGGGTTAGAGGCTGTGATCTTTGCGTTAAAAATATGGAGGCTTTATCTCTATGGGGAGAAGTTTGAGATATATACTGACCAAAAGAGTCTCAAATATATATTCAAACAAAAAGATATTAATATAAACCAATAAGGAAGGTTATATCTCATTAAAGATTATGATTTCTCAATCCAATACCATCTCGGTAAGGAAAATAAGGTGGAAGATGCTCTAAGTGGAAATGATCCAGTATCTTTATCAATGATGATAATTTAAAAGGATCCAATCTTATTAGATTTTTAGAGGATAAAAATATGAATCATTAAGGGAGAAACATCATCAATCCTTTCTCAAATTATTAATAAACCATCCCTTATGGAGAAAATAAAGGATACTCAAATAAAAGATGTGGAAATTCAGAAAAGGGTAGAAGCTATCAGAAATGGGAAATCCTCTGAGTTCAAGATTGATGAAGAAGGAGTTGTAAGATTTGAGTCAAGATTATGTGTACCATCTGATCCAAAGATAAAGAAGGATATTTTGAATGATTCACATAGCTCGACCTTCTGTATTCACATAGGGGGAACAAATATGTATCGATCTCTCTGAGAGAAATTTTGGTGGGACAATATGAAGAAGGAGATGGATGAGTATACATAAAAGTTCTTGGTATGTCAACAAGTGAAGGTTTAAAGACAAAAGACTAAAGGGATGATGAAACCACTACCCATACCAACATGGAAGTGGGAGAACACCACCATGGACTCTGTCACTGGACTTCCAAGAGGTGGTAAGGCTGCATGGAGTACCACTATCTATTGTATCCGATAGAGATCCAAGATTCACCTCAAAGTTCTATAAATGTCTCCAACATGATCTAATCACTGAAATGAACTTTAGTACAACCAATAATCTTCAATATGACGGCCAATCTGAGTGAACTATTCTAACACTAGATGATATGTTGAGATCATGTTTTTTGAACTTCAAAGGAGGATTCAACCAACATCATCCACTGGTTGAATTCTCCTACAACAATAGTTTCCACTCCCCCATCTGAAGGGAACCATATGAATCCATTTATGGGTAAAGGTATTGAACACGGGTGTGCTGGGATGAAGTTGACGAGTATAAGCTGATATAGCCATAAATGTTTGAAGAAATGGTGGAGAAGTTGAAAACCATTCAGTAGCACATCAAGGCAGCCCAAAGTTGAAAAAGGAGTTATCCATACAACCGTCGATGAGACCTTGAGATCAAAGTTAGAGACATGGTATTTATCCACATATCTCCATGGAAGAAGGTCATGAGGTTTGAGAAGAAAGGAATTCTAAATCTGAGGTACATCAACACCTTCAATATTCTTGATCATGTTGGTGCTATGGATTATCGACTATCACTTCCACATACCATGTCTAAAGTATATGATATCTTATATGTATCCCTCTTAAGAAAGTACGTACTAGATCCTTCACATGTAATGTTTTCGAAGGTGGTACAGTTGGGGAATGATCTTTCTTACGAGAATCATCCAATAAAGATCTTCGATCATAGAGATAAAGTTTTACGTAACAAGACTACTCACCTGGTCAAATTACTATGGTGGAACCATAAGTACGAAGAGAGAACATGGGAACTGGAGGAGTCAATGAAGGAAAAGTACCCACACCTATTTGCGGCGTATAATGTAAAATAAAATTTTGAAGGTGAAATTTCATGAGGGGGGAAGAATGTAATGACCCAAAGTTTAATCAATGGAAATTTCATTCTTATAATTATGTCATATAATCACATGAAATCATATCACAATTAACTACTAAGTAATATTTTACTTTTAAACCCAATTTTTCCACTTACGTGTTTTGAATTTTGAAAACCTGACTTACACGGTTGCATTCAGGGTGTTTTTTGGGGTCTGATGGAACAAAAATATTTTTTGGTGAATAGTAACCTACCCTTATGAATAGTAACATACCCTTATGAATAGTAATATGAACTTTATGAATAGTAAATCATCCAAATGAATAGTAACCTCACCCCTAAATGTATAAATAAATGTTAGGCATCTTATAAGGGATAATATGACCATTGTAAATTATTGGTATTTTTGTAAGTCATAAATAATTAATTACAATTAATAAATTAATTTATTTTCCTCAAATTTGTTTATAAATTAAAAATTTTATGTCTTTTGGTTTTAATATTATTTTATAAGACCTTATATAATTTTTAAAGCATTATAAAATCAGTTATTTTATAAAAATTTGTATTTTTCAAGTAAATTATTATTTTAATTAAAAATTAAATTAATCATATTTAGAAAAATATTTTGGAAAAATATATTTCATTTTTTTTATTCCATAAATTAAAAAAAATTAGGGTGAATTTTTGGTAATTTTCTAAAATACTTGATTTTTTTAGAAATATTGAAATATGATAATTTACAAAATAAACTAAATACATTAATTATTGAGTCATGGGTGATGTTATACTGATGTAAGCACTATTGGTTAAAAATCACATGCACATATTACAATTTTTGGTCATGTAATCATCACTATTTCTTGTACTATAGAGAAATAATAAACTAATGATTAAAATATTAAAAAAACCCTGCCCCCTCCACTATAAAAACCACTCACACTCCTATCTTATCTTCACTACTCTCAAGCCTTGTCACTAGACTAAATTATACTCAAATCTATCCCTAAGTTCCTCCCCCATGTCTAAAATCCCTTTTTCTCTTCAAAAGACCAAATCCTCCCCTCTTTAGAGGCTCTCAAGGAAGGTTAATTTAAGAGGTAAATTCATCTTTTCAATTCTTTTACTTTCATTTCAAGTTCCTTTGTTTTCTTTTATATCCTTACCTCTCCTCATAAAAATGTTATGAAAACTCTATTACCTTATATTTAATATAATTTTTGTATGATAATGTAATAAGTTACTATCATCTCTCCTTTACCGTTCTTTTATACTAGTAGTAAAACCACTATCCGAGATGTGTTAATTTACCACATTCAAGTACGATGGGTTTTCAATTTCCATTACCATCTTTAATTATAGTCATTAAACCATTATTATGGTTGAAAAAGACTATAATATATTTATTACATCTCATATATAGTTTTTTAATCTTTTTTAGACATCATTTTGATTTATAAAACAAAATGTGTTCATTGTGATAAAAAAAATGGCAATTAACCCAAAAGGTTATCACTAATGTTTTATATAATAATTCAACCTCAATATAAGTAACCAAATGAAATTTACAACCATTTAACCTTATGGATGTTCAATAAAAAAATATAACTCCAATTCTAGACAAAATTCCTCATTTTACATGAGTATCCATTCATATAAGTAAACCGATCATGAAACAAACAGACTCAAACAATAAAATTGAACCTTTTAACCCATCAGAAAAGGTCATGAATGAACATAATAAGGATATAATAAAAAAATTTCATAAATAATATGTTCTATACATATTAATGAATGAATGTAATTTGGTTATTCATGTCATTAATATCAAGTGGATAACACCATCAGACTTAAGGTAAGGGATTCTACCTGAACCTCCAATATTCCTTCAGGTTATTCTTTCTCTCTTTTTACCCAAAATGAAATCACTTATTATGTTTATTTGAATCTTCAAATTTCTATTAATATGAACAAAATTTGGTATCAAGATCCATTTATCATTCTCTTTCAGGGATATACACACTTTTAAGTGATTCCCTCCTCAATACTTCCGGACAAGCATACCCATTTTGAGGGAACTTCCCAAAATTTTACCCAATTTCAAGTGAACTCTACCATATAATTTAAATTACCATTTTTTTTATAAAATAAGTATTTATATTATCAAAAAATTTATTTTTTTCAATTTTGGTTTTATTTTAAATATTATTCCCTTTTCAATTTTAAATGCTCTTTAGTATTTTCCTTAAAACCACACTAAAATGTTTTAATACTAAAATTTCTTAAATGCTCTTTTTACATGTTTTCACTTCGGTTTGACACCACTTACCATGGTATATTCCTATGTATGTTCTAATTCCTTTCCTTCATGAACACTTTTATGATACTCCCATTAAATTATTCTTTATGACATGATTATGATACCCATTTCTTTCCATGGGTTCCCTTATGTTTATATACGATTGATTATGTATGATTCATTATGTGGAAAGCATATTCATGAACATGTTAAGATGGGTTCACCCTAATAGAACTCCAATGTATTGGGTAAATATGAGTCTCATGAGACATTATGTGCAACGGTCTTGGCCGTTATCCTTAACTCGTGCTACCATGTGCAACAATCTTGGAGGTTAGCCTTGACTTGTTCTACCATGTGCAACAGTCTTGGTGGTTAACCTTGACTTGTTCTCCTCTAAGTAAAATGATCCCTGAATCATGCTAAATTCATGTTTTATGTTTCTACCACATTACTATGATTCCATGTTTATATGATCCCATGTTAAAAATGTTATAGTTGTATATTTTCAATTACATTATATACCTTTTTAATATCCTTATTTCATGATTCCAAAGCAATATGCTAAAGATATATTCTTATATTTTTTTCCTTACTTGGATTTTTAGCTCACCCCTTTGTTCATGTTGTCCCCAGGTTATCCTATGCCGATGTATGATTACAATGGAAGTTATGAGATCAATATGAATATTAAATAAATAAATTTTTATGTTTTCAGTTTTATGTACCTTGTCTTCAAAGACACTAGACTTCACGATCCTTGGCTTGTATTACAATGTATAAATATGCATAAATTTATGTAATTTTATATACAAAAGGCTAGGGTTGCTATATTTTATGAATGGAGGTGAGTAATAAATCATGATATCACAACATATCATCAATATAATTAAGTAGATATATCCCCATATCACCTCCACATACCCTTGAAAAAAATATCCCATTACCACATTGATATCCAATGACAAACCATTCACATAATATAAGTTCCATAACCAGAAGATCATAATTAGGGTAAACTATTCCAAGGGTGTTTATTATACATTGAAAACTTGTTATTCATTTTCTGAAAAAAAACATTGATTTTATAAATGATATTGAAACCACATGACCAACATTAGAAGAAAAAAATAAAAAAAAATCATTAAAATACAACTTTAAATAACATAAAATAAAATAAATGCTTTAATAACTTAAAACCACAACCAAGATGATAACAAAATCACATACACTACTTGATAAATAAAATTACCCTTATTTCAATGAATCAAAACCAAAATAATGAAAACCTAAAATTCAAAAAATATTAAAATACCCAAAAAAACTAATAGTTTTCTTATTTTGAAAGAAACCATTTAATTTTTTATAAAACAAAAAATGTTCATTAAAATGTGGTAGATGTGAAGATAAAATTGTATTTTAAAACCCCCCATCTATGTTATATAAAAAATATCTAAATATGACCAATAAATTTTAAAAATACATTAAAAAATACATAGTTTGAGTTTTTTTAGCTAGGGAAATAAATTTCCTATGAAAAAACCCATAGTTATTCCAAATAAATAGAAGGGTGTTGAAACACCTACTAAAATCGAGTTGAATCTATTTCACTAAAATTAATATCAAAATATTATCTCAATAATTGAGTTTAAACACCCATAATCATCAATAAAATATTGTTTTTACAAACCCAAGATATAGGGTTTGGGAACCATGTCCACTATGGTTAGATAAAGAAGAAAAAAATAAGAGGAAAAAAACATGAAGATAAATGAATTGGAGGTGTGAATATTTTTCTCGAGATCGCATGAAAATTAAAGGAATAAAGATATTAAAACATGGGGAAAAAGATAAAAGATGAAATTAGTATCTCTATGGAAGTTTCATGTGAATTGGGAAGGGAAAAAGATGGGTCTCCAAATAGAAATAGAGAAAATAATATAAAAAAATAAATATTTGAGAAATACACATCATTTTTCTACATAATTTTCCAAACTATAAACCAACCATGTGAGAGTTAGAAGAATCAGATTAGAGTATAGGAAATGTTATTTTGTAAGGTTCCCCTAACCAAGAATCAATCATGATTTATGTAACGCCTCGGTTCTAGAAGCCACCTAGAGGCGCCCCATACCCGGTTGGTCACATGGCCTCAAGCGCATTTCCCCAAACGCCAGAGGCTACCGACTAGCAGCGAGGGCCTTGGGTGTGATAGTGGGGAAACTATGCCCTCATTGACAGAGTACATAGTGGAAGTACACAAAAACATACAATTATGGAAGCTGTAAATACCAAACAATAGTAACAGTAGAAGACTGATAAAGGAAACAATTGGAGCAAAATATATAAATGATGTGTGATGCATATGTGTCTAGGAAAGTAGCCAAACAAGTCACAATGCTGAATACAATACTAAACCCAAGTAAAAAAGTAAAACAGATAAACAACTCCTCAGCATCGCAAGCCTCATCTTAGTCTCATGCTCTCTAGCTCCAATGTAATCAAGTACCTAAAGTAGAAGGGAGATTTCCCTTATCTATACCTGCAAAAATATAATCTGTTTGGGCCCAAAAGCATGACCCAAAAAGGGTGTGAGATAAAAATCCCAGTAGTAAATCACTTGAATATCTGTGCCTAACAGTTAGTGAATATATAGCAGGTAAAAGTACAGAAATCAGTAAACATGAAAGTACTCAGTAGCAAAAAATCCACAATTTCTAGCATATAATTTACAAACAAATAAGCAGCCACTCAAGCATGTAGAACAAACAGGTAACCCTCTGGGTATTTCTCACATCCTAACCCCTATGGTTCAGGCTACAAGTACTAGAAACCCTCTGGGAGGCACACACAGTCTCACCCATCTGGTTTAGCTAAAGAATAGACTCTCAGGGGAAGCACTCACCGTCAATTCCCCCTATAGTCTTGTATCGTACTAAAGGTGCCCCGGGAAAGCACTCAACGTCTCATTCCTCCTATGTCCTGTGTCAAGGAACTACAGACACTCTGAGGAAGCACTCAACATCAATTCCCCTTGTGATCTCGCATCGTATTATAAAGACACTCTAGAGAAGCCCTTACATCCATTATCCCTATGGTCTACTACACTAGGTTCTCACAGCCCTGTGTAAGGTCAGCAAGTATCTCATCACGTAATGACTAAAGTATCCTAAAAAACAACTTGGGTAGCATTCTACAACATCTCAATATGGAAGAACAGTCACACCATCTTACAAACTAGGCATGAAACTGGCAATAGCCTAACATGAAAGACTAGACCAGACGGTCATAAACAGGAAAAACATGCCTGGGAAAAGCATCCAAAGGATAATAAAATTACCCTATTCACAAGAAATAACCTCTACTTAGGCTTATAAGCAAAGAAGGAAAACAACAAGGGAAAAAAAGGAAACACACAATACCTCGTTCAAGGGTATTGGCGGAATTTGCACAAATACTCAAAGACTTTGTACAGAAATGAAAAAACCACCTACCTTCACGTTATAAGATTAATATATGTGAACCACGAGGCTTGAAACTCCTTAGAACGTCGTAGATATATAAAAAATCATAAAACGTTCAACCCATTACAACTTGACAATGAGGGGAAATCATGAAATGAAACTCAAGAAGAATGAAGAGCTTACCTCTATGGTTCCAACGCAATAGACGGTGCCCGATTCAGATAATAGACGGAGGCTCGGGGGCTCGGAGAAGATTCATGATCGTACGGTCTCTCCTGGTCAAATGGGACCTAGAAGAAGACACCTCTAGCGATTAGACGCAACCCTGGTGCGTTTAATGGGAAAAAAAGTACACGACGTGTACTTTTGGAGTACACGGCGTGTACCTGCCTTTTCCATACTCTGCTTTAGGCGGACTCTAAATCTTCCCAACATGGCCGCGTGTGTGGTCCTGACACGACCATCACAAGACCTTCAGTGGTGTCGCAGTACACGACGTTTACTTATAAAGTACATGGTGTGTACTTCGAAAATTTCCAAATTTTAATCTTTTTCCCAAAAATGACTAGAAAAAGGAAAAATATACCAGAAAAGAAGGTCCAGGTTCTTAAAAACTTCCCCCCTTAAATAAATTCATCCCCAAATTTCCATAGTGAGGCGTAGAAGAAGAAACCCCGAACAGCCCCTACCACTGGGATCGTATATCGGCCTCCCTCTCCCAAGTCTCATCTTATACTCGCCCGTGATGCCAAAACACTCGTACCATAGGAATAGACTGGCCACGGAGAACCTTCTTACTACGATCGATAATCCGGATAGGATTCTCCTCAAATGATGCATCCGACTTGAGCTCAACCTCCTCAGTTTGAAAGACATGAGACGGGTCTGAAAGGTAATGTTGGAGTTGAGAAACGTGGAATACGTCATGCATAGCCCAATATCTCTAAGGTAACTGCAACCGATAGGCAACCAGAATAACTCTCTCCAACACCTCAAACAACCCTACATACCTCGATGAAAGCTTACCCTACCTCCTAATCCTCTTGTGTCCCAACCTCGGTGTGACACGTACAAAAACCTGATCCCCGACCTCAAACTCTAGAGGTCGTCTCTGCTGATCAGCTTAAGACTTTTGATGGGACTGTGCAGTATCCATCCTCTTCCAAATCAACTATATATGCTCTATGATCTCTTGTACAAGACGAGGTCCCACCAAAGCTACCTCTCCTGCCTCCAGCCAATATAAGGGTGATCGGTATGGCCTACCGTACAAAGCCTCATATGGTTCCATCAGAATAGTTTCTTGAAAACTATTATTTTAGGCGAAGTCCACAAGAGATATATGCTTCTCCCAAGCACCTCCAAAGTCGAGAATGAAAGCTCAGAGCATATCCTTAAGCACCTGAATCGTACGCTCAGACTAACAATCTGTCTGGGGATGGTATGTTGTACTCAAAAGTACCTGTGTACCCAAATCCTTCTGAATCCCCTTCCAGGCCCGAGAAGTAAAACATGCATCCCTATCTGAAACAATGGAGTGTGGAAATCCATGCATACGTACAATATCATGGACATACAACTGTCCCAGCTCATCAACACTGAAGGTCTACTTGATCGGAAAGAAGTGAGCAACATTCAAAATCCTATCGATGACAAACCATACAACATCATTCCCATGAGGTGACCTCAAAAAATAGGTCACGAAGTCCGACGCGACATCGTTCCACTTCCACTCCAGAATGGGTAGCTGCTGTAAAAGCCATGCTGGTCACTGAGACTCTGTTTTCACCTGCAGAAAAGTGGAACACCTCATGACAAAACCAGCAACATCTCTCTTTATACCTGGCCACCAATACTAGTGGTGTAGATCACGATACATCTTGGAGATGCCGAGATGAACTGCCCAGACTGAGGAATAAAAATCCCACATCAACTCCTCACGTTTGTCTGCTGGCACCCATACGCATCCCTAGAAACACAAGATCTTATCCTTGCCTAATGTCCATCTAGAAATAGGGTCCTCTCCTAATAGGATTTCTCTTAGGACTAGGCCTTCAGGATTTGATAGCTGCCTCATTTGAACTCAGTAAAGAAGAGTAGAGGTAACTGCTAAAGATGATAGAAAAGTCTGCCCCTATCTGTCGTGCACCTCCAAATGCATCTCAGAGAACAGATCCATAAGTTTCCACTCACTAATGGCCTCCTGAACCGCCTGTATCTGAGTTCTCATACTCAACGTTTCAGCCACTATGTTGCATTTCCCAGGTGTACAGGCAAGCTCAAATTCAAAGGACTGAAGACACTCGACCCACCTGCGTTGTCTTAGATTCAGATCACGTTGCGTAAAGATTTACTTTAGACTATTGTAGTCGGTGAAAACCACAAATTTCTCTCCCAGAAGATAATGTCTCCCACAACGTAAGGCATGAAAAACGGATGCCAACTCCGGATCGTGCGTAGGGTAGTTCCTATCATGTGGCCTCAACAACCGAGACCCATATGCAACGACTTCATCTACCTGCATAAGCACATCTCCCAGCCCGATACCTGAAGCATCATAGTAAATAGTGTCGCTCTTTACCAGATCTGGAAAGACTAGTATCAGTGCTGAATTCAACCTCACTTTGAGCTCTTGAAAGGCTGACTCACAAGAATCTGACCATAAGAACTTCGCACCCTTCTTGGTCAGACCCGTCAGCGGTGCTACTAAGCATGAAAAGTCTTGTACGAAGCGTCTGTAGTATCCAGCCAGCCCTAGAAAACTCCGCAACTCAAAGACAATCTCCAGCTACTCCCATGAAACTACTTCTCTCACTTTCTTTGGGTCTACTGATACTCTTGTCTCTGAGATAACTTGACCCAAGAAGTGAATCTGATCCATCCAAAAGTGTCACTTTGAGAGCCTAGCATATAACTGATGCTCCCTCAGTGTACTCAGAATGATCTCAAGATGGGTAGCATGTTTTTGTCGAGTGTGCGAGTACACCAAGATATCATCCATAAAGATCACCACAAAAGAGTCTAAGTATGGATGAAACACACGGTTCATCAGTGCCCTGAAAACTGTAGGCGTGTTCGTAAGACCGAATGGCATAACCGTATACTCGTATAGACCATAACTACTCTGAAAAGCTATAACAGTTATATCAGATGGTCTAAAATGAAAATGATGGTAACCGGACCTCAAATCGATCTTTGAGAACACTCAAGCTCCTCGAATCTGATCAAAGAGGTCATCAATCCTAGGTAAGGGATATCGGTTCATGACCATCAACTGGTTCAGGTTCTGATAATCCACACAAAGCCTAAGGGTGTCATCTTCTTTCTTCACAAAAAGGACAGGTGAACCCCAAGGAGAATTATTAGGTTGGAAGAAACCCTTTGCCTTTAACTCCTCCAACTACTTCTTGAGCTCCTGCAACTTAGGTGTAGCCATCCTATAAGGAGGAATGGACACTGGTGCCACTCCTGGAACGATCTCAATAGAAAAGTCTACCTCACGTTCCGGAGGAAAACCTGAAAAGTCTTCTGGAAAGACATCCCTGAAATGGTCCACTACTGGAGGAAAGTCTAACTGAGAAGTTCCCTGGTCATCCAGATATAGACTAGAAATCTGGGTTGTAACTCCTCCAAGCCCGTGATTCTCGGGTCCTACTCGACTCGCCTGGACATCTCACTCACCCTGATGAAGAAAAGATCCACCGTATGGTGATATGAAACTCACCCTGTGGTGATAGAAATCGATGATTTCCTAGAAGGGAACTAACCAGTCCATTCTGAGAATCACATCATATCCCGTCATCTCTAGGAAATAGAGATCTTATAAGAAGTGACACCCCGCAACCTCAAGAGGGCACCATCTGCATTGACGTACTCTAGATGTCCTTGTTCCCAACAGTGTGTCTAGTGTCGACATGTCGAAAGAAGAAAATATATAGAGCCCAAGGCTCTCCACAATAGCAATAGAGATAAAACTATGGGAAGCCCATGTGTTGAAAAGAAAAAAAGATAAAACTGAGGCTACTAAGATCATACCTCGAATGGTGGAAGTTCCAGTATCATGCTCCTATTGGGTCTGCTCCATCGCAAAAGTCTGGCCTGCTCCATGACCCTGTGACACTACCTGCCCACTCTGATCTGATCCAACCTACTGTCGCTGAAAGACTGGTGACTGGACACCAAGACCTTGACCTCCACCTCATCCTGAATGGCCAGAAGAACTTTAGTTCTTAGACTGGTGAGAAACTGGTGGCACTGCTCTTGAATGAGGAGTCATGGATGAACCTCTATCACCAGTTTCTGGTGAGGAAACCTGACAGAAGCACTGAAGGTAACCCATCTTACTGCAAGATCGGCACTCTACAGGGTCTCTTTGGCATGACGGCCTCGTATGCCCAGCCCTTCCACACTATTATCATACCACCTGGATACCTGAAGACGTGTCTCGCTGCCTCGGATCACCGCGTGTAGACTCCCTATGGAACTTCCTGCTGTCATCTGGTGAAGCACTAAATCTGGAAGCAGAACCGCCCTGTCTCTTAGCTCCATAATTCCTCATATTGCGCTATGCAATCAGTGCATGGTTGACAATGGAAGGGATGGAAGTCATCCTGCAGATATTCACCTATGAGCGGATCTCCCGTCTGAGACGATCCTAAAAATTCCTTTCCAAGAACAAACCATCTCCACCCTGGAGGGGTGTGAAACGATGATGATCGGTAAAACGAGAGTAGTACTCCATGACAGAAAGAGTACCCTTCTCTTGGCTCATGAACTCCCGGGCTCAGTCGGCCCTAAGGGTCACTGGATAGAAGTAGTCATAAAAGGCGTGATGAAACTCCTCCCACACCATAACCTGCTGATAACCTTCCTGTGAGATCACATCGCACCACCTCTTGGCGGAGTATCATAGCATGTAGGTAGTGAGCTTGACCCGCCTCTCTAGAGGCGTCTCTAGATGCTCAAATATCATCATCATGGCTTCTAGATGTGACTCTTTTGCCTGAGGTCCTCCTTCCCCTGAGAAGGTGGGGGGATGTTGCTGCTCGAAAACCCGCGTCAAGTCTGCCATAGTCGAGGAAAGAGGCGGTGCTCCCTACAAGGTCTGCATCATCCTTAGAAATCCTTCCCTAAACTGCGTATTGACGCCTACAACCAGTATCATTATTGGTGCGAAGGTTGGCACAACAGGAGGATCTGCGGGAATTCCCTGATCAGCCATATCTGGCGTCTGATCATTGCCTAACAACTGGCATGCAACTAGAGGATGTCTCGGTGCCATGAATCTGCAAGGTCAAATTCACATTTTAGATCACATTATCAAGGAATGAAAACTAGGAGCGTGAGAAGGGAACAGGAGAATAAAATCATTCAAGTTTAACAAAACATTGACTTCACAACATGTATAAAGAATACATAACGTGTTCCCTTAATTCATTTACATGGGTGTGTTCTTCTTCCAAAAATGGTCGTGTAACACCCCAAACACACGACGTGTTCTCAAAACACATGACATGTACCTGAATCCTCCTTCTCTACCTGAGTCCTTTTACATTGTTAAGACACACGGCTCTCCTAAGACAAAAATACACGACGTGTTTAAGGTAGACACGACGTGTACTCAACAAGCTTCACCTGGCCCGTGTTGTTAGTGACACGGTCTGTGTACCCAGGTCACACTACACGACGTGTTCCAGAAGGACACAACGTTTTATAAGAAGTCCCAACCAAACTGCGTGGTTAGCTACACAGCTGGCTATACGGCTGACACTACATGACGTGTTCCAGGCAGACACGGTGTGTATGGGAAAGGATGACATCGACCCATGTTGTTTGTGACACAGCCGGGTACCTGGTTCAGACTACACGAAGTGTTCAAGGAGGACATGGTGTGTATAAGAAAAGATTCCACCGACCGTGTAGTTAGTTACAAGGGTATACACGTGGTCACTACAACACGACGTGTACGTACCGCACATGACATGTTCTTGGAAGATTTTTCATAACCTCGTGCCCCTGCCCACACAGTTAGTGACACAGTTAAAAACTACACAATGTGTATTCATAAATTACACTCCTTGTATTCTGGATTTTTCTATGCAGTAGCCTCAGAACTGCTCTGGAGCCCAGAAAATGCAGAAAACCAACATTAAGGTGCCAAATTCTGATCCTTAAGGGCCCATACTCCCCGCGAATCAAATCTTGTCATCTTATACAAGTTATAACAAGTAAAAAAAGAAATGATCCACCAAATTCTGGTCCATGAGGGCCCATAACACCTCAATAACCAAAGTTTGGCATCTATCTAAGCAAATTACTATACAAACAAATTCCTTATCAAACAACATGGATTCTATCAAAGTATCTATCAAAACAGCATGCATAATCTACAAAATGTCTATCACAACAACATGAAATCGCTAATGCATCCTAGATGGCTTTGAAATAATGCATGGAATGTGATTTCTAACAAGTGTCTATATGATACATGAGATGGCAAACCCTCTTCTCATCGGGTTGCACAGAAATAGAACCACAATAACAACATCGGTAATAGCACAAAGCATGTGAATCACCCAACGGGGAAATAAAATCAACTGTAAAATTGCAAATCAGTAAAATTGGAATTAACAAGGTAGTATGGCTTTTCCTTGTACATGGGTTAGCTACTATTAGGCATAGCTCATTACCAAGTAACTATTTCATCATATCCCTGGCTATAGGCTCCAAACAGTAAGTCAAGAGAAAAGAGACCCCTCTAATACAACTTTGTAACACCCCGGTTCTGGAAGCCACCCAGAGGCGCCCCATACCCAGTTGGTCACATGGACTTAAGAACATTTCCCCAAATGCCAGAGGCTGCTGACTAGTAGTGAGGTCCTTGGGTGTGATAGTGGGGAAACTATGCCCTCATCGGCAGAGTACACATCAGAAGTACACAATTACATATAGTTGTGGAAGAAGTAAATACCAAACAACAGTAACAATGGAAGACTGATAAAGGAAAAAACTGGATCAAAATATATAAATGATGTATGATGAATATGTGTCTAGGAAAGTATCAAAAAAAGTCACAATGATGAATACAATACTAAACCCAAGTACAAAAAGAAAACAGATAAACAACTCCTCATCATCACAAGCCTCATCTTAGTCTCATGCTCTCCATCTCCAATGTAATCAAGAACCTGAAGTAGAAGGGAGCTTTCCATTATCTATACTTGCAACAATATAATCTGTTTGGGCCTAAAATCATGAACCAAATAGGGTGTGAGACAAAATTACTAGTAGGAAACCACCCGAAGATCTGTTCCTAACAGTCAGTGAATATATGGCAGGTAAAAGTATAGAAAGCAATAAACAGGAAAGTACTCAGTAGAAAACAATCCACAGTTTCTAGCATATAATTTACAAAAAAGTAAGCATCCACTCAAATATATAGAACAAACAGGTAACCCTCTTGGTAGTTCTCACAGCCTAACCCCTATGGTTCAACCTACAAGTACTAGCAACCCTCTGGGAGGCACACACAGTCTCATCCCTCTGGTTTAGCTAAAGAATAGACTCTCTGTGGAAGCACTCACCATAAATTCCCCCTATAGTCTCATATTGTACTAAATGTGCTCTGGGGAAGCATTCAACGTCTCATTCCCCCAATGGCCCACGCCGAGGAACTAAAGAAACTCTGAGGAAGAACTCAACGTCAATTCCCCCTGTGGTATCGCATCGTATTATAGACACTCTGGAGAATCCCTTACATCCATTCTCCCTATGGTCTACTACACTAGGTTCTCACAGCCCTGTGTAAAGTCAGCAAGTATGTCATCGCGTAATGACCAAAGTATCCTCAAGAACTACTTGGATATAATTCTACAACATCTCAGCATGGAAGAACAATCACACCATCCTATAACTAGGCATGGAACTGGAAATAGCCTAATAGGAAAAACTAGACCAAATGGTCCTAAACAGGAAAAACATGCATGGGAAAAGAATCCAAATCATAGTAAAACTACCCTATTCACAAACAATAACCTCTACTTAGGCATATAAGAAAATCATGCAAACAATAATGAAAAAATAGGAAACATGCAATACCCCGTTCAAGGGTATTACTAGAATTTGCACAAATAGTCAATGAATTTCTATAAAAAGGCACATACCACCTACCTTGATGTTATAAGATCGATATACATGAACCATGAGGCTTGAAACTCCTCAAAACATCACAGATCTACGAAAATTCATAAAAGTTTCAACCCACGACAACTTGAGAAAGAGGTAAAATCATGGAATGAAACTCCATAAGAATTAAGAGCTTACCACTGCGGTTCCAACACAATCGACCACAACCGATTCAGAGAAAATACGGTGGCTTGAGGGCTTAGAGAATATTCGTGGCCATACAATCTCTCCCGGTGGAACGATACCTACAAGAAAACACCTTTGGAGATTAGACGCAACCCCGTTGTGTTTAATGAAAAAAACAAAGTACACAATGTGTACTTTTGAAGTACACAATGTGTACTTTCCTTTTCCGTACTCCACTTTAGGCGGCCTCCACATCACTCTTACATGGCCATGTGTGTGGTCATAACACGGCTAGCACATGGCCTTCAGCAGCATTGCAGTACGCAGTGTGTAATTCTAAAATTTCCAAAATTTCGTATTTTTCCCAAAAATGACCAGAAAAGGAAAAAAATACCTGAAAAGAAGTTTTGGGTTCTTACAATTTAAATGTTAGAATATAAAATCGAACACTATACATTTAGGTCACACAGTTCCCTATCAGTGTACCATTCATGAATTCCCTTTTTGAATTAAAATATACACCTTTCATGATTTGGGAAAATAGTTCCCCAAACCATGCATAACTATGCAACCTCAAAAACTTTATTTTTTTAGGTTTTGAAACTAAACATTAATTAATATAGTAAAATAAATAATTAGGTAAAATAAATACATTAAATTAACATTAGGGTGTTATAATTCTAGAACCTTTCCACTTTCATCCCTTTAGAAGTCATCAATCATTTATCAAATTTATTAATACAAAACAACTTTAGAAAAATCAAGAATTTAGTGTATCTAATATCTATTTATTCTAGTAATTCAAAAAACAATTTTTTTATATCACCAAGGAAACATCCTATCTAAATTTAAAATTTAAAAGTTAATTACATATTAATAACAAAAATATATATTAAATAACGAACTTAGTTGTAACCATATCGAAAAGATAAACCAGATGATATACCATCTTCTCAATATATTATTAAATTTATATTTCTATCTGATTACAAATTGAAGGAACTCATCATACAAACCTTAGTTGTTGATGAAAGTGATATTCTAATGATATAGTCATCCACCACAATCCCCAAGTACTAAAATGGACATTCAACCTTATAATTCTAAATATCATGAAACATAGTTAACAATTCATAGACCACATCATCTGATACAGGGGTAAATGATGACTATTAACTATATTTACCAATGATTAAATTCATGAAAACTGGATCTCTGAATATTTCCTAAAATATGGGGATCAAGAATGTGATAAATTGATACTATTAGGTTGTAGATGTATAAAATTCCATCTGATGCTATATTAGTATTGGGGAAGGATTAAATCTCACATGACATATTCAGTATAATATCTTTTTTTATAATTGGGGAAACAAATCATATGATTGGAAATTCATAATAATTCTAGATTATCAATTCAAATTCTTGATTTTATATAACATATTGAATACATTTAGATGTATGAAAACTCTTAAATAATGTTCACTCCCCTTTAGAATAATGAGACCTACTATAGGCCCACACCATTTAAAATCCACCTTATTACTGTGGAATAAAAGAAACTAAATAATTATAATTATAAATCACCTATAATACAACATAAATTTTAAATCAATAGATGAGGTAAAAAATAAAATTCCACTGATAGGGATAACCCAATTCCAGGATAAAGTTAATTTCCTCCCAAATATAGTAGAATATAGAAAAAAACCATGGCATAAATATGAACTAGACATCCATGTCGAAGATGGATATTTATATATCTAGAATTACCAGTCTATGAATGACATAGTTTTACACATTAAAAACATACTAGTGATATATTGATTACTAAAATAGTGGACTTAGGGTAAGATTATTGTCCTAAAATGTTGTTACTTTTCTACTTGGGCTCTTCTTGTTTTCACTCTTTAGTAAATGGATCCCCCTTGATATTATTTTGAGTAAAGGGATATTGTCTTTCATAGAATTTACTTCTAAAATTAATCTATGGTTATGGTTTTATTGAACAATGTGACATAAGAAGTTTTTTGAAATAATAATATTACCAAATTTAGTTCTAAAAGTAGACATATTTTAGAAAATTGAGCCTTTATTGAGTCATTAGGGACTACATTGGGAGGGAAAGGTAGTATCATGGTGAAATGAATAGAATAATATTTCACCATTTGATCCCCTTATTGGAGATCTAATAATTACATAACCTTCACCACTTTTACATACATAGGGTAATACCCTTGAATGATCATAGTATCAAAATATTATTAAGATTCACACTCAAATGGTGAAGCTTAAATGATGTGTTTCTAAAATTATTGACTTGGTCCCTTGAATATGACTGTGGTAACCCATTTTAAAATTTTGGGTGTTCCCAAAGAATTAATGATATCATCGATAAGAATCATATACTCATTTTCCACTTGATAGTTTTGATTTCCATGGAAAATAGGTAGGTTATCCTTTAAAAACTTTTGGACATGGTATATGGATTTAGATGGGTTTGGATCTTCTATTAAATCTGGAGTCTATACGGATTTGACAATAATGAAAGAAATATATGGGTCTTTATATTGACTTATTTATAAGGTATTTTCAAGGAAATTTGATCCTTGAATCACTAAAACTTTTCCAAGTGGCATACATTAAAAAATAAAAATAACAAAACTAAAACAAAATATTCTTCAAGAATAAACTTATATAAATAATGTCACATATAAAATAGACAATAAAAATATTTCATAAAAATATCAATTACATTATAACAATATCAAATAACTTAGATTAAAACATTACTAAAAATCCTTCTAAAGTAAAATTCATATAGAATAGTAGAAGCCCCATTTAATTATCATAATATTTTAAAAATAACCCATGAAATTATATTTTTATATAAAACCATCAACTTTGTTTTTTAAAAATTATTAATAGTGTTTGGAAAACTACAAAAACCACATATCATAAAAATAACATTATAAATAAATAACCCATGTTTATTTCAATGAAAGTTTATAGTAAATCATAGTGAATTTCAAAAAAAATTACATAAATATTTTTTTATTCAAAAAAATAGATATAGTAATATAAAATGAAATACCATAACAAAAGGTTCAACACTTTACCAAATAAAATTTCATAAATATCTTACAAGACAAACTTTATTTTCACTAAAATAATCAATAATCAATAAAAAAACATCTCAAAATCATCAAGAAATATAATGTCATAAATTAGAAATTGTTTCATGGTTTAGCTACCCAAATCCCCAATACTTAAGACAACTATAAAAAATAACACTAGAGTAATCAAAAAAATATTCATAGTTTCAGGTCAGTCTAAAGAACCACATATAATGACCATTAACCCTCTATAATTTTCACAAATTTTCACTAAAACCATGGAGTCACATAATATTACCGATGTGATTTCTATATATTTCATTATTACAATAAAAAAATCACAATATCTCAAATTAATTATAATAAAATATCATTTTAAAATTTAAAATTTCAACCACAAATGGTAACTCAAGTATAATCATGAGAAAGAGTTGTCTGGACACTCTCCTATAAACACTTTTTTGGTTATGATAATCCTATATTCAATCTATATTTAGTCCAAAAATAACAAGAGGTGACTCATTCCATTTTGTAACAAACCATAAAAGGTCAACCTTCCATATCATTTAAGTCAGCATACAATAAGGCCCATACCATGTTAACTATCACCATGGGCTGGTGACAAGCACAAAGGGTATCAAACAAACACTTTAATATTTTTTACCTTTAACAATAAATACATAATCATTATATCCTTATCAAGGATATGGAATGTAAAAACTATATATTAGATATCCATGATATATAAATAAATTGTTTTTAGAGAATAAAGAAAACAATGTATAACATAAATAAAATTATAATAACCATATTAAAAGAAACATAACTAACATACTTTAAACAAATTGTACATAATATTTAAAATATTCCATCTTTTCATGAGTTGTAAAATTTTAAAGTATTTTGAATTTTCAATTATTGGATGCTTCAAGTTTTTATTTGATTAGAAGATTATAATGACTCTAAATGATGTGTTTAGACGTGGTTTGAGACTTATAAGATGTATTAGAGGTTTCAAGAGCATCTTAGGGGTTTAGGGATCAAAACTGGAGTGTTGGGAAGGTGTAGCCAATGGAACACAATTGGTTCATGACTAGTGTTATCCATGAATCCAAAACATGCATACCATTTTGTATAAGAACATGGTTTGAGAAACTGTGTGGAATAAATAGGGAAATTGTGTAGAGGACTATAATTTTCTGAAGTCAGCCACATGGTTGGAACACAACTGGACTAATCATGTTCTACAACTGTTTGATGTTGAGGTGTATGAGGGAAGTTGCATCGCATATAACGTCCCAATCATGACGTATAAAAATATTACATCTTTTTAGATGAATACTAATTATCTTTTACAAATGCATTCCTGAGGACCATAATAGTTTAGTGCCTTTGGAGACTTGGAATACATTATTCTAACTTGTGAAAGATCTTCAACATCTCCCATAAAGATCTACCCCGCCAGTACTCCTACATAAATGATTTATTAATAACTTGAGGAATGGAAACATAAGAAAGGGTGATCTTAGATTCTCAGTAAGGGTAAGAAAACAATATACGAACATATGAATGTAAAAAAAACATGAACATAACATTTAAATATCAAAATCTTGAGTCATGAAATAAATCTTAGCAATTTTGTAAGGCATAAATCATAAAGGAACATTAACCATGATAACATAGAATTGTCATAAAACATGAACTTGTGGAAAACACATAAGAATATAAAATAATTTCCATATTATTCAAGGATCATAGAGAAGACCATAAAAAAGGACAAATTACATTACTAAAACGAGTTCAATCCTCATTCCAGCCCTATATTACCAAACCAGATATACATATTGTTTCAGCCCTGTATTACTGAACCGAAGTTACTTGCTATTCCAGTCATGTCTATCTCATGAGATATAAATTTTTACCCAATTCATTTGAGGGAGATATAGGTCCCACTCATCTCATAATTAAATCATTCTTACATGTTCCACAAAACATAAACCATTTATCATAGTATAACCCAAGGAACAAAAAATGGCTTTCTTAAACATCATTCAATCATAATCCATATTAAATAAATAGATTTCAGAAAATTAATTCCACCATAAACACAATAAAATCAAATTAATAATAGGGATATAAACATAACCCTATGCCATCTTAGAAGAAAAATAATTTTGATAAAATACTTGAAATTAATTCTTAATGAAAATATCCTTTCTTCTTCAAAAACATTTTCTTTTCTCAAAATGCCATGAAATTTTAAAAGAAAATAATTTAATTTAAAATACACTTGAAATATTGTGAAGGAATATTCATGTAAATAAGGCATTATGAAAGTGTAATAATCCATTCATTCCATATAAGTTAAAAAAACATCCTCCTCGTATTTTTTGAGAGAAGTCAAAAAGTACATCATATGGTAAATAAAAGAATGATTCATTAAAAACCATGTAGTAAAAGTAAAAAATTGGTAAAAATGACTTTAGACATTCATATAATAATTGTTAACATTTTATGAAAACAATTTTTGATGTCATGGACATGGATGATAAATATACCCCCAGTAAATACTTATGTATAAAAAATCTCAGATAAAAATGAGATCGCAAAATTATCCGTTACCTTAAGTCTCATATACTTCATATGTATCTAAACATATTGTATAATGATTTAAATAATGTTATTTACTTATTCCAGAATCATAATCATTTTTATGATATCATATATGATTATATTATCATTCGTTTGTTAGTAACATATCATTATCACTCATTATTCGGATATTAAATACATTAAGTTCTTATGCAAGTTTTGTCAGATAAATTCATGTTACACTTATTAGGTTATAGTTATATAATTTACAGAATTATATTAGTATAATATATATAATATTTATTGTTTGGTCCACTAGGAAAGATACCTTGAAAGGGGGGTGAATTAGTGTATGACAGATTAAAACAACTACCCCTTTGATCTGGTTTCATTGTTAGAAAAAACTCTCTTCTCTCTCCTTCCCATTGCAGAGTATGAACAAATAATAAAGAATTCATATGACACAAAAAATTTACTTTGTTCACCCTCACTGGGCTACGTCCAAGGAGCATACACAGTCAATGTGCCAATGTACCAAATTCACTAAAAGCACACTGTTGTTTACAATGTTCGGAGTAGACTCACTATCCATCTAGGTTTACCACCAATCACACTATGAAAGCTCACTACTCTCTCAATTGAAGTGTGCCCATTACTTCTTCAGAATATCCATTCACATTTTATAGACTTGTAAGTCCCATAATTATCTCAAATGAATGCATCCTCCATAGTATGTTGATGCTATATTGATATCCCACTTTCATCCACTGATGAATACCACTTCACCAAAATACTACCAGGCAATTCCAAATCATTCATGAAACCCTTATTGCTTATTTCATGCAACTTTAATGCCTTGCATGAAGTATTCCTCTTTTTTCGCAAAACACCTTTTGCACATAACTTCAATATTACACACAACTGAAATCTTACGCACAACTTTCTTAGCTTGTGCGCAACTAAAAAAACATTCACACAACTCCCTTCCCTTAAAATTATTACGTGATCTGGAGATCAAATGATATCTAGGTTTTGAGCTCTATCGAATGGGGGGGGGGTCACCTCTTATTTATAGGAATCGCTCACCCTTGCATGTAATATTCCCAGTGTCGTGTAAGATCCTCTTCAAGCATGCAAAACCCCATTTGATGTTGTATTGGGCGTGCAAGTTTCATTCGTGCAACCTCATCTTTCATGCACATTCTTAGATCTTTCACACACTTCATGCCTTTTCAATTTTTTGATTTTTGGCTCCCAAAAAATGCCTTTCATGCAACATTCTTTTCCAAAAAAATATTTCCCCATTTTCTGATATTGAGGCCCAAAACTTTATCAAACACTGGAAAATGGCACAACTTATATCTTTTCTTTTTATACCGCCTCTATATCGACAATTGATTTGTCATGGTTATTTTTCAACATAGGTTGTCAACAATATCTCTGGAACTCAACAAATCACCAAGGAAACCCTCTTTGTCAACAAAAAAACCTTCTTTTTCAACAATCACAATCACCCCAAAAATGATTCAATGTTACCATGAGTGATTTTTCACAACAATATCCCCCTTTGGTTTTGTTTACAACTCTTTTAATAACAAATCTCTGTACATTGATACATTACTAAAGCTCCTTCCATTATATAGCATCTTTTGACTCTTGTGATTCAGATAACAACCAAAGATTCACTAACCACATACTCTAAGCCCACATGTGTAATGCTCGGCATGATAAACAAGAGTAGTATGAAAATTTCATCAATGAGTCACTTTATTTATGAAACCAATTGTTGATACCATACTGATACCAATAAACTTCTTTCATCACGAATGGCAGCTATCGTGATATCTAATCTTTGATTGATCACTTCAACCATCCTCATATTTAAAACTCCTCCTTCTTGACTTGTCAAGTTCTTATGTTGTCAAAACTAAGCTCTAGATGATCAGTTAGAACACCACATACTCTCATTATAATGATCTCCCTATCAGCTTCTTCACCTGTCTTGATAAAATCCCAAGATCTCGCTACTCCACCTGACAGCTTCTCCTTGTGTCTTTGAAAAAGGAATTTTCTTTATTCTTTAGCCATAGTTTCTCCCCCTTTAAGAGTCACTATTTCTCCCCCTTTGTCAATGAACCCAAAGGTCACTCTTTTGTGTTCTGAAATAGAGTAGAGAATACAAATCAACACATTAGGGAAAAACACACAATACCTCGGGGAGAGGGGGGGGGGGGGGTCCCACATCCACACTTTTTTAAGTGAGGGGAGTTGACTAGACTCCCAGATCCAGTCAATGCCTTTCTAAAGATTCTTTGGTTAAGGCCTTTGTCATAATTTCTAAAACATGTCGTTCTCTAGCCACGTACTCCAACTTCATGATTCCTTGATCAACCTTATCCTTGATAAGATGATATTTTATCTCAATGTGCTATGTACTTGAGTGATGGATGAGATTTTTGATGAGATTTATAGCACTTGAGTTATCTCACTAGGTTCCAATCAGAGACTTCATTTCAACTCTCATATCATCAAGATGCTGATTCATCCATAATAACTATGTGCATTCTTGAGTGGTTTCAATATACTTAGCTTCCGCGGTGCTAAAGGAAATGAAATATTTCTTCTTGCTTAGCCAATAAATACTCAATCCACCCAGATAGAAATAACCTTCTAATGACGATTTCCTATCATCCACTAAACCTACCTAATCTGCATTTGTATATCCCAAAATCTCCAGTTGATATTTTTCATTATACATCAAACCAAAATCCACTGTTCATTTGATATACCGAAGTATCATTTTTTACTAAAACCATGTGAATTTCCTTGGGATTGATTTGATATAGAACTTCTTAGAATTTGGTGAAAACAATAGCACGTCTCATCGCTGTTAGGTACATTAAAATCCCAATAATCTTCCTATATTATGTGATATTAACTTCCTTTCCATAACCATCTTTCTTTAATTTCATCTGGGTATCAACCAATGTTTTCATCCCCTTGGAATTTTCTATCCCAAATATTCTCAGAACCTCCTTGTTATATTTGGATTGAGAAATTAAAGTGTCGTTTCTTCTTTGTGACACCTGTAAACCAAGTAAAAATGTCAACTCACAAATCATTGACATTTTGAACTCACTTTTCATGAATTCGAAAAAATTTCTACACTAAGCTTCATCTAATCCAGCAAATATTATGTCATCGACACAAACCAACACCATAATCCTTTTATTACTATCATTGTTGACGTATATATTTTAATCAACTCCACTACACTGAAAACCAATATTCTTCAAGTACTAGTCAAGCCTTGAGTACCATTATCATGGTGCTTGTTTCAGCCCATATAACGCCTTATTTATCCAAAAAACTTGTTCTCATCCTCATGAATGGGAAAAGCATCTGTTTTCTCGATATACACTTCTTCCTCCAAAACCCCATTCAATAATGCAGATTTGACATTCATTTGGAACACTTTGAACATCAATTTCACTATAATGGATAGGATTAATCTGAGTGTCTCCAGCATTGCAACTGGTGAAAATGTATAATCAACATCTATTAACTCTACATGGGAGTATTCTTTTCACACTACTCATGCTTTGTTTCGAATCACTGTTTCATCATCATTCATCTTGTTGCAATAGACCCATTTAGTCTCGATGACATTCTTATCTACTGGCCTCAAAACAATTTCCCATGTCTGGTTCTTATCAATCTGATATAGATCTTCATTCATATCTTGAACCTAGTTTTCATCTTCAGCTACATCGGCAAATAATTTAAGCTCTACCTGAGATAGGAAAGATATCTGTTGTAGTGATTTCATTTTTTTTCTGAACTGGAGCTGACTAATCACCAATGATATTATTCCTACCAATTTCAACTCGACTCTTTGGATTCCTTGTAGATACATAATTGACTTCTTATTGTTCATCATCAGTATCTTATTCTATGATATCATCTTCCACTTCTAGGCCCTTTGTGTTACTTTCCTCTTCATCACTTTCATCAGGAAGATTTTCATTGTGTTGTTGAATATTCTCTTCGTTTTCCACTACAGTGACATCATTTCTATCAACTAACATTCCTATCCTATTGTTAAATCATTTTTATGATTTTCTTCTTCTTGATTAGCCATGGAATACTCCCTTATCTCCATGCGACAAAAATTTCTTATGATTATCCTTATTGAGGATAAAACACTTACAAAGATTTGAAATTATTTCAATGTTGGTTTCTTTCCATACCACATCTCATATGGAGTCTTTTCTTCCTTCGGACACAACATAACTCTAGTAGAAATACAAACTTATGTCAGCACTGCTACCTTCCAAAACTTCTCTGGTATGTCTTTTTCTATAAGCATTGTTCTGGCCATATTTTTGATGATACTATTTCTCTTTTCAACCATTCCATCTTGTTGGGGAGTTCTTACTGAAGAAACTTGATTCCTTATCCTGTGTTTCTTAAGATAGTCTTCCTCCTGACTATTTGTGAATTCTGTACCACTGTCAGTATGAAATTTCAGAATTTTCTACCCAAGAATCATTTTAGATTCCCTTTGATATTGTTTTAGGTAACTGAACACATCAGACTTATGGTTAATGAAAAATACCCATGCCATTCTGCTATAATCATCAATTAAAAGGACATAATTTCTCTTTCCATCAATGGATCTTGTTGAGATAGGTCCACAAACATCAGCATGCACTAATTCAAGCACTCTTGTTGACTTCTTTTCCTTCCCTCTGTATGCCTTTCTAATTCTCTTCCCCTGTTGAAAAGCATCGTATGTATGTTTATGATCACGTGGTAGCTTTGGGAGATCTCTAGATACATCACATTTTACCAGATCTTCCAGGGAAATTTGGCATAGATGACCAAATCATTTATGTTATAACTTGTTTTCTGCCTCTTTGGATAAAAAGCACACATCTTCATCACCACTTAAAAGGTAAAGATTTCCCTTTTTTCTTTTTCCCTGTAGAATCACTACACCATCTATTCCTTTGATGATACACGTGTTTTTTTAAACCTTTTAGAATTCTCCGAGTCACATAGTTGACTAATGCTAAGAAAATTGTGCCTGATACATTTTACTACTAAGATATCAAAGTGTCTTATTTATTTTCCCCCCAAACCTAGCCTTTATCAAGCTAATAATCTTTAGGAATTCATCCTTTAAAAACTTGACAACTCCTTCTTTGTTATATTTTATTTCTGTGACAAGATTCCTATTACCTGTCATTTCAGATGTGCAACCGATGTAAAGGATCAATACACCAGAACAGTCTGATGCTTTAAGGGAAATTTATGTAACCACTTCCTTCTCATCTCTCTTCTTCTTGTTCCATGTTTTTGTCTTCAAACTCAGCATAGATTGAGATTTATAATATTTCTCAGAGTATAATGGAACCACATCATCCTAAAAAGATGAAAACCAATTTAGGATTTTAAAATCACTTGTTGAATCTATGATTTTATGCTTGTGACCACTTTGGTTCTACTTCAGCACATTCCTCTGCACAGGTGATGTAAAATTTCTATCCATGTTCCCAAATCCTCCACCCCAGAAACAATTTCCCTAGAAATATGTTATAGATAACGTTTCTCTGTTTGTATTCCACCTATGTTCTTGTGCCCTTCGATATCTTTTGGCTATAAAACACACATTCTGTGAGTGTTTTATCTTTACACAGCAACACCACCTGATGAAAGGTGCATTCTTGCATGTCACTTCTGTACTGCTAGTTGTCCCCTGGGTTCTCTAGATTTCCTGATTCTCCTTTTTACCCACATCTATTTCCATTCTCGAAATGGGCTCTTGCAGTCTGACTTCAACCTTGAATAATTCTTCTTTTTACCCACATCTATTTTTTATCTTCTAAATGATCTTCTTTCTCGATAACATGCTGAGAATCAGAAGTTTTTCTTGGTCCTTAACTTTTTGTCGTAGACTGATAACATCTTCTTCAAGCTCTTCAATATGCTTGACGTTAACTTTCACTATGTTATTCTAGCCATAAATATCCCTCTTATTCTCTTTAACCTTGATTTTATACTCACTTACTAATTCTGAGTTCTTTGGTGATGTTGAATTGAGTTTCTCAATTTCTTCCATTAGCTCAGACTTTTCTTCTTCTTATTGCTTAATGCAGATTTTGGTTTCATAGAAAAGTTTGTTGCATTTATTTTTTTGGCTCTCCAAACATCTATCCCTTTATTAAAGGCTTCTAACTCATCTTTCATATCAATTATTCCTTTAACTTCTTCTTCTTCATCAATTTCAGCTTCCTTATTTTCCTCAACACTACTGACAACATCCACCATAGCATTTCCTACATGATCTTTGCAGTTTTCAATCTCCTTAACCTCTTCAAACTCAAACTCATCTGAACTGTCAAATTGTTGTGAAAGAGGATTCTTCTTCTTGAAGAAGTTTCTCTTAAATTTTTTATTCCCTTTCACATAGGATGAAGACTTATTCTTGGGAATTTCAACTTAGTGATCATCATTATCGTCATCTTGAAAATTTTTTGGGCACCTTGTGACCAGATGACCAACATTTCCACATATAAATCATTCTAGTAGAATTCTCCCTTTAAACTTTTCTTTTCATCTTTACATATTTTACGAAAGGAATGACATTGCCTCATCCATATCTTCCTCTTCTTGAGTATCTTCAATGGTAAGCTTCTTCATGACCTTGAATGCCACCTCTTGGGATTTACCCTTTTTAATATCCTCATTATCATCATTCCTTATTTCATATGAAACCAAGGTACTGGGAAAATTGTCTAGTGTCTGCTATTTTAGATCTTTATCTTTCTGTAAGGAAACTCTCGGATTGAACTGAGGTGGAAATTTTCTCAAGATGCGCTTCATGATTTTTATGTCTTCAATGACTTCTCCAAGAACTCATATATCTTCCACAAAAATATTTACCCTATAAAATAATTCATCAATAGACTCATTCGAGTTCATTTTCAGATCTTCATACTTATTTCACTACACTTTCTGCTTTTCTCTCTGACCTTTGTATCTCCCTCATATATTTTCATCGATTTTTCCCACATAGAATGTGATGTTTTGCATGAAATCAATTTCATATAAATATCATTGGATAGATCTCAACCTAATGCATTAATTCACTTGGAATCAACATTCAATTCTCTTATCTCAGCTTATGATAAAGCACCACTATTGATGTCAGATGAGATACCAAGCATTGATGATGTAAACACGTTTATTCCCAAAGATCGAAAGTAGTTCTGCATCAGATTCTTCCATAGATGAAAATTATTTCCGTCGAAGATCGGAATTACCTTGTGATTGGTGACCTCCATTGAGATAGAAACACTGATATCAATCTTTCCCTCTAATAACAATTGTAAGGTCCACTAGGATAGATACCCTAAGAGGGGGGAGGGGTGAATCAGGGTGTGACCGATTAAAACAACTGCCCCTTTGATCTTGTTTCGTTGATAGAAAAACACTCTTCTCTTTCTTTCCCATTTTAGAGTATGAAAAAAATCCTAAAACATGCATTGGAAACAACACTTTTACTTGGTTAACATTGACTGGGTTACTTCCAAGGAGCATTCAATATTAATGTACCGATGTACCAGGTTCACTAAAGGCACACTATTATTTACAATGTTCGGAGAGGACTCATTATCCCACCTCGTTTACAGCCAATCACACTATGAAAGCTCACTTCTCTCTCAACTGAAGTGTTCTCACTACTTATTAAGAAGATCCATTCAAAATTTATAGTCTTTTAGGTCCCTTTATTATCTCAAATGAATGTATCCTCCACTGTATGTAGATGCTCTGTTGATGTCCCACTTTTATCTACTCATGAATACCACTTTACCACATTACTACTAGGAAATTAAAAATCATTCATGAAACCCTTACTACATCTTGAGTGCAACTTTAATGCCTTATGTGCATGATTCCACTTTTGTTGTGAAACACCTTTTGTGCGTAACTTCAATCTTACATGCAACTTTCTTAGCTTTCTCACAACTACAAAAACTTTCGTGCAACTCCCTTCACATAAAATTATTACATGATATGAAGCTCTAATTCTCTCTAAGTTTTAAGCTCTATAAAATTATGGGGGTCACCTCTTATTTATTGGCATTTCTGACCCCTACGCAGAAGATTTTATATGTCGTGGAAGATCCTCTTTGAGCACATATAACCCCATTTGATGTATCATTGGGCGCACAAGTTTCATTCGCACAACTTCATATTTTTCTTACATTCTCAGATTTTTTGCGCACTTCATTCATTTTCAATTTTTCAACATTTAGGTCTCGAAATATCCCTTGTGTGCATGTTTCTTAACCACCTTCAATCTTGCACGCAAAATCCTTTTCCAAAAACACCTTTCCACATTTTTCGATTTTGAGGCCCAAAACTTTGGAAAACATTGGAAAATAGCACCACCTTAGATCTATTATTTTGGTACCACCTTCAGATCAACCATTACTTTTCCATGGTTCTTTGTCAATATAGGTTGTCAACAATATCTCTGTAACTCGACAACTCACCATGGGAGCCTTCTTTGTCATCAAACAAACCCACTTTGTCAACAAACACAATCACCCAAAAAATGGTTAAATGTTACCATGAGTGATGTTTTCCAACATTTATTTATTCCATTCATGTATATAATCATGGTTTAATGAAAATCATGTTGAATGAATTTCATCGCATCGTGGAGACGGTAGGCCGTACATACACACAAGCGACGATATTATGCACTTAATGGTTAAATGGTATTTAATTGGATGGAATATTAATTATAAAAAATAATTATCAAGTTATATTTGTTATTTAATTCCATTATACTCATTATTATAACCTTCCAAATTAAGTATTGTTTAATAACAAATTACACCATGTTGTGGAGACGATAAGACGCACGCACATACACATGGTGATATTGCTGTTCATAGGATGGATAAAAGGAGGTATAAACGTTGTACCATAATTATAATAATATCTCATTATATATAATATACTATATTTATTACTTTATTATGGAAAAAACATAAGAATAGGAAGTATAATAAGAAAAGAATTTTGAAATAGGTGATAAAACTTTTACCTCTTTTTCGAGTATCTCTTTTTGATTTGCACAAAAGGTATTATTATGTTGGATTTATGCCCAAAGTATGGTCTCTATGTGTAAGGGAGGAATTTTTGGAGACTATTGGAGCATAATTTGGAATATCCAAGAGGATAGAGATGTGTGAGTAAGTGGGTAGATGTGATGGACTTTTATAAGAGGGAGGAGGGGCACTTTAGGAAAGTCTTGAAATATTATTTTATTATAAATTGATTTTAGAATTATAATAGCTCCAAAGTGATATATTTTGAGGATAAGATGAGGATAGTTTGAAATAATCTCAACTAATAGGTTTTAAAGACGTTTATGTCACAAATTTAACCTTATCTTTTATCATTAACCCTTTGTTAAATAAATTAACTCTTACCATGTCTTCTTGTAATTTTATACCATATGGTAAATTAGTTAATATAAAATGACAATAGAACATCAAGTGGATCACTAATGACATTTTTAACATTATATAAGTTAGTTGTACGAATCTTATATTTTTATTACTATTATATCATTTGATAAAATAATATTTGTTTTAAAAACTCATTTATGTCAATTTCGACACTATTTAGTAATTGATTTTTGTTAAACTCATAAAAATTTGATTACTTAGAAAAAAAAATACATTAACTAAAATATAAAATGTAATAATAACACATAAAATTCGTGGATGGCATAAAATTTTTTAAATTAAATTTACTTTAATATTTATAATATCATTTATTTGAATCTTTCATTAATAAGGTAATCATTGCATCATCATTGTGTCATAAATAAATTTATTTATTTAATGTATAAAAATTATAAATAAAATACCATTATGTATGAAATATTTTTAGATTTATAATGAACATTTATTTTCAAATATATTAGTTACATAACCCTGTATTAAAGTTATTTTATTAAGAAGATACATGTTTATGTTATATTTCTCTTTAATTTAAATTAATTATTATAACATGTCATTATCACATCCAAGGGGCCCCCAAATGCCAAAAGTTCTGACTAAGATTTTTTTGGTCTCCTATTACTCATAAAATAATATTAGTACACATGTTAGGGTAGTTTTATATTAATATAATATTATTTTTACCCTTATTTACCTAATTGACCCTTTAACCGTGGTAAATAAAAAAATTACTGAAGTTACAATACATAATATCTAAAAATAAAAGGGGTCTATTTAAATAATTTGGAAATTATATTTAAAAATATGTAATCCATTTTCCCAAATTTTAAACACATAATTTTTATAAATTAATTTTAAATTAATTCAAATTTGTCAAAACAAGAAAAAAATGTTTTTAAGCAGTAAAAACTATCAAAATAATGACATGTGTTTATGTCCAATTTAAATGTGAAAGTACTTACAATGACCAGAATTTAATTAAATTATAAAAAAAATAATTCAATTACACTTTAACACCAATTAATAAGATAATATAACTATATAAATAAATTAGATGAAAAGGCAGTTTTGAATTAAAATGCAACATTTTTCACTACTCATTAAAATATGAATTTTATCTGAAAAATAGAAAAAATTCAGTCAAAGAAAAATTTTATGCCCCACTTCCAAATAAGAAGTTTATTTTTTTAAAATAGAATATATAAATGTGTTAAAAATATATTTAAAATGGATGTTCCATCAAAAGGAGGGAAAACATCATTTTTTGAAAAATGATTCTTTTATAAAAAAATTGATTTTGTTCTTATATCATGTCTAGAAAATACATAAGATGAATTTTAATGATATATAAAATAAAAAATGTGGTTAATAAAAATCATAACTACTAGTTTATATTCCATTAAATAATAAAATTTTAATAATATATCATTGTTTAGTGAAACTCGGTATTGCGTACAACACTAGCTATCAATGAAGGTCATTTTAGTGTGTAACGCAAGCCAAGTCAGTGTTTCATGTAGTGATAGATTAATTTGGTTTTATGTATAAGATAATACAAACTTATTTCTTTTATAAATTGAATAAAATCTATACTCTGTTTTGTGTGTATCATACGCCCACTCGGTGTTGCGTGTAACATAGGACAAGTAAATTTAGAGTGAAAGGAATGTTTGACTTAGTGCATTACAATATATAAATGAAAATTTTAATTTATTCAAATAAATTTCCATAAAAACTTGGGGTGTTACATTCCACCCCCATTAAAATGAATTTCGCCTTCTAAATTCGTTGGGACTATAAAAGTTCTACTACTTAGAAGATTCTTTCTTGGAAACCCACGACATAAAAAGGAATACAAAAACATCATTTAAAAAGTAAAGTTAGAAACATAATGTTTACCCAAAGTAACTCATAACTGGGGTTCTACATAGGAGAACATAGGTGGGAAGTGAAAACATAGATATGGAAGAAAAATCTAACCATAAAGTTTTAATGGAAATTGATAGAGAATAAAGTTTTGAGAATGTTAACAACCACAAACCCATAAATCTACGATGATTTGAGGGACTATCTGATTTATCAGATAAGAAGGTACTAAGATATTATTTTTAGCTTTTAGGATCCTTTACCTAAATTTAAATAACATAAGAATAAATACTTACTTGATTTCATTTCAATCTCACCATTTCTCTTACCTTGACCAATTTCTACTTCATCTTTTATTCAAAGAGATGAAGTTGAATTTGTCATTCCTGAAGTGTTAGAAGATCATAAAATCCATAAAAAAGAGTGATCGGTCATTCCATATATCTCAGCAAAAAGGTTAACAAGGATTATCAAATTGAATAAGTACACCTATTGTGAGAAAATACATTAATCTAAAAAACATCAACTGGATTATAACTTATACTATCCATAATAAAATAACCTTACAATCCTTAAAAAAACTAAAAATATACAACTTTAGAAAGGGGTTAACTAAATTAGTTTAATAGTTGTCTCCATATATAATAAGGTAGTTCTTGGTTGTCACATTCCAAATAGTTTAATAAATTAATCATGTATTCTCTGGAGTTAGGGTAACTACCTGAAAAATTAGATATCCTTATTGAAAACATGCATGTTTTCTTATTCTTAAGTCCAAAAATATGTAATATTAATCAGATATATAGTAACCCCTAAATCAATAAATCCTTAACTAGTTCCAAGGTAACTAATGTTGTCCAATTTACTTATTGTTATCTAACATACCTTTATCCAAAAATTATTATCTCAACATCATGTTCATATTAAGTGCTATCCTTCCATATATCATGTGTTTTCCAAAACCATCACCTTATTACCTCAATCACATTTCATTGTTACCAATACCACTCAGAATATACTTTCAAATACATGTGGAAAACCACAGTGGACCACTGCATAGATCTTTCATTATTCCATAATACCATAAATGATATTCTTCAACATTATTCTGGAATCCCATTACATAAACAATCAATGATTCCACCACTTCATTGTCATACTCAACATCACCAATAGTGATCGCATGTTATTTTCATTTGTATTTGGCCTTAAGAGGTTGTTGATGTCAGTCATCATTGATAACCCTTGGATAAGGGCATTGGTTAGCATAATTCTTCATTTCCATGCACTAGTAGAATTGAAGTGTGGTTGGTGCATTCTCTATAGCCTTTTCTCTTTTCACATCATTAGCTACCTTTTTCTTATTAATTCAGCACTCAAGTGCTCAATGAACTTATTTTACACACTTAAAACATTTTCTAGTCACTTTAAGACACTCTCCACCATATTTTATTTTCACACTTTGAGTATAAGTAATCACTCATCATCTTTTCACCATTGTTTTGAGATTTTCCTTTGAACTCCATATTTCATTTCTTGTCAAAACCATGATATTGATATGTAAATACAACTTCCATTTCTACCTTGATAACATAATGAAAAATCTCTTCATAGCAACTAAAGTCTGTTATAACTAATTCCATTTAAATACATGGTTTTATTCCATTAAATAATCAATCAACTTTACTTTCAGGTTGGATGATAAAGCTAGAAGCATACCTTTAAAGTCTTGTAAAATTTTCCTCATATGTACCAAAATACTCATCATCCTTTTGATTAAGCTTAAGGAACTCATTTTCTAATTTCATTTGAATAATATGAGGGAAGTACTTATTAAAAAATAAGTTCTTGAACTCATCCCATTCCATGGATTCAATTTCATCTTGTTGCCTTGTATTCTTGATTAGAGTCCACCACTAGTCTACTTCACCTTAGAAATAATAAAAATAAAAAGCTAATTTTTCATGTTCTGAAGAACGAAGGGTGGAAAATATCTTTTCAACGGTACCGATCCATTGTTCAGCAACAAGTGGATCAGAAGACCAACTGAAAGGAGGTGGACGTTGCCTCATGAAGGACTCAACAAAAATTTTTCCCTTCACTTATCATTTGGAAGTCCATAGTGATTCATAACTTGTATAATTGCAGAAATAAGATCTTTTATTCCATTGCCCATAACATTTTTTTGTTTAGGTGGATAGTCGTTTCATTTCCCATTGCATTGATTATTAACACAGTTCCTTTTGGTTCCATTCATTATCTAAAACCCACAAAAGAATAGTGTGAGAGGCAAAAAGCATACTAGGGAAACAACATAATCAAGGGGTGTATTTTAAATCTATAAAATCCTAGGTTTAATCCTAGGTTATTCATGATTGTTATCATAATTATAGGATTGTGACATATAATTTTACATATCCATAAAAAATACCTTAGAAATATATCTATGGATCTCACTAAAGTTTTCACATCCTAGTTTACAAAGGTTTACTAAAACTTTCCTATGATACCAACTATAATGACCCAAACATGACGTATATAAATATTACATATTTTTAGATAAATATTCATTACATTTTACAAATAGAGACTTGAGGGCTGTAATAGTTTTGGAAACTTGGAATACATTTAACAAACTTGTAAAATATCTTCAACATCCCACATAAAGATCTTCCCCTTTAGTACTCCTACTTAAATGATTCATTTATAACCTAAGGAATGGAAATATAAGAAAGGGAGAGATTATATGCTCAGTAAGGGTAATAAAACAATATATGAACATATGAATGTAAAAAACACATGAAAATAACTTTTTAAATATCCAAATCTTGAGTCATGAAATAAATCTTAGCAGTTCCTAAGGCATAAATAATAAAGAACATTAACCATGATAACATAACATTAGGCTAAAAAATGAACTTGTGGAAAACATATAAGAATATAAAATCATTTCTATATTATCCAAGGTACATATACAAGACCATAATAGAGGACAAAGTCCATTACTAAACCGAGGTCACTCCTCATTCCATCGCTGTATTACTAAACCGGTAATACTTGTTGTTTCAGTCCTATATTACTGAACTAGATTTACTTTCTATTCCCATAATCTCTATCTCAAGAGATATAAATATTTACCCAATTAATTTGAGGGAGATATAGGTCCCAAACATTTCACAATTAAATCATTATTACATGTTCCACTAAAACATAAACCATTTATCATATCATAACCCAAGGAATAAAAAAATGGGTTTCTTAAACATCATTACATTATAATTCATATAAAATAAATGGATTATATAAATATATTTCCATCATAAACAAAATAAAATCAAAGTAATAACATGGATATATACATAACCCTATTTCATCTTAGATAGAAAATAATTTAGATAAAATACATAAAACTAATTCTGGAGTAAAATATCATTTCTTCTCCAAAAATGATTTCTTTTATCAAAATGCCACAAAATTTTAAAATAATGGAATTCAATTGAAAATAAAATTAAAATATTATAAATTAATATTCATGTAAATATGGAGTTATGAATGTTTAAGAATCCATTCATGCTGTATAAGTTAAAAAACATTCTCCTTGTACTTTTTTCGGAGAAGTCAAAAAGTACCTTGTATGGAAAACGAAAGAAATATTCCTTCTAAACCATGTAGTAAAATTAAAAAATTGGTAAAAATAATTTTAAACATACATATAATAATAATTATAATAATTTTATGATTTTTTTTTTCAGAAAACATGGACATGGATGATAAATATACCCCCAGTAAATACTTATGTATAAACAATCTCAGATAAAAATGATATTGCAAAATTATCCCTTACCTTAGGTATGATATCCATAGTACATATATTAACCTTATATATAACTATTTAAATTGTTTTATGGACTTATTACATAATAATAATCATTTTATGATATCATATATTATTATATTATCATCTGTTTGTTGGTAACATTTCATTGTCACTCGTTATTCGGATATTAACTGGTTTATTTTCTTATGCATGTTTTGTGGGACAAGTTCATGTTCCAATTATTAGGGTATAGTTATATCATTTGAAAATTATATTAGAATATTATATATCATAATTATTCATTCCAATCATGTATATAATCATGTTTTAATAAAAATCATGTTGAATGAATCGCATCACATCATGGATACAGTAGGCCGTACATACTCTCGAGCGACGATATAATTCACCTAATGGTTAAACTGTATGGAATTGGATGGTATATTAATTATATATAAAAATTATCATGTTATATTCATTATTTAAATCCATTATACTCATAATTATACTGATAATAATTAATTATTTTCCAATAAAAGATTACATCATGGTGTGGAGACAATAAGTCATACGTATGCACACATGATGATATTGTTATTCGTATGATGGATAAAAAAAGTATAAGGTTGTAACATAATTATAATAACATATAATAATGTATAAGATACTATATTTACTACTTTATTATGGAAATAACATAAGAATAGGAAGTAGAATAAGAAAATAATTTTGAAATAGGTGATAAAACAATTACATCTTTCTCGAGTATCTTATTTTGATTTGCACAAAAGGTTTTATTATGACGAATTTATGCACAAAGCGTGGTATATAGGATAAAAAATTTTGGGATATTATTTGAGCTTAATGTTGATGATCTAAGAGGCTTGATAGGTGTGAGTAAGTGGGTAGATGTGGTGGCATTTTATAGGAGGATGGAGGGACACTTTAGGAAAGTATTGAAATATTTTTTTATTATAAATTGATTTTCGAATTGTAATACCTCCGAAGTGATATATTTAGAGGATAATATTATTATAGTTGTAAATAATCTCAAAAAGTAGGTTTTATACAAGTTTAGGTAACAAATTTTACCTTATCATCTAGCTTTAACCCTTATTTAAATAAATTAACTCTTACCATGTCTTCTTGTATTTTTATACCATATGGTTAATATAGTTACTATGAAATGTCAATAGAACATAAAGTAGATAATTAATTAATTTTTTAACATTATATAAGTTATTTGGAAGAATATTATATTTTTATGACTATTATATAATTTAATAAAATATTATTTGTTTTAAAAACTCATTTATTTCAATTTTGACACTATTTAGTAATTGATTTTTGTTTGTCATAAAAACATTATTAATTTGAAAATGCTATATTAAATAAAATAAAAAATTTCATAATCATCCATAAAATTTGTTTACGGCATAAAAATTTTCAAATTAAAATTATTTTAATATTTATAATATCATTTATTGGAATATTTCATTAATAAGGTAATCACTGCATCATTATTGTTTCAAAAATAAATTTATTTATTTAATGTCTAAAAATTATATATAAAATACCATGATGTATTAAATATTTTTATCTTTCCAATTATAATTTATAGTCAAATATATCAATTACATAACCCCATATTAAAATTTTTTTATTAAGAAGATACATGTTTATGTTATATTTCTCTTTATTTTAGATTAATTATTACAACATGTCATTATCACACCCAAGTGGCTACCAAATTTCAGAAGTTAAAAAAAAGGATTGTTTTGGTCTCCCATGAATCATAAAATAAGACTAGGACACATGTTAGGGTAGTTTTATATTATTATAATATTATTTTTACCATTATTTACCTAATTTACCCTTTTACCGTGGTAAATAAAAATAGTTACAGAAGTTACTATTCAAAATGTGAAAAAAATAAAAGGGGGCTATTTACATAATTTAGACCGTATGATTAAAAATATGGAATCAATTTTTACAAATTAAAAACGCATAATTTTCACAAATTAATTTAAAATTAATTCTCGTTGTCATAATAAGAAAACACGTTTTTAAGAAGTAAAAACTATAAAAAGATTGAAATGCGTTTATGTTGAATTTAAATGTGAAATTACATTAAATGAAAAAAATTTGATTAAATTTTAAATAAATAATCCAATTACACTTTAAAACCAATTACAAATATAAAATTATTATATAAATAAATTAGATGAAAATGCAGTTTTGAATTAAAATGCAATATTTTTCACTATTTATTAAAATTTTAATTTTATCAGAAAATAGAATAAATTAAACCAAAGTAAATTTTTATATCCCACTTCCAAATAATAGTATTTTATCAAATATAATATATAAAAGTGTTAAAAACTAGATTTAAAATCGGTGTGCCATTAAAAGGAGGAAAAACTGCATTTTTTGAAAAATGCTTCTTTCATCAAAAAATTGAATTTGTTATTATATCATGTATAGAAAATATATAAGATGAATTTTAATGTTATATAAAATTAAAAATGTGGTTAATAATATTCATAAAATCTAGTTTATATCTCATTAAATAATAATATTTTAATAATATATCATTGTTTAGTGAAACTCAGTATTGTGTACAATGCAAGCTATCATGGAAGGCCACAATTTCTTATAACACAAACCAAGTCAGTGTTATGTTTAGTTAAAGCATCCATTTTTTTTGAGTATAACATAATAAAAACTTAGTTCTTTTATACACTGAACAAAATCTATACTCTGTGTGGCGTGTATCGTACGCCAACTCGGTGTTGAGTATAACATACAACAAGTCGGTTTGTGTGAAAGGAATGTTTAACATAGTGCATTAAAAGATATAAATGAAAATTTTAATTTATTAAAAAAATGTCCATAAAAACATGGGGTGTCACATCGCATGGTTGTCACACCAATTTCAAAACCATGAGGCCTAACATGCGCTTCTTTAAAAGGGGAAAATTACCATTTTCCCCTTTGAAGCTTCAGGTGTTTTACCCCTATTTTCTCCCTCATTTTTATATGAGATCACAATGAATTACATAATACTCTTCCCTTACTCTTTTGGATTTATCCCTTGTTCTAGTTTGGAATAAAACAATGTTAGGTGTGTTGGAAACCTTAATAAAAACATTCAAGTTCATTAGCCACTATTGTGTTCTCTATCTTCTTTCTCTAACCTTAGTTACAATAAATAAGGAATATGGTTCGAATTACAACAGATAATAGTGGAAGCAGATACTGATGTTTTTGGTTTCAATCTACCTATGAATAGGGTGACCTGAGAGTCTTTTTATGCTTGGATGCATGCCATTTTGATGAGTTATAACTTTGTTAAGAGTTTTTCTTAGTGTTTTAACCTAAAAAAAATTTAATTAAATTTGTTTTTCATGTTGTTGGTTGTGGATTTTTCCAAGAAAGGTGTTAGGGAACCTTGAAGACCCTTTTTAAGTGGTTTCTCAAATTTTAATCAAGATATAGACACCTGGTGAGATATCTCATGTTATTAATTTTTGGATTGTATTTCATATTTAATTATTTAATGATGTAATAGGTTTTTTTGGGATTATACTTGAAATATAAAATTATAGGTAGGGGATGGAAATTTGATACAGCTTCTCTCATACATTAGTAATCTTGAATGGAGATACTGAGTGAAATTTATAAATAGTTTAAATATTCATGATGGTAGGTGGTCTATCATACATTACCTATAGTATTTATGCATGTTTATAGTAGTATGTGAATGATTGGTCTTACCCCTAATTAATATTACCCCAATTTAGATATATTCTAGTGGCCAGTTTAATTAATTTAACAAGGTTAATTAAATAGATGAATACCAATGGTCACTAACAACCCTTTATCACTAGATTTATGCAAAAAACTAAGACTTGTGTGATAGAGGATCCCATGTTGGATTATCCCACTTGAGTTTTCCTTTTGAAGACCCTAAGATGGATGATCTTTCTTATGTATTGACTTAGATGATCCCAAGAGGGATGCCTCAATTTACATGAAAACCTCAAGGATTCTAAGTAGGATGTCTCCCCTAAGAGATGACCTAAGGGAACTAGTGGGTGCCCTAATATTTGAGTGAACATGAGCTAGTATAACATGGGTTGGGTAGAGATGGTATCAGGTGGAACCTAGAGCCTACAATGAATGTGTAATCCCATGAGTATACATTATTTGTGATTAGGTTTAGGCATTCAACCCCCTAATACTTAATTTTATGAAATTATAAGGTTATTTTTGATGCATCTATGATTTCTAGAGGTGATTCCTAGTATTTTGGATAGTGAGACTAACATGATAAAATTATGTTTGGGATGCCCAAATGTACTTATTGGGATCATACTTCTAAGAATTATTGTGATATTTTGTGGATGCCTAGAGGTACTACTAAGTATGATGTTTTTTGAGTCTGTAAGTTTTACTATTATATTATCAGGATTCCTCGAGGTAATTCATGGGATATAAAGTTTTACAACTTGAGTGACACTTGAGTTCCTAATGAGGAATTATTTGGATGGTCTAATAGGATATATAGAATTATATTATGTCCTAAGTAATTCATGGATTCATAATATGAAATGACTTGGATGTTATCATAAGTTATATAAGATATATTTTTCTATGGGAGATACTTTTATTCCCGATGTAGAAATCCTTGGATGGGATCATAGGTTAAATAGAATTATGTTACTACTGGAGTGATAATTTCATTCTTGATATGAAATGCTTGGACATATTCATAGTTTAAACAAAAAAAAATTAAATGTTGAGTGATACTTGGATTCTTGATGTGTAATTACCGTGACGAGATCATATATTAAATATCAATATATTATTCCTTGAGTGAAACTTGGATTCCTGATATAGAATTCCTTGGATATAATCATAGGGATAATGGATTATATACACCTTGATTGATACTTCAATTCCCATTTAGGAATTCCTTGGAAATATTTATACTGAAAATGGATTATATACACCTTGAGTGATACTTGGATTCCCATGTAGGAATTCCTTGGATGGACTCATAGAGCAAGTTAAATTATTTAATTCTTGATCATCATTAGACATGTATTCCTTAGTAAAAAAATTGTGTTTTGGTTTAATTTATACAAATAAAAGTTTTGTACTAGCGGGATATCTAGTCTTTACTTGGAATACTATATTATAGTGATTGGATGTGAGCATGGGTGATTCAAGGCCTGGTTCATGAATCCCCTAGTGGTGATGTAGCTTTCTTAGAGAAATTTACAGTGTTGGAAAAAGCAGGTATCATCAATTGGGTTTACAAACTCAAAGATTGATAAGATTATACATGGCTTGAGTGGTACAACATCTATGTTAATGCCCTAGTCATAGGATTTCTAGATGATCAATATCATGGAACCAAGTATCATCTATGGACTGAGTTTATTCTATTTGTGTCTTGTCTTGGATTTCCTTAATGAATGAGAGTGCCCTTATGAAAACATGGGTTGGTATGAATTTTTTTTCATCTGGCTACTTTTTAGTAGTTTTTATTATTATTGTAATCTTTATGAGTGGCACACATATACATTTACTATATTTACTAGCTGTGTAGTTCCATAATGTGTTTTATACTCACACCCTACTCAAGACTCCATTAAACTCAGGAACCACAACAAACATTCACTTGGTTACAAGCATAGGATGGGCCGCATCCTTAGACTGATTGTGCAGGATGAGTCAGATATGTACATGGAGTGAGGTATGTCGTATGGCTCAGTGTATGTAGTTGAGCCTTGTTATTTTATATCTATTACATTTATTTAATATTTTATATGTGATCAACCCAGAGGGTGATCAATGTTTTATATATGAAAATGGCTATTTGGGCCTTTACTACATTCCATTTGTTATTACAGTATTGTTTATATTTACTATTTTCACACTTTGTTTATATTATGTTATTGATGTTATATAATTATTTATTATATTTCTTACTATGATATGAGGGAATAAACTCTCAATGAATTCACCTTAGACCCTTGATTATAGTCGGTACATTTAGCATATGGAGATGCATGCTTGGGGCCTTGTAGCGAACCACTTAGGGAACCAAATTAATGAAATATAGGTTGAGATATTACAAATTGGTATCATGGATATTCCTTTTTATTTATATTAATATTTTGGATATAATATAAAAGATAATTAAGGGTGTGTTGGAACCTATTATGGATATCATACCGGTGTATTGTGAACACCTATTTCAATATGATGCCTTAGTTTTTAGGGATATGGAATTTCCATTAATAATATGATATGTTATTGTTTTATACAACTTTCACTTTGAGAAACAAACATATTGATGTGGAGTTTATTATTTTACATTGAAATATGGATCTCACCCCATTAGTGAGAGAGGCCTGTGATGGGTTTACATCTCTTAGACCATTGGTAAGTGTCCAGCGGTTGATTTTCACTCTTGATCGACTAAGGAAGGTGGCATCTCATGCATCAAATTTGGTATGTAGGATCCATATGTTATAGGACCTCTAGTGTGTTATTTTACAACTAATTATAGATTCCAGTTTTTTATAGTTTCTATAATAACTGAAATGGTTTTTCCCTATATTTATTTTTAGTGCAATTATATGAAATTTTCTTGATGAGTATATAAATTTCCTTTTGATGGAAGGTCAGGTGGATGTATGGTCAGGCATTTGAAAGTTAGGTTGTTGACTTTGTCATCATACATGGGAGGTTTAGTGACACTAGTTGGTTGATATGGTACATGATTCCAATCTATTGGACCTTTTATGGGGTATTGTTTCTTGGTTTTGTTATTTAAATTGTCAGTAAATACCTTTAAAAAAATTCTCATATAACTTAGAATGAAATTATACTTAACCGAACTATGATAGTGATCTAAAACACTGATCATTGAGATGATACTGTTCATTTATTATTGACACTATGTAGTAATATAGTTAGATCCTTCAATGTGATGCTGATAGGTACATAAACGATTATAGTGAACTGGATAATCGAGGGAGTATTACAGTATACTAATTCCTGATGAGTTTTAGTTCATCCTATTTTCTATGATCATATTGTGACCCTATTGGGAGTAGTACATTATAAGGATGATCATATAGGACCAGGGATTAGGTAAGACTATGATTGATAGTTTTTGACACTCATAGGTGGATGTTATTTATACTTTCCTTGGAGTGGATAGAATTTTGGTTTAGGTGGTTATTCCTAGTTACACTATGTGAGAATTGATCTGTAGGGCTAGGTGGAAGACCTAGATACCCTATGCTGTGATTCAAACCCTAACAGTCCACCATTTGATTTGATCAAGGAAAAATAATGAGATTTGTTTACCCAAGTTTATAGATTCCTTTTAGGAGGTGTGCTTAGTAGTATGACCTTGTCAAGACCAATTCATAAAAGGTGCTCAATTTTTCCAATACAGGCATGGTGATGAATTTGGTTTCTAAGGAGGAACCTAGGGTTTCTATGTATTGATATTGAATTTTATGGGTTGAAATATTCAGTTACTAGACCTTACTAATTGATAGGTTCCTAGTGTCGGTAGATGATCATGGTTAGAATGATGCCCTATGATAGGCAGCCATGGAAATAAATTTTGGCACAAGTGAGGTGAAATATTTTGAAAAGGATCTCTAAGGAAGATTATGGATTATAAGACTAATTTTCTTTATGAAATAGTCAACTTAGCCTTGTTAATGAATGGATAGAGGGAGCAAGAGTTGAGTGATGATGATCGGGTGATACAGAATTGTAAAACCACTATATAGGACATTTTGGTACATGTTAGATACATGTGGTATCATTTAAATCACAAATTGATGATTATTCATGTTTGAGATGAGGACCGGTGGTTGAAATGGATGCTTCGGGAATGGTTTCCTAGAATTTGTGACTTAAATAAATAATTTATCTCCATGGTAGAAGTAGAATCAATCATAAATTAGTTTTTTGTTTTTAGTCAACCTATTTTTTTTACCTAGATAAACATTTTTGGGAGATGTGGTGATAGGATTTGGTTAAAGGAAAAAATTTCCTTGTTTGATGAGAGAATTTATTAGGGAGTGATATATAAGACTATAGATGGAATCTTAGTATACTCCATGTTTATCAACGATCATGTCATATATCTTTACATTATCTTGAGTAAAATTATAGAGAATAAGTTATATGATGAGCTATATCAAAATGCATTTCCTAGTTTGACTATAAACCTATTAAGGTTATGTCTAAAGTGCAGAAAATAGTGATCCATATAGTGGGAGTTCATCATTTCCCATTTGAGTGTGGGGAACCAAATTTTTATTTGGAATATATTGTCTATTGTGGAAACCATTATTAGAGAGTGGGAGTGGGTGAAGTTGAAAGCTGATTCTTGGGAATGAGAAAGTTTTTATCCCTGCTTGTGGTTATGTATAGAAAATCATGGGTATTTATCTACATTGATCGAGAACTCATTTCGATGGTGTGATGAAAACAATTCTATTAAGGTGGGGAGTGGAATGTTGGTTTCTATCTTTTTTCCTTAATGTGATAAGGTTCATAGTATTTTGAGGCCATTCATTGCATGGTCGCTTTGTTATGTCATGATATTAGATAAATGGACGTGTATTACTGGATTCCCTATTGAATTCTAGGTACATGTTCATATTTTTTCACAACAAAAAGAATGTACATGATATGGTTTGTTCAAGAAATGTCACTTGGAGTTGGTCATATATTCCATTGACTATGCTTAGACACAATCTTGGTGTGCCCTGGGATAAAGGCAACATGATTCATGTATAGAAGGTGTGTCAGATGTAGGAGTAGATAATTTTTTAGAATATTTCTATAGAGGTGGTTTGTATGAAAACATTATGTATATTTGGATGTGTTTGGTGAGGAACCGCTAGAGGAAAATCATTGGGATGATATGGGTTCTGTACAAGGGCCATCCACAACTTTTCAAGGAGAATCCAGTGAAACCAGGTTAAGCTTAGCCGATTGGAGTTCGACCATTAGATAAAATCAATGATTGAGGGAAGTATCCTCATGTGAAATTGGATTCTTCATGTTTAGAAATTTTTTGGTAGTTTTATTAGGATGATAGAGGTGCTTTTTGATAGGTAATTCTAATAGTGGATGTGTTGTTGATTTTAATTTCTCATGGAAATTAAGAACCTATAGTGGGAGTAGAATTGGTCAATTAATATGAAGAAATGGTGATGTATCATGTTAAAAAATCTTGAGTAATCACAAAATTGATGTTTCAACTATGGTTATGAACTTTTTCTTGAGTTTATGTGGGTTAATTTTCATGTGTTTAAAGAGGAATTTTTTACGTTTTTGGAATTTAGAAAAGAAGTGTGGTCGTTTCAACAAAAATTATGACCCAAGTTAGTCTAGTGTTTTAATTTCATTCCCAACAATGATTCATAGGGATGTTATGTTTTATGGTTTTTAGGTTGTAAGATAATGAATTTTTATGAGTTGTAAATTTCCAAAAGATTTTGAATTTTCAATTTCTAAAAGGGTCAATTTTGTTATCAGAGCTTCAAAATGAGAATTAGAAGGTTGGAATTCCTCTAAATAATGTTTTCAAGCACTCTTTTATTCTTTAAAGATGTATTAGAGGTTAAAAGAGAATATCAGGGGTTTATGGCTCAAAAATATATGTTTTGGGAAGGTGAAACTAGTGGCGCATGGTTGTATCATGTCTCCAGGATCTCCCTCATGCATTATATCCTTCCCATCCCTTCATATATGAGAGTTTTTCCATATTATTGGTTTGAATTAGATGATTTTAGGTGTGTTAGAAACCTTTAGTTAAGACTTAAACCCTATTATCATCAATTTTTTTTATTTCTCTTATTCCTCTATCCATGGTTACTAGTGATAGATTTTGGCCCTGATTCCACCGGATCATGTTGGAATCAGATACCGACATTGGCGGTTTCACACTAAATAGGAAGATGGTGACCTAAGAGGCCATCTGTTCTTGGCCGTGTGCCATTTTGATTTCATATATGATTGTTATGGATTCTTCTTAGGGATTTTCCATAATTTTTTTTTTAAATAAATAAATGCATGACACTATTGTCTATGGATTTTTCTCAGAACTATACTTAGGGAATCTTTTAGAGCTCCCGCAAGTGGTTTCTCAAATTTTCAGCAAGCGATCTGTGTATGGTAAGATATCACTTGTAATTCATTTTTATTTATTATTTTATATTTAATTATTTAATTATTTAACTTATGTTTTTATACTACAAATGATATTTAAAATGTTAGGTAGGAGTTTGAAAGTTTATTGATCTATGTTCAGACACCAGTGATATAAGACGGTGCTCCCAAGAGTTTTTTATAAATTATTTAAAGAATCCTAATGGTATGTGGTATGTCATAACTACCCTATAGTATTTTTGAATGATTATAGTAGTATATAAAAGCTTGGTCTTACCCCTAAGGGTGATGTGGAATATTTAGATTTATTCCATAGGATTGTCTAATTTGTTTGATTAGGTTAATTAAATTGATGAATTCCATGGGTCACTAGCAACCCTTGAGTTCTAGCTTCATTCCACAACATGAGACTAGTGTGATAGAGGATCCCATATATAATGCCTCCATTTTATTATTCATTTTGAGGTCCCCAAGATAGATTAACTTACATATTTATTTACTTATGGTATCCTAAGAGGGATGCCTCTCGTTACATGTCAACCTCAAGGATACCAAATAGGACGCCTCTCCTAAACATTAATCTAGGAGACCTAGTGGGTGCCCCAATATTTGACTGACCTCGAGCTAGTATTTCCTGGGATGGGTTGATATGGTTCCTTATGGTACCTATAACTCAAACCAGATATTTAAACTTATGATTCTATTGTAGCGGAGATTTTTTTTAGGCATTTAACCACCCTTAAAATTTATTTTATGCAATTACATTGTTAATATTGATGAAACTATGATTTCTAGAGGTAGTTCATGGTATTTTGTCCAGTGAGTTTGACGTGATGCATATTATATTAGGGATTCCTAGAGTTAGTTCCTTGGATCCCACTTCTAATCCATACTGTGATATTTTTAGGATTCCTAGAGTTTCTACCTAGTATCTAGATTTTGAGCCTATTTGATGGATTGTTATTTTACCTGGATGCCCATAGGTACGTCCTAGGATCTATATTTTTATGCCATGAGTGTTACTTGGGTTCTTGATATTGAATTACTTGGATGATATTAAAGGCTAGATGTAATTATATTATACCATTAGTGATATTTATATTCTTGATACATAATTACTTGGATGAGGTCCCAGGTTATTTGAGATATACCATTCCATGGGAGATACTTGGATTCCTGAGGCAGAATACCTTGGAAGATCTCATTGGTAAAATAGAAATATGTCACTCCTTGAATGAAATGTGGATTATTGTTATGGAATTCCTTGGGAAGGCACATAGGTTGAATGGATGTTTTATATGACTTGACCGATACTTGGATTACAGATGCATAATGAATTGGATGAGCTCATAGGATGAATATAAATATATTAAACCTTGAGTGAAAATTGGATTATTGGTATGCAATTACTTGGAAAGAATCAAAGGGGAAATGGATTATATATTCCTTGAGTGATAGCTAGATTCCCATGTATGAATTTCTTGGATTGACTCATAGAGAAAATGGATTATTAAATCCTTGAGTGATACTTGGATTCCTATACATGAATGCCTTAGAGGGGATCATAGGGCATGTGACATTATTCAATTCCTGATTATCATCATACATGGATGCCTTGGTCACAAACCTCAGGTCCTGATTTCATTTATATAAGTCAAAGTTCCATATCAATATGATGTTTAGTTTTTATCTATAATCATTCATTATAGTTATTGGAGGAAAGCACAGGTGATCCTAGGGATAGAATCTGTATCCACCTATGGCGAAACAACTTTCTCATATACATGTTTGGTGATGGAGAAGTAGTTATAACTGATCAGCTTTACAGACTCAAAGATCAACATGATTATATGCGACTTTAGTGTTATGACATCCAATTTAATGCCTTGGTCTCATGATGTCTAGATGATTAAGATCATAGTCCCATGTATCAAATTTGGATTGAGTTTGCTCAAGATATTTTTTGACTTTATTTTATTCCAGTTTTGTATCCACTAGGATAAGTTTATTGCATGGGAATGACCTTATGAAAACATCTGTTGGTATGATTTTTATCCTTCAGTCTATTTTTAAATAGTTGTTATTATTATTGTTATCCTATTTAATAGCTCACATATACATGAACTATATTTACAGGCTATGTATGGGATTGCTTTGGTGGTGAACTACTGAGTTTTATACTCACACCCTAACCAGGATATCATTTCATTGGGGTAATTGAGAAAAAGATTACTTGGTTTCAAGCACAGGATATGCTAAGGCCCGAGAATGATCAAGCTAGATTAACAAAAAAACTATGTGGATAGAGGTATATCTTATAGATCAGTGTATATAGTAGAGACTTATACTTTTTTTCTTTATTTAATCTAGTATATGTGATTGTCGTAATGGGAGATCAATATTATATTTATGGAATGGTTGTTTGGCCATTTAATGCATTTAATTTGTTATTATATCCTTGTTTATATTTAATTTTTCAGTACTCTATTTATCTTTTTCTATGCATGATATCTATTTATGTCTAGTGTTTCTTACTATGATATGAGAGGATAGTATCTCTATTGAAATACCATAGGCCCTCACTACTAGTTGGAAGCCTCTCGTGTATGGTGAGGCACACTTGAGGCCTTGTGGATAATTTTCATGGGGCACCCAACTAGTGGAATTCAAGTCAGGATATTAAAATATTCTAGAATAAAAGGATACTAACAATGAAATTAAATACTAATAAAGTTTATATAAGGAACTTCTTAAGGATAAATAAGTCTTAAAAATTTGAACAAATCATATCCATGTGACCCAAGGTCACCACCATGTCCCGAAGTCCATAATCTATTAGAATAATGTAATCATAACTATTGAGACCAAGAAATTTTCTGAAGATTTTTGAGCTTATAAAGAAGTTATTTTGACCGAGTCTTTAACAATGTAGCTTTAAATATAATAACCTTTTTTAAAGAGAAACAATAGTATAATGCACATAGATTTATTATATAATGTGATAAAACCCAAATTTAAATATTTTATAAATTGAATTTGATTAAATAAATATAATTTTTTAATTCATCATGTCAAAATTATATGACGATGATTTTTTGAGTATTTTTAGAAATAGTTGATTTTTGGGTGAATAGTGAAAAATAAATATTTTACACAATCTATAACTTTTATGAAGTTATAATTATATTGGAATAACATATAATTTGTGAAATTTGTTTTATATAACAAATATATATATTAACTAAGTAATATAGTTCATATAAAATATAAGGTTAATCTTATAAATGTATACATTATAATTTTTAAATTTAAATGACGTTTCTAATCAAATAAAAATTATGTTTAGTTACTCGTTATTAATAAGGTATATAAAAGTTTGTTACAGATTTTTTATTGGTACGAAAGAAAATATAATATCATAAGAGTGAATATAATCCATTTAATTCCATTTTAATCAACATTATAACAAATTTTTCTATAAAATAGTTTTTTCATTTAAAATAAACATTTGTATGGAAATAATTTTTTGTTATGTTTTTTAGGTTTTATTTAAATTAATTTCTCGCTCTTATAGAAAATAAATTTGATAAAATGGAATCAAAAATTTTAATTAAATTATAATTTTTCTTAATGAGACCAATTTCATTTTTTCTCATTATGAGTAGTAACATTGGTAAAAATATCAGTTACCATAGTATGATTTAAAACGGGTTAAAAGTGTTTAAACTAAAATAATAAGTGTTAAAATCACCTAAAAACATGTATAAATACAGTTCTATGGCCATATTTCTACCCTATATCATATTACATTTGAATATGATTCATTTTTGATCTGTTTCGATTGAGTAAGAAATTAATATATTTTTATATTTTGAAAATTTCTAAATGTGTCCTCTATCTCCCTTATAATAGTAAACCACCTACCCACTCTTCCTAAAACTATATGAGCTTTCTATATTAGATAATACTAACCCAAATACATTATAAAAATAAACACCCATGATATATACATCTTTCTATGATCAAAATTCAAACCTTATAAGGACTAAAGTGCAATCCAAAAAATGTTTTCTAGAGAATAGTTTTAACTATTATCTGAGTGTTTTCATTATATTTATTCTCATATTGACATAAATTATTGGATAAAAATGATGATATAATAACATAAATATCTAACACATACTAACATATTATTATATATATGGTTCCACCTCTATTCATATCATCCTCCATGTAATGGGAAACAAAAGTATCATATGTGCGTATGTGTGAACTAACACCTCGTAAAATGATGTATCTCATTTTTCATCACCCCCAATCACTAATAGGTATAATTATGTATATAATTATTATATATTACATTTATAAATAATTATTATTCTATAAATATAATTTATTATTTATTTTCATACCCTTCCACCAGTTAAAAAAAGATATTGTCGGTCATGCATACGTGTGGACTACCACCTCCACAAATTGAAGTGATTCATTTTTCATTTCCACCGAAAAAGAATAATTGTAATTATATCTATAATTAATTTATATATAATTTATTTTATGATTAAAATTATATATATTATGGAACCATGATTAATATGTAAGGAACAAAACTACCAAACCGAACTTATATGAAAAAGGAATCAGTTAAGACTCAGAAACAAAGATTTTAATATGAAACTATTTGAAAATGATTTTTAAACATTATAAGTGAATCATATATGATACTATAAATATATATATAGTTCTATAAAATAATTATAATAAAATTAAATTTATTATATATGAGGTTAAAAGCACTTACAGATCAAGTCAGGATTGGGGTATGGGTTTATTTAATAATCTCATTCTTATTTAAGATTATTTATGTTTAAGTTTATGTTTGAGGAATTATATGATTTTAATATATTAAAACCAATATATTTTATCCTATTATTTTTTAGGGTTTTCAAGTATTAGTTTCATTTTTACATTATTTATCACTCAAGAGACTAAAAGAATTTTCCAAAGTAAAACCAAATTTGTTTTTCAATTCGGTCGAGAATTTTTTTCTTCTATGTCCATATTTTTTTGAAATATTTTGAATAATGTTTTTGAAATTATAATATTATTGATTATTATAATTTTTATCCTTTTTTTAAATTTATATAAAAAGGTTTAAATGGGGATTTTTAATTTTTTATGGATGGTATACTTTTTACCAAAGGTGAGAAAAAATATTTGTTTTGAGATTTACTGCACGATCCCAATATCATGAATATTATTTAATTGGAGTTTACTTTACATGTTCACATGGTTATTTTTAAAGAATTGTTTTTTGAAAACATCCATTTTTTATTAAAATATAAGATATTTCAAAATTAAATGTGTATTTTCTTCAAGAAATATAATTCTAATGTTTTAAATGTATTTTAATCTATTTGAATATCCATTAATGAATATTATTGGTTAATGGGTATATAATATATTGATACCATACACTATATTACTCTATATTAATTTTGATTATGTTAAAATTATTGATTTGGGAAAACATTAACATTTCAAATACAAGTTATTAAAAATGAATGTTTATGTTTATTATGTATCAAAAAAATTTTCACCACTTTCTTATGATGAATACATTAGACTTGTTAAGTGATGAAAGAGGACCATTAATACCCCTTTATGAATTGGTAGGTCTAATAGGACTAGATATTTTTGGTATTTGGAATATTTCTTACCTATTTATGTATGATGTATGAGAAAAAAGGCCTTGACAGTAAGATTATAATGTTCGACATTATGTATTCTGTCATTGTGAAACTAGTTATTGTTATCTATGTTATTATTTATGTGTTTATGGTACCAATGAATATATCCACCTTTTATTATAATAGTTATATGAAATATTGATTCTCATTTATCTCTGCTATATTATGCATGATTTATTTATTTTAAAATAGCTTTTGTTGTACAATTTCCTTTAAAGATCAATTGAGATTTATATATTTTTTGTGTTTCCTTTCCCCAAGATACCAAGAATATATTAAATAATGATTTAAAAGAATTAATTGAAGAAATAATAATTTTATCAAAAGAATATTATTATTTATTCCTGCTTTTCAAATATAATGTTAGAATCATGTACGTATCTATTCTTAAAAGTATTATAAACTATTCGATCTTTTATGAAACGATCACTTGTATCTATTTCCATTATATTGAAATAACCACTTGATTTGGGATAAGAAAATCATGGTGTCATAGGTAGTATCGGAGAATTTTTAGTATAAAACTAGTGAACTGGATTTATTAAAACATAGATTTGAAAACATTACCCTATGCTATACTCTTAGGATAAGTCAATGCATAGGATAATATAATATTTTTTGGGTAAAGTAGAGATTGCATAATTTTTCAAGAAAACACAACCCTATATAAATACTAGAATGTGGATGTGTCTATATCATATATGCACTTAGGGATAATAACTCTGAAAGTGGTAGATTTGGTATTATCATGATCATTATTGGTGAATAATAAATAGTCCTAAGACTCACACCTAACTCGACTCTCTTAGAGGATATTAATTGTCTAATTTACACAATCATTAAAACTCATTTTTAATGATTTCAAAATATTTTTATTATTTAAGGATGTTACAAAAGATACTAATATTATGATTATATGAATATCTATACATAAAATTTATATATTTTTTCAAGTGTTAGGAGAGATTATGGATTCTATACTATGGTTTAAAATTCAAAATCTTATAATCTAATTTAGTATATGAAATTGTTAAGAAATTACACCTACCAAAAGGAATGGATACCAAATATAAAAATGTAATATATGTATGATTTATCTAATGGGAAATAGAATGAAGCAAGAGCCAGAGTTGGAGATGGAGTTGGAGTTGAACAAATTATAATAGTATTGAGGCATCAGACTCAGGTTACAACTAATAAAATTTCTCATTTGGAGAAACCTACTGAAACCCAACATGGGGAAACAATCATTAACCAATTAATTAAATAAAAACCTCTATAATATTATGATATTACTAATAAACTATTATTAGAGAAATGGATCATGTACCTGAAGAATATATTTCTTCCTTATGGATGTAGTGAAATAGTGAAAGTTCTCATTGCACTTAATTATCTTAAAGGACATGCTGATCAATGGTGGTCATTAATTATGAACACTAAGGAGTCATAGAGAATAAATAGTTCACTTTGGAATAAATTCAAAGATACATTTTTTAAAAAATACTTTCTAAATGAAACAATGATATGTTATAGAGAATAAATTCCTCAATATAAGGAAAAAATTTAGAAAATGTTACTGAATATGAAGCTAACTTTACATTGTTAGAACATAACACCCTGAGTTTGTATATTTTTATTATGAATGACATAAATTTATTAGATGGATTAAGTTATATGTAATACCAATTTTATATTATGCTACATGAAATACCATGTTAATCTTACAGTACACAAAACTCAGGTTTAGCTTTCATTACACACAACATCAATTTGTAACAAAACCACAATATATTAATTAAACACAACCATTAATACATAACCATTAAACTTAGTGATATGAATAGTATTATATAATTATAAAATATTAAGTATAATTATTAATATAATGAAAACATATTGCTAATAAAATAAATTTATTCTGATAATGTCTTTATATGTTTTTTAAATATGATTTACTAAAAAACCTGTTTTTATGTATTTTTGTGAACAATGATAAAATTAAAATTTTTATACTTTTAAAAAATTAATTTAATAAAATAAAATTCAGTTTTTTAATTATGAATGTAAACATTAACTTAGTTTTAATATTTGTGAATTTTTAGAGAAGTTTCATATTTTTATGAATGGTGAAAAATATTGAATTTTAATTTAAAACATACTTTTTTTCTTAATTTATATATAAATTTAAATTGTAATTTGAAATATTTTTATAGAAATATTAGTTAAAATTTATATCCATTAATCCAATGTATGTCATTAGAAACAATTTCATACTGAATATAGATATAAAAAAATTTCAAAAACTTGAACATTTTCTCTTTAAAAACTTGTTTTCTCATCGCCTCTATAGGATTAATATTAAATTATTTTTTTCCAATTATGTGAATTGAAAATGGAATAATGGATTAAATATTTTTAATAAGTATAATTTTTAATATATAATAGTTCCAACATAAATTTTTTCCAAAATTAATAGTGAGTGCAATAAAAAGTAATTACCATGGTTAAGGAAAAAATTTGTTTATCCGGGGTTAAACTAGAATTATAAGAGTGAAAATGACCTCAAATATTATATTAATTTTATTTAATGAGTTTATTTATATATTTTACATTAAATCATATTAAATATGAATATTTATTTCCACTTTCCTTTGAATATGACCCATATAATTAGTTAAGTAAATAAAAAGACAAAAAATACTTTTCTTACTCTTAATATCTATAAAACATTGGGATAAGGAAATAGAAAAAATATATGTGGTTATAAACATTATTTTAGATTATAAATGAGTTTTTTATCATAATAATTTACTTTTAATTTTTAGATATGACATAGTTACATTAAATTCATATGAAACACAAACACACTAATTATTTAGATAACAATAAAATAAAATAAATGATACTGAAAATATTAATAGTGAAATCAATTGAATGAATTCTTATGTTAAATTATTTTTTATATTAATATATAATGTCACACATGTGTGAAAATAATAAATTAAAATTACATCATTGTCTTTAATTTTTTTAAATTTAAATTAAATTAATAATGTCAAAATTGACATTAATGTTATTTTATAATATTGATATTTTATTAAATGATTTAAAATTACTAAAAATAATATATTATACAAGATTATTTTTAAATGTAATAAATATAAAATATTTTTTTATTAATGGGATATTTTTCTATTTTAATGAAAATTAAATAGTAAAAATGTAGTTAGCACGATTAATGTTAAAGCGGTGTTTTTATACATTAATTGCACGTATGTTAAAATTAATTTCCAAAACACATAGGATTTATATTTTATAAATTCTAAATAATATTTATAATAATAGGGTAAAATTATATAATAATTCCCACTCTAATTTAGTCATAAAGGATAAATTACCAATGTTATAAAACTAGTTAGTGTAGTGAAAAACCAAAATGGTAGAAATAAAGAAACTTAGAAGTTAAGGAATATAATGTTTAAAATATGTGTTTTAATATGTTTTGTAGGTGTTTATATAATATATCATCCCTAAAAACATTTAATTATCAGTTTTGGATCCACTTTTGGGAAGATTGACCTCCCAATAGTGAATACTTTTGAGTATTTACAAGAAGGCCCCTCCTCCTCAACTATAAAAGGAAACTCACTATTCATACTTATTCACACCTATAAATACATTTTTATAGGAAAATATATGACCCAATAACTTCCCAAAATACCAAAAATAATCCTATAATACTTAAGTTTTACATAAATTCAACCAAGTATGGAATTAGTGCACACATGAGTATGATACTCAAAGAAGAGGTAACATTCATCAATGAGTATTTTCATTTTATTTCTTCTTAATATCAATTAATTCTTATTATACAATGATTATATAATAACCTCATTATATTACATAAAGTTATATGTTTTTATGTTTTGGTTATGACCTAAATATGCACAAAATTTCATCAAATGGGTTATGAAATCATCAGTAGTGTGTACAATGTACTATCGCCTTGCGAACTGATGTCATTTGTTTTTCCATTACTACCTTTAATGGTTTGGAATAATGTGGGATTTATATTTTATATGTAATATATTAGATATATAATATTCTAATATGATTCTAAAATTATTATATCACACATACCTTCATGATTTCCATTTTGTGGGAATATTATAATGTCGTTCGTATGTACGACGAACTACCGCTTCACGAAGTGATTTGATTCATTCATGCTTTACATGGAATTTATTAATGATGAGTTTAAAAAAAATATTTGATATATATGAAATATAAATTATAATATAAGTATAATTTATATATATATATACATATATCATTTATTTTATAATCTTTCAATCTGATAATAAAATGGAAACAACATTCATGTGTACGTACGACCTACCATTTTCATGAATGATGTATTTCATTTCCTATTACTAAATATTATGAATTAATATAAATAAATATATAATAAATATATATTATATCTATATAATTTTTTATGTTCTATAGATTATTAAACCATGATCGAAGTAAGATAAACAAAAATAACAAGTCAAAATATATATGAAAAATAAAGTGGTTATTACCCAAAACATAACTTTAGAATGGTATTATAATTAAAAATGTAATAAAAGGTCAAAATATAGTCATATATAGTATTAAATATATAAATGTTGTTCTTTAATATATTTATAACAAATTTATATTTATTATATATAAGGTTTTAATGAGTACGATATAAGTCAATACTTAAGGTATGAGATTTTTTTCTCACTTTTTACTTATGTGAGACACATTCCATATTCACAAAAAATTTATTTTATTTAGTGAATATACTACACATGAATGTATTTTTTTATTATTATCCTCAAAACTATAATAATTTACATATCCATTTGATCATCTATCTTTATTTGGGTTTACAGTTCAAAAGTTACAAAAATAGTAAGGTATTTTTGTCTCAATTTACCTTCTTTAAGACGTACATCATGTTATACACCTATATTAGTTCACAAGATATATATAAAATCCCTTTTAGATATAATATCATGAATTTATTCATCCAACTAATATTTTTAGTATTAATTTATGTTATTACTTTATTGGGGTTACGAGTCAATGATACCAAAGTTGTAAATATTGCATGTTACAATCTCATCGTTTATTAGGATTGTTTATTATTAACTATTAAATGTTAAAATATCATGATATAACTCTCAATAATTATCATTAATTTTATTATCCTATGTATATTAATGATATTTTCATATAATGGTACAATTTTCTCACTTTTTGGTACTTAAGATAATTAGGAAAATGTTTTTAAGAAAATACGAATTTATTTATCTCTTCGGTCGGAAATATCTTTTATTCTTAAACCATATTCTATAAAAATGTTTTAATTTTTTTTAAGATTATATTTTAGTATAATTTTCAAGGAAAAGTATTTTGAAATTGTTTTTTGTTTTGAAATACTTTTTATATTATTTTGATGTATTCCTTTATAAAATTTCAAATTTTATTTTCAAATAAAATGATTTAAAAAATGTTTTATTTTTAAAAAGAATTTCAAATGATTTTTAAATATTAATTTATAGGTTTTCAAGGTTATTTTCAATGAAAAATATTTTCAATGTGTTTTTTGTTTTAAAAATAATTTTACAATGTAGAAAGGATATTCTCTTTAAGAAATGTTTTAAATGATTTTTTAGAATTATTTTCTATCTAAGATGAAATCAATTGGTGTCACCTATGACTTAATAGGGATATGGTCTAAGGATACCATTCATATTTTTATATAAATGGTTTATTTTTTAATAGCATTATTTTTTGAAATATTCTACTTTTCATGGGTTATTATATGATGAAATGATTTGGAAAACTATCTCTTTTACATAGGTAATGTTATAATGAAATGTTTATAATATCCTTTTCTTTTCATGATTTATGATATGATAAAAATTTACGATCTTGTGAAAAACTTAAATATGATTTTCATTAAGTAAAGGGTGGTACAAATATCTCCCTTCAATTCATTTGGTAAAGATTTATATCTTATGAGATAGACATGACTTGAATGAGTAGTGAACTCAGTTCAATAAGTGACTTTGTCCACTATGATGATCTTGGGAGTTAACCTTGACTACTATGATAGTTTGGGAAGTAAAACCATTCCAATATGATATACTTGGAATTTATCATTTACTAAAATTGAAATGATTTTTTATTCTTAGGTGTATTCTACAAATCCATGTATTATGCCAATGTTATTCTCTCTTGGATCATGTTCATTCATTATCTTATTATTAATGTCTTATGAACTTATAATATTTATTATATGAATCATGTATATGATATTTGATGTTAGGGGTATGGTTTTCAAATGTTATTATCATGTTTCGATACCCTTATGTTTTTATTTTGATGTATCTCCTTTATTTACCCTTACTGAACATCTTATCTCACCCTTTAATATGTTTCATTACCCATGTTATGAAGATATAAATTATGTATGATATGTAAAATAAGGGTTATGGTTATGATGAACACAGTGGGATATGATATAGATCACTTACGGACTAGTGTTTATGTTTCTATGTTTCCAAAGACAGAAAACTATTACTGTACTCAAGACTGTGCTTCCAAAGACACAAAACTATTACTATACTCGGGAGTATGTTTGTGTGATGTAATAAATATTCATAAAAATGATTTAATATCTATTTATAATTAGCTAGGGTCACTATAGTTGGTATAAAAGGAAAGTTTTAGTTGAACTTTGGAAACTAGGATGAGAAAACATTAGTGAGATCCATATGAATATTTCTAATGATATGTCTAGGGACATATCTAAGGACAAGTTTAATGACAAGTTAAAGTATAGGAATATTTACTATAATTTATTTAAGGGATATATTGAGTGGTTACCAAGAAATTACATCCATCCATGGATACTAAAAGTGGATGTGGCTCTAGAACAAATGTACCTAGGGGTAAAAACCCTGAAAACACTATATTGAGTATGACTCAACTGGGAACTAGTATACAGAAACAAGACTTTTTATACACACAATTTGACTCTCATAGGGTATATACTTGGTAAATTCATAAAAACTTTATGAACAATAATAAAGGATTTAAAAATACGATGAATGTGAATGACCTAGGATAAATATAAGGTGTTTTAAATTAAAAATAATGTTTCTTGATTTATATTTCCTAAATGTTTTTTCATAAAAAGTGATTTTCCATTATGGTTAGAATTTTAAAATCTATGGTTTATGGTCTTAGTCAATGGTGGGAACTAGAAGGACCTGAATAAAATTTGAATGTAATGGAAAATTTTCTGATGAGAATCCAAATTGGATGATGATTGGAGTAATGGATATTATGATTATTCCTAATCAGTTTTCACAAAACATGATTTAAAATGTGCACCTTAACTAACACTCAGACTTACCAATGAAGAGAAATAAGGTGTTCAGTAAGAGTTTATGTGATGGTAACCATGTAAGGAAGAATATTTAGTTTCCTATATGTCTTGGATGTGGAAAGAATCACCAAGTAAATGTATTAGAGAAATGGGAATATGTTTTGATTGTAGAGAAGGAAATAATGAAAGTAATTGCAAATGGAAAATAATAATTTCAGCTAATGCGATGGATCAGAATATTAGTCTCCCTATGATATCATTGATTGTTAAATTCTTTAAATTTGGAAATTATGGGCATTGTGAAGATTTTTTCCCTATAGAGAAATTTTGTGATGAAAATTAGAAATTTTGTATAATTAATGATTATATTATTGATTATTATGAGACTATATATGACATGTGAAATGAAAGAGGTACTAAAGATTAAGATGATGAAGACTAAATAATGGTTTGAGAAAGAAGTGGGATAAATTAATTAGTTAGTGTTTGGAGTTTGAAGATTGGGTTCTCTGAATATTGAAATATATAAATATTGTTCACTATAAGTTTTTTATTAAGGATTTTAAAGAATATGTTGAATGATGCTGATGAATTGGAAAAGTGATTTAATGGAAATGTGATATTTTAAAGATAACCCTTAATATGTTTTTGATATTGAGATAATGACGTCAGGATAAAGATATGTTTGATATGAAAAATAAAATGAGATAGTAATAATTACATTAGAACTGATTAATGATTTTTTGAAAATGTGGTTTATGTTATCATTTATAGAGTTAAAATTCATAGATTTAAGGAATATATCCAATAATATTTGTTTTATACAAGGAATTATGAAGACCGAATTTTTTTAATAATGTTTTATGGTAATTTCGATTTCAATTGAATATGTGATGAAGGAATTCAATTGTTTGGTATGTGACAATTAATATATATTTCATGCTTTTTTTGGGATTAATTTGAAGTTCAATTTGGAAATTTAGTGACCTTCTCTATAAAGTTTGGGATGTCAATATTTTTTAAGAGTAATAACGATAACCATATATGAAATGTTTTAATTTTAACTTTGGATGAGGCTTCATATATTAAATTGGTATTCCATGATATTAATATTTATGCATAACTTGTGATAACCATTTTACTGTGATGATAACTTAAGGTAGAAAAAATGAATTATCATTATATTTATGGATCATATGATCTGTTAGTGCTTTAGGTATAACACATCGACCTTCATTTCATGGAATAATAGATGAAGTATAAATTGATCAAGGAATAACCTAAGGATGATATTATGCTTATGAAATAGAATGAAATGAATTAAGTATCTATTCTAATGGAAATTATTTGAATTTAGTTAGAGGATATTTGAAGAAAATATTATCCAGTTATCATTATTTTTGTTGATAACAATGATAATATTCCAACACTTTGAATTATATTTTTGTGGTTGTTAACTTTATATGGATCAACCAATTTCATGTGATCGATTTTCTTTATCACTCTATAAGTATTTATTCTTTGCTTCCATATGAAAATATTCACTTTCCACCTATACTCTCTTATATAGAAACCAAGTTATGGGTTAATTTTGGTAACCATTATATCTACAAATTTACCTTTTTAAAGGAAGTTTTATTATTCATTTTTATGATGTGGGTTCTTTTGAAGGAATTTTCAAATGATAAACCTGGGATGAATAAGATGAATTTCGAGGGAGAAACTCATTTTAAGGGAGCTAGAATATAACACCCCGAGTTTTTATAAATGAATTTTTTCAAATAAATTAAATTTATTTTATGTATTGGGTTATAAAAAACACCAAGCTAATATTTTATTACACTCAATATCATGTTAATCTCACACTACACGCAACTTTGTCTTAGCTTTCATTACATGCAACACCGAGTTTTAGCAAAACCATGATATATTAATTAAATGTGACTATTATAACCAAACCATTAGACTTAGTGATATGAATAGTAAAAAATAATTTTTTAATATTAATTATAATGGTTTTATATAAATATAACATATTGATAATAAAATAAATAATTTTTAGAAAATTATTTATTTGTTCTGAAAATACTATTTTCTCAAAGAAAGTTTTTTAATGTATTTTTTTTGAAAAATGATAATATTAAATTTTTTTACTTTTATAAAAATAATTTGATAAAATAAACTTAATTTATTAATTCATAATGACAAAATTATATTAGGGTTAATTTTTTTTATTTTTCTAAAAAGTTCCATTTTTTGAAGAATAATGAAAAATACTGAATTCTAATTAAAAAAATACTTTAAATTTAATTTATTTATAAATTTAATTTATATATTAATTTTTTTAAGAAAAATTAGTTCAATATTATATCCATTAATCCAATTTAGTTTATTTTAATCAATTTAATATTGAATTTTGATACAAAATCATTCCAAACATTTGAACTTTTTCTCATAAAGAACATGATTTCTCATTGCATTTGTGGGATTAATTTTAAATTAATTTTTTTTTTCAAATTATTTGAATTTAATTTGAAAAAATAGATTCAATATTTATAAATATAAATTTTTTTAATTTCTAATAAGTTAAACTTAACTTTTGACCAAAATGAATAATAATTGAAGTAAAAATTAATTACCATGGTTAATGTAAAAATTGTTTATCAGGGGGGTTAAACTAGAATGATAAGAGTAAAATTGACCTAAAATATTATCTTAGTTTTATTTAATTACTTTATTTAGATATGATTCAAAAAATTATCTAAAATATGGAAATTTATTTCCACTTTCCTTTGAATTTGACCCAAATAATTAGTAAAGTAATGTAAAATACAAAATAAATATTTTTCTTACTCTTATTATTTAAAAAGCTTTTTGATTGAGAAAAAACAACATAAGTTATATTATAAACATTATGTTTTAATATAAATTAGTGTTTTATCATAAAAATTAAATTTTAATTTCTAGAGATGAAATAATTTCATTAAATGATTAAGAAATACCAACAAAGTAATTATTTAGTTAACAAAAAAATAAAATAAATGATACTAAAAATATTAAAAGTTATGTAAATTGATTTAATTATTTTGTTCAATTATATTTTTAGATAAATATATCATGTAACATATGTGTAAAAATAATATATTCAAATTCTACAATTTTCTTGATATATTTAAAATTGAAATTAAATGATTAATGTTAAAATTTTCATTAATGTTATTTTATAATAAATGATATTTTGTTATGTGATTTAAAATTACTAAAAATATTATATTTTACCAATTTTTTTAAATAATAATAAATACTAACTATGTTCTATTCATTTTACAATTTTTCTATTATAATGACCATTATATAGTAAAAACTCTATTAGTCCGATTAAGGTTAAAGCAGTGTTTTTGCACGTTACATGTGTTTATGTTAAAATTAATTTCAAACACCCATATGATTTATTTTTTTTACAAATTATATATCATATTTATTACCATAAGTTCAAAATTATATAATAATTAACACTCTAATTTACTCATAAGGTATAAATTACTCAGGTTTGAAAACTAGTTACCGTAGTAAAAAACCAAAATAGAAAGAATAAGTAAACATTAAAGTTAAGGAATGAAATGATTAAAACATGCATTTAATTGTGTGTTTGAGGTTTTTATAGACCATATCATACCTCAAAACCTCAAATTATCTGATTTTGGGCCACTTTAGGTAAGATTTTCCTCCCAATAGTGAATACTTTTGTGTATTTACAAGAATTACACTCCTCCTCAACTATAAAAAGGAACTCATTATCCCTAATTATTCAAACATCTCAATCCATTTGGATCAAAAAATATCTTCCCAAGTAAGTTATAAAATCATCTACCCACATAATATAAGCCTTATTCTGGACATAAATCAAACCAATAAAGTCTTTCGTGTAATCCTAAGGAGGATACCTCAAGAAGAGGTAAGGTTCATCAATAATTGTTTTCATTTTATATCTTCCACAACCCCTTTAAATTATTATTATACCATGATTTTATAATAACCTCATTATATTCAATATAATAATTTTTTATGTCTAGGTTAAAACCTAATACCACACACACTTCCATCAAATGAGTTATGAAATCATTGTTCATGTGTATGGCATACTACAATATAACAAATTGTGGTCATTCGTTTTTTCCATTACCACCAATCTATGTTGGTAATAATGATGTATTTATAGTTTATATATGATATATATTATATTTATGATTTTATTTTTATTTTGGAATTATTATTCAACACATAACTTCTCGATTTTCATTTTTTGGGAATACGATAACATCGTTCATGTGTACGGTGGACTACCGCCTCACAAAGTAATGTGATTCGTTAATTCTTTACATATAAGGTATTAATGTTGGGTTTAATAAAAATATGTGATATATATGACATAAAATTATATTGGAATGATAATATATATATATATATATTTAATTTACGTTTCTTTCATTCAACTGGACATGAAAATGGAAACAACATTCATCCGTACGTACGACCCACCGTCACTATGAACGGTGTATTTCATTTCCTATACATAAATATAATTTAATAATATAAATATATATATATATAATGAATATATATGATAATTTTATCATGTTTTAAATTCTGGAGATGATGAAACCATGATCAATGTAATAGGACCAAAAATAACAAGTCAAAACATATACGAAAAACAAAGCGGTTGTTAACCGAAACATGACTTTAACATTGAATTGTTAATAAAAGGGTAATAAAAAATCATAATAATAAAATAAAAAGTATTATATATATGAATATGGTTATATTTTAGATTTATAATAAACTTATATTTATTATACAGAATGTTTGAAACAGTACGATTAAAGTTAAGACATAAGGTATTGAATTTCTGTGTCAATTTTTACTTCCATGAGACACATGCCATATTCACCACCTATTTGTTTTATGTGATGTATATAATGAATATAAATGTATATGATGATTATTATCCATAAAATTAGTGGTATTCACATATTCATTTAGTGATCTCTCTTTCACGAGGTTTGCAGTTCAAAAGTACAAAAGTAGAAATGGTTTTTGTCTCGATTTTCCATCTTTGAGACATGCATTATGTTTTAACCTTATATTTTTTTACATGGTTTATATACCTCTAATTTTACAATTAATATCATGATTTTTTCTCATCCTCATGATATTTTTAGTTTCATTTTATGTTATTCATTCATGGGGAATATAAATAAATGTTACCAAAGTGGTAAATATTTAATATTACAATCTCATCATTTATTGGGATTATTTATGATTGCCATGATTATAATTAATTTTTTATACTATACTTATTCATGATATCTTCAAGTACTGGTACCATTTTTCAACTCTTTGGTTCTTAATATATTAAAAAAAATGTTTTTGAAAAATCATACTTTATTTATCTCTTCAGTCAGAAATTTGTTTTAATACAAAAACATGTTTTCTAAAAATTTTATCAAAAATATTTTTAAATAATATTTCATTATCATTTTCAAGGTAAAGGATTTTGATTTTTTTATGTTTTAAAAGGCGTTTGAAATGATTTTAAAATATTCCTTTATAGGTTCTTAGATTTTATTTTGAAATACAAGAATTTCCAAAAAGTTATATATATAAAACATGTTCTCAGTGATTTTCAACAATTCATTTATAGGTTTTCATGTTTATTTTATAAAGAAATGTTTTTAAAGTGTTATATGTTTCAAAAATAATTTTATAAAGAGTAAATGTTTTTTTACTCAAGAAATATTTTAATTGTTCTTTAAAAAATATTTTCCATCTAAGATGACATCTTTTGGTGTTAGCTATGCCTTACTGGGGATACGATCTAAGGATACCATTCATATAATTTCTCTAAATGGTTTATATTTTAATGGAATTATGTTTATGAAACTCAATTATTTTCATGGGTTATTAAATGATGTAATGATTATAAAGCCTATCTATTTTCTATAGGTTATAATATAATGAAATGTTCATGATACCCATTTCATTTCATTGATTATGATATGATAAAAATTTATGATCTCATGGAACACATAAATATAGTTTTCATTTGGTGATGGGTGAGACCTTTATTTACACCCAATTATTTGTGTAAATATTTATATCTCATGAGATAGATAGGTCAATAATGAGGAGTGAAATCAGTTTAGTAAGGGACTTTGTCCAATATGATGGTCTTAAGAGTGAATCCTGACTAATATGATGGTTTGGGGAGTGTACTTATATCAATATTATATCCTTGTAAGTGAACCTTGAATAATATGGAAATGATTTTCTATGATTATGTGTATTCCAGAAATCTATGTCTTATGCCAATGTTATTCTCTCATGGATCATGTTCATTGGATATCTTATGATTCATTTATTCTGAACTTATAATCTTTATTCTATGACTCATGTATATAATATTTGATATTCAAGGTTTTGTGTTGAAATTTTATGATCATGTTCCCTTATCCCTATGTCCATGTTATGATTATGTATCTCACTTATTTACCCTTACTGAGAATCTAAGACCACCCTTTATTATGTTTCCTTTCCCTAGGTTATAAAGATATGTATTACATGTGATATGTTTAAAAATGGTTCTAGTTATGAAAAATAGAGTGGGAGATGATGTAGCTCAATTTTGGGCCGATGTTTATGTTTCTATGTTACCAAATACACTAAACTATTATGATCCTTAGCTGTGTGTTTGTGTAATGTAATAAATATTTATAAAAAATGATGTCAAATATATGTATGATAATTCAGGTTCACTATATATAAACTAATTCTATGGATTATGTATATAATCCAAGGAGGAAGATTGACAATTCATAGGTATTTTATATAGTTTAGGATATATTATAATGTTACATTAGGATAGATAAATAATTATAAACTTTTTATGTTTTCTAAGGATAAAAATAAAATAATTAAGGGTTGAACACTATAGGAAAGGAGATATAATAAAAATGGAAGAAGGCCAGGGTGGAAATTCTATATTGTAATAATTATGAAAAGAAACACCATATAAAATGCTTTCAATGAATGAGAATTTTCCTTAAATTTAGAGAGAAATGCAATAAAGATCATGATTTCAAGGAAAATAAAGAATTTTATAATTCTAAATGATTCAATTTTAAATATATGGGGAACTAATAGAATTAATTCCCCAAGAATTAGGGAAATTTTCCTTAAAAAAGGGCCATGGAGAAAGGATAATATTATTCAATCACTACAATTGAGGATGGAGTTCCTAAAGATGTAGTGGATGGTAAGTTGATCATAAAATCAAATTTCGATAATTTCTTATTTGTTTTTGGATCTTCATACTATTTTATATCTTCCATGTTTTATAATAAATGTATATTTTCCCTAGTAACTTAAGAAGGGGATGGTTTATTATGTCTCCTAGTGAAAATCTTACCATATTAAGGATGTTTTAGTGAGTTGTTATTATGAAACATATAATTAACATATTTTAAATAATTATTATTATACATATGATTGAAATTTATATGATCATTTAAATATATTGGATTTAAAATTATAATCTGAAAAATTATTTATAAGAGAATGATATTACCATTTGTGATGGAGATATAAAATCAGCTATCTTTAAATAGGAGGTTATATCAATATAACCATGTCTAAATGCACATTATGTACCTATCCTTAATTAAATTATTGGATAATAAGAGCATAAAAAGCGTATTAATGGAAAATTTATCCTTATAATAGAGAATATACTTATTATGTTATATTACATTGATGTGTTTCTTAAAGAACTACCTGGACACCAACCTGGGTACCCCTAAAAGATAACATACATATAAGTAACCCTATATGATAGACATAATATAATTTGTTAAACTGAAGAAATAATTTTAGTAATTGTGTGATAAGGTAATTATACGACAAAGTTTTTCACTATGGGGAGATGCTATTTTTTTAAGAAGAAATATGGGTATATGAGATCGTCCATTGATTATAAGGAAATAAATTCCATTATTATAATGAAAAAGTATCATCTACCTCACATTGATAACTTATTTGATTAAATTCAAAGATATTAATGTTCTTCAAAGGTTTATCTTTATTCTGGGTATCATAAACCGTGAGTAAATAAGGAGAATATACCAAATATGATATTTCATATGAGGATGAGACATTATTAATTTTCAATAATACCTTTTGGATTTACTAATTCACCCTCAATTTTTATAGATCAGACGAATAAAGTATTCCAGTATTATCATGAAGAGGAATTTATTTATGATATATTGATATACTCTAAATTATTTTATGACCATAAGATCCATTTGAGAATAATTCATATGAAGATTAGAGAAATGGAGTTATATGGAAAACATAGAAAATGTGAATTATAGATTCGGGAAGTTTATTCTCTTGGACACATTTTCTATAAGGTTGGAATATCAATTGATCCTTCTATTGAAAAGGTAGTAATTTAATGTCTAATGACAATAAATATAACTCGAATACATTGTTTACTAGGATTATTTGGTTACAATTGATTATTTGTTAAAAAATATTCTCGATTGTCTAACCCTTTAACCAAGTTTATATATAAAGTAGGTATATTACAATGGTTAGAATAAAGTAAGGAATTTTTTGAAAAATTGATGATGAGATTATTAAATTTAATAATATTTAATTTACCATTACGAGGGAAGGATTTTTGATATAGTGTAATGCACTAAAGAATGGACTTGAATTTCTCCTTTTGTATACTGAAAGATTTGTGGCCTATGAATTGTGAATTTCAAAGATTCCAGAAAAGAATTATCCAACCCTTAATCTTGATATTAGACTTAATAATTTCATCAAAGATATAGAGGAATTACTTTTATAGTGAAAGATGAAATATATATATATATATATATATATATCATAAATGTTTAAAATACATCTTCTCACATAAAGAGCTCAACATGAGGAAAAATTTGTGGATATAACTACTCATTGATTATAATTTCTCAATATAGTACCACCATGAGAAGGAAAAAAGGTAGTTGATACATTAAGTAGGAAATATAATTGTTTATTGACTAAATTGAGTATTTTAATGGATATTATATTCCTATATTTAGTATTGTTGAATATGGGAATCATTAGGGATGGGGAAACATCACATATATTCAAAATGAATTTAAAACCATACTTATTGGAAATAATTTAATTTTCCAATATTGATGATTAAAATATTCAAAAGAATATCAAATCCGAAAATGATGGGTAGTTAGTAGAAATCATCTATGAAGATGGTATATTGAAATTTGGATGGATTCTATGTGTTTTATACATTTATCATCTGAAAATATAATTATTAAAAGAATCCCATTGACTATATTTCTCTATACACCATGGTTGAAACAAAATGTATCGATATTTGATATAATATTTTTGGTGGGATCATATAAAATGGGAAATTCTTGAATAAAAATAATTATTCTTGATTTTTAAAATTGTATAGGCTAAGAGAAAATATCCTAATGGATTCATGAAACCTCAACCAATTCTTATGTGAAATGGTATGATATTAATGTATTCTTAGTTACTAGATTTACAATGAATATTAGAAATATTTATTGCATATGGGTTATTATTTACTTATTTACTATGTATTAATATTTCTATTATATAAGAGAATATATATATCTTAATCACCACACACAATTATATATTATTGAAATTGATATACTTTATGGGGCACCACTTTTGATTGTATCTGATTCTGGTATGTGGTTTACATTGAAATTATAGAAGAGTATTTAGAAGGATCTCGACACCAAGATATATATGATAACAAACTTTCATCTTTTATCCAATGGGCTATTTGGAAGGACTATTCATACATTATAATACATGTTTTATGTCATGCACACCTGACATTCAAGGTATTTGGCACCAGTATTTACCATCTGTAGAATTCACATATAATAATAACTTTTTTTCAAGAATTCAAATGGAACCATATGAATATTAGTATGGTAAGAGGTGTCATACTTGAAAGTTTTAGGAAACCATTATTGAAAGGAAGATTCTAGGACAAGTTCTCAGGGACGATACAACATTAAAAGTGAATACTATTCATAATCATATTATGTTATCTCAAAGTAGAAAAAAATGTATGATGATAACCAAATGAAGGATATAAAAATTTATATTGGAGATCAGGTTTTCTTAAAGGTATCACCATGAAAAGGTGTTATATTTATAAAAAAGAAATATAAACTAAGTCCTAGGTACATCAGTAATTTTCAAATTCTAGAAGGAATTTGAAAAGTGGATTACCATTTAGAAATGCGACCTAGCTTATCTAAAGTTCATGATGTGTTCCATATATCTTTTTTATGAAGAAAATTCAAGAAAAAACACACATGATCACATCTAATGAAATATAATTAGAACCAAATTAATCATACAATAAAGATCCAATCAAGATTATGGACACTAGAGAACGAGGGTTAATGAATTGGATGACTCTCCTAGTAAAAGTTATTTGGAAAACTTATATGATATAAGAAGTGAAGTGGGAACTAGAATAAGATTTAATGAAGAACTACCCACATCTATTTATCAGGTGAATTTTTGTAAGTTTTAAGGACTAAATTTTTAAAGGAGTAATGAGTGTTACACCCGAGATAAAATAATAATAAACTTCTATTTCTAGAGAAAAAAAAGTATAATTCACATAAATTTTTTCAAGAATGGGATTAAAAATTAAATTACAAAATTTTATAAATTTTATTTTATGAAATTAATATCATTATTGAATTTATCAAGTAAAAATTATCTTAAATTTAATCTTTCAGATATTTCAAAAATTGTTTCTCTTTTAGTGAATAATGAGAATAGAGATTTTACACAAACTATTGGTTTTATGAAACCATCATGATATAATAATAACTTGAAATTTTGTGAATCCTTTTTTATAAAACAAATATATATTAAATAGTTATTATATTTCATATAAAAATTTAATATTAAACTTAGAAATTTATTCTAAACATTCTAGAAATCTAAGTAATGTTTTTGTTCTAATAAGAACCACTTTTAGTTCATTTCTATTAATCTAGTATATAGAAGGATAATTGTATTTTAGGTTTCCATTTAAAGAAAAATAATATTAATTTGAGTTAAAATAATATAATTACTCCCATTGTAACTAATTTTTATCATTATTGTTTTTGAAAAAATAATTTTTACGTTTAAAATAAACATTTTCATAAAAATTGTTTTTCATTTGAGTTATCTTCTGTCACATATAGAAAATAAATTTGGAAAAATTAATATACATTTTTAATTAAAATATCTATTTTTTATTATTTAACTTTCATATTTGGTCTCTATTTATAGTAATATTAGTCAAAAAGTCAGTTACCACGGTAATAGTTAAAATGTATTAAAAGGGTTAAAACTAAAATGATAATGGTTAAAATGACCTAAAAACTTGTCTAAATAATATTATATAGTCATATGTAAACCCTATATCATCTCATATTCAAATATGATTCATTATATATCCATTTTTATTGACTAATATATTATAATATTTTAATCTTTTGAAAGATTCCAAGTGTGTCTTCTCCCACCCTTATAAAAGAACACCACAACTCCTTCATTAATAGCACTTAACAAGACTTATATATCATCCAATAAAAATAAAAATACCATACTAACATCCTTCCCCCTAATATAGGGTTCATGGTTTTATAAAAATACAATTTTTATAAGGATTAAAATGTAAGCCAATGGTGGTTGTCCAAAGAAGTGGTGTAACTCTTAACTCAATATTTTAATTTATTTTCTTATTATAAATACTTTAATTCTATGATAATCATGATGTTATATTTTTAAAAATTACTCCCTTATACTGATATTTTATTATGTTTATTATTCTACCTTTATTCATCTCTTTCTTCATCTAATGAGAAATAAAAGCATCGTTTGTTAGTATATGCAGACTACCGCCTCGTGAAGCGATGTATTTCATTTTTCATCACAATGATTCATGGATAGTTATTATAATGGTTATTATGTTTATATATATTATATTTATAAAATAATTATTATTTTTTAAATATATTATATCATTTACCTTCTTTCCTTTCCACCCATTAAAAAATGATAACCTCGCTCATGCGTACGTGTGTACCACCCCCTCCACAAAGCAATGCAATTCATTTTTAATCTATGATATCAAAGAATGATTAAAATTAGATATATAATGAATATATATAATATTTATATCATTATTAAAATTTTTGAGATGATTGAACATTGATCAAGATGCAAGGAACAAAACTATTGAACTAAAACTTTTATGAATAATGAAATAGTTAACACTTATAAATTACAATTTTAATAATAAATTATTAATAAATGGGGGTTTTAAATGTTATAATTGGATCATATATGATATTATAAGTATTTATCTAGTTCTTTTAGAGAATTATAATAAATTTAAATTTATTTTACCTGAGGATAAAAACACTTATGAAGAAAGTCATACTTGAAGAAAAATTTTATTTCACAATCACATCCTTATTAAGGATTGTTTATGTTTAATTTTCAATTGGAGGAATTATATGAATTTTCTATCTTAAAAAAATATATTTTAATATAATATAGTTATTTATTATGTTTCAATGTACAAGTTTCATTTTCATATTCTTTATATGTAAAAAAACCAAAAGAATGTTTTAATTGAATATCGACTTTCTTTTTCAAATCGGTTGGGAATATTTTTCTTCCGTGTACATATTTTCAATGAAATGTTTTCAAAAATGTTTTTAACATTATAAAATGAATTGTTAATTTAATTTTTATCCTTTTCTTACTTTTTATAAAATTATTTTAAAGCAATATTTTTTCATTTTCATAATGAGTAACTTTTTAATAAATGTGTGAAAAGAATATTTGTCTTCAATTTTTCCACTTAAACTAATTTTCACACTATAATAAATATTATATTTTATCAATATTAATTTAAAAATATTCTTGGTTATTTTAAAAATTTCTCTAATATTTTAGAAATTTTTAGATTTAAATATTATTTATTTCAAAATTAAAAGGGCATTTTCCTCAATAAATATTCCAGTGATTTTTTCAAAGTATTTTAATCAATGTATACATCCTTTGATAAATGTTACAATTTAATGGGTATATTATCTATTAATATAATCAACCATAATACTATGTATGGATTATGATCATGTTATATTTATTAATTGGGTAAAATATAAATATTTTATATGCAATTTTTTCAAAAATCAATTTTTTTGGTTAAATATTGAAATTTTATTCATCCCTTTCATATGATGAATGAATTGGACTTATTAAGTGATGATAGTGACCCATTATAACCCCTTTATCAATTATTAGATTTCTTGAGAAAAATATTTCTAGGTATTTAGAAGACACCTTAACTATTTGTGCATGGTGTCTTGGAACATGGCCTTGATGATATGATTATGATGTCCAACATTATAAATTATATAATTATTAATCAAGTTATTATTATGAATGAGAATATTTACGTTGTTATGTAAGATATTTATATATTCTTGTTTTATTATATTAGTTATATGTAATATTGATTAATATTTATCTCCAACATATTATTCATTATTTATTTATTTTATGAGATCTTATGTTGTAATATTTCCCCTAATGAGAATCTAATATAACACTATTTTTTAAGTTTTAATTTCCCTAGAATACCAAGAAGATATCTATGAATGATTTTATGTAATTAATAAAAGAAATAATAAATTTATCACTATAATATTAAGTTTTATTTCATGTTTTTAAATTCAATGCTTGAATCATGTATGTATATATTATACAAAGGCTATAAACTAATTGATTATTTGGGATGTTATTGCTTATATCTAGTGAAAATATTGTTAAATAACCATTGGCTCTGATTTAATTGATCTAGGGTACCTCAAACTCCCCAATTTATTATAGTAAGTCCTCTAGTTCTTAAGAGAAACTCTAATAAGAGATTAAGAAATTGAAAAATTACTTAAAGCTTAAATTCAATTATTAAGAGTCAATTTGAACATATGATAAGAAAACTAGGAAAGTCAAGAATTTTTTAGAGTCAGATATTGCATAAGAGTGACTTTGATGATTGGCTATCAAATTGGCTCTGTTCTTAAGAATACAATTCAATTTATATAAAGCATAAGAGTCATTATTAGTGTTTGTAAATGTTATTTTTATCTTGTGAATGAGTTATTATAGTTTTCACATTTATAAAACAATTATTTTCTATAAGGGTAATTCTAAGTAGTCATTAGAGTTCCAGACATGGAAAAAAATATGAGTTTTATAGAAATTATTAGATATTTTTTCAGAAGATTTATTTTTATATAATTAATATAAAATTAAGAATAATTAAAAAAGATGATGCTAAAGCTAATATTTATTAATAAACTACCATGAAGAAAAAATATAATTCAAGCATTGGATAAAATAGATCACATTGATGAAATTATATATCACCATGAACTTGAATTAATATAGAATAATAGAATAGGATTTTGGTATGATGAAAACCCACATGAATTAAAGTTTGGTTGTTTTAAGGTAGATATATGGTTTATGAAATGATGAATTTATGTAGTAATATAAATTAAATAAAATATTATTTTAAGTAGTGGAAAATTTTTTAAATCCACTTTGATGCATCAAAACACACAATGAGTTATTTCATAGACTATTTGGATAGTTCCTTCGATCGAAGATGAATATGGAAATTGAAAAAATATTGAAAAATTCATTAAAGTAATTATTTTTAATTTTAATTTTAAATTCAGATTCAAAATTAATGAAAATGATACTGGTGTAAAGGATAAATAAAAAAAGTCATTTCATGAATAATGAATAGTAGATAAGAAATTTCATGTGATGAATTAAAGAATGATAGTGCATTATGGATGAAATGTTCTATAAAGTAAAATTTTTATAGGAAGAATATATAAGAACAAAAGAGTTCAAATAATTAGTTTATGTTAAAGAAGAATAAGGTAAATAAGAACACATTATTTTTGTGTATAAGTCATTATAGAATTTTTTTGTGGTGAAGTAGAAGGTAGTGCCACCTATACTTAATAGAATAAAAGTTTGGGAGAACTATATTTTTTTGAAATATATTCATTATAGGAGAATGATAATCCCTACATCAATATAACTAAAGAATAGTGATTTTTTGGCAGATTATTCAGGATACAACATTGTTATAATATTGTCACATGAGTTAAGTATATTACCTAATTTTTTATATGTAATGGTGATTATTTTGGATCATATGGACATGGGTGAGTCTTGAGAATTCTATAGATTAAATACTCATTTTTTGTAGTAAACCTTGTATATAGATTGTCATTTGTTAATTATTTCCATCAATTCGTCTGTGTAAATAATTGATATTTCTTAATCTAGAATGTGATGAAATTTAATTCCATAAGAAATAATAAAATGAAAAAATGGATAAATATTCATTATTTCACACCTATTTTAGTGAATCTTAGAATAGATCGAGCCACCCCAATTAGTATTAGAGCAACTGGGTTTCCCTATAATGATCATAAAGTTTGTTGTTTGCTACCAAGAAAGTTTTTAACTAAATAGGTGTTTGAGTTGTTTCAAGAATGTCTCTCTCTATGGATGAGGATTTGGCCTTTGATTTTTTGGTTGAAATATAAGAAAACTAAATTTATTGAATAGGAAAATAATTCTAACTTTTTATGGGATGAATTTATATATATGGAAAGATCAGATGATACTATATCTATTTTCTACCAGTATTAATATATTATGGTCACCCATCGATGGATTTATACTTCATGTTGATTTTACTACTATGATATAAGTATATAAAAAGAAATAATAGAATGATATCCATGATTCTAAATCCATACTACCATCTCTATCAAAGAAGGAATTTATCAAGGGAAAAGGTATGAGGATAGTAATGGAAATATGGGATAAGTTAGAAACTATCAATAAATAGAATGAAATGGTGAGACAAGAAAAACTATAGGATTGGAGATGTAAGTATAAAGATATTAATATTTCAGATGATGAAACTATAGATTAATTCCTTACTAGAGTAAATGAAATTTTGATAGTAATTTATAATTTTTGGGGAGAAGTTGGAGGATTCAATAGATTTCAAGAACATACTACATATTCATCCAAATAGGTTTAATATAAAAGTATAAACACTTGAAGAACATAATCCTGACACAATTCCTTTAGATGATCTATAAAAATTCCAAAGTACTTATGATATAAGGAAAAAATACCTTTCAATAAGAAGAAAAAGGTTGACAAAAAAATTCATTTAAAGATATGAAGAAATTGAAGAATATGAAATTAGATAAAGATGAAGTTGGAAGTTCATATTCAAATGAATATTTTGATGTGAAGTTTTATATGATCATATCTATCATCTCAAGAAGTGTCTGAAGTGTAAAATGTAAATTTCATAGTAAATTAACTTTGACATGTTTTATCTACGGGGGTATCATACATTTCACTCTGAATTATCCAAAGTAAGAAGAAGATTAAATTAATGTTAATTAATAGTTCTCAAATGATTTTTTTAAAGAAGAATAAAATTTTCTTATAAAAGGTATGTTATAATAATGTTATTGAAAGAAAAATTCATTTAATAAAAACAGTTTTAATTTATTCAAGAAAGATGAAACATCTTGTTATGATAGAGAGAGTGATTTTTTCTTGAATTTTTAGTGGAGAGAAGAAATATATTTCTCTAGTGGATGTTATGGAATATAGAAGTGAAGATGATTTGATGAAAGAAGAGGTTTCATCAAATAGTGATTAATAGGTACATGAATATAAAATGTAATTTATGTTAAAGGAGGAATTAAATTAATTTATATATAATTGTTATAGTTAATGAAAGAAAATAAGAGATAAAAAAATGAATCTAATCAAGTTGAATTTGATAATTTTGAATTTAGGTGTTGAGGATATAAATTTCATACTTATTAATGAGGAGAATAAGTTTTATTTTTGGAAAGATAAAGTCATTTACAAGATAAATATATCAAATCTCTCTAGGTAAATTTTCTAGAGAAATAATATTTTATAAAAAATTACATGTATGATTTTTCTAATTATATGAATAAAGTTGTAGACTGCCTGAGGAAATAGAAGAGTGTTTTGATGGCATAGAGACTTGATGATTTTTCTAAAAAAAAATAATCTCAAAAATTGATTTGTAAATATCGTGGAACTAATGGAGATACATTTTTTCCTAATTTAAGTTGTGTTAAGTGAAGGAAAACACACACAAAAATCTTTCAAATTTTTTTTTGTTCTGGGAAGTCCATCTTTGAATTGAAATATGCTACTGTGCATGAATAAAATATTAATAAATAATATATAATATAAATAAGAACCTTTTTGTAGCATCATATCATTATTTCTCATCAAAGTGAGATAAATAATTATTTCAAAACTAATAATCTAAGAAAAGTATTTCTAATGTAAATATTATGAATTCAGGAAGAATATTGGCCTTTTGTGATCAATATTGGGTTTTAAGGCTGCATAAATATGATGAGATGCTTCTAGTTAATAGGGAGTAAATTTAAGCACATTAATACTTTTGGAAGGAACACATATATGGGGCATAAAACCAAGAAAACAAAAAATGTCAAGAAAAATGTTATTCAACAACATGGTTTGATGATTAATAACCATTTTTGAAGATTTCAATGAAGTGTGTGAGAGATGTGCTCATTATGGTCATATTACTGAGGATTGTCTAATGATCATACTAGTTCAACAATTTCAACAACATATAAAATATCTTAGTTTAGAGATAGTGGAAATAAAATACATATGATAAAGATGCATTGAAAAAATAATAAGAGTGCTGTTATGATGCCCTTGGAGATTGTTGACTCTAGAATGGATGAAAAGACACATATACCCATTAATATTTCTAAATATATAAATATAAGTAAAAAAAGAAAAAGAAATTAATATGTTACATTGATGAAGTAAAGAATAAGGCGGATAATTCTAATCTAAAATGGGTTTTTAAAAAGAACTTGGATAATCAAAATGGTTGTCAGTCAAAGGGGGAGATAAATACCAAGCCATGGAAGTTGAAGAAAAACTCTCAAAATTTATACATTAAATGATATGGTAGGATGAATGCATCCCCTCTACCACCTATTCATTGTATTTTTTAAATGAGGAGAAATATAATCTAAATATCTCATTAATTTTCGTATTTTATATATTAAAAAAATGTATTTTCCAATGGGGATATTTTTTTGAGATAATATAATTATATGTATTTAACATAAAGGGGGAGGGATATCCTTTTTAGGAAGAGTATGTATTTAGAGAGAGTTTTTAAAAAGGGTAATCTATGAGTTAATAATGTTAGTTTGTAATTTGTTTTTTTAAATTTTAATTATTTTAACATATTTGGAGAAAATGTTTAAAAAAATTTAGTATAGAGGTTCAAATAATATATTTTTTATATTGAGAATTTTTTATTATCAGATTCTTATCAAGTGGAATCATGGATTGTAATGAAAAAAAGGTAAGTATAATTTAATATACAACATGATTTTGTTATTCAATAATATTATTTTCTACACCATATTTACTTAGGTAGGATTAAAATTATTGAATAATGATTCCTTAATAATCGTGATGTGTTTAAAAGTGATTTAAGTTCCTTGGTTGAACATAAAATCAAAAGGGGGATGTCAATGAGACCAAGATTTGTTTTCTATATTGTTGATCCCATGAAGAAATGATTGTGACCATGGGGATAATTAATAATTCCTAAAGATAATTTTATAAGATTTGGAGTTGATGAAGTATTCTCAATCATGTGGTATTATTTTAGATAATTATAATTTAAGAAGTTAAGAAGTGGATTTATTATTTATGTTAGATTTTGTTATAGATATATAAATCCTGTTCAATTTCATATAAAGTAAAGTTTTTAATGTTATTTGAAGTATATTTCAAGGTTCTTAAGTGTTTAAATAAGTTTTAAATTATTTGTGATATGTTTTGAAGTGATATGGATGTGTTTTTAGAGTTTAGAAGGTTCAGAATAAAAAATGGACAACTAATTTTTTTTAAGAGTCATTGCTCTCAAATGTAAGATTCAATTTTTCTTGATTAGTGAATATGAAGCTAAGTCTTTAGTTTGTAAGAATATATATGTGGGTTTGTATGAGTAACTCTGAGTAGAGACTAAAAAATTAACGAAGTTATAAAATTTTAGCCTATATTAATAGGAGTCAATTTAAAGGATATGATTTGTAAATTTGGTAACATCAATAATTTGTAATAGTTATCTCCAAGAAAATACAGTGCATAAGAGTAACTCTTAAAAAAGACTAGGAAATTTACTAAGCCATAAAATGAATGATTAATTTTCTAAAAAATTTAAGATTTATTATTAGTATCCAGAAGGTATATTTTTAAAATGCATAAGATTCATTATAGTTTTTTAGGAGTCATTTTTTATAGATATATTTTATAAGGGTTATTATGTGTATCTGTAATAGTTACACTCTTAGAAAGAAATATAATTTCTATATAAATTACTCGGGAATTTAGAGAAAATTTATTTTATAAATATTTAAATAAAATTTAGAAGAATTAAATTAAATTAAACAAGATGTTTTAATTATGTATAAAATTTCACAAAGAAAAAATATGATTCAACAAGTGGAAAAAATGGTTCACGCTTTGGAAGTTATATTACACCGTGATAATATAGTCTTGGAGAAAAGATGATGTACCATTCAACATGATGAGAAACCACATGGAATAAATTTTGGTCCATTCCAAGGGAGAAATATGGTTTTTTACATAGAGATGTTTTTTACATTGAGAATTAATAATAATTATAATATCTTGAGTGTTTTTGAACATTTTGTTCGATAGCGTATATAACACGCAATACCAATCCGAAACATACCACGAAATATTATTATCTAAATATGATTGATATAACAATTACATTGAATTAGATTATATTAATAATAATAAAAATTTAAATATATATTATCTTCATACTAAATAAAAATTTATTTAATAATTATTATAAAATAAACACTCAATTTTTAGTAGTCATTTTATTCTTCAAAAATATGTTTTCTTTAAAAACATTTTTATAGGTTTCTATGAAAAAATAAATATTATTATTTTTTACAATATTATATAATTTATTTTATGAAATTAACTTTATTTTTATAATCATCACATGAAAATTATATTGATGTGATATTTTGTTTTTTCTAAAAGTAATGATTTTTCATTTTATAGAGAAAAGTATCATTTTTGTAAAACTATCATTTTATTTTCATTAAAAAATTATATTTATTGTTTTAATATTATTTCAATGTAAAATAAGTATTATTTTACTATATATAATCTTAATTAAGTTCATTTGAATCATTATGATACCTGATTTTGGAATAAGTACATTCTTAGGGGTAAAAACACATTTTTTCTAAAAACAATATTTCGTTGCATTTTATAAATTGATATAAAAAATATTGATTGAAATATAGATGAATTGAATAATGAAAAATATATTTCATATCTATAATTAGGAGATCCAATTTTGGTAAATATTTTTCTTTTATTTGTGGACATTATGAATAGTAACTTTAGTAATTTTGTTAGCATGGTAACGGGTAAATCTATTAATAAAGGCTTTAATAAAATTATAAGGAATAAAGAACAATCCTAACACCTTACCTAATTTGATTTTATTAGTTTATGTCATCTATAATCATCCAAATTTCAAATATATGGTATTTTGTTCTATTTTAGCATGATTTTAACCCTTTATATTGTTTTTTTAAAAAAAGTCCAAAACGTTGTTTCCTTTGTTTTATTATCTCAAAATATTTTTCATGGTGATAAAAAGTAGTTATGATAGCTAATAAATATTCATTTTAAGTATAATATATATTATTATGAGGGTAAATTATTTGAAATTTTTATTGAGGAATTAATTTCCTTAAATGCTTATGCAACACTACACAGTGCTTGTGTAAGTAGTGAAAAACACAATAAAATTATTTTGATAACTCAAAAAATAAAATTGTCTCGATGATTTAATGTATACCACTAATTTTTTAGATATATTTGACATTTTATTTTAGTTTTTAAGTATTATATTATACTTTTTTCTTTTTCTTGATTTATTAAATTCATATTAAATGAATATTGTCAAAACTGACATTAATAATATATTATAATGAATAATATTATATTAATTGATTTATAATTAATAAAAAAATTGGTTCATCCGCATTAATTTTATATGGTTTAAAAGATAAAACATGGTCTATTTATGGGTCCTTTTTCCTTATATCGTTACATTCTTGATACTTAAAGTGTAGAAAATATAATATTGTAGTAATTTTCTAAAGGATTAACAAGGGGTTAAAACTAAATGATAAGGATGAAAAAACACTAAAACTTTTAAAAAAATTATTTTATAAGATTATTTAAACTCATACTCAACCTATATTTTAATTATTGAAATTTTGAGCCTTTTTTACACAAAAACTAATTCATATTAATTTAATTCTTTAAGAAGTTATTTGAATTCCCCTCCCCTCAAATATAAAAGGAAACTTGTTCTCTTAATACTTCAAAACACATTGATCTATAAATATTGACCAAAACCTACCCAATTATATTATAAAAATCATAATCAAAGTTATATATGTTCTCTTCCTTCCAAAATACAAACCCTAGGTCCCTTAAGAAGAGATCTAAGGGATGTATACCTAAGAAGAGGTAATCATCCTTACCAACCCATTCAAGTTAATTTCCTCTTATACTTCCTCTTAATGTATTATACCAATCCATAAATTATAAATAAAGGATAATTTATTTACTTATATATTATTATGGTTATGATATAACTATATTCCATATCTTTTCTAACGTATTAAAAGTGAAAATATCACCCGTGTGCACATAGGGAATACCCTCTTCACGTAGCAGTGAAATTCATTTTTCATCATCACATTACTTGGATGGTTATAAGAATTTAAGTAATGAATATATATGATATTTATGACCTAATTATTCTTCTATAGTTATAAAATCATGTAATGGACTAGACCTCTCAGGTCCATTCCCATGCTGAAATCTGGTGTTTGTGGTGTTTTGGGAGGCCAAGGTGACATATCCCCCACACTTTTCCAAAATTTTAGTCATGTGAACAATGTCACGGTAGCCTTATGTAAATAGTGCAATGGTATCCTTATGTGAATAGTTAAATAATAGCCTTATGTGAACACTGCAATGGTAGCCTTATGTGAACAGTGCAACGGTAGCCTTATGTAAACAGTGAAACGGTGGCCTTATGTGAACAATGCAATGGTAGCCTTATGTGAACAGTGCAATGGTAGCCTTATGTGAATAGTGAAATGGTAGCCTTATATGAATAGTGCAACAGTAGCCTTATGTGAACAATGCAACAGTAGCCTTATTTGAATAGTGAAATGGTAGCCTTATGTGAACAATGCAATGGTAGCCTTATGTGAATAGTGTTTCAAAAACAATAAGGTCCAATGGTAGCCTCTATTTCCTTTGCCAAATTTTGAGTTCATGAATAGTGTTTCTAGAACGGTGAGGTCCAATGGTTTCCTCTATTTCCTTTTACAATTTTGAGTTCATGAATAGTGTTTTTGGAATCGTGAGATCCAAAAATAGCCTCTATTTCCTTTGCCAAATTTTGAGTTCATGAACAGTGTTTCTAGAACAATGGGGTCTAATGGTAGTCTCTATTTTCTTTTCCAATTTTCAGTTCATGAACAGTGTTTCCAGAATAGTGAAGCCTAACAGTTTACACTATTTCCTTTTCCAATTTTGAGTTCATGAATAGTGTTTCCAGAATGGTGAGGTCCAATGGTAGCCCCTATTTCCTTTTCGAATTTTTGAGTTCATGAACAGTGTTCCAGAATGGTGAGGTTCCAACGGTAGCCTCTATTTCCTTTGCCAAATTTCGTGTTCATGAACAGTGTTTCCAGCTTCTTATAGTTTCTCCCCTTTGATGTTTCCTTTAACCTAAAATTCATTTAAGGTGTTGTTTTAAGGACTCTAAGGCCGTTTCAAAGGCCATAACTCCGATATTAATTTCTCTCAAGGCTCTGGATGCTTTTACATAGTTAAACTTTGTGGTTTATTGCGATTCTCTTTTAATGGAAATTCTAGTTTATCATAAACCGTTGCTCCGTTAAATATTCTAAAGGGACAAGATATATTCCTCCCTAGCTCTTCCTCCTTGTTCTTGGGTGTGAGATGCTCGAACCTTCCATTCCTTCCTATAGGAGTTGTGGGATCAAAATTTCCTCCTTGGATTGGTTCCCCTATGTTTTTGGTGCAACCAAGTAGTATCGATCAATCTTCGATATAAGGTATGATCTATCATCATTCATTTAGGTTAATCTCCTTCTGTTTCCCATTGACCATTTATGGAATTCAATCTTCATGTTCCTAATGTTTTTTTCTTGGTTGTTGACTAGTGTGGGGGTGTCTCTGCATCCTCAAGCGGATACAGTTGTCACAGGGGGAGGAGATCGTAACCCGGTGTGTGGCTCATTCTCGTATAAAGAACATCAAGAACATTTTAAGGTAGGGGATTCATTGCTTCTCTATTCTTTTACGTGAAACTGTATAGTTATCATGTTTTATCCCACTAGATCACAAAGGAATTGACATATTAAATATTAGAATTGGATAACAAAATTGATATTTCTCATATGTTATTGCCTCTTTTTTTCTAGATAGGGTGGTATCTATGCTTTATTTTTTTAGCTTATCATTCTTGATGAAAATTGGTAATGAATGTAAAGATGAAATTAATTGATAATTTTTTGTCTGAAGATAAAGAGGCATGTAAAGGAATATGGTTGTTGTTGTTATAATTTTATGTTAATAAAATTGATGCAGTAAACATGCTTAATCAATTTAAGATAGCTTACTGTTTAGGTTTCATAAAGTGGGAACCTATGAATAATAAATCAGTTAATTCAAGATGGATTAAAGAACTGGTTTTTTGATAAAAGATAATTAATTGCAGGGTTCTATGTTACCCTATTTCTTGTTTAAGGTCCAAGAGCCCAATTGATACGATGTTAGTTTTCCTACTGCTTATGTTGTGATGTGAGCCTTGTGATGTTAGCATGGAAGGCTGTTGTGATATGTGGGGGTAGGGAGGCCTATTGGTTATGGTAGCAGTTGATGCCTAGAGTGGAGAGATGCATCAGTTTATGCATGTGGGTGTCAGTGAGGACACTGAAGATGATGGAACAGGTTGGATGTGAATGTTTGGATGCTTTTTGTTTCTTGTTGGTTGTTTATCTTCCTTACTTTTCCTACTGTTCAAGGCAGCTGGTTTGTTTACCCTCCTTCCAAAAGGGGTGAAGACGCGCAAGGTATGCTATGTGATTTCTGTGTTTAGCTTCCTGAGGGAGGATGGAGTAGCGTATAGAAAGAAACTTGACGATGAAAACAGATCGTCGTAGGGTAGAGGTCGATGACGATGACACTAGGAGGAGGACACTCTGAGAGTTTCAGTGCTAGAGTCTGCAGAAGTATGATGGATCCATTTCAGATGAAATCATGAAAGACTGGTTGGAGGAGGTAAATATAGTATTTAGATTGATCCATGCTCAGAAGAAGAACTGGGTGTCATTAGTAGTGACAATGCTGCGTGGAATAGCAAGGCAGTGGTGGTTCTTGTTCCTTGGGGATCATGAGGAGTCAGCGATCTCATGGGAGGAGTTCTGAGACAAGTTTAGAGTCAAGTTTATTTCTTTTAATGCGAAGGCATCCAGTCACCAAAAGCTTATTACCCTTTGAAGGGGGAGCTCTAGTGTGAGAGAGTTTGGAATCCGTTTCAGGAACCTTTTACAATATGATTCGAACCTGTTTCCAAATTATGAGGCCAAGGTGATGCATTTCGAGGAGGCTTTACGTCCAGAGATCCAGCGCCAAGTCACCCCATTTATGTTGATGAAATCTCTTAAGGTTTTGGAGATAGAAAAGGTCATCGAGAAGACATTGACCAGAACTGGATCATCATGAGAGGGGAGTCGTCATGATTCCTCATGAAGTATAGTTGTGGTTTAGGGTTCCCAGTTTTTAGGGCAGAAGAGTTTCCGTTCAATCGGGGGTAGGTCCTAGCCCTCAAATAGAAGATGTCATACAGGTTGTGCCAACAGATCGCCGTAGTGTAGAGGTCGATGACGATGACACTTGGAGGAGGACACTCTGAGAGTTTCAGTGCTAGAGTCTGTAGAAGTATGATGGATCCATTTCAAATGAAATAACGAAAGACTGATTGGAGGAGGTAAATATATATTTAGATTGATCCATGCTTAGAAGAAGAACTGGGTGTCATTAGTAGTGACAATGCTACGTGGAATAGCAAGGAAGTGGTGGTTCTTGTTCCTTGGGGACCATGAGGAGTTAGAAATCTCATGGGAGGAGTTCCGAGACAAGTTTAGAGTCAAGTTTCTTTCTTTTAACGCGAAGGCATCTAGTCACCAAAAGCTTCTTACCCTTTGAAGGGGGAACTCCAGTGTGAGAGAGTTTGGAATCCATTTCAGGAACCTTTTACAATATGATTCGAACCTGTTTCCAAATTAGTAGGCCAAGGTGATGCATTTAGAGGAGGCTTTGAATCCAGAGATCCAGCGCCAAGTCACCCCATTTATGTTGAAGACATCTCTTAAGGTTCTTGAGATGGAAAAGGTCATCAAGAAGACATTGTCCAGAACTGGATCATCACGAGAGGGGAGTCATCATGATTCCTCATGAAGTATAGTTGTGGTTTAGGGTTCCCAGTTTTTAGGGAAGAAGAGTTTCCGTTCAATCAGGGGTAGGTCCTAGCCCTCAATATCTCATTTCTCCAGGATAAGCAGCTCTCAGGCCTATGTCGAGGGATTAAGTGATTTTTTTCTTGTGGTGGTCAAGGTCATTTGTATCAAGAGTATCGTACCTTTTAGAGCAGTCATCGTACACAAGGTGTTCCACTCCAGGTTCCTCTATTGAGGCAGTTCTAGCCAAGGAATCAACAGTAGGTTGCACCAGCTTTGGATCAGTAGAGAGAAGATGAAGCAGGTAGAGGACAACCATGTGACTCTCCTCATCCTTAGAGAGGAGAGAACATCTATAGTGGTGGTCGTCATCATTGTCAGAGAGGTTATGGAGGAGGTCGTGGTCAGCTTCATGTTTTAGCATTGCCAGCTCTAGGAAAGCCAAACATCATTCAAGGTACCCTTTTCTTGTTTTCTACCTTGTTTTATTCTTTGTTTGATTTAGGATCAACACACTCCTTCATATCACCTACCCTTTACCATGCTTTGGGACTTGAGGTAGAGAGGATTCCAATGCCCTTGGCATTGATTACACTAGTTGGAGGTCGATTTGACTTGTTTGAAGTATGTAGATACTGTGAGCTAGTGATGTGGAACACCGCTCTTGGGGAGATTTCCATTGTTTAAATATACAACCAAATGATTTCATCCTCATCATGGATTGGTTGTATTTGGTGCAGGCTATCATGGATTGCATTAAGAGGCAGGCTGTGTTCTTCAATGCAGATTGAGAGATAGTGGTGTTTGTTGGGTAGCGAGATCCTCGGATGGGTCAGAGTCGCGTTCCATCCTTATCATCCATGATGGCTGAGATGATGCTGAGTTCTTTAGAGGTTTAGTAGTTGGTTTTTCCTAGGGTCTTAGAAGAGTAACCTGATGTCTTTCTAGAAGAGGTTGTAGCATTACCCCCTCAACGAGAGATCGATTTTGGGATCGATCTACAACCATGAGCGTCTCCTATCTCTATGTCTCTATATGGATGTACCCTTTTAAGTTATGAGAGATAAGTATACAGATTTATGGTCTGTTACATGGCGGTTTTATTTGGCCAGGTGTGTCACTGTGGTGCGCACCGGTTTTGTTCGTGAGGAAGGTTGATGGTAGTTAGAAATTGTGTATCAATTATGGTCACTTGAACAAAGTGACAGTAAAGAATATCTACCCTCTTCCATAGATTTATGATTTATTCGATCAACTTAAGGGTTCATGTTGGTTCTCAAAGATCTACTTGCAGTCAAGATAGCATCCGATGCATGTGAAGGATGAGTATATCCCAAAGACTGCTTTCAGTTGTCGTCACGAGAATTATGAGTTTGTTGTAATGTCATTCGGTGTGATGAATTCTCAAGCTGTATTAATGGGATTGATGAATTCTATGTTCTGTGAGTTCCTGAACAAGTTCATGGTATTTTTCATCGATGACATCCTTGTGTACTCCACGTCTGAGGAGGAGCATGGAGAGAATCTACACACTATTATGGGAGTTCTTCGTGAACATCAGATGTTTGGGAAACTATCGAAGTGTGAGTTTTGGGATCGAGAAGTCCATTAATTGGGGAATGTTGTGTCCCAACATGGATTAGCTGTGGATACATCAAAGATAGAAGCAGTTGTGTCTTGGCCAGCCCCCAGGACTGTGTCAGAGGTGCGATGTTTTCTTGGTCTCATAGGCTACTACTAGACGTTCATATCTAATTTATCCCGAGTTGTGACTCCTCTGACAGATTTTACTAGGAGGGATTTGGAATTCATATGGACTAATCAGTGTCAGGAAGCTTTCGAGTATCTAAAGGAGAAGTTAGTAAGTGCTCCGGTTCTTTTTCATCCAATACAGGGAGTTCAGTTTGATGTTTTCTACGATTCTTTACATTTAGGGTTAGTATGTGTTATGATGTAGCAGAGATCAGTTGTTTCTTATGGGTCTTAGAAGTTGAGTCCCCATGAATGTAACTATGTTACCCATGATCTTGAGTTGGCAACCATGGTGTTTTCTCTAAATTTGTGGGGACATTAACTCCTTGGCAAGTGCTTTATAGTTTTCACTTATCATAAGAGTTTGATGTATGTTTTCTCCCAGCGTGACTTGAACTTAAGACAGCATCGGTGGATGGAGTTATTATAGGAATATGACTTCAAAATATCATATATACATGGAAAGGGGAATTAATTAGCTGATTTACTGAGTCGGAAGTCACGTAGTGATGCAGTGTGTGAATCTGGTGATTCTGGAGAGTAATTGAAGAACTGTCAGCATTACATATTGATATGGGAAAAATTTGGAGAAGAGTTGGATTTTTTCAGATGACTGTGCAGTCATATCTGGTGCAGTATGTGGAATAGTCCAAGTTGGGGGATCTTAAGGTGGAGGTCTAGAGAGACCGAGATGTTTGTGGGGAGGCCCCTGATGGTTGTTCTGAGGATGAATAACACTGAGTGTTGTATCATGGAAGGCTATTTTTTCCTTTGGAGATGCATGAGATAGTTCTTAGAGAGTTCCATATTTCACCTTTAGTAGTGCATCCTGGCATGAAAAATATGTACCGAGCCTTAAGGAGTTAGTTTTGGTGGACTAAGATGAAACATGCAGTTATGGAGTTTGTGTCTCGATGTTTGGTCTTTCAGAAAGTGAAGGCCAAACACCATGTTCCTAGTGGTCTACTCCAGCCATTATATGTTCATCAGTGGAAGTGATAAGACATCTCAATGTACTTTTTTACTAGTTTAATTCAAACTTAGGGAGGAAATGACACTATTTGGGTGGTAATGGATCATTTAACAAAATCAACCCACTTCATAGAAATCAAGGAGTCAAGCTCAATGGAAGTTTTGTTAAGGAAGTATCTGGAGGAGGTGGTGAGACTTCATGGAGTCCCAAGGATGATCATTTCTTATTGATATCCTCATTTTACCTCTAGGGTGTGGAGAGGCCTCCAACATGCTTTCAAATCTCAGCTATTCTTTAGAACTACTATTCATCCTCAGACAGATGGTCAGATAGAGCGGACTATCCAGAATCTTAAAGACATGTTACGCTCTTGTTTCATGGATTTTGGAGGGTTGTGGATGAGTAAATTACCCTTTATGGAGTTCTCTTACAACAATAGTGTTTACTCCACCATCGGTATGATGCCATATAAAACCTTTTTTTTCCGACCATTCCGTTCTCGGTTTTGTTGGACTGGGGTCGGAGAGTCAGTAATTATCAGACCAAAAAAAATGCAGAATACAACAGAGATGGTTTATGTGATTCGTGAGAGGATGAAGATAGTGAAAGATCATCAGAAATCATATACCGATCAAAGGGGTAGACCCTTAGATTTTTATGTTGGAGACCACATGTTTCTGAAGGTGACTCCCCATCATGGTCAGTGAAGGTTTGGTCTTGGGAGTAAGCTTTCTCCCTAGTCTGTTGGGACTTTTGAGGTGTTGGATCATGTTGGAGCCATGGTGTATCGAGTAGCACTTCCCCCAAAGATGAGATAGATACATTATATTTTTCATGGGTCATAGCTCCGCTGTTATCTTCATGATGACTCTCATGTCATAGATTGGGGATAGATCGATGATGATGATTATGGTGCGACGTTCAGGGAGTGACCTATGGATATCCAAGACCACAAAGAGAAGGTGTTTTGTTGGCGTTCTATGCCCTTTGTTTGTGTCTTGTGGAGACACGGTGGCATGGATGAGATTAACTGGGAATGAGAGTCATAGATACGTGCTCAGTACCCCATGTTGTTTTATTTTTAACTCTTTTCATGTTAAAAAAATGATGTTCGCTTTGTGGTTGTAGACCTTTCATGTTTATGAGATTTCTTTCTTTGGTTTCTTCTTGTGGATTTCTATCTTATGAGAGGTATCTCGATGGGTGGTTGTTTGAACCTCGTTTTTGTTTCACTTTAGGTGTGTTTTGAATTCTTGAGGATGAGAATGTTTTGAGAGGTATCTAATGTAATATCCCAGACTTATCTGGTTCATTCCCTTGCTGAAATCTGGTGTCTGTGGTTTTTTGGGAGGTCACAGGGACATATCCCCAACAATTTTCTAATTTTCCAGTTATGTGAATAGTGAAATGGTAGCCTTATGTGAATAGTGAAACGGTAGCCTTATGTGAAAAGTGCAAAAATAGCCTTATGTGAACAGTGCAACAGTAGCCTTATGTGAATAGTGAAATAGTAACATTATGTGAACAGTGCAACGGTAGCCTTATGTGAACAGTGCAACAGTAGCCTTATGTGAAAAGTGTAATGGTAGCCTTATGTGAATAGTGAAATAGTAGCCTTAAATGAATAGAGCAATGATAGCCTTATGTTAACAGTGTAATGGTAGCCTTATACGAACAGTGCAATGGTAACCTTATGTGAACAGTGAAATGGTATCCTTTTGTGAATAGTGTAATGGTAGCCTTATGTGAATAGTGCAATAGTAGCCTTATGTGAACAATGTTTTCAGAATGGTGAGGTCCAATAGTGGCCTCTATTTCCTTTGGCAAATTTTGAGTTCATGAACACTGTTTCCAGAATGGTGAGGCCCAACGGTAACCTCTATTCCATTTTCCAAATTTTGAGTTCACGAACAATGTTCCCAGAACGGTGAGGTCCAATGATAGCCTCTCTTTCCTTTTTCCAAATTTTTATTTCATGAACAATGTTCCCAGATCGGTGAGGTTCAACGGTAGCCTCTATTTTCTTTCCAAATTTTGAGTTTATGAATAGTGTTTCCAGAACAGTGAGGTCCAACGGTAGCCTCTATTTTCTTTGACAATCTTGAGTTCATGAATAGTTTTTTCAGAACGATGAGGTCCAACGATAGCCTCTATTTCCTTTTCCAAAATTTGAGTTCATGAATAGGGATTTTAGAATGATGAGGTTCCAACGGTAGCCTCTATTTCCTTTTCCAAATTTTGTGCTCATGAACAGTGTTTCTAGCTTCTTACAATCACCCCTTTGATGTTTTCTTTGACATAAAATGAATTTAAATCATTTTTTTAAGGACTCTAAGGCTGATTCAAAGGCCATGACTCCTATATTAAATTTTTCTAAAGCTCGAGATTCTTTTACTTGGTCAAACCGCATGGTTTACTGCGATCTCCTTTTAATGGAAAATATTGCATATCTTAAACTGTTGTTCTATTAAATATTCTAAATGGGTGATATATCTTCCACCCTATCTCTTCATCCTTGTTCTCGGGTGTGAGATGCTTGAACCTTCCATTCCTTCCTGTAGGAGTTGTGCGATCAAAATTTTCTCCTTGGATTGGTTCCCCTCTATTTTTGGTGGAACCAAGAAGTATCGATCGATCTTCGATATAAGGTATGATCTATCATCATTCATTTGGGTCCATCTCCTTTTTTATCCTTTCCATTTTATGGGATTATATCTCTGTGTTCCTAATAGAATTTTCTTGGGTGTTGACCGGTGTTGTGGTTTCACTGCATCCTTGAGTGGATATAGTTGTCACGGGGGAGGATATCATAACCTGTTGTGTGGTTCGTTCTTGTATAAAGAACATCAAGAACCATTTTAGGTAAGGGATTCTTTGCTTATCAAATATTTTATGAGCAACTGTATAGTTATCATGTTTTATCCCACTGGATCACAATGGAATTGACATAAAAAATATTTTCATAGAATAAATAAATTGATATTGATTTCATGTTATTGCCTCTTATTTTTCTAGATAGTGTGATATGTATGTTTTCTTTGTTTAGCTTTTGGTTATTGATGGAAATTGGTAATGAACATAAAGATGTAATTAATTGGTAATTGTTTGGATAATGCTAAAGAGGCACGTAAATGAATTTGTTTGTTGTTGTTGTTGTCATTTAATGTTAATAAAATTGATGCATTAATCATGTTTAATAAATGTGTGATAGCTTACTGTTTAGGTTTCCTGAAGTTGGAACCTACGAATAATAAATCAGTTAATTTAATATTTATTAGAGAACTAGTATTTTGATAAAAGATAATTAGTTGTAGGGTTTTGAGTTACCCTCTTGCTTTTTAAGGGTCAAAATCCCAATTGATATGATGTTTGTTCTCTTGCAGCATATGTTGTGATGTGAGCCTTGTGATGTGATCCTAGAAGGCTGTTGTGATATGTGGGGCAGGGAGGCCTATTGGTTATGGCTGTAGTTGATGCCTAGAGTGGAGAGATGCATCATTTTATGCATGTGGGTGTCAGGGAGGACTCGAGAGATGATGGAATGGGTTGGATGTTAATGTTTGGATGCTTTCTATTTCTTGTTGGTTGTTTATATTCCATACATTCCCCACTGGTCAAGGCAGCTAGTTTTCATACCCTCCTTCCAAAAGGGGTGAAGACATGCGGGTTTTGCCACACGATTTCTATAATTATCTTCCTGAGGGAGGATGGGTCTATGCTCTTGCAATAGGTGGAAAAGACTCGATAGGTATTTCATCTACTCACCGTGTTGATCCCCCTTGTGTTTAGTATCTTAGAATTTTTTTCTAGAATTCCTTGGAATATGGGAAAGTAATAATGTTTTTAATGAATGATTAAATAAATGATGTTAACCCATGGGGTTAGAGTTTGTTGGGTCACAATGTTGAGGTTGAAATTTTAAAGGAACAGTGAAATTTGGGTGTAATGATAATGAAATATAATGTGGAAATTATTAATGGTTCTTTAGTGTTTAAATAATTAATTAACATAAAGTGAAAATGATAAAAAGGGAATGAAGTAATGTATTAAATCTCTTTAAATGGTTGTGTTCTTATAGGATACATAGTCTTAGAAGTGGAAGTCGGGAGTCCAAGAGATGTTAGCTGCAGTTGAGTCTACGAATAGGTTATGCCCATAGTGTGGCTGCGAGCTATAGTATATTATGTATTTTTTGTGTTTCTATACGCTACACCACCCCGTTAGTTTTGGAAACTGACACCCCGGGGATTTTGAGATTGGGGGGGTGTTTTCGGCAACATTCTGGTGGGAGGATGGATGGATGACTACCCCCTTTGGCCCCACTCGCTTCTCTTGGTAGTTACTTGTGCTGGTAAGAAGAATAGTTAGTTTTCCCCATATATGTGTATAGAGAGCTGTAATGGCTTTTAGTTTTTCACACACATATATTAGGGATATAGTTTCCTGTGGACTACTATAGGTATAATGTATATAGTCTGGGGTGGCTTGAGGATCCTTACTCGGTGTATGGGATGTAATGACTTGAGGTATAATGCTCGACTTATGATGCACTTTATGCGAGCTATGGTGGATCCCAAAAACTACATAGATTCTTTCTTGTGTGGATGTGGTGGTTTTGTTACACGAGGTTCATGTTGTGGTGCTTCTCCTTGGTGTCTGCAGATAATCCTTTTTGGAGAAAGATGCTTAGGATGTGCGACGTTGGGGTAAAGTGGAAAACCAGTGGGGAAATAGTAGGGGGTTACCCTTGATATTCTTTATTATATTATATACTCTTGTATGTGATACTTGTTTATAGTAGATATGGTGAGGATGGGGATGTAGTATACCTATTTAGGTGACGAGTTAGTTTCACTTGTTGTTCACTGATCTTTAGCATGCTTTCTTTACTTTTTCATGAGAGGATCCGGGGAGGATCCTACTGAGTATACTGTTATACTTACCCTATGTCTTTTTTAACTATTTTCCAGGTCACTTGGAGCATTTTGGAGATCAATATAGTTTCTACTAGCGTGGGGTTGCAGGAGCTGTTTGGGCTTCGTGGTTGCTGCTGTTTTTACATTCTTTTGGGTATTTGTAGTTTTCCCCTTTCAGTTGTAGTAGTTTTGCATGACATTACATATGTTTACTTAATATTTATTTTATATTGTAGTCTGAGTTATAGTTGGTTGCTTTCTAACCTATCTCTCTCCTTCACATGTGTTCTCTTAGAGGGTAATTCCTCCCATTTGCGTGTTTACTATAACCTATGTGCTAGTCACCAATGTGGGGCCTACTAAAGGCGGGACTTGGGGGTCATTATCTCCCATCTCACATTTCTGGCCGAGAAGGGTTACACTTTTGGGGGAGGGTTGATGACATATCATATATACCTTCTTACCTCTAAATCCATTGGAATACTATAATGTTTCTCGTGTGTACATGTGGACTACCACCTCCACGAAGTTATGCAAACTATTTTTCATTGATAATCCAAATCGATGGTAATAATCATAAATTTAATGAATATATATTTATATGATTTATATAATAATGTTTCTATAAATTTTAATTATTATTTAACTCTCCTTTGTTCCATCCATTTAAAAATGAAAACAACATTCATGCGTTTGTATGACCTACCAACTCTATGAACCGTGTAATTAATTTTTTTATATATATCTTTTATGGATGAATGTAAATATATATTTATTGAACATATATTCTAATTAAATCATGAATAAAATTATATATCTGATGTAACCATGATAAATACACAAGGACATAGACTACCGAATGAAGACATACTTGAAAAACAGACAGTTAACCCTCGATACAATGATAATATTAAAAGTTTATTAAAGAATGATAGATAAAATATTATAAATGGATTATATGTTATATTATTTACATTAATATGGTCCTATTATGTATGTATAATAAATGTAAATTTATTATGAATGAGTTTAGAGCACATACAAGTCTAGTGGAACTTGAGGTAAGGGATTTTTTGTCGATTTCTATTCATTGATACATATCTGGTAGTATAAACCTATTTAATTTTATGTAGTGTATAATATACCCATTTAAGGTATTTAAAATGAATATAAATTTATAAATTATGATTAATTATTCAATTATATTTATTATTTTAAGAGTTTTATTTAAAATAATAGCTAATCTTATTCCACTTTTTGATCAGGTATATATTTCTTCCGTATCCATATTTTTTAAAATGATTTTGAAAAATTAATTTTTATTACTCAAATATTTTATTAATGAGATTTAAAATTATATTTTAATTTTTATATAGTTTTAAAGTAATATTTATATTGTTTTCTAGAAATGGGTCATTTTCAACATTCATATCAAAAAGCGAAAATTATTTTTTTACTTGTATTGTGTTAATGAACATTCTCGCTTCTATAAATGTTTTATACCTTTTTTTATTCTTCTAAAAATTTCATTGTTTTTAAAAAGAATACTCTTCAATTAAAAATTAATTTTAATATTTCATTTATATTTCTCATCTACTCTTCAAAAAAAATCATTTTATAATAAAAATATATATTTTTATGGCCATCTCTCATCTCTTGATTAATCTCATGGGAATTAACATTTTTTTGAAGAAATCACATTCTTATGATCATTAGAAATTAAAATTAACCAAAATATATATTATTTGTATCATGAAAATTTTTATTTCCTAAACTGTATACTCATTCTACATACAGTGGTCTACTTAAATTTTTTTTAATTGACTGGGGAATTATTGATAATCTGTATTCTTTGAAAAATATGAAAATTTATAGATAAGACAAATTATTAATGAATTAATTCAATAATTCAATATGTAAGTAATTTATTAGATATAATTGACTAGTGGGGACCAAAATTATATACCACTTTGATGAATCGATAGGTCTGGTGAGACAAATCGGTTGGCCAAAATGAATGGATCTTTACACATATTTTTAAACTATCTTGGTGAAAGTTCATAGATGTATATATATAATGATATTTAATACCACGACATCTAGTTGTATGAATTTTTTTTATTGAGAATATATTTATTATTATTCATGAGATTACTACATTCACATTATCCATGGTTTCATTTTGTGCTCAAATTATTTATTAAATGACATGTGTTTCTATTTAATTATCCTTCCATATTGATTATAACTTATTTATTAATTATAGCCACCCTTATACGTAATTTTTATTGAGAATTTGGGATTATTGTTATATTTTTTCCTTTCCCCATGTTATGTAGAAGAAATATTTGAATGCGTTTGAAGGATGTAGATCATTTTATTTGGGTATGTTGTACATTTTATTTCCAAACTAATAAGGGAATCATGTATATATCTGGTTCCCTAACACTACTTACCTAATTGATCCTTAGTGATGCATTGAATAATATTGATACCAATGTAATAAAGTAGACACCAACTTTTGGTTACCGTATTTGGGGTTGTTACAGTTAGTATCTGAGGAAGTTTTCTACAAGTCTTAGGAACAAGATTTAAAATAAACATAGCTAACATTAGAATTATGTTAATCCCTAAGAGTATTTGAAACTTTTACCAATATACAGATTTTTATTTTATGTCTCAATATTCAAGATGATTATAAGGTAAATCAATGTGGTCTTTTATTTAGTGATGACATATAGTGAAATAAATATAATCAATACCCATGGTCAATGTAGGTATTTTCCTACTGACTAAGCCAATATAGTTGATGTTGGAGCTGAACAAATCATGACCATATTAGGGATTCTAACCCATGTTATGTCTAATAACCTTGTAAATATGTATCAAAATGATGTTATCTAACTTGATACATCTATATTGTATAATTTTATAAGAAAAAGTCTATATCGTTTAGTTGAGCTACTAATCTAGTGGCATCTGAGAAAAGGATCAAGTTTATTAAAATGATATTTCTCTCCTTAGGGTAAAATGAAAGGAAAAGGCTATTATGGAAGTGTGTTTTCTTTGAGGTGTTTCTGATCAATAGTGTTATTTTATCCAAAATACTAAGGAGGAAGAATAAATAGAACATATGGATTGGACAGTTTTAAAAGTAACACTATTCGATAAATATTTCATTCATGAGTAAGGAATTGAAATGAAGAGAATGTTCATCTTCTTTAAAAAAGTATGAAGGAAGTACCATAGAACATGAGGATACCTTTAAAAGAATATACAAGTATTCTATTGATTAAGAACATAATACCAAGAGAAATATAGATAATTTATTTGAATGCCTTAAGCTTAATATATGAAGGGTACTGTTTTGTTAAAAAAATCATCATATGATGAAATAGTATTGTGTGACTTTAAAAAAGAGAATAAATTGTCTATATCCTATATTATTTATAAAAATAAAGTTAATAATAGGTTGGGTGAGAACCATGAAAAGGGTAAATAATCAAATATTTATTGGGGAATAAATAAATTCCTATATTGTGAAAATTGTGGGAAAGAGACATCTTGAAAATTGCTGGACTATTATAGGAGTTTGTAATAAGTGTGGAGATAAGAGTAATCAAGACAATGATGTAAGGGGAAGAAAAAAATAAATCATAAATGGTGCTAAAAATTTAGATAAATGGAGTATTATTCACACTAATTACCCAATAATCAAGGGAACATACCACAATAGAGGTAGAGTGAAGAAGGAATATCTTATGCAATTACTAAAATTGAGGTTGGAGACCCAAATGATGTGTGGTATGTACCTTAATTAGTGCAAAAATTTTATCCAATTATTTATTTTATTATTTATTTTTCAATATTTTATATCTTCCATGTTTTCCAAGAAAATTATATATTTCCCTAGCAACTTAAGAAGGGAGTTTTCAGTCCAAACTCCTTGTGGAAATCTCAACACAACAAGGTTGTGTCAGTCAGTTACCATTATGAACCATAAATGTTCCCTATTTACAGACTTTATAATTATACCTATAGTTGATTTTGATATAATACCTAATATGGATTGAATTTTAAAATATAGTGACAGTATTTATTAGAAAGAGAAGAAAATTACGATTTGTGAAGATGATGTAGATGTCCTTACCTCTAAAGGGGATACATCATTATCAGAGTTATGTATAGATCCTCCACTAATAACTATTTTAAATGAGTTTATAGGGGAGAAAAAGAAACATAATATATATATATCTATATATGAAAGTAGTGATCTTATAATTGAGGATGTACTTATTTTACAAGAATATGTTGATGTATTTCCTAAGGAATTACTCAAAGAACCACTAGGACATGATGTCAAGTTCTCCATTGATTTAATACCTGACACAAGAACTATATCAATGGCTTCTTATAGAATTTCCAATGTGGAATTTGTATATTTGAGGAAACAACTACATGATTTGTGTGAAAATATATTTATAGGCCTCAGTCTTTCAAGTTGTGTATCTCTTACTATTTTCATTAAAAAGAAATATGAATTTATTAGGTTGTACATTAATTATAGGAGAATCAACGCTATTATCATAAAAAAGAGTATCATTTACCTCACATTGATGAATTATATGATAAAATTCATAGAGCTTAATATTTTTCATAGAATGACATTCATTCTGGGTATCATAAATTATGAGTAAAGAAAGATTTTATTCTCGAGGAAACATTTTAAACAAGGTATGCACATTAAAAGAATATAGTAATTCCATTTGGATTTTCAAATGCAACCTCTATTTGATGGATTTAAAAAAATAGAGTATCTAATTAATATCTTGTTTATTTTTTGTTTTATTTATTGATGAAATTCTAGTGTACTATAAAATATATGAGGATCCTAAGAATCATTTTTAGATTATTTTTGAGACTCTTAGAAGAATATATATATATATAGAAAATTTAGTGTGTCTAAATTATGGCTTTAAAATGTTTCTTTTCATGAAAAAATTATCTTCAAAGATGGAATCTTAGTTGGTACTACAAATTAAAAGGTTGTCAAATAATGGCCTACACTAACGAAAATATCCAGGGTACATAATTTCATTGGTTTTTCTAGTTACTATCTATGATTTGTTCAAAATGTTTTTCGATTGGATAAACTGTTAACTAAGATTACTCATGAAGGGGTTGGGTTATAGAGATAAAGGAATGTAAAGAATGTTTTGAAGAATTGAAGAGGTTATTGAAAAATGATATGATTTTGAATTTACTAGCAGAAAATGATAGATTTTTGATATATAACAATGCATAGAAAACATAATTTTTTGTGTCCTTACATATAATTATAATGTTATCAAATTTTCATCAAGGTAGTTAGAGACCCATGAAAAAAACTATCCAACACATGAACCCGAGTTGGAAGCTGTAATATTTTCTCTGAATATATGGAGAAATTATATCTATGGTGAAATATGTGAGATTTACATAGACTATAGGAGACTAAAATACATATTCTCATAGAATGTTCTCAAAATGATGCAAGGATGATGGTGTGAGCTACTCAAATATTTTGATTTCCTAATATACTACCACCTTGGGAATTAAAATTAAGTAGCATATACATTTAGTGGTAAGGATCATGGTTTCCTTACCAAGATGATGACTAATAAGGATCCCATGTTCATTGATTTATTAAATATAGATGTGAGAATTATTAAGGAAGTGGAAAATAATTCCTTCTTCAACTTATTACCAACACTTCTTTATTAGAAAAGATAAAATGTTTTCAACAAGATGATGAATTTTTTTTAAAAAAAATAATGATGTTAATGATAGAAAATTGGAAGAATTCGTGTATGCATATGGTGTTTTGAAAATTGGTAATAGACTATGTGTTCTATATGTACCAGATCTAAAAGGGGACTATTTGATGATGCTCATAGCTCAAATTTCTCTATACACCCTAGTTAAACCATGATGTATAGAGATTTGAAGGAACATTTTTGGTGGGATAATATGAAATGGGGAATTGATCATTATGTGTCACAATGTTTAGTTTTTTAATAAGTGATGGTTGAGAGACAAAATCCTAGATGAGTCATTAAGCCTTGACCTATTCCTATATGTAAATGGGATGACATTACTATTGAGTTTATCATTGTATTACAGAAGACTCTGATAAAAAATGATGATATATGGGTTATTATTGACCTCTTTACCAAATATGTTCATTTATTCATTATAATAGAAGATTTACCGTTTTAATTCCCTACAAGTCTCTATATTACTAAATTTATAAAACTTAATAGTGCAGCTCTTTAAATTTTTCTGGATCACGATCCATGATTTAAATTTATATATTGGAAAAGTATGTAAAAAGATATAGATACTAAGATTAATTCGAGAACCTCCCATAACCCCCAAAATGATGGACAGTTTGAATGGACTATTCAAGCATTAGAAGACATGTTGAATTCATTCTCATGTTACATTCATGGTTTGTGGGACCAGTATTTACATTTGGTAGAGTTTTCTTATAACACAAGATTCCATTCAAATATTCAAATCACACCATATAAAGCATTACATTAATAGAGATTTCACGCATCAACCTGTTAGGAAGAATTTAGTGAAAAAAAACTTGTGGGTCAAGATCATATTGGGTAGATAATAAAAAAAGAAAAGTTTATTGATACTCATTTTAAAGTATCTCAATGCAGGTAAAATAGTTATGCTGATAACTAAAGGAATGATTTGGAATTTCAAGTGAGATATCATGTTTTATTAAAAATATCTACATGGTAGGGTGTTTTAATGCTCTATAAAAAGGTAAAACTATGACCCATGTATTTTGTACCTTTTGAAATTTTATAAATAATTGGAGTTATGGATTAGAGATTAGAAATTCCATTGAGACTCTATAAAGTACATGAAGTGTTCCATATTTATCTATTAAATAAGTATATAACCAACACATGTGATCACCTTAGAATAAATAAAACTTGAAATTGATCTATAATATAGTGAATACACTATCCAGATTCTTGAAATTGGAGAGAAAGGGTTGAGGAATATGATGAATTGATTTGTAAAGTTACTTCAGAGAAATAATTTAATAAAGGAAGCAATGTGGGAACCTGAGGATGTCATGAAGAAGAACAACCCTCATATTTTTAGAATTTAATATTCATGAAAATTTAAGGGAATATTTTTTTAGGATGGAATATGTAATATGATGAGTTTTTATGAACGCTTTATTCGATAACATAAACAACACTCAATACTGAGCCTAAACGAACCAAGAAATATTATTATTTAAATTTAGAAGATATAACCTAGACATCAAATTAGAGGGAATGAATTATTATAACTAAATTAATAAATATATATTAAGGTCATACTGAATAAAAATTTATTTATTAATTCTTATGAAATAAACACTCAATTTTTTATTAAGACATTTCATTCTTCAAAAAATAAGTTTTCTTCAAAAATAATTTTTATTGATTTTTATGAGAAAATAAATATAATTAATTTTTTCAAATTTTAGAAAGTTTAATTGATTAAATGAAATTAATTTGAATAAATAATCATATGAAAATTATATTAGGGTGAATTTTTGTAATATTTTAGAAAATATTTTTTTTTGTGAATACTGATAAATATCGATTTTTATAAAACTATCATTTTATTTTCATTAAAAAGTGTAATTATTCTTGAAGTTGATCATAAAGTAACATAAGTATTCCCTGACTAGATTTAATATAATTAAATTCATTTTAATCATCATTATAACATATTTTGTTATAAGTACTTATTTAGGCTTAATAATACATTATTCTAAAAAGTTTTTTTCTATGTGTTTTAAAAATTTATAATAAAATTATTTTATAAAAATAAAATTAATTGAATATTTAAATTTGGATTATATATTTATAATAAGTGGGTATAAATATTTTAAATATTCTCCTATTATTTGGGGAAATTATGAATAGTAACCTTTGTAATTTTGTTACCACACTAAAGGGTAAATTATGTAATTAAGGATAAAATAAAATGATAAGGAATAAAGAATGACTTTAACACTTGAATTAATTTTAATTTATGATTATATTTCATCCATAATCATCCAAAAGTATAAAATATAACCTTTATTCCATTTGGACGTGATTTTTACGATTTATATTATTTTATGTTAAGAAAAGTAAAAAATGTCATTCCCTTATTTTATTAACATTAATTTTTTCCATTATGATAAAAATATTATACGTTTGGTTATAAATATTCATTTAAAATATAAATGATTTTTTTCATCATGGTATTTTTTTAAATTATAGTCAGTAAATAATTTCATTAAATGCTTATACAACATTGTCACAACACTTCTAGAAGCAGTAAAAAAATCAATAAAATGGATTTAAAACTCTAAAAATAATATTATTTGAGTGATTAAACATGTTATATTAATTATATAGAACTATATGATATATTAGGGATGTTTTAAATGATTGTAATTGAATTAACTCTTTGAATTGATGTATTTAAACTCATATTATATGAATAGTTCCAAAAATTACATTAATAATATTTTAAAATAAATAATATTTTATGAAATGATTTTAAATTCATAAAATTATTAGGTTTAGAAAAATTGATTGTATATGCTTTAACAAATAAACCATGGTCCATTTATGGATTTATTTCCCTTATATAGTAACATTTTGTACCCTAAAAGGGTTAAAAATATGAATATTTTGGTAATTTTAAAATTGTTTAATAAGGGGTTAAAACTAAAAGATAAATGTTAAAAGATAGCTAAAAATTGTCAAAATTTTATTAGATGATATTAATTTGACTTATTCTAATCCTATATTATAATTTTAGAAATTTTGATGCAATTTGAAATAAAAATTATCTTTATCCATATATCTCAATAAAAATCTACCCACTTCTATTATTAAAATATTTATCTAAATTATATAGGTTCTAGTACTTAAAAATACCAACCCTTGTTCCCTTATAAATAGATCTAAATGATGTCTACCAAAGGATAGTTAATCATATTTGTTGTCACATTCAAGTTTATTTCTTGTTATATATCATATTCATATGTTGAACCATCTGAAAATAAGAAAACCATTTTAATAAATATATTGATATGTTATTATTATTATTATGGGATAAATATATTTTACGTCTTTTCAGTCATACAAAAATATAAAATGTCACTTATGTGTATGTACGACCTACCGTCTCCAAGTAGTGGTGTAATTCATTTTTCTTCACAAAAAAACTTATATGGTTATAAATATAGAACTAATGAATATATATGATATTTGTGAAATAATTATTATTATATAATTATAATATAATATATACTTTTTTACCTCACAATTTTTTGAAATACTATAATGTTTCTCATGTGTATGTGTAGACTTCAACCTCTATGAAGTGATGTGAACCACTTTTTATTTTCACAATAATGATATGATAATAAGGTTAAATTTGATGAATATATATATTACATATATTAAATAATAATTATACTAGAAATTTTAATTATTATTTACCTTTCCTTTTTCCATATATTGAAAAATAAAAACAAAATTCATGCATATGTATGACATTCCATCTCCTTGAATGGTGTAATTCATTCATATATATCTATATTTTATGGATGATTCTAAATATCTATATATTGAATATATATGATATGTAAATATTTGATAATAGTATAGAGATTATAGAACCATGAGAAATATTCATGGACCGAGTCTATTGAATTAAAACATACATGAAAAAAACAGTTAACACCCAAAATAATGACAATAATAAAGAATTTTCAAAAATGGGTGATAAAATGTTATAAATAGATCATATATGATAGAATATATATGAATATTTTTTTTATTTATCTATAATAAATTTTAAATAATTTTATAGTTAGTTAGGGATCCTGCGAGGAAAGTTAAACTTGTGGTAATGTATTTCATCCCAATTTCCATTCATTTAGTAATATTCACCTATTTACTCTTATGTGGTCTATATACTACCCATTTTAGGTACTTAAAATTAATAATAATTTATTGATGATGACAAAAATTTCAATTATAATTAATCTTTCAAATAGGTATGTTTGAAATAAAATTTTACATTATTCTTTTTTTTCAATTAGTTATATTATTCTTCTATATCTACATTTCTCAAAATGTGTTTACAAAAGCCCTTTTTATTAATCAAATTATTTATTTAGGAAATTTTAATTTATATTTGACATTTTTTACATAGTATTAATAGTATATGTAATTTTTTTTTCAAAAATGGGTTTCTTTCAACTTTCTTTACAAAAATTCAAAAGAAGTTTTTAACTTATACGGTGCTAACAACCTTTCCTTCTGCCATAACAATTTTATTCCCTTTTCACTTCTTATAAAAGTTTTCAATATTATTGAAAAGAAAACTTTTTAATGAAAACTTTTTAAAAATAAATCATTTTTATTTTTCATATAATCTTTAAGAGAATCAATTTTACTAACAAAATATACAATTTTAATGGTCATCTCTCATATCTTGATTTATCTCCACGAAATTAACTTTATTTTAAAACATTCAATTTCTTTTAATAATTGGAGATTAAAATTACCTTAAATATCAATATTCTTTGGATCATGGATATTATAATTTCCAAAATCATTTTTTATTTCTATATTTGGTGGTTTACATTGAATGTTATTTTATTGACTAAGGAATTATTGATAATATGTATTCTTTACCTGATATAAAAATGTATTGAAAATGAATATTGTACATGAACTAAAGAATTATATCAATATATGTGTAATTAATTGGAAATGCAGTGAATTATGGGTTTTGGAATTATATATCCCTACTATTCATCGATATGTCTCATGACATAAATGAGTTGGAAGTATTAAATAAATCTTTACCCATAGTTTTAAACAATCTTGTGGTAAGATGTTGATGATAGTGATATCATGATTTCTGAGATCCTGACATCTGATGATCCTCATTTAATTCATTTAGAATTATATTATTACTATCAATTATATTACTTAATTTATATTATCCATGTATTAATTTTGTGCTCAGGTTATTGGCAAAAGGAAAGTGTTTCCATTTATTTAAATTTCCACATATATTATTCCTCATTAATCATTATATATTCTATTATAAATATCCCTTATCAATCATTTGAGATCACCCTTATTTTTTTCCTTTCCCTAGTTTATAAGGAATAAATCTTTAAATGAGTTTTTGGGATGCATATCATTTTCTGTTGTTATGTTTTACATTTTATTTCCAATTTAATAAAGGAATCATGCACATACTTGGCTCTCCAAGACTAATAAAGATATCGGTCTTTGGTGATGTAATCCCTTTTATATATATAAATGTAATAAAGAATACACAAACCATGGGTTACTAGATTTGGGGCTATTATAATAAATTTCATTATATTTTATGAAAAATGGTTGAATATGATATGATGGATGAATCCCAAGTATAATTTATTCCCACATCCAAATAGACTATTCCTTTGCCTAAAGAAGATATTAGAAGATTAATATAAGTTTAAGAAGTATTCAAAGGAATCTAATAGTTTGAAATGAATTTTAAATTATTTTTTTACTTGAATAAGATGCTACTAGTGTAGAAGATAAATTGGCCAAGGATCATTCATTTATACTAGAGTGTTGAAAAGTCACATTGTGTGTTGTATTAAAGTATGATAGTAAAGTTTGGATGAAGTATATAGTACACAACATTTTTTATAAGAATAAGTAATAATTTAAAAAGAGTACTTACAATAATTGGATTTCAAATAAAAAAAGATAAAGAATAACACATTGGTTTATGTGTAAAGAATCCAAAATATTTTGTGTTGTTAAGTAGAAGGTAGTTACACATCTTCTTAAAAGTGAATAAATGCCTGAGAAATATAATTTTTTTAAGATAAAACCATCAAAGAATATTGATAATCCTTTCTTCAACAATACATGACAACATTGAATTTTTATAGGAGACTTATGGGGAGACAAAATTATTATAATCTTATAACATGGGTTAATAATATTACCTACTCATTTCTATTTAAAATAGTGATTCTAGTGGATTGTATGGTAATGGGTGAGTCCTAATCATTCCAAGGATTAAATAATTGTTTTGAGTAGTGAACCTTGTACATTTATTGTGTTTTTTATTTCTTTCCTCTATGTGTGTGTGTAAATTAGTGAGATTTCTCACTCTAACAAGTGACAAGGGAATATTTTACAATAAATCATAAAAATAAAAAAATGGACCATTTTTCATGGATTCACCCTCACCTCTTAGTGAACCACACTATACCTAGGTTAACCGTAGTAAAAATAAAATATAATTTGTATACCTCTATAAATTCCAAAATACTACATACACAATAAGGTGTGCATATAGGTCATGAGACAAAGCCTTGTAGGATACCACCATGTATCCATACCATTAATTTCATAAGATAAAAAAATTATATCTTTAAAATAAGCAATAAAAATAGTATTTTTTCATTTATTTTAGTGGAAATAGGTAAAAATCTACCCAATAGTTCATTTATTTCATAACCACCTTCATTTTATAAAAATGACAACATTATTTTATTATTTTTTAAAATTTTCAATTAGAAATGAATTCTTTGAGAAAAGGGAGAATTTAAAAAGGTAAATAAAATAATACAAGTGTACTTATAAAATAAAAAAACTTGTTTTATTAAAAATATGAATATAAATAATTCACCCTTCTAATATTACTTTTTGAAAATATTCACTTTCTTTTAAAAATATATATAATTTAATAAATGATAGATAATAACAATATATAAACTTATAAAAAAATGAATAATAACCATACAAAAACTAATTGAATAAAATTATAACATAACTATAATAGAAATTACACAATAAATGTAAATACTTCAATGGATAAGATAATAAACATATCAAGAGTATCACGATATAAATAATGTCACACAAAATTCATTATGAGACACATTAGGTTCTAATGGAAAAATACCATATATTCTCAAGTAAAATAAAATATTATCCTATGTTATATAGATATAAAGATAACGTCTTGATATAATATTCACTATCTGGATTGGGAGGCACACACTTATACATGAATAAATCTCAAATAGCGAACACTATCTGAAGAAAAATGATAATTTTCATAGAACTCATCTTCAATTTCCCACATTTATACCCAAACTTTTCTATAATGTTTTTAAATTTAGGTGAGTAATAAATCATGGTATCATATAATAATAGCAATAGAATTCAATATATGAATCCACATAACTCTTCTACTTATCCTTTAAAAATAAATATCCTTCTCAAATTGATATCCAATAATAAAACATTCACTTAATATAATTTCTATAACCAACTTGATAAAACTAAGTAGAAATTATTCCAAGGGAGTTATTTATACATTGAAAATTTATTATACATTTACCAAATGAGCCATTGGTTTCATAAAATAAGTTAAAAAAACCTAATCTACTTTAAAAGAGAAATAAAGAATCAAAACATCACGTAAAACCCAATTAGAATAATTTGAAATTCAATAAATACAAAAATACCAAAATAATATAAGAAATAATATAATAAAATCCCTTACACCACTTTATTAACTAAACATACTATTTTTTAAAAGAGTCAAAATAAAAATAATTAACACCTAAACATATAAAACTATTTAAAAGGAAAGAAAACCTTTTTATATTTAACTTATTTGGAAATAAACACTATTTGACATTTCTATATCTATATTTTACGTGTAAAATAATGTTGAAGTGAAGATACACTTTAGTTTGGATTCTACCCTATTATATAATATAAAAAATAAATCAATTTAAAAAATACATCAGAGAAGATATGGTTTATATTTTATTATCTAGGAAAAAATAACTAAAATTAGAAGCAACCAAGGTTCTTCTAAATATATTGAAGGGTACAGAAAAACCTACCTCAATAGAGTTATATCAATGCACCACTGAAGAATGTAGAATTATTAGGTAGAGTAATGTGTTAAAACACCCCTAGAAATTAATAATCCAAAATTTAGACTAAACCTAGACATATGGTTTAACCACAATTTTCACTAAGTTCTTAGAAATAAGAAGGAAATGATTGAAGAAGGGAAGATAAATAAAAGCGAATAGGAGGATAAGAGACTTATTGAAGATGCAATTCTGGGACACCTTAATTTCCACCATGTAGGACGAATTAGCACTGGCTCCAGAAGAATTATTTTTTCTACTATATGTCTTCTATCCGTCCATAAATTTTGGGCTTCATTGGGATTGTATTGTGGGCCCCACAGTCCGATCAGTAAGATGATATCCAATCTGCCTTCTTCAGAATTGTTTCCTTTAATCGCCAAATATCTCCATCATCCTTTATGAATAATCCATTGATCCTTGAATAAAAAATGTTCATAATTAAGTGAATATCCATTTCCAAAAATATCAAATTAAAATATGGATAGTTAAATTCTTTAAAATCACATGAAACATTGGGCCTAAATTGGTGCATATTAGGCATGAAGTGAAAAAATGATGAGAATGGATGTTCAAAATTAAAATCCACTAACTCAGGACAATAAGATCAAAAATGAACATTTAATACCCTTAAAATGTAATCAAAATATGTGTTTTTATTGGCTAATAACACCCCCCAACTTGAGTTTTTCTAGTCCCGAGCAAAATATATCTCACAAAAATGAAATTCAAATGACCTTTTCCAAAAACATTTTAATACACATTTCTCACCCAAAGATCACATACCAAACAATTATGAAACCCATAAAAATAATTTAAAACAAGATATTTCCACAGGCATATCTCAAGCCCAAGCCCATTCCTTTGTTCAAATTCATTTCCATATTTCATCCAAATTCAATTAAGCATGATGAAGTGTTGTGTGTCACAATAGACATGGGGGTTCATTTCCATTCGATGGAGAAAAGATGGAAGCGCTAGGAGCAATCAAATTTTAATAATAAGATGAGTACTAATTTTTTTTATTTTCTTTTTTCTTGGTTTTTTTTTTGCAATTTTGCCATGGTAATTGAAATTGAACTCAATCAAGTCAATCCATGTAGCAAGACTTTGCTGATGACTCCCAGGCTCAAAGACCTTAGGGCACCAAGAGAAGCTCACATACTCGGGCATCATCTCGAGTTAACTCAATCAAAAACAAATTCAAATTACCACAAATAGAGATAAAATTCCCAACTCTGGGCCAGACAACTATGGAGTCACGATCCCCAAGTGCCGAAAGCCACACATTAGGTCAATTCATTGCTCTATGCACAATTGATGTTTTTTTGAATACTCATGTTAAAATTAAAATGATCGCCAATCCTATGCTATTTATTATGGGTCCCCAAGAACTAAAACTAAAAACCCACAATCTAGAGGACATGGATTGTATTTTTTTATTAAATGTATGAAAATATAACAGTGAAAAATCACATCGGACAACCGTACTTTCCAATATTTATGCACATGAACATAAACTTGATTTAAAATCAGAATCAAGGCATGTAAAATTATTTGATATCCAATTTCAGAGTTTGGAATGTGTGTTATCATGTTCAAGGTTAATGAAATTTTTCCTTCCACACATTTTCATCTCCCTTAAAAATTTGGTTTCGCCCAAATTTACCCAAGTTTTAAGGGTCAAGAGGTCGCTTGTAGTGCAGCTTGGGTTGTCGAATCCTCAGAGACCTAAGAAGAACCTTTAGACACTCAATAAAAAGAGATGGATTTTTGTATATGAAGTTACGAAATTTGGTTGATTTTATATGGGTTATAAAGAGCACTAAAAGATCTATGTGAATTCAAATTATGAGGAAATGAGTTGATCCCAGGTTATTGCTCAGGGTGGATTGAATGAATTCCTTTTTTTACAATTTTAATTTCATTAACTCAAGAAGGTTTCATGAAATGAATTAAAACTAACCTAATAACTTACTGATTAATCACCTTCACAGAACATTCTAATCACCTATACACTTATAGGATCATTTTCATGAGCATTCCAAGGTAAAGGATATAATTAGCACATCAAAGTGGGGTGAATAAATTCAATAAGGAAGAGGAAGAATAAAAATCATTGAATGAAAGAAACTCAATTAAAAGAAATTAATAACATTTAGAGAGTGAGAAATAACATTCAATACATACCCTTGATACTCCCTTGGATCAACCCATAAAAGAGCTAGCCCTACATTGATGACAAGTTCTCAACGGAAGCGGAAAGTAGACTTACGAGGGTGGAATAGAAGAAGTAAAAACAACACAAATAACAATTACTCCACCGTTATGTGAACAAAATCACAAGGTTTAGTGTGAACAATTCACATATTGAGGCAACGGTGTCAAGATGAAAATAGGAATAACAGAATAAGGGAAGAAGAATAAGGTTTATTGAAAACTAAGGTGATTGAAACAACTTACATGAGAAGGAAAAACGCTACAAGGACAATTTGGCATAATAACATTACAATGAAAACAAAGCTCCAAGATGCTAAAATACTCAATACATACTGCCTTAAATAGGGATTTTGGAATCCTTTTTCTGATCTACCATCATCCCATGTTCCTTTAATTAATTTTTTTGGAGAAAGGTGGGTGGGCATTTAATGCAAAAGAGACTTTTTGAACTCTTGCCTCGAAGTTGGAGCCAGCTTTCTACACCGAACAAAAGCGCCTAAAGAACCATCTAGAAGGCTGAATTGGAGTGGGACCTAGAAGACTTAAATGAATCCCCGAATATTCCCTAACATCTAGTAAAATGGCATCCCAAAATAATAATCAGTTCGAGAGATATGATTTAAACAGTGGGTTGTTTTTCTAGGCCACATAATCTGGCCCAGAATTATATCTTCAATTTGGGCCGCCTTAATTACCACCATGTAGGACGAATTAACACTTTCTACAGAAGAATTATTTGTTACAATATATGTCTTATATCCGTCCATAAATGTTGTGCTTCATTGGGATTGTATTGTGGGCCCCACAGTCTGATTAGTAGGATGATATCCAATCTGCCTTCTTCAGAATTGTTTCCTTTAATCGCCAAATATCTCCATCATCCTTTATGAATAATTCATTGATCCCTGAATAAAAAAATTTCATAATTAAGTGCATATCCATTTCCAAAAATATAAAATTAAAATATGTATAGTTAAATTCTTTAAAATCAGATGAAACATTGGGCCTAAATTGGTGCATATTAGGCTTTAAGTGCACAAATAATGAGAATCAATGTTCAAAATTAAAATCCACTAACTCTGGCCCATAAGATCAAAAATGAACATTTAATCCCTTAAAATGTAATCAAAATATGAGTTTTTATTGGCTATTCACACCCCCCAACTTGAGTTTTTCTAGTCCCGGGCCAAATATATCTCACAAAAATGAAATTCAAATGATCTATTTCCAAAAACATTTTAATACACATTTCTCACCCAAAGATCACATACCAAACAATTATGAAACCCATAAAAATCATTTACAAAAGGCTATGTCCACAGGAATATCTCAAGCCCAAGCCCATTCCTTTGTTCAAATTCATTTCCATATTTCATCCAAATTCAATTAAGCATGATGAAGTGTTGTGTGTCACAATAGACATGGGGGTTCATTTCCATTCAAGGGAGAAAAGATGGAAGCGCCTGGAGCAATCAAATTTTAATAATAAGATGAGTACTCATTTTTTTATTTTCTATTTTTTTTTGTTTTTTGTTTTTTTTTGCAATTTTTCCATGGTAATTGAAATTGAACTCAATCGAGTCAACCCATGTAGCAAGTCTTTGCCGATGACTCCCAGGCTCAAAGACCTTAGGGCACCAAGTGAAGCTCACATACTCGGGCATCATCTCAAGTTAACTCAATCAAAAACAAATTCAAATTACCACAAATAGAGATAAAATTCCCAACTCTGGGCCAGACAACTATGGAGTCACGATCCCCAAGTGTCGGAAGCCAGACATTAGGTCAATTCATTGCTCTACACACAATTGATTTTTTTGAATACTCATGTTAAAATTAAAATGATCGCCAATCCTATGCTATTTATTATGGGTCCCCAAGAACTCAAACTAAAACCCCACAATCTAGAGGACGTGCATTGGGTTTTTTTATTAAATGGATGAAAATATAACAGTGAAAAATCACATCGGACAACCGTACTTTCCAATATCTATGCACATGAACATAAACTTGCATTAAAATAAGAATCAAGGCATGAAAAATTATTTGATATCCAATTCCAGAGTTTGGAATGTGTGTTATCATGTTCAAGGTTAATGACATTTTTCCTTCTAAAAATTTTCATCTCCCCCCCCCAACTTGGAATAACACTATCTCTAGTGTTTAAATAATTGAAACATAAAAGAGGTAGGATAGAAGTTCAACGAAGACATTGAAAATGAAAATTATGGAATGAAGTCACCTGGTGGTTGATGTTGAAAATGCATTCCCATGTCTCCCTTCAGTTCTGGTTTATCTCCCAATGGCTTGGACGGTTGTGACCAACTTTTCCTAATGACCTATGACATGCCTTTAATTTTTTTTAATATATATATTTTTTTGTATTTTTTTTAACCTAAAAAAAGGTACAAATAACATAAACTGATGATACATTCTCTTCTCTTAAATTTCTGGGTAAGGTATTACTTAGGGATCACACCGCGTGACACAGATGAATACGGTACTCCCCTTTCTTACCCATCCTCACTCATAAAAGAAAAACAGGTCAACAATATATAATTTTTAATATACCATCAAAAATATAAAATAAAATAAAATAAACTGATGATACATTGTCTTCTTTATATTTTCTGGGTAAGGTATTACACAGGTATAACACTGCGTGACACAGATGAATACGGTGCTCCCCTTTCATACCCATCCTTACTCATAAAAGAATAACAGGTCAACAATCTATATTTTTTTAAAATACCAACAAAAATATAAAATAAAATAAAATAAACTGATGATACATTGTCTTCTTTATATTTTCTGGGTAAGGTATTACTCAGGTATCACACCGCGTGACACGGATGAATACGATGCTCCCCTTTCATACCCATCCTTACTCATAAAAGAAGAACAGGTCAACAATCTATATATTTTTTTAAATAACAAAATGAAGAAGAAGAAAAAAAAAGATGATTCACAAAGATTAGAAACATTAAGACCACGGGTTGCCTCCCGTACAACGCTTTTGTTTAACATCATTAGCCCGACATGGATCCTAAATCTATCATTTTTTTCCTGGTTCATAGGTTGGCTCTGTTAACTCTACCTCTATTTTCTGTTTATTGAATGATTCAATGAATGGTTTTAACCTATGACCATTGACCTTAAAAATGTTACCACTTGTGGGATCCCGAATCTCTACTGCCCCATGGGGGTACACATGATTCACTATGAATGGACCTGACCACCTAGACCTTAACTTTCCCGGGTGTAAATGAAGTTTTGAACTATACAAGAGCACATGTTTTCCTAGTTTAAATTGTTTTACTTTGATATTCCTAGATTGGTAGGCTTGAACTCTAGCATTATTTATCCTTGAATTTTCATAATCCTCCATCCTAAGTTCCTCAAGTTCATTAAGATCTAATTTCCTCTTTTCTTCAGATAAAGAAATGTCAAAATTCATTTTTTTGATTGCCCAAAATGCCTTATTCTCAATTTCAACAGGTAAATGGCATGCTTTTCCATAAACCAACCTATATGGTGACATTCCTAGGATGGTTTTGAATGATGTACGATATGCCCAAAGAGCATCCAAGAGTTTCTTAGACCAATCTTTCCTAGAGGGGTTGACAGTTTATTTCAAGAATTTTCTTAATCTTCCTATTTGCTAACTCAGATTGACCATTGGTTTGAGGATGGTATGCAGTGGAAACTTTATGAGAAATTCCACACTTAGACATGAGTGAAGAGAATGGGTGATTACAGAAATGGGTTCCACTATCACTTATTATAGCCCTCAGAACTCCAAATCTAGAAAAGAAATGCTCTTTTAAAAATCGGATCACAACTTGGTAACCATTAGTCTTGGTGAGAATGTCTTCAACCCATTTTGAGACATAATCAATAGCTAAGAGGATGTAGAGGTATCCCTTAGAGTTTGGAAAGGGTCCCATGAGATCAATTCCCCAACAATCAAAGATTTCAATGACCAGAATGGGAGTGAGGGGCATTTGATTACTTTTGGAAATGGATCCTAATTGATGACACTGGGGAAAAATTTTACAGAATTCAAAGGAATCCTTAGTGAGTTTTGTCTAGTAGAAACCACTTTGGAGGACCTTTAAAGTGGTTTTCTTTGTAGAAAAGTGGCCTCCACATGCCTCTCCATGAAAAAATTTTAGAATGGACTCTTGCTCAGACTCAGGAACACATCTTCTGATGATTTCATCAGGACAGAACTTGAAGAGGTAAGGATCATCAAACACATAGTGTTTGACATCAGAAAAAAAAATTTACTCTTAGCTTGGGTCCCCAGGAATTTTGGAATGTCACCCATCACCAAATGGTTTTCTATGTCATCATACCAAGGTAAATCACTCACTGAATAGAGGCGCTCATCGGGAAATGAATCAGACACAAAGAGGTGGTGTGACTTGTCTTTGAATTCCATCCTAGAGAGGTGGTCAGCTACAACATTTTCAACACCATTTTTATCCTTAATGGTTAAATCGAACTCTTGAAGAAGATGGACCCACCTAATCAATCTATCCTTGGAAACATGTTTTTGGAAAAGGTATTTTAGGGCTGAATGGTCAGTAAAGACAATGATGGGTGATCCTAAGAGATAAGACCTGAATTTCTCTAAGGCAAAGACAATAGCAAGCATCTCTTTCTCAGTGGTGGTGTAGTTTATTGTGCATCATTTAAATATTTTCTTGCATAAGCAATTACACATGGAGTTTTCTCACACCGTTGTCCTAAGACTGCCCCTACAACGAAATCACTTGCATCACACATGAGCTCTAAAAGAAGTTTCCAATTTGGAGATTTCATGATAGGTGGAGATATAAGAGTTTACTTGAGTATAGAGAATTATTTTTCACAGATTTCTATCCATAAAAATGGAGCATCTTTTACCAATAGAGCACAAAGTGGTCAAGAAATAGAGTTGAAATTCCTAATGAACCTTCTATAAAATCCAGTATGTCTTAAGAAGGACCTCACTTCCATAACAGTTTTAGGAGAGGTAAGGTGACGAATGATTTCAACCTTAGCTTTATCAACTTCAATCCCTCTACTGGATACCAGATGACCTAGAACATGTCATTCCCTTACCATGAAATGGTATTTTTCCCAATTTAGTATGAGATTCTTATCCTCACACCTTGACAAAACCTTTTCAAAATTTAGAAGGAATCCCTCAAAAGTATCCCCAAATATGGAGAAATCATCCATGAATACCTCTAAACAATCCCCCAACATGTCCGAGAAGATTCCCATCATGCACCGCTGGAAGGTACCAGGGGCATTGCATAACCAAAAGGGCATGTGCTTGAAGGAAAAAGTGCCGAATAGACAGGTGAAGGTTGTTTTTACATGATCCTTTAAGGAGACTTCGATTTGATTATACCCAGAGAATCCATCTAGGAAGCAGTAGAATTGATGACCCACCACTTGCTCGAGGACTTGATCAATAAAAGGCAAGGGGAAATGGACTTTTTTGGTACAAGAGTTGAGTTTTCTATAGTCAATACATACTCTCCATCCACTATTGACCCTTGTTGGAAGCGTCTCTCCGTCATTATTGGTTATTACTGTGATTCTAGCCTTCTTTAGAACCACATGGATTAGGCTAACCCACTCACTCTCAGCTATAGGATAGATGATACCAGCTTTTAACAATTTCAAAAGTTCTTTTCTCACTACTTCCATGAGATTAGGATTGATTCACCGCTGAGGTTGATGACATGGCTTTGAATCAAATTCTAGAACAATTTTATGAGTCCCGATAAGTGGGCTAATCCTAGGAATATCAGATAGGGTCCATCTAATGGATTTTTTGTGTCTCCTAAGGACATATAGAAGCATCCTCTCATGATTGTCTTCAAGAGAGGAAGAAATGACAACATGAAAGGATTGATTTTCCCCTAAGAATGCATACTTTAGTGGTGAAGGTAAAACCTTAAATTCAAGATCAGAGTGGTTATCACTTTCCAAGAAAGGATGAGACTTTGTATTGAACTCAGTTTCTTTGTTCAGATTTTTTGACAAAATTGGTTCCTTGTGAAAACAATTTTCATCCACTAAATTAGCTAGAGTAGTTTCATGAATGGGTATGGACTCAATGTTATTGATTTCACCCATGGTATCATTGATTGGTGATTCTATAAAATCATCAATAGATCAATCTTAAAGAGATTCAATCCAAGGAGACAAATTTACCTCATGTGAACAAAGAAAATCAATCTCTTCTTGACTTAAACATCCTTAGGTAATTCCTTGATGTTACTTTAGTTCACTATCAACACTACCTATCCAATTAATCTCATGGATCTCTTCATCATCCCCAATTTGAGATTTTGCATTGTAGATGTTCAAGTCTAGACTCATGTTTCCAAAGGTGATAGTCATGTTCCCATTTCAGACTAGGATAACAGAGTTCATTGTTGCAAGGAAGGGACAACCAAGGATGATTAGGGTTTTCTCCCTAGGACCTAAGCTTGGGTGATTGTCTAGAACAATGAAGTCAGCTGGGTAAATGAAATTTTTAACTTTCACCAAAACATCCTTTAATATCCCCTTTGGAACTCGAATACTATGATCAGCAAGTTGAAGAGTGACAGATGTGGGTTGGAGTTATTCGAGCCCTAACTAACAATACATAGCATAAGGAATGAGGTTCACACTAGCTCTGAGATCACACAAGGCTTTGAAAACTTTGTTCTCTCCTAGTTCAACATTTATGTAAGGGCATCCTGAGTCTTTCATCTTTGGAGGAAGGGTTCCTTGGATTGTTGTGCTAACATTTGTTGCCAGAAGGACTTGGTTCTTATGTGAGAATTTCAATTTAAATGTGAAAAGTTCCTTAAGGTATTTTGAGTATGTAGGAATGGTTTGAATGGCATCGAGGAGTGGAATGTTCAACTTGACTTGTGAGAATATTTCCCTCAATGTTTCACTCAATTCAGGATTCATTTTCCCCCTCATGCGTTGAGGAAATGGGGCAGGTTGTGGGGTTGTTTTTTGAAGAGTTGTTTCTTTAAAATTTTTATTAGTATCTTCAGTTTTTTATGTGTTTAATTTGAATTTTCATTAGATTTTGAATCTTCAGGTGGGTTTTGAACTATTTGTTCAGGTTTCTCAATTGATTTCCCACTTCTCAAAACTGTCACAACCTTTAGTTGTTCATGAGTTGTTTGAGTGAAACCTGTCTCTCCCCTTGATGATTGTTGTGGAATGGCCTGTGTGGGAATGGGTGCCTCTATAGTTTTGATGGTTTGAAGTTCTTGTTTCAGGGAAGAGACTTCTGAGTTCATCCTTTCCATTTGTTTGCACAGTTGTTCAAGGATTGGGAGAGGGACAGATTGGGAAGGGGCTTGTGTTGGTTGGGTTATCCCAGGGGGATACTTTGGTTGTTGGATGGGTTGTTGGTATTGGACTGAAGGATGTTGGTATTGTACTGGTTGTGGTTGTAATTGGTTATGGTTTTGAAAATTTTGTGTAGGGTAGGGGTTTGGTCCTTATGGTTGGCTAGGTTGTTGGTTATCTTTCCATTGGAAGCCTGGGTGGTCATTATACCTTGGGTTGAATGTGTTTGGGTGTTCGGGATTTTGAAAGATTAGGGAATTGACTTCAGCAGGTGGTCCTCCTAAAATAAAATCCTTGATGGATGGAATGGTTGGGCAGTTTTCTGTTTTGTGGTCATGTTTGTCACAGATTATGCAAACAGGGTCTACAGTTTGGATTTCATGGATTTTCCTATGGTCTATCTCTTCAACCTTCCTAGAGAGTTCTGCAAGTTTTTCCCTAAGGCTTTCATCTTCTCTAAGTGTATGCATTCCAGGAGTTCATTGAGGCTTTTCAGAATAAGTTTATTTTCCCCATGTTTGGTTTTGTTCAGCAAGGATTTCTAGATACTCGTAAGCATCATTTGGGGATTTTTTTTAAAGGTCCCATTACACATCATGTCAATGAATTGTTTGTTCCCTGGGCCCAAACCTTCATAAAATATTCTTACTTGTTCAGGAATAGAAAAACCATGGTTTGGATCCATGTTTAGGGTGTCTTTTAACCTCTCCCATGTTTCATAGAATGACTCTCCCTCTTTCTCAAAAATGTTTTGGATACTCTTTTTAAGTGAAATTGTTTTGTGGTGGGGAAAGTATTTCTTGTAGAATTCTCTTTGAAGTTGGTTCCAAGTGTGGATTGATGAAGGTATTAGATTATTTAACCAGTTATTTTCTCTATCCTTAAGTGATAAAGGAAATATCCTCATCTTAGTTGACTCAAGTTGATGTGTTGAGCACATGGTTTCAACAATGTCATTGAACTCCTTGACAAGAAGGTAAGGCATTTCTGACTCCATCCCATGGAAGGTTGGAAGGTGGTTTAGTACATGAGGTTTAAAGACATAGTGGGCATCTCTTAGGGAAGTATGCCTAATGCAAGAGTGTGCATTGGTCCAGGTAGGTGTAAGGTAGTCATTTATGGTTTGATCGACCGCATTCCCCAAATTTGGGGCTGCCTCATTTGGATTTCCATTTTGGTTCCCACCTAGGTTTATGAGTTGTTTTCTTTGAAGACCCTCAATTAAAATTGACTCAATATTTAACTCTGGGGTATTATGAATATTAGGATCCAATGGTGTACTTGACTCCCCTATCTTATGACTTTCCACCCTAACTAGTCTGTTTGAGTTATCGCGGGTGAAGGCGGACATGCGCCAAAAGAAAAAAAAGAGAGAAAGGGAAAAGATAAGAGATCTTGGGTGAGAATAGAAGAATTGGGGTGAGGAAAGAAGTTTTTTGACTAAGTAACTTACTTGGTCCCCGAAAACAGCGCCAAAATTTGGTTTCGCCCAAATTTACCCAAGTTTTAAGGGTCAAGCGGTCGCTTGTAGTGCAGCTTGGGTTGTCGAATCCTCAGAGACCTAAGAAGAACCTTTAGAAACTCAATAAAAAGAGATGGATTTTTGGCTATGAAGTTTCCAACTTGGGTTGATTTTAGAAGGTTTTGAAATAGCACTAAAAGATCTATGTGAATTCAAATTATGAGGAAATGAGTTGATCCCAGGTTATTGCTCGGGGTGGATTGAATGAATTCCTTTTTTTTACAATTTTAATTTCATTAACTCCAGAAGGATTCATGCAATGAATTCAAACTAACCTAATCACTTACTGATTAAACACATTAAAAACACATGCTAATAACCTATACACTTGTAGGATCATTTTCATGAGCACTCCAAGTAAAGGATATAATTATCACATCAAAGTGGGTGAATAAATTCAATAAGGAAGAGGAAGAATAAAAATCATTGAATGAAAGAAACTCAATTAAAAGAAATTAATAACATTTAGAGATTTATAAATAACATTCAATCCATACCCTTGATACTCCCTTGGATCAACCCATAAAATATCTAGCCCTCCATTGATGACAAGTTCTCAACGGAAGTGGAAAGTAGACTTATGAGGGTGGAATTGAAGAAGTAAAAACAACACAAATAACGATCACTCCACCGTTGTGTGAAAAAAATCACAAGGTTTGGTGTGAAAAATTTACACCTTGAGGAAACAGTATCAAGGTGAAAATAGTAATAACATAATAAGAGAATAAGAAGAAGTTTTATTGAAAACTAAGGTGATTGAAATAACTTACATGAGAAGGAAAAACGCTACAAGGACAATTTGGCATAATAACATTACAATGAAAACAAAGCTCCAAGATGCTCAAATACTCCATCCCTACTGCCTTAAATAGTCATTTTCTAAGGCTTTGGCCGAGCTACCATCATCCCATGTGCCTTTAATTAATTTTTTTGGAGAAACGTGGGTGGACATTTAATGCATAAGAGACTTTTTCAACTCTTTCCTCGAAGTGGGATCCAGATTTCTACACCAAACAGAAGCGCCTAAAGAACCATGTATAAGGCCGAATTGGAGTTGGCCCTATAATACTAAAATGCATCCCCGGATGTCCCCTAACATACTGTAAAATTTCATCCCCAAATAATAAACCTTTAGAGAGATATGTTATAAATAGTGGGCTGTTTTTCTGGGCCACAGAATCTGGCCCAGAATTGCATCTTCAATTTCGGCCACCTTAATTACCACCATGTATGAAGAATTAGCACTGTCTCCAGAAGAATTATTTGTTCTAATATTTGTCTTATATCCATACATAAATTTTGGGATTCATTGGGATTGTATTGTGGGTCCCACAGTCCGATCAGTAGGATGATATCCAATCTACCTTCTTCAGAATTGTTTCCTTTAATCGCCAAATATATCCATCATCCTTTATGAATAATACATTGATCCCTGAATAAAAAATATTCATAATTATGTTCATATACATTTAAAAAATATCAAATTAAAATAATGATATTTAAATTCTTTAAAATCAGATGAAACATTGGGACTAAATTGGTGCATATTAGGCATGAAGTGCACAAATGATGAGAATGGATGTTCAAAATTAAAATCCACTAACTCAGGCCCATAAGATCAAAAATAAACATTTAATACCCTTAGAATGTAATCAAAATATGTGTTTTTATTGTCTAATCACATATCAAAGAGATCACATGAAAATCAAAGAAAGAAAGAAATGAAACCATAATGGGAAGAGGAGCAAATAAATCTTTTGGATACATTTTGAAGATTTGGATGAATTGGTGGGGAAAGATAAGGGCACCCAAATAAAAATAGTTAAAAAATAATAAAAAAATATTGGTAATATGAATAGTTTGTATACCTAGTTTTCCATGTCATGCACCAACTTTGAAAGAGCTATTAGATTATAACTATGAAATTTCCATGTTTAGTTTGTATGGTCCCCCTAACGATTCACTTTCCATTCATTAGGTTTTGAAATTAAAAATCACACATAACACTATTAGGTCACACAATTACCTAGATTTTTACTAACCATTTATTCCCTTAAGGAAAGAGAATCCACTCTTCTCATGGTATGGGTGTACAGTTTACCAAACTATTTGTAAGTTGTAGAACCTATAAAAAATAATAATATCTTCAAAATTTCAAAATAAACATTACTAAATAGAGGAAAATAAATAATTAGGTAAAATAAATATATATTAGTGAAATAAGTGTGTCAATTGTTTTTCTAAAAGATCATAATTATTATGATATATATCAACTGTTTGTCATAATCAATTTTCATAATGGAATTTTGATCATAAAAGTTTATATGATACATCTCAAAGGAATAGAAGGTGAAAATGGTTCTCTTATGGTATAAAATTTATAATGATACATTTATGGATTAAGAAAATATTCTCATAGTTGTAACATCTTATTTTACGATGAAATAGAATTTTTTCTTTTGTAATGAACCTATATGTTTCTTGTATATACAGGAAAGTTGGTGGGAGTGCAATTTTATTTCTAGTTTTGTATGTGAATAAAATTCTAATCCTGAAAAATGATATAACAACTTTTTATTTTATAAAGTTATGGCTGAAAAATTATTATAAATGAAATAAATGGGTGAAGTGTCCAAAATATAAAGGTATAATGATCTATTAAGATTAATTTAATTTATTTATTCAACTAATTAAAAACACATAATTTGGTAAATATCATAATAGGTTTGTCATGTAGAACTCAAAAAGGCGTATTTACCAATATAATATATATTATTTCTTATAAAGAGTTAATTTCCTTCTAATGAGTTGAATAGAAGCACACAGATGGGATACCTAATGCTTTTATAATAAGATCCATCATGTATTCTATGTTTTTTTCGACTTGATGTATCATATTATTTGATAATTTCTTGAAGATACCAATAAAATGTTTGTGGGGGTCACTAGATTATAGTGAAAAAATTCTTAAGTGCTTGAGAATAATTTGGGATTTTTATTGGAATTTGGAGGTGAGGAAGTGGCCTTTGATTTGAGTTAAACTAACTGTATCATTCAAATCAACAAGTATAATTAAATATATCAATATATTTTTGTGTATCAACTTAACGATGAAGCTATTAATTAGAAGAGTTACAAATAACCCATCCTAGAATTATTAACAATAAATACATAGTAAATCACTACATTAGACGATGTGAAGGATACTGTTTGGATGAATACATTCATCCTTAACATTGGGGTGGTTCTTAGAATCATGGTATTATTTGAGTTTATATATGATAATAATGAAGTTATCACTTATTGAAAGTAACCTCAAACTCACTAGATAACTAAAAAAACCTTTATAAATGCCATATAATTGAAGAAATCATTTTGATGGAAGATGTAAATATTTTTTGGGATCCTACCATTGGGAATTTCATGGATCTACTAGAAAGTACATTAACATAGTATAAGAATAAGAGTAATGTAAAACCCTTCGGTATTTTATATAGTGCATTCTAAATTTAGTGGTTTTTATTAATGTTAATGTATCATAGTTTTATAATAAAATAATAATTATCTATAATTAATTTATATGTGATACACATTTTTATATTAAGAGTATAATAACAACACTACCTTCAATTATGACTTTGATTTTTCCTTAATCGATGTTCATCATGGAGTGTTATGGGCTTTGAATATATATTAAGGGTAATGTGAGTATATTCATATATATGAGATAGACTAAACTCACAAGATAATAAATTGAGATGTGTTGTTTGGATTAACCCACCAATGTATATCACATATAATATCATATAGTTATTAAAATACTTAGGGGTTTATAATTCATTTGAACCCTCATTACCTTTAGTTGATAAGAAAATTATTTTGTGAAATATAATTATTTTATAATTTTCATAAACTAGCCTTGAGTAAGAGAAAATCTAGGGATTGTTGAATATGTTATTGATCATGTGATCAGTTGAGTTTAACCAAGGGGATATTTTTCCTCTTATGGAAATATTTTGATATATAGGACCTATATTAAGTAGAACTGATGGGAATTCATAACTATGCTTAAATACATGATATATTTTTTTTTATTTACATGAATTATAGATGGGTAATTTAATATTCATTATTGTTCGGTCTTCTCAAGGAATCAATATTATATTATATGACTTGTACTATATTTATATGTTCCACATATATTGGTCACTCTATATATTGAACAAGTGTATTTTATAAGTATACATGTGATTTATAGAGATATAAATTATGGTAGAAGTATATATGGATACATGAGAATGTTTTATTATAAATACACTATACACTTTGGTAGGATAAATAAGACATATTTTTTCTAGATAATTCTATTTTCTCAATGTTATAGATTAAGGAATTCATAATTTTTATCAACCCTAAAAAGGTATATAGGATTAAATAGTTAGGACATTAAATAAGAAATAATTTTTTATAAAGTATTTTTCCAATATTTGAGATAGTTTATTTATATTCATATTTAAGGAAGTTTTGATAGATTAAAAATGGGCTATGAAGTTTTATTTTTTGAGGCATTAGAACTTGAGAGAGATTGATTTATATACACACTAAAGCATAAATAGTGAAACTCAATGCATTGGGAAGTGTGGTTTTTTTGTAATTTTTATAGAACACAATACATAATTCTCTTATAAATAATCATAAATATTTTTTGTCTTCTAACACACCATTAATTTTAAAGATAGTATAATATTCACGTAAAATAAAAGATGAAATCGGTTTAAAATTTATAACATTTGAATGGAAAAGTTTAACCTAGAGTTATGAATACATGGAGTAACTTAAATAAATAAAGTTATTTTATAAAATTAATACTTCCTCGACTCATTTATATTGTGTATGTGTGATCATCATATGTCAATATGAAACCATATCTCTCTCAATCTCATATTTGATGATGATGTGGTAATTAAAATTTAATAGAGGGTTAAACATAGTAGTCAATGATTTTAGTGGTCAGTGTAAACATTCAAAGTAAAAACCATCCTATTTTTACTGAGTAATACCCATAAAATTCCAAATTAAACTGGTTATAGTGATCTTTATGGAGGTATTCATAGTCTTGTGTGTATGAATTTTATTTTATCAATTTCTCTCTTAAACAATCTTATTGCTGGGTTTTTATTCCACTGGTGCATTTTTGTATATTTTATACCTATGTAACCCTTTAATATGAGAATATTATATTTTTAATCAAAGTGAAACTCCAGGGATCACTCTTATTTTTTATATTTGATACTAAAAAAATACTATACTATACTTTAATATTATAGTAAATAAAATTTTTTATTTTAAATTTACTAATTTTCATATCAATTAAAAATTAACAACACCATAAGATGTTATATTATTCAATAAAAATTAATCAATAATATCATAACTCTATAAATTATTTATAATATAATAAATAATGGGTAAATTTTATTTAATTAATTTAATTTTTCATGTGGTTTAGAATAAGAATCATTGTGTATCAAAATTAGAAGTTATCATAAAAAAATATATCACTTCCTTACATATAGAACAACCATGGCCCAATCCTGAGTGAAATATTAGTGTAATTACACTGATGTCAAGAGATAAATTTACCACACTCTATGTCAAACCCAATGAACCTACCTTATATTTATAACTTGGGAATGAAAAAATAATAAAATTACAGAGAAACCAAATTTTCATTTGAAACCATTTTCTATATCGTTTTCCAAACCAATTACATTTCCAAAATCTACTAAAAAGCCAAAAAATCTTTGAATATAACATATAGATTCTATATATATTTAAAATAAACAAATTTAATGTTATTCTTGTTGATTTAATTATTTTTTTAAATAGATTAGTAAATTATTTTGTACCAATAAGTTCAAAATCAATATAGTTTCCTCCTAATTAGTTATTCACTTGAAATACATGGACTCTAGGCCCATTATAATTCCACATCAAATGGATAAATTAATGTTTGATAATACACTTATCATTTTATTACCTTTAAGAAATGTGAATCCTAATTTAGTTTTAGCAACCTTTTATTGGGTCCCATTCATCATAAAGGTGAAGTTAATATATTATAAAAGTAGAATAATTAGTCACCCTAATGGCCAATTGAGTAAATTTTGGTTCATGTCAATGGCTATATTTTATAAATATTATTGTAAGTATTATACATAAATTTGAGAATATTCCTTCATTCAAGGAAAATAATTTCGCATGATAACTAATACAAATAGTAATGTCCATATTGGAACTCTATTCATGAAATTTGGATTCCAACTATCCAATTTCAAAATTTTAAACCCATGAAAAATCCTTTTAAAAATCACACAAAGATTTATCTATACATATTTTTTTTAAAATATTTAGTGTATGGTGAAACCTTAACAAAAAAACATATATTATGATGACAAGGGATATTTTTGTTATATATAAACCCTTATTAATAAATTTATATGCGATCAAGTTGATTTTTTTTTACATTTACAACCACTAATGGTAAAATCGCATTTCAATACTATCCCAATTTTCTTATATACTCTGATATCTATTACTCAAAATTATAAATTAATGAAAAAAATAAATTTGAAAAATATTTATATCCATTTTCTAACCTCAAGTTGACTATCCCATAAATAAATTCACAACAAAAAATAAAAATACTTTATGAACAATTCATGTGTTAATTCATAGTCAATCATCACGATTAACTTATCTTAATATTTTATTTTCACTTTGGGACAGACAAAAAGTCTAGTATGATGAATGTGTTATAGGAAAATAAAAAAGGAATAAATTTGGAGATTGGTAACATTTCATATATTAAATATAAAATATTTTGATGTTATAAAAATCTAGAGTAATTATAAAAACCAACTATGGAATACCAAAAAATAATAAATTTTCTTATCCATAAGGTAATAAATAAAAAAATTACCCTAGTTCTTTAATTTGGTATAAACTATCACATATTTTATTATGAGTGAGTTATTTCAAATAATTTAGTTCATAAGAAATGTGGAATAATTATTATAAGTAATAAAAATTTGAAATACTCATAACTAGATTAAAAAACAAGGAGTGTGTGTAGTAATTATATAAAATTAAATGCTAAAACAAAAAAAATATCTCTATTGTATTTTCTTTATGAGAAAAAATATTATTAAAATTATCCACGAAGTCATATTATTATTTTCATTAAGGATACAAAGGATACATACAAATCCTAATTCAACCTAAATACAAATAAAAATTAACACACTCATTCCCCTTTAGATCATAAACATACATGAGAATGTATTTTTTTATTTTTAAAGCTACAGTGGCACACCAATGTGAAATGAGGATATTTTTAGATCTTATAAATAATTTCATGGTGGTTTAAATGATATAATTTTCATTTTTAGCAAGTTATTGGAATCATAATAGCTTCAAATATTTATTATTCTAAAAAATGTTGATTTGTAATTTTGAAGGAATACTAAAATTAATTTTTTAATGACAAAATCAATTGGTGGCCTGTGGATTAAATGAGGAAATTGAATCCAATGGGACTATTGATAAAATAAATTTGAATTTTCATGATTAGTTGGAAATTTTCAAATGAAATAATTAAATAGATAATTATTTGGAAGTGTTTATAGGTTTTAAGAATATTATGTATGTTTTAAAAGTATTATGAGGTTGATGGTATAACATCCATAGATAGTTTAGAACACCATATACTAATATAGGTGAACTAATTACACAATTTGATATGTTGGATCAACAAAACAACCTATAGTTACCATCTGATACCCTATGGAAATCTATTGAGTACCTGGTTGGGCGTCCAGGTGAGGGGTTTGTAATGACCCAAAAATTTATCGGTTATTATTTTAAGAGGGAATTTGAATTTTTGGTTTGGTGAGGTGTTAATTTTGAGAATAAAGACTCTTATTGGTATTTTTAGTGATTTAAAATACTCAAATTATTTCTTTGGACTTGGTTTCATGTTTGATTAATGTATCAGGAAATCAGGTAGATGTTAGAGAAGGTTTAGGTAGTCTGACTGCTGAAATTCAATAGTAACATGCCATTAATAGTGAAAATATTTTATTCATGATGTGAATGCTATTTACATAGGACTATTCACATAGGTAAATAGGTTTGAAAGCATTAATTGGTTTTTCTATGGGTATAACCTCTATAACTTATAAATTTATGGTCTTGAACCAGGTTCAGGCAAGGTAATGTTTGGGAGATAAGGCATTTCCATCTTTAACCCTATATTCATGCTGTGAATGGATCTTGTGTGTAACATCCCAAGTAAGTAATGAATAATAGATATTTTTATCTATGTATATTTATGAATTAGATAGTGTTTTAGAGGCTTAAAATGAGAATAAATCCAATCTTAAGCATGGAATACACTAATATTTTTAAAAGATTATTTTACTGCCTTTTGATGGAAAACCATTTTTAAATAAAACTTTTGATAATTTTATAATCACTATTTTTCAAAATAAACATATGATTTATGATTGGGACATTGAAATTTACATTGGATAAATTTTTGTTATTTTTCTGACAATGTTCATATTTTATTGAATAGTGAAAAATACTGCATTTTACATCAAAACTGTTTTTTCATATAATTTAATTATATGGTTAGATTATATTTTTAATTGGTTTTAAAGTGTAATATGAATATTTTTTTACCGTTTAATCCAATGGTGGTCATTAGGATTAATTTCAATTTGGAATTGGGCATAAACTAATGCCAAAATTTTCATAGATATTGTCTCAAAAAAACCCGCTATTTGTTTTGACAACGGGAATTATTTTCAAATAAATTATTTCAATTTCTGTGTTTCGAATTTGGTAAAATGGATTACATATTTTGAATCAGAAGGTCCAAATTATGTAATCAAGACTCTCTTTTTTTGAAATTATGAATAGTAACGATGGTAATTATCTTTAATTATCTTGATTAATGAGTAATCGAGTAGTTAAGGATAATAAAATAATATAATAATAATAAAAAATGACACCAACATATTTCCTAATACTACTGGTTGTCTCATGGCCGACCATGGGATGCCTTTTGCCAAACTTGGGGACCCCATGGAATCACTTTTGTGTGAAAGTGACTTTTTTATCTTTTTACTTGAGTAAAACATTTTTAATTCTGTCTACATAAATGATATTTTGGACTATAAATATTAATTGGAAAGATAAAAAAATTCCCTACATCATAGTTTTTTTTCATAATTTTTAGACATTAAATAAATTAAATTATTTATGACATCATGATGATGCAGCGATTACCTCATTATTTAAAGATTTAAATAAAATAAAAAGATAATGTAAAATCTAAGAACTACACTTTCCAAAGAACTATTGGATGAGTATATATAGAACCCTTATAACCTTATCCTTGAAATACATCAATGTGGGACTTTTAAAATCCGAAACTCATTTGAAAATAAAGTAACATTTTGTACCTTTCCAAGAGTGCCCCTCCTCTCCTCTTATAAAAGGACCCCACCTCTACCTACTTACCCACACCTCTCAAGACTTTGGCTTGGATAAACCCTCCTCTTTTTGTCTCTCCACATCCCTCTCTTACTCCTATAAGACTCACTTTGGGCATAATTCTTCCCAAGGAAGCCTTTGAGCTCAAATCAAAAAAAGTTACCCGATTTAAAGGTAGTGTCTTCTCTTGTGTTCTTATGTTTTATTTTGCTTATCCAACCCCCTAAACTCTTTTTATTCATTTCTTTTGTAACAAAAAAAGTATCTTCCATATACTAGGATGTTGTTATAAGAAGTATTCTAGCTACACTTACACACACCTACATCTAATGGTTAAAGAACATACTGTTTCTGTGGATGGCGAATTTCTGCCTCACGAAACGATGATTGTTCAACACTCATATAACACCTTCAAAGGTGGACATTAAGATGTCACTATATTTATATATTATATATAATATGTTTATGTTTTACTTAATCTTCTGTATTTTTCATTTATTTCATACCTTTATGGTTCCCATTATGGGTAAATGCGATATCTTCGTTTTAGGAAGTGTGGACTACCGCCCCCTCAAAGTGATTTGATTCGTTAATTCCATATGTGGGACTTATAAAGGATTTAATTAAAGATATTATATATGATATTATAATGTAATTACAATATAACTTTATATCATTATGATTCCATTCCATAAAATACAAAATAGAAATGAAACTAGCATTCATGCGTACGTACAACTTACCGTCTCCATGAACGCTTCATTTCATTTCTTACCTCTAAACGTTATGTAATATTATAAATGCATGTATATAATTGATATATATGATATATATGATATATACATCATGAGTATAACTCTATATATAATGGATATATGAACAACTTGTAATTATAAAGAGCATATTTTATACTCAAGTACCAATGATCGTTAAAACGACCGTTATTAACTTAAATAATTGCATAGTGTTAATGACATGGTAATAATTGATATAAAAGGAATAATGAACTTGAAAAAGGTTCTAAATCAAGTAGAAATTAACTCAAGTTTATTATTCAGGAGATTAAATAATGATCAAGTCAAGTCGGATACGAGGTAAGGGACTTCGTCTCAATCTCCATTCATTGAGGCATATTTTGTTTTATACACAACTTTATTTTCTACGGTGTATAAACCCCTTTGACAGTTATGATCATTCAAATGGAATTTTTTTATATGAAGTGTTTTGCTAAATGAAAAAAGGAACGTTTTTTTTGTTTTTACGTATCCAGCGACAACGACTTCTTTGCCGCCGTGACCATTATTTGAGTTTCGGCTTCCTATACAAGCCATACCTTTTTTTAAAATGAAAAATAAATACCATGTTTTACTTTTCTTTTATTTTGGTATTGAAAATGGTTTTCATAATGTTTTTTATATCAATGTGTTGTATTGATATCTTTTGATTGAAATGTGGAAATGTTTTGTTTCCTTTAGGCATGTATTATGTGGTACGATTATGTTATGGTTCTTGGGAATTGTTATGAAGACGGGTGGTTCGGTGATAAACTAAGGGTGGGTGAGACCAATATAGCTCTCCAATGTATTGGTTAACATGAATCAGTTAAACCTTAAGGTTTCTCTGAAGATATTTAGGGAATATACTGTGATAGGTATTCCAAACGTAACCAAGAGGGTTACTCCCTACGTAAGAATGTTATGAATTCCTCAAGTTACCTTTATGTCTTATGATTTCTATGATTTATTCATGATTTGATGAGGTATGTTAAAGTGCCTATGTTTTATGGGTAAATTATGATTTCATTCTTATGTATATATGAACTCATGTTTCCTTTCCATATTTTTATAACCCTTACTGAGTTTTTTATGCTCATCCCATGTTTTTGAAATGATTTTCACAGGTCAAGGGAAAGGTACATGATGTGATGATAGTGTCAAGGAAGTGTCAAGAAAGAATCCATGTTTTATTTTAAATATGTTTCCATTGATGGGAAAAATGAATACTATATTTTATGTAACCACTTTTTTTTAAATGTAAAATGTAATGCATGTTTTATGATCTAATTCTCTAAAACTCTAAACCTGAAAAGATCCTCAATGTGTAATCTTGTAATAACTCAAGATTAAGTAAGGTTTAATACTAGGGCCTTATAGTTGGTATCAGAGGTCAGTTTAGATAACTTTATGAGTTAGAATTCTATTAAATGATTGTCCAAAAATATTTTTTTATGGTCAAATTTAAATGATATAGAATTTGAAGATTACCATGTTGCTTCATCTAAGACATGTTTGTTCAGAATGTTTTTCCGCAGAGGAAATAGGGAAGCAATGCTAGGAAGGCATACAGAAGGAAATAACCTTCTGAATCAGCATCCTAAGATGGTCGGAATTAGAACTGAATAGTTTGTTGCAGTAATGGCGCAGTTGAATCAAGCGATAAATGGTGGTGTTATCCATGCACGAGATCAGCCAGATCAACCGCAGAGGAACATGTCAGTGGTGGAACATTTCATGAGGTAACATCCCCCATCATTGAGAGGATCATCTGACCCTGTGCTAGCTGAAGGGTGGATTAAAGCACTGGAGAAGTTTTTCGATGTCATGGGGTGTTCAGACAATCAAAAGGTTAGTCTTGCTATTTACCGTTTGGAGGGTGAAGTAGATCAGTGGTGGTCGATGGTTAAAAATATTAGGGACACTAATGAGATTGATGCTCTTGACTGGGATAAATTCAAAGGTATGTTTCTTGAGAAGTATTTTCCTAAGGTTGTTTGACTTAGGATGGAAAAACAATTCCTGGAATTGAGGCAAGAGGAAGACTCAGTGGCTGCCTATGAAGAACGGTTCACTCGATTGGCAAGGTATGCTCCAAATTTTATCTGAGACCTTGATAGTAAAATCAATCGTTTTTACTCAGGATTAAATCCAAAATATCGAAGGGAATTAGATTATCATGAGTTCAAAAGTTATGAAAAGCTTGTTCGATGTGCTGAGAAGGTGGAAATGGAGTTTTTCGATGATCAAGTGTTCTATGAAAACCAACAGAAGAAGAGACCGAGGTGGTAGGAGAAAGGAAAAAATTCTTCAAAAAGGTCTGACGGTAATAAAACTAAGTTTCCATTTTGTGATAAATGTGGTAAAAGGCATGCTGGGGAATTTCTTCTGAATTCTGGAAAGTGCTACCGATGTGGTAAGATGGGACATAAGGCTCATGATTGCACAGAAAAAGATCAAGGAGATGGTAAGTCCAAATTCGATTTACAGTTAGTGAAATGTTTTAAGTGCAATGAGATGGGTCACTATGCAAACGAGTATCTGAAAAAGAGCTTGAGTGATGGGAAGTAGTTAGACTACAAGTAGAATGAGGTGGTGAAATCCTTTGCAACTACTTCAGCAGATTTTGGGCCATCAAATGAAGTTGTATCAGGTACTTTGTTTTTTCAGATTATGTCAGTGTGTTGTTTGATTCGGGGTGTACACATTCTTTCATCTCTGAAACCTTTTCTAGTAAAGTGGGAATACCATCTCAAGAAATGACTCCTGAACTTGTGGTAAAAAAACCTGGGGGAAATTTTGAGGCAAAAATAATTTATAAGAATCTTCTTATCCTTATCCGTGGAAAGAACCTACTTGAAAACCATATTGTTTTACCTGTAGTATAGTTTGATGTCATCCTAGGTATGGATTGGCTCTCTATTTACCATGCTAAGATTAACTATAGAGCTAAAGAAGTTTATTTTCAGAAATACTTTCAGTTTTTTTGTATAAGAATGAAGCCTTACTGTTGATAACATATCAAGAGGCTGAGAAACTTGTAAAAGATAGAAATGAATGTTACCTTGCACACATCGTTGAAAATAAAGGAACTGTTCAGATTAATGATGTGCCAATGGTAAATGAGTATCCTGATGTTTTTCTTGATGAGTTGCTTGGAATAATACCAGACCAGGAAGTTGAATTTACTGTTGACTTAGTTCCTGATGCTAAGCCAATTTCAAAACCCCCTTATCGAATGGCTCAAACTGAACTTTTAGAGTTGAAGGAGCAATTGCAAGATTTATTAGAGAAAGGTTTCATTCGACCTAGCACATCACCATGGGGTGCTCCTGTTTTATTTGTTAAAAAGAAAGATGGTTCTATGAGACTTTGCATTGATTATAGAGCCTTGAATAACATCACTATTAAGAACAAATATCCTTTGCCTCATATCGATGATTTGTTTGATCAGCTCCAGGGAGCTCAGTATTTTTCAAAGATTGACCTGAGATCGGGGTACCATCCGTTGAAGGTAAAGCAAGTAGATATTCCTAAGACCGCGTTCCATACAAGATATGGCCATTATTAATTTTTAGTAATGCCTTTTGGGCTAACCAATGCACCTGCTCTATTCATGGACTTAATGAATAGAATTTTCTATGAGTTCTTGGATAAGTTTGTGGTTGTTTTCATTGTTGATATTTTGGTGTTTTCTAAAAGTAAAGAGGAGTATGAAAGAAATTTAAGGGTTATTTTTCAAACCTTAAAGGAAAAGAAATTGTATGGGAAATTCAACAAGTGTGAGTTTTGGTTGCAACAAACTTCTTTCCTTGGTTATATTGTTTCTAAAGATGGGATAACTAATGATCCTGCAAAAACAAAGGTTGTTAAAGAAGGGCCAAGACCCAAAAATGTAGCTGAGATTCGTAGCTTCCTTGGTTTGGCAGGAAATTACCGAAGGTTTGTTAAAAACATTCATGGTTATCTAGTCCAATGAATAAGCTAACTCGGAAGGGTGTTAAGTTTATCTGGACAAAAGAATGTGATGATTGTTTTCAGGAGTTGAAAAGAAGATTGGTGAATGCTCCAGTTTTGGCCCTACCTTCCAGGAATGGTGAGTTTGTTATATACAGTGATTCTTCATTGAAAGGACTTGGTTGTGTCATAATACAGAATGATCAGGTAATTGCTTATGCATCACGACAGTTGAAAACTCATGAGGTAAATTACCCTACACATGATTTGGAATTAGCTGCTGTTGTTTTTGCTTTAAAAATTTGGAGTAATCATTTGTATGGAGTAAAGTGTGAAATATATACTGATCAAAAAAGTTTAAATTATATGTTCACTCAGAAAGAATTGAACATGAGACAGAGGAGATGGCTGGAATTAATCAAGGATTATGATTGTACAATTCATTACCATCTGGGAAAAACAAATAAAGTGGCTGATGCTTTGATTCGAAAAAGTAATGCTTCATTAACAATGTTTTGTTTGAAACTTGATACTTTGGTTAAGGATTTGATGAACTTTGGCATAGGAGTTGTTGGTGCAGGATTTCCTTCTATTTTGTTTCTGGTACCACTGAAATCTTCTCTATCAAACAGAATCAAGAAAGCACAGAAGCAAGACAGTGAGTTGCAGAAAAAGGTAGAGCTGGTTCAGAATGGTAAGTTTCTTGAATTCAACATTGATAATGATTGTGTTTTGAGATTTGGGAAGATATTGTGTGTGCCTTGTGATTCACAGTTGAAGAAAGAGTTGTTATGTGAAGCTCATAGTTCTCTGTTTTCAGTTCATCCTGGCAGTACTAAGATGTACAGAGATCTGTGGGAGTATTACTGGTGGGATGGAATGAAAAGAGATATTTCTGAATTTACTTTGAAGTGTTTGACATGTCAACAGGTTAAAGAAGAGCGATAGTTACCGAAAGGGATGCTTTATCCTTTACCAGTTCCAGAGTGGAAATGGGAGAATATATCCATGGACTTTTTTGTTGGATTACCGAAGACATCTTGATTTAATAATGCAATCTAGGTTATTGATGATCCCTTGACTAAATCTGCTCATTTCCTTGCTATACAAGATACTTTTTACCTAGATCAACTTTCCCGTTTGTATCCTAAAGAGATAGTCAGGTTACATGGAGTTCCTCTCTCCATTGTATCTGACCGTGACCCCAGGTTCACTTCTAACTTTTGGAAAGGCCTTCAGAAGTTGTTGGGTACTGAATTAAATTTTAGTACATATTTTCATCCTCAATTAGATGGGAAATCAGAATGAACAATTCAGACATTTGAGGATATGCCACGTGCTTGTTTGATGGATTGTCAGGGAATTTGGGACCAATATCTTTCTTTGGTTAAATATTCATATAATAACAGTTTTCATTCCAGTATACAGATGGCTCCGTTTGAAGCATTATATGGGATGTGGTGTCGAACTCCAGCTTTCTGAGATGAAGTGGGTGAAAGGAAGTTGATGGGACCAGAATTGGTGGAAGAGTTGGAAAAAAAAGTTCATTTGATATAGAAACACATGAGAACGGCTCAGAGTAGGTAGGAGAGTTATACGGATAACCGGAGGAAGGATCTATCTTTTGAGGTAGGTGATCATGTTTTTCTCAAAGTATCACCATGGAAAAGTGTGATGCGATTTGGTAAGAAAGGGAAGCTGAGTCCAAGGTTCATTGGACCATATGAAATTCTGAAGAGAGTTGGATCGGTTGCATACCGAGTGGCTTTACCTCCGAGTTTATCTCCGGTACACAATGTTTTTCATGTTTCGATGTTGAGAAAGTATATTCCAGATCCATCTCATGTTTTGAGTCCAGAGGTAGTTCAGTTGGTAGAGAATCTATATTATGATGAACAACCGGTTCAGATTCTTGATCACAGGGAGAAAGTGTTTCAGAATAAGTTGATTCCTCATGTAAAGGTTTTGTGGAAAAACCACATGATTGAAGAGGCAACATGGGAATCTGAAAATGCGATGAGGGATAAATACCCCCACTTATTCGATAAGTAAATAAATCGCGGGGAAGAAATTTTCTAAAGGGGGGAAGGATGTAACATCCCAAGTAAGTAATGAATAATTGATATTTTTATCTATTTCTATTTATGAATTAGATAGTGTTTTAGAGGCTTAAAGTTAGAATAAATCTAATCTTAAGCATGCAATACACTAATATTTTTAAAAGATTGTTTTACTGCCTTTTGATGGAAAACCATTTTTAAAATCATATTTTTGAAAATTTTATAATCTCTATTTGTCAAAATAAACATATTCTTTATGATTGGGACATTGAAATTTACATTGGATAAATTTTTGGTATTTTTCTGACAATGTTCATTTTTTAATGAATAGTGAAAAATACTGAATTTTACATCAAAACTGCTTTTTCATCTAATTTAATTATATGGCTAGATTATCTTTTTAATTGGTATTAAAGTGTAATATGAATATAAGTTCACCATTTAATACAATGGTGGTCATTAGGATTAATTTCACTTTGGAATTGGGCATAAACTAATGCCAAACTTTTCATAGATATGGTTTCAAAAAAACCCGCTATTTGTTTTGACAACGGGAATTATTTTTAAATAAATTATTGCAATTTATGTGTTTCAAATTTGGTAAAATGGATTACATATTTGGAATCATAAGGTCTAAATTATTTAAACAAAACTCTTGTTTTTGGACATTATGAATAGTAACGATGGTAATTATCGTTAATTATCTTGATTAATGAGTAATCGGGTAGTTAAAGACAATAAAATAATATCATAATAATAAAAAATGACACCAACATGTGTCCTAATGCTACTGGTTGTATCATGGACGACCATGGGATGCCTTGTGCCAAACTTGGGGACCCCATGGAATCACTTCTGTGTGAAAGTGACTTTTTATCTTTTTATTGTTAAAGAAGGTTAAATATAACAAAGAATGTATCACCTGAGTAAAACATTTTTAATATTGTCTAATTAAATGATAGTTTGGACTATAAATATTCATTGTAAATCTAAAAAGATTTCCTACATCATAGTATTTTTTTCATAATTTTTTGACATTAAATAAATTAAATTATTTATGACATCATGATGATGTAGTGATTACCTCATTATTTAAAGATTTAAATAAAATATAATGATAATGTAAAATCTAAGACCTACACTTTTCAAAGACCTATTTCATGAGTATATATCAAACCATTATCACCTTATCCCTTAAATACATCAATTTGGGATCTTTAAAATCCGAAACTCATTTGAAAATAAAGTAACATTTTATACCTTTCCAAGAGTGCCCCTCCTCTCCTCTTATAAAAGGCCCCCACTTCTACCTCCTTACCCACACCAATCAAGCCTTTGGCTCGGCCAAACCCTGATCTTCTTGTCTCTACACATCCCTCTCTTACTCCTAGAAGCCTCACTTTGGGCAGAAGTCATCTCAAGGAATCCTTTGAGCTCAAATAAAAAAGAGATACACGATTTAAAGGTAGTGTCTTCTCTTGTGTTCTTATGTTTTATTTTGCTTCTCCAACCCCATAAACTCTTTTTATTCAATTCTTTTGTAACCAAACCAGTATCTTAAATATTCTAGGATTTTTTTATAAGAAGGATTCAAGCTACACTTACACACACCTACATCTAATGGTTAAAGAATATACTATTTCTGTGGATGTCGAATTTCTGCCTCACGAAATGATGATTGTTCAACACTCATATAACACCTTCAAAGGTTTCCATTAAGATGTAAATATATTTATATATTATATATAATATGTTTATGTTTTACTTAAGCTTCTGTATTTTTCATTTAAGGCAAACCATTATGGTTTCCATTATGGGTAAACGCGATATCTTCATTTTAGGAAGTGCGGACTACCGCCCCCTCAAAGTGATTTGATTCATTAATTCCATATGTGGGATGTATAAAGTATTTAATTAATGATATTATATATGATATTATACTGGAATTATAATATACCTTTATATAATTATGATTCCATTCCATAAAATATGAAATAGAAATGAAATTAGCGTTCATGCGTACGTACGGCTTACCGTCTCCATGAACGGTGCATTTCATTTCTTACCTCTAAACGTTATGTAATATTATAAATGCATGTATATACTAGATATATATGATATACATGATATATACATCATGAGTATAACTCTGGATATAATGGATACATGAACAAATTGTAATTATAAAGAGCATATTTTTTACTCAAGTACTAATGATCGTTAAAACGACCGTTATTAACTTAAATAATTGCATAGTGTTCATGACATGGTAATAAGTGATATAAAAGGAAAAATGAACTTGAAAAAGGTTCTTAAGCAAGTAGAAATTAACTCATGTTTATTATTCAGGTGATTAAAGAACGATCAAGTCAAGTCGAATACGAGGTAAGGGACTTCCTCTCAATCTCCATTCATTGAGGCATATTTTGTTTTATACACAACTTTCTTTTATACGGTGTAAAAACCCCATTGACTTTTATTCTTATTCAAAAGGAATCTTTTTTTATACGAATAATTTTAATAAATGACAAAAATAATGTTTTTTTGTTTTTACGTATGCGATGAAAACGACTTCTCCGCCGCCATGACCATTATTTTACTTTCGTCTTCCTCTAAAAGCCATACCTTTTTTTTAAAATGAAAAATAAATACAATGTTTTACTTTTCTTTTATTTTGGTATTGAAAATGGTTTTCATAATGTTTTTTATATCAATGTGTTGTATTGATATCTTGTGATTGAAATGTGGAAATATTATGTTTCCTTTATGCAAGTATTATGTGGTACGATTATGCTATGGTTCTTGGGTATTGTTATAAAGATGGGTGGTTCCGTGATTAACTAAGGGCGGGTGACCCCGATATACCTCTCCAATGCATTGGGTAACGCGAAGGAGTTAAACTTTAAGGTCTCTCCAAAGAGATTTAGGGAATATACTGTGATGGGTATTCCAAACTTAACCAAGAGGGTTACTCCCTACATAATAGTGTTATGAATGCCTCAAGTTACCTTTATGTATTATGATTTCTATGATTTATTCATGATTTTATGAGGTATGTTAAAGTTCCTATGTTTTATGGGTAAAGTATGATTTCATTCTTATGTATATATGAACTCATGTTTCCTTTCCATATTTTTATAACCCTTACTGAGTTTTTTTATGCTCATCCCAAGTTTTTGAAATTATTTTCACAGGTTAAGGGAAAGGTACATGATGTGATGATAGTGTCAAGGAAGTTTCAAGAAAGAATCAATGTTTTATTTTAAATATGTTTCCATTGATGGTAAAAATGAATACTAGCTTTTATGTAACCACTTTGTTTAAAAGTGGAATGTAATGCAAGTTTTATGATCTAATTCTCTAAAACTATAAACCTGAAAATATCTTCAATGTGTAATCTTGTAATAACTCAATATTAAGTAAGGTTTAATGTTGGGGCCTTATAGTTGGTATTAGAGGTCGGTTTAGATAACTTTAGGAGTTATAATTCTATTAAATGATTACCCAAAAATATTTTTTTTATGGACAAATTGAAATGATATAGCATTTGAGGATTACATGTTGCTTCATATAAGACATGTTTGTTCAGAATGGTTTTCCGCATAAGAAATAGGGAAATAGTGCTAGGAAGGCATACAGAAGGAAATAACCTTCCGAATCAGCATCCTGAGATGGTCGGAATTGGAACTGAATAGTTTGTTGCAGTAATGGCGCAGTTGACTCAAGCGAAAAATGGTGGTGGTATCCATGCATGAGATCAGCCAGATCAACCGTAGAGGAACATGTCAGTGGTGGAACATTTCATGAGGCAACATCCCCCATCATTCAGAGGATCATCTGACCCTGTTCTAGCTGAAGGGTAGATTAAATCACTAGAGAATATTTTCGATGTCATGTAGTGTTCAGACAATAAAAAGGTTTGTCTTGCTATTTACCGTTTGGAGGGTGAAGAAGATTAGTGGTGGTTGATGGTTAAAAATATCAGGTACGCTGATGAGATTGATGCTCTCGACTAGGACGAATTCAAATGTATGTTTCTTGAGAAGTATTTTCCTAAGGCTGTTCAAATTAGGATGGAAAAACAATTCCTAGAATTGAGGCAAGAGGAAGATTCAGTGGCTTCCTATGAAGAAAGGTTCACTCGATTGGCAAGGTATGCTCCAAATTTTATCCGAGACCTTGATAGTAAAATCAATAATTTTTACTCAGGATTAAAGCCAAAATATCGAAGGGAATTAGCTTATCGTGAGTTCAAAAGTTATGAAAAGCTTGTTCGATGTGCTGAGAGGGTGGAAATGGAGTTTTTTTATGATCAAGTGTTCTATAACAACCAACAGAAGAAGAGACCGAGGTGGCAGGAGAAAGGAAAGAATTCTTCAAAAAGGTCTGACGGTAAGAAAACTAAGTTTCTAGTTTGTGATAAATGTGGTAAAAGGCATGCTGGGGAATGTCTTCTGAATTCTATAAAGTTATACTGATGTGTTAATATGGGACATAAGGCTCGTGATTGCACTGAAAAAGATCAAGGTGACGGTAAGTCCAAATTCGATTTATAGTTATTGAAATGTTTTAAGTGCAATGAGATGGGTCACTATGCAAATGAGTATCCGAAAAATAGCTTGAGTGATTGGAAGTATTTAGACTAAAAGCAGAAAGGGGTGGTGAAATCCTTTGCAACTACTTTAGCAGATGTCGGGCCATCAAATGAAGTTGTATCAGGTAATTTGTTTGTTTTTTCAGATTATGCCAGTGTGTTGTTGATTTCGGTTCTACACATTCTTTCATCTCTGAAACCTTTTCTAGTAAAGTGAGAATACCATCTCAATAAATGAATACTGAACTTGTGGTAAAAACACCTGAGGGAAATGTTGAGGAAAAAATAATTTATAAGAATCTTCCTATCCTTATCCGTGGAAAGAACCTACTTGAAAACCTTATTGTTTTACCGGTAGTAGAGTTTGATGTTATCCTAGGTATGGATTGGCTCTCTATTTACCAGGCTAAGATTGACTATAGATCTAAAGAAGTTTATTTTCCGAAATACTTTAAGTTTTTGTATAATAATGAACCCTTACTATTGATAACATATCAAGAGGATGAGAAACTTGTAAAAGATGGAAATGAATGTTACCTTGCACACATAGTTGAAAATCGAGGAACTGTTTAGATTAATGATGTGCCAGTGGTAAATGAGTATCCTGATGTTTTTCCTGATGAGTTTCCTGGAATAATACCAGATCGGGAAGTTGAATTTATTGTTTACTTAGTTCCTGATGCTAAGCCAATTTCAAAACCCCGTTATCGAATGTCTCAAACTGAACTTTTAGAGTTGAAGGAGCAATTGCAAGATTTATTAGAGAAAGGTTTCATTCGACCTAGCACATCACCATGGGGTGCTCCTGTTTTATTTGTTAAAAAGAAATATGGTTCTATGAGACTTTTCATTGATTATAGAGCCTTTAATAACATCATTGTTAAGAACAAATATCCTTTACCTCATATCGATGATTTGTTTGATCAGCTCCAGGGGGCTCAGTATTTTTCAAAGATTGACATGAGATTAGGGTACCATCAGTTGAAGGTAAAGAAAGCAGATATTCCAAAGACCACGTTCCGTACAAGATATGGCCATTGTTAATTTGTAGTAATGCCTTTTGGGATAACCAATGGACCTGCTGTATTCATGGACTTAATGATAGAATTTTCCATGATTTCTTGGATAAGTTTGTGGTTGTTTTCATTGATGATATTTTGGTGTTTTATAAAAGTAAAGAGGAGCATGAAATACATTTAAGGGTTATTTTGGAAACCTTAAAAGAAAAGAAATTGTATGGGAAATTCAGGAAGTGTGAGTTTTGGTTGCAACAAATTTCTTTCCTTGGCCATATTGTTTCTAAAGATGGGATAACTGTTGATCCTGCAAAAACAAAGGTTGTTGAATAATGGCCAAGACACACAATTATAACTGAGATTCGTAGCATCCTTGGTTTGGAAGGCTATTACCGAAGGTTGTTAGAAATTTTTCACGGTTATCTAGTCTAATGACTAAGCTAACTCGGAAGGGTGTTAAGTTTATCTGGACAAAATAATGTGATGATTGTTTTTAGGTGTTGAAAAGAAAATTGGTGAATGCTCTAGTTTTGGAACTACCTTCCAGGAATGGTGAGTTTGTTATATAAAGTGATGCTTCATTTAAAGGATTTGGTTGTGTCATAATGCAGAATGATCAGGTAATTTCTTATGCTTCACGACAGTTGAAAACTAATGAGGTAAATTACCCTACACATGATTTGGAATTAGCTGTTGTTGTTTTCGCTTTAAAAATTTGGAGGCATCATTTGTATGGAGTAAAGTGTGAAATATATACTGATCACAAAAGTTTAAAGTATATATTCACTCAGAAAGAATTGAACATGAGAAAGAGGAGATGGCTGGAATTAATCAAGGATTATGATTGTACACTCATTACCATTTGGGAAAAGCAAATAAAGTGGATGATGCTTTGAGTCGAAAAAGTAATGCTTCATTAACAATGTTGTGTTTGAAACGTGATCCTTTGGTTAATGATTTGATGAACTTTGGAATATAAGTTGTTGGTGCAGGATGTCCTTCTGTTTTGTTTCAGGTATCAGTGAAATCTTCTCTATCAGACAGAATCAAGCAAGCATAGAAGCAAGACAGTGAGTTGCAAAAAAAGGTAGAGTTGGTTCAGAAAGGTAAGTTGCATGAATTCAACATGGATAATGATTGTGTTTTTAGATTTGGGAAGATATTTTGTGTGCCTTGTGATTCACAGTTGAAGAGAGAGTTGTTATGTGAAGCTCATAGTTCTCCGTTTTTAGTTCATCCTGGCAGTACTAATATGTACAGAGATCTGCAGGAGTATTACTGGTGGGATGGAATGAAAAGATATATTTTTGATTTTACTATGAAGTGTTTGACATGTCAACAGGTTAAAGAAGAGTGATAGTTACCGAAAGGGATGATTCAGCCTTTACCAGTTCTAGAGTGGAAATGGGAGAATATATCCATGGACTTTGTTGTGGGATTACCGAAGACATCTTGAGGTAATAATGCAATCTGGGTTATTGTTGATCGCTTGACTAAATCTGCTCATTTCCTTTCTATACGAGATACTTTTTCCCTAGATCAACCTTCCCGTTTGTATCTTAAAGAGATAGTCAGGTTACATGGAGTTCCTCTCTCCATTGTATCTGACTGTGATCCCAGGTTCACTTCTAACTTTTGGAAAGGCCTTCAGAAGTTGTTGGGTACTGAATTAAATTTTAGTACAGCTTTTCATCCTCAATCAGATGGGAAATCAGAACGAACAATTCATACTTTTGAGGATATGCTACGTGCATGTTTGATGGATTATCAGGGAAGTTGGGACCAACATCTTTCTTTGGTTGAATTTTCATATAATAACAGTTTTCATTCCAGTATACAGATGGCTCCGTTTGAAGCATTATACGGGAAGCGGTGTCGAACTCCAGCTTTCTGGGATAAAGTTAGTGAAAGGAAGTTGATGGCACTAGAATTGGTGTAAGAGTTGGCCGAAAAAGTTTAGTTGAAACATAAACACATGAGAACGGCTTAGAGTTGGTAGGAGAGTTATGCGTATAACAGGAGGAAGGATCTATCTTTTGAGGTATGTGATCATGTTTTTCTCAAAGTATCACAATGGAAAAGTGTGATACGATTTGGTAAGAAAGGGAAGCTGAGTCCAAGGTTCACCGGACCATATGAAATTCTGGAGAGAGTTGGATCGGTTGTATACCAAGTGGATTTACCTCCTATTTTATCTTAGGTACACAATGTTTTTCATGTTTCGATGTTGAGAAAGTATATGCCAGATCCATCTCATGTTTTGAGTCCAGAGGTAGTTCAGTTGGAAGAGAATCTATCTTATGAGGAACAACCAGTTCAGATTCTTGATCACAGGGAGCAAGTGTTGTGGAACAAGGTGATTCATCAAGTAAATGTTTTGTGGAAAAACCACATGATTGAAGAGACAACATGGGAATCTGAAAATGCGATGAGGGATAAATACCCCCACTTATTCGATAAGTAAATAAATTGCGGGGACACAATTTTATAAAGGGGGGGAAGGATGTAACATCCCAAGTAAGTAATGAATAATAGATATTTTTATCTATGTCTATTTATGTATTAGATAGTGTTTTAGAGGCTTAAAATGAGAATAAATCCAATCTTAACCATGTAATACACTAATATTTTTAAAAGATTGTTTTAATGCCTTTTGATGGAAAACCATTTTTGAATCAAAATTTTGACAATTTTATAATCTCTATTTGTCAAAATAAAAATATTCTTTATGATTGGGACATTTAAATTTACATTGGATAAATTTTTGGTATTTTTCTGACAATGTTCATTTTTTAATGAATATTGAAAAATACTACATTTTACATCAAAACTGCTTTTTCATATAATCTAATTATATGGTTAGATTATATTTTTAATTGGTATTATAGTGTAATATGAATATATTTTTACCATTTAATCCAATTTTGGTCATTAGTATTAATTTCACTTTGGAATGGGGCTTAAACTAATGCCAAACTTTTCATAGATATTGTTTCAAAAAACCCGCTATTTGTTTTGACAACGAGAATTATTTTTAAATAAATTATTGAAATTTATGTTTTTGGAATTTGGTAAAATGGATTACATATTTGGAATCATAAGGTCCAAATTATGTAATCAAGACCCTTTTGTTTTTGGACATTATGAATAGTAACGACGATAATTATCTTTAATTATCTTGATTAATGAGTAATCGGGTAGTTCAGGATAATAAAATAATATCATAATAATAAAAATGACACCAACATGTGTCCTAATTCTATTGGTTGTCTCATGAACGATCATGGGATGCCTTGTGCCAAACTTGGTGACCCCATGGAATCACTTTTGTGTGAAAGTGACTTTTTATCTTTTTATTGTTAAAGAAGGTTAAATATAACAAAGAATGTATCACCTGAGTAAAAAAAAATTAATTTTGTCTACATAAATGATAGTTTGGACTATAAATATTTATTGGAAATATAAAAATATTTTCTACATCATAGTATTTTTTTCATAATTTTTGGACATTAAATAAATTAAATTATTTATGACATCATGATGATGCAGCGATTACCTCATTATTTAAAGATTTAAATAAAATAAAAAGATAACGTAAAATATGAGACCTACACTTGTCAAAGACCTATTGGATGAGTATATTTCGAACACTTATCACCTTATCCTCAAAATACATCAATGTGGGACCTTTAAAATCCGAAACTCTTTTGAAAATAAAGTAACATTTTATACCTTTCCAAGAGTGCCCCTCCTCTCCTCTTATAAAAGGCCCCCACTTCTACCTCCTTACCCACACCTCTCAAGCCTTTGGCTCGGCCAACCCCTGCTCTCTTTGTCTCTCCACATCCCTCTATTACTCCTAGTAGCCTCACTTTGGGCATAAGTCTTCCCAAGAAAGCCTTTGAGCTCAAATCAAAAAGAGTTACCTGATTTAAAGGTAGTGTCTTCTCTTGTGTTCTTATGTTTTATTTTGCTTCTCCAAAACCCCTAAACTCTTTTTATTAATTTCTTTTGTAAAAAAACCAGTATCTTCCATATACTAGGATGTTTTTATAAGAAGGATTCTATCTACACTTACACACACCTACATCTAATGGTTAAAGAATATACTGTTTCTGTGGAAGGCGAATTTCTGCCTCACGAAACGATGATTGTTCAACACTCATATAACACCTTCAAAGGTGGACATTAAGATGTAAATATATTTATATATTATATATAATATGCTTATTTTTTACTTAAGCTTCTGTATTTTTCATTTATTGAAAACCTTTCTGGTTTCCATTATGGGTAAACGATATATCTTCATTTTAGGAAGTGCGGACTACCTCCCCCTCAAAGTGATTTGATTCGTTAATGCCATATGTGGGATGTATAAAGGATTTAATTAATGATATTATATATGATATTATACTGGAATTATAATATACCTTTATATCATTATGATTCCATTCCATAAAATACGAAATAGAAATGAAAGTAGCGTTCCTGTGTACATACGGCTTACCGTCTCCATGAACGGTGCATTTCATTTCTTACCTCTAAACGTTATGTAATATTATAAATGCATGTATATAATGGATATATAGGATATATATGATATATAAATCATGAGTATAACTCTGGATATAATGGATACATGAACAACTTCTAATTATAAAAAGCATATTTTTTACTCAAGTACCAATGATCGTTAAAACGACCGTTATTAACTTAAATAATTGCATAGTGTTCATGACATGGTAATAAGTGATATAAAAGGAATAATGAACTTGAAAAATGTTATTAAGAAAGTAGAAATTAACTCAAGTTTATTATTCAGGAGATTAAAGAACGATCAAGTCAAGTCGAATAAGAGGTAAGGGACTTCGTCTCAATCTCCATTCATTGAGGCATATTTTTTTTATACACAACTTTCTTTTATATGGTGTATAAACCCCTTAGAATTTTATTCTTATTCAAAAGGAATATTTTTTATATGAAGCATTTTACTAAATGACAAAAGGAATATCTTTTTTGTTTTTACGAATGCGGCGACAATGACTTCTCCGCCGCTGTGACCATTATTTGAGTTTTGGCTTCCTCTACAATTCATACCTTTTTTTAAAATGAAAAATAAATACCATGTTTTACTTTTCTTTTATTTTGGTATTGAAAATGGTTTTCATAATGTTTTTTTATATCAATGCATTTTATTGATATCTTTTTATTGAAATGTGGAAATGTTATGTTTCCTTTATGCATGTATTATGTGGTACGATTATGTTATGGTTCTTGGGAATTGTTATGAAGACGGGTGGTTTTGTGATAAACTAAGGGAGGGTGAGACCGATATAGCTCTCCAATGAATTGGGTAACGTGAAGGAGTTAAACGTTAAGGTTTCTCTGAAGATATTTAGGGAATATACTGTGATGGGTATTCCAAACGTAACAAAGAGGGTTACTCCCTACGTAAGAATGTTATGAATGCCTCAAGTTACCTTTATGTCTTATGATTTCTATGATTTATTCATGATTTGATGAGGTATGTTAAAGTGCCTATGTTTTATGGGTAAAGTATGATTTCATTCTTATGTATATATGAACTCATGTTTCCTTTCCATATTTTTATAACCCTTACTGAGTTTTTTATGCTCATCCCAAGTTTTTGAAATGATTTTCACAGGTCAAGGGAAGGTGCATGATGTGATGATAGTGTCAAGGAAGTGTCAAGAAAGAATCCATGTTTTATTTTAAATATGTTTCCATTGATGGGATAAATTAATACTATCTTTTATATAACCACTTTGTTTAAATGTGGAATGTAATGCATGTTTTATGATCTAATTCTCTAAACCTCTAAACTTGAAAAGATCCTCAATGTGTAATCTTGTAATAACTCAAGATTAAGTAAGGTTTAAGGCTGGGGCCTTATATTGTGTGATTATATTTTAGTCCTGGGATGTTCTATATTTTATGTATTAGGGTTTTTTTTATTTTTAGGAGAAATGGTGGTTAAGAGAGTACATTTACATTTAATTCTCCTTCACTTTATTCCTCTTTTTATTTCCCTTGGGGGTTAATTATTCTAGATTCTTTTTTATTGAAAATGAAGGAAATATCTTCCATTTTGTATTCATTTTGGTATCCTATTTGTATCCCTTTTATTTTAGTTTCATTTGGGATAGTATTTGGGTAACTATTTCATCTAAGAATGGTGAAATCATCTATGTTTTATAGGAACTAGTTTTCCGCCCGTGCATTCGTACGACACTATAAAATAATTATTATTATTAATAATAGAATACCAATTATCAAACACAATAATTCATATTAATATTGACAATATTTGAAATAAAAATGACATACATGATGGAGTAAAATTTAGAGATATTGAGGATCAAAAGTTACTTAATGAGCAACCTTCTCTATCAAATACATAATTAAGGAACAAAAGTTACAAAAAGGATGACTGAATGGGAACAAAAGTTATAGAAATTAAGGGATAAAAGTTGCAGAATGAACATTATAATATTTAAAAAGATGTTCTAGAACCCATAATCGTATTTTCTAACAGCTTCAAATTACTGGTTTTTACAACACCATGGAAATATTCAGAACATTGTTCATACTATTTCCCCCAAAAAAATACTATCTCGCCCACATATTTAACTTTAAATAAGGCAATGCACCAATCACATTGTCATAATCCCTCCAACTGATAGGATGAATTTTAGTAAGCCATAGCCTCTTATTCCTACTCTTCTTACCAAGAAATTTCTACTTCCCAACTCTCCTCATGATCTTCCCACTACTCGTTACCCTAAACCGCTACATAGAAGCCTTATGAGTCTTTATCATAGGTCCTTTATTAGTAAAAATAGTCAGAGAGGGTATGTTTTTTCTCTGAGGAGAGGCTGCACAGAGCCTTAGGGGTGGGATGGAGGGAAATCCTGAAATGTGGAGAGACGAACTGATCCTCAGTGCATTCATTAAGTGAGACTAATTCCATCAGAAGGTAATGAAATATGTACATACTGCTTCTATGAGATGGTACTATGGAATTTGAAGAAATTGCTGATGAATGACATGAGTTCCAATATCATCGTGGATGTTGTTGATCAGACCATAGTCATCATCAAGCATCGTCATTCCCCCGGATGATTCCTCTATTCTTGTCCAAAAAGTAATGAACCCTTGAAATGATTTTTGGGTGATGAAGTAAGTCTAATTATGTTAGTGGTAAGGAAAACAAATTGGAAACAATTCATTCAATCAACACTTTTTATCCAACCCTTTCATCAAAAACCATTTGATCCCCCTACCTAATGCATGTTAAAGCCTGAACAGAAAAGAAAACTTATTCCAATGACCATATGTTCTGTACATATTAATAACATAAATGTTCCAATTTAATATGAATAATTTATCATTTTTCCATTAGAAAAAAATATATTATATGTTCATATGCTCGTAATATTATTTGTGATAGAAACTTCTAGAGTGATTTGAATGTCATACCTTGTTGTGGTGCTAAGAAAGTCTTTCTTCATGACCATGGTTTTGATATTAAGTCACCAAATCAAGAAACATAAAAAAATATGTTAATAAAAAAATGAACCACTACTATAAAATAAGGATACATCATGAATAATGTAGAAATCGGTAGGTATGAGGACTTATGAAACTTTATTAGTAGAAGTAAATAAATAAACTAATACATGATCCACTGCTCAAAAAATAATTTTATAACTAAAATAAAATCGAATAAAATTATCTACTGGTCCAAAAAATGTCAAATATTATTTAGTTTAACTAATATAAGTATCCACTACTCTAAAACACATGATAAACTTCTCTAAAATACATGATACACTCCTTTAAAATACATGATATTCTTCCCTTAAATATGATTTGATGATCTAATAAAACAAAAGATTCACTGCTCAAACAAATTACATGTTCTACTAACAAATAATTGCATGATCCCCTACTAAAAGAAAAAACATATTCCACTACACTAAAAAATGATCCAATACTGATATACAATACATGATTCAGTACTCAATTAAAATACATGATCCACTACTGTAAATATTGATCCACTTCTCTAAAACATGTCAAGTCATATTTAGTAGAAGTAACTAATAACATTTTGAAGATAAATTCTTGATGTCAAATATGAAAACATTTCATTAAATTAAAGGTATTGTTGTACCTGAATTTTTAGTGGTGGAAAGGAGTTATAGTGGTGGAATAAGAGTTTTCTTCACCATTGAGGTGAGCACCTACACATTCATGAAATATGTTTACCTGAAGATACAATAATATTTAAAAATAAGAATACATACTATGTATGACTAATAGGGAAACACTTTAATAATAAGTCCATAAATATGTATAATAAATATATTAAAACAATAAGTATGAGAAATTAATAAACACTTCAATAAGAATTCCAGAAATATCTATTTACAACTAGTAGGGAAATAGTTACACATAAAAAATATGGAAGCTGTTATGTTTCAACAACTTGTAATTAATTATATAAGTTTCAGTTTCATACAAATATAGGTGCACCAAAATGATATATCAAATAAATTCACTGACATGGTATGTTGAACCATATATAAATGTCAATGGGGACAAAGACATATCCAATAAAAATGGTTCCCAAGAAAAACATTCCCCAACCCATGATTTTCTAGGAGAAGAATCCGAATTCCGAGTAGAATTTAGTTGGAATCTCTAAAACTTCCAAAAGATCCTCCATTACTAAAGAAAAAATCATCCCCTAAACAGAATGAAAATTCAAAAATAGATAATGACATGATTCACTACAACAACACAAAAATAATGACATAATAAAAAATATTTTGAGTGAAGGTTTTTGAAGATTAGGATGACCATATTAACTTATCAAACCAGATATCATACAAAGAATCATTTAGTACACTCTAATCCCTGATAAAAATCTATTATTATTAACCTACAACGGTAACCATAAGAAATATAGAAATAGTTTTTCATAAGTAATATGGAAATAGTTATGCATAAGAAGTCATTAAAAACACTATGTATAGGAAATTGGGAAATAATCATATATGAAATTAGGAAGGGATAGTTTGGATGAAAGGTTACATAAAAAATGTGTATAGAAAAGGAATTATATCTGAAAACATGGTTGAGTTATTCTTAAATAGGATCTACTTTTAAATGAGTAGAGCACATGTAGAAAACCCAATCTCATATAAAACTCCTAATAATGAAAGGAAAAAATTTATAGGTGACCCTTGAAATCATTGATGCACAAATATGATGTTTAATAGTTGTAGGGTTTTAATATACTTGAACTAAATAAAAGAGTGGTGTAGATTTGAAACATTCTATCATCAAGATTGAATTTAAATGAAAATGTATTATTCACAGATAAAAACATAATAACTCAATAGCTTTAAACTGCTCTTATGATTAAATTATGGAAACTCAGTTGGATCCATTGAGTTGAACACTTATGATTCATCGTTTTTTGGGATGAAAAACATGTTAAACAAAGTACTTACCAGTAATGAGTGGTTTTTAATTATGACCACTTTCTCTGCTTTTATACTTCAGAAAAATGTAATTAAACAAAGGCCAAATTAATCAATTTTGTGGTATGATAAAATCATGCAACTTAAAAAAAGCAGTAACTAATAAAGAGACTCTTTTGTAGTGTAAAATGCCTCCAAATTATATATACAATCAAGAGTGTTGGTCCCCAGTATTTTTTTATAAATCATTAATACATAAGTACCATTAAATTGTTACTACAACTACAACCAAGAAAAGACAATATTTCTTCTGATAAATTATCCAAACCAAGTGCAGAAGGATCTTTGCCGGAATTCTTTTTACCAACACGACTCCCTAGAATAGTGAAGCATTAAGGAATTAAGGACATGGTGCATTGGGAGAGCATGTGATAGATGAAAAAAAGACAAAAAATAAATCACTACTTTTACGACCTTGGTTTCATCAAAACAATAATTTACAATTACTATCTGAAAAAGTGAATTTATTTGCATGTGATTATTCCACACATGTTACTATCTGGCCTAAAACTGTCATACATAAAAGACATGAAATGCACTTCTATGAGAAATTAGCCCTCCAAGTAAAAAAATGAAAATTTTTAGACAATATCAGAAATTAGACAAACCTTGCATGTTCTAAAAACTTAGATAGGGTACTAATTTAAATGCCCTATCAAAGAAGAGAATCCCCCTCGTCAATAATAGTGAAGAGCATACTGAATTCATGAAACATATCATTTGGTAATCTGCAAATAGAAATACCATGTCATGTTTAAATTTTGATCAATACAAATAGAAAATGACATCACAATGTTACAATTCATTTTAAAAAATATAGGATTAAAATTAAGGATGTGGTATGTGTCCAGAAATATCGTGTCATGTTGAAATTTTGATCAATACAAATAGAAAATGACATCACAATGTTACAATTCATTTTAAAAAATATAGGATTAGAATCTTGGATGTGGTATGTGTCCAGAAATATAACATACCATCACGATTAGTATTTCCAACTATTTGAATAACATTTGAGTTTTATAAATAGAATTTTCTAGGGTAAACAATATATATAGAAGAATTTGAAAAATAAAATGAATAAGGAATTATAAATGGATAGGTAGTGGTTGAAGTGTCAACCTTATTCTCAATCACATCGGTCAGTCTACTATCGACACACTTCTATGGCCACTTCATGTGGAAATGATCAAGTCTAAAAGATCCTTCCCATTATTTTTCTTGTGTATCTTCTTTCTAAGCATTAGTGTAACACCCCGAGATTTTATGAAAAATATTCTTTTTAATTAATGTCTTGTGTTGTAAGATACGCCAAAAGGAGCTTTCATAACATGCATCCCTGACTTGCCTTTCATTACACGTAATCACGACCTTCCTCGATAGCGTGTGTAGTACGCAATTCCGAGTTTCACTAAACGAGATATTATTATAATATTATTATGAACTAGCCGTTATGAATTGTAATATCCACTTTTTGAAATTTTATAAATTTTATCTTTCAAAATGGACTTCATTTTTGGATTTGGAATATTGAAATTAGATTAGGGTGAAATTTTGGTACTTTTCAGATAACTTTCATATTCTGATGAATAGTGAAAATTACTAAATTTTAATTAAAAACAAATTTTTTAATCGAAATAATTAATAGTGATAAATTATTAATTTGAGTGGTTTTAAATTATATTTAGAATATATTTTTACAATTTAATACAATTTTGGTCATTGGATGTAATTTCACATTTAAAATAGACATAAACAAGTGTCAATCTTTTGATAGTTATTATCTCTTAAGAAAATGCTATTTGTTTTGACGACAGGGAATTAATTTTTAAATTAATTAATGTAACTGATATGTTTTTAATTTGGTAAAATAGACATCATTTTTAAATTCATAATATCAAATATAGATTAGGTCTAATTTTTGGTATTTTTCTGGAAACTTTCATTTTTTGATGAATAGTGAAACCACTAAGTGGTAGTTAAAACACTGAATTTTTCATAAAACTTAATCTTACCGCTTCTGTGAGTGGAATTTTGAAAATTCGAGAGACGCGGTTAATATCAAGGACTAAAATGTGGTTCAATGAGATGAAAATAATTTTTGGTGAATAGTAACTTTTTACTTTTTTTTTACCATGGTTAAAAGTAAATAGGGTAATTAAGGGTAAAAATGATATTATTATTACCCTAACACATATCCTAATTCTATTGGATAAGTTTAATTTGGCCAAAAACAACCTTAGGAATAAAATATGACCATTTAGGCCCACTTGGATTAGATTAGGACATTTATTATTAATTTATTTAAAGAAGGGTTAAAATAGTTAAAATCAAAGTTTAATAACTAAATCATTTTTAATATAGGGCTATACATAAGATAAATTCGACTATAAGAAATTAATTAGAAATATAAAATGATTTCCCACATAATGGTATTTTATGTGTAATTTTTAGAATTAAAATAATCAAATTTATTTATGACACAATGATGATGCAATAATCATCTTATTAATGAAATATTAACATAATTGATGTTATAAATACCCAAATAAATGTAATTTGAGACTTTTTATGAATTAAACTAATTATCTAGGTTAATATGATATGTCAGTATTTATTTAGTTAACTTTTTTTGAACTAATAATTCTCTTATTATTTTCAAAATAATCAATTACCAAATAGTGTCAAAATTGACATCAAATAGTTTTTAAAACAAATATTATATTATTAATTGTTATTTTATTACTAAAAATCTAAGGTTCGGAAAAATGACTTACATAAGTATTATATATTTTAATAATAAACAACTTGGGGTTCGTTTGTCTTGTTATAGTAAGTTTATTAACCTTATAGTGTAAGAAAACAAGAAGACACAGCAAAAGAAAAATTATTTAACTTAAAGTTAAATCTAAATGATACGGTTAAAATAGAAACCTAAACTTGTCTAAATTCTATTGGATTATAGGATTTTGACCCATCCCTACCTTATCTTAGAAATAACTCAATTTGGAGCTATTAAATACTGAATATGACTTTATAATAAAATAATATTTTTACTAATTCCGAAGGTGCCCCTCTCCTCACTTATAAAAGGGCACCTCCTCCCTCTCTTCCTCACACCATTTTGTGCCTTAAATCTTGGAAAAACCCTGACAAATTCTCTTCTCCACTTCCCTAGAAACATCCTAGAGGTCCTGGTCTTCTTCAAAGACCAATTTTAGTGCCCTAAGAGGAGGTCTCAAAGAGGCGCTTCAAAGAAGAGGTAATGTCCGTTACCGATTCTTTTAACTTTATTTCTTCTTCAACTTATTCTTATTAGGTTGTTTCATTATGAAGTAATAACATCATTATCACTCATATACTGATATGTTATTATAAGTATGAAACAACCCTATTTTACCATCTATCCATCGTACAGAAAATGAAATCACCACGCGTGCGTACGTACGGAATACCGTATCCACGCCGTAGTGTAATCTATTTTCCACCACCACCTTACTTGGATGGGTATAATGGTGTAAATAATAACTATATATGATTATTGTAAAGTGATATTGATTCTGTTATAGTATACATACACTCCAATAAAATTCCATGATCATGGGAATGATATCATCACTCGTGCGTACGTACGGAATACTGTCTCCACGACGTGATGAGATTCATTCTCAATGATTAACCATTAATAAATTATTATAAAGAATATATAATAAGTAATCATGAAATATATGACATAATAATGATACTGTATTTATGTATATATATATATATGTATGTCATCTAATTAATTCCATTCAATTCAATGAGGAAACGAAAACAACGTTCATGCGTACGTACGACCTACCGTCTCCATGAACGGTGTATTTATTTCCATTTATCGATCTATTATATATATGTATATTCTGAATATATATTATATATAAATCATGTTTTATATTCTGGAATTAAGTAATCATGTTCTAAGTAATCATATGAATAATTACAAGTCAAAACACGGACGACAAATGAAACGATTTTACCCAAAACACTCTTTAACATGGAATTTACAAAAGAACGGGTAATATAAAGCCATAAGTGAACCATATATGATATCATAAAAATGAATATGATTCTGTAATAAGTCAATGACATTATTTAAATCATTATATAGGAGGTTAAGATACATACGAAACATATCGGACCTAAGGTAAGGGATAAATATTCCAATCTCATTCTTATCTGAGATTGTTTATTCGTAAATATTTATTGGGGTTATTGTTATTATCCATGTACAAGTTTTATAAAAATGTTTTCATGTATATTTAAAGTACTTTTTACCCATTTTTGACTTTTACTACATGTTATATAAGGAATATTTCTTTTGTTTTACGTTATGAGGTACTTTTTTTGTTTCTTTTCTAGCAAAAGTACGAGAAGAATGTTTTTTTATCTTATACGGCCCGAACGGATTTTTACGGTTTTATAAAGCCTTATTTTCATTAAGCTTCCTCCAAAAGATTTCATGACTATTTTCAACAAAATAATTTTCTTTTAAAATTGATTGACATTTTGTGAAAAGAGAATGATTTTGAAGAAGAAAGGATATTTTCCTCAAGAATTCATTTCAAGTGTTTTATCAAAACCATTTTTCATCTAAGATAAAATTATTTCATATGTGTATGTTTCAAGTATCATGTCTCTATGATTTACATGCTTTCACTTTTCTTATTATGAAATGATATCTATTTCTTTTATATGGATTATTTGATGATGGGATGATGTTTATGAAACCCATTTTATTTATTGGGTTATTATGAATGATATATGTTTATTTTGTGGAACAAGTAAGAATGATTTCATTATGAGATGGGTGGGACCTATATCTCCCTCCAATGCATTGGGTAAAGATTTATATCTCATGAGATAGACATGGATGGAATGGTAAGTTAATCCGGTTCAGTATTACAGGACTAGAATGAGGAGTGAACTCGATTCAGAAAGGGACTTTGTCCACTAAGATGGTCTTGGCAGTAATGTCTTGGCTACTACGGAAATCATTACCTATGATTAATGGATGACACAATTACATGTTTTATTCCCATGCTATTTTATCATGATTTATGTACCATTATGATCTATGCCTTTTGTACTTCCATGTTTTATGTCATTGCTCAAGATTTTGATGTTTAAACATTATGTTCATGTTTTTAAGTTCAAATGTATATGGTATGTTTTATTTTATCCATGCTTACCCTTACTGAGCATTTGAGCTCACCCTTTTTATGTTTTATTTTCCCTCGGGATTAAAAGAAAGATTTTAGGTAAGGAAACAAAAAGTGGAAGATCTTTATGGGAGATGTTGAAGATCTTTCAACACGATTAGAAGATTACATTCCAAGTTTCCAAAGACACTAAACTATTACGGTCCTTGTGTGTCTGTTTTTGTTATGTATTATGTATTCCACAAAAGTAATGTAATATCTATGTATGTCAAGCTTCGGGTCTCTACAATCAGCATAGTAAAATCTTGTTATATTTAGAGATATAATAAGGGTTGATAGATATGATTTCCACTAAACCTGTTGAACTAATGCTTAGTCTCGTAGTGTGATATGACTCTAAAAGAAATTGATGAGTACACCAACCAAATAGGAAATGTACATGGCAAAAAAATAATATGTTAATGTCACTCTGATCAAAACAAAAAACCGAGAAGTGAAGTGCACACAAATGATCATTACCAAGAATGGATACTCCCCTTACTTGTGGGTTACATGCCAACATGCCTACATTAGAACTAAAACCAACCACATCATCCTACGGTAGAAACTATAAATTCCCTTCCATTGATTTTAGAAATCTACACATTCTCTTGGTTAAAGGATAAAATTTTTTCTAACCCTATATATTGAGTAATAACTCTTCTAAAAGGAAAACATTGTTTTAAAAATTAATCATCCCATTTCATAAAATAAAATAATCAGCACAAAAAGTAAATCCAATCAAGTTCACTCAACAAAAATAATTCATTTCACAATACACAATAATTATTATTAATTAGAGATTTTCATAAATTTTTAATAATAAATCATTTTTTATATAATTCCCAAAAAAACATACAGCTAAAATATTAAAACAAAAAAATGGACATTGAATGGAAAACAAAAGAGCATGATACAAAAAATGATGAAAATATCTATATTTCATGCATTCAAATACAATGCATATGGAATATATTTAGTACATGAAACATAAATTTCAAAATAGATTTAAAATTCCATGTACCATGTATTTAAAAACAAGGCATATATATTTATAAACAGAATAAATAGTTCATAAAAAATAAAATCAAATATAAAAATGTAACCAACCTACTTTAAAAATTAAGAAGAACAACATACTTTTAATGAATGAGAAGAAAAGCTGGTGAGTAGAACTTACCATAGAATCAATTTTACCTGGAATATATGGGGACTTGTGTAAGGGGTTAATGAAAAGTTAGAGGAATTATAGAATGAAAATTGATGAGAAGTAAATAAAAAATATAATAATCCATTAGTAAATAAAAAATAAAAACAAAGGTAAATTAGAGAATCAGTGAGATAAAAATTCGATAAAAACAAAATATAGATGATGGAAATAAAAAAGTTGACTTGAAGGATATTAACTAAGGAAATGATAACATATGACATAAATCAAAGGGAGGCTGACTAAAGTGAGTCATTTTTATTCAAATGGTGGAATGGGAAACTAATTGGACATGAAGGTATGAAGAAGATGTGGCCCCTTGAAAGCAACAAAAATCACCAGATAATAACTTTAAATATTCACATAAAACCAATTTCATCATTCAAAAGCTTGGGTTTCATATCTCATCATAAAAAATATACCAATAAGTATAAAACCATAAATATAATAAGATTATAGGTGAAGTATATATGTAAAGGACTATATTTTCACTACTAAGATAAAAATCTAGAATGGGAGTCAATAAACACAAGAAACATACAACTAAGATATTAAAAACAAAAAAATGAAGGACATTGAATGAAAAACAAAAGAGAATGATATAAAATAATGATGAAAATATCTATTTTTCATGCATTCAAATACAATGAATATGGAATATATTTATTACATGAAACATAAATTTTGAAACAGATTTAAAATTCCATGTAGCATATATTTAAAAACAAAGAATATATATTTATAAACAGAATGAATATTTCATAAAAAATAAAATCAAATATAAAAATGTAACAAAATTGCTTTCAAAATTAGGATGAACAACATAATTTGAATAAATAAGAAACAAAGCTGGTGAGTAGAACTTCTCATGGAATTGATTTTACCTAGAATATATGGTGACTTGTGCAAGGGGTTGATGAAAAGTTTTAAGAATTATATAATAAAAATTTATGAGAAGTAAATGACAAATATAATAATAAATTCTTGAATGAAAAATCAAAACAAAAGTAAATCAGAGAATTAGTGATATAAGAAATTGATAAAAACAAAATACAGATGATAGAAATAAAAAGTTTACTTGAAGGATATGAAAAAAATAATAATACTAGATGACATAAATCAAATTGAGGCTGACTAAAGTGATTGGTTTTAGTTCAAACGGTGGAATGGGAAACTGATTGGACATACTTTTAATGATTAAGAATCAAAGCTGGTGATTAGAACTTCTCATGGAATATATTTTACCTGGAATATATGGAGACATGTGCAAGGGGTTAATGAAAAGTTAGATGAATTATATAATGAAAATTGATGAGAAGTAAATGAAAAATATAAAAATAAATTGCTGAATGAAAAATACAAACAAAGTTAAATCAGAGAATCAATGATATAAGAAATTAATGAAAATAAAAGATAGACGCTGGAAATAAAAAAGTTGAATTGAAGGATATGAACCAAAGAAAGCATACGAGATGAAATAAATCCAAGGGAGTCTGATTAATGTGATTCATTGTAGTTCAAATGTTGGAATGGGAAATTGATTGGACATGATTACATGAAGAAGATGTGGTCACTAAAAAGCAACAGAAATCACAGGATTATAACTTTCAATATTCACATAAAACTAATTTCATTATAGAAAATATTGGGTTTCATATGTCATCATAAAAAATATATCAATAATCGTAAAACCATAAATATGATATGATTATAGGTGAATTATATATTTAAACGACTATATTTACACTATTGAGATACAAATCTAGAATGGGAGTCAATAGACACAAGAAATGGACAAATAAAAGAAGACCTGTGATAATTTAACCTCTATTGGATGGACTAGTACCAAAACATGCATAAGTTCCACCTCTTTATATACTCTCACACTTCATTTGATCTATTACAAAAATTTGGGCACTAAAATAACAGCAAATCAGTGAAAATATTTTCTCATGGTGAACCAGTTTTCTATCATACTATAGCCAAGAAATATCCATTATCCAAGAAAATGGTGTAGTTACTGTAGATTATGAAGATAATCTGGAAACTGTAGAGGGGTGAGTAGCATGTCACTGGGAAGTCGATTGTGGAGGAAGATGGGACAAATGGGGATGTCGAAGCATCTCAATGGTGAATAAAATGTTGAATGGGTTGCGCGGCATGGAGGATGGAGCACTAAAAATGTAGTGGTTTATCGACCTTCATCGAGAACCCGAATGCGTTGTAGGAGTGTAGAGGTGAATGGGTTCAAAGGTGAAGGTACTGACAGTGGTGAGAGCGCAGGGGTTGTTTGTCACCTATGAACAAAGTGTTTTGGTACATACATGTGAATATAAAGGGAAAATATTTACTGGCTTTGTGAATTGATGGTGCAAGAGTCCACTTTCACAGGGAACTAGCCAGAGCTATTCGACATAATAGCTAAAGGTTGGAGAAGCTGAATCTGTAGTCATTTCTGAGGTCACTCATATCAAAAATTTTGGGATAATCGGACAACGGTTCACGGTGGAGGTAGGGAAACCCTACGACAGACCATAGTTAGATTTGGAGATATAATAATGGTTGATTGATATGATTTATACTAAACCTATTGAACTAATTCTTAGTCTGGTAGAGTGATATGACTCTAAAAGAAATGGATGAGTACACTAACCTGCTAGGAAAAGTACATGGCAAAAAAAATAATATGTTAATGTCACTCTGATCATAACCAATAACTGAGAAGTGAAGTGCACACAGATTATCATTACCAAGAATGGATATTCCCCCTTACTTGTGGGTTACACACCAACATGCCTACATTAGAACCAACACCAACCACATTAACCTATGGTAGAAACTGTAAATTCCCTTTTATTAATTTTAGAAATCAACACATTCACTTGGTTAAAGGGTACAAATTTCTCTAACCCGATATATTGAGTAATAACTCCTCTAAAAGGATAATATTGATTTAAAAATTAAACATCCCATTTAATAAAATACAATAATCAACATAGAAAATTAATCAAATAAATTTTACTCAACAAAAAAAATTTGTTTCACAATACATAATAAATATGATTAATTATATATTTACATAAATATGTAAAAATAAATAATTTTTTATCTAATCCCAAAAAAACATAGAGAAAAGATATTAAAAACAAAAAAATAAAGGACATTGAATGGAAAACAAAAGAGAATGATATAAAAAATGATGAAAATATCTATTTTCATGCATTCAAATACAATGCATGTGGAATATATTTAGTACATGAAACATAAATTTTGAAACAGATTTAAAATTCCATGTAGCATGTATTTAAAAATAGAGCATATATATTTATAAACAGAATGAATATTTCATAAGAAATAAAATCAAATATAGAAATGTGACAAACTTACTTTCAAAATTATGAGGAACAACATACTTTGAATGAATGAGAAGCAAAGCTGGTGAGTAGAACTTCTCATGGAATCTATTTTACCTGGAATATATGGGGACTTGTGCAAGTGGTTAATGAAAAGTTAGAAGATTTATATAATAAAAATTTATGAGTAGTAAATGAAAAATATAATAATCCGTTAATAAATGAAAAATCAAAACAATGTTAAATCAGAGAATCAGTGAGAAAATAAATTGATAAAAACAAAAGATATATGATGGAAATAAAAAAGTTGACTTGAAGGATATGAACTAAAGAAAGCATACCAAATGAAATAAATAAAAGGGAGGCTGACTAAAGTGATTCATTGTAGTTCAAATGCTGGAATGGGAAACTGATTAGACATGAAGGCATGAAGAAGAGGTGTCCACTTGAAAACAATAGAAATCAGAGGATTATAACTTTAGATATTCACATAAAACTAATTTTAGCACAAAAAATCTTCGGTTTCATATCTCATCATAAAAAATATATCAAATAATCAGAAAACCATAAAGATAATAAGATTATAGGTGAAGTAGACATGTAAAGGACTATATTTTCACTACTAAGACACAAATCTAGAATGAGAGTATATAAATATAATAAATATACATCTATGATATTAAAAACAAAGAAATTAAGGAAATTCAATGGAAAAAAAAGATCCTGATATAAAAGAATGATGAAAATATCTATTTTTCGTGCATTCAAATACAATGAATATGGAATATTTTTAGTTCATGAAACATAAATTTCGAAACATATTTAAAATTCCATGTAGCATATATTTAAAAACATAGAATATATATTTATAAACAGAATGAATATTTCACAAAAAATAAAATCAAATATAAAAATTTAACAAACTTACTTTCAAAATTAAAAAGAACAACATATTTTGAATGAATGAGAAGCAATGTTGGTGAGTAGAACTTCTCGTGGAATCTATTTTACCTAGAATATATGAGGACTTGTGCAAGGGGTTAATGAAAAGTTGGAAGAATTATATAAAGAAAATTTATGAGAATTAAATGACAAATACAATAATAAATTTCTGAATGAAAAATCAAAACAAAGGTAAATAATAGAATCAGTGATATAAGAAATTGATAAAAACAAAAGGCAGATGATGGAAATAAAAAAGTTGACTTGAAGGATATGAACTAAATAAATCATACCAGATGACATAAATAAAAGGGAGGATGACTAATGTGATTCATTTTAGTTCAAATGGTGGAATGGGAAATTGATTGGATATACTTTGAATGAATGAGAAGCAAAGCTGGTGAGTAGAACTTCTCATGGAATCCATTTTACCTAGAATATATGGGGACTTGTGCAAGGGGTTAATGAAATGTTATAAGAATTATATAATGAAAATTAAGGAGAAGTAAATGAAAAATATAATAATAAATTTCTTAATGAAAAATCAAAACAAAGGTAATTCAGAGAATTAGTGATATAAGAAATTAATAAAAACAAAAGACAAATGATGGAAATAAAAACGTTAAATTGAAGGATATGAACCAAATAAAGCATACCAGAAGAAATAAATCAAAGTGAGGATGACTAAAGTGATTCATTATAGTTCAAACAGTTGAATGGGAAACTGATTGGACATGAGGGCATAAAGAAGAGGTGGTCTATTGAAATCAATAGAAATAATCAAATTATAACTTTCAATATTCACATAAAACGAATTTCAGCATAGATAAGATTGGGTTTCATATTTCATTATAAAAAATATACCAATAATCATAAAACCATAAAGATAATAAGATTATAGGCGAATTATACATGTAAAGGACTATATTTTCACTACTGAGATACAAATCTAGAATGGGAGTCAATAAACACAAGAAATTGATAAATAAACGAAGACCTGTGATAATTTAACCTATATTGGATGGCCTAGTACCAAAACTTGCATATGTTCCACCGCTTTATAGACTCTCATGCTTCATCCAATCTATTACACAAAATCTAGGTACTGAAAAAACCGAAAATCAGTGAATTTTTTTTCTCATTGTTAACCAGTTGTCTATCATACTATAGCCAAGAAATATACATTATCCATGAAAATAGAGTAGGTACAGTAGATGGTGAAGGTAATCTAGAAACTATAGAGGGGAGAGTATCACGATGCTGGGAAGTCGATTTTGGGGGAAGAGGGGATGGATGGGGATGCTGAAGCAGCTTGATGGTGATGAAAATGTTGAATGGGATGCACGACATAGAGGATGGAGCACTAAAAATTTAGTGGGTTCTCGACCTTCATCGAGAACCTGAATGCATTGATAGAGTGTATAGGTGAAGGGGTTCGAAGGTGAAGGTACTGTCATAGGTGAGAATGTAGGGTTCATCCATCACCTATAAATAGAGTTTTGTGGTATATACATGTGAATATAGAGGGAAAAGATTTACTGGATTTTTGAATCAATGGTGCAGGAGTCTAATTTCACAGGGAACCAACAAGATCTATTCGAAAGAGTAGCTGAAGGTCGGTGAAGTTGAATCTATAGTCGTTGTCAGGGTCACTGGGATCAAAATTTTGGGATAATCAGACAACGGGTCACGATGGAGGTAGGGAAACCCTACGACAATACCGAACAAAAACTTGTGACATTTTAAGTGGGTCACGACAGAGGTAGAAAAACCTTAAGATGGTGGGTAGATCTGCGGTAGTGTCGGGGAAATGGGATCGTGTAAAATGAAATCATGAAATTTTATGGAGTATGGTATAGATTTAGGTGATGTGGCTGCATATTTAGGTGAAATGAAAGTGAGAGGAAGCCAGATTAAGTATATATAATAGATTTCATTAGGGGTGGGTAGAGGAGTTCATGAGAGGTTGATCACATGCTACTAGAGGAAATTTTAGTTTGATATAAATACATAGATACTTTATTAGTGAAGTTAATATTTAATTCAAGTTGAATAATTAATTATAAGTTTTTATTTTTAATCATTTATGTAATTCAATGTGTGATAGGTTCTCTGTAGAATGAACAAGAATTTATGAGGTTTGGTGGAGCTTAGAGAGGGGTTAAATCTATGTTCGAGGCAGGTGGACCCAATGATACAATTCTATATGTTTGTTTATATATACTTGTGTATGCCTAAAAAATTTCATTATATTGGGAATGGGTTATAAGGATTATATTTTCCTTAGGTAGTTGAGATAGGATAGCGTTTTCCACCTATATCTAGATTAAGTGCTCTTCAGCACTTAGGTGAATCGAGGTTGCCTGAAAACTATATCTATATGGGGAGATGTTTATGGTTAAGATAAATTGAGACATTGGGTTTTTATTGGGGTATGATAGATGATTAAATATAGCTAAGATGGTTTCATAGGTATAGAAGGATACTTAAAGGGCTTAGGGATGGGTGATAGTAGTTGAGACTACCGTACACCCCCCCAAATGAATAATAACTCCCATTTATGGTAAGATTAGATCCTTGGAATACATAGATAATATGATGAGTTTTATTGGACTTGAAATGTAAGATTTTTATAGTATTAATATGGGTAATTACTTGGAAATTTCCTTTATAAGATACAAGACATGACCCATGTTCGGATCAGGAAAACTATTTGAGACTAGGATTTGAGTTTCAAAGAGGCATAGATTGAAAAGTATTTGGACAATACCTAGGTATATAGACCCAATATTATGAAAGGTTTTGAGGATATTGGATCCATCCTAATTAGGAAAAGGCTGGAAAGATCCTATGTGTTATAAGGTCACTGGCAGGTGATAGGACTATACTTGTATTGACCTATAGAGACTAGAATGGTATGAAGAGAATATCCTGAGTAGATAGATGGATTATTAGAAATGGGTAAGAAATAAGGGATATGTATAAGTAATTAGTTACCTAGTGATTCATTGTTGAGATTTTTTGAGAGGATGTGGTGTTTTTTATGTTTCTTTTTATTGTGATAGGAAACTGACTTGATGGTAAAGAGAATTCTATGGCCTTAATCCTCTATGAGTGAGATTTCATTGGATAAAATTTCATTAGTGAGATATATTCCTCATTATTTATGAATTTTGGCCTTAACACAAGTTATATTTTAGGTCTTGAGACCTTATGAAATCTTCAAGAGTGGTACGGGGTGGTCATGCCCTACAATGAGTGAAATAGAAATGGTTCAATAATATAGTGTGAGATGGGACAGGGATGTGATGTGATGGGATTAAAGGTTAGAATTCCATGAGTGTGATTGATTTTGAGATAATATGTGATGTGTTGCTGGGTAATGGGACAACCATGAATGATATGGGTTCTGGGTTGGCATGTGATGCTGGTTTTGATAGATGGACACTACCTTGAGCTAGAAGGTTGAGGTTGAGTAATGGACCTGCGACCTTAACAAAAAAAATTATTTGTTAGGATGCCTGGTATGAGACACTAATGTAAGGGAGTTGTGGTTTGGACTTATATGATGCTCTTACCTAACTCATCATGTATGTGTTAGTACATGTGGAATGAGATGAATAGGTTCTGGAATGGTTCTAAAAAAGTTATGGTTGGGTAATATGGTTTTATATTTGGAATAAAGTTTCTTGATGGCTGTGTGTATCTCTTCAAGTACTATAGTAGCCAGGTAAGAATACGATGAATCAGAAACAATGTTATTTATGTATTTGTTTTAATCATTCATACACATGAATAAGATAGAATATATTAGGGGTTCTGGTTGAGACCGTATTGATTTACATACTCACACCATTAATATGAACTCTGGAAGATGTGTAGAACATATCTTTTTTTCAAGTTGTGCATGAAACATGTATTGAATCATGATGTGGATGCTCGATGTTTTTTTTTATAATGGGTTTTCTTGAGTCTTAGGGATAGTAATAAATACTATTTATGTATTTTTGTTCTTTTTTTCATTTTTCACATGAGATATTCCTAGTGGGAGACCATAGTATGATTTTATGACCATGAGTCTGTATGCTTCATTAAATATTTATAACACTATGTTAATTTTTTTGATTATTCACACTTTGATAATGATATCTAGGTGTTTTTTATCTTTACTTTTTATTACAATAATATTCAAGGGAATAGTCTCCCCATTATATAGATTTATCCCTCACTAATACTCAGTATACTCTAGTGTATGGGGAGACATTCTTGAGGCCATGTGTCACACCATATCAAATGGGTATTCTGGGTCAGGAGATTACAAAAAATGGAATTCAATACATAGTTTTTATTACCATTTAGGGATAAAGTAGATATGTGGTCTAGGAATGTTTTAGATCATGTTATGGAACACAAAATTTTGTGTTGCAAATACCTTTCTGGTTGAATATCTTGGCTAACAGTGGTATGCTATTGATGTTATAAGTTTTCAACGTTATGATTGAGATTATTATTAACTATAATTATTTTATTAAATATTTTATTTATGTATTTGTCTCCTGGAACATTTGTAAGAGACCCATGTACATGAATCATAATTGATATGTGGTATTCACATTAAATTTTTTTAATTTTGTGTGATTGTTTTTCTAATGAAAGTGTCACGTGTTTAATGTGACAAAAAACATAGATAGAAATTTTATATATAATTTTTTTTCCCATTCTACTAAACCATATCATGGTTTCACTCATGAGTAGTTTTCAATGACATGTTATAGGGTTATTATAGAATGAAAATCTCCAATGATGGCTATATAGTCCTTTGTTAGAGGGATGTATGGGGACCCATAAAAGGTTAGCGTAGGCATTGTATTCTTAAAAAATGGTTTGTGGGTGGTTTTTTGGGTAATCCTTATGAGGGTTGAGGAAAACCATGGGAAGTTCCATGGGATTTTGGGATGTGAATCTCCTGAACTGTTTTCAATATAAATGATCATTTTTAGAGGGAATTATTAGTTAGATTATTATCCTTATTGGTTTTGGATGAGTGTTCAGTGGTGTGATGTGAGTGTGGGGTAGAAACTAGTTTTTTTTTAGAAATCCATGTGACAGGTGAACATGAAGTTATCCTTGGAATGAGTGAGAAACCCTAGTATGTTAGATGATATGAAATGTAATGGATTATGGTTGGTGGATTAGAAATGTAAGCCCATGTTCAATGATATTTGACTCATGGGATCTTGATTCTGAGTGCCTGGTTAGGTTTTATAGGAGCGTACAACCATTGGGTATAAGAGTGGTTGAGTAAGAATATGTGTGATAACCCAGGAGAGGGTTCTTGGTGCATCACTCTACCCATAGAGGATGAGATTTAGCATTGGTGTGTATTTTTTGAAAAAATCTTAGTGTGTGATATTTTATGTACATTGTTTACACATCATTCCTATTTAATTTACATATTAGTGAATGGTAAATTTATAGGTCTATTTGTAATTTTTTAGATTGAGTATGAACCTAAGGAGTGATTCAACGGTAGTGTGAAGGTGAGATTCCTGTAGGCATGATGGCCTAAGGTTTTAGTCCTTGGTAGGGGTGTTTTTAAGTAGGCATGTTGATGGGAACCACTGGGGGTCAATGCTAATAGAGTGGTGAAATGGATTCCATATGGTGGGAAGCACACCACTAACTATTGTAGGATTTCATTCTCAGTATGTCATGGATGAATATATTCATTTTTTCATGATGGATCTCATGCATGAGTGGGATCGTCACACTAATTAATTGCATTTGGTAATGGAAAAAATTGTGGGCCATGGATTTTGGGTGTTTGTATTGGTATAAAGATGGTAACAATAATCTTATAGTTGGGAGAATCATACTAGTTGTGGGTGAGTGAAAATTAGGTTGGATGCATAATGGGAGGTGGTGATACTGGTTAGTTTATAGTTCAGACAATTCCATATACTGATGTGTGGTAATATATAATGTGATCTAGCTCCTTGGTAAATTCTATAATCAAGATTCAAATGTGGTGATAGCTAGATTCAGTGTGTGGGCATCTGTATTAGGGTGATTTCTATATGATCTAAGGGTTATTTGTATTAGAAGTACACAAATGATCTGGATGAGAGAATGAATTCTGGTGTAGGTGGGTATAGATCAATTTATCTAAATACACTTAGAGTTAGGTTTTACCATCAGTGTATATGTTTAGAAATTTTATAGATGCATTTGGGAGTTAATAAACCATGACTGTGTGAGGCAATTTCATAATTATTCAACAAGTAAAAACAATAATTTTTTAGAAAATCTAGCTTGTGATGGTCTAAATTATGATCTTCACGAGTATGAATTTATTTATATGGGAACTACATCAAGATAATTATTTGGAACATGACTAAATGGATAGTAGACTATTAAAATTTTGTTTTCTATAGGCCATTTTTGTGTTGGTGAGCACTATAATTTGGAATTAGTCTTCATGGGAGGTTTTTTATATTGGGAATCACTATAAGCCTCATGATGAGTCATTTGAGACACGTTAGTGTGTTGGGAGAGATTGGTGAGGTGAGAAAAATCTAGGTTATGGTGTCGTTCGAGTGCGGGGGGCTTGACTTCTATTGAATAATGTTCTTGGTGTTTGGAGTTACGAAGTATAATCATTTTTTGTGTTTTAGAATATAATTTGGAGATTTTATGGTGAATTAAGAACTATGGTGGGCTAGGTTATGTCAATAATAATATTGAATGCTTCTCGGGGATGAGAATCCCTTTAGTGGGATGTTTTTAATGGCAGATAAATTATCAAGTAATTATATTGAGTGGTAATTTAAAATTTTGGTTTAGTGAGGATTTCATTTTGAGAACAAGGACTATAATTTTAATTTTGAGTGTTCATATATCCCTAATTGATGTTTTTGGACATAGACTGAGGCTAAGTGGATTCCATGGGTCTTCCTATGGATGTATGAAAAGGTTAAGGTGTACAAGATGCTAAAATTCTATAGCATCAGACTATTCTGGGTGTGGAGGTGTTATTAACATCATGAATGATTTTTTGTTGGTTCATTCACACCATGAACTAGGATTCATGTAGTTAATGGGGATTCTAGAAATGATAACCCATATTACGTAAACATTTTAGTCCATAAAATGATCAGGTGATTAGAAATTCATGCCATGATCCCTCTATTAAAACCATTAATGGCTCATTAGAGACTATCGTTTAATCAGGGGCAGTTATAAGTATTCCATATTAGGGTTATTTAGGTGTTTAGTGGGAAAGGGGGTCAGGAAAGGCCATTTCTCATTAATTCTCCCATTATTCATCCCTTGGATGGGGAATGATTCTAGATGCATTTTTTATGATTATCATAAGTAATATCTTCAATTTTTTTCCTTTGTCTTGGATTCCCCTTCATATCGCTTTGATTTTTTTTCGATTCGAATAGGTTTCTCAGGAAGATTTACCTAGAGCATGGGAAAATCATATGATATTTATGGACTTTCATGAGTAGTGGCTAGAGGATGTCCCCAATGGTTAATAGAATATTTTCAAATTTGGCATCAATGTTAAAAAATGCACATTATTTTTTAGTAAAATTAAAATTTTAATTTAAGTTTAATGATTAATAGTAATTTTTTTATTTATATTTTCATGTCTCATTACATGATATAGGTGACCAAAAGCCTGAATGGGCTTATATGAGGCTCATTTTGGGATTGACTCCATGATTGAGGTAGGTGTCTCCTATGATACAATTTTATATGTATGTTTATACATGAGTGTCCATGCTAGCATAATTACATGGGCATGGGAATGGGGTTTAAGAACTAAGGGTTCCCTGGGTAGATGTGATAGGATGGTCTTTCACAACTCTTTTTTAGTTTAAGATACCTTTTTTCACTTAAGTGAATTGAGATCATAAGAAAACTATATCTATAAGGGGAGTGTGTATTGGTTAGGTTTATAGGAGGCCATGGGTTGGTCTTAGGGTCTGAGTGATGATGTGATATATCCTAGGTTTGGTTCATAGGGATAACAGGTATGTTTAAAGGGATTAAGGTACAATGATGATCAAAGATATATCCTTATGTCTCATGAGTGGATAGAAACTCCCTCGTTTACTCGGAAGAAAGTCCTTTCATACATAGAGAGATATATTCCTTTAGTATTGATGTGTGAAATGGAGAGGGGTTTCTTATGGGTGATAGGATGATAGATATCCCTTTAGAGATTTTAGGTAGCACTGAATTATAGGTTGAGAAAAATGTTTGGGACTTAGAATAAAGTTACCATGGGGATTAGACCAAGAATTCATGGGATGATCTTTGGGTAGTGGGGCGAATATTGATAAGTTGTTTCAAGGAGATTGGTCCATTCATTAAGAGGATAAGGTCGGGACAACCTTACTATTTGTGAAGTCACCAAGATTTGATGAATGTAGAATACTATCAATGAGAAAAGACATGTATGGTTTGAATATGTTATGTAATGTGTCTAGAAGTACATAGAAAAATATGTGGGATGTGGGGACTAGGTCCAAGTGACTAGTACCCGAGTAATGAGTCGGAGAGTTTTTATGATGGGTAAAAACCTAGTTTCATGTTTCTTATTCGTATGATAGGAGACATATCTGATGGGGGATAGGATCTGAAGCCCTAAGCTGGATATTAGTGAGATGACATTGTATGGACTACCATGAATAGTTTATAGTCATAATTTTGTATAAAGATGGGTCGACCATGAGTGAGATGGTGTTGCTTGATACCTGTTGGAATCTATGCTAGTGAGACAGGGTGTCCAAGCCCTACTTTGAGTGATATGGTAATGTTCAAGTCTCCATGAGTGATATGGGGTTTAGGATTTGATGTAACATAAGTGAAGAATAGACTAAAATTAGTGAGATGGAGTCTCAAATGAGATGTGATGTTGATCTGGATGAAGTGACCACCATGTGTGAGATGAGGTTTTGGTTGGAATGTGATGGTAGTTAAAATGTATGGAAACCACATTGAGTGAGAGGATAAAGTTCGAGTAGTGTATGTGTATCTTTTATAGTGAGAGACTTTGGATGTGTTGCTTGGTATGATATCATACTCTAAGGGAGTTATGATCATGACTGGAACAATAGCCTACCTCGATTTTTTATTTATGGACAGATATGTGTGGAATGATATCACTGAGTTCTGGAATGGAATGGAAATAGATATGGTTATACATAATTGTTTCCTGGTTATCACATGTATCTCATAAAGAGTCAGGGCATATTGGGAAACACAATATGACTCTAAAATCATTTTATTTATGTATTTCCTTTTTTCATGCATACTAACACATATTACAACTATATTAGTGGTTAATATAGATATACTACTAATTTTTATGCTAAAACCCTACATAGGAATTCCAGTGTGCATATAGACCATATTTTATCTTTTAGGTTGAGCGTATGATGTGTAGTGAATTGGGTTGAAAAAATAATAATTGGTATTTGGTGAATGGGTTACATTGATTCCCGATGATGGAAGTAAAGATGATGTGTTTATTTTAGTTTATTTTATATTTTTATATGATATTAAACCTATAAGATACTAGTTTATTTTTCTATAATCATGGTTTTGAATTATTTATTCAATTTTTTATAGAATTAAGTTTCTTCCTTTGATTTTTCAAAGTCTGATTATGTGCTATGGATATTTAGTTATTTATTCTATTTTTTTCCTTTAATTAAATGGAGTAGTATCCACATGATATGGATTTTTCTATCACTAATAATATTTTTCCTTTGGTGTATGAGGAAGTGAACTTGACATCATATGGAGAACTTTCTCAGATGAGCATTCTTGATCGAGGAATTTTAGGGTTCTTTAAGAGTGGCCACCGAGTACCTAGTGATGGTGTATTCAGTAAAATATAGTCTTCAAGTTATTTTTTAATTCATTGAAATATTGAATATGTTGGTTTTAAAATTATGGACCTTATTCTAGGGCCATTCCCTTGGAAGAATGTGACAAGGGAGAGACACAACCATTATACTCTTCATCTAATTTCTTCTTCCCCATGAAGTTGGATAGATTTCAATAAACTTTTTCAGTCAAATATATCTCGGTTCTTCTCCATCCTTCACATTTATTCATCTATATATTTATCTAATTTTTAATGAATGGAATTTGATATTATGTGACGATTATACCAGTGGATGGTGGTAAAATATTAAAAAGAAGAGGAACTTCTATGTGGTAATTAAAGGAGGCTTGAGGACAATGAACACACATGGTTTCAATCTATTTCATTATAGGTAAACTGCATACTTTATTATTAAACTATTTTTATATATTTTGGAAGAAATCAGTTGATGATTTGATGTTGTATTTGTAAGGATTTATTTAATTCATCATATAATTGATTGAGAAAATTGGTTATATCTATTTTTATTCAAATAAAGTGTATTCTTTAAATATATGGTGGATTGTGGATGTTTCATTGGCCAATGTGACTTCAGATGAATGGTCATGATTTATTAAAAAATGGTACCTCTATAACAGATGGACATAGGGACTTATGGATTCCATGTTGGCTGATATAACGTTTGACAAATGGTTAAGATTTCATAAAATTAGATTCATTTATAATTGATGCAGGTGGTCCATAATATTACCTCCATTATATGTGACTGAATTTATTATGTAAAATATTAGTGCGGGTATAAAGTTGTATTCGAATTTAATGAGAGTTGAGGGGACTAATATAGTCATAAGAGACCAATATTGGCCTAGTACTATAATGGTAGTTATATTTTATATGTTCCCATGGATTTTTAGTCACTAAAAAAATCATCAGGGTATTGATATTTGGTAATATAGTAAGAGAAAACTCAAGGCATGTATAGACATTAGAAAGGGTGTGAGTATCCTAGAGGAATTTGGAATGAGGGGATGTGTTGCACTATTGAATGTGATAGGTTGAAAGTGATCCATTTAATGAGTTTCCTGAGGAAATATTATAGGAATTGAGTTACTTAATAGGGGAAACCTATGTAATTAGACTAAGGATATTAATAATGATCATGTAGGAAAATTCATGTTCTTAATGGAATTATAACATGGATAGATTATCAAGATTAACCTTTGGGAAATTTTTTCCTAGGTTATTATATGTGATGTGTTAGTCATATGAAACATGGATGTGTTAACATGTGAGGGTTCCCCTATGATTTTAAAATAGGGTAAAATAAATATACACCATGTGAGGGTCTAATGAGATGATTAGATTTAAGTTACCTAGGGGTGGGGGTTATGTGGTTAGCGATGATGTGTATTCTTTATTACACAAGTCATGGTACATGTTAGTTATGAATTAAGATCTTGGATAATGGGTATGTAAGGATATGTAATGTAAAAGGTTTTATTTTTTATAACCAAGCGATGGGATTTGATAAGGGGTTTTCCTATGATTATAAATGTGCTAATTATTACTAAAATTTATGTTGATGTGATGGATGATAAATCAAGTGATGAATAATCTTTTTGGAATGGTATTTGGGTTTTAATTGATATATGGGTGAAAATATGGAACGTAAAAATCCTTTTTCCCTAGAATGGTTGTGATTATATCAAGAAATTCAATATATTTTTTCCATGGATTGATGAAGTACCCAGAGGGTGATTGGAGATCGCTTGGAGTTAAGAGTGTTAATGAGTCTTTTAGATCCATCCCAAATTGAATTGAAATAGGGTAATTTTAGAGTTTATTTCAATTAAGAAAAGGTCAATAAATTTTTGGTATTTAAATTGATAAATTAGAGAAATATAAAAACATAATTATATCATATGTTGTGGTGTTTAAATAACCTTCATATTAGTTCCATACTATGAATTATTTCCAAAAAAAATTATTCATATGTTTTGATGGTGATTTTATATTTTATTTCTAGAAAAAATTATCATAGATGATTTATAGGCTATTTTGATTTGAGTGAGATGAAAAGAAATAATGATATTTTGATACTGATATGTGTATTCCATGATAATCCATGAAAACGAACATGAATAATAAGTTTAAAATGAGTTTTAATGAATTTATATGGAATAGTATTGATGAGGAATATGGTCTATTGGCATATTGGTTATAGATAATTAGGTGGCCCGAAATTTGTATTCTAAAGTGGCCTTATGCTGTGATATTTGATAAAACATCCCTTAGGTGAGGTTGATTATATTGTTGGAAAATTTTATGAAGACTTGAGGGAAGAGATTAATAGTGAATGTGAGGAATATTACTCAAATGGGGTATTTTGACATAGTTTAAAGAGAAAAAAATATATTTTACCATGGTTTTATTTAAAAAAAATATAGAGGTTTGGATTTTAGGTTGATGCCTAGTTAGTCCATGTCATGAACCAAGAGAGAAAATGATACAGTGGATCTTGGATTTTATGGGGAGTTATTAGAGATGGACTCTATAGTGATAAGACTTAAATGAGTGTTTTATGGAGTGTTTTATAATAAGGTTAGAAATATTTATGATGTGTAACTTTCATTGTTATTTGGTGTTAAAATGAAGACATACTTTCAATAGATAAATAAACAATCAGAATGATAAGGAATAAATAGATATGAGTGAGATTCTTGGATCTAGCTAATCCCACTATAGTCATTCCTTTTTTAGAAGATGATATTCCATGGTTTTAATCTTCCTATTAATAAATGATATTATTCTCACATTATTGCATGATAAAACATAGTGATAATTGTATTCTAATTGTAGGGAGTATTCCAGGGGATTTTGTATAAAACCAAGGCGAAAAAAGGTTTCACACATGATCTAAATTATAGAGTCACTAGAGGTTGGGAAGAGGATATTGATATAATTTTTTTACATGTGTATTTATTTATTGTAATTATAGGTATATACCATCTTCCAACTCAATTACTTTTTTGGATAATATGTCAATATTGATAAAAGTGTAATTGTAACTAGTTTTCACCAATGATTATCCACTTCTTATAAATATAGAGTGAAACTTGTAATAAACCATGTGTTTTAGGAATTATTTCATACTCTACCTCATGTTTTCATGTTATTTCATTTATGATCCAATTGTATTGACTTGTTTGGGGGAAAAAGATTTTAGAGTTAGTGTTTTTGTACTAACTGATTCACCTCCATATCAATCATGGTCCACTCCCTCTTGGTAATAACAATTGGGAATGATTCAATCTGTTAGTTTTATATGTGGTTTCCTTAAATTGGGTTTGATTCTAAAAAATATTTGGTTATATTTTTTCCTTAGACTAGGTTTGATTCTAAACAATATTTCAACATACATTTTTGGTAGACTAGAGTGATTAAATCCAGTTAATAGTTATCTTGTTTATTTGGAACAAGTTTAATTCTATATTATAGTTTGATATGTGGTTTTATAGATTAGGTGTGATACTAGATAGTTTTTTGATATATTTTTTCCCTGGACAAGGTGTGATGCAAACTAGAATTCAGTTATGTAGTTTCCCTATATTAGGTGTGACTATAACTAGTAGTTTTATATATAGTTTCACCGGACTATTTTTTATTATAGTTAGTGGTAATTTATGTGATTTCCTGGAAATGGGTGCGATAATAGATGTCAATTATATATTTTTCCCTATATTGGGAACATTATATGGTATTCGTTTAATATTTTATTTCTCCAAGAATAGGTGTGTTACCAACTAGTAGATTGATATTAGTTCCTTGGATTTAATTTTATAACTAATCAGTGTTTCTATATATGATTATAAAAAAGTTATGTTCATTGAAAATATATGTGTTTAGGGTTTCTAGATTATGTGCTTGGGGATGAAATATTTTCCACTACATTGTTTTTATGTGTGACATGTTAAAAATTAACATGATAAATGGATGAAGTATATATGATTCAAACCTCAGTGTAGCTTTTTCAATACCTAACAATTTGAAAAGTGTATACATGTGACGTTTCATCTTTTATTTCATTCAGTACATGAAATCACATATAAATTGGTCATTATTAGGGGATATTTTATTGGTGTCCTAATAAGTGTTATGCTCACACCAAATATATGAACCTTCGTGGATGTGAATACCATATGTTAGCATATAGGTTAAGGGTGATCACCCTTTTATAGGTGAGTGGGTTGTAGGTACTCCATGGGGATATTGAAATTAGTCATAGGTGAGGTAGAGTATTGGTAGTTTTTTTCCTTTTTTTATCTTTTGTTTATAGAATACACATGATCAACCCACTGGGAAATGTTGGTTGGGATGTAAGAAAATTTGATGAACATGACCATCTTTATGATATGGAATTGTGATTTTATTTATTTATTTTTGACCATATTCTATAATTTCATATATAACACTCTAATTTTATACTTGATTTGAATTTTTATGTGATTTATTTGTTACTATGTACAATGATACTAACTATATAGTCTTCCCACAAGGTATTATGCAACCGTCACTAATATTTAGAATCCTCTGGAATATGTGTAGGTTTTTAGAAGGTCTATTATACTCTATCTTAGAAATGTTAGGATCCTTGATAAGGATATTATAAATTAGTATCTGAACATTTTTTTTATCTTATTACTATTAGGGAATGGTATACGTCATAATAATTTGAAAACACACATCATCATAGGATGATAAAATTATGAGAAATTTTAATTTTCTTCACTAGGAGTGTTTTCTGCTAAAAATGGAAATTTATACTATTATAAGATCTTAGATATTTTTTTACCACTCTATTTTTCCTATAATAGAGTGTTTAACCAAGGAATTTAGTTTTTAAAAGTCAAAGTCTTCTTATTTTTCATGGAATAATTAGTATTTACTGTTAAATTAATTAAATAATAATTTATATATGTGTGTTTGAAGGGGGATATATTTTGAACAGATCATCAAATTGAGATCCTGACTCTGTGGTTGAGTCTAAAATGGGGGGTTTTCCTAGGTAAGAAAAAAATCACATCACAGGTACTAGGGTCGAGCCCAATTTTATTTTCTTTTATTCCCATTTCACTAGTTATTTTATTTTCTCATATGCTTTGTTTTCACATAATTTTTTATCCCTTTGGGATCTTGTTTGACACAAAGGAGAGAGGTCGAGGGAGAGAAGTGGGAGAAAGTGACAAAGGGGTGCCACTAGGGAGCTCTTACGGGGGGTAGACCGAGTTTTAGAGGGTGTGCGGCTTACATCCAGTGCAAAGATTAAACATTTTATATCTAGGGGCAGATATTTTTTATGTTTTAATCCCTAGATCCCCATTTCTTTTTATCTTTTTAAGACTTATTATGATTGGTGGGGACCCTTTTGAGTTCAATATCTTGATTTATGGGATAAATCAGTGTTTTAGAGTCATTATATGGGATTAATATTAGGGAAAAACCATATAAAATGTGTGTATTTTAGATAACACACAATGTTTGTTCTTTTTTGGGTGAGGTGAGGTATAAGGAGCTACAAAACATGTATTCCTAGTAGGAAACCATGCATGGGTGGATCATGGTGTGGTTGATTATTTTGCCAGATAACTCATTTTAGAACACATGTATGTATATGGAATAAGGAAAGAAACTGTGCAGGGCATAAGGATAGTGGCCATGTATAGTATTTGGCTAGATTCTTTATGTTGGGAAATCCCTAGGTTCTTGTCTAGGAACCCCATGTGAGGTACACACCCTATATGGAGAGTGAACACCATGTAATAAAGAAAAATTCATTCCATGTGGGTAGGGGAACATAACTAGGGATGACCATTGGGGGTACATGGCATCTACTCGAGTTGCACGTCATGTACTCGAGGTGCACATCAGGTACTTTTTCTTCCTTGGTGGGTTTCTTTTGTTTTTCCCCTAGAGATTGAATTGGAAAAAAGTGGTTTATATTTTGAGTGTATTACTATATATATATATAATAATGGTGGATTCATGTTGAATTTTACAGGCTATCTAGAAGGTATTTTGGATTGGGTATTTTGGATTGGGTATTTTAGAGGCTATCTAGCAGGTTTGGTTGTACGCTATGAGGACCAAGTGTGGGTTTTGAGAATTGGTGATCATCCTAGCTTGATTAAGAGAAGGAAATCAAATTTTAGTATATTTAGATGGTTTCCAAAGATGGTACCTAGTGATGGATTGATGATATTTATCCTTATTTCTTGTGGTTCATGTGGTCGAAGTTCTGGGCTACTCACTTGAGTTTTTTGACCCAATGTTTGAGGATCTGTTTTATTAGAGCCTTCATGCTGGGATGAAACCATGGGGTTCCATTCAGGTTGAGGATCCATTTAGGGGATATTGAGATGGGTCAAATAACCTATTATAGATTCCTATAAGATAAAGATAATAACTGGGTAATGGTGTTATATCAGGGAGGTCGACTAAGTTGTTCTTGCAATGAGACTTTCCATGAGTTTTTTCTTTAGTTGAAGAGCCCCATGCAGGGTTTCCCATTATTGAGTTGGTTATAAAGATTATTGATAATTCCATTTTAGGAATGCTTGTGATTTTTTATTCCCTTTTGGGTGTGATGTTGATTGAAGATCAGTTGGAGGTCATTTAAGGATTCTTGTTTGTGTTTTAAATACTAGGCTTGTCCCATGGTTTGGATATAATAGAGGAACACCTAGTAGGGTTTCCTATTCCTCTTCCGTCCCTTTGACCCTTTGAGGTTTTCTTTAATGGTTGAGGTCCAGGATCTTGGATGTAGAAAGGGGTCCCCTAGTAGGACATCCCTTGGTGTTGTGACCACAGGGACCATGTGAATCCCATGTTTTGTTTGACGTTGAGGATGATTAGTGAGAGAATGTGGTTTTTGTTTTAAGGATGTGGTGACCTAGAGTATTTAGGATGCCCCATGATATTTTTGATGAGAAGTTTTATATTCTATGTTTTCAATTGGATGCTGATGGGTTTAAGAGTTGGATAAACTCATGCTTTGGTGGAATTTAACCAAGATGTTGAGTTAGATTATAATAAATATATAGTTTGAGGAGGAGACCCTTATGATATATTGGACTGAGTTTTAGCCTAAAGATTTGTTTTCGTTCTCTTTTCTATTTTTTAACTATAGTTAGATGGGTCTAGGGAACCAATGAATTATTTGGGGATAGTTCAACCCCTCTCTAGGTTGGTAAATATGTCACACAAACTAGGGATTATGAGTTTTTGGTATTTAAAATATTATTATTTAATATTATATTTGTCACCCAGCCATTGGAATGCAAGGTTTGAATATTGTAAAGTCCTGTGTTTTTGAACTGGGTTAAAATACAAATGTTTTGGAATTTTTTTTCGATTTTTCAACGATTCATTTTCTTTAGACCGAGCTCTGGAATTTTATTCTGAGTGTTGGAACAACTAATGGTGTCGTTTTTGGAATTTCGTAATTACCCGATAAAATTTAGCGGGTGTCCCGATGAGTCTCAGGTGCACCGGATCCGGAAAAATCCACTTTAATGGATCTGTATGGGCAGCGCATGGTTGTGGTCTAACCTGTGCAGTTTATCTTATTTAATAAATTATTATTATTATTATTTAATTAAATATGATTATATGAGATTTTTGGATTAATTAAAATAAAGTTTTAATAATAATAATAATAAAAATAATGAAGTTATTATTACTATTATTGTGGTTGTTAAATTTATTGAATGTTAAAGAATTAATTAAATGACAGTTGAAGGTATTGATGTGGATTTTGGGTTTATCAAAGAACAGTTTTATTTAAATGAAGAGTTTCAGAATTATTAAAGGACCATTTTTTATTTAATGGAGGAATGTGATAATAATAATAATGTCATTGTTATTATTACAGAGTCATAAATTATTTTGATACTTTGAGATTTTAATTTCATGTTAAAGGAGTGTATCATTTATGAGAATTAAATGTGGTTTTTGAGCTTCTCAAAGAAACTTTTAATTAAATTAGGGGTTATGGGTTGGAGTTTTTATCATATTAATGATATTGTAATAAATTGGAGTTTTGGGATTTTAAATAAATTAATGTTTGAATAATAATAATAATGATGTTATTATTATTATTTTGTGGTTATTTAAATAATTGTTAAAATAATTTAATGATAAATATGGAGTTTTATTCATAATTATGAAACATTTATTAAAAGAATAATAAATGAAGGTTAAAAACGATTTGGATAATTAATGTGGACTTAAATGTGGAGGTTGTACATAATTAAAATGGGTTTTTTATTATTTCTTTTAATACAATTTAATTATGGAGTTAGTCAAAGTTCTGTTTTTAGTAAATGGTGTGTAATATTTAGGTGATTTTAGTGAGGTTGTTGGGTATCTCGATGAAATGCTTAATTAAATAAGTAGTTTTGAATTTAATGAAAGAGTGTGGTTATTTAATAGAGTTGTTGGGTTATATCAAAGGTTTGAGTAATAATAATTATGTTTTTTATTATGGTTTTACGAGTGTCATAATTATTGATCATTATGGATATTATTATTATAAATAATAAGAGTAATGAATTGGGGAGTTTTGGTTGGAATTTAAAAAAATGAAAGTTTTAATAATAATAATAATGTTGATTTAATTATTATTATTATTATTTTATTAATTAATTAAATTCAAGGAAAACAAATTTTATTAATTGTTGGAAAGGAATTATTTTTTTTTATTACATTGAAGTCAAAGTTATTTTAATTTAATTGAAAAGTAAAGGGGAGTTTGATTTTCTCCAATGAAACGTTTCCTTTAAGAAGGATTAATTGGGGAGTTTTTAACTTTTTAGAATTGTATTTAATGTGTATAATAATAATAATAAAATTAGTATTATTATTATCTTTTATTATTATTATTATCACATTAATGGTAGTATTATTATTGGGTTTTAAGAGTTTAATAATAACTATTATTAATGGAAATTAATTTAGAGGTTTGAAAAAGAAAATAAAGGGAATTGAATTCCCCTCTTATTCCTCCCTACGCACAAGGTGCAACACGCACGCAGTAGTGCACCCCATGACACAGACCATTCCTCCCTCTTTCGAGCTCCCTCTTTGGCATGAACTCCTTCCCGCAGTGCAACCAAGAGGCACGCGAACCCTCGAGTGACCCTCCCTGTAGCAGCGCGACACCCGGGCAGAGCTCCTACAGTGTGTGACCTTCGTGGTCAACCCCCCTCTGGGAATACCTAGAGGTGCACCACCCCTCTCCCGGACTCCACTTTGCGCACGATGATTCCCCTAAGACAATTCATGAATTTTGTTCGCCTCGTCAAGGAGATTCCGTCTGCGTATAACTGGTGATTCGCATAGATCATTTGACTCCAATCTCTCACCTTGTTTTCTCATCTAAAACCCAAAGGATTGGGTTTAATCCGATCATTGCGTTCCTCTATTTTTAGGATATGCAGATGTTGACTTGGGACTCATTGGTCCATAATACAACATCTGCCACCAAGGGCGAGGTGGATGGTCTCGAATTGTCTTGCGGTCATTGGTTGAGTTAGTTTCTAAACCCGCGGTTTGGTTTTTCACCGGTTATATTAAGGCTTGTTAAAATTTTTTATTAGTTCTCGGTACCAAGTTAGAGGTGTGTTGTTCATTACAACTTTAATTCTGGTTACCGGTTTAATTTATGTAATTTTTGTTGATCAATATAGAAAACGCGCACACACACATATATATATATATAAAGGTGTGTGCAAGTGCGATTATAGACTAGTTGTGGACTGATTGCTGCCAAGTACATTAAAGTGCTTCGGATTTAAAATGGTGCCACCCCGAGGTAGGGTCTCAAATCCACAACACTTTATTTTGAGAATTATAGCTTCTTTAAATAAATTGGTAATGTAAGTTTCCTTGATTATGATATGTCTATGCATGAAACTTTTGCAGTTATTTAATGATGCTTCCCACATGAGATAAATGAGGGCTTGAACTTGTGTTGTTTTAAGCATGTTTTGCTAATTTGGTTAAAGTGATATGATTAAACAGTTAAATGATTTGATTGAGAAGAATGTATAATAGGGTGAATAATTGTAGAATTAATTATCAATTCATGAGTTGGAATAAATTTTTTGGCTTTTATTTATGATTGGGAATATTGAATAATTGACATGTTCAAAAGTATAAATTGGAAATTGGTAATAATTAATGGCGGGACTAATTATTATATGTTAAATGTTAAATGGTTAATTAATTTATGATTGGTTTAAGAGATAATATTTAATTAATTAATTTTTAAATTAATTAATTTGTATGCGTTAAATTAAGATTGTGAATTTATTGTTTGTTACAACTGTTGGACAAGGGTTCTTTTTGATACTTGTTAGATTTCCATGCATTAAGTTATCATGGATGGAGTTGTTCTATATTATGAGATGATGCGTGAGAGGGTTTCTAAATATATGGGCTTTTTCAGCATGTTTTGTGATAATTATAATGTTCATGTGAATTGTTAAAGTCCTGGAAGAATCACTGTTTGAGTGGACGGGATCAGACTTGTTAACGAATTTGGATAATTAAATGTTGAGTCAATTATTTATTTGTCTTTCTAAGAATAATTAATTGTTAATTAATTATCTACAATTGAGATGTTGAATGGTTAATTAAGGGTTGACTTTTGACGGATGATTTATGTTGTTAATTAGTTTTTGAACTAATTAACAAATTGGATTAATTAATTTATGAATTAATTAATGGATGGTTTTGGGGTGTTAGACCTGCTATTCTACACCAACGATAAATATATATGTATGATTTATAAACGGGTTCTGAGAGAGGTATTGAAGCTCCAAATACTCACAGGGTGATAAACATGGTGTTATACACCAACAATAAATATTTACGTATGATTGATAAATGGGTTGTGAGACAAGGACTGAAGCTCCAAATACTCACGGGTGCTAGACATGGCGTTCTACACCCAACATGCAAGCAAATATTCTTTTATGGTTCAGGGATTGATGCTCCAAATACCCATGAGTTTTGATACAAGGACTGACGCTCCAAATACTCATGAGGGTGCTAGACATGATATTCTACACCCATTAATTAGCATTGGACTGTGGGTCCAATTGTTTGTGAATGAATGAGTTAATGGTTAATGAAGGCTGTTGAGACATGATGATTTGTGAATTGTTTATGAGGAAGGTTTCAGACTTATTTATGAATTGGGTGAACCACTTTTAGTGGGCGGGCTCAGACTTAGTATTTGAAAGGTTGAATTGAATGCTTATCCAAGCCAAAGAACAAGCTTGGATTCAGTCTTTACATTGATTACTTAGATGGTCTTTAGAGACATATGTGGTGAGTGACTTATACGGGAGATGTTGGGCGTAGGCAGAATCTGAAGACCTTTATAATTTATTAATATTGGAATAATTAATAACCGATGAATGATTATGTAATGAATATTGAGTATGTTTGAAAAATGTATAATGCAGGTTCAGACACCAGCTGAGGGCTAAAGTAGGGACTTGGGTATATAGTTACATTGTACCGTGTACTTAATTTATGAGTGCCTTCACATGTAATAAGTTATTTATTAAATGTCTGGTATGGGGTAGACAAAGGTGGTCCCGACCTACTGAGATTTATATCTCACACCATACTCGGACCCCCATTGCATTGGGTACCCAAGTAGATTATATTTGGTTGCAGGACTATGTTGTTTTCATTTACTTGGGAGTTAGGAGAACATGACCGAGCGGAGGCTCGGGATGCTCGAGGAGATCGCCCTTGAGGCTTTGAGTAATTATTTATTTATTTATGCATTGAAATGCAAAGCATGTTGTTTTTTCATTGTTTTATACTTTTGTATCATTATCATGTCATGCATGCATTCGTTGTATAATTTCTCATTTTCCATTTGTTTTGTACAAGATTTATAAAATCTACTTTCCACTGCTTATTCATTTATTATAAAATTTCCACTATTTATCTCCTTTGTCTATTTTTGAACACTAAAATGAGGGTATATTATCCCCACTGACTATCCTTAGACCCTCACTACTATTCGGAAGCCTCTGGCATACGGGGAGGCGCTCTTGAGGTCCTAGGACGACCGGTACGGCCTCCGGTTTAGTGGTGAGCCGGTTCGGGACGTTAAAAAGTGGTATCAAAGGTTTAGGTTTTCTTTCATTTCCTTTGTCTTTCTGTTTTGGGGTTGGTAGATAGAAGACTAAGAATGTGTCAGTGCTTGGGTTAATAGCTGTGCTTGGGACTGATCACCTCATGTACGGGAAATGACAAAGTGTCCAGGGATGGGAATTGATGTTTGTATTGTTAGAGGTTATAGTTGATATGATTTCACCATGAGTGAGTGGTGTATTTTCTACTGCTTATTGATTTTGATAATTTTGAAAAATAATTGTCTTGGCCTGATATGGAAAGGAAGTTTCGTACATGCATCATCTTAGTCACTTAGAGATTCACATGTCATGCATATAACATGCCATGTAGTTGCATTAGTAGGATTCCTGCTAATTTGGATTGTGTTCCTTGGGTGCAATGCCATGTTTTGATCTACTTTAGCATGCCTCTCTAGATATCTTGTTCCAGTAATAGATTTAACATGATTGAATGATTATATTCCATACTATTTCAGTTATTAGCATGTTTTGTTGTTGTGCCATGCTTATGTGTTATAGCATGTTGTTGTGTTACTGCTTATGCTAACATGTTAGAGATGTTTTGGATATGTGAAAGGGGTGCTAAAGAATAAATGTTAAATAAATGTTGATTGTGATAAATGGGAGCCAAATTCCAGCGATAGGGTGTATTGGCGCCTTATCGATTGTTAGATGGCCACCCATGTGTTTGAACGTTATACAACCATAATATGTTTGAAAATGGTTACAAATGTAAAACTGCTGAGTTTTGATTATAATGAACTGTTGTTGGGTTGCTTTTGGAAGAACCTAGATAGAATAAATGAGAACTTTGGAGGTCACCATTTCTGTAAAAAGAATTTAGATGCTAAATTGCCTATTTATATTTGAATAACTTTGAATGATGATTAAATAGTATGTTTGTGATAACATGACCTGTTTTCATAGGTTGTTGTTTTGAAAACCAAGTGACTTGTTGTGAATATGTACTTGTGTGTATGCTGAAATTCCTTAAAATTTTAAAAGGTTGTAATTAATTAATTAAAATTCATAAAAGAAAAAGGGGGTTTTGAACCTTGTGATTTCAGTTTTGCGTGACCAAGAGAGAGGGTTAATGTTTATGTTTCATAAAGGTCTAACACATGGTAGGTAGTACCCATTTAATATTATGGGATATTCAATTAAGTTTGTCCCACTACTCGGGAGGACTTCTTGGGACTCAGTTGTTTTGGTACACTGATAGGTTTATGTTATGGATTTTTTATGATCAATGTTTGATGTGGTGAACATGGTTCAAGGAATGTCACACACATGAATTAATGTATTCTAAAACACGTGCTGGTGAGCGGCTAATCTTTTCTTGAGACGTCAAGGAAAATCCTAAGGTGGGTATTGTTGCATCTTTTTTTGATAAATGTGTCAGTAGGTGATGTCGAGCTTTTAGAACGGAGTTTTTCAGTAATATTTTGACTGATCTTCTTAAAGGTCCTTGGTAGGTCAGTTGTTTTAGTAGTGGTTCCCAATGAATTCTTGGGGATGAGAAGTTTTTAAGGTGGGTATATTGTAAAGTCCCATGTTTTTTAACCGGGTTAAAATACAAATGTTTTTGAATTTTTTTTCGATTTGCCAATGGTTCATTTTTTTTAAACTGAGCTCTGGGATTTTATTCTGAGTGTTGGAACTCCTAATGGTTTCGTTTCTGAAATTTCACAATTACCCAATAAATTTTAGCGGGTGTCCCAATAAGTCTCGGGTGCACCGGATCTGGAAAAATCCACTTTAATGGATCTGCGTGGGCAGTGCATGGATGCGGTCCAACCTGTGTAGTTTATCTTATTTAATAAATTATTATTATTATTATTTAATTAAATATGATTATATTAGATTTTTGGATTAATTAAAATAATGTTTTCATAATAATAATAATGATGTTATTATTACTACTATTTTTGTTGTTAAATTTATTGAATGTTAAAGAATTAATTAAATGGCGGTTGAAGGTATTGACGTGGCTTTTGGGTTTATCAAAGAACCGTTTTATTTAAATGAAGAGTTTCAGAATTATTAAAGGGCCATTTTTTATTAAATATAGGAATGTTCTAATAATAATAATGTCATTGTTATTATTATGTAGTCATAAATTATTTTGATACTTTGATATTCTAATTGCATGTTAAAGGAGTGTATCATTTATGAGAATTAAATGTGGTTCTTGAGCTTCTCAAAAAAACTTTTAATTAAATAAGGGGTTATGGGTTGGATTTTTTTTCATATTAATGAAATTGTAATAAATTGGAGGTTAGGGTTTTTAAATAAATGAAAGTTTGAATAATAATAATAATAATAATAATGTTATTATTATTTTTTGTTGTTAGTTAAATAAATGTAAAAAAAATTTAATGATCAATATGGTGTTTTATAATTAATTTCGAAACATTTATTACAAGAATAATAAATGAAGGTTAAAAATGATTTGGATAATTAATGTGGATTTAAATGTGGAGGTTGGACATAATTAAAATGGGCATTTTATAGTTTCTTTTAATACAATTTAATTATGGGGTTTGTCAAAGTTCTGTTTTTATTTAATGTGGTGTAATCATTTGGTGAATTTAATGAGGATGTTGGGTATCTCGATGAAACGCTTATTTAAATAAGCATTTTGAATTTAATGAAGGAGTGTGGTTATTTAATAGAGTTGTTGGGTTATATCAAAGGTTTCAGTAATAATAATTATATTGTTTATTATGGTTTTACGAGTTTCATAATTATTGATCATTATGAATATTATTATTATAAACAATAATAGTAATGAATTGGGGAGTTTTGGTTGGAATTTAAAAAAAATGAATGTTTTAATAATAATAATAATGATGAGGATTTAATTATTATTATTATTATTTTTTAAATTAATTAAATTCAAGGAAGAACAAATTTTATTAATTGTGGGAAATGAATTATTTTTTTTATTACTTTGAATTCAAAGATATTTTAATTTAATTGAGGAGTAAAGGGGAGTTTGATTTTCTCAAATTAAACGTTTCCTTTAAGAAGGATTAATTTGGGAGTTTTTTACTTTTTAGATAAGTATTTAATGTGTATAATAATAATAAAATGAGTATTATTATTATATTTTATTATTATTATTATTGCATTAATGGTAGTATTAATATTGGATTTTAAGATTTTAATAATAACTATTGTTAATGGAAATTAATTTAGGGGTTTGAAAAAGAAAATAAAGGGAATCGAATTCCACTATTCTTCCTCCGTACGCACAAGGTGCAAAACGCACACAGCAACGCACCCCATGACGCGGCCCCTTCCTCCCTCCTTCGAGTTCCCTCCTTGGCGTGAGCTCCTTCCCATGGTGCGACCAAGAGGCACGCGAACCCCCGAGCGACCCTCCCTGCAACAGCGCGATACCCGGGTGGAGCTCCTACAATGTGTGACCTCCATGGCGCAACCCCCCTCCGAGCAATACCGAGAGGTGCACCACCCCTCTCCCAGACTCCACATTGCGTGCGACGATTCCCCTCGTACAATTCATGAATCTTGTCCGCCTCATCAAGGAGATTCCGTCTGCGTATAACTGGTGATTCACATTGATCATTTGACTCCTCTCTCTCGTCTTCTTTTCTCAGCTAAAACCCAAAGGTTCGGTTTTAATCCGATCATTGCGTTCCTCTATTTTTAGGTTATGCGAATGTTGACCCGGGACTCATTGTTCCATAATCCGACATTCGCCGCCAAGGGTGAGTCGGGTGGTCTCGAATTGTCTTGCTGTCGTTGGCCATGTTAGTTTCTAAACCTGCAGTTTGGTTTTGCACCGATTATATTAAGGTCTGTTAAATTTTTTTATGAGTTCCTGGTACCAAGTTAGAGGTGAGTTGTTCATTACAACTTTAATTCTGGTTACCGGTTTAATTTATGTAATTTCTATTGATCAATGTAGACAAAGTGCTCATATATATATATATAAAGGTGTGCGCACCTGCGATTACAGACCAGTTGTGGACTGGTTGCTGCCAAGTACATTAAAGTGATTCAGATTTAAAATGGTGCGACCCTGAGGCAGGGTCTCAAATCCTTAACACTTTATTTTAAGAATTATAGCTTCTTTAAATAAATTGAGAATGTAAGTTTCCTTGATTATGATATGTCGATGCATGACACTTTTGAAGTTATTAAATGATGCTGCCCACGTGAGATAAATGAGGGCTTGAACTTGTGTTGTTTTTAAGCATGTTTTGTTAATTTGGTTAAAGTGATATGATTAAACAATTAAATGATTTGAATGGGAAGAATGTATAATAGGGTAAATAATTGTAGAATTAATTATCAATTCATGAGTTGGAATAAAATTTGTGGCTTTTATTGATGATTGGGAATATTGAATAATTGACATGTTCAAAAGTATAAATTAGAAATTGGTAATAATTAATGGATGGATTAATTATTACATGTTAAATTTTAAATGGTTAATTAATTTATGATTGGTTTAAGAGATAATATTTAATTAATAAATTTTTGAATTAATTAATTTTTATGCAGTAAATTAAGATTGTGAATTGATTGTTTGTTACGACTATTGGTCAAGGGTAATTTTTGATACTTGTTAGATTTCCATGCATTAAGTTGTCTTGGATGGAGTTGTTCTATATTAGGAGATAATGTGTGAGATGGTTTCTAAATATATGGGCTTGTTCAGCATGTTTTTTTGATAATTATGGCGTGCATTTAAATTGTTAAAGTCCTGGATGAATCACTATTTGAGTGGATGGGATCAGACTTGTTAACGAATTTGGATAATTAAATGTTGAGTTAATTATTTATTTGGCTTACTAAGAACAATTAATTGTTAATTAATTTTCTACTATTGAGATGTTGAATGGTTAATTAAGGGTTGACTTTTGACAGGTGATTTTTGTTGTTAATTAGTTATTTAATTAATTAACGGATTGGATTAATTAATTTATGAATTAATTAATGGATGGTTTTGGGGTGTTAGACCTAGTGTTCTACACCAAGGATAAATATATATGTATGATTGATAAAAGGGTTGTGAGACAGGGACTTAAGCTCCAAATACTCACAGGGTGATATACATGATGTTCTACACCAACAATAAATATATACGTAATATTGATAAATGAGTTGTGAGACAAGGACTGAAGATCCAAATACTCACAGGGTGCTAGACATGGCGTTCTACACCCAACTTGCAAGAAAATATTCTTTTATGGGTCAGGGACTGATGCTCCAAATACCCATGAGTTGTGATACAAGGACTGATGCTCCAAATACTCACGAGGGTTCTAGACATGATGTTCTACACCCATTAATTAGCATTGGAATGTGGGTCCAACTGTTCGTGCATGAAATGAGTTAATAGTTAATGAAGGATGTTGAGACGTGATGATTTATGAATTGTTTATGAGGAAGGTTTCAGACTTATTTATGAATTGGGTGAAGCACTTTTAGTGGGAGGGATCAGACTTAGTATATGGAAGGTTGAATTAAATAACTTATGATGTGTTATCCAAGCCAAAGCACAAGCTTGGATTCAGGCTTTACTTTGATTACTTAGATGGTCTTTAGAGACATCTTTGGTGAGTGACTTATATGGGAGATGTTGGGCGTAGGCCGAATCTCAAGACGTTAATAATTTATTAAGCTTGGAATAATTAATAACTGATGAATTATTGTGTAATGAATATTGAGTATGTATGACAAATGTATAATGCAGGTTCAGACACCAACAGAGGGCTGAAGTAGGTACTTGGGTATATAGTTACATTGTACCGTTTACTTAATTTATGCATGCCTTCACACATTATAAGTTATTTATTAAATGTCTAGTTTGGGGTAGACACCGGTTGTCCCGGCCTACTGAGATATATATCTCACACCCTACTGGGGCCGCCATTGCACTGGGTACCTGAGTAGATTCTATTTGGTTGCAGGACTATGCTGTTTGCATTTACTTGGGAGTTAGAAGCACATAACCTAGCGGAGGTTCGAGATGCTCGAAGAGATCACCCTTGGGGATTTGAGTCATTATTTATTTATTTATGCATTGAAATGTAAAGCATGCTATTTTGTTCATTGTTTTCTACTTTTGTATTATTAGCATGTCATGCATGCATCCGCTGTATAATTTGGCATTGGCCATTTGTTTTGTACAAGATTTATAAAATCTTCTTTCTTCTGCTTATTCATTTATTATACCACTTCCACTATTTATTGACTTTGTATATTTTTGAACACTAAAATGATTGTATAGTATCCCTACTGACTATCCTTATACTCTCGCTGTTAGGCGGCAGCCTCTGGCATACGTGGAGGCACACTTGAGGTCATGTGGCGACCGGTCTGGCCTCCGGTTTAGTGGTGAGCCGGGTCGAGACGTTGAAAATATGAATAACTAAATTATGAAATTATATAGTTCAAAAATTAATAAAATAAATAAAATTTATATCTATTTATTATAAATAAAATAATAATCATTTGAAAGTAAAATATTTATTTTTTGAAAAACATTATTTTTTAAAAAGATGGATCAGTCACGCTTTGAGTAGATAATTTAAAATTAATTTCTAACACTTTAATAAAAAATTTCTGAAAAAATTATATTAATTTAAAGAATAATAGTACCAAAATTATCTTAGTGAGAATTCTTGGGACTTTTTTGAAAAGTTTTATTTTTTGATGAATAGTGGAAAATAATGAATTTTAATTGAAATCTGCCTTGTCATTTAAATAATTGATATCATTAAATTATATTTTTTATCAGTTTTAAAGGAAAAAAAGTTCAATTATATATCGATTAATCCAATTTATTCTATTAGAATAATTTTCATATTGAATCTTGATATTAAAACTTTGTAAAATTTTATACATTTTCTCATTAAAAACCCACTTTCTCATCCCATATGCACGATAAATTGTAAATTAAAATTGTCCACTTTAGTGAATGGAATTTATAAAAATGGATTCTATATTTATAATTTTTATAATTTTTAATGTATAATAAGTTCAATATAATTTTTTACCACAATTATTAGTGAAAATAGTTAAAATTAATTTTCATAATTATGGTTAAAAAGGGGTTTTGGGCATTACACACATTTTTATTAAAATTAATTTTACACACAAATAGATTTTTATATAAAAAAAATTTATATAATATTTATAATTATTAGGTATAAATTATCTAATAAATATCAATTTAATTTTATTTATAAAGTAGAAATTATTTAGGTAAATAAAAAGATATAAATTAATGCAGTAAAAAAACTAAAAGGGTAAAATCGAGTAAACTTAAAGACTAAATAATAAAATGATTAAAAAAATTTGTTTATTTTTTTAGGTGGAGGTGTAACTTAAAAAATAATCCATAAAATTCATTATTGATATTTTTTTGAGGCATATGATGTAAGAGTGACACCCTAATAGTGAATACCTTTGGGTATTTACAAAAATACCACCCTGCCCCATTATAAAAGAGAACTCACTCCTTTCAATTTTTCACGCCTCCCAATACATTTATATCGACCTAAACCTATAAAAATAACTTTCCAAATTCACTCACCTCGTCCTAGAAACATTATTTTGTGAATAAATACAACCTTGGAAGGCTTTGGTGCAAACCTAACGAGTTTACTCAAAGAAGAGGTAACGTTCTTTAATAAGAATTTTTATTTTTTTGTTACTAAACCTACTTAAATTTTTATTAAAAATTAAAGTCATAATAATATCTATATATTACCTAAATATATTTTTTATTTTAATTTAATTACCTACAACTATATATACTACCATAAAATTGGTTACAGAATCATTATTCGTGTGTACGATGGACTACCACCTTGTGAACCGATGTCATTCATTTTTCCATCACCACCTCTCACGGTTTGGTATGATGATGGATATAAAGTATATATATGATATTTATAAAATTATTATACCTATGGATTAATTATATCATACATTGTTTTTTACCTTCCTTTCCTTAAGGGATACGATAACATTGCTCATGTGTATGGCGGACTATCCTCTCATGAAGCAATGATATTCTTTTTTCACTAATTATTTATATATAAGACAATATGGATAAATTTATGTGATATAAATGTAATTATTATTATATTGATGAAATAATTATAAATCTATAATTATAATATATCATTTCATTTATTACCTTTTGACTCACTGAATGTTGATAAAGTCGTTTGTGCATGTGTGGACTACAGCCTTCACGAAGCGATGTGACTCTATTTTCATCAACACACCACATGGATGATATGTAAAAGTATGATTAAATAAATAATATGGTATTTATTATATGATTATAATTTTAAAAAAATAATAAATTACCTGAATCCTTTCCACAATGATCGTTGAAAAATGAAAATGTTACTCATGCGTATGTACGACCAACTGTCTCTATGATAACAATATATGTCATTTATTAAAACCATGCATCATTATTTATATTAAAAGTATAATTTATTTAAAAATATGTTAATTATGTCATTATTATTATTATTTATATAATGGTACCGTGATAAAATTAAGTGGAATGAAAATAAAAAAACAAAAAATATATGAAAAACAAAGCGTTTTTACCCAAAACATGATTTTAACAAGGAATTGTTAGTAAAAGGGTAATAAAAGTTAAAAAGTAAATAATATATTGTATGATATATGTAAGTTTTTTTATTTATTATTTTCATAATAAAATAATATTTATTATATAGGAGTTTCAAATGAGTATAAAAGAATTTGAGACTTTTGGTAAGCAATTTTTGTGTCACATCTATCTTTTGTGAGAAAAATTCCATATTCACTACATGTTTATTTTATGTGATCTATATAATCCCAATGAATTTATTTTATGAATATTATTTGTAAAATTATTTTATTTATATTTTAATTTTAGGATCTCTCTTTCATGGGGTTTATGGTTCAAAAGGTACCAAATCGATAAGAGATTGTCGTCTTAATTTGACTTATTTGATACATATGGTTATGTTATGCACATATATTATTTTATGAGGTGTATATATAGAACCTTTAAAAGTTATTATTGTGAATTTAATTATTATCATGATATTTTTTTGTTTATTTTATTAATATTTTTTCATGGATATTATATTTCAAAGTTACCAAAGTGGTAAAGATTTTTGGTTCCAATCTCATCGTTTATTAAGATTATTTATGACTATGTTTCTAATGATCAAATATTATGATTCAGTTCTAAATAAAATCATTAATTTTATTATATTATTATTATTAATGATATATACAAGTAATAGTACCATTTTTTATGTTCTTTGGTACTTAAAATAAGTGAGAAAATGTTTTTAAGAAAATATGACTTTATTTCTCACCTTCGCCAAAAACCCATTTTTCTTCCCAAACCATGTTTTTATAAAAAAATGTGGTCTAAGAATTTTTTCAACATTATAAAAAGGATATTTCAAATTTTTATGTTTTAAAAAAAAATCACAGGGGAACACATATTTTCCTTAATAAAGTTGTTAAATTGTTTTTAAAGCTATCTTTTTAATTTTTCAATGTTATTTTCAATGAAAATGATTTTGAAAACGTTTTATGTTTTAAAATGTTTTTTCAAAGAAAAATTATTCTACTTACGAAATATTCCAAGTGAACATTCAAAATCCTTCTCCTTCAAACCTGATATCCTTTTATATAACTTATACTTTTCCAGTGACATGGATCATAGATACCATTCTTGTTCTTTCTATAAATGTATTATCATGACCAGATGTTTATGAAACCTACTTCTCTTCCATAGGTTATACTAAGATACGATTTTTATGAAACATGCTTCTTTTTTCTTAAGTTATTCTATAATGAAATGATTAAATGACTATGAATCCCTTCTATTTTCCACAGGTTATGATATAATGAAATTTTTATAAAACCCATTTCTTTTCATGGGTTATGATATGATGAATGTTTTATGATCTTGTGGATCATATAATTATTATTTTAATTATGTAATAGGTGGGACCCATATCTCCCTCAAATACATTAGGTAATTATAGAAAACTCATGAGTAAATATATTACATGTGAACCTGATTACATGTTCACAATGTTATTCTTGAGTCTAATTAAATGTTTACAATTTTATGTATTAGCCGGATTACATGATCACAATATTATCCACTAACCTAATTACATGTTTAAAATGTTATGAATAGACCTTATTACATGTTCACAATATTTTTCATTAACCAGTATTTCATATACATAGAGATATGAATGGACCTAATTGTATTTCCATAAGTTTATGTGAGGTATTTATTTCATGTACATAACAAAATGATCATGTACATAACAAAATGAGTGAATCTATCTCTATTTATACATGTTCACATTGTTACAAACTATTGTGTATGCCAATATATTATGTATTATTCCATTTTAAACTCTCATGTATCATTTTACCTGGTTCCCTTTTGATTCATGTATTGTGAAATTCCAATATTTAGGTAATGACTCAATATTCTGATCTTTGTTATATAGGTTATGGTTTTAAAATGTTATGTTCATGTTCTCATACCATTATTTTTATATAATTATTATATATCTCCCTTGTTTACCCTTACTAAGCATCTAATCTCACCCTTTCTTATGTTTTCTTTCTCCAAGTTATGAAGAAAGGTTTTTATTTGGGCATGTCTATGAAGATAACTTAATGGGAATATCTTTATGGGATATATTGAAGATACTTCAAGAATTAAGAACATTTTAAAACTAGTCCCCAAACACACTAAACTATTAAAATACTCAGGTTGTGTATTTGTAATATAATGAATATTCACCAAAAAATATGTAATATACTTGTATAAAGAGTTTAGGACACTATAGTTGTTATCATAGGAAAGGTTTAGCTGAACATTGGAAGATAGTATGAGAAAACTATAATTGAATCCCTTGGGATATTTCTAAATATTTTTATAGGGATTTTTCAAAGGATAAATTTAAAGATGAGTCAATGTTTAGGAAAATTTCTTGGAATTTTGGTAAAAGATAGAGTGTGTGGTTCCCATAAAATTACATCACTATCTGGATTTTATAAGTGTATGTGGATCTCTCAAAGAGTTATATATGTGTAATAACTATGAAAAGGGTGTATTAAGCTAATCATCACCTGGATCATAAGAATGTGGCTTTCTACAATCTTGGTTTGACACTCCCAAGGGATAGGAATTGGAAATTCATAAACTCTTTATGAAACATCATGAATGATTTAAATAATGACCATGTGTGACCTAGGGTGTCATATATTTAAAATATCATGTCATTATTTAGACATATTGTAACTAAATTTTCATGATTATGAGGTTCACCACTATGATTATTGTTCCTTACACTATGATATTTGGATATAGTCAATAGAGGGAAATAGAAGTAACCTTGTTAACATTAAATGTGACGAATGTTTTTTATGAGAATCCAAATGGAATGATTATTTGAGTAAAGGATATTAGGATTATACATAGTCAATTATCATGTATCATGATTAACAATGTTAACCTTAACCAATTCTCATAATCATTAAAGAAGAGAAAGATATAGTTATATGAGTGTTTAGGTAGAGGAGACCATAAAATAAATAAGATTAAATTTCCTATATATCAAGAATGTGGGAAGAAATACTCAAGATAATGTATCAAAGTAACATGAAGTTGTTTTGAGTGTGGAGAAGAAGGATAGAAAGAAAGAAATTGATGAGGGAAAATGAAAGGTCCAGTTAAAGTAATGGATAATAATAGTGTAATCTCTAATGTATTATCTATGGTTGAATGTTATAAATGTGTAATGTATGGTCATTATGAAAATCAATTTCTTAAGGGGAAAGTATGTTAAGATAATTATTAAGGCTATATGAGCAATTGATTTTTTGATGATGATGAGGAGACAACGATTGACATATGAAAGGAAATATGTATTAAAGAATATGATGATGAATCCTACTTATTAGTTTTAGAAGTAAGTGGGATGATTGAAGTATTTGAATTGATTCATTATGTTATATAAATCATGGAATATATAAGGATTTTTTAATATCAGTTTTTCATTGAGGATGCTCAAAAATATATTTAGTGGTTTTGATGTCCTAGAAAAGTAATTTTATAGAAAGGTGATATGTAATGAAAGACACATTATCAATGGAATATAACCATTCACATGATATTGATTTTTAGATAATGATGTTGGAATAAAGAGATGATTGATATGGATAACATAAATCAAATAATACCAATTACCTTAGAAATGATTAAGGATTTGTTGAAATTTTTTTATGCTAACATTGATGGTGTTTACACCGTTTTCGGATTTAATTAATATATCCAATAATTTTTATAAGTAATGAGAAATAATTTATTATTTTAATAATTTTTTATGATAATTCAAGTTATTATAATGTTTCAATAGAATACATGATGAAAGTATTCACATGTTTGGTATGTGAAAAGCCAAAGCTAATTTATGATATAGGGGGAATCTATGTTAAGTTGATTTTGATAAATTTATTAAAATTATTTCTAAAGTTTTAGATTTTAATCTTTTGGAAGTGTTATAAGGTTAAAAATTTATGGAATGGTTTTAGTTGAACTATGGATGAGGTTTTAAAGATTAATATATTACTTCAACATATAAAGATTTACTATAGAGACCAAAAGCTTGAAATACATAGACATTACATTAATTTTGTGGGATATTTAATACATGAAAAAAACAGACGCCTAAAGACCATATTATTTTAGTTTCTTTGGAAACTCGGAACATAATCTTCTAATCATGGAGAAATTTTTTCAACATCTCCCATAGAGATCTTCCCCATTGGTTTTCTTACCTAAAACATTTCTTTATATCTTAGGGAAAGGAAAACATAAAAAGGGTGAGCTCAAATGCTCAGTAATGGTAAACATGGAGAACATAAAACAATCCCTAAACATTTGAACATATGAACGTGAACATAAAACATCAAAATCATGAGTAATGACATAACTCTTGGTAGTGCATAAGGCATAAATCATAAAGAACATTAACCATGATAAAATAGCATGGGAATAAAGCATGTAACTGTGGAAACTATAAGCACATGTTATGATTTCCATAGTAGCCAAGGCATTGCTGCCAAGACCATTATATTGGACAAAGTCCACTACTGAACCAGGTTTACTTGTCATTCCAGCCCTGTATTACTGAACCGAATTCACTTGTCATTCCATCCATGTCTATCTCATGAGATATAAATCTTTACCCAATACATTTGAGGGAGATATAGGTCCCACCCATATCATAATGAAATCATTATTACTTGTGCCACAAAATAAACATAAATCATTCATCATAACCCAAAGAATAAAATGGGTTTCATAGACATCATCCCATCATAACATAATCCATATAAAACAAATTTATATCATTTCATCATAAGAAAAATCAAACCATATAAATAATAGAGAAATTATACTTGAAACATAATCATACTAAATAATGTCATCTTAGATGGAAAATAGTTTTGAAAAAACACTTGAAATGAATTCTTGAGGAAAATATCCATTCTTCTTCAAAATCATTTTCTTTTCACAAAATTACATGCAATTTTATAAGAAAAGGATTTTGTTGAAAATAATCATGAAATCTTGTAGAGGAAACTTTATGAAAATTAGGCATTACGAAACTGTAAAAATCCGTTCATACTGTATAAGTTAAAAAAAATTATCCTCATAATTTTGTCGGAAAATTCAAAAGGTTCCTTGTATGGTAAACAAAAGAAAGATTCCTTCCATAACACAATGTAAAAGTCAGGGAGGGGTGAACACGACTATAAACATACATTGAAGAATATTAAACGCTTTATGAAAAACAAATTTATGGATATGGATGAAAAATATAACCTCAGTAAATACTTATATATAAGAAATATCAGATAACAATGAGATTGCAAAATTATCCCTTACCTTATGTCCAATTTCTTCTGTATGTGTCTGAGACTCCTCTTCTTCAATGCGCCTCTTCTAAACCTCCTCTTAGGGCACTAAAGTTTATCTTTAAAGAAGACCAGGACCTCTAGCATGTTTCTAGGGAAGTGAAGAAGAGAAATGGGCAAGGTTTGGCCGAGCTTGAAGGCTCAATGTGGTGTGACGAAGAGAGGGAGGAGGTTTCTTTTTATAAGGGAGTAGAGCGGCACTTTTGGAAACCTCTAAAATATTAATTTATAATAAACTCAAATCCATATAAAAACCTCCAAAAATGACTCAAATATGAATATTAGATGAGATCGAGTTGTAATCACATCAACCAATAAAATTTAGACATGTTGGGAATTTATTTTAAACCTTATCAACTTGATTTATCCTTATTTAATCTATTTAATTTTATTTTTGGAAATAATATTCTAAATTTTAAATTGTTATAAATAATTACTTATGTGTTGTGAATTGAAAATAATTTGATACTTTATGACATTGTCGACCATATAAATTTCAATTAATAATTTTTAAATATTTTTGTTATTTTTAAACAATTTAATAATATGTCATTTTTATAAAACAACAATAGTGTCAATTTTGACACTATTCATTTATTTGAAATCAAATAAAATCCACACAGAGGATATATTTGAACCAAAATATTTAATAGATTCCTAACATGTCATATTCATCTATAAAATTCCTATATCACATTAAATAGTTCATATAATATTTATTTTATTATTTTTAAAACCATTTATTTGATATTTCAATCAATAATATAATTTCAACATCACTATTGTGTCATCATTAATGATAATTATTTAATCCCTAAAAATTCTAAATAAATTCAAATGACATAGATAATTTTATTATATTTCTTTATACTATTCATGTTTGAAGTTTTATAAAGTTTATCACTAAATTAAAATTATTACACTTATAAGATATAAGAGAGTGACATGTTGTCACTTTCTTTGGTTTTAATTATAATTATGTCATTTTCATGGTCAATAATCCATGAAACGAATATATTCAGACCCTTATGTGATATGGGTCTACTTTTATTCATCCAATAGAATTTTGGAAGGTGTTAGGGTAATTTTATAATATTATTTTTACCCTTAATTATCTAACATACCTTTAACTGTGGTAAATAAAAATTACCGTAGTTACTATTCATAATGTCAAAAATTAAGTAACCTATTAACATAATTTAGACCCACTGAATCCAAATATTTAATCCATTTTTCAAAATTCAAAAAACAAGTGTTTCAGTAATTAATTTAAAATTAATCTCGTTGTTAAGAAAATAGTTTTTAAAAGTTAAAAAATTGTCAAAGATTGAAAGGTTTTTACCCATGAATTAAGTTTAAAATTAATGTTAATGGAATAAATTATATTAAATTGTAAAAATATATTCTATTTATACTTTAAAACAATTTACTATTATAATTTAACCATATAAATTATCTCGATGAAAAAAGTTGTTTTTAAGTAAAATTTAGCGTGTTTTTACTATTTATCAAAATAATAACGTTGTCAGAAAAATATCAAACCTTTATCCAATGTAAATTTTTATGTCTTGATTCAAAAGAAGAAGTTTATTTTTTAAAATTGAACTTATAAACTTGTCAAAAATTATATTTAATATGTGTGCGCCATCAAAAGGCGGTAAAACTGCATTTTTAGAAAAATACTTCTTTTATCAAAAAATGGATTTTGTTTTCATATCTCATTATTGAAAATGTGTAAGATGAATTATAATGTTATAAAATTCAAAATTTGGTTAATACTATTCATAACAGCTAGTTCATAATAATATTATAATAATATCTCATTTAGTGAAACTCAGTATTGCGTACAACACATGCTATCGAGGAAGGTCGCTCTTGCGTGTAATGCAAGCCAAGTCAGGGTTGCATGTAGGTAAATATTCCTTTGGTGATTTGTATAAAATAATCTAAATATAGTTCAGTTATACATTGATAAAAATATATACTTTTTGTTGTGTGAAATGAATTTTATTCGAAAGAACTTGAAATTGTGTGCAACACAAGCCAATAATAGTGTTGCGTATACTACAAGCTAATACAGTGTTGTGTATAGCGCAAGCTAATCATGGTGTAACCTATAACACAAGATATTAGAGAAATTAAAAGGAGTATTTCTTATAAAATCTCGGGGTGTTACATTTACCAATATGGGATAACCATTGTTAACCTTTTCTTAACTAAATATAGAAGGAATGAATTATACTTGTTTTATAGATCTTATTTAGTGATTAATAAATGAAAAATTAGATTATTATAGTATGATATTAAGTGGAAATTGATCAAGGAACAATAATAGGGTTATATTTTTCTTATTAAATGGATTTAAATTTGGTAAGTTTATATTTTCCAGAAAATTATTCAACTTTAGAAAAAATATCTTGAAATAAAATATTGTAATGTTATCATCATTTTGATGATATCAATGGACTTTTTCACACCTATTTGTTTTATCATTTTTTGTTTATTAAACTTATCTGGATCACTCACTTTATTCTGATCAATATTCGCTATCACTCTTTGTAATTATGTATTATTTTCCTATATGTCCAAATCTTCACTTCCCGCCTATGTTCAACTTTATGGAAATGTAGTTATGAGTTACTTTAGGAAACTGTTTTATTACCAACTTTCTATTTTTAAGGAAAATTTTATTATTAATTAGTACGATGTGGGTTTCCATGAAGTAATTTTAAATTGTTAAACCTTTGATGACTGAGATGAATTTTGAGGGAGAAAATCCTTTTAAGGGGGGTAGAATGTAACACATTGAGATTTTATGAAATTATTTTTTTCTTTCAAAGAAATTTAATATTTCCTATATTTTTGGTTACATGAAACACTGAGTTTAGTTTATGTTATATGAAATAGAATTTTTTCTTGTGCTACAGACAATACCGTGTTTATCTTGCATTACACGAAACACTATGTTCGAACGAAACATGACATACTATTAAAATATTATTATTTAATATATTAGTTATCACCCAGCTGTTGGAATGGTGGGTATTAATAAAATTAGATAGATTTGAAAAATATACGGTTTAAACATGTATAAAATAAATAAAATTTATATATACTGATTATAATTCAAATGATACTTATTGTAATGTATAATAATTATTTTTTGAAAAACTCTATTTTTCTAAAAGTTGGATTAGTCATGCTTTGCAAAAAAAATAAATTTTTTTTTTACCAGTTTTAGAATTTTTTTTAAATTAAATTTATTTTTAAAATAGGAATACCATAATTATCATAGGGTAAATTTTTGGTATTTTTTTGAAAAGTTTAATTTTTTAATGAATAGTGAAAAATATTTAATTTTTGTTGAAAAATTTCTTTTCATTTAAGTAATTTACAATATTAAATTATACTTTTTAATTATTTTTAGAGTAAAATTAGTTCAAATTTTTATTTATTAATCCAATTTAAGTCATTTTAATAATTTTATATTGAATTTTGATTTACAAACAATGTAATCTTTTTCACATTTTCACTGTAAAAACCCGTTTTCTCATCTCGTCAGTGAGATTAATTTTAAGTTAAATTTTGGTGCTTTTATGAATTAAATTTGGAAAAATGGATTCCATATTTGTAATTATAATATTTTAAAATTTATTATAATGTCAAAATAATTTTTTACCATAATGATTAGGGATTATAGTTAAATATAATTACCATGATTTTTGTTAAAATGGTTTTTGCACATTACATGTGTTTGTATAAAAATTAATTTTATACACACATAGGTTTTTATTTAAAAATTTTGATTTCATATTTAGAATAATTTGTTATAAATTTTATAATAAATATTATTTTAATTTTATTCTTAAATGATAAATTACCCGACTAAATAAAAAGATACAAGTTACTGTGGTAAAAAAAATAAAATGGTAACATTGAGTAAAAATAAAGACTAAGGAATAAAATTATAAAAAAAGTGTTTATTTTTTGTTTTGGAGGTTATTATCAGCCAAAAAAATCCACACACTCAGTTATTTATATATTTTAGAGCCATACAATGTATTGTTGACCCCCAGTAGCGAATACTTTAGTGTATTTACAAAAACGATGCCTCTCCCCAACTATAAAAGGGCATTCACTCCCCTGGGATACTCAAACCTCTCAACCAATTTGTATCAACCAAAACCATTCAAAATAGATTCCAAATTCCACCCTCTAAACCTAGAAACCTTATTTTGGGATGAAATCCAACCTTTTAAATCTTTTTTTAAAACCTAAGGAGGTTACTCGAAGCAAAGGTGACATTCTTCACCGAGCATTTTTTTTATTTTCCATCTCCTTAAACTTATTAAACCATGATTATGTAATAAAATCTGTAAATTATATATACTTATATTTTTTATGTTAATTTAATTACCTAAAAACATCTCCACTTCTATCAAATTGGTTACAAAATCATCTTTCGTGTGTACAACGGACTATCATGTTGTGAAATTGATGTAATTAGTTCTTCAATCACCACTTCCCAGGGCAGTGTATTATGATGGATATAAAGTTTATATATGATAAATATAAAATAAGTATACCTATATAGTAATTAAATCATATATATATATATATATATTTACTTTCCATTCTATAAAGGATACAATAACATTGGTCGTGTGTATGGAAAACTACCACCTCTCAAAAAGATGTGATTCATTTTCCACTAATGCTTTACATGAAAGATAATAAGAATGAATATATGTGATATAGATGAAATAATTATGATATAAATTAAATATTTATCAATATTGAAGGATAAAATATCATTTCTTTTATTACCATTTCACTCACTCAAAAATGATAACGTCGTTCATGGACGTGTGGACTACCGCCTTCATAAAGTGATGGAAATCTATTTTCATCACCACACCACATGGATGATATGTGTAAGTATATTTAAAAGAAATAATATTTTATTTATCATACTATTATAATTATTTAAATATAAAATATTACATGATTCCTTTTCATAATGATCACTGAAAAATTGGAACGTTACTCATGTGTACGTACGACTTACCATAACCAGGATCGTAATGTACTTCATTTCTCAAAACCATCTTTCATGATGGGTATTAAAAGTATAATTGATGCATATATATTATAATTATTTCATTATTATTATTATTTACATAATTTAACTATGATCAATGTAATTGGAATGAAAATAAAAAATCAAAACATATATAAAAAACAAAGCATTTATTACACAAAACACGATTTTAACAAGGAATTTTTTATAAAAGTCATAATAAAATAATATATGGTATGATATATGTATTTTGGGTTATATAATATATTAATAATTAACTTATATTTTTATATATGAGTTTTTAATGAGTACAAAGGATGGTGATACTTATAGTAAGGGATTTACGTCTCACTTTTATTATTTGTGAGAAAAATTCCGCATTCAACACATGTTTCTTTTATGTGGTGAATATAATTCACATGAATATATTTTTTTTTATTATAATTAAAATTAATGGTATTTACATATCCATTTTATTATATCTATTCCATGGGGTTTACAGTTCAAATGTTTCTAAATTTGTAATTATTTTTTTGTCTGAATTTTCTTTCGTTGAGACATATGGTTATGTTATGAAATTATCTTCTTTTATGAGGTGTATATACATCCTATTTGAAATGTAATGGAATGAATTTATCTACACTCATTAAATTTTATGTTTATTTTAATGATATTACTTCATGGGTATTATGTTTCAAAGTTACTAAAGTGGTAAATGTATTTTATTCTAATGTCATCATTTATTGAGATTGTTTATGACTATATTTCTGATGATCAAATATTATGATCTATATTTGAAAAACATATTTATTATACCATGATTATTAATGATATTTCCAAGTAAAACTACCATTTTTACACTCCTTAGTACTTAAAATAAGTGAGAAAATATTTTTAAGATAATCTGATTTTATTTCTCACCTTAGTCAAAAACCAGTTTTTCTTCCAAAACCCCATTTTCTAAATTCTTTTCAATTTTTTTTAAAATTATCAAATTTATTTTCAAATTTATTTATGTTTTAAATAGTTTATTTCAAATAGGAAAGGATAGTTTCTCTAAGAATTGTTTTAAATGATTTTTAAATCTTCCTTTATAAGTTTTGATTATTATTTTCAAAGAAAAGGATTTTAAAATTGTTTTATTTTTAAAATTTTATTTATTTAAGAAGGTTATTATCCTTAATAAAAAATTTAAGTGATATTTAAAAATAATTTTCCATATAAGATGATATCCTTCGATGTAACTTTTTCTTTTCAAGGGATATGAACAAATGATACAATTCATATTCTTTCACTGAATACTTTTCCATAACATGATATTTATGAAACTAACTTCTATTCCATGGTTTATAGAATTATAAAATTCTTATGAAACTAAATTCTTTATTCCATGGGTTATTCTATGAGGAAATGATGAAATGATTATGAAATTTTTTCTCTTTATCATAGGTTATGATATGATGAAATTTTTATGAAACCCGTTTCATTTAGTGGTTAATGATTTTATGAATGTTTTATTAAGTTACGGAATACATACTTATAATTTTAATTATGGTAATTGTAAGACCTATATATCCCTTAAATTAATTGTGAAATGTTGGATAAATCATGAGTAAATATGTTAAAAATGGACTAGATCACATGTTCAAAATGTTATGAATGAACCCGATAACATGTTCACAATCTTATGTGTGATCCTAATTGCATGTTAATAGTGATATGAATGAACATGATTACATATTAAAAATTTTATTTGTGACCCTGATTACATGTTCATATTATTTTTAATGTAATTTTATTTCATGTCCATAATCTTATACATGGACCAGATTGTGTGTCGATAATTTTAAGTGGGGGACTAATTTCATGTACTTCTCTTAATAAGTGAAGCAGTCTCTATTTATACATGTTCACAATGTTATAAGTTGATGTGTATGCCAAACTTTTATGTCTTATTCTAGTGTTATGCTATCATGTATCATTTTATCTGATAACCTTATGATTGATGTCTTATGAACTAGAAACCATTATGTAATGACTCGAGATTATGATCTTTTTTACGAGTGGTATGGTTTCAAAATGTTAGGATCATGTTCTCATACGCTTATATAAATGTTAAATTTACATATATCCCTTGTTTACCCTTATTAATAATATGATCTCACCCATTATCTTGTTTCATTTTCCCAGGCTATAATAAATGTTTTTAAGTAGGGTATGTATATGAAGAGTACTTAATGGGAAGATCTTTATGGGTGATATTGGAGATATTTTAAGAATTAAAAATATTATGTTCCTAGTCTTGAATTACACTAAAATATTATTTTCCTTAGGTGTCACTTTATATAATATAAGGAATATTCATATAAATATATGTAATATCCATGTATGAAAATCCTATATTGTTATATGAACCACATATATATTTTCTTCCGGTGACAGGGCTTGTAGATATGATGTTGAGATGTTCTACAGAGATGGAGATAAAGTCTCTTTTTTAAGGGATGCATTCAGACCCCTGCCTGTTGGTGGAGGCTTTGAGTTCCCTATTGGTGGGTTAAATAGGGAAATGATTTCAAAGATATGTTTAGATCAGGCTCAATTACCTATAAGGATGTGGTTTTCCAAAAGTCTCAAGTTTGAGTTTCTTGGTAGGGGTTATTCTTTCGAAATGTGTTATACCAGGTCATGTAGTGAGGCCAATGTTCCTACTACCAGTGTTCTCTATGTACAAAATAAAAATTCATGTCATGTGGGTGGTGACACATAGCCATAGAGGACCTTTGGGGTAGATGTTGTATACTCGAGGAACATATACATTTCCTTCATGGTTTTATTTTTCATTTTTTCAACCCCAGATCTATACTTTAACATAGTTGTATTCAATTTTGGTTTTTTTACATATAGATCATGATTTAGTAGTCGTATTTTTTTAGAGGATTTATGTAAGGATTTTTAGATTTAGGGAGCAATTACAAAAGGATTTCATTGAGGTTTGAATGTAAAATCATCTTAGGGTTGGGTTGTAAGTTGTGAGGCCTGAGTGAGGTCCATGTTCTTAGTATTCAACCTAGCTTTATTGAGCCATGTAAATCTATTTTTAGGTTTTTTGGATAGTTCCAAAATATGATACCCAAAGATGTCTTGGATTAGTGATTTTGGACCTGTTTCTTAAGTATCTAGTGTTATAGGTTCTAGGAAATTCATCTAATGTTTTAGACATGATTTTTCAAGGATCAGTTATATTGGATCCTTCTGGTTGGGTTTCCATTATGGGATGTTGATCATAGCTAAGATAGATTGAGGAGATGTTGATATGGTTTTGAGGGACCCATTATTGATGCTATTATGGATGATATATTACCTAATCATGGGTTGTATACAAAGTACACTATTTAAGTTTTTATTCTGATGATATTTTTCATGAAGTTTTTATTATATTGAGGATACTCCAATAGGGTTTAATTCTCTTAAGTTGGTCATGAGGTTCATTGAGAATGACGTTGTAGGCATGATTGTTCTCTTGGATTCCATTTTGATCATGTTTTTTTATCAAGGATCAGTTCAAGGCCATTAAAAGTAGGTTGGAGTTTTTTTTCATGTTGGTATTTTTTGGTTGTTTCAATTAATTAGAGGAACGCGTAGAGTTTCATATTTTTATTGTATCCCATTTCCCATTTTAGGTTTCATTTTTTGGGAAAGTCTTGAGAGATTGTGTGTACCAGGGTATCCCCTAGTTGGATGTCCCTTTGTGTTATGAACCCATGGACCATGGGAGCCCCATGTTTTGTTTCACCATGAGGAGTGTTAATGGGAGTCCATGGTGGTAATTTTATAGATTAAGTGGCCAAGGGGAATTAGAGAGACCCGTTATTTATTAAATGAGATTTGATCAATGATATGTTTTTAGCATTCTAGTGATGGGTATTTGATTTTGATTTACCCATGATTTGGTGGCATTTGGGTGAGATGTTGAGGTAGTTTCTACTCATAACATGGTTTCATGGGGGGGATCTTTGATATCAATGACTAATAATTAGACATTATATTTTATTTTTGTATCTTTTATGTTGTTTGGATATGGTTAGATAGGTTTAGGGATCCAATGGACAACCTGGAGAAGTACATACCCTTTCTAGTCCTATATATGTATTACCCCAACTAGGGATTTGGAGTTCATGATCTTATATGTCATATGAAACAAAGTCATATATTTAGGGTCATTGATGTTATTTTTATGAATCTAGTGAGTTTAAAAAGAGTATTATGTTTTGAAATAGTTCTGTTGGAGTTAGTAAGTTTCCTATAACCAGTTTGGATCATGCAGATGGTGTTTTGTGGTTGGGTGGTCCATGTGTTATAAATCCTTTGGTGTGAGCGAGAGTGGGGGAGGATTTACCTCGAGTGTTAGACTAGAACTCATGGATTTCTATTTTCCTTGTTTTAATTAAACCTACTTTATTTTATATTTTTGTTTATTTTATTACATCTACTATTAGTTTATACTAGGATGGGAATATCAATTTTTCATGTAATAAAAATTATAGAAAATTATTGTTTCACCACTGGGGGTGGCCTACTAAGATTTATTACATACCCACTATACATGAATCTTGGTTTGCACGTAGAATATATATCTACTTACAGGTTTGATAACATGTTGAAAAGTGGATTCAAAGGAGGTCTTGTGCTGCTTTATTAAGAAGATCCACTCTTATAGAGTCATTAGATCCGGACAGTGTATCTCGGGAGTTGTAAAGACAAGGTATGTATTATGGATCATAGTTGGAAGTAGATCCTCATGTATTTATTTTTAGTTATTTTACTTTTCATATGTGGTTAGACCAGTGGGTGACTAGTTTCTCTATTATTGTATAATTGTTCAATTATATATGACAACATCTATTTTATTATTGTATTATGTCGTGTTAGATTATTTATTAGGCTTACCATTATGATTACTGATGCATATGGGTTTGGTTATTTTCTATTATTATTGTACTCCGACTAGGGGGAATAGTATCCCCACTATATCTTTTAGACCCTATACACATGTTGGTTACCTATGGAATAAGAGCATGCATGCTTTAGGCCTTGTGGATTTTCAGATCAGGTGATGTGTTAGATCCATCACGACTATTTTACTATAAATAACTTATCAAAATTTAGAATGAAAGATATATTTATACTTTACCAAAACAAGTGAGGGTGGAAATTAAAGTTATCATGGATAAGAGGATCAATATTTCTTCATGGATTTTAACACACCTAGATGTAAAATATATAGAATAAGAATGATATCCTAGTGATAGTGAGATATGAGTCAAGATACTAGTGAGTTGGGTATATTAGCTGATGATTAATTCACTTTCCCTGTTACTTGTTTGGATGAAATCTAATATATTAGAGTATCTAGAAGAAGAGATGTTAGATTAAGTAAATGGATACCTTTAGTGATGGTAATAATGAGTGGTTTATTTCCAGGATAGTAATGACACACATGAAATATTAGTTTAAATGAATAGGTTGTGCATGGAAGAATTCCTTAGGTATATATTAGATACGTGGTTGTAGATATTACATAATTTGAGTGATGCTACCAACAATATTGGGATGGATAGTCAGTTGATTAATGTGTAATATCAAGAATATTGAGTTTTTTGTTTTATGAGTATGATTAGAGCTGTATGGTGGGGAGGTACTAGTGTGTTCACCTAATTATGGATGAAATGTAATGGAAAATAGTGGCAGATATGCAAAATTATGAGATTGGTTTACATACTTTTTTATTATGGGAATTAGAGAGTGGTATTTCATTCTACATGTATGAAATGTGTAATAATATGAAATAAGATAAAAAATAGATGGTGAACGTAACATTGGTTAGGTGTGATCACCATTGGGTGGCATGGATAACATGTCAATGAGTTTGGTTTTTGGAGAATCTTTGAGATAAGAATATTTTGTTTATGATGGCCATATTTCTCATAGGAATAGTCATGAAGAAGATCCAAAATTCTAGATTATTGTATATTATTAATTTAGGGTTATGGGTTTGGAACAAATGGGGTGGTTGATTGGTCCTCAATGATCTGTGTTTTTGGTCCTCGAGAGGTTCTTTTGTGTGGTGATGGAGACTAGGACTCCTTAGATTCCTTGATTTCTTGGGGCTACGTCATGGTATTATAGTTGATAATTTACAACCTGGGGTGTGATCAGTTTTGATTATACCAATGAAAATGTGGGATAAAACTTATTAAATTTGAAATTGGTGACCGAGTTGGTTCTTTGATTCTATGTTGTTTGTGTGAAAGAGAAAAATATGCTCTAGGAATATTAAAGTGTCTATTGACCCATGAAAAACTATCGAATAAGGTATGCCTCATATAGGGGACAAGGTATTTATAGTGTTATGGATAAATGAACATTAGGGGTATGAGGATCATGATTCAACCAAGATGAATATCTCATGTGGGTGATAAAATGTAACTTATAGTTGAACTTAAATCATGTTGAGATAACCATTAGTTTATACAACATGTTTACATCTCTAACTATCTTTGTGAAACTAAATATAATTAGGAGAGTGATTTCATTATAATAAGTTAGAAACAATCAATTTTATTGAATTTATAGTGGGACATGTGAATTCTGTAACATGTTGGAATATAAGAGTCATATGATAGTGAGAGTGGTTACTAATTTTTATAGATATCTATTTGGTTTTATGTTTCTTTAAGGATTATTACGGAGGAAAATGATCTATGATAGAATGGGTTTTCATAATAGTTATAGGCTCTATAGGGAGGATAGGGAATTTGGTCCATTTGTAAGGAATGATCTGGGGTCTCGATTGAAAATATCTATATAATAATTAAATTTGGATAGGTAAGTTCTCATTAAGATAGGAATGATGAAATATTATTTCAAAGAGAACACAATTAATATCACAATGGTGAATCCCATGTTTCATGTGAGATAGTGATGAATTTAAAACCTGAAATAAATGAAGAAACCCATCATGAGGTGGTTGAGGTTTCACATCAGTGCTTTCATTCAAGTGATTAATGTATGTTTGGTGAGTTAATATACATGAGTGTGGGTATTAATATGGGATAAAGAGGAAACATTAGTGTATTTGGTAATTAATGAATAATAAATTCGAGGAATATTATTTTATGATGACCCAGTTAGAGACCATCAGTACTCATAAAGAGTATAATGATCCATTAAATAGATTGAATCTTTATGATTTTGGGAAATCCTGAAGTGGATACTATGAGTTAAAAGTGAAGATAATTCATAAATTCAGGGTAGTAACACTGAGTGTGGAATGATCTAGTGTATACCAATGATGTAAGCTATTGGAGTATGAAATTTGTGATTTGGTAAAATGATAATTATATTGGGATTGAGATATCATTATAGAGTTAGTGAATTTATCTGAAACCAAAATATGTGGTCCATAAAGTTCATATAGATAATTATTATAGAGGGGAATCCACTGGTGTGTTTTATGTGAAATAATGTATGACATTCTAGATATGGATCAAATCTCTATACTTAAGGAATGAATGAAATAATTTATTGAACATGTGTAAGTGGAGCCTAAGGATTGGGAAGTTTTATAGTTTTGAGCATGTTATGATTCTGACAATAACCCATTGTATTTTTATGATTAGAAGTGTTAAGTGAATCTTGGTTACCACTTTAAGTCATGAGATATACCCTAGAAAAAAAATTTGGATGAAAAGTTTGATAGTGAGTTTTTTTCAACAAGTTTCACCATTGATGTTTTGTATAAATATAAAGAAACCAAACAATAATGGAATTAAAGTCAAAATAAAATTAATTTTTTAGGATTGTTTGGAATTTTCATGAGTAATCCTTTAATAAATAATGTTTCTGATGTTTTATAGGTTTATAGGATATTTTTGAGGATCTAGTATCATAATATAGTTAGTGATATATCTTATAAGGATATTTAAGACCAATGAGTACTAATTATAGGTGCACCAACTGCCCAATGTGATTTGGTGGATCTGTAATAAACTATAAATAAAAATAGGTACGTAGTGGTGGGGTACTGGGAAACCATGGGTTAGAAATATGATGGGTGATTTTTTAATGGACATTAGGTACCAAGTGAGGGTTTACTAGGTACCAAGTAGAACCATGGGAAAAGTTTCTCTAAATGGGGGGGGGGTAGAATATTAGGGTTTTAAAATTAATAATCTTATTTAGAGGTCCTTATTCCATGACAGTTGATACATGGGGATGCTACACCACTTACTCATTCCATACCCTTCCTTATTCCCTATGAAATCAGATCAATTTGGTGGAATATATTTTATTGATTTAGGTTTGTTATTATCTTTCTTAATATCTTTTTCATCACCCTAAACCTTTAGTTGTTTTCAATGGAATAAGAGATTTGGTGATGGTTTCACCATAGCATAGTGGAATCATGATGAAATGAATGTTTTATCCCTCATGGTGTTTAGAGTATGATTATATATAATGAGCACATGAAATTTCATAACCATTAATAAGTGGAGAGATTATAAAATGATTATTCCTAGTCATTCATTGATTTTTGATAAAATTGGTTGAAAATTCAATGTTGGAATTTTAGGGATTTTTATTAGTAGTGAGTGTAGGGGTGCGAAGGAATTCATATACCACCCATTCCATGATATTTTAGTGATTGCATATTTCCCAGAATGTTTATTTAGTTTATGTCTAAATGAAATAATCATGGAATTAATTGATTTAATTGGTTATAATTGTTTATAACTATTTTTTTATGGATATAAGGCCTTATGAGTATGTTAGTGGTCAATGATGGCTGGGACAGATGGTCAAAAGTTTTTAAAAAGCATGTAACCAGATAATTGATGCATGATGTCTCCAATATCACCTCTTTTATATATGATTTTTTTGTGAAATGTGAGTGGGGGATGTCAATTTTTTTTTACTTGAGCATGATCCGAGTAGGATAATGGTTTTATGGGAGGCTAAGGCTGACCAAGTAAAGTTATTACAGTGATCCCATATGTGTTACCTTTTAATACTAACTTTTATAAAAACTATTGAGGTTATGATCATGGGTAATATAATAATAAGACCCTCAATGGGTGTTTGACCTTTGGAAAAGGCATGAGTGGCTTGGTGAGATTTTCAATTCATTGTTGAAAGTTATTATTTTAGAGTGAGTCTTGTAATAATTTTCTTGGGGAACTTTGTTGGAATTTAATTATCTAAGAGGGGTAAGCTATGGAATTGAATTATGGTTTATAGATATGATTTTGTGGGCCAAATAAAATTTATAAATGGATTTCCCAATAGGTATAATAGAGAGTAGATCATCGTGAAACATTTCATCCTAGGATTCTATATATGATGAGTAATTAGTGAGCTACATGGAATATCACCATGTAAAGGGAGACTTGTGGTATGGAAATGGGGTAAACATTGTAGAGTATATGATGGTTTAATGAGATGATGAGTGCTAATATACTATGGGGTATTGGGTCTTGTGGCTGGCGATGATGGTCTGCATTGTGACCTAGAGCGTAGTACGTGTGAGGTACAAATTAAGGGATTGGATTATGGATATTATAAGATATGTAATTAATGTGTTAAGATGGGTTATAGTTGAAGACTAAGACTTATCCATGGAATTATCTATGTTTATGTAGTTTAAAATTATTCCTAATGTTTATATTGAGGTGTTAGTTGGTTAAATAGAATGATGGATAACCATAAGTTCTTTATATTAATGTTTTTAGGGATATCGGTACATATATATTATTGAAAATGATAAGTGTTCCTTGTACTAGGTTTCATACCAACTAGTAATTTTCTATTCAGTTTCCTTGGATTAGATGAGATACTAACCAGTATTTTTTAATCTGGATTCCATAGATTGGGTGTTATTCCAACCATTAATTAGTTATATGGTTTCATAGAACTAGTTGTTTTTCAAAATAAAAGTTTAGAATGTTCCCTTGATTGGATTTTATGATAACACAAATTTTTATGTGTGGTTTCCCTAATGTATGCATGGTTAAAACATACTGAATTATCCCATTATCTTAGAATGGATCAGAACACCACTAACCTAGGGTGACATCCTCCAAAGACCAAAGGATATAAATAAATTCCAATGGGCATGTAATCATTTGGGGGGATGATATACCATCCAAAATGAAACAACCAACAACAGATATACTACGACATAAGAAAATAAACACGATTCATGAAATAAAACTAACCAAATCCCAAAAGAGAAACAGTAAACTAGATTGAGAGATGAAATATTAAAATAGATTCCAATATATATATAAAAACTAAATTACATAATATATTCAAAGGAAAAATTGTGGAACCATGATCCAATCTAAAATGAACCATCTCTGAGCTTCAACAACCATAATAAATGACCAAAAGATCATAAGGCTCTACTAGAAAATGATAAAACTATCCCTTTACTTGTATCATGATAAATAACATATACTTATAAACCATGGTGAACATGTATGGGGTGAGTATACTACCTAGAAAAAATACCCCAAGACCTCCCAGACACACCACTAATATAAGAAGAAGTCAACTCATAATAATAACCATATATATAAACTAGGAGTAGATAACAAGGACACTAAATAAGATATAATATAACAGTAGTGAACATATGTCATATCATGAAGTTCTCCTATGAGACCAAAAACCCATGAAAGTGTACAACCAATGAATTTCCCATTTAAAACATACTCTAATTATTCTACACGTGTGAGCGGTACCCATCTCTCCACCCCCAAGTTTTCACCCATATGAATAATCTAGTGTACCCTAAATTTGGAATAGGAATCTAAGTACAAATGAAAAAGGCCCCTATATAAATCATGAAATCACACAACCATGTATATTATATGTGCTCATACCCAAACATTCTTTTTGAAAATCAAACATCATTTAATAATTTTATCAAACACATTGTGGGATATACCCACAACCTTCATTTTCAAAGCCACATTATAAGTGGTTTTTCTAAAAACTATTTTTTCAAAATTTATATTTATAACATTTGATTTTAGAAAAAAATTATTCTATTTATAGAAAGAGTAGAGTTTAGAAGAGTCCACCTATATCCAACAAGTTTTTCTCAAAGAATTATATCATGATATTTGTAACAACCTAATAATTTGGATCATTTAAATTAGTAGTATACTTATAATAACCTGGACCCCAATAGACCGGAACAAGTGTATGATTTATTAAATTTGGATAAGATATAGGAACATAACCCCAAATGATTAAATAGTTTAGTAGTATTTGTAAACTAGATACATAATGAATTCACATAATAATTTTAAAAAATAAATTATATAATATTTTTTTAGAATAACATTATTACCACTAAAATATCCTTGATCATCAATCATAGTACACGTCCTGGTGTCTTAGGGTAAGGAAAAAAATAAGGGAGAGCTCAAATGATCACTAAGGGTCAAGCACAATGGAATATATCATGAATCCATAATGAATAATTAATATAGAAAGGTTAATAACATAAAAAACATTCCATTTAATCAATAACTTGGCTATAGTAATTTGGTAATGATAAATCAATATGACAAGGTAAATAACTCAAAACACATTCCATTTAATCAATAAAATGTGAATGAAATTCATCGGGAGATAATATCAATATCAAAATAACATGGATAATATAATAAGGCCAAATCAACCTGGTAATGAAAATAACTTAAAACAGAAGTCATTTAATCAATAAACTGAGAATGAAATGCATTCAGAGATAATAACATTTCTAAAATCTCATAGATAATAATAATTTGTTTCTTATTTAATGAAATACTTAATTATTGGATGTCAGGATCTCAGGCATGATGATAACTCTACTATCAGGATATTTCACAAGACGGTTTAAAACTAAATATGGAAACATGTTTAACATAGGATTGCTGATTTGTATCATGAGAATATTGATACACTATGGGTCTATATAATTATATTTCCCACCCATCACTACATGTCCAAATAATTTTTCATATATTGAATAATCGATTTAATTCATAAATAATGTGCCTTATCATCAAATATTCATATTGCATAAAGAACAAAGATTTATCAATATTTATTGATATAAAAATAACTTTCAATGTATAAAACCTTATATAGAAATGATATATGATTTAATAAATAAACATATCCATGATAAATAATATGAATATTTAGAGGAAATTTAATGTCCATTGGAAAGTGAATAATTCAAGGGAAAGTTAATGAATAAAAAAATGAATCAAGTGAATTTCAATACTTTCCTTGGATAAAATGATAATAAAAAATCCATAGAATAAATAAGGATAGTATTAATACAACATATCGCCAATGCATAATTAGAAAAATAAAGTTTTTTCCTTGCAAAATAGGAATACTAAAAAATGTATTTCATAAAATTCTTGAGAAAAATATCATTTTTATTTCAAAAATCACATTTTATAACTAGAAGTTCAAAAAATTGAAAATAATTTTATTTTAAACTAACATTTTTAAATTTTAATGGAATATTTAAAACATTATCTTTACATGATAGTCATAAATTCCATATATGTCGAGTATGTTAAAATAATGATTCCTTTAACTTTTTCGGTAAAATCCCACCAAACATTTTTTATAAAAATAGATATAAATATTCCCTCAAAAAAACATTCTATATAGAAAAAATGGGTTAATATGAATTTAATAAATAATATTTAATCGTTAGTTTTTTTAAAATCATTTTTTAGAAAACATGGTTTTGAAAAAAAAAATCGACTAAAGAGAGAAATGATGTCGGATTTTCATAAAAACATTTTCACTATAATTTTATGTAAAAAAGAGAGGTAAAAGGTAATATCACTTGAAATTATTTTTAATTAAAATATGATAATCAAATCAAATGGTTTTATTATGAAATGGTCAAATAGTTTCCTTTAATTAAAATTCAAGAATAAGGAATCTCGATTAAAATGAGATTGTGAAAGAAATGCTTACAATGTTTATGATGTTGAAGTGAGTATTAATAAATGAATATATTTTTTATAAATTCTAAATCCAGATAAAATAAGTGTATATAAAACATAATATAATTAAAATTCATTTCACACATAGTCATAGAAAATATTATTTAAAATCTAACTTGATGAAATAATTAAAATTGAATATAAAAAATCCATGAATTATTAATTAATAATGATATTACATGTAAAAGGGTTATTGTCTACACTATATAAAAGAAATTAAGGGCATAACATTACAATATGCCTCAATAAAGAGAAATTGAGATGAATTCCCTTACAAAGTTCATATCATTGAAGTGGAGATTATTGAATGAATTGATTATGAATAAAAAATTTTAAATAAAAATAAAATATCTACAAATACAATATACAAAAATCAATGGTTATTACACACATAATATTAGGATGACATAATTAATGAAATAAAAGTTTAACCCAATGAATGAAAATTGAGTTAAAAAAATCCCTTACCCCACACTTTATTTTGGTTGAACAAGATTTAAAATCCTATATAGTGGTTTAAAAAATTATATTGAATTATTAAATAACTATATTAATATCAATAATATTATATATTATTCTTTTATAACATATTATCACTCATTCATTAAAAACATTTCATTATTTTCATTGTTTTGGGTGTTAATTGCCTTGTTTTCTCATACATATTTTTTCATGAAAATTTCAATTCCTATTCATATTATATAGTTCCATATTATAAATAATAATAATCATGAAATAATTATCATATTTATGTATCATTTATACTTTTAAGACCAATCATGAATTATGGTTTGTAGAGATGAAGTACATTATGATCATGAAGAGGGTACTTCATACAAACACATGAGTAACCTTTCCATTTTTCAATGTTTACTGTAAAAGGGAGGTAAGTAATATTTTATCTTTAAATAAATATAATAATGTCATAAATTTGATATTATTTATTTAAATATACTTATAACTATCATTAATGTGGTGTGGTGATGAAAAGAGAGTCACATTGCTCTGCGAAGGTGGTAGTCCACACATACTTGAATGATGATATCATCTTTAAGTGAGTAAAAAGGTAAGAAATAAAATTATATATTATCTATTAATAATGATAAATATTTCATTAATATTATAATTATGTAATTTATATCACATATATTAATTAATATTATCCTTATTACCATCCAAGAAAAGCGTTAGTGAAAAAACATATCACATTACTTCCTGAGGTAATAGTCTGTCGTACAGATGAGCGACGTTATGGTATCCTATAAGAAATGGAAATAAAAAAAATTAAATATTTCACATAATGAATATATAGGTATAATAATTTTATAAATACCATATATAAACATTATATCAAACATTATTCCCAATCATGAGAGGTGGTAATTAAAATATTAATGACATCAGTTCACAAGGTTATACTCTACCGTACACACAAATGATGATTTCATAACCCATTTGATGGAAGTGGGGATGTTTTTCAGTAATTACCTTAATATTAAAATATCTCATTATATTTAATATAATGAGGTTATTATATGATCACATTTTAATAAAAATTTAATTAGGTGGAGGAAGAAATAAAATAAAAACACTTGTCAAAGAATGTTACCTCTTCTTCAGGTAACATCCTTCCGTTTTCCCCAAAATCCTGCCACGGAAGGATTTATGAAAAAAATAAGGTTTATAGTTGTGGATATATAAGTTAGTAAGTTATTTGGGTAGGTATTGGATGAACCATAATGTCATCAAGGTGTGAATAAGATTGGAGAGGGGTTTTCCTTTTATAAGAGGGGTGAGTGGCACGCTTGTAATTTTTGAAAAGAAACCGATGTACCCACATTTTTCACAACCCAAAAGGGTAAAAAACGAATTATTTTCGATACATAAACATTATAGAGTATAAATATGTAAATAAAAAAGATCTTATAAATATTATCAGTCAGTTTAACCCTTATCTTTTTAGTTTAACCCCCAATAAACCAATTTTTACCATAAATGTGGTAAATAATTAAGTTGATATTATCATATAATATAAATTATTATAATTTAAAATATGGAATCTATTTTTAAATCTCCATTAATATAAGTGGCCAAATTTAATTTAATGTTAATTCCACGAACATGACGAGAAAGCGAGTTTCCAAAGAGAAAATGTTCAAAAGTATACATTGTTTTTATATAAAAATTAAATAATAAAATGATTATAATGACATAAATTGATTTAATAGAAATATAATTTAACTAATGGTGCATTAAATCCAATTAAAAATATAATTTAACTTTATAAATAATTTAAATTAAAATGGTGTTTTCAATTAATATTTAGTATTTTTCACTATTCATCAAAAAATAAAACATACATAAAAATAAAAAAATGAAAACTAAGATAGTTTTGATATTATGATTTCAAAATTTAAGATATTTTTATAAAATAAATGTTCTAAAATTTTCAATATTTAACTTTTAATTATTAGTACAAAGCACAACTAAACGTCTTTTATAAAAAAACATTTTTTCAGAAAACATTAATTTTTATTTTAAATTATTATTATTTTATTTATAATCAAATTATTACCATATTATTAAATTTCATACCCACCAATTTATCAGTAAGTTTATAAAATTATATTATATTATAGTTCATTTTAACACGGTGTTTCACGTTCTGCAAGCTGCTTGAATAAATTACATTTATAGAAATATATTTTGTTTATTTTTTAAGATTTGTGTTGTAAATTGAATACAATGTAGAAAAAAATGTAATTATTTTAAAATATCAGGGGTCTTATATTCTCCCCACCTTAAATAAATTGCATCTACAATTTAGACATGATCATTGTAATCAAGGGTTTCAAATTTGAACATAATTCTTTAATAAACCCATATATTAAAATGAGTTAATAAAATATCCCCTTAACAAGATATAAAGGGAAGTAAGAATGTCATATAAAATAACACATATCTAGGTTTCGGAGTTGGATAACATTGGTGTAAAGTGAATACATGGACATAAAATAAGAGTGTAAATAATTATATAGATTGATAGAGGTCATTGATCACAAGAAAGTGAATGATAAATGGAATGTTAAGGACATCAAAACTATAAATATGTGACAATTTAAAAGATCAAATGATTCATCATATATGAATTTAATAGGATAAAATTTTCATTTCAAGATCCATTTTCCTAAAGTTGAGTAATTCATTAGATCTCGAAGAATATAAGTAAATATTCTTACTTGATACGTTTCTATTTTGTAATAACAATTTCTTTATTTGGTTTTATATGGATCAGTCTACAATTCATCACTTAATCTATGAAATTAATATCCAAAAATGAATTTTCTATCTCTGAAGCACTAAAATTCGCATTTAATAGAACACAAGCTCCATAATAAAGTCACATATATTTTTGTGTGTGTAACTATTTTCAAAATAAAATACTATTAGAACAAGTTATCCAATATAACATGTTAATATATAATATTAAATAGTAGCACCACTTGCTCATCATTAATATTTATTTGTGAAATAATTTAGCTAAAAATAATAACATATTAACTAGGACATCATGTAGGCTAGTGGTGTGTATTAAACCCTTATTATCATTCAGCTTAGGGTTCAATACTCGCGACCTTTCCAAGCGTGATGGGTTGTCACCCGACATGTGGGTTTTCCTTTTTCTAAAACTATATTAATATAATTTCTATAAAATTCCGAAATAAAAAACATGATGTAAATACTTGAAATTAAATTAATCATTAAATAACTTTTTTATATGTTTTTAAATACAACATATTTTTTCACAAAGTCTAAAAAATTATTTTACTATTTTTACAATATCATTAGTGATCATATTAAAACCAATGGTTATCAACATCTCTATACATATTTCTATAAAATGTAAAGGAATTATTCCTCAAATAAAATTTTCACTAAAACATATTATAAACTAATGGGTTGTATTGACATTAATTTCTCCCAAAAAACCATTAATCTTTGTAGCACCATCACATAAAACCTAAAAATGGGTGTTTTATATTTATATATTATGATCAATCTAAATCTCATAATTTTATAATGGAATCCATAACTCATAAGTTAATTAAGAGACATATGCTTATGAAATTTTACACAATCTGTAGGTGTTTCATGATTCTTATAACCAAAATACCATTATTAAAATACTTCTACAATTTAACTCTTGAACCCCAATACATAAATATTTCATCCATTTTATTTCCACATAGGACATTCCTTGGTCAATATTTTAACCTTTAGCAGAGAAAATTGACTCAGATAATTCATAGGTTCTTCACATTTAAGACATAAAATAATAAATGGATCCCTAGAATGTGATTTATTTCCTTCTATCATACTCTTCATTTTTTCTTATCAATTATTTGGTTATAAATGTCCTTTCCTTACCTAAATAAATTTCTCATTCCCCTGAGACACTTTTCTTGTTGTTTCCTTCCATATTTATCACATGATAGAAATCAAGCCTTATTTCCTCCAAGGCCTACATCACTCTAGCTATTATAAAAATCCATCATTCACTTATTTAGCGAGTGAAGGAGTTGATTATGGTATAGGTTTTTAATAATATTTTTGGATAATCGATTATGAATAATTATGATATTATTCACTATAATAATAATCCCATTTGGTTGCTCATAGTCACCACATTTTCCTTTTTGTTCCATTTTTACATGACTCATTTTGGTTCCATCAATTAACTAAAAGCAAAAATCATTATGTGAGTAACAATAATATTAGTGGGAAAACTATATAATCATTTATATTATGTTTAAATCATGACAACATATTTTAAATGTAAGGAACCTTAAGTTTAACCTAGGTCACTCATTATTATCATTTATTTATATATTTCATAATTTTTATAAAAAAAAATGTGAATTATCATATGCATATCCCACAAGAGTGTCAAGGTAGATTTATATAAAGGTGCAATTTTATGTGTCAGGTGATGATTAGGTCAAACCCAATGTACCCTTTTTGGAGTTGTTACTACTAGGAACATTTTATTTAGAATAACTTACACTATTAGTATCTAGGAATGGATGTATTTAAAGGAAAAATCACATAATCTATACCTTACCAAAAAATTAGGATGTTCATCTATAATTATCAATAAATTTTATCATAGGGTTTTGTTCTCTAATTTATGTTTTCCTAAATCTAGTTCCCAAAGTTTCTACTAATATTCCTATGATACCAACTATAACAAACCCAATCCCAGTGGCCCAAAGCCAATGTCAACATTATTACATATCCATAAGATTAAAGGAATTACATTCCAAAGGACTAAATAGTTTAGTAGTATTAGTAAACTAGATACATACTTGAGTCCCATATTACATTTGAAAAAAAACATAACATATTTTTTTCAATAATAACATTATTCCCTATAGTATATCCTTTCACATAAATCCTAGAAAATATCATGGAATCATGGGTAAAGGAAACAAAATAACTGTGAGATCAAATTCCCAGTGGGTTATGTACAGTGAAAGTTATCATTATCAATAAAGAATAATCAATATGGGTAGGAAAATAATATACCACACATTACATTTAATAATTAAGTTGGATATCATAATTAGATAAAGAATAATCAATATGGAAATTCAAATAACTAAAAAAATCCATTTAATCAATAAAATGATAATTAAATACATCCATATATATTATTATTACGCAAATCTCATAGATAATAAGATAAGTCAAAATCAATATGAAAACAATTTATTAAAAACATGCCATTTAATCAATGAATTGAAAATGAAATGCATCTAGAGATAATATCATTACAAAAATCCCATGGATAATAATAAGCTAATTCTTAATGAAGGAAATGCTTAATTATTGTATGTTATGGTCTTAGGAATCTTGATACCTCTTCCGTCAAGACCTTTCACAAGACAATTTAAAACTAATGGTAGAAACCTGTTTAATACTATCTTACTGATTCACCTAATGAGACTACTAATTCATCAAAGGGATATATAAGTCCAGGTGACACCTTTCACTACATTTCCAAATCATTCCATATATATTGAATAATCTATTTAATTCATGAACAATGTGCCTTGTCATTTAATTTCTATATTGAGTAAAGAATATAGATTTTTCATTATTTCTATCTAAAAATAGCATTAAATATAGCACACCATATGTTGAAATGATATATGGGTTATGTAATTAACATATCCATGATAAATAATATGGATATTTAGGGGAAATTTAATGTCCATAGGAAAGTGAATAATTCTAGGGAATGTAAGTGAATACAAAAATGAATCAAAGAAGTGAATGTCAAAAACTTCCTTAGTCAAAATGATCATAAACCATATTTAGAATGAATAATGATGGTATCAATACAAAATATCCCATTATAATAAAAATAAAGGTTTGTTGTTGTTTATGAATAAGTCTACCATGAAAAGGTCTTTAATAAAATTCTTGAACAAAATTTACATTTCATTTTTTTAATCACATTTTAAAACTAGAAGTTCCCAAAACAATTTGAAAGTAATTTTATTGGAAAATAACCTTTGAGACTCATAAATTATTATTTAAAACACTAATTGGTCATGATAGTGGTAAATTATATATGTGTTGTGTACATTTAAATAGTGATTCCTTTCACTTTATTTCTAAAATCTAAATAAGAATTCTTTTGAAAGCAACATTAATATTACATAGAATTTTTTTTTTGTTAAAAATCAAAATGGTAAAAAAATTCTTGAATAAATCATTTGTAAAAATATATAAACATTTTTAAACATTTTTTATAAATCATGGTTTTGGAAGAAAATATATTTTCAACTGAAGAAAAAAATGAAGTTATATTTTATTAAAAAATATTCTCAACCATATTAAGTACCAAAGTGTGGAAAAAGGTAATATTATATAAAAATATCATGAATAACGATAGGAGAATAAAATGAGATGAGTTTATTATGAAATGGTCCAATAATTTTTTTAGCTTAAATTCAATAATAAACAATCTTAATTATAATGAGATTGTGAAATTTACCCTTATGATGATCATAACATTGAAGTCAGAATTAGTAAATGAATCTATTTTGTGCATAAAATATAAATTAAAATAATATTAGTGGAAATAAAACATAATATAATAAAAATTCATTTAACATGTAATCTTATAATATCAAAGATGATGAAGAAGTAATATAACCCAACGAAAATTAATTGAGTTATGAAATTATTTACCACTTAGTAACTCTTTGTAAAATCACATTGGAAGTAATATTTTAAATTAAAACTAAAAAACCGTTAATTTTTAATTAATCATGATATTATATGTTATAAGGGATTTATATACACCATATAAAATATATTAGGTACACAAAATTATAATAGTCCTTAATGAAGAGATATTGAGATGAAGTCCCTTACAAATATCATATCATTGAAGTGGTGATTAATCAATAAAATGATTATGTGTATCAATTGTTATTCCAAAAAAATAAGCACAACCTAAAATATTCAAATTCCATTACACACATAATCTTAGTGTACATAATCAGTGAAATAGATGTTTAAACCAATGAATGAATATTTGATTATGAAATCCCTTACCTCAAGATACTTTTTGTTTGAACATGACTTAACATACTCTATAGTTGTTTTAAACTTTTCATTAACTTATTACATAACCATATTAATGATTATAATATCATATAATATTCTTTTATAAAATAGTTTTCCCCACTCGTTCATAATTTGACATTATTTTCATTGTTTCGGGTTTTATTGCCTTGTTTTTGCATTCATATTTAGTCATGAAAGTTCTATTTATTATGCATATCATATAGTTCCATAATATCTTGAAAAATAATAATTAAATTATTATTATATTTATATATCAATTATATTTTTAAGACCAATCATGAAATTTGTTTTTGATAAATGAATTATGTTATGATCACGGAGACGGTAGGACATACATATGCTTGAGTAAACTTTCTATTTTTCCACAATCATTATGAAAAGGATGTAAGTAATATTTTATCTTTACATAATTATCATAATATCATAAATACAGTATTATTTAGTTAAAAATACTTATATATATATTCTATGTGGTTTGGTGACGAAACATGAGTCAAATCATTTTGTAAAGGTGGCAGTCCACATGTACATGAACAAGGTTATATTCTTTAAGTGAGTGAAAAGGTAATAGATAAAATGTTATATTATCTTCCAATAATGATACATGTGACATTAATATGAATTTGGTTTTCATTTATATCATATATATTCATTAAATTTATCATTATTAGCTTCCATATAAAGCATTAGTGAAAAGATGAATCACATCATTACGCGAGGCGGTAGTCCTCCATACACACAAGCAACACTATTATATCCACCATGGAATGTAAAGTAAAAAAACTAATGTATGATATAATGAATAAATAGGTTTAATAATGTTATAAATATAATATAAGTACTTAATATTCATCATTATAACCAACTGTGATAGATGGTAATGGAAAAATGAATTACATCAGTTCGTGAGGTGGTAGTCCACAATACACACGAAGAATGATTTTCTAACCCATTTGATGGATGTGGGGATGGTTTTTTATCATTAATGAAACAAAAAAATATAATTATATGGAATATAAATATTTTATTATAAGATAATGGTTTAATAAAAATTGAATTAGAGGTAGTAAGAAATAAAATAATAACACTCATTAGAGAATATTGCCTCTTCTTCGAGTAAACTCTTTAGGTTTTCCCCAAAATCCTTCCAAAGATGGATTTATGCAAACAATAATGATTCTAAGATGAGGGTATAGATTTTATAAATTTATTTTTCTAGGAATTTATTGAACTAAAATGGTGTGATGTTTTAAAGAGGAGAGGAGACGGGTGGCTTTTTCTAAGTTAGGTGAGCGCCACACTTATAATTTTTTGAAGAAAAAAGTTGTACCCACGTTTTTCATATGACACATTTAACGAACCAAAAAATTTTAATGGAAATTTCATTCTTATAATTATTTCATATAGTATAAATCACATAAAATTCCATAAATAAAACAATAAAAAACTTTATAAATGAAGAATGAATGAAAAAAGAGGAATTTCTAGAAATTAAGGAACCTATACCGATGGAATAGTAAATTGGCCTTTATAATAGAAATGTAAACATTAGGAATATTAATTCATCCAAAAAAATAGTGACCAAATATATGAAAGTATGAATGAAAATTATGAATCTTATAAATGATAATATGATATAATTATATCATAGTATAAGTTAATAAATGTTTAAAAATTTATTAACTAAGTGTTGGTATTTTTATAAAACATAAATGTTTATTTAAATTTATATAATTAATATAATTATTTAATAGAAAATTTATTTTCATAATATATACTCATAAATTAATATATATTTTTATCTTTTTGTAATAAAAATTTTTTATGAGACATTAATTAATTTTATAAAATGTTCTAAAATTAGTTATAATTTTAAAATCTGTATTTTCAATGTAAATGAAGATTTTTGTTAAAATTATATTTATTATATTTATAAAATTATTTTCATTAAATAGATTTTATTTTTTTAATTCTACAAGTCAAAAAATGGTTAGGGTGAATTTTTGAAGTTATCTAAAATTGTTTATTTTTTAGTAAATAATGAAATATGAGAATTTACGGTATATAACATTTTATGTTAAATACACTATTTCTTAAGACATTATTGATTTAATAACCATAATATATAACTAAAATTATTTATTTAATATATATAGTTATAATTATCAATATATTCATAGTATTAAACCAAAACAATAAACTAATGAAAAAAAATAAAAAAGCACCCATCTCCTCACCTATAAATACCACCCATCAGTACCTCTTCTCCTCAGAACTCCAAAGCCTTAAAGCTTGTCCAATTTCTACCCTATCCTATTTAAAATCATCTCCCCATTTCTAAGATCCATTGGTGTCAAAAAAATATCCAAACCAATTTCCCTAAGGAGGTCCTCAAGGAGAATAATTAAAGAGGTAAAATCATCTTTCATTTTCTTTTAATTTCATATCAATTTATTTTCTTTTCTTATTATCCCATCACCTCCCCTTATCTAAGTGGAATGATAACTCTAGTATCTTATATATACTGTATTTTTATTATTTTCATGAAATAATTCATCATAAAATCTCTTCTCCCCTCTCGTTTTGTTTTCTAAAAAATGAAATCATCGTTCATGATGTGTTGATTTACAGCCATCTTGGATAATACATTTTCATTTTATTTTACTATCATATAGTCGGGTCACAAAACCATTATATTAGTTGATAAATATTTTAAAATTTATGTTATAACCTTTTTTATTATATGTATCTAACTTATATACATAATATTAAATAATAAAACAAAACGAGTTCGTTGTGATTGAAAACTGCTAAAATTAATCTAAATGATTATAATTATAATTTTATCTAATGAATCATCCAAATATATAGAAAAATAATAATATATCAGACCAATTAAACTTATTAAATTTAATTAATATAATATAATTTTAATTATGGACAATTATATCTATTTTACCTGATCTTCCATGCATGTATACAAGCGAACCAATCATGAAAATCAAGAAAATAAACACTTGAGAACGATGAAATTAAACACTATTACATATCAAAATGGCCATTAAAAACATAAGAAAACTATAATGAATCAAATAAATTTATAATTTGTTATTTATTTATTAATTATTTAATATAACTTTATTATTGAGGTTATTAAACTAAAGATAGATTTCATATAGAAGGTAAGAGGATTCTCAAACCCACTTTTATTTCTTTGGGATATTCTTCTTTCATGCCAAGTTTCTGTGTGGATGTTCTTTTAGTATTCCTAAAATATAATTTATTTATTCTTAAATTTATTTTTTGGGATAAACATGTTTGAAATATTATTTTATGACAAATTAAGATATTTTTAAAAAATAAATCTTCTTTCTTAAAAAAACAAGTTTTACTTCTCTTGATATTATTTCATCTTCACTCGAGATTGATGATTATTATACAAACTATGTTATTAAATATTTTTTTTGTAACTAAAATATTTATTCATGAAATTATTCTTTATAAAATTCTCATGAAACCCATTTTATTTACATTGGTTATTTTATGGAAAGGATTTTTATACGTCATATGTGTCATGCATGGTTATGTAAATGTTATGTTGTAACGGGTGCACCCAGAATTATATAGTGCTCCAATGAATTGGTTAATGTGATGTATCTCATGAGATAACATGAAATATTTGAAAAAATAATGCTATAATTGTTCACAAAGATGATTTTATGATTTTGAAAATATGTTATGCATGAAATTGATACTAGCTTTATTCACAACTATCTGTGGTAGTTGACCACTAAGATATGATGTTTCATTTTAATGCATTGAAACATTCCATGCCTTTATCTAATGCTTCATCTCATTATTATGATTATGATCCCATTATTATGTTATAATAATGAATATTATGCTCACCCATGTTATATTGATTCATGTTCTTATCTATCATATTACTAGTCCTTTAGTTTATCCCTTTCTTTGATGTATATCCTTAGCTGACTAATTAAACTATGTAGAAAACAAGGGACACTAAGAATCTAGAGAATGTATAATTAAAATAATTTTTAGGTTTTATTATCTAAAAGTTGTATATGGTCCAAATTTTCCCAAGACACAAAACCTTCATATCTTAGTTTTGCAATGATTTTAGGTTGTTTATCATTAAATTAATGCAATAGCCGTGAAATAAAATTAGAGTTACTATTGTTGGTATTAGAGAAAAAATTAGTTAATTTTGGAATCATGATTAATGAACATTAGTGAAAACCATTAGTATGATACTAAGTATAAGAAAGAACCCAATAATATTTATTTTATAAATATTTTAAAAAAATGGTGTCCCACAAGATATGACTTTAAGGTTAATTTAAAAAAGGAATAAATTATTTCTTCAGGACTTATTTACATATATTTTGTTCAAAAAATTTCTATTTTATAAAATGGTGGGAACCATTAGAAACCAAGATAATAATCTATGTGAGGGATAGTGTGGTGATTTTCTGAGTGATATCTCCAATGCCTTGGGATGTGGAGTTCAAAATTTCATGGTGATTCTTACCTATCTATCTTAAGATACAAAAAATAACCTAAATAATGTGGAATTTATACCTTCCCCAAAAAGGGAGAAAATTTCTATCAATTATTTTACAAGGAAATTACCACCGACGTTTAGTGGATCATCCAATCCACTATTCGCAAAATAGTGGGTCAAATCAATGGAGAAGATCTTTTCTATGCTCCACTATCCTGAGATGGAGAACTTAAACATGGATATTTACCATTTAGATGGGGAGGCCGATCAATAGTGGTCATTGATTATGAATACCAAGTTACAGGAAAAATTTGAAGAAATGGAGTGGGAAGACATTAAGAAAATATTTATTAACAACGGTTTCCCTCAAACACTTCATACTAAGATGAATATAAAATTATTAGAGTTGAAGTAAAATGAAGCTAAATCTGTCACGACTTATGAAGGAAATTTCACAAGTCTTGAAAGTTACACCTTGTAATTTATTATAAAAAATGATAGAAAAATATATATATTCTTTATTGGGTTAAAACCACAGCATAAAAAATATCTAGAAATTTGAGACTTTGGAAGTTATGAAGAAGTTGATAGATGTGATTTCAACGTCAAAATGAATTTCAGATAATGGTCCCTAGGATATAAAGATAAGAAACTAAATATGAAGTTTCAAGATGGAGGATATCAATACAAAGGTGGAAGTAAATCTCATCCACTCAAATTTCAAAAAACTGGGAAGAAGAATAACGAGAATTTCATTAAATAGATGAGGAAATTCTTCACGTGTGGGAGATAAGGCCACCATAATCAGGAATGTAAAAGAGACATGAGGAAGATTGAAAATGCGCGGGGGGGGGGGGGGAGGAAGAGAGAACCACCCATTGTCCATGCATAAACTATAGGGTTCAATGGAACTATTAAAGCTAGTGCACTAAACCTTGTCTCCTTGAGGGTAATCTATATTAGAAGACAATAAATTCAATGGATTAAGAGAAATATTATGCCATCACTACTGCTGAGGTGGATCCCAACAATGATGTGGTGATAGGTATGTTGGTTATTCATTCAATAATAGATAATTGACTATTTCATTCCAGTTCTACACATTCTTTCATACCTTGAACGTTTAGAATAACAATTCAAACACCACATCAAAATATGGAGTTTGAGTTATCTATGAGAATAAAAAATGAGGAAATTATTGCATCAAAAGTTTATAACTCCTCCCCAGCTGATTTTTATGGATTAAACCTCCCATAAAACCTGGTCTTACTTTTTTTGTGGAGTTTGATGCTATTTTTGGCATGGATTGGATATATTTATAAAAATCCAACATAAACTTTTAGGAAAGGGATATCACCATTCAAATCCCAAGGCATCCTCCAATTCTGTACAATTATAAGGAGGAGGATGGGTCTTCTTTAGAATCATCGTCTCATGGGTGTATATTATTTCCTTATGAGCAAGCATATCTAGATCAAATTATTGATACAGTGGAGAGAATTGTGATGGAATACATGCCCAATGTAAGGGACTACGCTAATGTGTTCCTTGAATAATTTCTTGAACTTACTCATAACCAAGATGTTGAGTTAAGAATTTAACTTATTCTAGTATATCTACCTATATCAAATACACCTTATAGAATGGCCACTATTGAGTTGAAGTAACTAAAGAAGCAGTTACAAGAGAATCTGGACAAGGGTTTTATATGCCTGAGTGCATCACCATGGGGTGCACCAATCCTATATTTAAATAAGAATGATGAATCAATTTTCCTCAACATTTTTTATCATGAGATCAATATAATCACTACAAAGAACAAATATCCCCTTCCCTAGATAGATAAATTTTTCAATAAACTATTTGGGGACATGTATTTCTCCAAGGTGGAACTTTGGTTGGGATTACACCAATTAAAATAAAGTAAATAAGATATTTCATATACTTCAATTCAAAAGAGGTATAAACACTATGAGTTCATAATGATTCCTTTCAGACTCACTAATTCTCTAACAATATTTATGGAATTAATGAATAGAGTCTTTATATGTTACCTCAAAAAGTTTGTGTTAGTCTTTATAGATGATATTATAATATACTCTAAGTGCAATGAGGAACATGAGGATAATTTGAAAACTATGATAACAACTTTGAGAATGGATAAAATTTATGAAAAGTGAATAAATGTGAGTTACAGATAGAGGAATTATCATTTTTATTACATGTTATCACCAAAAATGCAATATATGTGGACCCTGCCTAGAAAAAGGAAGTCGAAGAGTGGCCCATGACAATGTCTATCATGGAAATCTATAGTTTCCTTGGTCTAGATGGGTATTACAGGTAATTTTTGAAGAAATTATGATGTTTTTCATACCCACTAAATAAGTTGATTCGCAAGGGAGAAAGGTCGGTCTCGACTAGTGAATTTGAAGACTTATTCACATATTATAAAAATATTTATCACCATGCCAATAAACACACTTCTGAAAAGTGGTGAACTCTTTATGTTATAAAGATATGCTTTAAGGAAGGTATTGTGTTATGTACTAATGAAAAACGATAAAGAGATATATTATTCCATAGAGATGTTAATAATAAATGAGAAAAGAAATCCTATGAATGATCTGGAGTTGGCGTCTATGATCTTCATGTTGAAAATTGATAACTATATTTCATGCATACATTTTAGAGTATTTTAATATGTTGATTTATTTATTTAATGAATAATCATTCCAATTTTTGAATAGATTGAATTATTTTATTTTTTATGGTTAGAAAAAAAGATTAGTTGAAAAATAATGAAATGTAGTGAATTTTGGAACCAAAATCCCATTCTTGCCACTTTTAATTTCTTATGATGTGACACTATTTTTTTAAAGTCAATGCAGAGCTATAAAAATGAAGTAGAATGATTACATTCCATGTAATTTATTTACACATCCTGACATAATTAGAAGAAGAAGCACAGATAGGACAAGTTGTGAAGTCATTACACACTATGAAAAGCATTTACACATCATGTATTTTCATTACACAAAATTAATATTTTCGAGATGAGTTTTTTTTGGAGTTATGATGAAATTTGTGACTTTTGGGAATTTAATGATTACATGCCATGTAACCTAATTACATATTATGTAAGTGTTACTGAGTAGAAAAAATAATGATACATGACCAAGGGTTTTGATGGTATTTATTATAAGAACATACTTGGTCACACATTGTAAGGAATCTGGGACCAGAGGAGACCGAGTGATTCCAATAGATTATTGTAAGATAAAGAAGTCATGATCAAGAGCTCTACTTCACCACTGTTATTCAATGACATTATTCCTCGGGTTTTTATGCTTCTTGTTCTCATCATTCCTAACATGATTGAGTTTTTTCCTTTGTTCTGGGTGATGTGATTTAATGGTAAGTTATGTTAAGGATTTTTTTTCTTTTTTATTATTCATGTTTTGGATTTCTTAAAACCATTTATTCCATTCCAATTCATCTTTTTTTCATATTTCATGATCATTGTTGCATTCTGAGGTTGTTTATTTAATTAAATCAATTTATTAACCTATTTTTTGTATGATAATTATGTAATCTAGGTTAGTTATGTTTAAATAGGGTTTTGGGTCACATAGTTTGGTGATTACGTTTAGTATATGGTCATTCCAATAGTGGAATCTTAGGATTAGGGTAGGATTCTAAGACCAATGATCTGTGGTAACCCAATTCTAATACCAAACCTAAGTAATCCATTATCAATTGAATCCATAGTACATGAACCAGAAAATCATTGAACCTAGCATGCCTCATATCTAGATTTCAACCCCAATCCTTACTACTAAATTTCCCTTTCATCAAACAAACAATCAATTTCAATTTCAATTTCATTAATTAATTTAAGAACATATAGATAATCATCGTGGTTTGAATACAAGAACTTGATAGATACTAAATTTTTAATTTGGTTTTTGGAGTTTTATAAATTATTAAATTTTAGCAGCCCCATATGAATTAACAACACCTTAAGAGCTGTAAAATTTGGCCCCACTATTAGGGACATTTTCCGCTATGTTAAAATTAATTAGGAATCATTATAGTTGTTTTTATTTTAATCTGTTTTCTTATACTTGGTATTTTCATGCTATTGTTTCAGGTAAAAATTTATAGCATGACTACTCTTCTCGTGGTAAAGACAAAGTTTTAAATCATTCATTTGAACTAGAGCTAGATAAGATAGTAAGAAATCAAAAAAATTAAAAAGAAGACTCTGAAAAATAATAGGACATTATGGATGGTAGAGGCCAATTTGAAGGAGCTGAACATGATTTAGGCCAGAGATAAGGACAATAGGTCCAAGGAAAAAATACATGATAGAAATCACTTATAAATTATGGAAGATCCTCGAACATGGGATTCAATCCGATCATTCTCATAACCCCCTTCACTACTCAACATTGCGAGATCAAGTTAATATTCATTCAAATGATCACACATTAAATACAATTCACTGAGCTACCTCACGAACATCCCATCATGAAACTGGGGAGTTTCCTAGAGATTTGTGACACCTTCTGACTTTAGAACATCACAAATGATGTTATAAAGATACGACTCTTCAAATTATCCTTGAAGAAAAAAGTACATGAGTATATCCAATGTATGCCTGCGCATTCAATCACCACATGGGAGGATTTGGTAAGGAAGTTTTTAACAAGATTTTTTCAACCCTAAAATTTAATGGAACTGTAGGTAAGTATTTTGAATTTTGGGTAATTTTCTGAATAATCAATCTATAGTTCATGGTAATGATTTAATGTTTTAATAAGGTGATATACACATCATATCATCAAAATGTGGTTATTAATTCAAACATTCAATAAAGTATTATCATAGGTAAATATTTTGATAGATGATGCTATTTTTGGAGGTTGTCTTATAAAACAGTCACCAGATGAGAGCTAGGAATTGTTGGATAATATGTCCCGTAATAATTTTTAGTGGTATCCAGAAGAAGGGAGAGAGTATGGAGTGAACATGGTGGATAACAGCTGGGTTTCCACCCAAATGGATGTCATTTCAAATAAAATGGATGTGATGACGGAAAATCAAAATCCCTATGGTATATATTGAAAAGATGTGAATTATTTAGATTATAATTGTAAAACTATGTGTAGGGATGGATGAAACAACAACGAACAAAAAAGAATCAAACTCAAGGCCAAGGATTTCATCCAAGACAACAAGGTTTTCAACCTCATCACCCAGGGTCAACACTAACCAGTAAAGTCCATTTACTAAAGGAGTCCCTGGAAACTTTTATAGCCCCCATAGAAGATACACTTAAAAAAAGAAAACATGGTCAAGGGATCATGTAACTATGATCATAGAATTGAGAAATGACTCAAAAAACCAAAAATATATAGTGAGAAACATAGAATATGAGGTTGGTTAGATTACTGAGAAACTTAGATGAAGGAAAAGGAGTGAACTTCTTGAATTCCTAGAACAACATCCTCGTGCAGATGTTAAATCCATATCACTTCAAATTAGAAAGAAGTAACAATGGTTTGGAAATTGGATTTTTAGGAAATATTGTACAACTACTAGTGGGAGAAAATAAAGAAAATCTTAGAGAAGTTGAGGAACATAATGAAGAGGAATCACCACCATAGTACCAACCACAACTACTATTTCCAAAATGGTTAAAGCAGGTCAATTTGGATGAAAAAAAAACAAAATATCTTAGAGATGTTCAAAAATATACACATAAACATACCATTTATTGAGTCAATAGAAAACATACTTGTCTGTGTAATGTTTATGAATGAGTTGGTGACAAATAAGAAAGAAAATTGAAGAATTAGTCACCATTCCAGTTATAGGAGAAGTTGAACAGTTATATCAAGCATCTAACGAAGAATTAGAGTGATACAGATATCTTTTCAATTCCAATTACTCTAGGTTCTAATGATTTTGGTAGTGCTTTATGTGATTTATGTGCCATTGTAAATATCATGTCATTTGAAACCTTCAAGAGCCAAAGATTGAGAGAGATGTAACCAACTCATGTTATACTTCAACTAGCAGATATAATAGTGAGACATCCTCAAGAGATAATTTATGATGCTATCATCAAATTAGAGAAGTTATATTTTCCAATTAATTTTATGGTGATGGAAATGGATGAATAAAAGCTACCAATAATCATTGGGAGACTGTTCCTAGCTAAAGGAAGGGAACTTATTGAGGTTTATAATGGAGAGATAATTTTAATAGCTAGAGGATCAGAAGTAAAGTTCAATTTTTAATGAGAAATTTTGAAATTAAAAGAACCAATTGATGACTTTTTAGAAAATAATTTTATGAATGAAGAAGGCATTGTTGTCCCTGGAAGAGGATTTGAAGTAGTTGATATGAAAAGTGACAAAGAATGTAAGAAAATTTTGATGAAAGGTAAAAAAGTGATGGGAAAAGATGAAAATAGGGGAGGAACTCTCATCCAAGAGGAATAAAAAGTCGAAGAAGTTTATAATGTTAGTGAACTAGCATTCTATTTTTCAAGAATCACCAAGAGACACTAGATAGGGCCCTTCTTAGTGAAACACATAGCTCAACATATTCTATTAACCTATGGAGAACAATGATGTTTGAAGATATCCAAGATTAATATTAGTGGGACAATATGAAAAAGGATTTTTCTGAATATACATCAATGTTCATGTTATGTTAGCAACTGAAGGCTAAAATAAAAAAGTCTAAGGGGGTGATGGAACCATTAGCTATACCAACATGGAAATAGGAAATCATCACTATGGATTTTTTCACCGATCATCTAAACAAATCTATAAGAAACCATTATATATGGGTCAATGTGGATTTTATTACAAAGACAACTCAATTTATCTTAAATTGGGAGGATTTCCCACTAGATAAACTTAGAAAAATATACATTAGAGAAGTAGTAAGGCTGCATGGAGTACCACTATCGATTGTATCAAATCAAGATCCAACATTCACCTCCAAAATCTATAAAGTTTCCAAAATTCCTTAAACACTGAGCTAAATATTAGTATCGCATATCATCATTAAACTGATGGAAAATATGAGCAGAAAATTCATACATTGGAAGACATTTTGATAGATTATCCTATGGACTTCAAATAAGGATAGGACCAACACCTACCTCAAGTCATTTTATCTTAAAAAATATCTTCCACTTAAGCATTAAAATGGCTCTATATTAATCCCTTTATGTGAAAAGGTGTATAAAACTTGCATGCTGGGATGAAGTTAGTGAATATAGGATGTCAGGACCAGAAATGGTCAAAGAAATGTTGGAAAATATGAAAACCATTCAGCAACACATCAAGGTATCCTAATGTCGATGGAAGATCTGTATAGAAAAGCATCAATGAGACCTAGAGTATGAATTTTGAGACATGTTATTCCTCCACATATCTCCAGAGAAGAAGTAAATGTGATTTGGGAAGAAGGGAGAGCTAAGTCCTAGGTAATCAGACCCTTTGATATTATTGATCGCATCTGAGCTATGGCATATCGACTTGCACTTCCACCAAACATTTCTCAAGTTCGTGAATTACTCCATGTATCCCTTTCGAGTAAGTACCCACTAGATCCCTCACATGAATTGAATCTAGAGGTGGTACAGTTGGTAAATTATCTCTCTTAAGGGGAGGAGCCAAGGATGTTCTTGAATCAAAGAGATAAAGTTATACGCAATAAGACAACTCACCTAGTCAAATTATTATGTCAAAAACTTAATAATGAAGATGTAATATGGGAACTGGAGGAAGCGATTAAGAATAAATACCCTCAACTATTTATGTAAAACAAAACTTTGAGGGAGAAATTTTTTAAGGGGGGAAAAATGTGATGGCCCAAAATATTATCAGTAGAAATTCCCTTCTTATAATTATGTATTATTGTATAAATCACATAAAATAACTTTATGAACATAATAAACACTTTATAAATTAATAATGAATGAAATAATATATATTTTTAGAAATTAAGGAACCTAAAATGATGGAATAGTAACTTCATCTTTGGAATAGTAATGTGACCATTAAGAATAATGATTCAGCCAATGTAATAGTAAAATCATCTATAAAATTATAAATAAAAATTAGACATCTTATAAATTATAATATGATATAATTATATCATGGTATAAGTAAATTTTTTAAAAATTATTAATTAAGTATTGGTATTTTTATAAAACATAAATATTTATTTAAAATTTTATATTTAATATAATTATTTAATAGAAAAATTATTTTCCTAGAATATATTAATAAATTAATATTTTTTCCCTTATGATTATAAGATAAATTTATGAGATCTTAATTAATTCATCAAAATCTTATAAAATAAGTTATAATTTTAAAATCGGTATTTTCCAGGTAAATGTTGAATCTAATTAAAAATTAAATTTAATATATTTATAAAATTATTTTAATTAATGGGGTTCCTTTTTTAATTTTACACATCAAAAAATGGTGAGGTTGAATTTCTGGTATTTGTCTAAAATAGTTGAATTTTTTTGAATAGTGAAATATTTTAACTTATGGTATATAAAAAAATAAGTTAAATATAATATTTCTAGAGAAATTTCATATATAATAACCATAAAATCTAACCCCCCCCCCTTTTATTTATTATATTTAGTTATAGGGTTTAAACAATTCAAATTCTTGAGCCAAAATAATAAACTAATGAATAAAATAATCGAAAACACCCCTCTCATCCCCTATAAATACCACCCATCACCACCTCTTCTCCACACAACTACAAAGCCTATAATATTTTCCAATTTCTACCCAATACTATCCCCAAGACTCTCCCAATGTCCTAGATCCTTTGGTCTCAACAAAATACTAAAACAAATTTCCCTAAGGGGGTCCTCAAGGATAAGAATTCAATAGGTAAAATCCTCTTTCATTTTCTTTTTTTTTCAATTTCTTTCCATTTCTTATTATCTCATAACCTACCCTTTTCCAAGTTGCATGATAAATCCATTATCTTATAAATAATATAATTTTACTATTTTAATTGAATAATTCACCAACAAACCACTTCTCTTCTCACTTTTTTCTGAAAAAATGAAATCATCGTTTGTGATGTGTCGATTTACCGCCATCATGGACAATGTGTTTCCATTTTACTTTTCCTCCTTTAAGAATGGTAATAAAACAATTATAATGTTTGATACAGATTTTAAAATTTTCATTATAACCTTTTTATGGTTCTATAACTAACTTATATACATATTATTAAATAATGAAACAAAATAAATTCATTGGAATCAAAAACCGCCAAAATTAATCTAAATGATTATCATTAAAATTTTATCTACTGAATCGTCCTAATATGTTGAATCAAAATAATATATAATATTAATTAAAAAAATTTAATTTCATTATTTACATATAATTTCAAATATTTATAATTATCCCTATTTTACACAATCTTCCAAGCACGTATAAAAGTGAACTGATCATGAAATTCAAGAAAATGAACACTTCTGAATGATGAAATTGGAAACCATAACTCATCAAAATAGACATAAATGAACTTAATAAAACAATAATGTATAAAAATGTATAATAGGTTCTGGATTTATTAATTAATGAATCTAATTTTATTATCTAAGATATGAAAGTAAAGATATCTTTCTGACATAAGGTAAGAGGTTTCTCTAACCAAATTTCTATTCTTTGGGTTATTTGACTTTTATGCCAAATTTTAGTGTGGTTGTTATTTTAATATTCATAAAATATAAATTATTTGTTATTAAATTTTATTTTTTTGGGATATACATGTTTCCAATATTATTTTATGACAATTCAAATATTATTCCAAAACAACTCTTCTTTCTAAAAAACACTTCTTTTACTTCTCTTGAGATTGTTTCTTATTCAATCAAGATTTATTATTCCTATACCAATTATGTTATTTAATTTTTTGTTTTGGGAACAAAAATGTTTATTAATAAATTTCTTATTTATTAAATTATCATGAAACCAATTTCTTTTTTATGGGTTATTTTATAGAAAATATTGTTATAACATTCTATGTGACATGCATGATCTTGTAAATGTTATGATGTGATGGGTGAACTCAGAATTACATAGCACACATATGCATTGGGAAATGTAATTTATCTCAAGAGATAATTTGAAATATGCATGAACATGATTCTATATTTTTTCACCATGATGATGTTATGATTATGCACATATGTTATGTGTGAACAAGATGTTATCTTTGTTCACAACTATATATGGTAGTAGACCACAAAGACATGGTGTTACATTTTTATGAATTTAACACTTCTTGATTTTATATAATGGGTTTTTTCAGGATTATGATGATGATACCCTAATTATTTTATTATGATGATTATTATTCTCAACAATTTAATATTGATTCAGGTTTTTATCTATCTTCATACTAGGATTTTATCCATCATGTGACAACTTGTACCAAAGAGAAAACAAGGGCTAATAAGAAGCGATAGAAAAGGCAATTAAAATAATTTTGTGCTTTATTATTTAAATTTTCTGTTTGGTCCTAATTTTCCCAAGAAACAAAAAATTTGGATCCAGGTTTTGTAATGCTTCTATGTTGTTTATCTTTAAATTGGTATAATAGTCATGTAAGAGAAGTAGGGTCGCTATACCACAAGGGACCAAAATGGAGTATTACTATGAATTAGACTTTATAGGGTCAAAATATTTTCATGAAATAGATTTTTTCTAAAAAAATTAGGTCTTTTTAACTATTATATTCTTAGTATAACCCCATGTAAACCCATTTTTACCTTAACCATGATAAATAATTTTAACAATTTTCACCATTTGTCTTATTCAAAAGTTAATTTGACCTTAATGAATAATATTAATTATTCTAATTCAAAATAAAGAATCCATTTTTGAAAATTACATTCACATAAGATGTAAATTTTAATTTAAAATTAGTCTAGAAAATGTGATGAGAAAGGGAATTTTCAAAGAGAAAATATTCAAAAGTTTACAATGTTATCTATATCAAAATTCAATATAAGAATGATTAAAATAACCTATATTCAATTAATTGATATAAAATTTAACTATATTTACTTAAAATCTAATTAAAAATAATATTTAACTTTATAAATAATTTAAATAGAGAGGAATTTTACCATTAAACTTCATTATTTTTCACTACTCATCAAAAAATGAAACATTTTAGAAAAATCCAAGAAAACCCCCCTAATATAATTTTGATATTACAATTTAAAAAATGAATTTAATTTTATCAAATATATTTTCTAACTTTGGTAAGGATTAAATTTAAATTATTTGTGAAATGTGTGACTAAACCATCTTTTAAAAAAAAGTTTTTCATAAAACAATTCCTTTTTATTTTAAATTATTCTTATTTTATTTTGAATAAATAAATTACCATAATTTTCAAAATTTATTTACTTCTATTAATACAATCTAATTTAACAATTAATTTATAATGGTAAATTATATTATGGTTTATTTAGACTTGAGGTTGTTTTTTTTTGCAAGATCTTGAAGAGATAACTTTATTGAAATGTATTTTGTGGGGTTTTTGAGCTCAATATTTTGTGTTTCATAAGTTGTTGAGAAAAGTGTTCTTATTTTAAAGTCATGGGCTGTTGCAATATTCAATAGTTTATGTTTAACAAAAAACTAAACTTATGAAAAACTGACTAAAATTAACTATGACATATTAAAAATACATGAATAATATAATCATTAGTAGATAAAAAATAATCAATTAAAATAATTATATATTGCTTTTATTCTCTTTGATTAAAATTTTAAAAGGGTTTCCTTTTGAAGAACCATTACAAAAAGGGTATATTATTTTACTTTAATAGATTAAATTTATTATAGTTAAAAGTTTAATATAATAGTTAATATTTATATTTATAAACTAATATATCAATATTAAACTATTTTGAAACATAATTAAATAAGTTAAAAAAATAAATTTTAAAAAGTTAATTTTTTTATAGTATATTTTCTTAATTTATTATATTTTCATTCAAAAATTAATTTTAAATTTATAAATTTTAATTTTACAAAAATAAATTTAATTTTTTAAAAATAGCAATATTTTCATAATATAATCATTTTAGAAATTTCAAAAAAAAATTAGATAAATTTTGAAAAATACCATATTTAGAAATAACATGACTATTATGAAATTATTAATATATAAGTATGAATTAGAAATTAATTAAACCTTCTTATATGAAAAAATATTTCCTTTATAAGTGATTTTATAATTTTGAAAATTTTGGGTCTAATTTACTAATCCGTATTTAAAATTTTGAAACCAATGTTGTATTTTTTTAACATATTATTCATTTATTTTTAAATTAATATTTATAGATCTTATAAATTTGATTAAAAATGGATTTAAATTTTTTAATTATTAGCTCCAAATTATTTAATAAGGTTCATTTTCTTGTAAAATGGATTTAAAATTTTTAATCAGTGGGTCGAAATTATTTAATAAGGGCCATTTAAGTTTTTTCATAAAGGATAAGCTACCGTAGGTAAAAACTAGTTACCAAGGTGAAATCTAAAATATTAAACATGATTAACCTTAGACTTAAAGGGAATAACATGTTAATTTTTTTCTAATTGGGTGTTGGATATGTATATCAAACTGACATCATTTTATCTCTATTATTTGTCAATTCTTATCCATTTTCCTTAAGAGTGGATTCCCATTATTCAAAATTTTTGCATGTTTAAAAAAATGAAACTCATTTTCTCTTATAAAATGGGTACCCATATCCTAACTTCTCTTTACACTAGATCCTCTTTATTTCAGACTAAAATCTTACAAAACTCTCCCATACTTCTAGGATCTTTAAAAATGATATATTCTTCTAAAAATACCATCCCACAATGGTTTAATACCCTTTACAAAGGAAATAATATAAAAAGTGAGGAATAAGTTCATAACCTCTTTCTATTTTCAATTTCATTATGTGATTTTATTCATCCAAAATTTTATTTTTACCATAATAAAATTATAACATAAATATAATTATTATTATGGTATTGTATTATAATTATGGAATAATAATTTACCACCCTTCATGTTTCTATTAATAAAAACGAAAACTAGAATCATTTGTTGGGCATATTACCCCCTCCAAGATGTAACATATTTAGTTCTCTTTCCCCACCATACAAGGATGGACATAATAAAAAATATAATAAATAATTATTATATTTATGAATAATTTAATATTTTTACATAATAAACCATATTACTCAATTTCACCACTCTATAGAAAATTAAATCACAATCCATGATTACGTAGGGACTACCTACTCGGTGGAATGATCATTTTTCATTTTTCATTTCATCATTGACTTAAATGGATGGCCATGAGAATGATTTTTTAGGATAAATATGATATTTATGAAATAATTATGGTTATGGAATGAAAAATTTTACAATCTATTAATGTTATTATCAATAGATAATTTTCATAAACTAAATTTCTTAATTTAAGTGTGTTAAAAGGGAAGTCTTTAACTCAAATTATGTAATATTTTTTATTAATTAGATAATAATATAATTAATTTATAATTATGAAATATCACATTAAAAAAATATATTAAATTATTTTGATAATATTTTAATGATATTACTACTAAATCACCACACAATCATCAATAATCATGGTATGTTCATGATTGGGTAAGTTTAACCACTGACTTAAAAAATGAAATGAAATTATATGATGTATTATTATGAAAACAAAATTATTATAATAATATTATATAAATATTTAAATAATAATTTTTAATTTATTTAGAAAGGAAAAAATCATTATTCAACTTATTAATTATTAAAACACCATTCATATGTTGAAAATCTCTGAAAATTACTCATTGTCGACTTCATCTTCAATGATAAAGAGTAAATTACGCAAGAAATAAAATTTAAAATTAATTAAAAATTATAATTTATAAATTATAGTAAATTTAATTAAATTTTAATGATTAAATTTGGATCTGAAAAAAAATACAAACAATGCTCTTATAAGACTACTATAAACTGTCACAACTATAAACACCTGATATTCGAAAATAACTAAAAACTAACTGATATATATGTAGATAATTATAAGAAATTGGTATTATATAAATGTTATTTTTTATTAATATTTTCCTTAAATTAGATATTTTTATATTTATATTTCTTATATAGGATCTTAGAGTGAATTTTACAAAGCCTAAAAGCAGGGTAAATATTTCATTGTCTCAAATTTGAATCCCTTGAGACATGTTTATGATGTACACCATTTTCCTTTTCAATGGTGTAAATAAGTACTTACATTTATTTTGTATCATTATCCTCTTATATTTCATCATATTCAATGTTATATTTAATTTTATACCTAACATAGGGTTTTTATTCAAAAGTTATAAAGGCTATAAGGGGGTTTCATGATTCAATTCTTTGCCTTGGGTTAGGATCACCCTTATTTTACTATTATCTTTCATGATTGATATATTATAACCTATGATCATTTTAATTTGTATATATGCATTATTTTTTATGGAAAAATAAAATTTCAAATTAAATTATTCTCCCTTGATGATTCTATTTTTATTTTAAAATTCATCTCTGTAGAGTGTAATTCCCATTTATTTTATTAGACTTTTCTTCCATATCCATTTTTTACTTCCTGCTGATTTTACCCTATATTTAGAATATTTAATATGGTTAATTTATAAAATTCTCATAATTATCATCACCACTTCCCGAAATGAAAATTTAACAGTCTTTATTTATGTGGGTTTTCATACAAAGGCATTTTAAAATATTAAAGAAAAGGGGTTCTCCATCCATTCAAAAAGAAAAAGTTTTACCTTCCAATCATTATTTTTTAGATGAACATTATTTTCTTTCAATTATTTATTATTTTAAATATTAATAATAACGATTTCAAAAATTATTCTCCTTCCATTCACAAATTTTTTTTATTTAAATTAATTTACACTTTATCTTTTATAATAATTTTAATAGTTTTTAGGTTTTTTTTATTATGACTTTTATTTTCCTTAAAAGGTTTATCTCTCATGAAGTTATGTATTAATAATAATTTATATGTAATTATTATATAATTAATTTTTTAAAATGATATTTCTATATCCATTATTACATTAGTTCATGTTATGTGAAATCTAATTCTTTTTTCATGGGTTCATTAAGATGTGTTTATGATTGATTTTAAGTGGCACACATATGTATGGATGATGAATGGTGGGGTCATATATCAACCTAAAATTAATTGGTTTATGTTTATATATCATTAAATATTCATTAATGTACATAATGAGTGTTTTCAAATAGAATGGTCATGATTAGTTTGTCACATTTCAGGTGTGGACGTAATGAGTTTGTTCATATAGGTGTGAGCACAATGGGTTTTCTCAAAATAATTTTCTTATGATTATGGATGTTCCAAATTTTTATGTTGTTCATAAATCTATGCCAAATTTTTATGATGCATTAAATTTCCATGAAATTCCATGGTTTCATGACTATGTCGTATTTTTAATACATTCAACACTTTAATGTGTTGTTCACTTGTTATAAGTCTTTTGAGATGTTATTTGAGCCATGCTGTATATTTTAGGCTTACTTAATGATATTTGTATGATCTATGTTACTATAACATCTTTCATGATTATAATGTATGGTCTTATGATATTTTATTATGATATTTATGACTCCATCATGTTCTCCTTCATGTTATAATATTTTTGCCTTATTGAGTATCTAAGTTCACCCTTTTCTTATATTTCAAATACTCATGTTATAAAGATGATTATATCAGGTGAGATATCTAAAAAAGAGTCTATAGGAGAATAATTATAGATATTTTTGTGTTATAAATGAAGATTTTTATGTGGATAATCTCTAACACACTAAATCTTCCAGTCTTTGGGTTATGAAACTATTTGTAATATTTTTTTATTTAAATCATGAGTTTAATGGATTATTTATGTTTTGTTTAGCCAGGGTTTCTATAATATCATAGATCCAATATCTCCATTCTTTCCCATTAATTAATAATAATTTAATTCCCATTAAAATACCATCCACAACCATATATATTGACATAAAAGCATCAATATGGGTTTCCATTAAGAAGAGAGAGTGAGAATATTATGAAGGGTATTGAAAAATAGAACACTAATATTTATTTCATATGTTCAATTCATAATGATCCACTATTATGAGACTATAGGGTGAAAAGAATTCATGAAATATCATTGAGGTACCTTGGAAGTTGATATCCCTAATCACACAAGGAATAATGAGGGTTTACATCTCATGGTTGGTCCATATGGTATCGAAATCCATGCACCAACCTCATAGGTGCTACTAGATGACACACTAATGGATGCATGGTTTGGAAAACTATAAACCATCACTAAAAGTATGAACTACATGAAAATTTTATTAAATACAATGTTTTCTACATAGTTTATTCAAACTTTGATCCATTTGTGCTCCTACCCAGACACCTTTAAACATTCCTAAACAATAACCTTTAAAGTTCTGAATAATTTCTATTAATCATAATATAAATGTTCCTCAACTAAAATACTTTCAATAAATCCTAAATACCTCCATAAAATCTAGAATACAGCCCAAAAAATTTCTAAATTTTGAAAACTGTATGAAATAGTGAAATAGATCAAAATAAGAGTGTTGCATTCTACCCACTAGGGGTCTTTTCATCCTTGAAAAACTATAATTTATCTATCTTTTGGAAAATTTTAGTCTATTTTTCTAGTATATCATTTTTTACATTCCCGTGTATCTTTATATATCTTTACACATTTCTATAATACCAATATGAGATGTATATTTATACAGCACAATTCCTTGTCCTAGATAAAAAAGTATGAACTATGGAGTGAAAAATGTCACATCAGGCTTCGGTTTGACATGGTCTGAACTAATGATGTTGGTCGGGTTAAGCTTATACTTCTTTAAGTGACAAAAATGTATGACATTATGAAAGTATGTGAACCTTGGGAGTAATCCCAAATAAAAAACATCACTAATTTTTCCAAGAATTGTGAAACACCCTATATATCATGGTGTTAACTCAAATTGATTTTGTAAATAGTAATTTACTAATTTTGGTGACTCACTAAAGAAAACATGGTTAACCACATTATAATATAGAGTATGAATATGACGATATTTGTTTGATTTTTGAAGACTTTTTCTTGGTTGAATTATATTTTTGATCATTAATATATTCTTGGTAGTCTTGCACAAAAGGCTTATTATAATCTTTGAAGATTATTTATTATCTATCCAACAAAGTAGAGAGATAAATATATATATTTAAACTTCCATATATGGGGAAATATGAATCAATTCCTGATAGTTTGTGTTGTACGATATCTCCTCTAAATCAAAATGATCTTCCTATGAACCATTAAAGTCCAACACACAAGTTATGATAACATCCTAAAAAGTATAAATTGTAAATTATGTATGGACATCCATTTTAAGGTGATATGATATTCTCATGGTAAAATTAGTTCCAAGGGATTTTGCAAGGAAAACTAAAACTAGGATTTAATCCTTGGTTCTTGGAAAGTGATAATATAGTTTAGTACCCCAAGAAATTTGATAACTTCTGGGAGATAGAGATTTTCCAACTTGGTTAATGTATTCATCTCTCAAATTAGAATGAAGTGTATCGACTTTTTGAGTCATTGCACAATCACCCTAGTTGTTTCATAATTTTAAATCATCCATGGATTCCTAGTAAAAATGTTAATGAAAACTATCTTACATTTCCAAAAAGGTATGAGAAATTACTATAACATCCTTTCTAACAACTGATTTTTATCCTTTACCTGTTTATAGGTAAGACATCTCAATACTGAATTCACCACTATCACTTTATACCCAACCACCAAAATAGTCCATCAGTTCTATGTACGTTTTATTAGAACAAATTATGATATCCCAATTGGAATGGGGGAAAGTTGAAAGTAGTTGGTTTAGGAAATATGTAATTACTATGATTTGATCTCAAAAAGTATAACACTAAATTTTATTCTTCTATCCATACATCCAAATTATCATCACCATTGAGTTTCAAATTTATTATAAGATAACCAGGTTATAAAAATTGAGCGTCCAAGAATTTTTCAACCAATTTTGAAATAATAGTGATGATAATAAATACTACAACATCATCATACTGAACACATTCCATATGAATATCAGTAATTAATCACATTAGTTTACATTGATTCTGGGATTCTCAAATGAATTGGTTATATGAATTATTATGGAAAGCATCAGCTATCAAATTTCCTTTTTCCAAGTGTATACACCATGTCAATGTTGAAAAAATTACCTATGATTTTCATGCATAAATTTCACATATTTTTAGATGAATATTCAATACATTTTTTAAAATACATACCTGAGGAACATAATGATTTATTTTTTTTAGTGACTAGGTATAAAATCTTCTTGTTTAATGAATGATATTCAATTTCTCCTATAATAATCTTACTATTTTGTACTCTTCATAAATATACCCTACATAAAACCATTCTTCATAACCTTAGTAAAAGAAACAAAATAAAGGGTGATCCCAGATGCTCACTATGGATAAGAATATTAGATATCATCATATGATCATATGAAATCATAAGACAAACATATGGGTATGAGATAATGAACATAAACTTAAATTGTTCATACCCATCCTTTCATTGATCATAAACAAGAGTTATACTACATAAAGAATTATCATTTCAAAATACATTATTCATAAGAGTGTGAAATCATCCTAATTCATAAACCATAAGATGTTGTCATAAAAGTGTGTCACTATTATAGGTATAAAAACCATTTAAAATTTTAAGTTTAACTACCAAGACCATAAAAAAGTGTATTATGCCTTATCACCTATTTCCCATTTTGAATCAAGCCCATTAGCATATTTCCCATTTTGGTCTATGCCTATATACTTGTTCCCTGTTATTAACTCCTAAGATATAATGTTTTAAGCAATTCATTAGAGGGATATATAGGTCCTACCAGCCCTTAGTTAAAATGTGAACACATTCTTTAGTAATAACATGACCTCCATACTTGGTTATAAAGTAGCCACTGTTATATAATTAAAACCATAGGTATTCTACAAGATCATAAAAAATTCTTCATATCAAAACCCATGAAAAGAAAAGGGTTTCATAAAAATTTTATCATAGCATAAACCGTGAAAAAAGGAATAGGCTTGATAAAAAACATCTCATCATAAACATAAACTATCCAAATATATTACAAGGATTTTATACTTGGATAATATCCACAATAAAGATTATGTGACATAAAAGGATGTCATCTAAGATGGAAAATTATTTCAAAATATCCATTGAGACATTTCATGGGGAAAATACCATTTTTTACTTTAAAAATAACATTTTTTAAACTAAAAGTTCAAAAAACATTGGGAAAATTCATTTATTTGAAAATAATATTTGAAACATATAAATTAATCTTTAAAATATTGAGTTTTAATGATGAAGGGAAATATTTTTCATGTTATACATGTTAAAACAAATATTCCTTTTACATTTTTTATAAAAAATCATAAAGTACCACATTTGGAAAAAAGAAGATTCCTTTTAAAATTTATTATAAAAATTAAAAAATGGTTAAAAATGACTTTAAATAGTCATTGGATAATAGTAATAACTTTATTTAAAACATTTTTAGATAAATCATTTTCAAGTGAAGAGAGAAATAAAGTTGAATTATCCTTAAAAATATTTTTTATACATTGAGTAATTAAAGTGAGGAAAATGAATAATTTTTTTATAAATACATAACCAAAAAGAATATAATTCATGAGTTTATTAAGACTTATATCATATGATATTATCCTCACAACCATAATATTAAACAATCCAAATAAACAATGGGATTGTAATATAAAGATACTACCACTTTGGTATCTTTTAAATCAGAATCCCCATGAATGAAAGTAAATTATATTGATATTTGTATCCAACAATATTTATCATAAGAATAATGTAATATATTAAGGAGAAGTATATACACCACATAAGTGAAATAATTGGTGTATAATGCATGTGTCTTACAGAAGTAAAAGTGAGATGAAAATCCCTTACCTTAGGTCTCAAATTCTTTTACACGCATTCTAAAATCCTATATAATAAATATTGGTTTATAGTAAATTTATTCTTGAAACATAATTTTATATATAATATCATATATTATGTATGTAAAACCATTTATTACCCATTTATTGACAACTTCTTTGTGAAAATCACATTTCAAGATATAAATGATTCATTTTCCATGTATGTTTCGGTTTAATATTTTCATCCATTTTAATTTGATCATGGTTCCATAATTTAAAATTTTATAACCATGATATATATATATATATATATATATTATTTAAATAAAATATGTACTTATAGTAATCCATATAATTTATAGATATAAAATGAATTACATTGTTCATAGAGATGGTAGGTTGTACGAAGGCATGAGCGATGTTTCTATTTTCTTGAAGGATGTAATGAAAGGAAGGTAAATAATATTTAACATCTATAGAGTCATTAAAATTTTATATATGTAACATACATTCATTAAATTCATCATTATTAACTTCTATTTAAATCGTAGTGGAAAAATAATCACACCGCTTCCCGAGTCGGTAGTCTACCGTACACATGAGAGACTTTATCATATTCACGTGAAATGAAAATAAAAAGGTTAAATATGGTATTATAATTCCAAAATTATAATTATTTTAGTAATTTAATATATATAATTTATATACACCCTTATATGTATATGTGATAGGGGGTGATTAAAAGAGTTATACATCAGTTCGTGAGGTAGTAGTTTGTCGAACACATGATCGACGGTTTTGTTTCCCATTTTATGGAAGAGGAGGTAGATATAGGTTATTAAATTTAAATAATAACATATAATTATATGTTATATAATTATGTTATTATATAATCATATTCTAATATTATTTTATGGATGTTTAAGAAGATATAAAATAAAAATGTTTAGTTAAGAATGTTGCATTTTTCCATACAACCTCATTAGGTTAGAACCAAAATCATTTTTGGAGGGTTACATAAAAAATGAATATTTTATCTAGGTAGGAAATAATTTAATATATATTTTTAGGTATTTTATAAAACAAATGGTTTTTTATTTTTGAAGAGGAGAAAAATTTGGATGCCCTTTTATATGCAGGGGACATGAGACACTTAGAAATTTCGATAAGAAAACATATAACCACGTTTTAAACATTATATAAGGTTCTAAAATGGATCATTATATAACCTAAGACGATTAAAGGTTTAAATATAATAATAAAATATTAATTTTATAAATTTTTCGGTCTTTTTAACTTGTATATTTTATGTTTAATGACACAATGAACCCATTTTAACCATAACAATGATTATTAATTTTTAATGCTTCTAGTATTCATTTTGACCAAAATTTACGGTTTAATTATTGTATAATATAATTATGATGACTAAAAATATGGAATCAATTTTTTCAAATTCAATTTAGATACATTGAAATTTTAAATTTAAAATTATACCCACAAATGTGACGAAAAATCTATTTTCGAAAGAGAAATTTTTCATAAGTATAGAATGTTTAATTATCAAATGTAAATATAAATTTTATTTAAAAAGTAATAAATTGGTTTAATAATAACATAATTGAAATAATTTTTCCTTTAATTTGTTTTTAAAAAATATAAATCTTTAAAAAATATTTAAATAAAAAGGTCGTTTTTAATAAAACTATTTAGTTTTTACTATTCATTGAAAAATTAAAATTTTCTGAAAATTATCAAAAATTAATAGTGAGATAATTTTAACATGTTGATTCCAAAAATTAATTGAGTTTTTTTTAAATAATTTTTATAAAATTTTAAAAAATCTATTTTATTATTTGTTCATAAAATGTAATTTAAAAAATTTCTAAGAAAACATTACTTTCAAAACATATTAATACTTTTATAAAAAAATTATTACTTTTTTATCAATATGATTTTTTTTAAAAATAAATTATACATAATTTTTTAAAATGTGTTTATCCCTATTCATTAATAAAATTCTAACAGTAAGTTTATGATGGTCCTGATTAAATAATAATATGAATAGTATATCACATTTCATAAAAACTCGATGTTGTGTTTAACACGATCTATTGAATAAATTAAATTATTCAAAAAAATCCTAAAAAATCAGGTTGTAACATTCAAATCCACTAATTTATTCATCAAAATTGATCAATCTGATACAAAAAAATGATCATAGTCCCCCCTCTTCAAATCCTTAGGTTCCCACATAGCTTCATCAAATTGTTAGTTTCACCACAAAACATAGACCAGGTGAGTAGTCATGTTTCATATCACTTTATATCTATGATCTAGAATATCCACAAGCTTCTCCAAATAAGAAATATCATTCTCCAGTGTTATAAACCCAGATTTCAAAGCATGTGAAGGTTTAGGTATGTACTTATTCAGAAGAGATACAAGGAACATATCGTGGTCTTGAGTGAGATTCGGTGGAAGCACCAATAGATAAACAACCTTCTCTAATCGATCAAGAATCTCGAATGGGCCAATATACCTAGGAATTAGTTTTACTTTCTTCTCAAATATTATAACCTTATTCTATGGAGAAATTCGAAAAATCACCTTTTTACCAACTTCGAATTCCAGATACCACAAACAATTATTAGTATATCTTTTCTATTGAATTTGTGATGCCCTTATGCGCTATTGAATGGATATAAAATTCTCTACCATTTCACAATCTAGATCTGGTACCAATATCTTTCTTTATATATGTTCATTCCATCACATTAGAAGCCAACACTTCTTTCCATATATTTCTTCATATAGGGCCATCTAAATACTCGAGTGAAAGATATTATTTCCAAAAAACTTGACTAAAGGAAGGTGTTGATCCCAACTACCTTTGAAATATATATAATATGATCTTAGTATATCCTCTAGTTTTTAAATTGTTCCTATAGACTAACCATCTATTTGAGGATGATACCCAGTGCTGAATCATAGCTCCATATCTTGGGCCTACTGAAGACTTCTCTAGAACTTCACAGAAAACATAGAATCCTGAATAGATACGATTGAATGTACTAACTAATAAAACATTACCACTTAATTAATGTAGAATAATGAAATATGATCTAGAGATAAATATTATATGATATGGATAAATGTTTTTTTGACTATGTGAGGTGATCTACTACTAACCATATAACATTATAACATTTATATGTTTTGGGGATTCCAATTATAATATTCAAAGGGATGTTTTTTCATTTTTATTATTTTATGTGTAATGGTTATAACAACCCCTATAATTTTTTCTATCAGTATTATATTGATAACATACCAAGAACTAATAAAAAAACTCTTCCTTATTTATCTTCAATCCATACCACTATAAATACTATTTCATATATCTATACATCTTTTACTTCTATGATGAATAGGGAATGAATAATAATTAGCTTCCAGTAGTATCTCTTTCTTAAAATATGGTATAGATAGAACACATATAGGGTTATTGAACTTTATCATTCTGTTATAATAAACATCAATCTCAAGAATATTTCTCACCTTCTTCTTTAGATATACATCATCCATATTCTCCACTTTAATATTCACATGGATTGATGGTTGAACATTCATTTGAGAAAGACATAATTTATTCCTTTCCTTCAGGATTTCAGCATCTATTATTTGAAAATCGATAAACAATGGATCTTTTGTGATATGGACCATAAATAAGCTATCATAATCATTTCCACTAAAAGAACCTATAACATTGTTTTCTTTCCCAGGGTGGTAATGTATTAAGAATTCAAAATATTTAATCAGCTACAACCATCTTCTTTGGCGCATATTAAACTCCTTCCCTATGAATATATACTTTAATATTTTGTGATCAATATATATATCACACTTTTCTCCATAAATAGTATTCCTCCATATATTTAATGAAAATTTTACACAACTAACTCCAATTCATGAGTTGGGCTATGTTTATGATGAACCATCAATTTTTATGAGGCATAAGTTGTAACTATGTCATTCTATATGATAAAGTAGCAAAATGTCTTCTTTAATGCATCGTTATATATTAAAAAACCTTCTCAACTTCCTCATAATGTAAGCATTGGTTTACTGGCTAATATTCTCTAAAATTTCATTAAGTCTTCCTCACATTCATCCATACACAGGAACATGGATCCCTTCTGAGTTATCTTGGTGAGTGGATTGGATATCCATGATAAATTCTCTAAAAAATATCAATAATATCAATTAAATCCAATAAAAATGATAATCACAATCACTGTGGTTAGTGTGGGTCAATTCTCAATTTCCTTTTATTTGATGCATATACTAATAGACACACTAATGAGATTATATGAAAAAATGAAACCTTTTATAGAAAAATTTCACTATTTATAAATTTTTCATACAATTTCTTCTTCTTTATTGTATTTAGAGAAATTTTCAATTGATATTCACGCTCTTAATTTCTATTTGAATTACTAATAATATTTTCTATAAATACTTCCACAAACTGATCAAGATAATATTAAAAGAGTTTATTTATTAAATCCATGAAGATAAAGGGGGATTTATTATTACCAAATGGAATCACTATATACTCCTAGTGTCCATATCTTTTATAGAACACTGTCTTTGGTATATCCTCTTTCTTGAACCCCAATTGATGATATCCAGAATGATGGTCAATCATGGAAAAGTATTTATATCAATTAAGTTGATAAAACAAGTCACCAATATGGGGTATGTGATATTTGATATATATTGTGAGTTTTTTAGTACCCAATAATCAATTTAGAGTAACATCACTCTATATTTATTCTCAAAAAATGATAGGTGCTCCCCGAGGTGACAAACTTGTCCAAACTAACCCCATGTAAAGATTTTCTTGGAGTTTATTCTTTAATTCATGCAACTTAATTAGGGTCATTCTACCTGGAGCCTTTGAAATAGAAACAGAACCAAGTATGATTTTTATTGAGAACTCAACTTCAAAATTATGTGAAATTCAAGAAAACTCTTCTAGAATAAAATCAATAAAATACCACACAATATGAATATAATCGATGTTGAGTTCTTCCACATCAACCTGAGATAAACACCCCTTTTGTAAAAGAATCAAAACACATATAATGGATGTGATTTCTATTGGAAGTTCATATTTATCATCTCATAGAATTAAAATCATATGTTTTTTGGGAATATCAAACATTACTTCCCTTCCTTATAAATTGATGTGATATTTCTGTAGATAAAGCCAATATATGCATAAGATAACATCTAATTAAACTAGAGGGAGAATAATAATATTTTCATAAATAAAATTCCCACAAACTTAAAATATATAAGAGTCATAAAATTGTGGTGTGGTCATCATAACATTAAATTTTTTCACTTGTAATTCAATATCTAGTTATTGGGGATATGAATTAATATTCCAAACTACTTTTCCTTATAAAAGGGAATTTAAATAATACAGATAAAATAAAATAATACTATAATGGTCATAACTTTTTCCACACAGCTTGATTATTCTATATTTATTCCCTTTATAAAACCAAAATGGTTATCATAACCACCAAACATCATTAATTAGAGTTATTAATCATGAATAATCATTAATAAGATGTATAAATCCTAACACCTTCATTTTGATCTATGAAACCTTAGGTTTATCGTAGGACATTCATAACCATAATATATCTGATTCCATCATGATGGTTTTTAAATAGAATATGAATTAACCAAATCATATCCCTTAGAAGTATAAGAGAAGGTTTGCAGTAAGGCTCATTATCTTGTACCAAGTGATGCTCTAGTCAAGATTTTCATTCCTTTTTTGAATTCAATAACTCTAGGTAAATATGTGCCGAAATCACATGAACTTGTAGTATCCAGATATGTATTTATTGTTAGTTAAACTGCATATCCCCAGGGAGTGTTAAAGTATGTTATCTTTTGTGGAAAATAATTTTAAATATCACTATGGATAATTATTGAGGAAAATAACCTTTTCAATTTGAAAAAAATAAATAAAAATAAAAGTTCAAAAAACATTATGAAAATCCTCTTTTTTGAAGATAATATTTAAAACACATATAGGAAGCTATAAAATAATGATTAATCATGATTATGGAAAATATTTTCCATGTCATTCATGTTAAAAAAAATATTTCTTTCACATTTTCCGCAAAAAGTAAAAAAGTACCTCATTTGGAAAATGATAAGAATATTCATTTTAATTGTTATAAAATTAAAAAACTGGGAAAAAATTAATTTAAAAAATATTGGAGAGTACTAAAATCTTTCTTTAACTTATTTTTATAAAACATGAAAATGGATTAGAAAACATTTTCGACTGAAGAGAAAATAAAGTAATTTTTTCATTGAAAACACATATTTAATCTATCGAGTAATAAAAGAGAGGAGAATGAAAGGAAAAAATTTATTCTCAAGAGTTAAATAGATTATAATAATTTTCATGAGTTTTTGAGATATATATCATTAGATATGATAATTATAAACTGAATCTTAAACTATCCTGGTAAACAATGGGATTATAACATAAAGTTGTTACCACTTTGGTATCTTTTGAATTGTAAGATCCATGAAAGAAATAAAATTATATGGATATGGTTATCTCATAATTTTAATTATAATAATAATATAATAAATTTATGTTCATTATATACACTACACAGAAGAAACAAGTGGTTTATAAGGTATGTGTCCCATAAAAAAAGTCAGACAAGAATACATGACCTTAAGTATCGATTTCATTCCTAAACAATCAAACCTCCTGTATAATAAATATAGGTTTGTTATAAATTTATTAAAATTCCATAATAATACATATCATACCATATTTGATTTAATTTTAACATTTTATTACCCATTTATTAAAAATTTCTTTGATAAAGTCACATTTTCTGTAATAACTGCATCGTTTTCCATGTAGGTTTTAATTTGGTAATTTGGATCATTTTACTATGATCATGGTTAAAAAATATAAAAAAATTTAACCCTGATATAAATATAATATATATGCATTACATATGTATTTATAGTAGTCCAATATTTTTATAAATATAAAATGATTTAAATTGTTCATAGAGACGGTAGGTCATTCGTACTTATGAACACTGTTTCCATTTTCACTATGGACATAATGAAAGAAAGGTAAATAATATATAAACTTTATAGATTCATTATAATTTCATATATATCAAATAAATTCATTAAATATATCCTTATTAACTTCCATGTAAATTATAACTAAAAAATGAATCACATCGCTTTGTAAGGTGATAGTCCACCATACACACAGGCGATATTCTCATATTCCCATGGAATAGAAATTAAGATGTTAAATATGATATTTTAATTACATATGTATAATTATGTTATTAATATTTGATATATAATTTAAATATATCTTTATAAACACCCATGTGAGGCACTAATAAAAAAGAATAATATCAGTTTAGGAGGTTGTAGTCCATCAAATAAAGGATATGTGGTTTCGTTTCCCATTTGATGGAAGAAGATCTAGATGAAGGTTGTAAAATTAATATAATAAAATATTATTTTATGGGTTATACTAATGTTATTATATCATCATTGATCATAATTATTTTATAGAGGTGGGATAATTAATTTAAAAAAAATTCCAGGTTAAGAAATTTACCTTCATAAGATCTTCTAAGGTTACCACAAAAAGCCTTCTTAGGAGGGTTAACTAAAAGAAATAATGCCTCAAATATGTGGGTAGGGAATTATGGAAATCATTTGAGTATTTATTGGCCAATCCAAATGGGTTTTTAGTGTTAATAATAGAGTATATGAGGTTCCATTTTATAAGTGGGATGGAGGCTACACATGGAATTTTTGAAAATAATAATGTAGACCCATATTTTAAAAATACCAAAAGGATTAACAAATAAAGAATTATCAAAACTTAGATGTGATAATTTCTAAATATGGAAATCCATTAGAAATTTTAATTTGTTTTTGTTAATTTTATCCCTTGTGTATTTAAATTAACACCCAATAAAAATGTTTTAACATACGACATGGTAATTATTTTTTACAATTCTTTACTTTTTATTTTGAACAAATATTAAGATTAACTTAATATGTAATAATAATTTTTATGATTCCTAATGTTGGATCATTTTTTACAATTTCCATTCATATAAGTGGAAAAATTCAATTTTAAATGAGACATGAAAACACGATGAAAACAGTTTTGTTGAAAGAGAAACTTTTTGTAAGTATAGGATTTTTTAATATAGAAAGTCAATATGTTTGATAAAAGAGTATATAATTGATAAAAGAGGGGGTGAATTTTAGTTCAAAAAAAATAAACTAACTAAAAACAAAAACATTTTATCTATGTTTTATTATACATAGATGTCATCCGAAGATTAGAGTTTCCATATCAAACAAACTGTAAATATTGAATATCAAAGTTAATTAAAGTTAGAAATAATTAAAAATTATAAACAAATGGAAAGGGGAAAATTATAACTTTTTGAAGCATGTAAAAACATACCTTAATAAAAATTTAAGAATTAATTACTAAAAACATTTATAAAATATTTCCAATATTTAACCTTAAGATATAAGTAATCCACAACCTCTGAATTTGGGTTTTTATGATTTTCAACCTAACCTTATGGTATATCATTCTATAGTAAGAAAGACTTAAATCATAATGGATGAAATTAGATTGGCCTTCTTATCTCTATAATCCCTTGATAAACCTTGTCAAAATCAGTACTATTGTTATCCTTGGAATCCCTAGATATAAATCCATATTTGAAACAACAAATAAAAATGAAAAAGGTTCTATGAAATTTACAATCCCCACACGGATTCCATAAAACAAAAACTCTTTGAAATTTTAAATATCATGAGAAACAAGATGCTATAGTAGAAAAAAATAAAATAGGTTGAGTCATAGAATCATTAGATCCAAGTTTCTTGAATTCACATTTTTTTATTGGTATACCTACAATAGTCATATTCAGTGATTCTCAAAGCTAGTTTCAAAGAATTCAGATGATATGTTGCTTGATAGCCCTAAATGTTCTATAAATATTCATCGAATATAATTTTTATAGAACAATTTAAATTCTATAAATTTATTACATATGAAAAAAATAAGTCTAACCATACAATTATAAACAATATTATTCTGATGGAATAAATTTTATTTAATTCAATAGATCAAAATACATTAGTTAAATAGATAAAACATGGTCAGTCCAACAGGCCAGACTCAGTCAGTATGATGGACTAAACTCTCTTAAGAAAATGGAATAAATCCAGTCAAACTAATGAACTAAATTTATTTAGATCGATAGACTAAATTATATAATACTAAAGAACTAAACTTAGTCACCATAATAGAGTAAACATAGTCACACCGACAGACTAAACTCAATCACACTGATAGAATAATTTTTTTAATCTAATGTGATGGAAATTTTCAATATAATTAACTAGACTTAATTATTCCAATGGATCATACATTAGTTAGTCTGATGGACTAGATTTTGTGGAAAGTTTATAATTATCAGTTTATAAAGATTTATGAATCTGTTTGACATTTAACAACATTTTAATGGTTCTTTTAAAATAAAAGTGGATGGATATATATATATATATATATATAATGATAAGATATCAAGATGTATCTAAACTAAGTCCATTTAAAATAACTATGAGAATTGTGGAATGTGACCATTATAGGTGTACTAATAAATAATGGTTGATTTGAGGAGTTAGGAAATTATTCTTTTATGATTCAACCTTTATAAATTTTGGTTGGCTGTAACAACTTTTTACTCACAATTTGTCAATTTTTATAGATTTTTTGTACTAAGGAATATGAATAAGGATTGTAAATTCCTTAGAATAATTTGAATTTTTATTGACTATGTCTATTTTTGGTTTAGATCGATGGATTATGGGGATATAAATACTATTGATTTTGATCAGGTTTATTGAGGGATTCTAGGAATATGAAGAAAAATATGATTCCAATATTTATGATTAAGGGTTTCTTATGGTTGAAAGAAATATCTTATTATTAGAATGAAAATCAGGGATACCTAAAGTAAGGGATCGTTACTTCCTTAATTATTAAGTTTTAAAAGTAGAAAATATTTTATAAATCATTTTATTAAGTCATTCGTACTCTATTATTATGAAATGTTTTTAACTTTTTGAACAAGTTATTGTTTTACACTTTGAATTTTTATAGAAAGTTTTACATTTTGTAACTTTACTAAACTCAAATATTCTGTATATAATGTGTGTCATATTAGGAAACTCTGATATTCAAGGATATATGTCCTGGTTATAAGTTAACTAAGAGGTTTGGGATTTTTTTATTTTCTTAAACAACAATTCACCCCCTCCTGTAGCCATTATATAATCTTATAAAGGTATAGTTTCTATAAATTATGAAATTTGATTTGAAAATAATACCACACATTCTTAAAAACTATGTTTTTCTAACTTTAAATTTTAAAGTCTTTTAGAATGTTTTCATAAAAAGCCAATTATTTTAGCAGTTTTATAAATATTTCTAATCTTTTGATTTTAAACTTCCCACATAGTCTCTTCCATCAGACTGACTATATTATAATCCATAAAACATTATTAGTCCATTCCATTTAATTGAAAATATCCATTCCATAAGATTGAAAAATTCTTGTCCATTGGATTAAAAAAGTCCAGTCCATCATATTGAAAAAATTCCAGTCCATCAGACTGACAAAGTTTATTCTATATATGTGATAGAGTTTAGTCTACTGGTGTGACTAAGTTTAGTCTATTAGTGTAACCAAGTTCAGTATATCATTAAAACCATGTTTAGAAATTAGGTGTTACTAAATTTAGACAATCGATTTGAATGAGTTTATTTTATTGGTCTAACGAATTTTATTCCCTCATAATTACCAAGTTTTTATTCATTTGAATAAAAATAATTTATTGTTGTAGAAATATTGTCCAACTATTTATTAGAATTTTCAGAAAAATTGCTCTTTATTTTAGCTATAAAATTAATTTTATTTGAAGATATAAAAATATTCTCAGCTGAACAGAATTTATTAGAAATTTTTGAAGTAGTTTTAAAAGAAACTCCTCCATTATTTTGATTAATTTTTTTAGAATCTCACTTTAGTATGACCTTATACTGCATGGGAGTTCAAATCAAGTCATCCAAGGTCAAATTTGTTATCCCCTTTTTATCATATTAATTGGTCCTTTTTTACTCCCATTTTCTGGGAATAATTTCCATGATATTTTTTACTTGAATTTAATCAGTAATTAATGTTTTACTAACATATTTTAAACTCTTAACAATTTTTATACACTTCTAATGCATCTTAGAAACAAATTCACTTGGAAGGAAATAAAAATATTTATAATATACCCTTTGCATAGATCTTTTATTCTCAATCACTTTAGAAGATCAGAAATGAGTTACTTCTAGAATTTTCCAAATACTATTTACAGCTTCAAAAAAAGATTTTTGATTGTAGATATTCCTTATCCTAGAACATATAAAGGTATTTATAACATGATAATTCAGTTGATATTCAAGATTATCTTGATTTGTAAAAGTAGAAACCTCTTTCTTTACAATTTGATAATTTCTAATAATAATAACAATGTTATCTACTCAAATATTAATAACAAAGGTTTTAATTATGTCTTTCTAAAACTCATAATCTTACCCACAGAAAATCAGTGGTTTATAGTATTAATACACTCAAGAGTTTCTAAATTTAAACCTTCTATATTTATAAACAAGAAAAAAATCATTATTTACAAGATAAATTAGTGTAAAATAGTTTATAAAAAAATATAAAAATGGCTGTTTATAAAAAAAGTTGTAATACATTAGAAACATTCTTAAAATAAAAAAATTAAACCCCAGAAATTTAATAAGTAGAACTAGATCTGGGAAAATTTATAGGATTAAATGTTATATAATAGATCTAATATAAGGGGGTATTTTAGTTTTAAAAAATTAGACTAAATAAAATCATAAACCTATTAGTTAACATTTTTCAAACATATATAATGTCTGATATGATAGTTTATTAATAGGACACTTAGTAAGTTTGAAATATATGAGTTTAGTAAATTTATAAAAAGTAAAACATTCTAAAAAAATGCACAATAGAAAATAATAATGTGAAAAAACAGGTAAAAACAAAGACTAATACAAAATTAATAATTACTCACTAGAAATAATTATAAATTATTTTATACTCTTTAACATAAAGAATTAAGGAATTCAAAAACCCTGAATTTAGGTATCCTCGATTTTCAACCTAACCGCATGGTTGTTTTTATACATTAAGAAATCCCTCGATCATAAATATCATAATTATATCTTTCATCATATCCCTAAAATACATTGATCAACCTAATTAGAAATAGTATTATTTCTATCCCTATAATCTGACCATCTAAACCAAGATCAAACATAGAGAATACAAATGAAAAAGGGTTTAAAAAATTTATAATCCTCACTTAGATTCTTTATAACAAAAACTCTTTGAAAATTTATAAAGCATGAGTAATATGATGTTATTATAGAGAAAAATTCAGATGGTTTGAGTCACAAAATCATAAAATATCAACTCTTTGAATAAACCACTGTTTATATGCAGAAATACAACAGTCATATTCTGTGATTCTAAATGTTTGTTGAAACAAACTCAAATAATCTCTGATTTGACAGTTGAACATGTTCTGTACATCTCTCTCCAATTCCATCTTGATAGAACTAGTATGATACTATTAAAATTATTTTATTAGGTAGAAATGATTCTGACTATCCAATTAAAAATATTATGATTCTGATGGAATTAATAATGTTTCATACAATAAATAAAAACATTATTAGTTTGATGTAAAAAACTCTATCAGACCAATAGTCTAAACTATGTCACAAAAATAGACTAAACTTAGTCAAAATGATAGACTAAACCAAATCACACAAACAGACTAAACTCAATCACATTGATAAAAAAAGTAGTCACATTGATATACTAAACATTATCAGTATTAAGGAATAGAATTTATTAGTCAAATGGACAAGAAATTTTCAATCTGAAAGACTAGACATAGTCAATCTGATGTATCATAATTTAGTCACTCAGATGGACTAGAAAATATGGAAAGTTTATAATCATCAGTTCATAATTATTTATCATCTGGAAGATTAAATAGTTTTCTACCAAAACATTATAAAAATCATTTTGAAATATAAAGTCAGCAAAACATAATAAAATGTGTATCAATTTTAAAAAAACAGGATATAAAGTTTTGAAATTTTAACTTTCAACTCAAAAATATCCCCCTTTTTTAACAGAATAAAACAAAATAATTAAAGTGAAAAATTAATAACTTTAAAAAACATGCAATCCCTTTATTCATTTAAATATTTATATTATACCTCAACTCAAAAACAATTCTCCCCCTTTCTTTCTTATCTCCCATATATTTTTAAATAATCTTATTTAATATAAAATGTCTATAATATTTTTTGGAATAAATTAAGATAAAAACTTCTTCAAAATAATGCCTCTTAAAAAAATTACATCAATAACATCTTCCCATAAATCCTACCCTTTTTAATTTTAAAATAAAATAAATGTGGTAGAATTAATTGAAATGTTTGTTAAAAAATACTTATAACAAATTATTTTAAATTAATATCCATCCACTAATTTAGAAATAAAATTTTAAAAAATATTATTGGAAAAAAATCCAAACAAAATATGTGTAGAATAATTCATTTAAATAAATATTCATTAATTTTTTTGTTTTAAACATTATTAAGAGTTTAGAGAATAAAAAAATCATTCCTTATTTTGACATTTATTTACAATAACATTCATCTTCCTAAAATCATATTGATTCTTCACTGCCTTAGTTATCGATGACTCCAATATGGTGGTATTCTCTTCTAGAACATGAAACCTTCATACTTCTTAAATTAAACTAATAATCTATTCTTCAATAAAATTGAATTTTCTATTTTATACGTTCAACATCTGAAATTAGTCTTCACAACTGATATTTTTTCAACTCGAGAGAGTGTCCTTTAATTTATAAAAATCATTTAATAATTCCAAAATATCAGATAGACATTTTCAAAAAGAACCTGAATTATCTAAGGATAAATTCTTGACATGTTCAATTCGATTGTCATGAAAATTTAAGTCTCTTTCTATATCTTTAAACCAACTTATAATTTAATTTTCTCTTATTCCTTATTCCTTATATTAAAATTTGAAGGATTTAATTCTGAATCATTTTGTACAACTGTTTCTGCAAACTAATTAAAAACATCATATTGTTTAAAAAATATCTACCTTTGAATATGATTGCATCGAGATTATAGGTTGGTAAAAATGGAATTAAACCAATAAGTTTCTTCAAGGAATCATTAAATATGAAAATATTTCTTGAAATCTTTTATTTGAGTGACTCAAAATAGAATTAGATGATTCTGATGTGATATTGAAAATATTTTGAGTAGAATAGCTATCATATAATTTTTTTATTCTCATTATCTTTAAAAATCCTAGAATCTGATACTTCCATAAAATTGAAATTTTTATTATGTTTATCCTTTTCTAAAATATTGGTTTAATATTTATTATTTTCTATTTTTTTCTCTTAATTTTTCACTTTTTGAGAAACAACTAAATTTCTTCTTTTACAGAGTGAGTGGGGAAAGACTAGGTGTCTAAAAAACTCTCTCATTCATCATCATCATCTTCTTATTATTTTTTTAATTCATTTTTAATAGCCTTTATGGAATCTTTATACTTATAAAATTTTATTTTCTTGGTATCTTTACAATTTGTTGAATTTATATGTTATCAATATCAGAAATATATTTTTTCAAATTCAAAAAATTTTCCTTTCACTTTATCAATAGATAAAGTAATATTGGAAGTTCCAAATTTTTTGAGTTTTAGTAGATTTTGTTGAAAAACAATAATCTGAGGAAGTATATGTTGAATAACCAAAAATAGAAAAATTTAATGTTTTACCTCTTGATATATAGTTTGAATATCACTTTGGTCTAGTTCTACTCCTTTGATATGACTTTAAATATATTTTTTCTTCATTAAAACGTTTCTTTTATTTCTTATTCGTTTCTTCATCCTCAAAAATTTCACAAGTTTTCTATTTCAAGGCTAAGGAATCATCTTTATCAGGAAAAAAAATAGATCCCTATATTTGTTTTCTAGCTTTGTGTTTCATCAACTATTTATATTCCTTATGAAATATTGCCTTCAATTTCTTTTTTTTATCCTAGGAATAAAAGAACCAAAATTCATTTTATCTTGAATCATTTTATTTAATTGAATTACTTCAACATTGGTCACAACATTTTATAATTTCTCAAAAAATATTATAAACTGTGACATAAAAGTTAATCTCATTGTTAAAATGGTTACTTCCCTAATCAAAGAGATATTTTCCCTTACATAAAATGTTTCATTATTGATCTTCATCACTATCATGAAATTTATCAACATGCTATTAATGAAAAAAAGGAAAATATCAAATTCTAATATTATTGAACTCATCTTAATATATTCGATTGATAGAAAAAAAATATTTATTAAATTAAACATCCTCAATTCATCAATAAATCAAAAAAATATCCCACCACATAAAAAGTATCTATATCCCCTTTCCTCAGTATGAGATACCCTTTTATACACAAATTCATCACTCTAGAATTTGATTTCATATGAAACACTTTATTTCTCTTTTTATAAGTAAGAATTAAAGAAGTGACAACCTCAGACTTATCAAAAGGATCAAGCTTATCCAAAATCTCATTGGTAACTAAATAAGAATCTCCTTGAAATGTAACTTATACCAAATCTAACACTTTTTTAAAATTAAGACTGTAACACTCATAAAATATATTGAAAGTGAATACTTATAAATAATCTTCTAAACAAAAGAAAACTAGAGAATAGAAATCCTTCACTATTATGCGATAGTTAAGATTAAATTTTTTTTCTCTACACATAATTTTTCTCAACCATGAAACTTGATAATATCCATCAAAAAAGAATCAGTTTTATCGAAACATTAATTTTTAATCAATATTTTCTTCACCAATTTCCTATTTAAATTTCTTTACCAAAAGTTATTTTTCAAAATTTGGGGAAAATTTATGATTAGGGGAAGAAAATCTAATCAGATGGTTACCAAACAGTCAGAAACACATCATTTTTATGGGAAAAGTGTTAAGATCAAGATGAGAGTTCTATGTGGTATGTGGTGTACCACCGATATATTTATAGGCTTAGAGGTGAAATTTACACTTCTATAAATATAACGTCTTAATATAAATCCCATATCATATTCGATAATTGATATTTATCCTAAAAATATGTAAATATATAATTTGAAATCTTAATGATTTTTTTATAAAAGTATCATCATACTATCTTATTATCTTTAAATAAAAACATCCATATTTATAAAAATTTTAAAGTTTGTAAAACTAAATAAAATATAAGAGATATATAAATATAATAATAAAGGGTAGTAATTAATAAATATTAGAAATTATCTCTTGTAATAAAATTCAAATTTTTTGTGGGAAATTTTGTTAGGTAATTGATCTTATTATTTTTCTAAAAATAAATTTTCTTTGATGGTTAAAAGTTTGAAAAAAATATTAAAAATGTAAAAATAGATTTTTTCTAGAAAAACTAATTATTTTTTAAAAAACAATATTTTTTAGAGAACACATTTTTTAAGAATATTTAAAAAAATTAGAAAAACTAAAGTTTCTTGAAAACCCAATATTTTTAGAAAATATAATTTTTAATGGAAAAAATGTTTTTATAATTTTTTTAGAAAAACCAATATTTTTAGAAAAACTAAATATTTAGAAAAACTATTGTTTTTAGAAAAAAAAAACAGAATATGCACCCACCCTTTTAAAAAGAGTTCATTAATTATAGGAGATTGGTAAACAATAAGTGGATATAAATGATCATTTAGAATTAAAAATTCCTAGATTATGTTTAATATATTAATATCTTTCATAATTTAGGGGTTTAGTAAATATATCAACAAGTTGTTCTTGTGTTCTGATGAATTGTAAAAAAATATCTTCTTTTTTGTCTATGGTCTTGAAAGAAATTGTAAATTATATCTATGTGATTTTCTTGTGAGTGATGTGATAAGTTTTTACTTAAAAAAATTGAACTTTTTTTATCACAAAAAATTTGAGTTTTACAAAAACTCAATACATAGTTAGAGAGTTTGTGTAGTATTCACAAAACATGAGCACGAAAACATCAAGATGGTACATATTTGGATTCAACAGTGAAAAGTGATACATGATGTTTTTTTACAAGACCATGAAAGTTTAGCTGCTCTAAAGAAATTAAAAGTTCTAGATATACTTTTTTTATACTTTTTACATCCACTAAATCCCACATTTAAAGAACTTGATTTTTTTGAATTTTTTCAATAATAATAATAAAAGTTTAGATTCATAGTTCCCTTTATGTTAACGATAAATTCATTTTAAATCCTTTTAATGTGACTCCTTTGAATTGGCATGATATCTTTCACATAACCAAATAGAAAACAATAAATATTTCTAATTGAATATTAAGTATAGTAAAATACCAACCTTTCCTTAAAATATATTTTAATTAACTAGTTTCATAGATTTTTCAATATATAAAGCATTTTATGTTCTGATAGGAGCACAAAAACATTTAGTATTTTAATATAAAAAATTATTGAGAAGATATTTTATATACTTATGTTGATATATAAATTTTCCTTCTAATTTTTTTTCAAATTTTAAAACCATGAATATAATTATGTCCATCCATCATGCTCATCTCAAGATCGTATTTCATAACATCCACAAAGAAATGTATATGATGTTTTTAATTTGATACAAAAATAATACCATTGAAATAAATTTGAACAATAATGGTGTTCTTAATTATTTTTATAAAATGTGTAGGATCCAAAACTCCTTTAAAAAATGTTTTTGTAACAAAAATCTAGTTAATCTATCATACTAGGATCTAGGGTCTTGTTTAAGTCCATAAAGTGACTTAGTAAGTCAAAATACATTATATTTAGATTTTATATTTTCAAAACCAGAGGGTTGTTCTACATTAAATTTATCCTATACATAACTATTAGGGAAATAAAAATTCACATTAATTTAAAAATGTTTGAATTTTATAAATTCTATATACACTAAAAGAATATAGATAACTTTAAGTTTAGAAAATAGATCATAAGTTTTTTCTTAGTTTATGCCCTATTATTGATTATAACCCTTTGTAACAAGTCTAGTTTTATTTAAAAATATAACTCTATTTTTATTAAATTTATTTTAGAATCCCATTTTACATCAATAATAGGTGAATCTTTAGGTTTTTTATCTTATATACAAACTTGATTCCTTTCGAATCAATTGAGTTCATCTTGCATAGATTTTATCACATATTCAAAACCTAAATAATATTCTAGAGTCTTAGATTAAAATTGTGCAAAAAATGCACAATTATCAATTTTATTTCTTAAAAAACATAATGTTCCAATAGGTTGGTCTACATGAATAATGATATTATCACTTGGATAATTCCTAATAATCAATTGATTCTATGGATTTATAAAACTATTTTATTCAATAGATGATTAAAATAATTCTTTACATAGAATTTTAAAAACGTGTACTTTATTTGTTCTCTCATTTGAAGAACTTTCTAACATGGTTTGAAAAATCATTTTTTTAAATAACATATAATTATATGAATTGAGGTTGTTAGAAAACAAAATGATTAGTTTAAAAACTTTAACATGTATTGTTTCCTTAACAGTACTTGTGTTTTTATAAAATACTCTACATGCCTTACTAGTTATAAAACAGAATAAAAATATTACTTCATTATATTTTAGAGAAAATATATTTAAATTACCATTTGTATCAAAAATGAACACTTTATATCAAAAAAAATTAATGTAAGAATGTTTTTCCTTTCTTTCAGAACACAATTCATAAAATATTTTATTAATAAAAGGTATTATTAAAAATATATTTAGAGTATAGTAGGTAGTACTAACTGTTTCAACCCAAACATATTAAGAAACTGAGTATTCACTCAGCACTATTCTTTTAATTTCTTGAATAATTCTATTTATTTTTTAAACTACGTCATTTTTTTGAGGAGTTTTAGGTGATGAAAAGTTATGTATTATATCATTTTTGTTATAGAATGTTTCAAAATTATAATTTTAAAATCTTATACATTGTCACTATGAATAGTTAAAAAGGATATATTTTTCTCATTTTTAAAATGGATTATATAATTTTTAAAATAGAAAAATGAATTTTATTTATATAAAATAGACCCATTCATATCAGGTGGAATCATAAACTAAAACTAATACATTTTATTTTCCACTAAAACTTATAGTTTTTTTATGAAAAATTAATCCATGTGTACTAACTATAAATTATTATAAATTGAGAGTTTAATAATAGATTTAAACATTTACTTATGTTTCTTTCCAATTTTACAAGGATCACACACTTTTGAATAATAAAACATAAACATCAGTGGTTCTTTAATTAGTATTTTATTAGAGATTTAATAAAATTTTCAAACATTCTAATGTTATAAAATTTTATTCCAAACCCAATATTGGTCTTCCATTCTACTAAATAAAGGAAGAACTTACCTCCTAAGGTCTTTGATGTTATGTGTGCAAACATTTATATACCTATTGGTAGAAAGAATAAATTTATATTTTGAACAATCAATAGTAAATTTATTATTCATAAAGATCACAAGGTATCCATTATCAAATAATTGAATTATTATAATATGGTTGTTCTTAATACCTATAAAAAATAAAACATTTGAAATAAAATATTTTTTTAGAAGAAAAATATTACATATTATAATAATTTTTCCATGATTATCATCACCAAAGGTAAATTTTAAACTTTTCATTTTAATAATACTCTTGAAGAAATACTTTTTCACAATAATTTCTAAGAAAAAATATTTCCCATGTACCTAATGTTATTGGTTTTCATACACTTCTTATTTTTCTAAAATTAAAAATATTTGTAAATTGGAACCCAAACCTTCTTGGGTCTGATATTATTAGAAAATAAAATTATTGGAATCCATATCTATCAAAAATTAATATATTGAGAAGTTGTTAATTATTTATAAAAATAAACATTGTGAAAACCAAAATATTTTAATTTATTTAAGTAAAATTTATTCTAAAAATGTATACAAATTTAATATTTTGTTCAAAATGGGCCACTATTTTGAAAGAAATAGTTGATTTAAAAAATTGGGTTTTTGGTAAAAAAATTCCCATTCAAGACACCGAACTATGTAGTTTAATATTTATGTGCATTTTATGAAAATATTATTTACTATTAGTAAAATTTGAGAATAAATTTTTTAACTTAAAATTTATGAATTTAGTTTCACAATAGAATTTTTACCCTTAATAGAAGATGTAATAGCATAATTTTTTTATTCTCTTATAGAAAATTAGTTTTCTCAGGAATAGATTTTTCTAACTCTTTTGAATGATTTAAAATATCAGTAGTAAGTGTAGATATTCTTGAATATTCATTATCATGATTTTCCTCAAAATCATATTATTTTTTAATAAATTTTCCTAATTTGATTTTCTAGACCTTTATAAAATAATGAAACTTTCCCAAATATTGTTAAATAAATATTTTGTTTAGATGAATTAGATTCATAATATGAAGATAAATAATTATTCTCATTTTCACTTTTAATATTTTTATAATTCAATGTTAGATTATTTAAGGTTTTAGTTGATGCCTTGTCCATGAAGTAATTATTATTCTTTTGAATTTTATCAAATGATTTGATATTTTTATAATCTTCAGTTTCACTATCTGATGAATATTCTACTGAACTATCACCTCCACTATCATTGTAAGTGATTAATGTTTTTGTAATTTTCTTCCAATTATGTGTGTATAAATTTATATAAACCCTTTAATAATTTCAATCCTTATTTACTTTTCACTTAATTTTGGGATTGTTAAGTATCATATGACCAACCTCCTCAAATTCAAAATAAATAACTTTTAATAATCATTATTTTTCCTTTATATCCTTATGACTTATTTTAAACTTATATCGAATGTATTTATTTCCAACAATATTATTAATTATATTAGAAATATTTTTTATTCATTCTATAAATATTTATAAGAACTAAACTTTGTTTCACTTATAACATTCTATTTTCTTTCAAGACATAGAAAATTCCTCAGTTAAACAAAATGTATTATTAATATTTAAATTAGTAGATAAAAAAACTAATATATTCTTTTTCTTTATCTTCTCAGCATCTCTCTATATTCTACCCTCATACTTCATGAGATTAGCAATCAAATCATCCAAGTAAAAAATTGTATTTCTCGTTGTATCAACTAAATCCATTTCTTTACTCCGATTATATAGGTATAATTTCAATGATATTTTCTACTAGAATTTCATCAGTAAGATCCCTCTCACAAAAATATTATAAACTAATCACAACTTTCACAAACCTCTTATGCATATTAGAAATAGATTCACCATGAATAAAATAAAAAGTATCATAATATACCCTTAGCTTAGCTCTTCTATTCTCAATCACATTAGAAGTACCAAATCGAGTAACTTAATTTTTTTTCAAAAAATCTATTTGCAGCTTCAAAAGAAGATATTTGATTGTATATATTTCTTGTCATATAATAAAAAAAATATTTTTATCTTGATAATTAAGATTATTTTTATGATTATTTTGATTTTTAAAATTAGAAACTTTTTTATATTTAATTTTATAATTTCCAAAAAGAATATAAAAGTTATGTACTGCAGTATTAATAAAAAAAAATTTCCAATCTGTCTCTCCAATACTCATGATCCAACCCATTGAAAATTAGTCGTCTTCTAGGATTAATATTCTCAAGAGTTCCAAAATTTCAACCTACTATCTTTATAAATAAGAAAAATACTATTTATAGAAAATACACATTAGTTTGAATTTGTTTATAAAAACATATATACAATAGTTTATAAGAAAAGTTATAAAACATTAGAAACTTTCTTAAAATAACAAATATAAAAACTAGCATGTTAATTGGTAGAACCTTCTATCATATCAATTTTATGATTAAAGGTAATATAATGGCTACAAGAGGGGTTGGGGTCATTTATAGTTTAAAAAATTAAACTAACTAAAATCATAAACCACTTAGATAAATTTTATTGGACATAAATATCATCTGATATCCATTTTTCTTAATATAACAAACAATATGTTTAAAATATCAGAGTTTAGTAATGTTAAAAAAGTGAAATTTCTAAACAAATGCATTGTTGAAAATAATAACATGTCGAATAAAGTAAAAATATTGATTAATAAAAAAGTAATAATGACTAAATAAAAAGATTAAAAAAAATACTTTTACACTCTAACCTTAAAAGATAAGAAAGTCACAAACCCCAACATTGGGTATCCTTTATCTTAAACCTAACCATAAGGTCTATATTTCCATATAAAGTGATCCCTAAATAAAAATATCTAAATTAAATCCATATTTCTAACCATGGAATCCTTTGATCAGACTAATCAGAATCACCGATCATCCAATCCCCAAAATCCCTTGATTTAAAATCAGATCTGAAACAGAGAATACAAATGAAAAAAGTTTATAATATATTTAAAATCCTCACATAGATTCCTTATAATAAAATAATTTAAATAATTTATAAATAATGAGTAATAATATCCTATATTAGAGAGAAAAAATAGATGGGTTGAGTTGTAATAAAATCAGCTCCCAGCCCCTAAAATACACAACTATTAATTGTAACAACTCTGATGGTCATATTTTTTGATACTTAGAGTTAGTTGTAATGACCAAAAACGATATCCTACTTGAAAGCTCAATATATTCTGTACATATCCATATTATTTAGTTTTTATAGAACCATTAAAATTCTATAAAATTCTTCCATTCGATAGAAATTATTCTAACCATATGATTTTAAAATTTATTATTCTGTTGGAATAAATTATATTTAGTATAATGGATAAAAATAATTTATTCTAATAGATAATAATTTTTTATTCCAAAGGACCAGAATCATTTTGTCCAATGGACTAAACTCTATCAGACTGATGAACTAAATGTAGTCAGATTGATGAACTAAAGTCAGTCAGACAGATTGGCTAAAGTCAGTCTGACTGATGGGAAATATTTGTCACACCAATTGACTAAACATTTTCCCATCTATAGACTAAACTTTGTTAGTATGATGGATCAGATATTATCAATCTCATGGGCTAGACATAGTCAAATCAATGGATTATAATTTAGTTTGTCTCATGGATTATAATTTATTGTAGAATGTTTTATTTTTCAATTTAGAAATATTTATGCAGATAGTAGAATAAATGGGTTTCTATAAAAGCATTCTAAAACACTTGGGAAATATTAAATTTAGAAAAAAATAGTTTTTAATAGTTTTTTATTTATTTTTAAAACAATAGATAGAAAAGTATATCCTTTATAACTATTTATAGTGATCATGGTGGAGATTTTTTTAAATTATTATTTTTAAAAAATCTAAAGTAAAAGGGGTTTACAAGGTAACTTTTCATCCCTTAAAAATCCAAATAAAAATAGTTTCATTGAAAGAAAAAATTTAAATATTTAGGAAATTATAGAACCATGCTGAGTGAATACTCATTTGCTAAACAATTTTGGGCTAAAGTAATTGGTACTGCCTACTATACTATAAATCATGTTTTAATAAGACCTTTTATTACTAAAAATCCTTATGAGTTGTGGACTAGAATAATTCAAATAAATTCTTACTTTAATTAATTTTTTATGAAAAGGTTATATTTTGAATATTAAGGATAATTTATATAAATTATCTCCAAAATCTAATGATGGAATATTTATTGGATATTATAAAAATAGTAAGGCTTATAAAGTATTTAATTAAATAAAAAATATTATTGATTGAATATTACATGTTACATTTTGTGAAACTAATCCTTTTTCTTTCAAACAACCTCAATTCAAATCTTTAGATGTTATTTCAAAAACTGATTTTCAACCCATGTGGGGATGATCTTTATATGAGAGAACAATTGAAAGGACATGTTTTTGAAGTTCTTATTAAATAATAATTTCAATATTATGTTGAGTAATAGAGTCTTATAAACCCAAGGAAACATTTTATTCTTAGGAATCATCCTAGTGATAATATCAATTATAATGTAAATCAACCTGTTAGAACTTGAAGTTCTTTAAGAAATGGAACTGAACATTTTTTATTTTTATCACAATTAAAACCAAAGAATCCAGATGAGGATTACAGTGAAGAAAATTAGATAAAATATATACAAGTTGAACTAAATGAATTTTAAATGAATAATCTTGGACATTGGTTTAATGACCTAAAGATTCACCTATTGTTTATATAAAATCGGTTTTTTGAAATTAATGTGATGAAAAATGAATTCGTGTTAGGAATAAATCTATACTTACTAAAAAGGGATATAATCAAAAAGAGGGAAAATATAATGAATAAATTATTGCTATAAAAGTTAGACTTGAATAAAATCCCAATTAGTACCATCTTAAGGCTATATAGAAAATTCATTATCTTAAGGGAACTATGGTTTATAGATTATTTTATTCTTATGGAAATGATTTTGACCTGAAATGTTTTCCTGATGATGACCTTGGTGGATGTAAAATATATTAAGAAAGTATATATAGAACTTTTCACTTCTTAAGATAAGATATTGTTTCTTGTACTTTCAAGAAACAACATTCTATAAGACATTAAACTACTCATGCTAAATATGTGGTAGTTAGAATTTTTTTTCTCATTATTGTGAATTTAACACACACTCACTGGCTTCAGCTTTAGTTTTAGTAAAACTCTAATATTTTGTGATGAAACAAGTGTCATTTCATTATGTAAAACCCCCACCACATCAATCATGAACAAAACACATATATATTATACACCATTTCCTTTAGGGTGATGCAAAAAAAGAGACATTACTTTATTATTCATTAGAATAGAAGAAAAACTTGGTGATATATTTACTAAACAACTTAATTCTAAAATATTTGAATATATTACAGAGAATCTATGAATGATTAATAAAAACTGATCATTCATATCTACTAATTTCTTACCAATCTCCTTAATATAAGAAAACCCTTTTACGGGGGGGGTACATATATCTTTATTTTTATAAAATACTTATTTTTTCTAAAAATTGTAGTTTTTCAAATAACATTAGTTCTTCTAAAAACATTAGTTTTTATAAAATTTATTATTTTTCTAAAGATGTTGTTTTTTCTAAATTTTTTTAATCCAAATTCATTGGTTGTTCCAAAAAAACTTTTCAATTTTTTTTTATTTTTCTAATTCTTTTAATTATTCTAAACACGTCAATTTTTTAACATTTTTATGTTTTCTAAAAAAATTCTAAATATTTTCATTTTTCAAAGGTTTTTTATATCAGAAAAAAATTTATTTTCAGAATAAAAAGATGAACAATTATCGGGAAAAAGTATTCAAAGAAAGTATTAATTTTACTTTAAGCGGTAATTTCTAATATTTATTTTTTAATATCCTTCACTAACGTTTCTATGTACTATTTATATATTATTTATTTTTGTTAAATTTCAATTTTTTATAATTCTCGAAGTTTTAATTTTAAAAAAAAAATCCTCCGATAATAGTTTTATTAAAAAATCAGTAAGAGTTCAGATTATATATTTAAATATTTTTAGAATAAGTATCAATATTTATATAAAATATGTGACTTATTATGAGCCCTCATATTTCTGGAAGTCGAATGGTTGACCCCGATCCTATAAATATAAGCATTGGTCACGATATCACATAATGATCTTCCAAATTGTTCTCACCCAGCAGCCATCAATCCCCCGTGTGTCTGATAATTTGGAAACTATATGATCAATTACTACTCATCTGATTAGTTCTACCTAGTTTGAATAGTTTTTTTAAAATTGAATTCTGATTAAGAAATTTCAAAAAGGGATGTTGTGAATAAAAGATTGATCGAAAAGTAATGGTATGATAAAACAGATTCTTTTCTGAAGTAAGTTATCAAGTTTCAAGAATGGGAAAAAGTATGTGTAAAGAAAAAAGATTTTTATCACCAATATCATGTGATAGGGAAGCAGTTCTATTCTTCAGTAGTTTTCAGTGTAGAATATGATTTGGAGGTAATCAACATTAATCTTTTTTATGAGTTGTAGAAGCCTGATATTCAACTTAAACCATATTTGGTTGAAGTTCCATTATAATGTGAAGGTTATTTAGTTACCCACTAGCTTCAAAATAATCTTGGTTCTTTTGAAAATTTGAAGGATGCGATTTATTTTTTTCTACTCTTGAGAAGATAATGAAATTTTTTCATCTAAAACCAGACACAAGAGTATTAACTTAATGGATGGAATGGTATCTCATTCTTAGGAAAGAGGATAAAGAAACTTTAAAGGTTCTAAATATTTTTTTTATTCTATATGAATATGTGGGTTTTTAATCTTGAATGGTTTGTTTTCTTATTGATCAGATCTTTTAAGAAGATCTCAATGAAGTGGATAATTCTATTATTTCCTTCATTCATCTAAAAGACGTTGGTAAATTTTTTGATAGTGATAAATATTGAGAATAAATAATTTTCTGTAAGAGATAAATTATTTTTGATTAGTGAAGAAAACATTTCAAGAATGAATTCGGTCTTCATACTAGATATGAATATATTTTTTGAAAAATAAGACAGACATGTACCCGATATTGAATTTCTCCAACTAAAGAAAAAGATGCAAGATAAAAGGAAGTATAATTATTCTCCTCCTATGTTGAAAAATAAAGTAAAAGATTTTTTTTGATGTGGAATATAAAAATTTTATGAATCAAAAAGATGATAACAATGTTGGAAATCTGATGTTTGTGCTTGATAAGACCGAGGCCTTTGCCTTGAATAATAAAACTTATGAATTTTTAAAGGATAAATAAAATAATAAGAATAAAAATAAAAGGTTTGATGAAGTGAACATAATTGAATGAATTATGAATGGAGTATAACATGATCATGGAGACTTCCACAATGCTGATAAGGAAGGTTCTCTTTTGATTTCTTGTTTTTCATTTATTCAACTGTTACATCCTGCAATAGTTGTTGTTAAACCTAATGTAACAAAACCATAACAATTTGGAAAATAAAAATTTATTTTGCCCATTAAAAAAAGGAACAGAAAAGTTGGCGAAGTTTAAAAATATGATTCCGATTATGTTGAAATTTTAATTTAGCAATGTGTGAATAAACATGAAAAGATATACTTTATAAGTGATGATATATTATTGATTCATGTATAAAAAGATTTAGAAAAATAATAAGAATAATATTTTTACTTAAATTAATGAAATATTTATTCCTCTGGTAGAATAAATATTATTCTATAGTTTAGTTTAAATATTTGTAAAATTTAATGTGAGTGAAACATAGTTTTTAAGATAGTTTGTTTTGATTTTTAAAACTAAGGATATAAAGTCTAGAAAGTATGAATTTCAAATAAAAATATGTGAATTTGATTACAATGACAAAATTATTTTAATAATAACATAAATGTACTATTTTTTACTTTTAAAACATTTTTAATCAATAAGTATCTTTGTAAATTCTTTAAACAAAAAAGCATTTTTTAATAAAAACTTCGTATTTTCCATTATTCAATAAAGAATTTTTTGTTTTAGAAATTTATTAGAAATTAAAGCTAAGATAACGATTATATGTTTATTCTATAATTAAAGATAATTTTTTCAAATAAATTTTAAAATAGTGCCAAAAAATAATTTTATTATTTTTTCATAATAAACAATAAACACATTTTTGATAAAACATTATTTTAAAAAAAATGAAGACTTTACTAAAATATTTAGAAATTTTTTAACTATATGATTAATTTATATAAAAAATTAAATAAATTTTAAAATATTATTATTATTAATCAAGATTCCTATTTTAATTTCTAGGTTATAAAAGTAACGGTTTAATAATAACATCAATAGTATATTGTGATTTTATAAAACTCTGGGTTCTTTTGTAATATAAACTATAAAATAAATTAAATTATTTAAAAAAACTATTTTATAAAATCTTAGGGTATTATAGTTGAACATATGAAGATATTTCATCCAAAAGTTTTTCTTATGTTCATGTCCCTTGTGAGAAAATTCATTTCAAACTTTTTTCATCTGTGATGATTATGATTTTTTCACTAAAGTTTTAGTGGAATCATGTTTTTAAATAACATAACACCACTTCTATTTCTAAATCATAGGTTGAATAGTTATTTTCATTCTTACTTAATAGTCAAGAGTCATAAGATTCAACATGACCTTACTTTATAAGAACACAACCCAATCTAGATCCACACGCTTAAAAAAGACAACATAGCCTACACTTGGTTCTAAAAAGATAATATATTAGTGACAATGTGATTAGATCCTTTAGTTCCTAAATAGATTTATAAAAATCACCACTCAAACATAATGTAATTCACTATATTGTTAACACAACCATGGGAGGACCAAGGCATGTGAAATCATGGGAAAATAGATGATAATATTCTATTAATCCTAGTAATATTAGTATCTTAAAGACATTACTGGCAGGTTTCAACGAAACAACAACCTCTATTTTATCCATATTGGTTTGTATTAATTTTTCTAAAATGGAACAACCAAGGAAATGAACTTCTTGTATCTAGAAGTGTCATTTTTAAAATTTGGATCAAATTCAGTGATTTTATAATCTACTCAACATGATATCTAAGTGTATTTCATGGTTATATTTTGTGTTAGATTACACAATGATATATTCTATGAATACCACAATAAAATAATCCAGGTATATAAGTATGATACAATTCATCAAGGCCATAAAGACCACTGGTATATTAGTGAGACCAAAGGGTGTGACCAATTATTCAAATTGTTAATAATAGCTTCCTAAAGTTGTTTTAGAACTATCATATTTTATGAATCAAAGTTTTTGGTACCCTAATCAGATGTAAAGTTTGGATAACCACTAAGCTCACTCCAACTAATCAAATAAATAAAAAAATCACTAAAATTAATATCAATTCCTAAACATAACATAATAAAATGTGCTAATTAATAAATATTATGAGTGTATCACCCAATTTCATAAAAAAGTGAACTATATAGTCCTAATTAGACATTATTGGTCTTATAAAACACTTTTTTTATATTTATACCATTTATATAGTCAACGCTTTTAATTATATTAGTTTCATTCTATTTGATAAATGTTAAATATGACAAATTCCTTAAGGAATGTAGTTAAAAATATTACTTATCTTTCAAGTGATAGAGTTGAGAAGTTGTCTAAAAATACATTTGGGTATAAATAAACTATTTTAGGAAGAAATATATGTTTAATAAAATCAATATAACCTAAGGTGATTTATTCTAAATGATATGGGATGCCTCTAACCACTTTAAAAAATTGTCCTTATTTACCCACATTAAGGACCCATTCCCATTTAAATAATTGAAGAACTCTTTCATGATACGTGAATGTCACTCTACAAGAATAGTAGTCAATGTGATATTTAAATGTTCTTATAAAATACATTACCAAGATAATATCAAATATGTCCATTTCTATGATAGTAAACTCCCACCAAAATTATATTTATTCAATGGTAGTGGAACATGCTAGAAATTTAAATCCCCTTCCCCCATTTCAAAAAATGTGTCATAATACTCATAATATTGAAAATCATTTTCATAGTCAATATTGGATTTTTTACCACATGGGGGAAAAATTATTGGAAAAATCAGTGTAAAAAACATTAATTTTTGTAAATTCAAGATGAATGTACCTTATACTAATGAGGGACATACACATTTGATTGGAAAATTCTAAACATCTATAAAAATTTATTGATCCACTCCCACTGAATGAATCCTTATGATATGTTGAGGTGGTGCCTAATGAGGTGTCAAGGTGTTTCTGGAATCACCATACGTACCTCAATTATACGGTTAAGAAATTTTATGATGAGATCATCATGTTCGATCATGAGAATCCAAAAACATGGAAGAACTCTCACCACTAGTTGAATTTAATGGCATCATAAAATAATTTTATTAATTTCCCATGTGGACATAGTTATAAAATTGTTGAGGTAGTTCCATACACTCCCTCCTCATTTTTTCTAAAAAACTGCATCAAAATTATCCGGACATATTTTTTTGATGTAGAGAAAAATAATAAGATCTAGTGGATTGTTTGTTTGGTGAACTACTACCTTGTGAGTATTTATCCCTTCTTTTCATATCCATCACAATAGTGTTTCTACATGATTATCATAGTTAAAATGTGGTCCCTCCAATGATGTTTCCAATGATATCTTTATCCATCACCACATCCTTGTTTACTGTGTTTATGTAATATTAAATACATAACCCCACCACTATATAATGAATTAATGGTTTTAGGCCCTCTTTATACATTCGTTCCTTGAGTGATTCACTATATGAAACATTGAGTCTGAATTAAGACAGGCATGTAAACCTTGAACCATATTCCATCACTAAAATTATACCTTTATTTAGTTGAAATAAATATGTTTTGTGTGATACTCAAAATAATTTATGCATATTTTTTTATTATTTTTTAAAAAACATATGGTTGACACCGAAAAGTGAATTCCATAAAATTTTCCTCAAAATTCATTATGTGGTCCTCACTTAGAAAAAAATAGAGTTTGAGAAAAAAATATTTCTATACTAAATAGATAGTATTTTATTTTTATATGCTGAAAGAATTATTACATATCGAGGGATGTAGATTCCTCATAAATTTTACCTTGTATAATGTAATAGGGGTGATAACCTCCCTCTATGAGTAGGCCATGGATTATGAAAATTTATGATAAAAAGGTTTCATGACTTTAAGATGTATTTTTTAGTTTATATTGAGAAATTTTTGGCATCAGAAACCAATATCAGAGTAAAATTTACTTCGTAAGATATTATATTACTAGGTTTGGAGCCCAAATGAATTTTTATATCAAATGTTATGGCTCTCAAAAGTTGGGAATTTTTTTTAAAATAACTTGGGTTACCACGCATTCCATTCACAAATGTCTTTAACAAAAGGACCTCACATTAGTCTATTCACTCAAGTCCCTCATGCAAGTCTATTCATGAAGCCCATTTACCCGGGTCCACTAGTTAGTCAATAAATAGTCCCCTCAGTCACCACGTTTTAAAGGATTTATGAACACTCGAATGATGAAGAATGGTGAGATCTATGGACGTGGAGCTCATTCACCCAATTAGTCCATTCCTAATTAGGAAAATTATACGTGCTCAAACTCACTAGGGCAAGACCCTGAAACCAATAACTAGATGATACAAACCTAGGTGAACCATACCTGAGTAAACCGCACCTGGGAGATCAATACCTATGTGACCCATACCAAGTTGAACCATACCCAGACTACCTAGACCTGGGTGACCCACACCAAGGTGACTCATACCTGGGCAACACACACTTGGGAGTCCCATACCAAGGAGATCCCTAGTGGGGTGACTCATACCTAGGTGAACCCCACCTAAGTGAACCACTTGGGAATGCCCCCACCTAAGAAACTCTTCCCCCACAAGTCTATACCAAGGGGTATCACCCCCCACACCCCAACTAAGGATCAATTCCAAGATACTATCCTGTTACTCCGGCCCGATACCTTATTTACCATCACTAACCCCAATGAAAATGGAGAGTCATGCTGAGAAATTTTCAGTCCAGGCCGAGAATTTTTTAGGGTGTGACAGATATATCCCCAACTGCCAAACCAAAATTGCAATGTGTTGATAAACTTATCAAGGTTCTAGAAACATGGGAATTCTATTAGTTTTAAGACTCATCCAAAATAAATCACAATGATTTGAGATACTACTCATGGTTTTATAAAAATCGAAATCTTCTTAGGTGTAAGTACCAACAAAACCAAATCAATATGAGTCGAGACACTTCACATGGTTCCATAAAGAAGGGAATACATCATAGAGTGAGTGCCTTTCCATTATTATGGGTCATATCCAGATGGTCATCTAAATGAGCATATCCTTATTATGAAATAAGATATGATATGGGCACATTAAATCCATTTATTCTTATCCATTCACACTGACCTCATCAACTAGTGGATGAAAATGATTGTGTGGTTTTATAGATCAATATATTCCTCGTGTTTCTCATACTGAGCATGACTCATGTGGGATTAGAGGCTATTTACACTCACAATTCTTGTATGATTAAATGTATGTCTTGGTATTTAATCCTTTTCTGGATCTTTATATTTTTTTATTTTAGAGGGCCTCTATAGGTATGGTTCCTCAAAACCTGGTATCCAATATTCATGGGCCTCCTAATAGGAAAAACAAATAGAACCATATTATCATCACCACAATTGGCCTTATATTCAGTATAATCACCAACCATGTTATCACCATCTTAAATGTCCAAATCCCCTATGAGACAATCCTCCTTAGGACCTCTATTGGCATAAGACCCCACAATAGAACTATATGGGATTTGATTTCCATCTAAATGGGATACATTGTAAACCTCTACAAGGTATAAACCCAACATCCCTAATCCACCATAATTCTTTCTAGGACAAATTCCTAGTAGTGTCATATCCAACTTGGGAGCCCATAACCCTTCCATGTCCCTTAGGACACTTCAGAAGAAGTCTCACAAATCCACCATAATTCTTGGTCCACCTCAATGCTTTCAGGCCACCTCAAGGCCTTCGGTCCACCTCAAGTTCTTAGTTCCACCTCAAGGCCTTCGTCCCACCTGAAAATTTTATTTCAATGATCAGAGAAACTCTACAAGGATCAGAATCTATATGGGGATTAAGAGCAGGCACATTCACCAGAGCAAAAGCTAAGAGGATTTTTCAAAAAGAGAGGGTATGGATTTCCCATCGGGACTAGCCTATGTTTTCATGGTAAGCCTTTACGAACAAGCCATGCGAAGGTGGAGAGTTAAAATCATGATGAAGAAGGTGGAGAGGAGGAGTTCCAAGTTTAGTCTATAAATTTCCAATGACCTATGGGTCATGTAATCTTGAAGCCTACGGGCCTTATAAGGGTTCCCCCTCATCCCTTGAAAGGGGGGTTATCAAAAATCAATAAAAACAAGGACTTCGAGCCATTCGGGCTAGAGAGCCCCAATATGTGGCCTAAAACTAGCATTGTAAAAATAAACAACCAAGGAATCTATAACCTATATGAAAACATGCACCATCGATGGAGAACCTCAGATACATAATGATGTTTCTTTCGATGAAGAACCTTTCATACATACATATGATTCTAAAATTAATACTTGCTAATAATTAATTATTAATTCATGGGAGACCCATGTCATATTTTTTAATTAATAAAGGATCAAGAATATTTATTAAATATATAATAGTCCCGGAGTAGGAAATAATTCCCCCTAAAAGTGTGTGATGAGCTAGGCCTTACATACTCTAAACCAATGTGAGTCTCTAAGTTTCAATGTATCCATTTACTAATGACCATATTCCTTTGGAATGAAGGTTCAAGAAACATATCAAATAAAAGAACTATTGGGCATTTCCAGCTCCATGAACAAAACCCATTAGAAGCCATATGACAATGGAAAACCTGAAATGATTTTATTTTTCAACATTAAAACCCCCATAATGAATCTTTTGAGCATAAACTAATGACCTACATTTTTTCTTAAAACATGTACAAAGTAAGGCCTTGTTCGAATTTTTATTAAAAAAATGGTTCTCGTATTATCATCCAAGATCCTCAAGCATGTACACTATATGGTTTATTTTAATTTCAACCCTAGGAAATTGAATATTATATTCTTCCTCACAATCCATTCTTCTTCTCACTCATGTCTTGTGTCACCTAAATACTAATGGTTTTCAAATTTGGAATTATAGTGATCCATCCCCATGATGTGGTCTATTAGGTTGATTTCCATTATTTATTGGATAGACATCTCCCACAATGATTCTGATTTTCAGTCTATTAACCTATGGTTAACCGGTAACCATTATCTTTGAAATATTCCCTTGTTGGTTTCTATATCTCTTTATTGGGTGCAATTTCCTCTTTCCATAAAAAAATGCAGTCCTAAAATAATACTTTAACTTCATAAATTATTCCTTTAACATAAATATCCTAACTAGATCAAAAAATTTCATATTAATGATAATGACTTAGTGATATTTATTTTTACTAATTAATGATATTGAACCCTCATCATCTAAACCCATGATGATGAGATAAAGAAAAAACTAAAAAAATTACATCAATTTCCATACTTAAACTACATTGGTAAAATGAAGTTCAATATAATGAGGATACCTATAACTTTTTATAATTTTATTTCAATTATCAACGCATCCTATCTATATTCCAACTACTCTCTAATGAAGGACTATACCAACCTTAGAGAATTTGTAACAACCCTACCCGACCCATTGGATTCAGAAGGATCAGGATTCCACTAATCTTAGGTGGCATCCCCAAGATGAAAAACACTAGAAATATATTTCCAGGGTGTATGGAATCATTGAGGGGATGATTTATCCTCAAAAATAAAAAAAAATATAATAGAAAAACTAATAAAGTATGAAATAAACATGATTCATGATATTAAACCAACATGTTACCAAAAAATATAGGGTAAACTGAAGTTAGAGACACAGTAGTAAAACAAACACTAAAAGTCTAAATACACCCAAATATACAATAGACACAAATGAACCAATATGGAACCATGTCCAACTCCACAACAACTATATCCATGATCCATATCTCATAATACATGACTGTAGTATCATAATTCTCCACTATAAAAGTATGAAACCTCCCCCTTACATGAATCCTGATAACCAACATCTGCATAAGCAATAAGATGTATATTAATGGGGTGAGCATAAAATCTAGTCTGAAAACCTCAAGTCTTCCAAAAAAATACAATAATATAAGAATAATTCAACACATAAATATATATATATACACTAGGATAGGATAAAAAGTATATAAGATAAGATACAATGCAACAATAATGAACGTAACTCACACTATAAAGGTCTCCCATGAACCGACGCAATTATTAAATTGTCAAAATAAAAAATTTACAATGAAAAAATTCCTCTAAATAGTCCATAATCATGTGTATTACCCATCCTTATAGAAACAATTCATCACCTAGAGGTTTAATTTAGTGTGCCCCAACTGTGACACAAGCATCCATGTCTACACCAATATAGCCCCAATCTACATTATGAAATCACGCACCCATGTCCATTATATTTTCTCACACACAAACATTTTTTATAAAATCATTCATTATTTAATAATTATATAAAACAAATTTTGGGTGAAATAAAAATATTTATTTTCAAAGTTACTCCATATGAGTTTTTTTGATTTTTTATTTAATATTTTCATTTATAAAACAAAATTAGATTTTTTTTAAACTGTAGCCTTCTAGTTCTAGAAAGAGTGGGGTGGGGATAAGATATATTCCTCTAATGGGGTTGTCTTGAATAATTATGCAATTTTTTTATAGAAAAGAGTAATCACCTTCCCTTTGATGTATTATAAGACATTTTAAATTAAAAAACAATCCCAACCCTATTTTTGGTCTTTGTAGCCTCATTTGTGGGTTGATTCTAAAAGATTATGAGAAAATCCTAATGGGGGAAGAAAAATAGAATCCTTACCATTGATATCCCTCTTCCAATGTAGAATGATCCACTGAAATTAGACTCTTTAGTGAAAAAAATCCAAAAATCATTTAAAATATCCAAAAAAAGTTGATAGCCCAAATCACAAGAAAAATAATGAGGATTTTGGGAAATAATCTACTTTTTAAACTGATATTTAGAATTAATTTATTATTTAACATGTATTTTTAAATGATTTCCATTAACTATCTTTGAATTTAATAGGTAATTTGTTTTTTGGTTTCCTTGGACAGAGTGTGATGAAAAAAATAATTCAAAATATGGTTTCCTTATATTGGGTTTGATTTTAGAAAGTTGTTTTATATGTGGTTTTGCTGGAGCAGTTGTGATTCCAACCAATAGTTAGTCATGTGAATTTCAAATATTGGATATGATTTTAAATAATAGTCAATAATTTGGTTTCCTAGGACTTGGTGTTACTATAAATAGTAATTATACCTACAGTTTTCCATGGAATGGGCATGTAACATTCTAATTGTTCTATACATTTTTTTCATTAAATAGGTATGTTTTCAATTACTAGATACATATTTATTTCTTATATTAGATGCTATACTAAAAATCTACTTCTAATTATAATTTTAGACAAGTAGGATATTATTATAACCTTTAACTTTGGGGTTATTAGATTATGTGTTTATAGAAATATTCCCCATCAATTTACCATATTTACGTGTTTTACATTCATACATGACACTGAGACTGGATAAAGAAAGTATGAGTTGACATTGAGGGTGACTTATTAAGTACCCAATAGTTAAATAGGTGTATTCATGTGAGGTTTTATATTTTATTTCATTTAATATATACATGAACATATATTTTTTTCTTATTAGAGGGACCATTTTTTTCCTATGGAGTTCTATGCTCCTGCCATGCATGTATAATTGGGTGAATGTGAAATGTTTTCATATGGGTTAAGGAAATGGACCTTATACATTTGATTGGGGTATAAAATCTTTGTTGGTGTATTGAGACATGTTTGAGGTGATTTTGTGGAATATTAGTTGTGTCTCCTCTTATTTTATCCTCTATTTACATCATATATATGATTGACCCATTGGGTGAATTCTATTTTGATATATTGAATTTATTTATGACATATTAATATGATTTAAGTTAAATTTTAAATTTAGAATATAGAAATTCAGCAGTGAGATAAATGACTTTTTTATTTTGAAAATTAGTCATGAATTTGTGAGTAAGAGATGAGATTTTAGGTCTTTTATAAACATTTAGAGGATTTTATGTAGGTTTGGTGAATTAGGTAATGATTAGTGGGTTATTGGAATATAATTTTAAACTGTAGAGCCCACTGGGTTTTCAATAGAGACTCATTATGTACCCAGTGAGGTGAGAAATATAAATATAAAGATTAATTTATTTTATATATTTTACATGCTTTGAAAAAATACATTTTATGAATAATTGTAACATCCCAGTTAAATATAGAATAAAACATTTTCCTATATATTAATAATTATGAATTAGATAGTGGATTTACCTTAACGGGGATACTATATTCGATAGCATACTCGACACGCAACAATAGGTTTCTCTAAAATCATACATTGCACACAAGAATGAGTTATACCAAAAAGTAATACATTATTAATATTATTATTTTAAATTATAGTTAAAACCTATACATTATATTGAAAGGAATGAATAGAACTAACTTTATTATGTTTATACATGTTTTTTAAATGTTTTTACATTTATCAAATAAATTTGAGTCCTAAAATGAGAATAAATCCAATTTTAAGCATAAAATACTCTATTTTTTTAAGAGGTAGTTTTACCGTCTTTTGATGGAAAACATTTTTAAATCAAGTTTTTGGAAATTTTGAATCCTATATTTGAAAAAATAACCTTTTTTGGAATAGAGATATAAAATTTTAATTTGGTAGAAATTTTGATATTTTTCTGATAAAATTCATATTTAAATGAGTAATGAAAATTTCTGTATTTTAATTCAAAATTGTATTTTCATATAATTTATTCGAATTGATATATTATCATTTGAATTGGTTTTAAAGTATATTTATATTATTTTTTTATCATTTAATCCAATTTTTTTCATTGTAGGTAATTTCACTTTGAAAGATGATATAACCACATGTCAATCTTTTGATGGTTTTTAATTTTAAAAAACCTATTTTCTTATTTTGACAATGAGAATTAATTTTAAATTAATTACTGTAACTTATGTGTGTTTTAATTTGGAAAAATTACATTTCATATTTGTAATCATAAGGTCCAAATTATGTAAATATTTCCCTTTTATTATTAGACATGATGAATAGTAACTTTAGTAATTATTTTTATTTTTCATGGTTAACGGGTAAATTAGGTAAATAAGGGTAAAAATAATATGATAACAATATAAAACTACCCTTAAATTTGTCCAAATCCAATTTTATGAGACATGGCCGACCAAAAAAACCCTTGGGACAAAAATTTGGCCTTTGAAAGCCACATGGGTGCGATTATGACACGTATAACTTTTAATTTAAAGTAAGGGAAAATATGTCATAAACATAAATCTTCTTACTTAAAAAATTAATATAGGTTTATATAAGTTATCTCTTATACTATAAATAATAATTTTGAAGATAAAAATATTTCCTATATAGTGATATTTTATTTATAATGTTTATACATTAAATAATTAAATTGAATTATGACAGAGTGAAGATGTAGTGATTTCTTTTTTAATGAAGGAATCAAATAAATGATATTATAAATAAGAAAATAAATATTTTTTGAAATAAATTATGTCATCAACAATTTTTCAATGAAAATATGACCTTTTAGTAGAATATTACATTATTTTTTCAACACTATCACTATTTTTGGATTTTAGTTATTTTCAATAAATTGAATAGTGTATAACTTGACATAATTGATGTTTTATAAAAATAGAAATTTATTAAATTATTTAAAAATACTAGAAATATTTTAAAATCAAAAAGTGTCAATTATAATGTAGAAAAGTTATTTCATTGTTCAATTTTGGGAAATTGACCCCATATAATTTAAATTGATAGCCTCTTAATAATTAAAAGGTTATTAGTAGAATTAAAATTAAAAGAGAATAATTAAGGGTAAATCAAAAGGATAAGGTTTAAAATAAAGTCAATACATGCCTATAAATTATTTTATTAGAAGATTTAGACCTATACTCATCTTATCTTGAACATATCTCAAGTTGGATCCTTTTAAATTCAAAAATTAATTTATATTATTTTAATGATTTAAAAGTTTACAAGGGTTCGCCTTTCCTCTCCTATAAAAAGGTACCCTCTATTTATCTTTTATTCATGCTTAAAAATCCTTTTCGTTTGGAAAATCTATATCTAAACCTCTTCTTAGAATCCCTTCCCTCATCCTAGAAGCCTCCCATGGGGTAGAGAGCCTCCAAAGTAAGACTTTTGGTATAAACCAAAATAAGTTACCGATTAAGAGGCAACACCTTCCACCATGCTTTTTAGTTTCATTTCAATTCTCCACTCTCTATACTCTTCTTATTATATGATTAAATATAAAACCAGTATAATAAATATACAAGGATGTTTTTGTGCAATGTTTTAAATATACACTTACACACACCTGCATTTAATGGGTAACAAACATTCTACTTTTGTTTATAGTGAACTACTGCCCCACAAAATGATGATTGTTCAATTTTTCCCTACCAACTCTCATAGTGGACATTATAATGGAAAATATTTTACATATGATATATATTATATTTATTTTTTCTCTATGATTTTGTAATTTTTATTTAGAACATACCTTTATGCTTTCCATGTTGTGTAATTATGATAATTTTATTTGAGAAAGTGTAGACTACCGCCCCCTCATTGTGATATGACCCATTCCCACTATACATGGAATGTATGAAGGATGGTTTTATTAAACCTATGAGAAATAAATTAATATAAAACTGGTATTATAATATGCATATCATTTTATTATTATTCTTTTAATATGAAAAATAAATGGAAGTATCGTTCATGCGTACTTACGGCCTACCGTCTCCATGAACGATGAATTTTATTTATTATCTCCAAATATTATGGAAATTATAAATACATATATAATGTATATATAACATATTTAAATCATGAATAATATTCTTGAGATGATGGAATTTTTACCACATGGACAATTTACATCAAAACAAGTTCATTTTCGACTCAACAAAATGTCTGATATGAACTTAAATAATTATGTAATTTTTATAACATGGTAATAAGTCATATAAAAGGAATAATAAAAATGAAAAAGGTTCTCAAGAAATTATAAATTAACCTATTTTTATTATTCTGGAACATAATGATTTTACGTGATGATTCAGACTCATGGTAAGGGAAATATTAACTCAATCTCTATTCATTGAGTTAAATATCCATGTCATTGGTTCTTGTTTTTCCAAGAATATGTGTGAATGGCCTATTATTGTTTTACACTAAATATAAACTTATATTATATGTATTTATATTTTTCACACATAGTTATGTCATTGCTTTATCCTTAATCTAATGATACGATCTTTTTAAGGGACTTCATCTCAACCCCCTTTCATTAAGGCATAATTTGATAATATACACCACCTTATTTTATATGGTGTATAATAAACCCATTTTACTTTTAATTTCATTCAAATTTTTTCAAAAGGAACCTTTTTTCTATGAATCTATTTACTAAACAAAAAAAGGAATGTTTTTAAAGTATGCAGTGACAATGAATTCTCTACCCTCGTAACAGTTATTTGATATTTGGATTCCTCTATAAGATTTAATGTTTTTTAAAGTAAAATAAATCCCTTATTCCATTTTTTGGTGTTTTGGAATTGGAAATGGTTTTAAGAGAGGATTTTATATTTCAAAACCCTGAAATTATTTCTTCTGGTTGTAGATGAAATTTTAAGATTGAAATGTAGATAATTGAAATCTTTATGTGTGGTAATTATATAATGGTACTTGGACATTTTATGGGTGTTTAAGTGATAAAACAAATATAGGTGGTTACATGAAAAACCAAAGATGTTTGGTTCTGTGATAAAACAAGGATTGGTGGTTATGTTATAACCTCCAATGCATTAGGTATGTAAGTCAGCCGTATTGATATTCCATTTGTAAGATTGACATGTGTGTAAGTAGACTGCGTGGTTATTACATTTAATTATGATTATGACCCAAGTGACCTTTTATATGTTATATTTTGATTTCTATGGGCTTTATGGTAATATTTTGGTTACGAAAAAGGGTAATAAATGAGTTTAAATTCTTAGAATTGTATTTACTACTTGTTAAAGGTGAAAAGTATTACTTTGTGATAAAGAATTAATGGCTTACATGTTTTTGAAAGACTAAAAGTTGTCCTTATTTTTGTATCCCTTACTGATCTTTTTATGCTCATTCCAAGTTTTGGAATTCCTTTCATAGGACATAAATAAAAATAGAGTCTGTAATTGGATTAAGGAAAAGTTATGCTATTTAAACAGGAAACAAAACCACGTTTATTTTTAAAAAAAATTATTAAAAAATGGATTGTGAGTAGAAGTGTCTATTTGTACTCTCTAAGTTGTTATGTATGAGTTATGGCCTAATTATATAAATATATTTTAATTCAAATTATTGAAATAAATCAAGATTGTTTATTATTTAAGACTGGCGACTTATAGTTTATATCATAGGTCGATTTAGATGAATTTAGAAGTTATGGTGTTATTTATTCATAAGTGAAAAGTTGTATATAACCTCTATTGTTATCATATAGTAAAGAGTCATAGTTATTTTAGATTAATTGAATGAGTTTGATATAAAATGAATAAGTATATCTTAGTGTTTATCCTCATCATATTATATTATATGGTGATTCCATTAATATACTCACTCTAACCCTTTTCAATTTTAGTGAATGGATGGATCTAGTAGGAATCAAAGTAACAATGGATACGATGGAAAATTTAGTGGTTCTATGAATGAGAATATGAATGAAATGGGAGCTACAATGAGAACTATCGTGGTTATTCTAAACCAATTATCAAGAGTAATGATTAACCACTTGAACCTTGGGGATTTTTTCTGATGCATCATATGTGAGAGAAATGAATCCCTATAGAAGTTTAGGTAATAATGATCATAAAGCTATGTGTATTCAATGATATATGTGTCAATGATGTGGAGATAAACACCTAGAATTTTTTTTTAAAGGGATGATAAGATCTTATATATGTGTAAATGAAGGTTATAAAGCAATAATCTTCCAATAAAAAAGGAAGAAATCAGTTGACTCTAGGAAAGGAATATAAGTTCTTTATAATTTATCGATTGAATGTTTCAAATGTGGGAAGTATGGTCATTATGAAAATAGGGGTCTTACGAATATGGTTCGGGAATGGGATTAATAGTACTATAAAAATATATGTTTAGCAATACCTAATTCCATTCTAATTAAAGATGGGGAAAATTAAAATGACCCAAGAAAGGTATGGATTATTTCTTGTCTCAGGTTTTGACATTATTGAATCTCAGGCCGCAATTCATGTTTTTGTTTGTAAAAAATAATTATTATAGAATAAGATAGAAAATCATGGTTATGGTATCAAGAAGAATGAAGAATGATTAATAAGTCTCCATATAATGGATTCAAGAGTTATGATAGATTTTGGGATGATGAAATGTTTAAAAGTATTAATTCTCTTTTGATGATGTGATTACTTTAGAAAACATTTTTATTGTATGTGTAACCTTGAAGTTTTTTATGTGAAAATTTTATTCAAGGAAGAATTATTTTTTTTTGTGGAAATAATAATAAATGTAATGGATAACCTTTAGGGTTTCTATGATCTTTTGTTTTTGAGGTGATTAAGGGCTATTACATTTTAAGATGAAAAATTAAAGGTATGAGATAACCTTTGAGGTTAAAATAAGTTATGGTTATTTTTGAGGAAATTATATTATTTGTGATAATGTTATAAGAATTATTTAGTTTTATAAAAATGATAACCCATAGGATGGGTGACAACCCATCGCGTCTGGAAAGGCTATGGGAATTCAACTAATAACCGAAGGGAAAAAAGGGCGCATCACCTACCACTATCCTACATGAAGTCCCTGGTTAGTTTGAATTTTTTTTGGTTAATTGAGTTGATGGAATAAGAATAAGATTATTTTAGGAACCTATGTTTTATCAAATGGATATCCTCAATATTGGAAAATGTTTTGAGGATTATGTGAAAAATTTTATTTTAGAAGATGTTCACTATTTTGGGAACTTTATATAATTAAGTTAAATCGAATGCAATGGGATTTTAATAGAGGAGTAATGGATGTCTTATATTTTATATGAATCGATGATTTTATTATGGAATTATGGGGAATTTGTTTATTCATGGAAATGATTGACCTATCATAGAGTATATGTGATTAGGATAATTACATTTTAGTGTGAAACATTAAGAGTTGTGGATATTATTTGGAGATAAATGTTAAAGTTTAGCCTAGTAGTTTTTGTGATAAAGTTATTATGAATTTTTCATTTCAAATTTAGTTTGGATTTATTGAGTAATTTTAAGGATAGTTATTTATTTAATGGTCTCTATTGAATTTTGGATATTAAAAGTTGTTTTTCATCATCTAATGGTTTATTCTTTTTGGAGAATTATCTGATCTTGTACTAACCATTTTGGTTTTGGTTAATGTATAAAGATATGAGAAATTTATATATCATTTTTTATGGTCTATTTGATTATCTAAAAGTTTATTCTAGTGCTCTAAGTGTGACCAAGTCTCTCTTAAATAATCATCGATTGGAGAAAAATATGTGTTTATGGTGGAATTCGATTAATGAAAGAAACTATACTTGTCAAGTAAGTTTATTTCCTTATGTTCTTATTATAAGTAGAAAAAGAATTCCCCAACTTTATGAAAATAATATTAAATCAAAAACATTTCCATTTACGTTTCCAAATATGAAATCAATGACCTTTTAACCAACCATAAAATTTATGGTTTTGTGATTGTTAACTTTCTCTTGATTAGGTTTTCTATCACTCCCCATCTAAACATGGTGGTTAGTTTTTCTCCTATATCATCTTTTTTTCTTAAATGGAATCATAGTATGTGCTATACCAGGTAAACTTCATACTTTCCTTTATTAATTTTAAAGTATAATTTTTATTGAAACTTTTTGTGATGTGGAATTTCAATAAAGTTACTTAGCCCAATTTTAAAATTGTGAGGAAATAATTTTCAAAATGGGGGAAGAATGTAACATCCCCACTTAATTATAGAATAATAAATTTTCCTATATATTATTATTTATATATTAGTTAATATTTTTACATTAATGGGGATTCTATCTCTGATAGAAAACTCGACATGCAATAATAGGTTTCTCTGAAATCTTACGTTGTATAGAAGACTGAGTTATACCGAAAAATAATACATTATTAATATTATTATTTTAAATTTTAGTTAATGCCTAGTAGTTTTATTTTAAGGAATAAATAGAGCTAACTATATTGTGTTTACACATGTTTGTTAAATGTTTTTATATTCACCATATAAATTTCAAAGGCTTAAAATGAGAATAAATCAAATTTAAAGCAAAAAATACTCTATTTTTTAATGGAAGTTTTACCAACTTTTGATGGTGAACCCTTTTTAAAATTATTTTTTGGAAATTTTGTATAATATATTTGAAAATATAAACTTATTACTCGGAATTGGGACATAAAAATTTTCTTTGGTTGAAATTTTGGTATTTTTTTTATAAAATTCATATTTTAATGAATGGTGAAAAATACTGCATTTTAATTCAAAACTACATTTTTGTCTAATTTATTTGTATTGATAGATTATAATTTTAATTGGTTTTAAAGTATATTTAGATTATTCTTTTATAATTTAATCCAATTTTAGTCATTGGTGGTAATTTCACTTTGAAATTTGATATAAACAAATGTCAATCCTTTAATGGTTTTTACTTTCAAAAAAATCATTTTCTCGTTTTGACAACAGAAATTAATTTTAAATTAATTACTAAAACTTATGTTTATTGAATTTGGAAAAATGGATTCCATATTTATAATCATAGGTTCAAAATTATTTAAATAGTTCTCTTTTATCTTTGACATTAGTAACTATTTTTATTTACCAGAGTTAGAGGGTAAATCAGGTAAATAAGGGTAAAAATAATATTATAGTAATATAAAACTACCCTAACACTTGTCCTAATCCTATTATATGAGATATATATGACCATTAAAACCCTTGGGACAAAAATTTGTCCTTTTTAAGCCACTTGGGTAGTATTATGTCACTTATAACTTTTAATTTAAAGTAATGTAAAATATGTTATAAACATATATCTTATTATTAAAATAATTTTAATATGGGTATATATAAGTTATATCTTTGACTATAAATATTAATTATAAATATAAAAATATTTCCTAAATCGTTATATTTTATTTATAATTTTTAGACATAAAAGAATTAAATTTAATTATAACACAATGATGATGCCATGATTGCCTTTTTAATGAAGGAATCAAATAATTGATATTATAAATAATAAATTAAATATTATTTGAAATAATTTATGTCGTAAACAATTTTCATAGGATAACATGACATGTTATAATATTATTAAATACTTTTTTTCGAATTTATCTCTATTTTTTTATTTTATTAAAATTCAATAAAGTGAATATTGTAAAACATGACATAATTAATGTTTTATAAAATAGTAAATTATTAAATTATTTAAAAATAATAAAAAATATTTTAAATTAACAAAGTTTCAATGATAAGGCCTAAAATTTATTTAAGTGTCAAATTATGGGAAATTTACCCCATATAAGTAAACTTAATATCCATTTAATAGTTAAATAGTTATTACCACAATTAAAATTAAAAGAGAATAATCAAGGGTAAATCAAAAAGATAAGGTTTAAAATAAAGTCAATAAATGTAAAAAAAAAATATATGTGTATATTTAGACCTATAATAATCTTATATTTTACATATCTCATGTTAGAGCCTTTTTTATTAAAAATTCATTTTATATTATTTTAATAACTTAAGAGTTTCCAAGGGTGCCCATTTCCTCTCCTCCAAAAAGGTACCCTCTACTTCACTTTTATTCACACTTCCAAAGCCTTTTGGTTTGGAAAATATCTATCAAAAAATCTTCCTATAATACCTTACCTCATTCTAGAATCCTACCATAGGGCATTAATCCTCTTATGGATGCATTTTGGTATACGCCAAAAGAAGTTACCCGATTAAGAAGTAAACCCTTCTCTCATGCTTTTTAGTTTCATTTCCATTATCCACTCCCTATACTCTTATTATTATATGATTACATAACAAAACCAGTATCTCAAATATACTAGGATGTTTTTATTATTATTTTTCTATCAACACTTACACACACCTTCATTTAATGGGTAAAGAACATAATGTTTCTGAGTATGGTGAAATACTACCCCCCCTGAAACGATGATTATTCAATTTTTCCCTACCACCTATCACAGTGGCCATTATTATGGAAACTATATTACATATGATAAATATTATATTTACTTTTTCTCTATGATTATATAATTTTTATTTAGATCATACCTTTTTTCTTTCCATGTTTTGTAAATACGATAATTTCGTTTGAGGATGTGTGGACTACCACCCCCTCAAAGTAATGTGACTCATTCCTGCTATACATGGAATTTATGAAGGATTATTTTATTAAAAATTTATAAATAAATTAATATAAAATTGGTATTATAATATAAATACCATTTTACCATTATTTTTTTAATATGATAAATAAATGGATGTAGCGTTCAGGCGTACGTACGACCTACCGTCTCTATGAATGGTGCATTTCATTTCTTATCTCAAAATATTATGGATATTATATATATATAGGATATATATATATATGATATTTAAATAATTAATAGTATTCTATAGATGATTTAATTTTTAATACATAGATAATTTAAATCAAAACAAGTTAATTTTCAACTCAAGTACTGAATATCGACAAAACATCCAGTATGAACTTAAATAATTGTGTAATTTTTATAACATGGTAATAAGTCATATAAAAAGAATTATAAACTTAAAAATGTTCTTAAGTAAGTATAAATTAACCTAATTTTATTATTCAGGAACATAAATTTTGTATGGGACGAGTCCAACTCAAGGTAAGGGAAATCTTAACTCAATATCTATTTGTTGAGTTGAATATACATATAATTGGTTTTATTTTTCCATGAATATGTGTAAATGATCTAAGATTTTTATACACTGAATATCTGCTTATATAGGGTGTGTTTATAATTTTCACACATAATTATGTCATTTATTCATCCTTAATCTAATTATACGATCTTTTTAACGGACTTCATTTGAGTCCCCTTTCATTGAGGCATATTTTGATAATATACACAACCTTATTTTTTATGGTGTTTAATAAAATCATTTGACTTTTAATTTAATTCAAAGGTTTTTAAAAGGAATGTTTTTTCTATTAAGTGTTTTACTAAATGAAAAAAGGAATGGGTTTATCGTATGTGGCGATAATGACTTCTCTACCGACGTAACCATTATTTTATATTTGGCTTCTTCTATAAGATTTTATGTTTTTTAAAAGGAAAAGAAATACCTTTTCCCCAATTTGTTTTTTTTAATTTAAAATGGTTTTGAGAGTGTTTTTACTATTTCAATACCTTGAAATGATTTCTCGTGATTGAAAATGAAATTTTAAGATTGAAATGTTAATAATTGGAGTCTTTATGTGTTGTAAGTATATAATGGTACTTAGACATTTTATGGGTGGTTACATGATAAAATAAAGATGGGTTGTGATGTGATTAACCAAAGATAAGTGGTTTTGTGATAAACCAAGGATGGGTGGTAACATTATAACCTCCAATTCATTGGGTATAGAAGTCGATCGTATGACTATTCCATTTTTAAGAATGATATGTATGGAATTCGATCATATGGTTTTTCCAATTAAGTATGATTATGTCCTAAGTTAACTTTTATATGTTATATGTTTCTTTCTATGGGATTTTTGGTAATATTTTGGTTATAAAAAAGGGTAATAAATGAGCTTATATTCAATGAAGTGTATTTACTACATCATAAAGGTAAAAAATATTACTTTATGATAAAGTATTCACGGTTTACATATTTTTAAAAGAATAACAGTTTTCCTTCATTATGTATCCCTTACTGAGATTTCTATGCTCATCCCATGTATTGAAAAAAATTTCACAAGATATAAAGAAGAATAGAGTCAAGGATGGGATTAAGGAAATGTTATGCTTTTTAAACATAAAATGAAATCATGTTTCTTTTTAAAATATTTTGTTTTATTAATAAAATGGAAAGTGAGAATAAGTGTCTACTTGTAAAATTTAAGTTGTTTTGTATGAGTTATGACCTAATTATCTAAAGTTCTAAACCTTAAAAGATCCTTGACATGATTTTAGTTCAAACTATTGACTTAACTCAAGATTATGTAATGTTTAAGGCTAGTTGATTATAGAAATAATATACCAAGGATTGATAGATTCAATTTCATTGGAGACTATATACATAATAGTATAACTTTACATAAATTTTAATAATTTCTCCATAGAGGCACCATATTATACCATCTTCTGTAGATATCATTATTATGGACCATCCAAAAAACCATAAGAATGAAAAAAATATAGGGGTAGATCAAACACTTAGTAGAGGATAAATAAAATTTTATAAATGATGAGTTCATAAGAATAAGTAAAAAAAGAGCATACGATAAATTTAACGATATCCAAAGAGATAATCATATCACATAAGTGAAATTCAAGGACATGGAACTAAAAATACATTATGTTAAATAAATAAAAATAATTTCCACAAAATGGATTAGAACATTTAATATTATCCTTGAATCATGAGAGGATAATATAATAATGAATAATATCCTTTAATTGTGGCACAAACATCAGCATGGGGAAACATTACGTTCATGATCCACACCATCAGTGACCAAGCTTATATGAATCTCAAATATGCGAATGAATTCTTATACCATGATTTAAAAAAATTAACCAATGAATTGAAGGAATATATAGGACCCCACCCATCATTCATCCATACTTATGTGCGACACATAAAAATCAATCACTTTTCATATAATAAAGAACCCATGGATGTAAAATGGGTTCAATAAATTTTCCAAATGAAAGTCAATATATTTTAATAGATAATACTTAAAATAAAATGGGTTTCACAAAAAATACAAATATAAATCCTTAATTTTTCTAAATAACCCATGGAAATAAAATGGTTTTCATAAAAAACTAGTTTTTATAAATTAATATCATGAATTAAATGGTTTGATAGTGAAAAATTGATAAAAAAACAAAATAATTGAAGAAAACCATACAGTGAAACATGTGATAAAACTCCAATAGATAATTATCATATTAAATATTGATATGAAAATTAAAACCATATCATGAAAATATATTTCCTGAAAACATTTTGTATTCATTGATGTAAAACCAATATTTACGAGTCACTTTTCATAAAGCCTCAATTTTTTTATTTAAATTTAAAAAATCATTCATAGAAATGGATTCAGATAAAAAATCCCCAGAATAAAATGTGGAGCATCATTTAAAATGTAATGTATTTGAAGAACAATGTTCAATAAGAAATTTTATAACTCAAAGAAAGGTGTTTGAGTTACCATGTCCCTTACCTTTACCCTTATTTTCCACAGAAGTGATTTAACCTCCTATATCCTAAATATAACCATCTTAATTAACTCTTTAATAAAATTATCCATATAAATTTTCATTTATATTCATCATTAATAAAAATTATCTTAATTCTATAGATTATTATAATCTCTATTCGAAATTTTTTATGAATAACCTTGACTGTTTTAAACAATGATTGTAAATGTGGCATCAATCATCATTATTATCGAAGAGATAATCATTTAAAACCCATTAATGGTTATTGAATTAATGTTTCATAAGGAATTATAATGTTATAATTCCATTAAAATTGAGTGTTATTTATGTTTCATGAATAAAATAATAGATATGAACTAGTTTCTAGTTATTCACCTATATCGATTTATTATGTTCTAATGATCATTAGTTTTTTTCATAAAAAAGAACCATATTAATTATATTAATTAATTAATAATGTATGATATACTCATCAAATATAAAAAACCAACAATGTGGATGGTAGTGAAAAATGAAATCCACCATTATGTGGAGGATGATTTCATTTTTTTTTGAAGGACGAAAGGAAGAAGTAACATGGTTTATAATTTAAGGAACTTAAATATAATATATATATATATATATATCATAAATATTTAGTGAATTATTTTTTTGAACATCCATTTTATGTGGTAAATGAAAATGAAACATGTTTCTTCCTTGAGGTGGTAGTTTTTATATACACACAATTAAAAGTTTTGTTTTTCTTAATGAAAAATAGAAAGTGTGTAAGCGATTGTAACATAATTACAATAATATAATAGTATACTAATGGTACTTATTTTTTAATTTTAATATGGTTTAATTTAGTTTGAGGAATAATAATTTTATATAATTGAATAGAAATGAGAAAAGATCGGTTTGAAATTTAAACCTCACTTATTTGATTATCACCTTTGCAAATGGTGATATGATATTTAGGGGTGGTATTTTGAGAATACAAAAAACATCTTGAAGGTGCAAAGGAATTTTGAGGATATTTTTTGGTAGATTTTGGGATAAAATAAGCAGGTTGGGATGTAAGGGTAAGTGAATATAGGAGTTCCCCTTTTATAAGAGAAAAGTGATGACATTTTTTTTCCCAAAAATATTAATAATGGGAAGTCACTCTCAACAAAAATAGCTACAAAATTTTGAGATAATGTGCAGGGTAATGGATAAGGTGTATTAAGGCCTAAAATACCCATTTCAACATATGTTTTATACATGTTTGGGGTGTTTCCATCTTGTTTAATCCCTTTTAAAAACATTTGATTTTTACTGAGTTAAATAGGTTTTACCAAAGTCAATTATCTGATATGATTGAAAAATAATAATAATTGTTACATAATTTTGAAGTAATGATTTAAAATTTAAAATCAATTTTAATATAATAATTTTATAATAGTGACAATAACTTTCTTTATAATTTTAAATTAATATGGTATTAATTTTTTTTAAATGTATCTTATATTCTAAAATGTCAAATATGGGTTAGAAAATTAAAACCAAAATTTTTGAAAATATAAAACTAGTTATAAATTATAGAATTTATTTTATAAAAAAGGATTTATGAATTTACAATTCATACATATATACTAAAATTTTTATAAAAGCCTTGTTATTTATAATAATGGTATGTTTTAATATTCAACTAAAAATGAATCTTTTAGAGAATAAAAAAATTCAACATAAAATAATATTTAAATTATAAAAAATAAAATGATTTTTATTTTTGAAAAATAAATTTCTTTAATTTTCTATTTTAACTTTTAAATAAAATCATAAAATATATGGGAAAGAGTTTTTATAGGAAAATAAATTTTTAAAATATTATTAGTTCTTATTATTAATTTTAATAAATCAAAAATAAATCTAGATTTAATGAATAGATATTTTTTTTACTAAAATTGTCATTTAAAAATAATGTTATTACTTTTCGATAATAAAAATTTCAGAAAAAAATATCAATTCTTAGACACAATAACGAATTAATTAAATTTTTATAAAATAACCTTTATATATATATATATATATAAATTATAATTAAAATTATAATTTGGTGACTTCAATTCAAACACACTAATTAAATGAGAATTTTTTAATGGTTTAAACAGATCATGGTTATGTTTTAGTTTGGTGTTTTGTGTGAAGCATGTTATCAAACACATTGTTTATTTAAGGTAAATATACACTAAAATCTCGGGTCAATACATTCACTCTATCTTAAATAAAATGAATACTTATAATTTTTATTATTACTCATTAAAGAAATTAGGTGAGGGTATTCTTAACATTTTCATCATTCCAGGTATAACCTCTAATATGAAATCCACCTTACTAACTATATCTACATCAAGATAGTTATCTTTTTTCAAACAATATTATCTATTTCTACAATCATATACCCAAGTATGTATAAACACTAGTCATATATTATCCATAAAATACTTTTCCAAAAATAAATTAAATATATAAGATATTAAACAAAAATGAAACCATATATTCATCTATAAATTAGAACAATATTTTATCCTAAATTTATTTAAAATCTTGCACCAACCAATATATACCACAATACTAGAAATGAGATAAACTTCGAAAAAATACGAGGAATCAATTATTCATCCCATATTTACCAATATGATCTGACTTTCATTTTCAAAATCAACAAACCTTTTATTATATCAATATAAAGAATATATTATACATGAGAGTTATTCATACCTAAATAATGTGTTCTTCAATAGTTATCCCTGAAATATAATATTTTCATAAGATCACTTTAAAATGTTATTAATACCTTTTAATATATGGTTTTAATCAATTAAATATAAAAATTTATGGGAGAATATCCCTTGATGTTTAACATAATTCTAAAAACATTTAGAATATACCAGTATATCATTAAAAAATATAACTCACTAGTTAAAATAACAGAAAGTATCAATAATTTATTTATATTAAAGTATCACCATTTCTATATTAGTTAAGATTAAGATACTCATATTTTCTATCATAATAGGTTCATAATTATATTCTCAATTGTTTAATTATACTACCATATTTTTTATAATATATAGTGGTTTCTTGATATATACCTTTCCCAACATCATTTTCAAGCTCCTGCTTTGACAGAATACTAAATCTAAAAGGATTAGTATAATATACAATAGAAGAAGAGTAAAATATAATATGTATATGAATACTCAATATTCTCAAATGATACCTTTGTTTTATCCTTTGATACCTTAAATTCAATATAATTTTCTTTAGGTTAGTTTATCTTACACTTTTTAACATAATCCCTTAAAATAATTAGAAAATGAATCTTTTATTATTGCTTGAAAAGATAATGTTAATGACTAAGAATATTCCTCTTAAGTTTCAAAACAGGTTTATAGTTAGGCATCTTTTCCTTTCATAGGGGGATGGTTGAGTTAATACCCAATACACCCGTTTTAGGGTTATTACCCAAGATACATAGGTTCCAGAGCCCATATTCAATTATAGTATTCTGAAAGGGATGTTATTACCAGGAAAACCACAAAATCTACACTACACCAAAATTTTATAATGTTTTCATATATATGTACTTATCACTTCAACTTATCCATAAAGTTTTTTTAATAAATTTCTCTTATCGTAATTCTTAGAATATCACCTCAACTGATCCAAAGGGTGATCTATACCATATAAATTATAATTATTCTTAAAATATCAACCTTTTTCTATATTTATAACCCCTAATTTTTAATTAATAAATATCATAATAATCTACAATGTTATTAAAACCATTCCCTAATACCAACTATGGAGACCTAAGCTAAATGTTCATTTATTTTACATATTTTACATTATTTAAAACATTGAATTTCATAAATAATAACACCCTAATGATGGATAGGTTCAATTTATTTAAATATTAGCCATATAAGAAGAATATTTTACAAAAAAAAAGAGATCATTTCAACTTAAAGGAACCATAATTGAATGTATTCTAAACATCTCAACACTAAAAATCATCCTCAAAAGTCATGGAAAGAAATCATAAGAAATGGGTGATACCCAAAACCCAGTTTGGTATGGATAAAAATTTCAGAATGGATGAGGTCATATAAATAAATAAAAACTTGATCATGTGAGAAATATCATAACATTAAGAGAGATAATCATAGGACATAAGTGAGTTTCAGTGATCATGGAATATGAACTCAAAGAAACAAAGATCAATAAGAAAACATAATATCCATAAGTTGGATTTAAAAATTTAACACTAACCATGAAGCATGTGACTATTATATTATTATTAATAACATCATTTAATAGTGATACAAACATTATTATATGCATACATTACTTTCATGATCCACACCAATAGTTCCCATGAGTACGAGAAACTAAAATTTACTTGTGAATAATTATCCCATGAGATATAAACTCATAAATAATGAATTCATTGGAAATATTGGACCCTTACCATTATTCAGCTATACTTACTCGTTCTAATTAAAAATTATTAACTATTCACATCATAAATTAACCATGGAAATATAATTAGTTTCATAAAACATCCAAATGAAATTCATTATCTTTTCGTAATTAACCTGTGGAAGTAAAATTAGTTTCATGAATTATTTTAATGTAAATTATTCACTTTTAATAAAAACCCCTTGGAAATAAAATTTATTTCATGAAACACCCAAATGATATATAATAACATCATGAATTAACTCATTGGATACCAAAACATTGATCACCTAAAATGGTCACATAATAAACGAAATATATAGTGTTAAAAATGAATCATAACTCAATTTTAAAATTATCATTTGTAAGTTAGAGATGAAAATGAAAAATGAATCATGAAAATATATTTCATGAATAAATTTTGTGTTCGTCGATGTAAAATCCATAATTATGGGTCTTTTTTGAAAAATCATCATTTATTTATTTTTAAAAAAAGGAATAAAAACTTTTCCTTAGAATGGATTTGTACCAAAAAAACGATTTACCTCATAAATAAACGTTATAGAATTATTTAAAATGTAATTTTTTTATGAGAATGGTTAAATAATAAATTTTATATCTCAAAGAATGGATCTTGAGTTACCATTTCCCTTAACGTTAATCTTGATTTACAAAAAAGTTATTTAAACTCCTATTTTATAAAGAATACCATGTTAATTGACTATTTACGAACCATATTCAAATAAATATTTATTTATATTCTCCATTAACAAATATTATCTTCATTCTATGGATTTTTATAATCTATATATACCATTATGTGTGAATAACCTTGACTATTTTGAACTAGGTTTATTAAACTAGTGTCAAAAATCTTTGTTCTCCAAAAGATAATCATTTATAATAAATTAAATTCTGATTTAATTTATTTTTTATAAGGATATATAATGTGATAATTCAATTAAATTATAGTTTTAGTCATGTTCTGTGAAGAAAAAAAATAGATGAATTGTTTTCTGGCCATTCACCTATATTGATTGATTACCATATAATGATCATTAGTTTTTTATCCAAAATAACCATACTAATTATAGTAATAAATTAAAAATATATAATTTAATCATAAATTTAAAACTAAATTCATCCATTAGTATGGTATGGAAAAATGAAATGTATCGTTCCATAGAGGCGGTAGTTCGCTCGTTTGCATGGCTGATGATTTTATTTTTCAAAGGGTGGAAGTAAGTGGTAAATTTTTTTATAATTTAAGGAAATTAAATTTGATATATATATCATAAATATTTATTTAATTCCTTTTTTAGCATCCATTATAGGTGGTGAATGAAAATGATACATGTTTCCTCCTTGAGGAGGTCATTTGCATGGACAATTCATGTTTTTGTTTTTCTTAAAAAGAAATGGAAGGGTTATTATTGATTGTATTGTAATTATAATGACATAATTGTATAATAATGATACATATATTGTAATTTTAATATGGTTTAATGTATTTATTATTGAGATTAATTTCAAATATTTCAATAGATATGATAAAATAATGGTTACAAATTTATACCTAACTTCTTCGATTATTATCTTTTTGAACAAAGATAAAAAAAATTAGGGATTGTATTTTTAGAAGAAAAAAACCTTTTAAAGGTGGAGAAAAATTTGGAGGATTGTTTTGGTTTTATTTTGGGATAAAATAAGTTGGTTGAGGTGTTAGGTGAAGTCAATATAGGAGTTCCCATTTTATAAGTGGAAATTAGAGATATTTTTGTAAATACAAAAAACATTTTAATAATGGGAAGCCAGTCCCAAGAAAATTTGATAAAAATTTGAAAATAAAGAATAGGTTAATCAATAAGGTTGATAAAGGACCAAAATACCAATTCCCACAAATGTTTTATAACTTTTTTTCCATTCTATCTTGGTTAATCCTATTATACAGCTTTTTATTTTTATCGAGGAAACTCATTTTTACCAAAGTAATATATTCATTATGTTTGAAAATAAATTGATCCTTATTAAATAATTTAGACCTAATGATTTAAATCTATAAATCTATATAATTATATTAATTTTATAAATTTGATAAGAATTTATTCTAAAATACTAAATGTATAACATATTAATAACATTTTTTTTGAAAAAAAAATAGATTATGTTCTAAAATGTAAAGTATGGGTTTAATTTTTTTTTAAATTATAAAATAAATTTTTTTATAAAAAAAATTTATGAATTTACTGTTCATACATATATAGAAATGATGTTATACATGTCATGTTATTTATAAAAACTATATTTTTCACTATTCAATTAAAAATAAATCTTTTGAGTAAAATAAGAAAAAATTAAATGTTAAATATTTTTTAAATTCTAAATGATGAAATGATTTTTATATTTTAAAATTCAATTTCCAGATTGTTCTATTTTAACTTTTAAATAAAATCATAAATTCAAGGTCTGAGAGAGATTTTTAGGAGAATAGCTTTTAAAAATACTAGTAGTTCTTATTCTTAATTCTGATAAAACACTAATTATGATAGAATTAATCAATAAATATAATATTTCAATAAAAATATCATTTAAAAATAATATGATTACTTTAAATTAATAAATATTACAACACATAAAAATATTGATTCTTAAACACAAAATTCATTTCAGTAAATTTTTAAAAAATAACCATTATATATAGAAAATATATTAATATTCTTCACAATTTGGTGAGTCATATTCATACATAATAATTAATTGATAGTCTTTTAATGGTCTAAACATGTCATAATCATGTTATAGTTTTGTGTTGTGTGTGGAATATTTAATTGAACACATTGTTTATCTAAGGAAAATGTACATGAAATCTCGTGTCATTACATTCACAATCTTTTAATTAAATTACACGATAGTAATTTTTATTATTACTCATTAAAGAAAGTAGGGGAGGTTATTCTTATAATTTTCATCATCCGGGGTTTAACCTAAAATATGAAATCTACTTTACTCTCTGACTCTATATCTAGTTACTTATCTTCTTTAGATAATATTATCCATTCATACAGTCATATACCCAAGTATGTATATACCCTAGTCATATATTCTCCATAACATAATTTTCCCAAAACGAATTAAATATTTATCATAATAAACCGCAACAAAACCATATATCCATCCAGAAATTAAAACCATCTTTGATCCTCTAATGATATAAAATATCATACCATCCAATACGTACCATAATACACAAAATGTGATGAAATTCACAAAAAAATACCAAGAATCAATTATAAATCCAATGTTTACCAAAAAGATATAAAATCCATTTTCAAAATAAATAAACCCTTTCATACCTCAACATCAATATTATATTAAACCTAAGAGTTATCCATCCCTAAATAATGTGGTCTCTAATAGTTATTCATGAAATATAATCATGTTATAAGATCGATTTCAAATGTTATTGATACTATTTAATGTATGATTTTAATAATTCAAATATAAAAAATTACTAGATAATATCCCTTTATGATTCACATAATTCTAAAAACATTTATAATATAAAATTATATCATAAATAAATTTCACTCAATAGTGAAAATAACATAAATTATCAAGAATCATTTTATATTAAGATGTCACCACAAATATCTTAGCTTGAATTAGGAAACATAACTTTTCTATCATAATAGGAATTTAATTATATTATAAATAGTTTAACTATGATACTATATTTGATAGTAATATATAGTGGTTTCTAGATATATACCTATTTTAGCTTCATTTTCATGATCCTACTTTGAAAAAATACTAAATCAAAAATGATTTGGATAATATCCAATAAAAGAAAAGTAAAAGGACATATGTATATAAATAGTTAATATTCTCTAATGATACCTCCATTTTATCCTTTTATACCTTCAATTAAGTCAAATTTTATTTAGGTTAGGTTCTCTTTCACTTATTAAAATAATTCATTAATGTAATTAGAAAATAAATCTTCCATAATTTCTTGTAAAGATAATGTGATTGACCAAGAATATCACCCATATGTTTCAAACTAGGCGTATAGATAGGCCTCTTTTCCTTGCACCAGGTGATAATTTAATTAATACCCAATACTCCCTTTTCAAGGTTATTAACACTAGATACATCTTTTCTAGAGCCTATATCCACTTATAGTTTCTAGAAAGGGCTGTTATTACCAAGAATACCATAAAATTTGTACTTTACCAAAATTTTAGGATGTTTCCATATACACAGACTTGTCAATTATATTTATCCCCATGATTTTTTTAATCAATTTTTATTACCATAATCATCATAATATCACCTAAACCAACCCAAAGTGTGATATATACCATTTAAAATATAATAAAACAAAAATTATCAACATTATTTTTATATTATTCACTCTCAATTTATCCTTAATCGATATCATCATTATATAAAAAGTTGTTGAAACATTCTATGATTACAACTATGGAGACATAAGCTATGAATTCCTTTATTTTAAATATTATAAAATATTTTAAACATTAAATTTATTAAATTTTAATATCCTAATGATGGATAGGTTCAATTTCTTTGAATACTTGCAACATAAAAATATTTTTTTACAAAACATGTGATCATTTCTACTTAAAGGCATTATACTAGACCATATTCTAGAAATATGATCACTAATAATCATCCTCAAAAGTCAGGGAATTAAATCATAAGAAATTGGTGAGCTCAAATACTCAATAATGGAAGGATGAAAATTTATAAGGATGAGTTTATATTAACAAGTTAAAACATGGACATACAAAAAATTTTATAATATCAAGAGATATAATCACAAGACATAACTGAGTTTAAATTAACATGGAAAAAATAATCAAAGACACAAAGATGAAAAATGAATCACAATATCCATAACGTGGATTAATACATGTAACATTAACCTTGATTCAAGAGATTATTATATCATTATGAATGACATCCTTTAATAGAAACACAAACATTATTATAGGTATACATTACTTTCATAAGATACACGATTAGTTACCATGAGTATGAGAATATAAAATGTAATTGTGAATACTTATCCAATGAGATATAAACTCTTAAATAATTAATTTGAGGTAAATATAGGACCCCAGACATTATTGATCTAAACTTACATATGCCACTTAAAAATTATTCACATTTCACATCATAAACAAACCATTAAAATAAAATCAGTTTCATAAAACTTGAAAATGAAAATAATTCTATTTTCATAAATAAATATTTAAAATAAAATAATATTCATAAAAAATCATCATCAAAATCATTCCCGTTTCAAAAAAATCCCCAGAAAATAAAATGGATTTCATAAAACATCCAAATGACATAAAATAAGATCGAGAATTAAATCATTTAATACCCAAAAATTGTTCGCCTAAAATAAATACATAATAAAATAAATATATTTTTTGAAACATGAATAACAACTCCATTGGAGAATTATCATTTTGAATTTATAGAGGAAAATGAAAACCAAATCATGAAAAGTGATTTCATGAAAATATTTTGTGTTCATCAATGTAAAATCCATAATTATGAGTGTTTTTTCAAAATGTACCCTTTATTTATTTTCAAAATATGAAATGAAAAATTTTTATGGAAATGGGTTTGGACCAAAAATTAATTTTCCCCAAAAATAAAAGAGAGATAATCATTCCAAATATAATGTCTATTATGAACAATGTTCAATAATAAACTTTATAACATAAATAAAGGATCTTGAGTTACCATGCCCTTTACCTTTACCCATGATTTTAAGAAAAGTTATTTAACCTCATATATCATAAATATAACCATATTAATTAACTATTTCAGAACCATATTCATGTTCATTTCCATTTACATTATTCATTAATAAAAATTCTCCTCATTCCATATATTGTTATAATCCCTATTTAACATCTTTTGTGAATAAGCTTGATTGTTTTGAACTAGGTTCATAAAAGTGGAGCCAATAATACCTATTATCTCAAATAAAATAATTTAAAATCCATTAATTTTAATTTAATATATTTTTTATAAGGACTTACAATTTTATAATTCCATTACGTTGGAGTTTTAGTCATGCTCTGTGAAGAAAAAAGAAGAGATGAACTGGTTTCGGGTTACTCACTGATACTGATTGATTACCTTATAATGATTATTAGATTTTTGTTTTCAAAAATAGCCAAATTAATGATATTAATTTATAAAATATATATAATATAATAATAAATTTTAAACTAAAACCATACCGAATGATGGTACAGAAAAATGAAATGCATCATTTTCTAGAGACGGTAGTCCGGATGTATTCATGGACGATGATTTCATTTTTTGAAGTGAGAAAGAAAGTAGTAACATCATTTAGAATATAATTAAATTAAATATGATATATATATATATATTATTAATGTTTATTTAATTAAATTTTTGGAACAACCATGTTAGGTGATGAATGAAAATGAAACATGTTTCTTCCTTGAGGGGGTAGTTTTCTTGCACAATTCAGGGTTTTGTTTTTCTTAATAGAAAAAATAAAATCTATTTAATGATTTTAACATAATTATAATAACATAACAGTATACTAATGATACTAATATTAAAATTTTAATATGGTTTAATGTATTTTGAGGAAGAATAATTTCACATAGCGAAATATAAATGAGAAATGAGTAGTTAGAAACTTATAGCTCACTTCTTTGATTATCAACTTTTCAAATGGGGATAACAATTTTAGGGATGGTATTTTGAGAAGAAGAAAAATTTCTTGAAGGAGGAGGAAAATTTTTAGGATAAATTTGGTCAGATATTTTGATAAACTAAGTGGTTTGGGGAGTGATCGAGAATAAAGAGAGCACTTCCCCTTTTATAAATGAAAATTGATGGCATTTTTGTAAATACTAAAAAAATTAATAATGGGAAGTCACTCTCAGGAAAATTAGATAAATAAGTTTGAAATAATGTAAATTTTAATGTATAAGGTTGAATAAGGTCCAAAATACCCATTCCAACACTTGTTTTATAAATTTTTGTTATATTTTTATATTGTTTAATCACTTTTATAATTTTTAATTTTAACTGAGGTAACTAGTTTTTACCAAAATAATTTACCCTTTATGTTTGAAAATAAATTGATCATTATTACATAATTTGGACCTAATTATTTAAAATTTTAAATACTTTTAATTATATTAATTTAATTAAAGTGATACTAAATGATACTAAAACTCTAAATGTATATAGTATTAATTTTTTTCAAAAAATATATCTCATGTCCTACAATTTCAATTATGGGTTTTTAAATTAAAACAAAATTTTTTTGAAATTATAAATACAATTATAAAATAAATATTTTATGTTATAAAAAGGGTTTCATGGAATTAATGTTCATACATATATACTAACAATGATATAAAATTCATGTTATTTATAAAAACAATATTTTTGACTATTCACATAAAAGTCAATATTTTGAGTAAATTACCAAAAATTCATCATTAAATATTGTTGAAAATATAAATAATAAAATTATTTTAATGTTTGAAAATTATATTTATAGAGTATTATATTTTAACTTTTAAATAAAATCATAAATTCAATGAGTAAGAGAATTTATAGGATAATAAAATTTTAAAATACTAGTAGTTCTTATTCTCAATTCTGATAAGACACTAATGAAGATAAAATTAATCAATAAATATACTATTTCACTAAAATTATCATTTAAAAATAATATAATTACTTTTTATTACTAAAAGTGACACCACAAAAAAATATAGATTGTTAAACATAATATTTAATAAAGTAAATTTTTATAAAATAAACTATATATATATAAATATATATTAATATAATTCATAATTTGGTGAAACTTATTCATATATAATAATTAAATGACCATGTTTTAATGGTATAAACACATCATTTTTTATAGTTCGGTGTTAGGTGTGGAGAATGATATCAAACAAATTGTTTATTTCAGGAAAATAAACACTAAAATATCTTGTCATTATATTTTCCTCTTAAATAAATCGGACTCTCTTAATTTTTATTATTACTCATTAAAGAAAGTAGATGATGGTTTTCTTAAAATTTTATGAATTTATTTTTTAACCTCTATTATGACATCTACATTACCCTACCACTATATATAACGTTAATAATCTTTATTAAAATAATATTATCTATTCATACAATCATATAAACAAGTATGTGTATACCATAGTAATATATTCTCTATAACATACTTTCCCAAAAACCAATTAAATATATAAGATATTAAGCCTAAAAGAAACCATATATCCATCCAAAAATTAGAACCATATTTGATCCTCAAATGGTATAAAATCACACACCGGCCAATATATACCGTAATACCCAAAATGCAATGAAAATCACAAAAAATATCAGGAATCAATTTTCAATCCCATGTTTACCAATATGACATAACATACATTTTCAAAATAAATAAACCCTTTATTATCTTAATATAAATAATATATTAAATATAAGAATTATATATCCCTAAATAATGTGTTCTCCAATAGTTATCCCTAAAATTTAATCTTTCCATAAGATTACTTTCCAATGTTATTAATAAAATTTAATGTACGATTTTAATTATTTAAATATAAAAAATTACTAAATAATTTCTATTTATATTTCACATAATTCTAAAAATATTTAGAATATACCATTATATCATAAATAAATATCACTCACTAGTGAAAATAAAATAAAGTTTCAAGAATTGATTCATATTAAGATATCATCACCACTATCTTAGTAAATATTATGATACTCATCTTTTCTATCATAATAGGAGTATAATTATATTCTCAAACATTTAATTATGATATCATATTTTTCTATAAAACATATTGGTTTATAGATACATACCTTTCTCAACTTCATTTTCATGATCCTTCTTCAAAAAAATACTAAATCCAAGATGATTAGGATAATGTTCAATAGAAGAAATGTAAAACATTATATTTATATGAATAGTCAATCTTATATAATGGTAAATTCATTTCATACATTGATAAAAACAATTGAGTTTTATTTTATTTAGGTTAGGCTCTCTTCCACTTCATAACATAATACCTTAATGTAATTAGAAGATAAATCTTTTATAATTGTTTGTAAAGAAGATGTGTTTGACCAAGAATATCCCTTAAAATGTCAAACAAGACATATAGTTAAAATTATCCTTCTTTCATTGGGTGATGATTGTGTTAGTTCCCAATAAACCATTTTTAGGGTTTGTACCCCTAGATACATATGTTCCAGAGCCCAAATCCACTTTTAGTATCCTGAAAGGGATGTTCTACAATAAATACCACAAAATATCTACCTTACCAATATTTTGGGATGCATTCATATACATAGACTTATCACATCGAATTATCCCTAGGATTTTTTTAAATAATGTCCCCTTATCATAATCCTCATAATATCACCTCAACCGACCAAAAGGGTGATCTATACAATTGAAATTATAATAAAATTTATCTTATCAACATTTTTTTGGTATTTCTAACTCCCAATTTATCCTTAATTGATAAAATCATAGTATAAAAAGTTATTAAAACTATTATCTCATACCAACTATAGATACTAAATCTAAAAATGCCTTTATTTTACATATTTTACATTATTTAACACATTAAATTTCTTAAAAAAATAATACCCTAATGATGGATAGGTTCAATTTCATTTAAGAGTATCTACATAAAAATATTATTTTACAAAACATGTGATCATTTATACTTAAAGGAATCATATTAGACCATATTCTAGACATCTCATCGCTAAGAATCATACTAAAAAGTCAGGGAATGAAATTATAAGAAATGGGTGAGTTCAAATTCTTGATAAGCGATGAATAAAAATTTAATCAATTGTGAGTTCATATCAATAAGTAAAAACATAAACATATGATAAATATCATAACATAAATAAAGATAATCACAAGACATAAGTGAGTTTCAAGGAACATGTAATAAGAACTCAAATGCTCAAACATCAACAAGGAAACATAGTAGCCATAACATGGCTTAAAAAATATAACATTAAACGTAAATCATGTGATTATTATATCATTATGAATGAAATACCATAATAGTGACATAAAAATTATTTCAGGTATACATTACATATATGATCCAAACCATTTGTTCCCATGAGTATGAGAAACTAAAATTTACTAGTGAATAATTATCACATGAGATATAAAGTCATAAATAATGAATTGGAGGGAAATATAGTGCATCATTCATTATTCATCTATACTTACTTGTGACCATTCAAAATTATTCAATTTTCATATCATAAAGAAACTATGGAAATAAAATGGGTTTCATAAAACATCCAAATGAAAAACATTATCTTATAATAAAGAACCCGTGGAAATAAAATGAGTTTCAAAAAACAACATAATGGAAATCATTCACTTTTTATAAAAACCCCATGGAAATAAAATGTATTTCATAAAACATCCAAATGATATAAAATGAAATCAAGAATTAAATAATTTGATACTAAAAAGATGATCACCTAAAATAATAACATAATAAAATAAATATAGAGGCTGAAACATTAATCATTACTCTATTGTATAATTATCATTTCGATGTTAAAGAGGAAAATAAAAACTAAAATTTAATATCCTATATTTTCCAATGGTAGAGGAATTAATTTTTGCTTTAAGTTATTTTTTTGACCCTAATAATTAAGCTTAATGAAGCCAGGGAGGTCTCAGGTTTTTCCAAGGCTAGTTCAGAGCCTGAAGCCATGAAATTTGAAGAGGTAAACTAGGCTGCATGGTTTTTAGAAACTGTGCCGACAAGCCTACATAGTTTCCAAAAACCATGAAGCTGTAGAGAGTGGGAATCTCTGGGCTGCATGGATTTTTTGCAACCATGTGACCTAATGTGCACAAATGTTTGATCCACCTAGAATTATTGATAGTGTATTATTATTTTTTTGAATAGTTGGTGCATGGTTAGTCAAACCAAACACCTAACCGTGTGGGGTTCCCCTTTGAATCAGATCAAGATGCATGGTTAGTGCACGGTTTGACCAACCATGTGGCAGAACCATGCTCCACTATATGTTTTGCTGAAATTACTTTTTTCCTCTATTAAAATATTTAAAATCATTTTCTATTCCTCGTCATTTTTTGGCATATATATCCTCCTTCTTTTCTCCCGTGAAAGTTTTCCTCCTCCCTGTAGGTTTTTTGATACCATTCCCATTTGAATTTTGTTTAGTTAATTGTCATATCTATTAGAAATATCTTGATAAGAACATAAATCCTCTCCCTTATTTTTCATGTTCTTTTCCCCTTTGTTTTTCTATCTCCGTACAACCTCATTTCCCCCATTTTTAGGGAATTTGATGATTTCTTCGATGTCTTCCAATGTATCTCAAATCAAAGGATGATATTTGATAAGGGAAGCTCCACCAAGATATGATAAGTAGTCTAGGCTCTTTCCCCTTGTTTTTTTACACTCTATAAAATGTTCTATTGTGATGTGATTCATCTCCTTTAGGTAACACCCCTTAATTTTTAATTAAATTTAATTGAAAGCCTTGTCATGCCTTTACTGACCCGAGCTAATGGTGAATCAACCCCTTAGGTTGATATCCTTTACCTATGAAGCCCAAATGGGTGTGATACACCTTAGAGGCATATTTTACCCTCTGTTATGAAATGGGATAACACCCCTTGCATAGTATTTTCACATAAATAACAACTTGATCGTATTATTTTAATTCAATTTGAAGTTGAATCCTGAGTTATAACCCTATACACTGTAACTTGATGAAATGGTTGAATTAAATGAATTTTTGAAGGGAATAATGACTTTCACCTTATGCTATAAATGAACTATGAAATAATAAATTCATTAAAAAATATGCTTGTTGAGATATAAAGGCTCAAACTAACGAATTGGTACCTCTTTATAGACTTTTAGAAATTCCTTTCTTGTTTAATGCTTTCACCTTAGTGCGAAGGGTGAAACAAGGGATTCTAACTTAAGGACCCCTTTAACGGACCATCATGCTGTAACGACCCAAACATTCATTAATGGAAATTCCTCTTGATCTAATAAAATGTCTTATTATGGTAATATAAAATTTGAACTTCATCGGTTTTTTGTTTCTAGATTTTAAAATTCCGTTATGAATTATGACCATTGCGAATATAGTCTTTGAAAAGTGATCACATGATTAGTATAAATATAGGGCTTTAAAAAATCCAATTTACTCAAACAAAGGAAGTTATGGCCTCATCCAGTAGACTTTCCCCATATGAATCCCATTTTTTAGAGCTCATAATGGAGGTGGCATCATTGGGCTTCGCTATTGACCAAGCCCAAGCTGATCTTGAACAAGTTAAGCTAGAGAGGAACCGACTACGGGAGAAGTGGAAGTTAATAGAGATTGTCACCCAAGCGATGTTATCCAATCCACCCCAAGAATATGCATCATCGCACACATTACCCTTTGGTCTTGTGCCGGTGTTATAGGGGTTAGGTGACAAGACCCTATCACAATGACTATGTATGTTATTTTTGTATAAAGAATGTGAATTCATTTTATTATTATTACTTTGTAAATAGTTTTTAAAGCACAAATAGTATTTTTAGTTAATATTCAACTAAGAAAAATATTTTTATGAATTAATGGATTTATGAATTAAATAATATTTTAATAAAAAATTATTATTAAATTAATTTTAATTAAATATAAATGATCATATAATTTTATGAATGTAATTTTTTATTATGGTTTGAAAGCTATTTTTGTCAAAACCCATGAAATTTTGATAAATGTTAGTTTTTATTTTAAAAGTAAAAATTCACATATTTAGAAAATTATTTAGATAAAATGAATATTATTTTTGGAATCAAGACATCGAAATTATCCAACTGTTAATTTTTAATAATTTTCTGAGACAGTCGAATTTTTGGGTAAAAATTAAATACCGTTTAAATATATAATGTGTTTTATGACATCATAATGACCCAATATTGACGTAATAAAATAATATAAACATTATTTTCGGAAAATATATGATTTTCCATTAAAAAAATGTGCTTTTGGGTTTGTTTGATTTATTGTACAAGGTATTAGTGGACCCTCCAAGAGTTATAAAACATTTTGTCTTTTTAAATTGTTTTCCTTGAGAGTGTGACTCACCTCCACATCAGCAGACCTATTATTTTAATAAGTTAGGACATTGGACTTATAAAACATTTTTTCCACTCCCCTTTGGCAAAAACCATGGGTAAAAACCATGGGATGGTTTTTGGTATTGTAGTTTAATGTGAGGTGTCCTAAACCAAAATAATAAAGAATTCCTTCTCCTTTCCTATATAAACCCACCCAAGCTCCCACTTCTTCTTCAATCAAAGCCTTTGAATTTTGACCAACCCATTCCTTCATTTCTCTATAATCCTCTCAAAGTTCCCCAATCTCCCAATAATCCTCTCTCAAGCCTCTCCCAAGCCTTTGGGATCACACTTCTAAGTGAGGGATTTCTTCATATCTCATTTTGTCCAATTTTCTTTAAGTTTTTATTCCCTTTTTTTCAATTAAAAATGTTGGGGTATGATTTTTCACCTTCCCCATACTGACCTCTTTATTTTTGGATAATTTTATACCACTTTCTATCACATTAATTCCTCCCATGTACACTCGTTACCATGCTGAAATTCCGTAAGGGATTTCCCTCTCCTCTTTACATCCAAGTAATTATTTTGTATTATGCATATAAATTCCATTAAGTTTGTTGGTACATGTATCTATATGATCCCCTTACTTTCCATTTTATGTACATATGATGAGACACCCTTTTCTCTCTCATCAACCATTTTCATGAATCCTTATGTCACGTCATTATGCTGCTGAAATTGCACTGCGTTTTTTCAAGCCAATATCATTGTGTATTGAATACCGTACCCATGTCTCTATCAAGGGTATTCACCTTTATGAACATATATATATTGAATGTTATTTTCATTTATTTATTCTATATTACTTAATCATGGAATAACTTATGAGGTTGATTGATTCCATTTTATATGATCCATGGGGCACACGTGTGCAAGAAATGAAATGTTTAAGAAGGGTGTGATCTGATAGCACTCCAATGCATTGGTAAAGTATAGTATCATGATATGTCATCTACAATTGATGTTGACTCATTATAATTCAAGTGAAGCTAAGTTTTACACATGTTTCATGTGCAATGATGGTTTACTCGTGCTCCATGTGCAATGAGCCTTGGCTCATGCTAATTCCATGTTAAGTGTTGTTGCCACATTTCCATGTTATGATTATCATGATTTATCATGAAATTATTTTCATGTTTATCTTGTGCTCCATTCATATTTCTATTGTCTAACATGTATTGTATTCCTCATGTTATTCTATGTTTATTCCCTTATTGGGCTTTATAGCTCACCCTTTTCTTATGCTTGTCCTTAGGTTATCCCATGCAATGCTAAGTACCAGGGAATGTAGTGGTCATGTAAAGGAATTTTTCAATAAAGATGTTGTGTGTTTCATGTTCCAAGATATTATGTAATGTTCCTAAGCCCCAAAGACACTATAACTCTCAATATTCTTTGTTGTATCAAGAGGATATTTTATGTAATAAATCAGGTTTAAGTGTGTAATAAAAAAGAAGAGTTGTTATAGTTGGTATCAGAGGATAGATTTAGTTATTTTTGGGATTAGGATTAGAAAATCCTAGGGAAGACTTAGAGACAATAATAAGTATAATAAAAACATCCCTAAGTATTGGTGATTATTGAGTAATTATTTTATCAGGAAAATACATCCATGTCTGTATACGAGCAGGTAGAGGTGGCTCTGGCATAGATGTATCCTAGGGGTAAAACCTGAAAACATCGCTTTGAGCTAGACTCGAACGTGAAATGGTGCACGATAATGGGCCTTGTTACACTCTTGGTTACGACACTCCTAAGCGATATTATTTGGTAAATTCACAAGCTTATTATGAACCCTTATTAAGGGAATTAAAAAATGTCCCTAAGAATATATGTTAGAAAATAGATCACGAATAGCATAGATTGAAGACTATAGATTCATAAGTTAAGGAAATAAAAGTTATTTATAAGTCATCAGTTTTGTCCTTGGATTACCCTTTATGTGTTACCCCTATATTTCCTTTTATTCCAGCCAATGACTGGTAATATGAGGACTTAGGCTAAAAACTGATGTGGAGATCAATGTGAGGACTGTGCTAATGAGATGCTCAATCTTATGGGAGTGGGAATAGCAAACTTTGTCACACTTCTCTCTCAGTTAAGTCAAGATTTGAATAGAAACATGGGTCAAGAGGAATGTTCAACCCCCCCCCCCCCAATAAATAAAAAGTCACTATCGAATGCGTCATGAGGAAAAGGCTTCCTACTATTAATGGATCATTTGATCCATCAATCGTTGAACAATGAATCAACTCCATTGAAAAGTTCTTCTCCATCCTTCAATGTTCTGAACAAGAGAAGGTTCTTCTGGCTGCTTATCGTATGGAAGGTGAAGCCGATAAATGGTGTACGTTGATCAAAAATAAGAAGCTTGTGAAAAAGATTAAGGTGTTGGAATGGAAGAATTTTCATAAGATGTTTTTTGATAAATATTTTTCACGCACCCTCCGACTTAAGATGGAAAGGGACTTCCTTTACCTCAAGAAAAAAGACGAATAATCTATTAGAGCATATAAGGAAAACTTTACAAGGCTTGCATGATACGCCTCTGGCTTTGTTGTTACCCCTGAATTCAAGGTTGGCCGCTTCTTTGGTGGGTTGAAACCTAGCCTACAGAAAGCGCTGGCGATCCATGACTTCGACAGCTATGAGGAAATTGTCTGATGTTCCCTCAAGGTTGAAATAGAGATCAGAGAATCTCAGGGGTATCATAGAGATAATAAGAGTAAGGTGTAATTCAATTTTGGTGGTCTAATGGATAAATCCTACGGTGCTAAGAAGATCCAGCACCCCACTTTCCAATGGTGCGGAAAGAAGCACCCCAGAAATTTCCTAAAGAGGACAAGTAAATGCTTTAGGTGTAGAAGAGAAGGGCACCAAGTTATTAACTACTGATAAGAAAAAACAATGGCTTCAATAGAGGAGATTAATGCTATGTTCGAACCTCAATGCATTTTTTATTGCTACAACAACAAAGAAAAAGGGCATCTTGCAAATTAGTTCCCTAAGCCAAGGGTTTTCAGAGGCAACAAACAACCTCCAAGGCCTCAAGGGAGATACTTTTCCATCACTACTACCGAAGTGAACTCCGACAACAAAGTGGTGATAGGTATTCTAGTTATTCATTCAAGAATAGTGAACTTACTCTTTGATTCTAGTTCTATGTATTCTTTTATATCCCAATAGTTTAGTAGAAAAATCCCAGAACCACCACAAATCATGGAAGTAAAGATGTTGGTGAGTACGGAAAATGGGGAAATCATTGCATCCCCAGAATATAACTCCTCCCCTTTCATAGTCTATGGATTGATTTTCCCAATGAACCTCGTCATACTCCCTTTGGTGTAATTTGATGCAATTCTTATCATGGATTGGATTTCCTTATATAGAGCCAACATAAATTCCCGTGAGATGGAAATCACTCTCCATGTGGAGAATTGACCCCCGATTCTATACAAGTACAAGAAGGAAGATGAATATTATTTAGCTCCATCATCTCAAGCATGGATATTAATACCCTATGAGAACGTGTATCTAGATTAGATGATTGAGTCTAAGGATTCAACTATCCTTTAAGACATTCCTATTGTGAGGGAATTCACAGAAGTGTTTCCTGAGGAATTTTCTGGTCTTCCTCCTATAAGATATGTTGAATTCCCAATTGATCTTATACATGGGGAATTTCCAGTATCCAAGACTCTGTATATAATAACTATTTTTTAGATCAAGGAGCTAAAGAAACAACTACAGGAGAATCTAGATAAAGGGTTTATACGCCCAAGTGCTTCACCATGGGGTGCACCAGTCCTCTTCATCAATAAGAAAGATGGTTCAATGCGCCTTTGCATCGATTATTGTGAGCTTAAAAAAATCAGGATAAAGAATAAGTATCCTCTCCCACAAATCAATGACTTGTTTGATCAGTTGTGTGTAGAACAATACTTCTCCATGTAGGATTTTCAGTTGGGATATTATCAAGTAAGGGTGGAGAAGGAAGATATCCTGAAGACTGCTTTTTGTAAAATATACGGGCACTATGAATTAATATTAATGCCTTTCGGAATCACTAATGCTCCAGCAATCTTCATGGGATTGATGAATAGAGACTTTAGGGATTACCTCAACAAATTTGTGGTAGTCTTTATATATGATATTCTGATATACTCAAAAACTAAGGAAGATCATGAGGAGTATCTAAAAACTATACAAGAGACCTTACGGAAGGAGAATCTCTATGCAAAGTACAAAAAGTGTGAGTTATGGTTGAAGAAGGTCTCATTCTTGGGCCATATCATCACAAGAAATGGGATATCTATGGATACCTCTAAAACATATGCAATTGAGGGATGGCTGAGGCCAACATCGGTAACGAATATCCATAGATTCTTGGGGTTAGCTGGATATTATCAACAATTTGTGAGAAATTTCTCACGATTATCCAACCCTCTTACCAAGATATTTTAGAAGGGAGTAAAGTTTTCCCAGAGTGATGAATGTAAAGAAATATTCAAGGAGTTAAAAAGGAGGCTTATCATTGTGCCCATGCTCACTTTACCCACAAGTGGAGAAATTTTTGTGGTATTCAGTGATGCTTCAAAGAAGGGTCTGGGCTATGTGTTGATGCAAAATGACAAATTCATTGCCTATGCTTCAAGGAAATTGAAATTTCATGAGAAGAATTATCCAACACATGATTTGAAGTTGGATGTGGTGATCTTCTCTTTAAAAATTTGGCGGCATTATCTCTTTGGTGAGAAGTGTGAAATATATATAGACCACAAAAGCCTCAAGTATATATTCACATAGAAAGAGTTGAACATGCACCAATAAATATGGTTAGAGATGATCAAAGACTATTACTGCTCAATCCATTACCACCCTGGGAAAGTGAACAAGGTGGAAGATGCTCTAAGTAGAAAGGACCCAGCGATTCTATCAATGACGAGAATTAAAAAGGATCCAATATTCTTAGATTTGATAAAGATGGACATGGGAATCATAAAAAAGGGAACATCATCAATCCTTTCACAAATGATTGATCAACCGTCTCTTTTGGAAAAGTTAAAGGATGCTCAAAAGTATGATATGGGAATTCAGAAGAAGGTAGAAGCTATCAGAAGATGGAAATCCTCAGAGTTCAATGTTAATGAAGAAGGAATTGTGAGATTTGGGAAAAGACTTTGTGTTCCATTAAGTCTGGAGCTGAAAAAGGAACCTTTGGATGATGCACATAGTTTAAATTTCTCTATTCACCTAGGAAACACAAATATGTATCGAGTTCTCTGAGAGAATTATTGGTGGGATAATATGAAGAAGGAGATTGCTGAGTATACGTCAAAGTGCCTGGTGTGTCAGAAATTGAAGGCAGAGAGGCATAAGTCTAAGTGGATGATGCAACAATTTCTCATACCAGCATGAAAATGGGAGAGTTTCACCATGGACATTGTCACCGGACTTCCGAAGACATTCAAAGGCAACAATTCAATCTGGGTTTTTGTGGATCATCTTACAAAGTATGCACACTTCATTGAAATTTGGGAGGATTTCTCATTGGATCAATTGACACAGATATACATCAGGGAAGTGGTAATCATACATGGAGTACCACTATCTATTGTATCCGATCGAGATCCAAGATTTACCTATATGTTTTTAAAGAGTCTTCAACATTCTCTGGATACTAAACTAAACTTCAGTACGGCCTATCATCCTCAAAATGATGTCCAATCTGAGTGAACTATTCAGACACAAGAAAATATGTTAAGATCATGTTCTATGGACTTCAAAGGAGGGTGGGACCAACATCTTCCACTGGTTGAATTCTCATACAATAACAGTTTCCACTCGAGCATCTGAATGTCACCTTATGAAGCCCTGTATGGGAAGAGGTGTAGAACACCAGCATGTTGGGATGATGTCGGTGAACGTAAGCTGCTAGGACCATAAATGGTCAAATAAATGGTAGAGAAGGTCAAAACCATTCAGAAGCATATCAAGGCATCCTAGAGTTGAAAGAAGAGTTATGTAGATAACCGTTGATGAGACCTTGAGTTTAATGTTGGAGATATGGTATTTCTATGCATATCTCTGTGGAAGAAGGTCATGAGGTTTGGAAATAAAGGGGAGTTAAGTACTAGGTACATTGGCCCCTTCGAGATTCTTGATCGTGTTGGGGTTGTTGCCTATCAACTAGAACTTCCACCTACCATGGTCAAAGTACATGATTTATTTCATGTATCCCTCTTAATAAAGTAGATACCATACCCTTCACACGTACTCTCTTCATAGGTATTATAGCTAGAGGATGATCTTTCTAACGAGGATAAACCAGTGAAGATATTAGATCGTAGAGAAAAATTTATACGAAATAAGACAATGCCCCTCATCAAGGTGTTGTGGAGAAACCACAAGTTTGAAGAAGAAATGTGGGAATCAGAGGAAGTAATGAAGTAGAGTTACCCTCATTTTTTTAGAGTTGGAAAAGGAAATTTCGAAGGAGAAATTTCTTAAGGGGTGGAGATTGTAACGACCCAAACATTCATTAATGGAAATTTCTACGGATCTTATTAAATGTATTATTATGATTATCTAAAATGTTAAATTCATTGGTTTTATGTTTCTGGATTTTAAAATACTGTTATGAATTGTGAACATTTCTAATATAGCCATTTAAAAGTTATCACATGATTAGTATAAATATAGGGATTTAAAAAATCCAATTTACCCAGACAAAGGAAGCGATGGCCTCTTCCAGTAGACTTGCTTCGTACGAAGCCCATTTTTCAGAGCTCATAAAGGTGGTGGCGCCATTGGTCTTCGCTCTTGACCAAGCCTAAGCTGATCTTCAACACATTAATCTTGAGCGGAACAGAATATGGTAGAAGTGGAAGTTAATAGAGATTACCACCCGAGCGATGTTATCTGAGCCACCCCAAGAGTCTATCACCATCACACACCTTACCCTTCGGCCTTATGCGGGTGTTATAAGGGGTTATGTAACAAGACCCTATCACTATGACTATGTACATTATTTCAGTATAAATAATGAGTATTCATTTTATTATTTTTACTTTGTAAATAGTTTTTAAAGCACAAATAGTATTTTTAGTTAATATCCAACTAAGAAATATTTTTTGATGAATTAATGGATTTTTAAATTAAATATTAATTTAATAAAATATTATTATTAAATTAATTTTTATTAAATATAAATTATCATATAATTTTATGAATGCAATTGTAATTTTTATTATGGTTTGAAAGCTATTTTTGTCAAAACCCATGATATTTCAATAAATGTCAGTTTTTATTTTAAAAGTAAAAATTCACAAATTTTGAAAATTATTTAGATAAAATGAATAATATTTTTGGAATCAGGATGTTGAAATTATCCGATGGAGAATTTTTCATAATTTTCTGAGATAATCAAATTTTTGGGAAAAAAATAAATACCATTTAAATATATAATGTGTTTTATGACATCATAATGACCCAATAGTGATGTAATAAAATAATAAAAACATTATGTTAGGCCAATATATGTTTTAAAATTAAAATAATGTGATTTTTGGGTTTGTTTGATTTATTTTACAAAGCTTTAGTGGACCCTCCTAGACTTATAAAACATTTTGTCTTTTTAAATTGTTTTCCATGAGAGTGTGACTCACCTCCACATAAAAAAACCCAATTATTATAAGAAGTTAGGCCATTGGACTTATAAAATATTTTTTTTCACTCCCTTTTTTCAAAAACCATGGGCTGGTTTTTGGTTTTTATTAGTTTAATGTGAGGTGTCCCGAACCTAAATAGTACTGAATTCCCTCTCCTTTCCTATATAAACCCACCCAAGATCACACTTTCTCTTCACTCAAAGCCTTTGGAGTTCGACCAAACCCTTCCCTCCTCTCTCTAGAATCCTCCCAAAGTTACCCAATCTCCCAATAATCCTCTCTCAAGCCTCTTCCAAGCCTTTGGGATCACACTTCCAAGTAAGGTATTTCTTTCTTTCTCATTTTGTCCAATTTTATTTAAGTGTTTATGCCATTTTCAATTAAAAATGTTGGGGTATGATTTTGCACCATACCCATACTTTCCTATTTATGTTTGGATAATGGGATACCCCTTTATCTCTCATTAATTCCTCCCATGTACACTCGTTACCATGCTGAAATTCCGTGAGGGGTTTCTCTTTCCTCTTTTACATCCAAGTAATTCTTTTGTATTATGCATATAAATTACATTATGTTTATTGGTACATGTATCTATATGACCCACTTACTGTCCACTTCATGTACATATGATGAGATAACATTTTCTCTTTCATAAACTGTTTTCATGAATCCTTATGTCACGTCGTTAGGCTACCGAAATTGCACCACGTTTTTCCAAGCCAAGATCATTGTGTAGTGAATACCATGCCCCAGATTCCGCAGGTGAGGGAACTGTTCGGTATCGTCTGCAAGCAATCGGTGGTCGGGTGCGGTCTTCACGGGTTTCCTGGTTGGTGGCGATGGATTTTGGTTCTGGATCTAGGTTTTTGGTGGCTTTGGGATGCTGTTTTGGAGATGAATCGGCTGGTTGCGTTCTGCCGTTAAGGCTACTATGGAGGCAGGGACGTTCTCCTGTTTTCCTGTTCATTTTGATTTTCTGTGTGTTTTGTTGTTTTATCGCGATGGTTCTGTGATCTATTCTATTCTGCGAGATGGGGGTGATGGATGTAGGCCTCGTCTCTATTATCGCGGTGATTCGGGTGATTTCCCCGATGGTGATTTCTTTGAATGCGACGAAGCTCGCCAGTGTAGGCGATGACGGTGGCTGGTGGAGACGTCAGCGGTCTTCGGTGAATGACGATGGTTGGTTTGCCGGTGGTGAATCGATAGTCGGTCTGGCGTATCTCACCGGCGACTTGGAGGCGCTTTTCGAGGCGACGGTTCGACCGAGGTGTCAGTACATGGTGACGCGTTTCGAGGTGTCTGAGCGGCGTGCTGGGCTCGCGTCTCGAGGGGGGACACATTGTCACCCTGATATTTGAATTTGGTTTTTGTTATCCTGCTTTAATTGTTGGAATATGGATGTGGTGTCTGGTTCTCCTCAAATCGGGCTGCAGGGAACCGGCTACCCTCAAACCGGCTTTTTGAAAATCAAAAAAATGATTGTCAGTCAGTAGTGAATACCATGCCCATGTCTCTATCAAGGATATTCACCTTTATACACATATACATATTTAATGGTACATTAATTTATTTATTCCACATTACATAATCATGTAATAACTTATGATGTTGATTTATTTCATGTTATATGATCCACATGGCACACTTATGCATGAAATGAAATGTTTAAGAAGGGTGTGCCCTGATAGCGTTCCAATGCATTGGGTAAAGTATAGTATCATGATACATCATGTTAAATGGGTGTTGAATCATGCTAATTCAATTGAAATAAGGTTTTACTCGTGCTTCACGTTCATTGAGGGTTAACTCATGCTCTATGTGCAATGAGCCTTGGTTCATGCAAATTCCATGTTTAGTGTTGTTGCCACATTTCCATGTTATGATTGTCATGCTTTATCATGCCTTTATATTCATGTTTTTCTTATGATCCATTGATATGCCTATTGTCTATCATTTATTGTATTTTTCATGTTATTCCATGTTTATTCTCTTACTGGTCTTTATATCTCACCCTTTTTTTATGCATGTCCTCAGGTTATCCCATGCAATACTAAGTACGAGGGAATGTAGTGGTCATGTAAAGGAAGTTTTCAATAAAGATATTTTTTGTTTTATGTTCTAAGCTGTTATGTAATGTTCCTAAGACCCAAATACACTATAACTCTCTATCTTCTATGTTTTATCAAATGAATATTTTATGTAATAAAACAGGTTTAAGTGTGTAATAAAAATCAGGATTGTTATACATGCCTTCCTGTTAGAATCTTTTATACTTTTTAAACATGTATAGGGTGACACTGGTGATGCTTGGGATGGAATCACTAAGTGTTATTTCTTTTTTACCTCTAGAAAAGTAAAACAGATTCCCTAGGGAGCCATGGATGGGCTCGATAGCACAATCGGTTTACCATTCCATGGGAGAGACTCTAACCCCTATGTGTGATACCAGGTACAAAATTGGAGGTTAGTTCGAGAAATTTTCACTCTATTCTAAGAGTGAATCTTGAGAATTCATTCTTGGGTTTCCTTCGATGGGCTCCTAGGTATTCAAATTTACCAATCCCCTTGAACGATACTTGTCAATTCTTTCTAAATTTCCATGGAGAGGCTCAGGGATAATCTCTATACTTTATAAAGGAATTTTAAATTGAAATGAAAATTAAATGGCTATTTTTTAATGAGATATGATACTTTGGTTTTGGGAACATAGGGATGTGTCCTCCAAGAACAATCACAATCTTGTGGACAATCCAACTTCTCACATATTGTCCCAATCACTTTAACTTACAAGTTTCCTTTGTTTAGACTCACCAAATTAGGCTGAAGTAGGTAAATTTGATGGTTGTCCAATTGAAACCCAATCCAATGTATTTATTTATTTATATTTGTTTCGTATTGATTTATTATGGAACACTATTAATTTTGTATTGCATGAATGGATTTATCCATTCACCATTGGTGTTGGATTTCTGAGATTGTATCTCACACCATCAGTGGGCCACCCTTTTCACCCAAGTAGAATTCATGACTACAGGTGTTGGTAAAGGTAAGAGGAAAACTTCTTATGTTGGATTTCTAGTTCTTGGATTGAGTATGAGGGTAGGGGACAGAGATTTTTCTTGAGATGCTTGTTGTAGTAGTTTTTGGTCTTTTGCTATTTTTGTAAAGCATGTGGTATATTCTTGTATCCCATACCCCTTTTATATTCATTTTTATAGCTACATCACTATGCTTATAATCATATTTTATATGGTTATTATTTATCTTTGGCTTATTATTTACCAATCTTGCATATCTTATTACAATTGATCTGATGATATCTATTATTGTAACTACTTCTATCATTTCTTATTAATTATACATAATTGTGTGATCCACTATGATAAATGAGGGAATAGTATCTCTATGGAGTCACCCTAGTCCCTTTCTACTATTCAGTATCCTCTAGAATTTGTTGAGGAATGATTGAGGTCATATGGACACCATCTCAGGGAACAAATAAGTGGCATTCAGAACAGGATGATACAAAGTGGTATTAGAGTTGTTTTTTTCTTCTGTCTTATAGTTTGGGATTTAGATGGGACAATAGGATTTTGGAATTTGGTCATAAGCCTATTTTTGGGAGTATCTATCTCATATAAAGTGGAATCCCAAATTACTTAGGATGGGTAAATATTGTTATTTCTTATATTGTTACCATTTCATGGATTTCACCATTTGGTGAAACACTTCTTTTTCATTATTATTATCTTGATGGGATATCTATTTTTTTATCTCATTGATATGAGGGTGTATAATTCATCCATCATACTAGGCACTATAGGACTTAAACTTCCATTCATTTTTCCATTCCATATCTTCTATTTAGCATGAATTTCCAATTTTTCATGGATCTCCATTGTGATTTGTTTGTTTGGACTTGTAGTTATTTGACTATTATATATGTAAACGTGCTAATGTTTCTTGAGTAACTGAGAAAACAAAATTGGAAATTAATGTGTCTACCTTAACATAATAGTTTTTTTTCTTTATAATTTAAGATAGATTCCTCAAGCAACCAATTTTGGAACATTGATCCGAAGACTATCAATCACATGGACTGGAATGTGTTGTGGTTCGGATTAAATGGATACCACTATCCAATTTATATGGTGTAAGAGGCCTTATTAATTTGAAATGATGATTTTTATAATTCAACCACTTTGGTGAATTTAAATTATAAATGAAAATGAAAATAGCCTTTAAAATAAAATTATTACCTTCTTTGAGACCTTGAACTTGACCAAACATAGTAGTGGGAAATAGGTCGTGTCTCCTATGAGGCTTCTATGACTTATTTTTATCACCTAGATCTGAATCCAGGAGCAGAGAGAGGGGTGTGTTACTTCAGTAGGATGGATTATGTCTATTCCTTATTTAACACTTCCCCTATCTGTTATAAATTCTGTATAAGGCGTTCTCTTGGAAATTTTAGAGCTATGCCACCATGACGACCTCATGATGCACATTAAGAGAGTGGTGATGAGTATTCTCTAGAGGTGGTGGGCCCTAAGACACCTATGATACCTCTTATAGTGCCACCTAAGGCACCTCCTGTAGACCTTCCACTAGGTATTGATGCTCAGTTCCGGGATAACTATTTACACTTTAGGCAATCTGTATAGGGTGCTCCCCAACCTACCCCTTCTATGGTAGAGTTGATGAGGGAGTCCGGGTAGTAGAATCATCCCACCTTCTTGACGGATGGAAGATATTAGGCTGTTGAATCCTGTATGGAGGATGTATAGTCCATCTTCATGCATACTAAGACACCTCAATAGTGGAGGGTCCAGATCATGACCTGTATGGTATGTGACCCCATCTAGTGTTGTTGGGATGACCTTAATTAAGTTGGTTGACATCAGGGTATGGTATGGGTGGAATTACAGACATCGTTATTCAACTAATTCTTCCCTCGTAATATGAGAACAAATCAAATTTTGGAATTCTTTAACCTTCATCAAGGTGATATGACAGTGATGGAATACTCAGCTAACTTCACTGAGTTATAACATTTTTCATCAACCTTGACAGATGATGATCTAACTACTATGAAGTGATTTGAGGATGGGCTTGCATATTCCATCCTATCATAGGTAAATTCCTCTCATTTGACCACTATTTCAGAGATAGTGAACTAGGACCTCTTCACTGAGTGCAACCAGAGGGAATCAGGCGATGTAAAGTATGGAAGTTAAGATTCCTAGAAGAGTAGTGGATTATCCGGTGATACGAAGTGATGCTTCAAGGGTCCACAAGGGGTGGTAAAATCTAGGTGGAATAAACTTATAGCTTTGTAGTGTGTCACCAGTATAGCATTCCATTCCATTCCATAAAATTCCCCTCTGTATGAGGAAACCAATCAAGTTCTAAGCTTGGGGAAGGATGAGTCACCTCTAGAATTTTTTTATCCTTTCCCCTAGTGCCAAGTGAGCAGGGTTCTATGCTAGAACCACCTTCATGTTATGGATCAGAAAATCCTTGTTAGGTTGGAATCTGGTATTGTACTGGCCATTTGTCCTGAGTATATGGTCATAGATGAGACATTCATGCCTCAGAGTTACAACGTCCACAGAGTAGACCTACTCAGGCTACTCAAGCAGCATCTTAGGGCCACGGTTTAGACCATATTTTTCCAATACAACCTATTCTAGAGAAGAAGAGTCTAGTTCCATATACAATTATAGGTACGATTCTGGTAGATAATAATCTAGTTTCAACCCTTTTCAATATAGGTGCATCACACTCTTTTCTATCTACTCTAACTATGGGAAGTTTGGGAAAAGTGATTAAGTACTCTAGTTTCCTTATGACCCTTGATAAAACATTATTAATTCTTGTAGAGGGTAAAATATAGTGTAAGATTTCCACTTAAAATAGGTGGGTAGTGTTTTTTGTGTAGTTTATTCACCCTTGAGGTGAACGGTTTTGACGTCATTCTCGGTGTGGACTGGATTATGCCTTATCAAGCCCTATCAACATCAGGTATCCTTCACATTATCCAAGGTTAGTACATATATCCATAAGGGAGAATGTAACTCAAGTACAATCAAGTTGGAGTCAAGCATACTATGCTAGGTGGAGGGCCAACCAAGATTGTCAGTCTCTTTATGTGCGATCAAGGAATACAGCTCTTAGAATTCCTTCCTATTATAGATCATTTCAGGGATTTCTTCCATACCAATTTCACTAGATTAAATCTTAAGAGATAGGTTGAGTTCACAAATAAATCTTGTTCTAGGTGCATCACTAGTGTCCATTCCCCCATAAGATGGAACATACAGAGCTCTAGGAACACAAGAAGTAGCTTGAAGGCTTAGAGGATATTGGTTTTATCGGACTCAAAACATCACCATGGGGTTCACCAAACCTTTCCACCAAGAAGGCAGATGTAACCCTTATATTTTTCTTGGATTATCTCTAATTGAACCAAATCACAATAAAGAATAGGTATTCACTACCTCATATAGAAAAACTCTGTAACCAGCTACTAATAGAAAAAAATTTATCCCAGATTAATTTGAGTTCTGACTACAATTAGGTTCATGTGAGTATATAAGATATACCACATATTGTGTTTTGATGTAAGTATGACTTGTACAGGTATCTATTCATGCCATTTAGTCTGAAGAATATTCCAATAGTCTTCATGATTCTGATGAATTGGGGTTCCACAAGAATCATGATTCCATTGTGGTAGTCTTTATAGAATAAATCTTTGTCTATTATCACACTATACATATACACACCAATCATATTGAGATCATGATGAATACAATGAGAGAGCACCAGGTATATGATAATATCATCAAATAAAACTTTTAGATAAGACAGGTTCACTTATCGGGCCATAAAATATCTGAATCAGGCGTATCAATTAACCTAGATATGGTGAGAGATTTGGTTTCCTAGGAGAATCCCAAGAACGTATTTTACATACAAAGATTATTAAGGATAACTGTATATTACTGAAATTCCGTCTAGGATTTTACATGATTGGAAGCTACACTTACAAGCATGGCCAAGAAGGTTGTGAATTTTGATAGGGCTGAAGCTTGTGACAAAGATTTTTAGGAGTTAAAGGGAAGACTGACTTTAGTGTTGATCTGGATTCTTCCTAAGCTAGGAAGAAGCTACACTATTTACTATAATGCTTCATGAATTGGGATAGGTGCAGTCCTAATGTAAGTTGATTAGGTTGTAGTGTATTGTTTTTTTACTGAGACCTCTTGAGAGAAACTATCCTATACACATCTTTGATCTAGAAGATGTGGTTAATACTCTTTTATATTGGACGAAATATTTTTTGGATGAGTATTTCATTGTTTACACGCATAATAAAAGTCTATAATACATATCCACTCAACAAGACTTGAATATGAGGTAGCACTCATGGGTGGAATACTTACATTCATTCTAATTTAATCTTGCTTACACATTGGGGAAGGGAAATGACCTGGATGATTCCTTAAGCCAGAAGACTCAGACATAAGCAATCAAGGAGGCCAAAAGTGAGTAGATGTTGATTGATTTTTTTTTGAGATTCACATGGAGGGTCAAGAACAACACATACATCCGGTTCTAGCAGCTCTAGTAGTGACATCATCACTTCTAGAGTGGGTCCAGATGAGGTAACTATTAGATTCTAAGGTCCCCATTTTTGGGGAGAGTGTCATAGGATATAACCTAAATCCTAGTTTAGTTGTTGATAGAAATGAGAAATAAATCTACTGTGGGTGTGTTTGTGTAACGTTTTGACCCAAATTATCTTGAGTCGGTGCATTACTACATAAAATTGGAATGCTAAAAAGAAATCATCTCCCAAAAGACCAATCAGTTTAGTAGCCTTGGAAATACTAGATACATTCATAAGGTTTACATTACATTATAAAATGAAATACTACAAGAACATTATTTCCATAGACCACACTCTTATCCCCTCAGGCTATCCCTATAGGTCAGCCATAAAATAATTCTTCACATCTTGGGAAAAATAAATCATAGAAAGGGGTAAGCTTAGATGCTTAGTAAGGATAAAAATATAGTGGAAACTTTCATAAATAAGCATAAACATTTAAGGAAATTTATAAAACTAAAAAAATAATTTGAAATTTGAAATTCAGCATAATATGGAAAACATAAAATAAAATAATTCCATTTACTTATTCGCATGGATATTCTACTAGTCAAATAATCACATGCAATATCAATAGTTACTTTCATAATGATGGAATGCATAATGCCAGACTTCATAACCACATAGTCAAGGCCTTGTGCCAAGACTACAAATAATATTTTTTCAAGGCCTTATACCAAGACACTAGTTTGTCTCATGAGACCTATCAATGCATCGAGGAGCCATAGCGATCTCCACCCGTCACATACTAAGTCCAATGCATTCCTTATATGAAAAGTTTTAAACATAATATAAAAATTCGTATTAAAACTAGCATATGAAATGTCAATACTATATCCATAAACCCTGAATGGTGTAAAAATAACACATTCATAGTCAAACATATCACAAAACCTTTAATACAATATGGTAGATTTGTATCATAATAAATCAACTTCAAATAAGCTTAAAATCCATCAAAGGATGTTGACATAGATGAAATGAAAACCTTTTTTTATAGAAATATCTCTTTCTATTTTGAAATAATTTAAAATTTATATAATTATAAACGAAAACAGTTATTTGGGAAATATTCTTATAAGATTGTAAGGGAATCTTTGATGATGTTATAACTGTGGAAAATAGTCTCACCAACCGTATAAGTTAAAAAACATTCTTTCCTTAATTTTGTCGAAAAAGTGATAAAGTACCTTGTTTTGAAAGCGACGGAAAGATTCCTTTCAAAAAATATGATGTCAAATAAGGGTATAAATGACTTTAACCCATTTCCTAGTAAATATTAAAAAAAATGAAATACATTTTTAAGAAGCATGGATGTGGATGATAAAGAGGTCCCAGTAGATAATTACATATAAACAACCTCGGATAATGAAGAGATTGTGAAATTAACCCTTACCTTGTTCTTTTCATTGGTTGAGGGTAGGTTACCTCTTTTATAATGGTAAAATAATTGTTATTAAATTATAAAAGAACCATATACATTAATATGATATCATATATGATCTTCTAATATTTCTTTGTTAATGATATTTCAGTAGTATCGTCGTTTCAGGTATTAACTGATTCATTTTCCTTTATATGATTTGTTACGTAAGTAATTTTTTTTGTTGATATGATGTATCTTATTCATATTAAGAATTATATTAAGTATTTAAACATTATTTTTAATCATCAAATTAAAATTAGTCTTGAATGGATGCGATTGGGAATGAATCTCATCGCGTTCGTGGAGACGGTAATCCGTACATACGCACGAGTGACAATATCATTCTTTTGATATTAAAATAATATATAATTGGATGTTATATCATATATACAGAAGCATTATAATTTTATAGTTATTATTTACATAAATTATACATCATTATTATACCCATCCAAATAATAATGTATTGAATAACAATTATACCACGATGTGGAGACGGTAAGTCGTACGTACACACGTATGGTGACATGTCATTCAAAGGATGGATAGAATAATTAATATGGTTGTACCATATTTTTAATAACATAAAATTATATAAAAGATAATGGAGTTATTATATTATAATGGAAACAACAAATAAAGAGGAAGTGGAAGAAGAAAGGAACTTGAAAGAGGGGATGAAATATTTACCTTTTCTTTGGGTTCTTCCTTTTGATTTGATCAAAAGGGCTCCTTAGGTTGGATTTATGTCTAAAGAAATGAATCTAGGATGAATTTATGACAGTTGATAGGATATTTGGGTAGGTTTTGGATGATACAAATGGCTTTGAAGGTGTGAATTTGAACGAAGGGGAAGTGCCCTTTTATAAGAGGGGTGAGGGGCACCTTAGAAAAAGACTGAAATATTATTTTATAATAAAATAATTTTCAGTTTCTAATGGCTCCAAAATGATTTATTTCGAGTATAAGGTGGGTATGGGTCTAAAACCACTCAACCAATAGGTTTTAGATAGGCTTGGGTCACTATATTAACCTTATCTTCTAGATTTAACTCTTAGTTAATTAGTTTGACATTTACCATGTCTCTTTGTATTTTTATATTATATGGTTAATAAACTTACTATAAACATCCAAGAAAACCTAAAGTGGTTAATTAATGTCATATATAATATTATTTAAGACCTTTGGAGGAACCTTAGATTTTTAGGAATATAATATAAATTAATAATATAATATTTGTTTTAAAAAAACTTTTATGTCAATTTTGACACTATTTGCTATTTTTGTTTTTGTTAAATTTTTAAAAGCATTATTACTTTGAAAAAAATTCATTTAATCAATAAAAAAATGTAACATTAACCAATAAAATTCTTTTATGGCATTAAAACGTTCAAATTATATTTATTTTAACATCTATAATACCATTTATTTGATTCTTTCATTAATAAGGAAAACACTGCATCATCATTGTGTCATAAATAAATTTAATTATTCAATGTCTAAAAATTATAAATAAAATACTATTATGTAGGAAATATATTTATATTTCTAATTAATATTTATAGTTTAAGATACAACATATATAAATCTTTGTAAAAAAAATTTACTAAAAGATATATGCATATGTCATTTTTGTATTTACTTTAACTTAAATAATATAAAATGTCATTATCACTTAAAAGTGGCTCCATGGGGTCCCAAAATCAACCCAAGGATACCCATGGTGGGAATTATATTAACCAATAGAGTTAGGACATGTGTTAGGGTATTTTAATATTATTATAATATTATTTTTACCCTTATTTATCAGATTTTCCCTTTAACCATGGTAAATAAAATATTTACCGAAGTAATTTTTCAAAATGTCTAAAAATAAAAGTTTCCTATTTACAAAATTTAGATGTCTTATTTCTAAATATGTAATCCATTTTTCTAAATTAAAAACACAGAAGTGGCATAAATTAATTTAAAATTAATTCCCGTTGTCGAAACAAAAAACGTGTTTTTAAGAAATAATAACTATCAAAAGATTGACACTTGCATATGTCCAATTTAAATGTTAAATTATATCTAATAACCAACATTGGATTAAATTGTAAAAATATAATCTAATTATACATAAAAATAATTCAATAGTATAATTTATCACTATAAATGATTTTGATTAAAAAAAGTTGTTTTTAATTAAAATTTGCTATTTTTCACTATTCATCAAAAAATGAATGTTTTCAGAAAAATACCAAAAATTCACCCTAAGATAATTTTGATATTTTGAACCAAAAATTGATGTCCATTTTGAAAGGTTGATAAAATTTTAAAAATTTGGTATTATTATTCATAACATCTAGTTTGATTGGTCGCGATATGTTAGAATCTCGAAGTTACGTACAATGCAAGATATTGCATTATTCAAAGGGAAACGTACCGTGGAAGCCTGGGGTGTTACATTATCCCCTCCAAATAATTTTATCCTCGAAATTTCTAGAATATTACTGCATAAAAAGATTCAGGTGGTTCTTCATCATAAGTTCCTCGGGTTCCCATGTTGCCTCTTCCGTTTTATGGTTTCTCAATAGAACTTTTACCAGACGAGTTGTTTGGTTTCTCAGCACTTGTTCTTTTGTATCAAGAACCTTGACACGCTCTTATAAAGGATACATATCGGGTTCCAGTTCTAATTCCTCATAGCTAAGTACATGCGTTGGGTCAGGTATGTATTTTCTCAATAGTGATATGTGGAACACATCATGAACTTTTGAGAGACTTGGAAGCATTTCCAAACAGTAAGCTACAACCCCAATTTGTTCTTGAATTTAAAAAGGTCTGATGTACTTGGGACTCAATTTATCCTTCTTACCAAATCATATAATTCCCTTCCATAGAGATACCTTCAAGAAAACTTGATCTCCTACCTGAAATTCCAAATCCTTCATTCGGTTATCAGCATAGCTCTTCTACCTACTTTGAGCTTCTTTGATGTGGGTTTGGATTAACTTAAACTTTTCCATTGTTTTCTCCACAAGTTCTGGGCCTACGAGTTTTCTTTCACCAACATCATCCCAACAGGTTGGTGTGCGACATCTCTTTCCGTATAACACTTTATATGGTGCCATCTGAATACATTAATGGAAGTTATTATTATAAGAAAATTCTACCATAGGTAAATATTGATCCCACAAACCTTGAAAGTCAAGTGAGCATGATCTCAACATGTCATCTAAGGTTTGAAAAGTCCATTCTGATTGTCCATCAGTTGGGGTGTGGTAGGCAGTACTCAAACGAATTTCACTATCCAATGATTTCTGAAGACTTTTCCCGAATCATGATGTAAAACATGGATCACGGTCAGAAACAATTCATAGGGGTACTCCATGATGTCTCACAACTTCATTAATATATAGTCTTGCTAGATGTTCAAGTGGTAAATCTTATCTTATAGCATGAAAATGTGCTGACTTGGTAAGACAATCAACAATGACTAATATTTCATCGTTTCTTCTAGGAGTCTTTGGTAGTCCCATGGAAAAGTCCATCATAATATTATCCCATTTCCACTCAGGTATGGTAAGAGGTTGCATGACTCTTCTAGGATGTTTCCTTCTAGCTTTCACTTGTTGAAAAAACTTACATCTTGGCACAAAATCAGCAATCTCCTTATTCATGTTGTCCCGCCAAAAATGTTCCTTCAAATCTTTATACATCTTAGTGCTACCATGGTGTATATAGAAATTGGAACAATGAGCATTATCAAACAATTCCCTTTTTAGATCAGTTATATCAGGAACACAAAGTTTCTTCCCAAATTTCAAAATTCCATCTTCATACACAAAGTCACTCAATCTCCCATCATTCACTGCTTTAATCTTCTTTTGAAAATCATCATCATCAATCTGAGAACTCTTTATCTTTTCTAGTAAAGATGGTTTGGCAACCATTTGAAAACGTTTTGATGTTTCACCATCTATGGTAATCCCCATGTCCAAATTTACAAGATCCTTGTATATAAGATCCTTTTCAACTCTCATCTTGTTCAAAACTTCATGATCCTTTCTGCTCAAAGCATCTTTCACCTTATTTTCCTTCCTGAGGTGGTAGTGTATAGTGAAATCATAATATTTTAGTAGTTTAAGACATTGTATTTTCCTCGTATTGAGTTCTTTCTATGAGAAAATATACTTCAAACTCTTGTGATTGTTATATATCTCACATTTTTTACCATAGAGACAGTGTCTCCAAATATTCAAAGAAAATATTACAACTGCTAACTCAAGATCATGAGTGGGATAGTTTTTTTCTTGAATTTTTAGCTATCATGATGCATAGGAAATAACTCTATCATTCTTCATAAGGACACAACCAAGTCCTTTCTTTGATGCATCACTACAAATAACAAACCCATCATTCCCTGACGGTAGAGTCAAGATAAGAGCATTGACTAATCTTCTCTTCAGTTCTTCAAAACATTCTTTCCACTCTTTTGTCCAAAAAAATTTACCCCTTTACGTGTGAGCTTGGTTAATGGGTTAGCCAATTGGGAAAAATTCTAGACGAAATGTCGATAATAATATGCTAAACTAATAAAACTGCGTACCTCAGTTATACTTTTCGGTGTTGGCCATTCTTGGATTGCCTTGGTCTTTGAAGGATAAATAGATATTCTATCCTTAGAGATGATATGGCCAAGAAAAGAAATCTCTTGAAGCCAGAATTCACACTTTCTAAACTTCCCATATAATTCATTTCTTCTAAGAGCCTTACGGATAATGCGCAAGTGATTTTCATGATCTTCGTAGATTTTAGAGTATACAAAGATATCATTAATAAATACCCCTACAAAGTCATCAAGATATTCCTTGAAAATCTTATTCATTAGATCCATGAATATAGAGGGTGCATTAGTCAATCCATAAGGCATTACTGTAAACTCATAATGCCTGTACCTGGTTTGAAATATTGTCTTTGGAATGTCTTCCTTCTTCATGCACAACTAATGGTATCCAGATCGAAGGTCAATATTTGAAAAATATTGATCTCCATGAATTTGGTCAAATAAATCATCAATGTAAGGTAGGGGATACATGTTCTTCATTATTATAGCATTGATCTCCTGGTAGTCAATGCACAACCTCATAGATCCATATTTCTTCTTAACAAAAAGGACAGGGTCTCCCCATAGAGAAACATTAGGGCGAATAAATCCCTTTTTATTCAATTCCTCTAGTTGTTTATTTAGTTCCAGTAATTCCAAAGTGGTCATTCTATAAGGGGTCTTCGACATAGGCCTTGAACCATGAATTAAATCAATGGAAAATTCAATTTCTCATTTAGGTGGATGTCTAGGTAAATCTTCTAGAAACACATCAACATATTCTAGCACAATAGGTACATCCTCTATTTGAACATTCTTTTCCTAACCCACGGTTATTTCATTCTCTTCCTCTCCAATAATTGAATTTAGTTGAGCTACTGGGGGTGGATCTAGATTAGAAAGAGGTGGTGACATTTCTGCTATAAAGATAAGGTGTTCTTTATCATCGTCATCAAAAATATTAACCTCCTTCTTCTTAAAATAAATTTTTGCATCATGGTCTGAAACCCAATCCATACCGTGGATTATATCAAATTCAATCATGGGTATGATAATGAGATCAACAGATAAAGAACATTTATTTGCCCTAATGGGGACTAATTCACAAAACTTTGTTGCAATGATACTTCCCTTAGGTGTTTTGACTAACAACTCCCTTGTTAATTAAAATTGAAAATATCTAATTTTATTAGAAAATTGGTAAGATATGAAACAATTTGATGATCTAGAATCAAATAAAGAATTGACTAAACTTGAATAATCCATTAAATTACCTTCCATTAAACCTTTCGGAGCTTCAACCTCAGCAGTAGTGATAGCATAATCTTGGCCTTGATCCCTTGTCCTTTTTTGAGGTAAGTTTCCTTGGTGCTTAGGACATTCATTTTCATAATGCCCCCTTTCTCTACAATTATAGAATTGAACATTGACAGCCTCTTTCTTCCTCTTACAATCACGAGCTTGGTGGCCTTTTTCATTACACTTATAATAGACTCTCATTCCCTTTAAGAAAGTTCCGGGGTGTTTCTTTACACATTTACTGTAGGATGTATATTAAACTTTTCCCTTATTTCCCTTATTTACATTTCTAGAGTGTTCATTAGATCTCTTCTTCTCTTTATTTTCTTTAAAGTCGTCAGACTTAGAGAATTTCTTTTCTGTCTTGATAGCACATGAAACAATATATTCGTACGACGATAAGGATTGTGAGACTAATGCTCAAAAGAGAAATGGTTTTAACCCATCAATGAAATGATCAGTATTAATTATTGGGTTATGTATATAATCTGCAGCATGCCTCGCTAACCTTGTAAAGTTAGCTTCATACTTTGTGACATTCTCATCCTCCTTTTTCCTTAGACTCAGAAATAGTCTTTCCATATCCGCTAGATGGTCATAGGGAAATTATTTTCTAAGAAAGTCTCTTTAAACTCCCTCCATTTCATATTTGATACTTCATCATCTTCCATTGTGTTTTGAATCAATGACCACCATTTATCAGCATCTCCAGTGAGGTGGTAAACTGCCATGAAAAGTTTTCCCCTTCACTACTCCCCAAGGCGTGGAATATTTTCTCTAAGGAATTTATCCATTTCTCAGATACTAATGGATTTGTAATACCATTGAATGTTGGTGGTTTTTTCCTCATGAAGCGATCTAACATTGATCCTCCATGTTGTGGATCAGGGTGCTCAATATGGGTAAGGTTATTATTCATAACCTGAGTGAGTTGTCCTAGTATGGTGATTAGCTGATCAGCACTGGTTTATTCACTATCTCCACTATAATTATCTTGAGTAGGATGGAAATACCTACATGGATTACGTGCATTGATACGGTTTCCATTCCTTCCACTAGGAACCATTTCTAAACAATTTTATAAACTAGATTAGTTTATGAATCGAAATACATAATTCCAAACTTGTAAAACACTTAACATAAACTGAACAGTTTATGGATATAATCCATAATCATAAAAATGTTTTCTTTGAGGAAGTGTATACTCATAAACCCTTCATAATGGTTTGTAAATAAAATAAGAATTATACTAAGCATATACCTCGAGAGTGTCGTAACCAAGAGTGCAGCAAGGCCAGTTGTCGTGCACCAGTTCTCATTTGAGTCTAGATCAAAGTGGTGTTTTCGGGTTTTACCCGTAGGTACATCTTTGTTGGAGCCACCTCTACCTACTCGTATCCAGACAGGGATGTATTTCTTGGAAAACTCACAAAATCTATACAATACCAAAATTCTAAGAAGTTATTCTATACTAATCCTCAAAGTCCATTTTAGGGTAATGTGCTCTAATCATAGTTTATCTAATTCTAGATTCTAAGGATTGTACTAAACTTCCTTTGATACCAACTATAACACCCAGACCCCAGTTATAAAGATTCAGTGCATTATTACATAACATTGGAATGATATAAGGAAATCGTGTCCCAAAAGACCGATCAGTTTAGTAGCCTTGTAAATACTAGATGCATTCATAAGTTTTTCATTACATTATAAAATAAAAACTACAACAACATTATTCCCATAGACCACACTCATATCCCATCAAACAATCCTTGCAGGTTAGTCATAAAATACTTCTTCACATCCTGGAAAAAATAAAACATAGAAAGGGGTGAGATCAGATACTTAGTAAGGATAACAATATAGTGGAAACTTTCATAAATAAGCATAAAAATTTAAGGCAATGTATAAGACTAAAACAAAAGCCTTTTAAAAGTTAACTTCAGCATAATATGGAAAATATAAAATCAAATAATTCCATTTACTTGTTCACATGGATATTCTACTAGTCAAATAATCACATGCAATATCAATAGCCACTTTCATAATGATGGAATGCATAATACCAGACTTCATAACCACATAGTCAAGGCCTTGTGCTAAGACTACAAATAAGATTTTGTCAAGGCCTTGTGCCAAGACACTAGTTTGTCTAATGAGACCTACTGATGCATCGAGGAGCTATAGCGGGCTCCACTCTTCACTTACTAAGTCCAATGCACTCCTCATATGAAAAGGTTTAAACATAACATAAACATTCGTATTGAAACTAGCATATGAAATGTCAATACATTATCCATAAACCATGAATGGTGTAAAAATAAAAAATCCATAGTCAAACATATCATAAAGCCTTCAATACAATATGGAAGTTTTGTATCATAATAAATCAACTTCAAATAAGCTTAAAATCCATCAAAGGATGTTGACATAGATGAAATCAAAACCTTTTTTTAGATAAATATCTCTTTCTATTTTGAAATCATTTAAAATTCATATAATTATAAAAGAAAACATTTATTTTTTGAAATATTATTATAAGCTTGTAAGGGAAGATTTTATGATGTTATAATGGCAGAAAATATCTGCACCCACCGTATAAGATAAAAAAAAAATTACCTTAATTTTGTCAAAAAGGTCATAAAGTACCTTGTTTGGAAAATGATGAAAAGATTCCTTTAAAAACATATAAGGTCAAATAAGGGTATAAATTACTTTAACCCATTATCTATTAAATATTAAAAATGTTTTGAAATACATTTTTAAGAATTATGGATGTGGATGATAAAGAGTACCCAGTAGATAATTACATATAAACAACCTTAGATAATGAAGAGATTGTGAAATTAACCCTTACCTTGTTATTTTACTTGGTAGAGGGTAGGTTAACCTCCTATATAATGGTTAAATAATTGTTATTAAGTTATACAATAACTATATACATTAATATGATATCATATATGATCTTTTAATATTTCTTCGTCAATGATATTTCAGTAGTATCATCGTTTCAGGTGTTAACTGATTCATTTTCCTTTATATAGTTTGTTACATAAGTAATTTTTTTTGTGGATATGATGTATATTATTCATATTAATAATGATATTACATCTTTAAACACTATTTTTAATCATAAAATGAAAATTAGTCTTGAATGGATAAGATGGGGAATGAATCTCATCGCATTCGTGGAGACGGTAATCCGTACGTACGCACGAGTGACAATATCATTCTTTTGATATTAAAATAACATATAATTGGATGTTATATCATATATAAATAATAATTATCATGTTAAATTTATTATTTACATCAATTATACATCATTATTATACTCATCAAAATAATAATGTATTAAATAACAACTACGCCACGACGTGGAGACGGTATGTCGTACGTACGCACGTATGGTGACATGTCATTCAAAGGATGGATATAATAATGAATATGGTTGTGAAATATTTATAATAACATTACAGTATATATAATATATTAGATTTATTATTTTAGAATGGAAACAACAAAGAAAGAGTAAGTGGAATAAGAAAGGAACTTGAAAGATGTGATGAAATATTTACCTCTTTATTGGGTTCTTCCTTTTGATTTGAAAAAAAGGGCTGCTTAAGTTGGATTTATGACTAAAGTAAGGTCTCTAAGATGAAGGGAGGACATTTGAGAGGATATTTGGGTAGTGTTTGGCTGGTCAAAATGGCTTTGAAGGTGTGAATTTTAGAGAAGGGGAAGTTCCCTTTTATATGAGGGGTGAGGGGTACCTTAGGAAAAGATTTAAATATTATTTTATAAGAAAATTATTTTCGGTTTATAATGGCTCCAAAATTATTTACTTAGAGTATAAGGTGGGTATTGGTCAATGAAAACTCAACCAATAGGTTTTAGACAGGTTTGGGTCACTATATTAAGTTTATCTTTTACATTTAACTCTTAGTTAATTAGTTTGACATTTACCATGTCTCTTTGTGTTTTTATAATATATGGTAACTCTTTTATATCAATTTTGACACTATTTTCTATTTTGTTTTTGTTAAATTCCTAAAGGAATGATTAATTTGAAAAAAATTCACTTAATAAATCCTAACATGTCACATTAACCTATAAAATTTTTATATGGCATAAAAACATTCAAATTATATTTATTTTAACATATATAATACCATTTATTTGATTCTTTCATTAAAAAGGAAAATATTGCATCATCATTGTTTCATAAATAAATTTAATTATTAAATGTCTAAAAATTATAAATAAAATATGATTATGTAGGAAATATTTTTATATTTATAATGAATATTTATATTCTAATATATAACATATATAACCCTATGTAAAAATTGTTTTACTAAAAGATATATTATTCTGTCATTTTTGTATTTACTTTAACTAAAATAATATAAAGTGTCGTTATCACTTACAAGTGGATCCATATGGTCCTAAAATCGACCCAAGGATTCTCATGGTTAGACATGTATCAGAAAATAGGGTTAGGACATGTGTTAAGGTAATTTAATATTATTACAATATTATTTTTTTACCCTTATTTATCGGATTTACCCATTAACCATGGTAAATAAAATATTTACCGAAGTAATTATTCAAAATGACTAAAAATAAAAGTTACCTATTTACACAATTTATACCTCATGATTATAATTATGGAATCCATTTTTTCTAAATTAAAAACATAGAAGTGTCATAAATTAATGTAAAATTAATTCCCGTTGTCAAAACAAAAAGCATGTTTTTAATAAATAATAACTATCAAAAGATTGAAACTTGCTTATGTCCAGTTTAAATGTGAAATTACATACAATGAGAAAAATTGGATTAAATGGTAAAAATATAATCTAATTATACTTATAAACCACTAAATAGTATAATTTAGCACTATAAATTATTTTGATTAAAAAAATAGTTTTTAATTAAAATATAGTATTTTTCACTATTCTTCAAAAACTGAATGTTTTCATAAAAATACCAAAAATTTACCATATGATAATTTTGATATTCCAAACCCAAAAATGAAGTCCATTTTGGAAGATAAAATTTCAAAAATTGGGTATTACTACTAATAACGGCTAGTTTGATTGGTCGCGATGTGTTAAAATCTTGAAGTTGCTTATAATGAAAGCTATTGCATTATTCAAAGGGAAACATGTTGTGGAAGCTTGGGGTGTTATAGTTTTTTTTCCTTATGATATATTGGAATATTTTACATAAGAATTTCACATGTCCATTTGGGAAGTTCATCAGAGGATTACCAAGATGTACAGAGACTTACATCCTCAATATTGTTGTCCAGGTATGAGAAGGATGATAGTAAGTTTCATCACTCAGTTCTCCACCTATCTACAAGTAAAGGCAGAGCTCTAGTATATTTTTAGACTTATATAGCCCTCTCCATTCCATAGTGGATGTTTAATGACATCACCATAAATTTCAAGAGAGTATTTCCAAGATCCCCTCGAAGATGCAATTCAATATGGGTGATCATTGATAGGTTGACCAAGGTTGCACACTTCCTACCAATAAAGGAGACATTATTTGTTGATATTCTTGGATGGTTTTATATCTGGGAGATATTTCACCTTCACGGTGTTCCCCATTCTATCATATCAGACCAATATGACCTCTATAATTTTTTATTATGGAAAGGGTTGTAAAAGGAATCAGGTTCATAGGTTCTCTTCAGTAAAACATGTCACCCTCATACTAATGGATAGTCCCAGAAGATATTATAGGTGTTAGAGGATATGTTTTTGAGCCTACATACTTGATTTTTGAGGTCCATGGGAAAAAATATTATTGTCGTCTATTTTTTATAAAAAAAAGTTCAGGAAAAAAAATCAGATTGCTTCATATGAGTACCTTTATGGTAGGTTATTCCATTCACCTCTATGTAGTCTAGAGGCAGGTGAGGTGGCTCTACTTGGTCCTCATCTTGTTCAATAGAATTTAGAGTAAGTCCAGCTAATTTGGAGGTGTATGTCTACATCTCAATCTAAGATAAAGTCTTATACTGATTGTTGTAGAAAAACTCTAAAGTTTTCGCTGGCACATCAAGTCATTCTGTATGTTTTTCCTAGTTTTATTAATAAAATATTCTACAAATAGGGTAAGTTATCACTTAGATATGTCATTCCATATGAGATATTGGAGAGATTCAGGTAGGTAGCATGTTGGTTTCACCAACCTCAGAGGCACCATTCCATGCATGATGTCTTTCACGTATCCCAGGTTCAACAGAATCACAATGAACCATCTCATTCATTTTACACCAAGGATATTGAGATAGAGGAGGATGAATCCTTCAAGTTGAATTTGATATTTATCATCTACCAGAGCAGGAAGGATCTTCAAGGTAGGTCAGTTCCTTTAGTCTGGGTGTTACGGTAACACATATGCATATAGGATATAACCTGGTAGTGGGAAGCCAATGTACATGAATAGTGATTAGATCTTTACTCTAAAGATGTTCCACCACCCTTGGAAGGAAAACTCAGAGACAAGTTTTCTTAAGGTGGGGATGTTGTAATGTCCTGGATTTTCCAAAGGTACAAACATTTGTTTTCAGTTTAAATTCTTTTTTTTGGCCATAATAATGAATCTTAATGAAGTCATGGAGGTCTCAAGTGTGTGTGGGGATTATTCGGAGTCTAGATCCCTGAAATATGAATAGGTAAACTGGGTTGCATGGTTATTCAAAACTATGCTGACCATCCCACACAGTTTCCCTATATTGTGTTACGGCAGATAGTGGGGACCTGTAGGCCGCACGATTTTTTTAAAAATATGTGACCCAAGGTGCATGGATAGGTGATCCACCTATAGTTTTTTATAGTGTATTTTTTTCACAACTAGGATACGCTAAGATAAACCATGAACCTAACTGTTTAGGGTCCCCTTTGAAGAATATCATAGCGCACAGTTGGAGTATGGTTGGCACACAGTTTGTCCAATCGTGTGGGAAAACTGTGTGCCCCTATTTTTTATGGTGAAATTACTTTTTTCCCCTCATTAAATCATTTAAACTAATTTATTGTTCTATTTATTAAGTGGTTATATCCTCTTTATTTTCACCTATGAAGGTTTTCCTCCACCTCATAGGTTTTGTTATACCTCCTTTGTACGAATTTCATTTCACTCGTCGTCAAATCCATTAAAAATATCTTAGTAATAAATTTAATCATCTTTCTTCTTTTCTAGGTTCTTAATGCTATATATTACACTATATCGGTTCAATATCATTTTCCCTATTTTCTGGGCATTTGATAATTTCACTAATGTGTTCCCACTAAGCTCGAATCAAAGGCTGGGATTGGACGAGCGAAGCTCCATGAGGATAAGGTTGGTGGTCTAGGAACTTTCCCATTTTTTTATTTCACCCTATAAAATTCACCATTATGCCATGAGTTGGACCCTTTCGGTGACACTCCTTTATTGTTTATTAAATTAAACTGAAAGCCTTATTGTGTCTTTGGTGACCCGAGCTACTGGAGAATCAACACCTTGGGTTGATCGCCTTGACCAATGCCACCAAAATGGGTATGTTGTACCTTAGAGTCTCGTCTTACCCTATTATATGAAATTGACTAAACCCATTTACAGAGTATTTTCACATAACTAATTTCTTGAGCTTATTGTTTTAATTTAATTCTAGGTTGACCCATGAGTTATACCCCTATACACCATGCTATGATGAAATGGATTAATTAAATGAATTTTCTGTAACAACCTGAGTTTTTATGGGCCTTTTTTCTCTAGAATAAATTAATTTTCATTTATTTCATTTATTTCGTTATTTCAAACATGTAACACCCCAAGCTTCCATGGTTGGATTCCTTTTTTAAATAATTCAATAACGTGGGATGTATGCAACACCGGGTTCAAGCACACCACGACCTATCAAAATAGAAGTTTAAAAAGTGATTATGAATATTATTAAACCAATTATTAATTTTATATATCCCATATAATTTTAACATTCATCTTTGGTGTTTCTTAGACATCATATGAGGACAAATTCAATTTTACGTATAAAATAATAATTTTTCAAAAAATACAGTTTTTTTGCCTTTTAATAGATAACCCTTTGAAACTTTTATATATTCAATTTTATGATATTAAATTATTCTTTAGAATTGGGAAATAAAAATATATTTTGAATAAATTTTTGGTACTTTTCTGATAACTTTCATATTTTGATTAATAATGAAAAATACTAAATTTTAATTTAAAACATCTTTTTTAATTAAAATAATTTATAGTGTTAAATTATACATTTTAGTGGTTTTAAAGTATAAATAGATTATATTTTTATCATTTAATATAATTTAGGTCATTAGAATGTGATTTAAAATTTAAATTAGACATAAAAAAATATCAATCTTTTGATAGTTTTCCTTCTTAAAAACCCGCTTTCTAGTTTTGACAAGGGGAATTAATTTAAAATTAAATTCTGCCAACTCTATGATTTGAATTTGAAAAAAAAAGATTCCATTTTTGGAATCATAAGGTCAAAATTGTGTAAATAGTTACCATTTTTTTAAAATTAGTAACAATAACTTCAGTAATTATTTTTATTTACCATGGTTAAAAAGTAAATCAAGTTAATAAGGATAAAAAATAATATTATAATAATGCTAAACTACCCTAACACATATCCTAATCCTATCTAATGAGATATTTCTGACCATGGGAATCTATAATATTATTTTAGGATCCCATGGGACCACTTGGGTGTGATAATTACATGTTAAAAGAATTAATTTAAAGTAAATATAATTATAACATAAACCTATATCTTTTACCAAATCAATTTTAATATAGGGTTATATAACTGATCTCTATGTATATAAATATTATTTAAAAAGATAAAAATATTTAATACATTTTGGTATTTTATTTATAATTTTTATACATTAGATAAATATATTTATTTATGACACAATTATGATGCAGCGATTACCTCATTAATGAAAGATTCAAATAAATTAATTTATAAATAATAAAATAAATGTAATTTTAATATTTTGATGCCATACACGAATTTTATGGATTAAATGGACATATGAGGTATGAGTTAATTCCTTTTTTTCTAAGTAATAAAGTTGTTATGACTTTAACAAAAATAAATTACTAAATAGTGTCAAAATTGACATAAATGATATTTTAAAATAAAAACTATTTTATTAAATGATATAAAAATCATAAAAATATCAAGTTTAGCCAAATAACTTTTATATTGAAAAAAATTTCATAAATTATAAACTTGATGTTTTCTTTTCATTTTATAGTAAATTTATTAACCATGTAGTATAAAAAACAAGAGGACATTGTAAGAGTTAACTTATTTTACAAAGGATTAAATCTAAAAGATAAGGTTAATTTTATGACCTAAACATGTCTAATGACTATTGGATGAAAGGATTTAGACCCATATTCATATTATTCTGGAAATAAATAAATTTTGAGCTATTATAAATATAAAATCTTTTTATAATAAATTAATATTTCAATGTTTTTTCTAAAGTGCCCATCACCTCTCTTATAAAAGGGAACCTCCCTTTCTCTTTAACTCACACCTCCACATCCTTTGGTTTTGGACAAAACCTATCCATTTACCCCTTCCAACCTCTATAAATTCATCATAGAGGCCTAACTTTGGGAATAGATCCATCCTAAGGATCCCTTTGGTTCAAATCAAAAGGAAACTCTCGAAGAAGAGGTAATCGTTTTATCCCTTCTTTCAAAGTTCTTTTCTTCTTCTACTTATTCTTTATATGTTTTTTCCATACCAAATTAATAAATCCAGTATAATACATATACTTAGATTTTAATATAATCATGGTAAAATTATATTGATCATTTTATCCATTCTACTAATAATAATATCACCATGTGTGCATACGTACGGCTTGCTGTCTCCACACCATGCTGTAATTTTTTATTCCATATTACTTTATTTGGATGGGTATAATGATGATTATAATATAAATAAATAATGATTATTAAATGATTATTATTATTTATATACCATATAGTTCCATATCATTTAATCATTAAAGGAACGATATCGTCGTTCGTGCGTGCGTACGGTCTACCGTCTCCATGATGTGATGAGATTCATTCTCCACTTTAACCATCCAATAATTATTATAAAAATATATATGTTATAAATAATTAATAAATATATGACATAATAAGTGTACTGGAATGATATGTATATATATTTATGTACATATATTTCATTCACTTACTTCCATTCAATTTGATAAGAAAAAAAGGAAACATCGTTCATACGTACGTATGACCTACTGTATCCATGAATGGTATATTAAATAATATATATATATATATATTATATATATTTATATTATGAATATATATTATATATAAATAATATTTTAGATTCTGGAATTAAGTAAATCATGATCTATGTAATATGATCAAAAATAATAAGTCATAACACGAATGATAAACTAAGTGTTATTACCTGAAATGTTTCACTAACTTGAAATTGATAATAAATGGGTAATATAAATTCATACAAGAATAATATATGATATCATAAATATTATTATTATTCTGATATAAGTTAATAATATGATTAAAAACATTATCTAGGAGTTTCAGACGCATATGGAGATTACTGAATCTAAGGTAAGGGTTAATTCCTCAATCACATTATTAGCTGAGATTGTTTATGTATAATTATTTACTGGGACATATTTATTATCCATATCCATGTTTCAGAAAAATAAAATCAAAAGGAATCTTTTATGGTTTTATGGTATGGAATCTTTAACTAGTTCATCATTTTAAATGTTTTAAAGATTTATTTTTATAAATCTTTTTAATTAATGTTCATGTTTCCAAAATGGTTTTAAGGATTTATTTATATGGACATGATTGTTTTAAAATGTTAATTCATTTCAAAAGTTTCTAAGTGTTATGGTACACATTAATTCAAAATTATCTTTTAAATGACTTCCTTTTTAAATTGTGCGACTTTTATATGATTTCATGAAAATGGGATATTTCTCTCAAAGAGTTTTACTTATTATTTTCATCTATGTCAACATCCTTTAATAGATATTATTCTCGATTGTGGTTGATTTATTATAATACAATGTTTCCTATTTTATTAAATGGGTTATGATATGTTTTACTATGGATGTGATATTTTTATAACATTCATGGTTTATGTATTGGCATTTCCTATGCAAGTTTTAATACAAATGTTTATGTTATGTTTCGACCTTTTCATATGATGAGTGCATTAGACTTAGTATGTGATGGGCACACTATATCCACTCAATGCATCATTAGGTATCATCACACAAACTAGTGTCTTAGATCAAGGACTTGATAGAATATTTGTTAATGGTCTTAGCACAAGGCCTTGATTTAATAGTTATTATGTCTGTCACTATACATTCCCTCGTTATGAAATTAGTTATTACATGTGATTATTTGACTAGTATAATATCCATGTGAAAGTTTATATGGTAATTATTGATTTATTTTTTGTGATATTATGTCCATTTTTATGTTTAAAATGCTGTTTTTTTTATTATACATCTTTCCATAAAAGTGTATACCTTCTGTTGAATTATTTTCCCTTACTGAGCATCTGAGCTCACCCCTTTTTATGTTTTATTTTTCTGGGGTGACAAGAATTGTTTTATGATTGATATGATGGTTTAATATAGGGAAATAATGGTGTTATTTAAGGATTATCTATGTTTTTATGTATGTTAGAAATTGTAATATAAAGTTCATGTATGTAATCTATTTTATAAGACTGGTAAACTGACCGGCCCTTCGGGACATAATTCCTTATATTATGCCAATATATTAAAATAATGCACCAAATTTGGGATTTTGGGATCGGGGAGTTATAGTTGGTATCATAGGAAGTTTAGAAACAACCTTGGAAATATATTTATAAAACATATATTAGGGATCACAACCCTAAGATTGACTTTGAGGATAAGTATAGAAGAACCCCCTAAAATTTTAGTAATGATCATGGATAAACTAGGATTAAAGCAAAGATGTTATAGATTGAAAGTACCTTCCCTTGACTATGTGGTTTTCATCAATGAGATATGTTTCTCAAACTATGATTTCTAGTATTAGTTAATGGAGTAAATTGGAAGGAATTGGATTAACATTGAGTTTGATGGAAAATTTGGTGATTTTGATAAACAAATCAGATAACGACTAGAGAGAAAGATATTGTGATTATATTGAATCAGTTATCACAATATATGATTAACAATGTGATATTTCATGACATTTCTAATGCATTGAATATGAGAAATATGAATGTTTATAAATGTTCAAATTTTTAGAAGCATATAGGAAAGAAAATTCGGTTTTGTTCATGTTAAGAGTAAGGGAAGAGGAACCTTGAGGAATTAGTCAAATAGAGGGGAAGATGTTATCTCTATAGGAAAAAGGGTCATAGAGTGACCAATTTTTATGGAGTTCAATTCCTCATCTATGGAAATCATGTTCATTTCTCAACTAAATGCCCAAACACAAGAATCTACCTCTAAACCAAGGAAGGACCTATTCCATGCCAACCATTAAATTGGAAGGATTGAAGTATTTATATATTTGGATCCAATAATTATGAATAAGTGAATTATATAAGGAGTATTCAGTTTATGTTTTTCACTATGGATTTTAAATAATATTCTGAATTGTTATAAAGGACATGAAATTTTATTTAAGGGTAAGATTATATTTGGAGAAAATTTGATGAAGGTAAAGATAACCCTTAATATGTTCCTTATATTAAGATAATAATGTTATGATTGAATAAGTAAACTGGATGATGCTAGTTTCTTGAGAACTAATTTTGGATTTATTGATAAGAGGTTTAAACTATCATGGATTAAGTGTACAGCTATTTTGGACTTAAGGAATAATCCATTATGTTTTGGAACAAGGAAACTTGCATGTTTTAGATAAGGATATCTGATAATTCAGGTTGTTACCATGACTCAAGAGAATACATGATGAAGGTGTTCACATGTCTGGAATGTGACAACTAAGAACTTCCCTATGAGATATGGAAGATAAATTCTAAGATTATTTGGTTCACCTCTTTCTAAATTTTTAGATTTCAAGTTTTTTGAAGGATTATAAAGTTATCCATTTATGGATAGTATAATATTCACTCTAATTGAAGTTTTTTAGATTAATGTATTATCTTTCTATAGGTGGATTTATGAATATGTGATAACCTATGATAACACTTTTTTTTGAGATGGATGGAATGGCCTATCATTCAATTTATGGATCACATGATCTTCCAACACTTAAAAAATGAAAAATTCAACTTCATTTCCTTGAATAAGAGATGATGTGAAAATTGTTCAAGGAATGACCAATGGTGAGATTGTACTGAAATTAAGAAGGCATTTCTTCACATGTTCTTCAACATTATGGAAAGGATCTTGAAAACCCAAAAAAATTTCCTAGTACTTTCTTTAGAAATGAATCAAATGGTCCCTTGGATCATCGTATATTTATGGCTTTCAGATTGTTAACTTTATCCTAATAATATTCTCTATCACTCTCCATCATAACATAATGGTTAGTTTTCTCTTCCATATCCATATTTTTCTACATGGAACCCTAGTATGTTTTATTCCCAGTAACTTTTATACTTACCTTTTTTATTTTAAAATAGTGGCCTTATTAATCCATTTTTTGATGTGGGATTTCAACTAAGATATTTTGAAATGTCAAAACCCTAGTTTTCAATCCTATGTTTAAATTTTGTGGACACAATATTTTGAAGGAGGGGATAATGTAACACCCCAAGATTTCATGGTATGATTCCTTTTAAAATAATTCAATAGCATGCGATGTACGCAACACTGAGTTCAAGCGCACCACGATCTATCAAACTAGCCATTTAAAAAGTAGTTATGAATAGTATTTACCAAATTTTTAATTTATATATCTCATATAATTCTAACATTAATTTTTTTTGTTTCTTATACATAATATGAGACCAAATTCAATTTTTCGGATAAAAGAAGTATTTTTTTTAAATGCAGCTTTTCCACCTTTTAATGGAAAACCCTTTTTAAATCCAATATTTGAAACTTTTATATATTCAATTTGATGAAATTAAATTTTTATTTAGAAGCGGTATATAAAAATTTATTTTGGATAAATTTTTGGTACTTTTCTGATAACTTTCATATTTTGATGAATAGTGAGAATTACTAAATTTTAATTGAAAACAAATTTTTTAATCAAACTAATTTATAGTATTAAATTATAAATATGAGTGGTTTTAAAGTATAATTAGATAATATTTTTATAAGTTAATATAATTTAGGCCATTGGAATATATTTCACATTTAGATTGGACATAAACAGATGTCAATCTTTTGATAGTTCTTATTTCTTAAAAACCTACTTTCTAGTATTGACAATGAGAATTAATTTTAAATTAATATCTACCATATTTGTGATTTGAATTTTAAAAAAAATATTACATATTTGGAATCATAAGATCCAAATTTTTTAAATTGGTACCTTTTATTTTTTGACATTATGAATAGTAACTTCAGTAATTTTTTTATTTACTATGGTTAAAGAGTAAATATGGTAAATAAGGTAAAAAAATAATATTATAATAATATTAAACTATCCAAACACATTTCCTAATCCTATTTGATGATATATGTGCGACCATGGGCATCCTTAGGTTTATTTTAGGACCACTTGGTGTCGTAATGACATGTTATAAGAATTAATTTAAATTAAAGATAATTATAACATAAACATATATATTTTACTAAATCAATTTTAATATTGGGTTATATAACTGATATATATGACTATAAATATTTATTATAAATATAAAAAAATTCCTACATCATTGTATTTTATTTATAATTTTTAGACATTATATAAATATATTTATTTATGACACAATTATGATGTAGTGATTACCTCATTAATGAAATATTTAAATAAATGAATTAATAAATATAAAAATAAATGTAATCTTAACATTTTTATGCCATCCACAAATTTTTTGGATGACATTGACATATTAGGGTTGAGTTAATGCCTTTTTTAAAGAATCAAGTTTTTATGACTTTATCAAAAATCACTTACTAAATAGTGTCAAAATTGACATAAATGAGATTTTAAAAGAAATAATATTTTATTAAATTATATAAATATCCTAAAAAACTAATGTTTATAAAAATAACATAGATAGTGATACATTTGTCATAAATTATCCACTTTATTTTCTCTGGGAATTTTATAGTAATGATATCAACCATGTAGTATAAAAATACAAGAGGACATGGTAAGAGTTAACTTATTTTATAAAGGGTTAAATCTAATAGATAAGGTTAATTTTACAACCTGAACATGTCTAAAAAATATAGTTTGAGAGGATTTAAACCCATAATCATATTATCCTCAAAATAAATCAATTTTGAGCTATTATATACCGAAAATATTTTTATAATAAATTAATATTTCATGATTTTTGCTAATGTGCCCCTCACCCCTCTTATTAAAGGGCGCCTTGCTTTCTCTTTTACTCACACCTCTAAAACCTTTTAGTTCAAACAAAACCTACCCATTTCTCCTCCCAACCACCCTCAATTTATCCTAGATGACTAAATTTGGGTAGATATCCATCATAATGATCCCTTTTGTTCAAATCAAAAGGAAACACCTGAAGAAGAGGTAATCGTTTTATCCCTTATTTCAAAGTTCTTTTCTTCTTCTACTTCTTCTTTCTATATTGTTTCCATACCAAAGTAATAAATCAAGTATCATAAATATAATTATATATTTATATAATGATGGTACAACTATATTCAACATTTTATCCATCCTATGAATAATAATATCACCATGTGTGCGTACGTACGGCTTACCATCTCCACGATGTGGTGTAATTTGTTATTCCACATTACTTTATTTGGATGGGTATAATGATGATTATAATATAAATAAATAATTAATATGAAATGATTATTATTCATTATATACCATAAAATTTGACATCATTTAATCATTAAAGGAACAATATCGTCGCTCGTACGTACGTATGGCCTACCGTCTCCACGACGGGATGAGATTCATTCTTTACTTTAACCATCCAAGAATGATTAAAAATATATATATTATTCCTAATTATGGAATATATGATATAATAAGTCTACTAGAATGATATATATATATATATATATATTCAAATATATGTCATTCACTTACTTCAATTCTATACGATAAGAAAACGGAAACAACGTTCATGCATCCGTACGACCCACTATCTCCATGAAAGGTGTATTCCATTTTATATTTCTCTCTATTATATATATTTATATTATGAAAATATATGATATATAAATCATATTATATATTCTCGAAGTAAGTAAATCATGATCTAAGTAATATTATCAATAATAACAAGTCAAAACACGTATGATAAACAAAGAGATATTACCTGAAATGTTGAATTAAAATGGAATTATTAATAAATTGGTAATAATGTTATGATGTTGGATCTTCCAGTCCTAGGTGATGAATATTTGGCTTCATATCCTTGGTTTTTACTCCTTTTTGGGTCGATGCGGATGTGTTGGAAGGGTGCCTTAGGGTTGCGTTGAGGTTCTTCTAGTTTTGATCCCAGTGGTGTTCGCTAAGGGAGAGTTTTTCTTGGCTCTACCCCTCTGTTTCCTTACTATGTAGGTTTTTAGGTTGTGTGTTTGGTTCAATCGTGAGGTGGGGAGATTTTCAGCTGGACTTGATCCTTGGAACAGTATCAGAGGAGGATTCAGAGTTGGCGGTCCACCGTTGCAGTGCTTTTCGGATTCGGTTGTTTGAGAGGGTATGGCATCAGCCGTCGAATCGGGCCTATGCTTTGACACAGGACACTTGCTTGTCAATTTGTCTTGCATCATTGGAGTGCTTCATCTTGTTTTTTATTCTAGGTAAGCGCTGCTCTGGTTTTCAATCTGTATGTTCTCTTTTTGTACTTCGAGTGTGATTGTCGTATGTCTATGAAGTCATTGGGTTTCTTCTTTATTCCATTAAAAGGAGGACCTATCAATAGTAAAAAATATTTGAAGGCCTTCGGTCCATTGTATGGATTAATAAATTGGTAATATAAAGTCATAAAAGAATCATATAAGATATCATAAAAATTATTATGATTCTTATATAAGTTATTATATGTTTAAAAACATTATACTGGAGTTTCGGGCACGTACGAAAAGTATCGGATCTAGGGTAAGGGTTAATTCCTCAATCTCATTATTATCCAATATTGTTTATGTGTAAGTTTCTACTAGGAAATATTTATCATCCATATCCATGTTTCATAAAAATGTTTTCAAAATGAATCTTGTATGGTTTTATGGAAGGTAATCTTTAAATAGATCATCATTTTAAATGCTTTAAATTTTTATTTTTCTAGATCTTTTTAATTGATGTCCATGTTTTAAATTGATTTTAAGGATTTATTTATATGGACGTAATATTTTTAAAATTTTAATTCATTTATATAGTTTCAAAGTGGTATGGGACACTTTGATTCAAAAATATCTTTTAAATGAATTCCTTTGTAAATTTTGACACTTTTAAATAATTTCATGGAAAATGGATATTTCTCTCAAAGATTTTTAATGATTATTTTCATTTAATTCAACATCCTTTGTGGGATATTATTCTTGATTGAGGTTGATTTATTATAATAAAATCTTCCATATTTTATTAAATTATTTATGATATGTTTGATTGTGAATGTACTATTTTTATACCATTCATGGTTTATGTATTGGCATTTAATATGAAAGTTTTAAAACTAATGTTTTTGTTATGTTTTAACCTTTTCATATGAGGAATGAATTGGACTTAGTAAGTTATGGGTGGGGTCTACTATAGACCCTCGATGCATGAGTATGTATTATGAGACAAACTAGTGTCTTGGCACAAGGCCTTGACAGAATATTTTTGAATGGTCTTGGCGCAAGACCTTGATGTAGTAGTTATTATGTCTTTCATTATGCATTCCCTCATTATGAAATTAGTTATTACATGAGATTATTCAACCTGTATAATATTCATGTGCATGTTTTTATGGTAATTTATGATTTATTTTTTCCATATTACATTCATGTTTATGTTTAAAAGGCTGTTATTTTTATTATACATCTTACCTTAAAAGTTTATAGCTTCTGCTGAATTATTTACCCTTACTAAGCATCTGAGCTCACCCATTTTTATGTTTTGTTTTCCTAGGATGCCAAGAAGTGTTTTATAATTGATATAAACGGTTAATTTAGGGGAATAATGGAGTTATTTATGGATTATCTTCGATGTGTTTTATGTTATAAATTGTATTGTAAATTTCAAGTATGCAATATATTTTACAAAAATACTAAACTAATCGGTCCATCAGGACATGATTCCTTATATTATTATAATGTATTAAAATAATTCACTAACTCTGGGATTCTAGGGTTTTTGTGTTACAAAACATTCCATTCACATGGCTCCCACTTGGTGTACGCTACACGCTACACCGTGTTTCTACGAAACATCATTTTATTGTTATAATTATTTAAATGAGATAGTTTTAATCTATCCATTAAAAAAGTAATATGAATAGTAATAACTACTTTTCAAATAATTTTTATAATTTTTTTATATAAATAAAACATATTAATAATGGAAAATATAATTTTTGGTAAATTCATTATATGTTTAAAAATACTATTTTCTCAAATGAACTGATTTTCATATCCATTTATAAAAAAATAAAATTAATATTAGATAAATTTAGAAATTGTTTTTGATAAAATAAATTTAATTTTTGAATTTATAATTTTGAAATTATCCTATGGTGAATTTTTTATATTTTGCTAAGAAACTTCATTTTTTGATGAATAGTGAAAAATACTGAATTTTAATTCAAAACCACTTTTTCATTGAATTTATTTATATCGTTAAATTATATTTTAATTTATTTTTAAACTAAAAATTTATCATATATACATAAATTAATCAAATTTATGTCATAATAACCAATTTCACATTGAATGTTTATATAAAAACACATTAAATGTTTGATCATTTTTACTTTAAAAACCTGCAGTATCATCTCTTCTATGGTATTAAAATTAAATTAATTTCTACCACTTATATGATTTGAATTTGGAAAAATGAATTTAATATTTGGAATAAAAATTATTGATATTTTATAATAAGTTAAAATTAGATTTTTACTAAAAAAATAGTGAAATTAATTAAAATTAATTATAATGATTAAGGTGAAGTTTAGATTAACAAAGGACTAAACCTTATACTTATGAAAAAAACATATAAACATTTCTTAAATCCATTTTATAGACATATTTAGATAATATACTCCCTTTCATAAAATATGGAACATTATTAGATCCACATTACATAGTAAAAATGTGGGTGTTATTTCTTTTCTAAGGATTCACTAGTGGAGAAAACGTTTTTTACGTCACCATTTTTTACGTCGGTTATATAAAACCGACGTCATAATATGTAAAACGAGGTTTTTTACGTCGGTTATTTAATAACCGACGTAAAAACCTATGTTTAGTACACCTTTAACGTCGGTTATAAAAATAACCAACGTTATTAATCGTGCAGCTTCGTTTTTTACGTCGGTTATACATTAACCGCCGTAAAAAACAGAAGCGAGGGGTGTTTGTTACGTCGGTTATTCAATAACCGACGTAACAAATCGACATATGTACGAGTTATTATGTCGGTTATTCAATAACCAACGTAAAAAACGCAGTTTTTAAAGGCCCTTTTACATCGGTTATAAAATAACCGACGTAAAAAAAGAATCCGCAGATGTTTTTGACGTCGGTTATGGAATAACCGACGTAAAAAAACGCGGATTTTGAGCCCTTTATAACGTCGGTTATAAAATAACGGACGTAAAAAAAGAATCGGAGGAAGGTTTTTACGTCGGTTATTGAATAACCGACGTTATAAATGTTTTTAAAAAAATTATAACGTCGGTTATTGAATAACCGACGTGATAACTCATTTAAAAATTTACCCAGACCCGTGGATTGTCATTCGCGAGTTTACCTTCGACAGTCGTGACTCGTCTCTCTCGCGTGTAAACCCGAATCGGCTTGTCCATTTAGTTGGTTTAGATTCGTTTTGTGATCATCGTTTCTCATATTTAATCTCCTCGGATCAATCATCTAAACTCGCAGCACTCAGGTAATCCTCCCACTCGTTCGTTTTTTTTCGCGGATAGTATATATATATGTGTTGTGATTTTTTTGTTGAAACTAGCTAAGATTCTTCGATTGCGAACCCTTTTAACTCGTTTTGGCACCATAATCTTATTTATCATCCCTAGATCTATTAGTTCAACTTGCAATATTGACTAATTTTATGATTTCACTAATTTTTCATCGTTTTCTATAAATCCCCGAGAGGGTTGGGGCGTGTCCATTTGGATGGGTTGCCCTTTTACAGTTGTTACTACTTTATTCACACACAACCATGGCATAGGTGCATGGATTTGGTATCACATCACCATTTTCACCCCCTGCAAACAAAGTTTCACAAGGAGGACTCGCCAGATTTCCCCTCGGCATGTTAAAAATTTTAGATACCCTCTTTTCAGCAAGTAAAAAATTAACTAGTTTTTTCTTCACTACTTATCCTAAACAAATAAAACAACCATTCTTTCTAGAACCTCTACTAGATCCATTGCATCCATCAACATACATATTTGGATCTGAAAGCATCCCTTAAGCCTTATGTTCGATGCTAACATCCTTTACTGATCTATAGAAAATATGATGGTCTGCTAAGCTCTCTATTTAAAAGTCAAACCCCACCAATTATTCATCCTCATCATGAGAAAATGGCACAACATCTGAATTTCTGATTCAATCTCTTGGGTCACTGAACAAACATTAACTCCTTCAAATCCACACCTGGAATAGACAACCTAATGTCGAGTTCCTTCTCTATCTATTGAAACTCAGTTCTTCCTCCACACCTAAAAACATTCTTTGAATGGCCCAACTTCTTGTTATGGTAAATTTTCAGTGATTCTAGGGGGGTGGGAGGGCTATCAAGAGGGTTGGGGGGTGTCCAAGGGGGTGTCCAAGGGGGTAGGGTGTGGGGGGTGGTGTCCAGGAGGGGTGGGGGCTGTCCAGAGGGGTCGGGGGGTGTCCAGGGGGGTTTACAAGGGGGTGGGTGGGTGTGGGGGGCTGTCCAAGGGTGTGGGTGGGTGTTGGGGGGTGTCCAGGGGGGTGTCCAAGGGGGTAGGGGTGGGGGTGGTGTTTAGGAGGGGTGGGGGCTGTCCAGAGGGTTGGGGGGGTGTCCAGGGGGGTGTCCAAGCAGGTCGGGGGTGGGGGGTTGTGTCCAGGAGGGGTGGGGGTGCTTTCTAGAGGGGTCGGGGGCTGTCCAGAGGGGTCGGGGGGTGTCCAGGGTGGTGTCCAAGGGGATGGGTGGGTGTGGGGGGCTGTCCAAGGGGGTGGCGGCCTATCCAGAGGGGTCGGTGGGGTGTCCAGTGGGGTGTCCAAGGGGTTGGATGGGTGTGGGGGGCTGTCCAAGTGGGTGGCGGCCTCTCGAGAGGGTATTTGGGGTTGTCCGGGTGGGTGGGGGGCTGTCCAGAGGGTTGGGGGATGTCCAGGGGGGTGTCCAAGGGGGTAGGGGGTGGGGGTGGTGTCCAGGAGGGGCGGGGGGCTGTCCAGAGGGGTCGGGGGGTGTCCAGGGGGGTTTATAAGGGGGTGGGTGGGTGTGGGGGGCTGTCCAAGGGTGTGGGGGGTGTTGGGGGGTGTCCAGGGGGGGTGTCCAAGGGGGTAGGGGGTGGGGTGGTGTTTAGGAGGGGTGGGGGGCTATCCAGAGGGTTGGGGGTGTCCAGGGGGTGTCCAAGCAGGTCGGGGGAGGGGGGTTGTGTCCAGGAGGGGTGGGGGTGCTTTCTAGAGGGGTCGGGGGCTGTCCAGAGGGGTCGGGGGGTGTCCAGGGTGGTGTCCAAGGGGATGGGTGGGTGTGGGGGGCTGTCCAAGGGGGTGGCGGCCTGTCCAGAGGGGTCGGTGGGGTGTCCAGGGGGGTGTCCAAGGGGGTGGATGGGTGTGGGGGGCTGTCCAAGTGGGTGGCGGCCTCTCCAGAGGGTATTTGGGGTTGTCCGGGTTGGTGGGGGGGCTGTCCAGAGGGTTGGGGGATGTCCAGGGGGGTTTCCAAGGGGGTAGGGGGTGGGGGGTGGTGTCCAGGAGGGGTGGGGGGCTGTCCAGGGGGGTCGGGGGTGTCCAGGGGGTTTACAAGGGGGTGGGTGGGTGTGGGGGGTTGTCCAAGGGTGTGGTTGGGTGTTGGGGGGTGTCCAGGGGGGTGTCCAAGGGGGTAGGGGGTGGGGGTGGTGTTTAGGAGGGGTGGGGGGGGCTGTCCAGAGGGTTGGGGGTGTCCAGGGGGGTGTCCAAGCAGGTCGGGGGTGGGGGGTTGTGTTTAGGAGGGGTGGGGGGGCTGTCCAGAGGGTTGGGGGTGTCCAGGGGGGTGTCCAAGCAGGTCGGGGGTGGGGGGTTGTGTCCAGGAGGGGTGGGGGTGCTTTCTAGAGGGGTTGGGGGCTGTCCAGAGGGGTCGGGGGTGTCCAGGGTGGTGTCCAAGGGGATGGGTGGGTGTGGGGGGTTGTCGAAGGGGGTGGCGGCCTGTCCAGAGGGGTCGGTGGGGTGTCCAGGGGGGGTGTCCAAGGGGGTGGATGGGTGTGGGGGGCTGTCCAAGTGGGTGGCGGCCTCTCTAGAGGGTGTTTGGGGTTGTCCGGGTGGGTGGGGGGGCTGTCCAGAGGGTTGGGGGATTTCAAGGGGGGTGTCCAAAGGGGTAGGGGGTGGGGGGTGGTGTCCAGGAGGGGTGGGGGGCTGTCCAGAGGGGTCGGGGGGTGTCCAGGGGGGGTGTTATATCTTACTATATTTTGTTTAAAAAATAATATTCAAGCATATTTTTTTTAAATACACATCGATTTGTTTTATATTTCAAAATTGTTTACATTCAAATTATGATTTTTTTCATATAAACATATATTTGTCTTATCTAAAAAATATATATATTTTTGCTATTTGTTATAGGTAATAATGAGTCGAAGTTGGATTACGGCACATCGAATGAGCAATGAATATGAGGAAGGTGTTGATGCCTTTTTGGAATTTGCTAAACGAAATGTTCCATGTAGTGACATTTTTTTCTGTCCATGCCTGAAATGACTGAATATGAAGAAGTTGAAAAGTAGAGAGATAAAAGATCATCTGATTTGTCATGGTTTCAATCCGAGTTACAACCCTTGGATTTGGCATGGCGAAACTGGACAGAATGTCACTGATGATAATGAATCGCAAGATGGTAACTCCGATGGAATTGAAGAAATGATTCGCGATATTGTATCAGAACAAATTGAGATAGAACCGACAGTTGCACGTCTATATGGTGATGCCGAAAAACCATTATATCCTGGTTGTACAGATTTTACGGTTTTGTCGGCGGTGTTAAGATTGATTAACATGAAGGCGAAACATGGATGGAGTGACAGAAGTTTTACAGAGCTGCTACAATTGATGAAAGACATTCTTCCAAAAGATAACGATCTTCCAGATTCACATTATAAGGCCAAAAAAATATTATGCCCAATGGGATTGGGATACAGGAAAATACATGCCTGTCCGAATGACTGCATTATATATAGGAAGGAATATGAATTTCTGAAAGAGTGTCCTAAATGTGGGACATCACGGTATAAGGTGAAAGAAAAATCACAAGCTGATGTAAAGATTACAAAGCTCCCTTCAAAGGTATTTTGGTATCTTTCTATAATTCCTCGTTTCAAACGTTTATTTGCTAATTCACATGATGCAAAAAGGTTAATATGGCATGCTGATGAGCGGGTATGTGATGGAAAAATACGTCATCCAGCTGATTGTCCACAATGGAAGAAAATTGATGCCCAGTACCCTACATTTGGAAATGAAATTAGAAATCTGAGACTAGGCTTGTGCACAGATGGAATGAATCCATACCGAACCCTCAGTAGCACACATAGTTCATGGCCTGTTTTATTGGTAATTTACAACCTCTCTCCTGAAGTTTGTATGAAGCGCAAATATGTCATGTTGAGTATCATGATCTCTGGTCCAAAGCAACCCGGCAATGATATTGATGTATACTTGTCACCACTGATTGATGATTTGAAACTGTTATGGGCTGATGGTATTAGGGTGTATGATTCTTATAAAATGGAATATTTTCAACTGCATGTAGTGCTTCTATTCACTATAAATGACTTCCCAGCATATGGAAATTTTTCTGGATACAGTGTTAAAGGGCATAAATCATGTCCAATTTGCGAACAACAGACGTCATATTGTCAATTGCATCATGGGAGGAAAACAGTGTACATGGGTCATCGAAAGTTTTTTCCTATGGATCACCCTTATAGAAGACTAAAAAAGGCATTCAATGGCTCACAATAATTTGATACTGCTCCAAAACCTTTATCCCCAGATTTGTATTTTGAGAGGGTGAAAAACCTTGATGTGACATTGGGAAAGACACAGAAATCTGGTAATGATAGACATATTTGGAAGAAAAGGTCAATATTTTTTGAGCTACCATATTGGAGGTATCATGAAGTCAAACATAATATTGATGTCATGCACGTGGAGAAGAATATCTGTGATTCTTTGATCGGAACATTGCTAGATATTAAAGGAAAGACAAAAGATGGGTTGAATGCAAGGTTAGACCTACTATCAATGGGAATACGTTTGGAGTTAGCTCCCACTCCTAAAGGAAGACGAACATTTCTTCCCCCGGCTTGTCATACATTATCGAAGATGGAGAAAAGTATCTTCTGTCAGTGTCTTCATGATATCAAAGTGCCTCAAGGTTATTCTTCAAATGTAAAAAATTTTGTCTCATTGAAAGACTTGAATTAGATAGGTATGAAATCACATGATTGTCACGTCATGATGAAACAAATTCTACCAGTTGCACTGCGTGGAATATTGCCCATCCGTGTCAGAAAGACTATAATGAGGTTGTGTTATTTTTTCAATTCAATTTGTAACAAGGCGATTGATCTGAATGCTTTGAACATTTTGGAAAAGGATGCAATTTTTATACTTTGTCATTTGGAAATTTATTTTTCTCCAACTTTTTTTGATATGATGGTGCATTTAATGATTCATCTGGTTCGAGAAATAAAGCTTTGTGGACCTGTATATCTTCGTTGGATGTATCCTTTTGAAAGGTATATGAAAATATTAAAGGGATATGTTAAAAATCCATATCGACCTGAAGCCTCCATTATTGAAAAGTATATTTCTGAAGAGGTAGCAGAGTTTTGTACGAGCTACTTGGCTACGGCGCAACACATAGGTTTGCCTCCATCTCGCCATGAACGGGTTAATAATGAGGGAAAGGGGATTCGTGGCTTGAAATTCAAATCACTGTCAGCTGAACAGATGAATAAGTTAGAATCATACATCTTGAATAACATAGCTGATGTTCAACTGTATATCACATTGCATATTAATGAGTTGAAACAATGTCATCCAAAGAAGAAAGAAATGTGGATTTTGAATGAGCACAACAAAACTTTTTTTCCATGGTTTAAAAAGACCTTGTTTGGTAGATCAGATGTATCAGAGACATTAAAATGGATAGTGGGTGGTCCATCTTTAAATGTGATAACATGGTCCTCTTATGACATTAATGGCTATACATTTCATACGAAAGCTCAAGACAACTGAAGTGCAGTTCAGAATTGTGGTGTATTGGTGTTTGCAGAAGCAATGCATTTTTCGAGTGATAAGGACAGAAACCCAATTTCGGCATCAAGTGCATATTATGGAGTGATTGAAGACATATGGGAGGCTGATTACTTTAAAATTAAAGTTCCTGTTTTTAACTGTAAATGGTTTATCGGTAACAACAGTGTCAGACACGATGAATTTGGAATGACACTTGTTAATCTGAATAGATTGGAAGACACAGCTGATTCTTTTATAATGGCAACACATGCCAAACAAATTTTCTATGTAGTAGATCAATCAGATATGCAGTGGGCTGTTGTTTTACAAGGGAAAAAACAATATGTTGGTGAGGATGAATTTGATGAAGATGCTGATTTATGTGAGATCCCTACTTCCATGGAAAGATTAACAGAACATAATGATGAGTATGTTGAAGACATGGTTTGTGCCATAAGGAACGACCACGACGAAGGAATTTGGGAAAACAACCCAACTTTACATTCCTAAAATTATAGGTAACACATGTTTATTTCTTGTTTACATTTAGTTTTTTCATATAATGTTAGATATTGTAAATTTTTTACTTATTAAAACATGTATCAAACCAAAATGATAAAACAATAAAAACCGTAAAGAGGAGAAGTCCTGGGTGCACCGGCCGGCCGGTGGTGGATCACCGGTTGGCCAGTGGTCCAGACAGAAAAGCTCTGTCTGGTCCACCGTCCGGCCGGTGGTGATCCAGCGGCCGGCCAGTGGTCCAGACAGAGCAAGGTTGTCTGGTCCACCGGCCGGCCGGTGGTGAGCCAGCGGCCGGCCGGTGGCCCAGACAGAGCAAGGCTGTCTGGTCCACCGGCCGGCCGGTGGTGAGCCACCGGCCGGCCGGTGACACCAGGCAGTGGGAAAGTCTACTGCCTGGGTCCTCCGGCTGGCCGGTGAGCTAATGTTTGTTTTTTTGATTTGAAGGAAAATGACAGATCAATCAGTTGATCAGCCACATGATTCTGGAGATGAGCATATTGGTCATACATCTGGGGAGGAACATTCACATGCTCCTATTATGAAAAATAGTTCAAAGGTTGGTAAGCGTGGGTGCACACGTTTACCAAAATTATCACTTGCCCGTACGAAGGAGGAGAGGATAGTCGTGGAGTTTGATGATGATGATATTCCTAGAGGTCCAAATGCTAAAGATTTTAAGGGTTTTGTAGCAACTTAGGCTAAGAGAAAAGTAAGCATTCTCTATGATGATTGGAGAAGTGTGGATAAGGCGATAATTTCTCAGCTATGGGAGACCATTTTGGTAAGATCTTTTGCTATTGTTTGACTTTTCTTTAAATGTTTCTAGTATATATAATATTTTTAACCTCTTTTTTATCAGATGACATTTGATATTCCTGACACTGGAGGAGTCAGGAAGAAATGCTTATCGTTGGCTGCTAGGAGATGGAGGGATTTCAAATCAACCCTCTCATTTGATTTCATTTATGGTCATAGGAGTCGTGAGAATCCATGTCGTATATATCCTTTTATAGATGAAGACACATGGAGACAATTTTTTGAAAGTAGAAGAAAAGAATCATTTTTGGTAAGGGCAATGTAAACTTTTATAAGCTTTCTTATATAAATGATCTTATTATTGTTTTGTTAATGATTACTTATTCTTAATTTACAGCAAACAAGGAAAGCTCATCAAGAGATCCAATCTAAAAATGTATACCCTCATAGTTTGTCTCGGGGAGGGTATGAATTATTGGAAGAACAAATGATGGCAGAAAAATTTCAACAACTAAGAGCTGAGTCTTCAAGCTCTGGAGAGGTGGCCCCTCCATCCCCTCCATCTAGACATGAGAAATGGAAAAGAGCTCGGAAGGGCAAAAAAGGACAATATCTTTCGGAAGAATCGAGACTCGTAGTTGAGAGGATTGTAAGATATCTATTTTATTTATTTAAGTTTACTATTTTCGTCATATATTTCCAATCATTATAGAAATGTTCAATTAATTATGACAGGACTCTCTTGATGAGCAGAGTTCACAGGGGACATTTACACCATCTGGGAGGGAAGATATTTTATCTGTGGCATTGGGAAAGCCCGAACATCCTGGCCGTGTAAGAGGATATCCGGCAGGTGTATCGGTAAGAAAAGTGTTGCCACGTTCCTCAACTTCTAACGTTGAGGAAGTTTATAAAAAAATAGAATCCTTGGAGGCTGAAGTCCATAATATTAATGCGACAATGGAGGACAAGATTAGATCATCGGTGCAGTTTATGTTTGCAGACTTGCAAAGACAATTTCAGGGTGCAGCTCCCACTCCACCTCTCCCAGTATCTCCCACTCCCCCACCTCAGCCTGCAGACCCCATTTTTGATCCTCCTCCTCCGCCGCAGCTACCTACTTATTGTGAGTTGTATGTTGATGATCCTCAACATCATATAGTTGCATATGGGATGGTATATTGTATAGGAGATACAGTTCATCATCAATAGTTAGAGGTAGAGAATCAGAGGGTCACTGTACAGGATATTATAGATAGATCAGCTCGGATACCATTACCTACAGATGAGGTGACGACAGTTGGACATAGTATCGGCCATTTTTTACTTTGGCCATCCAGACTTCTTCGACTCATTACCATAGAGGTATGGATGTTATATCTTTTATTTTATATTTTTATTAATGTTTTATCATTTGAAAACTAATATATTTTTCAATTTATTTTTACAGGAATACTTCAAAGGTAAAGAAATACTGTATAGACAACAACAAAGACAGATAGCTATGACATCAGATGCAGATACTAGCAGTCTTGACAAATTGTCAAGATATTCAAATTTTTTGGCGGATCATTATGACTTTACAATGGAATCTCATGTCTGTGGACGTGAACTAAGTGTGGGGATTATAAAAACTGATATCATGGAGTTTGTCACTGGAGATAAGTTGGGCATCAACGTGGTGCAAATTTTTATCATGTAAGTCTTAACACCTTTTCCTTGCGTTATATTTATTAAAAATGTATACTTATGTCTGCTTTGTATTAGGTATCTGTATAAAATTTGTGAGAGGAATGAGCTGACAGATGTATATGGATTCTTGGACCCACAATTGATTTCCCCTGAAGCATGTGCATTGGATGAGGAACAAAGAATGATTTATATTGCTGATAGATTTGAAAAGAATGTAATCACACAGTGTTGGATGATGCCTTTTTGTGAGAGGTATGAAACACATCCCTCTTAAAGAGTTAATTATCTTTTAACATAAAAAACCACTAACGTTAAATTTCCTTTTATCAGGGATCATTGGATGTTAGGGGTTTTTTTCCCTAGGGAGAAAGCACTTTATTGGATATACTCTCTCCATGATGATGTGCGAGAATGTTTTAAGAATATATTGGAAATGTAAGTTTCAATTTCACAATAGTTTTATATATTATAATGAATTTTAAATTTACCCCATTCGTATTATTTTCTAACAGGGCATGGGTCCACTTTCGAAAAAGCGCAAAGAAAAGGAATTTCAAGATCAAATATGTACATGCGAAGGTAAATATCCATTTATAATTTGTAAATTTTGATTTATTACATAAAAATAATATATTGAATTTACACTCATTCAAACAGAAATGTCATGAGAAACAAGGCATCATCGAATGCAGATATTACATGTTAAGATTTATGTATGAAATAATAACAACTAGGACAGTTCTGAGTTTTGACCTGGAAATATTTCCTCTTTCTCATAATATTTCAATTTGATTTATTCATTATACACGTTGACTACTATCCTTTTCCTTTGTAGCTTTTTGATGACCCTCAACCCTTTACTGCTGAAGATATCAAACACTTACAAGTGGAGTGGTCAAATTATTTTACAGGTTTGATTGACTTTTAGTTGTTTGTAATGTAAAATGTAATTTTGAATATTGTCAATGTAATTGTGTATTTCGTAGTCGTTTAGGTTGGATTTAGTTTTTTTTGAAGTTGACAGTGTAAGTTTTGAATGTTATATAAGTGAATGTTTAATTTTTCTCTACTTCTTGTTTTGGTCTACTGTTGATGGTTTTTCTGGTCTGGATTTTGGTATGGGGGAGAGGTTCCAAGGGGGTGGGTGGGTGTTTGGGGGGTGTCCAAGGGATATGGGAGGGGTTTCCAAGGTGTGTTTGGGGCTATCCTAGGGGTCGGGGGGTGTAAATGAGGGTTGGGGTGTCCAAGGGGTGGGGGGTGTCCAAGGGATATGGGAGGGGTGTCCAAGGTGTGTTTGGGGCTGTCCAAGGGGTCGGTTGGGTGTAAATGAGGGTGGGGGGCTGTCCAAGGGGTGGGGGGTGTCCAAGTGGTGGGGGTGTCCAAGGGATATAGGAGGGGTGTCCAAGGGGTGTTTGGGGCTGTCCAAGGGGATGGGGGGGTTTCCAAGGGGTCGGGGGGGTTTCCAAGGGGTCGGGGGGGTGTCCAGGGGGTGGGGGGGCTGTCCAAGGGGTGGGGGTGTCCAAGGGGTGGGGGGTATCCAAGGGATATGGGAGGGGTTTCCAAGGGGTGTTTGGGGATGTCCTAGTGTTCGGGGGGTGTAAATGAGGGTGGGGGGCTGTCGAAGGGGTGGGGGTGTCCAAGGGGTGGGGGGGTGTCCAAGGGATATGGGAGTGGTGTCCAAGGTGTCTGGGAGTTCTGTCCAAGGGGCCGGTTGGGTGTAAATGAGGGTGGGGGGCTGTCCAAGGGGTGGGGGTGTCCAAGGGGTGGGGGGGTGTCCAAGGGATATGGGAGGGGTGTCCAAGGGGTGTTTGGGGCTGTCCAAGGGCTCGGGGGGGTGTCCAGGGGTCGGGGGGGTGTCCAAGGGGTCTGGGAGGGCTGTCAAGGTGTGGGGGGTGTCCAATGGGTGTTTGAGGCTGTACTAGGGGTCTTGGGGGTGTAAATGAGGGTGGGGTGCTGTCCAAGGGGTGGGGGGTGTCCAAGGGGTGGGGGTGTCCAAGGGATATGGGAGGGGTGTCCAATGGGTGTTTGATGATGTACTAGGGGTCGTGGGGGTGTAAATGAGGGTGGGGGGCTGTCCAAGGGGTGGGGGGTGTCCAAGGGTTGTGGTGGGGCTCCAATGTGGTGGGGGAGGGCTGGCCAGGTTGTTAGGTGGGTATAGATGAGGGTGGGGTTCAGTTGGGGCTTGGGGGAGGGCTGGAATGGTTATTTTTGTTGTTTGGTTTCTGGTTGCTTTTTGGTGAGAGCAGTGCAATTATTTTAAAAAATATATATCGCTTTCACGTCGGTTATAAAATAACCGACGTGGTAAATAAATCGGTAGGGGTTAATCACGTCGGTTCTTAATATAACTGACGTGCTAAAAGGCATGGGAATCGATTTACCACGTCGGTTATTGGATAACCAACGTGCTAAAACGTTTCCCAGGCCTTTTTATCACGTCGGTTATTTAAGAAACCAACGTGATAATAGGCCCGGGGAAGGGTTAATCACGTCGGTTATGTCATAACCGACGTGATAAACGATATCCCAGGCATTTTATCACGTCGGTTCATTAATAACTGACGTGATAAACACCGTGATGTTAGGGATGTTACGTCGGGTTTTAAATAACCGACGTAAAAAACATTATTTATAACATCGTCCGTATTAACTTCGCCTAAAAATCGACGTAAATAATGAAAAATAACCGACGTAAAAAATGTTTTCTGCACTAGTGATTTATAAGACTGTCACTCCTCCTCCACTATAAAAAGGGCTCCTCTCCTCCCACTTCTTCACACCTCTAAAACCAATTAGGGTCATCCAATATATACCCAATACACTTACCAAAATCCCAAAATTCATCATTTAATCATCCTTTTTTAAATAAATCCAATCAAATAATCCCTTTGATGAAAACCAAAAGGAGTTTCCCAAAGAGGAGGTAACATCCTTCCTCAAGATCCTTTATTTTATTTTCTTTATCTACCACAAAAATTATTCTTATCACATGAAATAAAATAGAATTAGTATCCTAAATATACTAAGATGATTTTAGGTTAATTTTTTTACCTTTACTTACACACACTTCCATCTAATTGGTAATAAACTTATCGTTCTTGTGTGTGGTGAACTACCGCCTCACGAAATGTGGATGTTCATTTTACCTTTAACCCCTCTTATGGTTGGGAATTATGATGGAAAATTTACTTTTATGTTATATATATGATTTATTTATACTTATGTGTTTTTATGTAAATTTTTCCATTATGATTTCCATTTTTGTAAATAAGATAACTTCATTTGTGGAAGTATGGACTACCGCCTCCTCAAATCGATGTGATTTGCTCACACTTTGCATGGAAATTATTAAGGATGGGTTTAGTAAACATATATGGTATATATTAAATAAAAATTATACTATAATTATATTATATATATATACTTCATTTACTTTCTTTCTTTCAATACGCTATGAAAATGGGAACTGTATTCATGCGTACATACGACCTACCGTCTCTGTGAATGGTGTATTCAATTTCATATATCAATATATTATATTTTATTATAAATTTTTATATACTGAATATATATTATATATAATTAATTTTATACATTCTTTAAATAATTAAATCATAATTTAATTAAGATAATCAATATTGAAAATTCAAAACACATACGATAAACAAATAGGTTATTACCTAAAATGTTATTTTAACATAGAATTTTTAATAAATGGGTAATATAAGATCATAATAAAATATTATATGGTATTATATAAATTAATATGGTTATGTGATAAGTTTATAATAAAATCATACTTATTATTTAGGAGTCTTGTATATGTACAGTGAAAGCCAAAACACTTTATAAGGGAATTTATCTCACTTTTTATTTCAGTGAGATACATGCCCTGTACACCACTCATTTATTTTTTGTCGTATATATAAATCCCATGAATTTATTATATTACTCTTATAATTAAATTTATGTGTATTTACATATCCATTTTATGATATTTCTCTCATGGTGTTTATGTTTCAAAAGTTACCAAATTGATAATGTGATTTCATCTCAATTTGCCTTCGTTGAGACACATTCCATGTTATATTCGTATATTTTTCTATGAGTTGTATATAATTCCTTTGAAATATTATAGTATGAATATTCTTATTTTCATGATATATTTAAGCTCTATGTTATTTCATTTTCTTACATGGGGAGTATGATTCACAGTTACCATGTGGTAAGAGTTTATTGAAATAATATCATCATTTATCGAGATTGTTTACGATTATGTTATCAATGATGAAATCTAAGGATCCAATTCTCAATAAATCTCATGAGTTTTATTACCCTATGTATATTCATGTTATATCCATGTAATGGTACCATTTCTTTCTTGTTGTAAGATAAGATTATCAAGAAAGTGATTTTTAAGAAAGTCTAACATTACCTCTCTCTTCAGTCAAAAATCTATGTTTCCTCAAAACCATGTTTTATAAAAGGTTTAAAAAAATATTATAATATTATCCTATTGTCTTTAAATGACATTTTTACCCATGTTTTACCTTTTATACAAAAGTTTTTTCAAAAATTAATCATGTTTTCATTTTCTGGATGATGAACTCTCCTAAACTTTTTATGGTGAAAAAAGAATGTTCAACTGGTATATATTTAACCACTATCATGAATTTCATTCCCCTAAAGCTTATTTTACAACATTAAAAAGTTATTTTTATGTAAATTGTTTTCCTAATATTCTATAAATACATTATTTAAAAGTTTTTTTCAAATAAAAGACTTTTAAAATGCTTTCAAGCTTCATTTATAAATTTTCAAGTAATTTTTTTTCTAAATCATTTCAAGTGTTCTTTATAAGTTTTCATTATAATTTCTAGGAAAAAGGTTTTCAAAATATTTTATATTTCTAAGATAATATTTCAAAGAATAAATTATATTTTCAATAAGAAATTTTTTTAAAAGATATTTCAAAATTATTTTCCATCTAATATGACATCCACTAAGGTTACTCATGAACTTTTGAGAAATTACCCAAAGGTTACATTCATATTTTTTTAAATGGTTTCTATTTTGATATAATGGTGCTTATGACTCCTATTTCTCTTACATGTGTTATATAAAATTGAAAACCACTTCATTTAACATGTTATTCTTTAACAAAATGATTTTTAAACCAATATATTTTCCTTAGGTTATGATGTGATGAAATGTTAATGATACCCATTTCATTTCATGGGTTATGAGTTTATGTTTAAAAAACCCATATATTTTTATGGTTCATGGTATGATTAATGTTTTATTATCTTGTGTCACGTATATTAATGATTTTATTATGAGATGTGTGGGACCTATATCTCTATTAAATTCATTATGTAATGATAAGTTGTATATGAGCTCAAAGGGTACACAGGTTGTAGCCCAAGCCTAAAAGTAAGAGGGTAAAATGGTTATATCCAAACCTGATAGTAAGAGGGAACATAGGTTATAACCTAAGCCTAAAATTAATAGGGTATACAGGTTATAGCCAAAACCCAAAAATAAGAAGGTGAAAATGTTATAGACCAAGCCTAAAAATAACCAGGCACATGGGTTGTATCCCAAGATTAACATGTTATAAAGGTCTTGGTTGGTAGCCTTGACAAAATATTTTATATGCTTATGTGTATTCCCAAAATTCCTTGTCTGATTCCTTAGTTATTCTTTCAAGGATTATTCTCTTGATTTACTTATGATTAATTTCTTATTAATATCCAACCTTTATGCCATGATTCATGTTTATGATCAATGATATGTAGGTAATGTTCTTTGAATTTTATTCTCAAGTTCTTATACACTTATATTCATGTTATGCTTACATATTTCCTTTATTTACCCTTACTTAGAATTTGAGCTCACCCTTTTCTTATGTTTCTTTTTTCTAGGTTATTAAGAATGGGTTTTAATATGGATTACTGAGGGGGATTATCCTTGTGGGAAACATTGAATATCTTTCTTTGGGTTTGAATGTTTTCGTTCCAAGATTCTAAAGGAACTAAACAAACATAGTCTTTGGGAGTTTGTTTTTTTAATGTTTTGTGTATTCTGAAAAAAAATGATTTAATTTCTATGTATAAAATCAAGTTTTATTTTAGTTTTTATCAGAGTGAAGGTTTAGTTAACCTTTTATAAACTAAGAAGAGAAAACTTTAGTGATATCCCTAGGTATATTTCTAAGTATATGTATAAGGATGTCTCTATGGATAATTATAAGGATGAGTTAATGTTTAGGAAAATTTATTGGATTTGGTAAAGGATAGAGTGGGTAGTTTCCTAGAAATACATACATGTCTGGATACTACAAGTGGACATGGTTCTGGAATAGATGTAGCTAGGAGTAACAACTCTGAAAAGGTGTGTCAGTCCTGACTTTGTGTAACCTTGTACACAACAAATGGCTTTACTATGCACCTTGTTTTACACTCCTAGGGGAAATGCTTTGGGAACTGACAAAATCTTCAAGAACCATCATGTAGGATTTAAAAATATGTTGAATATGAATAACCTAAGATAAACCTAGGGTGTCCAATATAATGGAAGGTGTCATAATTTAGATATCTTATAAGTGGTTTTTCATGATTATGTGGTTCCTCACAATGAAAACTGATTATTACACTATGATTTTTGGTTTTAGTCCACAGCTAGAACCCGAAATAACTATGTTAATGGTGGATATGTTAGACAATGCAATGATTGTTATCATGAGAATCTAAATTCTATAGGATATTCAATAAAAAAGCTAAATACTATACTCAAATAAATTTCTCAAGTTATGAATCATGATGAGATTCAAAACAAGAAAAGGAGGTAACAACTTATTGTTGAGTCCTTCATGAGGCATCATCCACATTATTTTAGAAGGTATTCTGATCCACTTGTTTCTGAACACTAGATCAGTACCACTAAAAATATATTCTCAGTTATCTTGTGTTTGGAACATAAGAAAGTAATTCTAGTATTTTATTGTTCGGTAAGTGAAGAATACTAGTGGTGGACTCTAATCAAGAATACGAGGAAGCAAGGTGAAATTGAATCCATGGATTGGGAATGGTTCAAAAAATTATTCCTTAATAAGTACTTTATTAATTTTATTTATTATAATTGGAAAAGGTGTTCTGTGATTTGAAGCAAAAGGATGACAAATATATCAGTACTTGTAAGGATAATTTCACAAGACTTGTGTTGTATGATTCTAGAATTATCATCCAACCAGAAATAAAGTTTGATAATTTCTTTAGTGGCTTAAAAAAAGTATCATAAGAGATTTTGACATAAGATATTTTAGTATCTATGAAGATATTGTTTGTTATGTAACATAATTTAATATAGGGGTTGGAATTACTATGAATATCAAGGTTTTAACAAGAATATAAAGATGGAGTTTTAAGGGAAATCTAAAAACCATGGATATAAGAAGATGGTCCTTTATTTATTCTCTAAGTGTGAAAATAATTATGTAAAGAATTTTCTTAACTGGGATAGTAAATGTTTTATGTTTAAAAAAAAGTACATAGAGTCGTTGAATTCCAAATTGATTTTAAAATGTTATATAATGATGTGAATAGTGAGAAAACTTCAAAGAATTAACCTCCCACAATTTAGTGTTTCAATTGTATAGAGTTTGGGAAGTTTTCATAAAAGTTTACAAATCCAAGGTTTCATAAAGTTGATATGTGCCAACAACCATTGATGATAAAGGAAAAAAGGGAAATCATATGAAATGACAATGGAATAAGTGAACCATGATAATTGGATAAATCCATAGTGGGGAATTTCTTGTGGGATTTTTTTGAAATAAGATCTATGAAAGTATTATTTTTCACCCTTTAGTGTAACTTGATATGAGTATATGCCTTGATTATCTCTCTCTAAAATAATTTTGGATTACTAAAATCAATTAGATTTTCTAGATTTATAAGGATAAACCCAAGATTCCAATAAGAAAAAAAATTAGATAAGAGAATATTTTAGGAATAAAGGGTGAATTATCTTTTAGAATCATGTATGTTTTCAATTAGGATTTATGTAAATTCATGTTATTGACATGTTTCAAGAGAACACATGATTAAGGTATTCACATGTTTGGTATGTGATGATATATGTGGGACCAATGTTAAGCTTATTTCATGACATTATTTATATTTTTTTGGATTTTCCTTATTATGAAGGGTTATAAGGTTAGGTGTTTATAGAAAGTTTAAGTTAAAATTCATTTGAATTTTGTGAGATTAAATTATTATATCACCACATGAGGATTTGTGTATATTTTATAACAAGTACTACTAACTTTATATTAATGTAAATTGATGATAGATAGGATGTATTATCATGGATTTCATGATATGATAGTGCTTTAAAAATAAAAAAAAATCCACCTTTCTTTATTTTGGAGAAAGTGGTGATGCTGAAACTGATCATAGAACAACAATGTGTGAGGTTTTATTTTAGTCATTAAAGTATATATTTTCATGAAAACACTTAATATTTAGGAAAACCATATTGAAATAATATTTTATCCTATTATCATCACTGTGGACAATATCTATTACCTATTTCAAGCTTCTTCACTTTATAATTTTGTGTTTGTTAACTTTCTTTATATCATCAACTTTCTTATGATCAGTGATCAATTACTATGATTATTTATGCTTTCCTACCATGTCAAATATTCTCTTCCCACATATGTTCTCATATATGAAAACCTAGTTGTGTGATAATTTGGGTAACCATTATGTTTCTAACTTTCCCTTTTTAAAGGAAGTTTTCCTATTCATTTATATGTTGTGGGTTTCGATGAATAGAACATTCAAGTATTAAACCTTTCATAACCCCGATGAATTTTGAGGGAGAAAATCATTTTAAAGGAGGGTTGAATGTAAAACCCCGAGCTTTTATAAACCTTTTTTCTCTCTGATAAATTTATATTCTTTTATTTATTACATTAAAATAAGTCAAACATTACTTTCACATAGCACCGAATTTTCGTTTGCTATATGCAACATCGAGTTTCTATGAAACATCATTTTATTGTTATAATTATTTAAACAAGATAGTTAAAAAATGTTAAATAAACTTATTAATATGAATATTAATAAATACTTTTCAAATATTTTTTTTAATTTTTTTATACAAGTAAAACATACCTATAATGAAAAATATAATTTTTTGTAACGTCAGTATATGTTTAAAAAAACAATTTTCTCAAATGAACTACTTCTCATGTCATTTTATGAATAATAATAAAATTAATTTTAGACAAATTTAGAAATTTAGTTTGATAAAATAATCTTAATTTTTTAATTTATAATGTCAAAATTATCCTATGGTGAATTTATTTGACTTTTATGAGAAACTTCATTTTTGGTTGAGTTGTGAAAAATATTGAATTTTAATTCAAAACTGTTTTTTCATCTAATTTATTTATATAGTTAAAAAAATTATATTTGTAAGGAATATTTAGATAAAATATAAACAAGTTGATTTAATTTATTTCATTAGAACCAATTTCACATTGAAAATTGATATAAAAACTTAGAAAATGTTTGATCATTTTTACTTTAAAACCTGCAGTATCGCCCCATCTACAGGATTAAATTTAAATTAATGTTTACTACTTATGTTATAGGAATTTAAAAAATGTATTTCATATTTGGAATAATAATAATTTATAATTTATAATAAGAGAAAATTATATTTTTACTAAAAATATTAGTGAAAGTAATTAAAATTAATTACAATGATTAAGGTGAGATTAAGCTTAACAAATGACTAAACCATAAACTTAATGGTAAAGTTGCATATAAAATTCTAAAAAAGGAATTTTATGGCCATATATCTACCCTATACTACCTTGTATCTATTTTGGATGATTATTTGATCAATGTGGCATGGGAAAAATGTTGGTGGAATCCTTTTTTCAAAAATTTACAAGAGTGCCACTCCTCCTCCATTATAAAAGGCATCCACTCCTAAAACTTATTCACACATATAAAACAACTTATATTATTCTAATATATTCCCAATATCCCTACCTTTTTAATTTAATCATCTTTTTAAGCATAAATTCAATCAATGAATCTCTTTTGTGAAAACTGAATTGAGTTACCCAAAGAAGAGGTAACATCCTTCCTCAAGATCCTTTCTTTTAGTTTCTTTCTCCACCATGAAAATTATCCTTATTCCATGAAAACATAATATCCAAAGTATAATAAATATAATTATATGTTTTTATGTTAAGGGTTATTCCTTTACTTACTCACACTTCAATTTAATGGGTAATGATCTTACCGTTCTTGTGTACGGTGAACTACTGCCTCATGAAACAATGGTGTTCGTATTACATTTACCACTTCTTATGGTTGGGAATTATGATGTAAACTATATTTTTATATTATATTTATTATATTTATGATGTATTTATACTTTTATATTTATTATGTAAATCCTACCTTTATTCTTTCTATTTTTTGTAAATACAATAACTTCATTTATGGAAGTATGAACTACGGCCTCCTCAAAGCGATTTGATTCATTCACACTAAACATGATATGTATTAAAGATAGGTTTAGTAATATTATATTATATATATGAAATAATAATTATACTTCAATGATAATATATATATATATATATATTTAATTTACTTACTTTCTTTCAATGCTCTATGAAAAATTAAACAACATTCATGCATACGTATGACCCACCATCTCCATGAATGGTGTATTTTGTTTCAAATATATATATATATATATAAAAATTAGTTTATTATAAATGTTTATATACTTAATATATATGATATATAATCCATGTTTAACATTCTTGAAATAAGTAAATCATGACTTAAGTTAGAGGATTAAGAATGAAATTTAAAACCCGTAGGATAAACAAAGTGGTTATTAGAGGAAACTTTACTTTAATATAAATTTTTTAATAAATAGGTAATATATGGTCATAAGTAAATATTATATAGTATTATTTATATGAATTATTTTTGTGATAAATTAATAATAAACCTCTACTTATTATACAAGAGGATTTTATGTGTACAACGAAAGTCAAGACACTGGGTAAGGGAATTCGATCTCATTTTTTATTTCCTTGATATACATGACTTATACACCACTAATTAATTTTTTGTGGTATATATACTACCCATGAATTTATTCTATGACTCTTATACTTAAATGTATAGGTATTTAAATATCCATTTTATGATTTTTATCTCATGGGGTTTATGTTTTAAATGTTACCAAATTGGTAAAGTAATTTCATCTCAATTTTCCTTCTTTGAGACACATGCCAAGTTATGCACCTATAATTTTCTATGAGGTGTATATTCTACCTTTGAAATTTTATATAATGAATATTATTCTATTCATGATATTTTTAACCTTCATGTAATTTCAATTCCTTACATGGGTAGTGTTATCCAATGTTATGATTAAGTAAGAGTTTATTTAAATAATTTCACAGTTTGTTGATATTGTTTATGATTATATCTTCATTGATAAAATATTATGATAAATCTCTCAATAACTATCATTATTTTTCTTAAACTCTATTTATTAATGTTAGATACAAGTAATGGTACAATTTTTCCACTCTTTAGTATATATGATTATCTAGAAAGTGTTTTTTTAGAATGTTTAACTTTACCTCTTTCCTCAGTCAAAAATCTATGTTCCTTCAAAACCATGTTTTATAAAAGGTTTACAAAAATATTATAATATTTTCTTATGGTATTAAAAATAATTTTTACTCATGTTTTACTTTTTAAAAAACTGTTATTTAAAAAGTAATATTCCTATCATTTTTTGGTCAAGACACTTTTCTAAACTTTTTATAGTGTAAAAGGAATATTTGGTATGTACGGATTTACCTTCCATCATGACTGTCATTCCCTTGAAGATTATTTTAAAATATTAAAAAGTTAATTTTTATGGAAAATGTCTTCCAAATATTCTATAAATTCATTTCCTTAATATTCTTTTCAAATAAAATGGTTTTCAATTTTTTTTGAAGCCTCTCTTATAATTTTTCAAAGAAAAAGGTCTTCAAAATGATTTTAAGAATTCATTATATGTTTGTAAATTAATTTCACTGAAAATGGTTTTTAAAAGTTTTTCTGTTTTATATATATATTTTCAAATAATAAGGTATATTTCCCTCAAGAATTGTTTTTAAACGATATTTCAAAATTAATTTCTATCTAATATGACATTCATTGATGTTACTCATTCCATTCTCAGAAATGATCCAAAGGTTACATTCTAATTCTTTCTTTAATTATTTATGTTTTGAAGGATTTATGTTTATAAAAACAATTTCTCTCCCATAGGTTACATTCTTTTGAAACCCAATAATTTTCACAGACTATGCTTTAATAAAATGATTTGGAAACCTATCTATTTTACCTAGGTTATGATGTGATGAAATTTTAATGTTTCCCATTTCATTTCATGGGTTATGATTTTATGTTTATAAAACCCATCTATTTTTATGAGTCATGATATGATTAATGTTTTATTATCATGTGTAACATGTATGAATTATTTTATTATAATATGGGTGTGACCTATATCATCCTCTAATAAATTGGGTAATAATAAGGTATATATGAGCTCAAAGGGTACACGGGTTATCGCCCAAGACTAAAAGTAAGAGGGAACATGGATTGTATCCTAAGTCTAAAATTAAGAGGGAATGCAGGTTGTATCTCAAGCCTAAAATTAAGAGGTCACATGGGTTGAAGCTCAAGATGAAAAACAATAAGGTACACGAGTTGTATCCTAATCCTAAAAATAAGTAGGTATATAGGTCGTAGCGTTATCCTAACATGTTATAAAATTATTATTAGGTGGACATGACATATGATTTTTTATGGTTATGTGTGTTCCAAAAATTAAATTTTTTATTCCTCAGCTCTGATTTAATGGATTATGATCTTAATTCACTTATGATTCATGTCTTATGAACTTAAAAATTTATGACATGATTCATGTTTATGATCTTTGATATGAAGGGTTTCATCTTTTAATGTTATGATCATATTCTCATACACTTATGTTTATGTTATTATTTTGTATGTCCTTTATTTACCCTTACTAAGAATTTGAGCTTGCCCCTTTCTTATATTTCATTTCCCTAGGTTATGAAGAAAGGTTTATAAGTATGATTACTAAGGGGGAATATTTTTTGTGGGAAAAATTGTAGATATTTCACTACGTTATAAGTTTTTTATTCTAAGCTTCCAAAGGCACTAAATTAACATGGTCTTTGGGAACCTATTTTTTTTAATGTATTAAGTGTTATGAAAAAATGATGTAATGATTGTGAATGAAAATCATGGTTCGTTATATTGTCCAAGTTCTCAATTACATTAACCTCATTTCATAAATAGACCATTAATTGAGAAATTCATTAACCAATATACCTAATAAGATATAAAGACTTGAACAAACTAAATGGTATCTCCTTCTAGACTTTTTATAAATGCATTACTTGTTTAACAATTTCACCTTAGTGTTGTGGGTGAAATAAGGGGTTCTAAATTAATGACCCCTTATTCAAACTCTCGTGCCTTCCTATTATAATTTCTAATGTGGGGTAAACACGCTCAGAGAGACACTATCTATGACTAGGATGGTCTCGCCAAGAATTATTACTTTTTTACCTCCAGATGAGTGACACCATTTCCCTTGGGGAGACCCCTTGGATGGGCTTAAAGGCATGATGACTTTACCATGCCACGAGAGAATATATGATCCTTATGTGCAATACCAGATATGGACTTTCATGTTAGTTCATGTAATTTTCACACCATACCTGGAGTGACTCTTGGGATTTTATTCTTGGTTCACCTTGTACAGACTCCAAGGCATTGGAATTTTCTGAGACCCTCATGTGATACTTGGAAATTCATTCTAAATTTCTATAGATAGGCTCAGGTTGACTCTATATACTTTATAAATAGGAACTTAATTGGAATGAAATGTAAATGAATGTTTTTAGATGACATATGATCCTTTGGTTTTGGAAATATAGGGATTTTTCCTCCGAGCCTAATAAAAATATTGGGGGTTTTCCACATTCTCACATATTATCCAACTCACATGACCATATAGGTTTCCTTTGTTTAAACCCACTAGATTAGGTCGAAGAAGGTAAACTATATAGGTGTCCATGTGGAACCCAGTCCAATGTATTTAATTATTTATTTTTGTTTCACACTAATTTTTTACATAACACTAATCATTTTGTATTGCATGGATGGATTAAGATAGACACCATTGGTGGTGGCATACTGAGATTGGATCTCACACCTTACATGGGTTTCCCTTTCTACCTAACAAGACTTTATGACTGAAGGTGGTGATAAAGGGAAGTGGAAAACATCCTATGTTCAATTTCCAGTTATAAGATGGAGTATGGGGGGTAGAGGACCAATCCTATGCTTGATATGCTAGTTTTATAAGTTTTTGGTCTTTTGGAATTTTGGTATATCATGTGGTATATGCCTATATCCCCTACCCCATGCAAGTTCATTTTTTTATAGTTACATCACTATTATTATCATCATATTGTATCTATTTATTATTCAGCTTCTACCTATTGTTTTCATAGCATGAATGTCTTATTATAAATTATTTTCTACTATATATTATTGTTACTACTTATAATTTTTATTATTCCTTATACATAATTTTGTACTCCACTCTGTTCAATGAGGGCATAATCTCCCCTACAGACTCACCGTAGGCTATCGCTACTAGTCAGAAGCCTCCAGGGTCCGGGTAAGCACGGTTAAGGTCATGTGGCCACCGTCTTGGGGCACTCATAAGTGTAATATAGGTTGAAACACTAAATAAATTATGGAAGGATATTTCATGAAAAAAATTTGTGTTCATTGATGTAAAATCCATAATTTTGAATATTTTTTAAAAAATACCCTTTATTTACTTTCAAATCATGGAATTAAATCCTTTCAAGGAAATGGTTTTAGACCAAAAAATATTTTTCCCATGAAATAAAAGAAACATAATAATTCAAAATTTAATTTATTCTATGAATAATGTTCAATAATAAATTATATAACCCAAATAATGGATCTTGAGTTACCATGTCCTTTACCTTTACTCTTGATTTCTAAAAAAATGATTTGACTTCCTATAACACAAATATAACCATATTAATTAACTATATAATAACCCAATTCATATAATTTTCCATTTATATTCTTCATTAATAAGAATTCTCCTTATTTCATAGATTTTTATAATCTCTATTTAACATCAAGTGTGAATAACATAGATGGTTTTGAACAAGGTTTATAAAAGTGGTGTTAATAATACCTATTATCCGAAAGATAATAATTTGAAATCAATTATTGATAATGGAATTTATGTTTTATATGGACTTAAAATGTTATAATTTCATTAAAACGGAGTCATATTCATTTTCTTTGAAGAAAAAAACAGATATTAACTAGTTTTTTGTTATCCATAGATAATAATTGATTAACGTATAAGGATCATTAGTTTTTTTGTTATCCAAAATAACCATATAAATGATTTTAATTTATTAAATATATATAATATAATCATAAATTTTAAACTATGACCATCCATGATGATGGTATTAAAGAATGTAATGCATCATTCCATGGAGGTGGTAGTTTTCACGTATGCATGGATGATGATTTCATTTTTTAAAGGAAGGAAGAGAGTAATAACATTGTTTAAAATTTAAGGAAATTAAATATGATATATATATATATATAATACATATTTATTTATTTCCTTTTTTTGGAATATCCATTTTTGGTGGTGATTGAAAATGAAACATTTTTCTTCTTTGAGGTGGTAGTTCACACACACAATTCACATTTTTGTTTTCTTAAAGGAAAAAAGGGAAGGTGGTTAATGATTTTAACACAATTATAATAACATAATATTAAAATAATGATACTGATATTATACTTTTATTATTTTTTAATGGATTTTTATAAATAATAATTGCACATAATGAAATAGAAATGAGAAAGGAGTAGTTAGAAATGTATACCTCACTTCTTTGGTTATCCATTTTTCAAATGAGGATAAAAATTTTAGGGATGATATGATGATAAAAAAACAACTTAATGGAGGAAATAAAATTTAACTAGTTATTTAGATATATTTTTTTACTAAATAAGTTGGTTGGAGTGTGAGGGGAAGTGAAGAGATAAGTTCCCCTTTTATAAGTGAAAAGTTATGAAATTTTGGTAAATACAAAAACAAATTTAATAATAGGAAGTCACTCTTAAGAGAAATAGATAAAAAACTGGGAAATAATAGAGAGGTTAATGTTTATGGTTGATAAAGTCCCAAAATACTCATTCCCACAAATTTTTTATATTTTTTTTGGTCCTTCCAACTTGGTTAATCCCTTTTTAAAACATTTTATTTTTACCGAGGTAAAAATTTCTACCAAATAAATTTATCCATTTAGTTTGAAAATAAATTGATCATTGTTACATAATTTGGACCTATTAATTTAAAATTTAAATCAATTTAATTATATTAGTTTTATAAAATTTATAAGAATTTATTCTAAAATACTAAATGTATGTAGTATTAAAAAACATTTTTTTGAAAAATACAGGTAATGTTATAAAATTTCATGTATGGGTTAGAAAATTAAATCCAAAAATTTTGAAATTATAAATTTATTTATAAAATAAATAATTTTTGTAAGAAATTTTTTTCATGAATTTACAGTCCGTACATATATACTAATATTGTTATAAAATTCTTGTTATTTATTAAAATAATATTTTTCATTATTCACTTAAACATAAATCTATTGCGTAAAATAAATAAATCATTATTAAATATAATTTAAATTATAAATAATAGAATGTTTTTTATGTTTGAAAATTAAATTTATAGAGTGTTCTATTTTAACTTTTAATTAAAATCATAAATTCAATGAGAAAGAGATTTTATAGGAAAGTAACTTTTTAAAATACCTGTATTTTTTATTCTTAATTATAATAAAACACTAATAAAGATATAATTAATCAATAAATATTCTATTTCAGCAAAATTATCATTTAAAACAATATAATTACTTTTCAATAATAAAAATCACAACACATAAAAATATATATTCTTAAAAACAATAATGAATGAAGTAAATTTTTATAAAATAACCTTCTTATATATATATATATATATTAATATACCTCATAATTTGGTGAATCCAATTCAAAAATAGTAATTAAATGACCATTTTTAAAATTTCTAAACATATCATAGTTATGTTATAGTTTGGTTTTGTGTGTGGATAATGCTTCTAAAAACATTTTTTATGTAGGGAAAATATACAATGAAATCTCGGGTCATTACATTCTCCCCCTCTTAAATAAATTGAATGCTTGAATTTTTATTATTATTAATGATTAATGAATTTAGGTGAGGGTGTTCTTAAAATTTTCATCATTTAGGGTTTAACCTCTAATATGAGATCTACCTTACTATACCACTCTATATCAAGTTACTTATCTTTCTTCAAAAAATATTATCCTTTCATAAATTCATATACCCAAGTATGTATATACACAATTCATATATTCTCCATAACATAATTTTATCAAAACAAATTAAATCTATAAGATATTAAAGAACCAAAAAACCATATATCCATATTGAAATTATAAAAATATTTTATCCACAAATAGTATAAAATCACACACTATCCAATATATACCTAAATACAAAAAATGGGCTGAACATCACAAAAAAAACTTGAAATAGTTATCAATCCCTTGTTTACCAATACTATATAACATATATTTTAAAGATCAATAAAGCCTTTATTATCTCAACATCAAGCATATATTAAAACCATGTGTTATCCATCCCTAAATTATGTGTTCTCAAACAGTTATACAAAAAATATAATATTGGGATAAGATAACTTTTCAATGTCCTTAACACCATTTAATATATGTTTATAATCATTTAAATATAAAAAATAATTGAAAAAATCCCATGATATTTCGCATAGTTCTCACAAATTTTCTAATATACTAGAATATCATCAATAAATATCAGTAATGTGTGAAAATAACATAAAGTATCAAGAATTGATTTATTGTAAGATATCATTATCAGTATCTTAGTTATGACTATGATAATCATATTTTCCATCACATTAATAATTTAATTATATTCTCAACAATTTAGCTATGTTACCATATTTGGTTATAACACATAGTTGTTTTTAAATATACAACTTCCTCAACATCATTTTCATGATCCTACTTCAAAAAAAATAATACATCAAAAATGTTTATGATAATATTAAATTAACATAAAGTGAAAGATAATATGTATATGAATACTAAGTCTTCTCTAATAATACATTTATTTCATTATTTGATAATTTCAATTCAATCAAATTTTATTTATGTTAAGTTCTGTTGCACTTCTTAAAAAAATATATTAAATTAATTAAAAAATAAATCCTCTATAATGGTTTGTAAATATAATACAATTTACCAATAATATCCCCTAGAATTTTCAAACTAGGTGTGTAGTTAGACCTCTTTTTCATGCACTAGGTGATGATTGAGTTAATACCCAATACCCCATTTTTAGGGTCTTTACCCCTTGATAAAACAATTCTATAGCCTATATCCACATATAGTACACATTAAGGTATGTTATTTCCAAAAATACCTCACAATATATACTTTACCAAAAATTTCAAATGTTTTCACATACATATACTTATCATTTACACTAATACTGGGGTTTTTAAAATAATGTTCTCTTATCATCATCCTTATAATATTACATCAACTGACCCAAAGTGTGATCTATGCCTTTGAAACTATAACCAACCATAACATATCAACCCTTATTGATATTTTGATCTCCCCATTTATCATTAAATAATATCATCCTAATCACCAAAGTTTTTGAAACATTTTTCTAATACTAACTATGGATACCTAAGATAAACATGCCTTTAATTTACATATTTTACATTATTTAAAACATTAAATTTCATAAATTTTAATATCATAATGATTGATAGGTTCAATTTTCTAAGATAATATATACATAATAAGATTATTTTATAAAAAAACATGACCATTTATAAATAAAGTCCCCATACTAGACTATATTCTAGACATATCATCCATAAGGATCGTCTTAAAAAATCAGGAATTGAATTCATAATAAATGGGTGATCCCAAATGATAATTAGGGTATGAATATAAATTTCACCATTGATGAGTTTATATGAATATGTAAAAATATGATCATATGATAAATATAATAACATCATAAGAGATAATCATAAGACATAAGTGGGATTCCAAGGACATAGAATAAGAACTCAAAGACACAAAGTTCAATAAAGAAACATATTATACATAACATGTATTAAAATATTTTACATTAACCTTGAATCGTGATATTATAAGATCATTATTAATAACATCCTATAATATTGACATAAACATTAGTATAATTATACATTACTTTCATGGGAAACACTATTAGTGCCCATACTTATAAGAAAATGAAATGTACTTCTGAATACTTATTTTCTGAGATATAAACTTATAACTAATGCATTTGAGGGAAATATAGTACCCCACTCATTATTCATCCATATATACCCATTCCAATTAAAAATCATTCACTTTTAACATCATAAATAACCCATGGAAATAAAATTGGTTTATTAAAATGTAAAATTTAAAAAATTCCATTTGAAAAAAACCCTTGGAAATAAAATGAGTTTCATAAAATATCATAATTGAAATAATTTTCATTTCATAAAAACCCCATGGAAATAATATGGATCTCATAAAACATATAAATGATATAAAATAAAAACATGAATTAAATCATTTGATACCAAAAAAATTAATCCCCAAAAATAATAATATAATATTTAAAAATATAGGGTGAAAAATGAATTATAACTCCAATGGATAATTATAATATTTACAGTATAGAGGAAAATGAAAACTAAATCACAAGAAGATATTTCTTGAAAAAAAATCATCAATGTAAAATCCATAATTAAAATATTTTTTAAAAATTTTCCTTTATTTATTTTTTAAAAATATAAATAAAACTTTTATTGAAAAAGGATTTGAAAAAAAAACTATTTTTCCTAGAATAAAAGAGATAGATAATAATTTTATATTGAATATATTTTATTAAAAAAAATATCAATTTTACATTTTATAATTCAATGGAATGAGTTAGATTTACCATGTCCCTTACCTCTACCCTTTATTTCAACAAAATTGATTTAACCTCATACATCATAAAGATAAAAATATAATGTTACTAATTTTGGAACTTTTTCACCTATATTTAAATTTATAATATTATTTAAAAATAATTATATTAATGTATTATATTGTTGTATTCTATTATAAACATCAGGTGTTAATAACCTCGACTATTTTTATACAGGTTCGTAAAAGCGGTGTCGATCTTCCTTATTATCACAAATATCATCATTTAAAAACTATTGAATATACTATAATTTATGTTTTATATATTTTTATAATATTAAAATTCCATTACATAGTATTTTTAGTTTCATTATATAAAGACAAAAATGGTTTGAACTAGTTTTAGGTCAATCATTGATATTAATAGATTACCTTATAAAGGTCATTAGTTTTTGTGGTATCGTTAAATATAAATTTTCATGATATATATTAAATATTTATTTCATATATAATCATAAAATATAAATAAAAACTATCCCTGATGGTTGCAGTGAAAATGGAATGTGTTATTTCATGGATATGGTAGTCTTCACGTACACATGGATAATGATTTAATGTATCGATGGGTGGAAGAAATAAGTAACATGGTTTATCATTTAAGTAACATAAATATGATATATATATATATATATGTCATACATATTTTTTTAATTCCCATTTTAGATTGTCCAGGATAGGCGAGGAATGAAAACAAATCACATTTCTTCATAGAGGAGGCAGTTCAAACGTACACATGATTCACAATTTCCTTTTTCTTAAAGGAAGGTGGTTAATGATTTTACCATCATTATAATAAAATACCAATATTGTGATTATAGAAATGTTATCATTTTAATATCTTTTAATGTAAATTTAGGAATAATAAGTGTACATAAATTAGTATAAATGAGAAAGGAGTGGTTAGAAATTTACTCTTCACTTCTTGAATTATCTACTTTATAGGGAGGGGTAATACTTTAATAGAAACTATTTTGAGAAAAAAATAAACTCTTTAAGGTTGATTTGAATTATTAGAATAGGGTTGGGTATATTTTTTGATGAACTAAGTGGCTTATTGTATGAGGGCTAGTGAGGAGAGGTGTTCCCCTTTTATAAGTGAAAAGGGATGATCTTATTATAAATATGCAATGTTTTTAATAGCGAGTTGTCACCCTTAAAGAGAGTAGCTCTAGAATTTGAAAAAATGGATAAAGTATTGGATAAGACCATAGAAGGCCTCAACTAGAAAATTTCATTGATGTTTTAAAAACGTTTACAATCCTTATCTCTTCATTAAACACTTTTTACCACTTTTGTTTTTTATTGAGTTCACAAGTTTTAAAAAAAGTAATTTATGATTTATGATTGAAAATACAATGGTCCTTTTTTAAAAATAATTACCTAATAATTTCAAATTTTAAATCTATATTAATATATTATTTTTATAAATGTGATTCAAATTAAATTTAAAATACTAAATGTAAAATGTGTTGCAAACAATTTTTAAAAAAAAGATAACTTAAGTTATAAAATGTGAAATATGGTTTTTAAAATTTTAAAAACATTTAAAAATTATATTTTTAGTTATAGAATAAATATTTAGAATTATAAAAAACGTTTCATGAATTTTAAATTAATTCTTATATATAAATATTTTAATAAAATTAATGATATTTATTAAAACAATATTTATTACTATTGACCTAAAAAATAGTCTTTCTTTCTAAATATCAAAATTTCATATTAAAAAATTCATATTATTTATCCAAAAATGAATTTTATTATCTCGTATTTAGTTTCTATAATTTTATAGTTTAACTTTTTAATAAAATTATAAAATAAAATGATAACTCATTTTTATAAAAAAATAGCATTTTAAAATACTAGTTTTTCATATTCTTAATTTCAATAAAACACTAATAATGGGAGGATTAATCAATTAGTACTATATTTTATTACAATAATCTTTTAAAAATTATCTATTTAGTATTATTTAACAAAATTAAATGTTAATAAAAAGATATATTCATAAACACAACAACGAATTATGGAAATCTGTATAAAAACCCTATATATAATAATATATTTAATTATTACTTTATTCTTATTTGTAGCACCCTAACACAAATGCCACTTTTAATAGTGTTCTAGTCTATTTTATCATTGGTCCTTAGGCACACCACCCCATATTCCAAATGATACCGACTAGCAGAAAGGGTGTAAAGAGGTGATGGTGGTGAGACTATACCCTCAGCTACTATAGAAAATAACAATCTATGTATATACAATAAAAGAAGGAAGAACATGACACAATAGAAGTAATAACAAGAAATAGAGGAGATATTAATAGACAATATCTATATTAGTAACAACAATACCAAAACATACCATTTATAGACAACTACAACAAGTCATATAAGGACATACACAGAAATAAACAAAAAGGTATCATGTGGCCAACCATCAGCATGTAGATATATAATAATAATGTTGATATAAAAAGAAACAAAAAATTAAACTACAACTAATGTAATAACATCCATGGGTCACAACCATCCATCCCATGTAAACAGTCTAACTTGACCACTACGGTCCAACTCCTGAGCTTGATCCCTTACTTGACTGTAAAGACATAATGTCCACACGCATCCCAAAGGGATAGTGTAGGGTGTGATAATAAATAGCAGTAGGGCAGCACCAACATGTGACTATATTATGTCCCTTATAATTAAGATGTTTATAAAATTTAAATGAACATACAACACATTAATTTTAATAAATAACCCAATACCCTTGTTCTCAACATCTATAAGGAAGTGATCACTTTCTTTGTCCCTCACCAGTAATGTCAGAACATGTGACCCTAATTATATATATAGAATATAACATATTTATGTTTAAATATAACTTTAGTGGTGAGGATACATTTCATAAATCCCCTAGAATCCCCTGATGAAATGCATCCTAGGTGAACCCCCAGGCTCCACCTATAATCAAGTTATATTGAACCACACTCCATCAATCAACACTCGATGTCCAAATCGAAGTCCCAACCAATAAGTACATGGTCTGTCAGACATCATCTCAAAATTCCCTATCAGTTTAAAGCCCAACTTTTGAGTCATAATGACATCTACTCTCCAATAAATAAGTACCATCGACTAAACAATTTACATCTTGAGGCACGATGATAATACATCCTTCCATGTCATAGCCCAATTGCCTCAAGCGCATCAGTAATCTCCAACAACTAGTCAATGGTCTCATCACTATCAACTGATGGACCATCACCATCCATGTGGATTTCTATATTTATCACCACTGATGAAACCAATTTTCAACACCATCACCAATCCACATGGTCTATGGGGGACACCAATAATAATGAGTGGTCAAAACCACCTTGATCTGAGTAATATTTCTATGAACATGACTCTAAATTCACATCAACCAATATATGGTGAGAAAAAATCACCCAAAAAATACCAAAGAGACATCATATAGGAACATTGTGCCCCTTCAACCATGTCACTCAACCCGATGGTCAACACTATCTCAAATTACATAATCCTCTCTCTCATCAGGAAGATTACATTGACTCAATCTAAAAAACAATGCATCCATCATGTGATCAATATCACTCGTATATCCTGATCCAAGCCCAAACCAAAGATTCCCATCACCTTTATCTAGGTGGTCAGTATCAACTCAATCTTTGGGACAATCTTGACATATTCCCATGGAAAAAATAAATTCAGAATACAATTTGTGATTAAATTTAAAAACCCTTGGATTAAACTTCCCAAGATACTCCAATCCCTTTATTGAACTTGAATTTTTTTGTGGACTAGGGAACTTCCTATGAAATCTCGTATTATCCGTTGAATAATTTAAAAAAGAAGAATTTAATTGATTGGGGTCTCACTCAGTAGAATCACGGTTCATATTGAGCACAACTGTAAAAAATCATGACAATACATAGAAATATAGGAACCACCTACCTCGTACTTATAATCATATTCTTATTCGACATCGATCACTAACTCGAGAAGAAACAAGCACAATCGGGATTTTATATGAAACCCATGAAAATAGGGGGGAAATGGATTTTATAGATTTACTATTGTATGTTGAGAGTAAACACAAATAGAATATAGATTATTAAAATTTATACTGATGTGGTTCTGTAGATGCCAATGGACCGTGAATCAGAGATAAGATATAAGAATTAGATCAAATCCTAGGAAAGACCAAAATAGGATAACCCCTTTTGTTATTTGTGTTAAATGGATAAGAATTAGGATGAAAATATGTAAATAGAGAGGAGGTAATTTTGGTAATTTTGGCTCTTTATGTGAAAAACATGGTTTGGCTAACCTTGTACTAAACATGTGGTTGTCTCCTCCTAAGAACCATACCTACATGGTTTTCCAAAACATGTGAAAATAAGGTGAATTACCTATGTTAAAAACTATAAATTTTATCACATAGTCTTGATCCCCATACTTCATGGTTTGAGAAAATCATGATCAATGTATCTGGAAGGCCAGACAATTACTTCTAGAAGGCCACATGGGTTTCCCAAATCGTGTGCTCAAATATGCACATTCCTGAAATTGAGTTTCTGAGGATCGATTCTCTTGGAAACCCTCTGAAACACCAAAGAACTTGATTAGACTTAAAACTTATGTAAAAATAAGGCCTTGTATAAAAAACTCTTATAATTGAGTTCCTAATATCCATAAAAAATTTCCCCTCTCTCGAAACCTAAAAAGTTCCAATTTAACTGGAAAATGGCCCATTTAAAAACCCAAGACATTAAATCTTCCCAATATAACATAGCTCGTCCCCAAGCTAAAAAATATTACCCAGAGAGGGTACCAAACATATCCATCTCATTTAAAATCAACTTGAGTAATACAAGTTATCAATCAAAGGTCAATTACCCTCAATGTTCTCACCACCTTATGAGTTACCAACCCGGTCGCTTCCCCTTATAATGTTCCATCAACCATACCTAGAAACAAAAGTCCAATAATGACACATTTAAAATATTTTTCCTAATTTGGTTCCCAAATCATATCGGTGCCAAATTTGACACCCATTATATCTCACATCTAAATAGATTCTCAAGTCATTCGAATGTCCCACACGACATCTAGGAGGTCCCACATCTCATCATATTCCCCTAAGAATTCCTAGTTCCACACATACAGAATAAAACCCATATCACATCAATGCCTTAATTCCAACACACGTCAAATAGAACCTACACCACATCGATTTCCAAAAATAATCATGGTTCCATGCATCTCATATTTATATATAAAAAAATCATAATAAATTCCTACCTACTTACCAACACTTAGTTAGTCCCAAAACCATATATCCATGCACCTCATGCACCACAATCGTCCAAAGGAAAAAAAATATACCTAATCATTCCCATGGAATAACTCTAACTTTCATTAGTTACAAGGACTTCCCTGCACCTTCCAAGTCAACTTCATGCACCTAGCCTGAAGCCCGAATTTTTGAGGCTACGCGACCATGTGGAGCTGTGCCAACCACCAGCCAGTAACCCCATTTTTGGGTCCCACCATCCCTACCACATGCTTCATGTGTAGCTGAATCTAGTCTACCAACTCCTTGTGATTCTCCTAGTCTGACATCATACACCTGATCCAATCTCGGTCCCTAACACCCCACTATACAAGAAGGATTCCTACATAACCACATAAGATGCCTGATCTGGCCACATTCAGGGCAATCCTTTAGAGGCCACTCAAACTATATCAAGACAATTCCTAGATATCTTACTAGAAGAACAACACTAAATACCCAATTCTTGGTGGTTTTTTTGAATCCCTTCTCTGGCTGACATACTGGAATTCCTCTCAGCCCCGTTTTCTGCCACCTAAAGCCTCACTGCTAAAATCACCTAACACTGTCACCCGGTTCAAATATGACTAGTCCAACAAATCCCCTTAGCTTTTAGTGCCTTGTTTAATACCTCTGAAACGGAAGACAACCAGAATATGTGGGCATGCACATTGATGGAATGTTGTAATCCATCCTTAAAGCACTTCACCCTAGTGATGTTATCACCCACCATCATTGGTGACAATCATGACAGGTCAGTGAAATTCTCTATGTATTCCATGAAATAAGTATCACCCTTTTTGTGATTCATGAACATATGGGTATTTTCTTCCCTCGATATCTCTAGAATTAAATTATAAAAGAATCTAGCATCAAAATCCTTCCATATTAGTCCCATGTTTCTGCCTGCCTATACCTGAATATCCCAGTAGTTCTTTTTCAGTCCTTTGACCATGTATGTTCCCATATTTACCCTCTCTCATGGGGGATTATAAAGTTGGTCGAAGATGGTTTGGACTAAATTAATTAATTTCTTGGCCTCTCATGTTCTAACCTCACCCTCAAATAGTAGTTGGTGCTATTATTGGAACTCTCAAGTTAGGTATGAATCCAATGGATCAGCTCCGTGAGTTCCCCTATCAATACACTAGATAACCCAAACCAGAATCTCCCTGAGCTTCTTGTCAAGAAATGTCCCACAAACTGCTATATCATGTGTCTATCCTACCTATAACTAATCTTGTAACTATGCCTATACCAAATGCTTATGATCATCCCAATAATCTAGGGTCTCATCCCGCCCCTCAGGGGCTTCATCCCGTGCTCGCTCAAGTGGAACCATATCACCGACCTCCTAATGAACCACCATAGCTTGTCTAGGTGGAATTCTAATAAATATTAATACCATGGTCAAATAACCATAATATATATATATATATATATCACAGGTAAGGAAAGCTCTAACTAGAAATGAAATCTCTTCGCACCATGTCTCATAAAATCTAGGATCATAGCCCCTTACCCACCCATATTAGTAAAAGGAATCAAATATATCCCAGACTCATGGATCCTTCCAACATACATTAGATTTAGGTATTAAGAATCATCCGGCCCCATGGCCTACCTCCTTCCCATAACATGGTTAGGCATCATATATAATCTGAGGTAGCTGAGTAGAATGCCACCAAAGTGGCTATACAATAAAACACAATTTTCATCCTTGTTGACACTTAAAAAACACACCCCTTATTATCATCTATGAAAACACTTTTCAAGTTCAGTCCCATATATCACATTCATATCACATCACATAACATAAAACATAGATTTTGTTTGAACCACATGCCAGGGCAGGCTAAGTAGAATTCTACCAATGTGAGGTTAAGTAGGAAAAAACTATTTATCTTACATTGTTGAAATATTAAAAAACCAAACCCCTTTTACAGAAATCAAGGTTCCCAATGTCAATCAATTATAGGCATAGACATATATCGAAAAACCCAATGTGCCTACCATAATGAAAAATCAAACCTCTCTTGACATACCAAACCGAGGTTCGAAATCCATATTAATGATAACTATTACTCCCAATACACCACTCAAGGTGGAAATAAATTAAACTATAAAATAACACTATATAAAATCAATTTCCCACCCATAGACACTTTGTCTTACCCTGCGCATGGGGATGGATACAGCCAAAGATGAGCTTTATACTGAGTTCCAGATACACCCTAGTCTCTGGTCTACCATAGACCAAATAATAAGACTCCAAAAAGGAACTTTTGATTTCATTTGTATGTTGAAGAACACTAATACTAATTCCCAATCATGGACTCCTCTAATTCCACTTTTATTGCCCCAGCCCAGATGCCACTTAAAATAGTGATATGGTCTAGTTGAACATCTGTCTTAGGCACACCTCCTCGTACACCAAAGGATACCGACAAGCAGTGAGGGTGTAAAGAGGTGATAGTGGAGAGACTATACCCTCAAGTGGTGATAATAATAATGGTCTATGTATAAAAAACAATTTAATTAATACCATAATATAGTAGAATAAATAATAAGTAATATCAGACGAATAAATAGACAATATATATAGTAGTGACAAAAAATCCAAAATATTACATTTGTTGAAAACATCAATAAGTCATATAAATTCATTCAAAACAATACATAGAAGAGTCTCCCATAGACAACCATTAATACATACATATATAATAATAATGGTGACACAAAAAGAAACACGACATCAAACTCTAGCTGATGAAAGAACATCCAAGTTCCACTAGCATCCTTCCCATGAAAAAGGTCAAACTTCACCACTAAGGTCCATCTCTTAAGCTCAGTCCATTACTTAATCACATAGACGAAGTCTACATACATCTCGAAGGGCTCATTTTGTGTGTGAGAATACATCGTAGAAGGCCACCACCAGCATGTTCCTATTTTACATCACTAATAATTCAGATCTATAAAAAATATAAATAGACATGCATCACAGTCATTTTTTAAATAACCTGAATCCCTTATTCCCAGAAACCATACGGAAGTGATCTCCTACTTCATCCATTGCTGATAATTTATGAACAATTTCCCCGAAATTTATATATAGAATAAAAAATATAGCTATATATATAACTATAGTGGATAGGATACCTAGAATAATGCCTAATTCATCCCCTGATGAGATGTATCCTAGGTGAACCCTCTTGTTCCACCAATAATCAAGTCACCATGCAGCTCGTGCCATCAATCAACACCCGATGTCCAAATAGAATGACCACCAAATAAGTACCCCGTTTCTTATAATTCATCACAAAAGTTCCCACTACCATAATTCTATCATTCAAGTCACATATATATCTTCCCTCTAATAAATAATCACCTTTGGATTAATATATGGTGTCACGAATCATGACAATATATGTCCTCCCAAGCCTTGAACCAATAGACTCAAGAACATCGATGAGTCTTGCCCACAACTAATGGTCTCATCACTATCAATTGATGGTCCATCACCATCCATGTGGATTTCTTTGGTGAGAACCCCAACATAACTCATGTCCAACACGATTACATAATATTCATGGTCTATAGGGGCCTCCAACAAAAATGAGTGTCATAAATACTTTGATATGAGTCATATTTGTGTGTATGTGTCTCCTACAGTGCATTGACAATATACAGTGAGAAAAAATCACCTAAAAAATACCTAATCCATATCATCTAGGCACCTCATGTCCCTGTAACTGTGTCACTCAAACTTTTGGTCAACACCATCTCAAATTACATGAGCCTTTCCATCATCCTAATGATTTAATCACCTCAATCGGATGACCATGGCGTCCAACTTATTATAAATCATACTCATATATCCTAGGAAAATCCCAACCTAATGATTCAAATCACCTTAGTCTAGGTGATAAACATCACCTAAATCCTCATACAAAGCTCGGTATATTCATATAGAGCCAATAAATTCAGTATAGTTTTTTTATTAAATTAAAAACATGCCTGACCAAAATTTCCCAAGATGGTCTAATCCCCTTACCCGACTTGACTAATTATAGTGGACTAGTGAATGCCCAACGACATCCCATATAATCACTAAAATAATTTAATAAACAACAATTTAATTAATTTGGTTCTCGCTCTCTCAACTCTCATGGATAATTTTGAGTGAACCACTAAAACAACTATAAAAATACAGAGATATTAAGGAACCAACTACCTCGTATTAGTAGGAATAAGATCATTCGATATCAGTCTCTAAATTGATTCAAAATGTGAGGAATTAGAATTTTAAAATAATTACCTTAAAATAGGGTAAAACATCTCACACTGATTTAGTGAAATGTATTGTGAGATAAAACCAAAATATAATCCATATGCTTTAATGTCTTAACTATGTGGTTCCATTGCCACCAAAAGATCAATAATTAGAGTTCAGATGGAAGAATCATATCAAAACCTAGGTGAGACCAAAATTGGATAACCCCCTTTGATTTCAACATTGAAGGGAGAAAAAAGGTGGAAGAAAATAGGTAAATAGATGGGGGAGAAGTTTGATAATTTCACATCTTTAAGTTACCTTAATGTCTTGTTCACACAGTTTGGAAAAAAAATTTCTAACAGTGTAGTTCTGTCATCCTAAGAAATACACTAGAATAGACTAGGCGCATAGTTTTTACAATTATGCACAAACCGTACGAATGGCCTCAGTAAAAAACTAGAGAGGTTCTCACATGGATGTGCAACCCCTTCTGTATAGTTTTATAAACTACTCTTAGTGCATCTGTAAGTCTGGATGGTTACTACTGGGAGGATATACAATTTTCCCAAATCGTGTGTCCTATTCTTTGAATTCCTGAAATTGAGTTTCTAGGCCCCGATGGTCCTAAAATCCCTATGAAACCCTGAGGCACTTTTCGAGCCTTAAAAAATATAGAAAAAGGCCTTGAGTCAAATAAACTATTAGAATTGGGTATCCAATATCCAGAAAATAATTAGACCACTCTCCAAACACAAGAAGCTCAAATTTACATGGAAAACATCCCATTCAGAAACTCAAGACATTACACTATTCATACCTACTAAATTGTCATAATAGTTTTAATGATATAAATATATCATTTTTTTGTGTTTCATGTGGATAAACCTATTGAACACAATTTTTGTTTAAGGAAAATGTATGGTGAAATCTTAGGTCATTATAGGGTGGACCACCAAATATTGAGTAGAGGGAAACCAAGAACCCAATATCATAGGTCTGATTATTTTTTAATTCAAATAAATACCATTATTTTTGTTATTAATTATATTAATCATAAAATTAAGTTCCTCCGTACTTATTTTTTCTAATAGGGTTACACACATATGAGGATCTTTCCTCCCAATATTTTTTCCCTTTCTCTTATTCATTGACCCATGTTGCTCATGGTGAATTTTAATTTATAATTTAATGTAAATCACCTCATTTTCTTCTCTTATCCCCTTGATCATTATTATATTATGATTTTTCACCTTCAATGTTATGAATTAAGTGTTTATTTCTCTAAATCCCAATAAAATCCATTATAGTTGATGAGAATTTTCATTGCATAGCTAAAGGAAGTAGACATTGATCACCCACGAAGCACTCATCACTATTTTTATGGTAAGATATCACAAAATGTTTTATTATTGTGATTTATTGTTTTTTGTGGAAATTAGTGGGTTTTATTGATGGGTAAATTTTGGATTTTATTTTTTTGATGTTGAGTCTTATTTTAATTATTAGCATTAATTTTTTATTAATAATTTTTTATTCATTGTTCATAGAAATTAATTTTCAAGGTTTTATTATTTATGGGAATTAGTTTAATGTTATTATGTGTTTATTTGGTAGTTTTAAAAGTTTGAAAGGCATTCCAGTGTATCATTCTTATAAGTGGTGTTAACCCACCTTATGTATATTCATGTTACATATAGGAATGCGGCTCTTGTTAATTTGTCTCTTAATAAAACCTTAATTAGTTATTTTTTAATGTTTGAATATGGAATTCTCACAAGCATTTTACATATCAAATTAAAAGTTATTTAATGAAAGGGTGCATGGGTGTGTGAGTCACTATTCATTTATTTAATGAATTTATTAATTTTTTATACATATCTCATAAATAGTGTGTTATTTTTAAAAATTGGTTTCCTTCTTCATTTCTAAATTTTAGATTTTATATTCATAGAATTATTATTTATTAAATTCTGAATAAATGTTTTCAACATGCATTAGATGATTGTTTCTGAAATTGTTTCTTCCCATGTCTTTGAAACATTTTTATAGTAGTTAGTTGTTCTTTGAGAAAGAATCATGATATGGATTGTGTTTGAAACATGCTTTCCAAGATTGATATATATATATATATATAGTTTTTTTATTTAGGCTTCTCTTAAAAAACCTATTATGATAAATGAAGCATTTGATTCTTTTCATATATAGACTGCATGAATGATAAGTCCTTTAAAAATAGATAACTTCTAGTTAATAGGTTTCATCAAGGGTAAGGTGATGGAAAAGTTAGTATATTGAAAAATGATACCAATATATATTAATATGGAAAGTTATTTGATATGGACTTATGTTATGGATCAAGGGATATTTGAATCATTCTATTGGTGTAATATTTATCCATTACTAGTATTATTGATTTATAATTAGTTTTAATATTAGTTAATGATATGACGATCTATATTATATGAAATAAATTGTTTATTTTGTGTCCATAGACACATTTACTCACACATATATTGTTATTCACTATGAGATTTTAGATATATGGTGGTATCCAACCAATTCTTTGTACTAACATCCTGCATGTTTACTTTACTCAACATGAACTTCACTTATTGAATTTATGATATGATATTAACATATAGAGCTATTATTATTCATTATAGACTAGTTGAGCAAGAACAATGATTTATATGGTTAGTCTACTAGAGTCATAAAGCAAGTTATCTTATGTTTGGTGTGAATATTTTTATATCTTATCATAGTTGTTACTTAGTTTTTGTTTGATTCTGTTAGTTTTACTTATATTATCGGTCAATACTATGGTTAAATTTATAGATTTATAGAAAAAAATTCATGAATTTATATAGAAATTAATTTATATTAATATACTAGGTTCACCCATTAAATAGGAACTCTACAATAAATAGATTAAAAAGTTTATCAGTGGAAGTTGTATGGATGAGTCATGATATTTTTTTGGTAGTATCTGACATTTCTCCATTTTAACATTTTAATTGAGTAAATAATTCCCTGATGATAAACCAAGACCCTAGGAACTACTCACAAGCCTCAAGAGATTGAGAGGTACTCCTAGGGTTAGTCATGATCAAGTTTAGGTTGATCTAAGGTTCACGATTAATTATTCAATGTGGAATCAAATTGTTGATTTAGTTTTTTTTCTTTTTTTTAAATCTGATATTAGATTTTTAGGTTTTGATAAGTAATCTATAAAAGGGATCGATAAATATAGAGCACAAGATACAGTGGATTTCTAGGTATAGATTTTTCTCAATAATTATGAGAGATGGTTTTGTATAAAATTATTATCTGTAACATAGTGAAACTCAATATGTGTAAAATATCTCTCCTCAAATAAAATTTTTATATATATTTATGAATAATGCATTGAGTTCTACATTATAACATTTTTATTTTATTTTATTTTGTGATTTTTATATGTGAATGAATTTCATTAATTATAATAATCAATTAAGGTAATCGGTGAATTATTGAATAACTAATTAGGGGTGACTAAATTAATTAGAGTTTATCACATTTATTTTTTTCCATAAATGATTGTTTCTCAACAAATTGTTTTATGGTTGAGCATGATTTAATTTTTTTCATATTTATATTATTATTAAAACATTCTAGTAGTGTAAAATTAGTGACAATAATTTAATATCAATTTGTTTAATTTTTGTTGAAAATTTATTCTTTGACTAGTGATATACTGTTATATGTGTGGAAAGGATTTGATGTTTAAAATATTGGTTAGAAGTTTTGGAGTTGTAAAAAATAAGTAAAATTGGTTTTGTAATATTTAATTATTAATGAAATTGTATTTTGAGATGAGTTTTAAAATTGAAAATAGTTAACTAGGGTTATGTGAATTAAAATGTTTTTTTCTCAAAATGGAATAAAAACTTTGTTTATTTTGTTAAAATTTATAGTTTTAAAAGTAAAATAGATGATATTATTCTTGAAATAAATTTTCAATTAAAGTGAAATGTTTTTATTAAACCACATGTCTTTAGTAGCGTCTGAAATCTCTTAGAAGATCATAAAAAGAAAACCATAGTTGATTCTTGTGGAGCAGAGTATACTCAAGTTAAGAGTAGAATTACTATATATATTTTGAAAATATTAGGTGTATTATCACTCTGTTTAGTATTCTAATCATGATTCTTTAGTGATCTATTTTTATTTTTTGAGTGATGAATTAGAAGTGTGGTGATTTTTTTAGATGTTCTTTAGTTACTTAGGTTGAAATTGGAGATCAATAGGGAAAAAAATTATTTTTTCAGAAGTTAGTTTAACTTCTCATGGATGAGAATTCATATGATTGGTCGGGTTTAGTGACCCATGTTCCATTAATATGATTTTATTAAAAATTTTATTTTTTAATTTGGAAATTAAGTGGTCAAACTTGTATTATTATTCATTCTTAGATCCATTAATGAATTTGATAGTTTTATGGAAAAAAAATTAGGTGGTTTTTATATATGGCTTGAGGTTTCATTAAAGTATCAATGGTTTAGGTGATGGTTTGAGGGATGGAGGAATATAATTTTAAACTACAAATGACACCAGATAACTATCTGAAACATACAAGATACTTAGGTAAGAAGTGAAAGTGGTGGTCTGGGTGGACCACCATGAGACAAGTGGAGTGGTAATGAGTACCTGGTATACAAGGTATACTTTTTAAGAATTTAGGATCCCTTCCATCATTTTTCATTAAATATATTAAACCGAAAATGGGTTTCCTTCAATATCTTTTGTTTTAGGAGATTCACATGCATGGGAGGAGATCTCCTCCTATCATTTTTCTTCCTAATTCTTATTCCTAAATCCATGGTGTTCATAGTGGATATTCATTGAAAAAGTAGGTTAATCTATTCCTTGTATTCTCTTACTGCCACTACCATTTTAATGTTTTTATATTTAACTTCTAGGATATGGATGGAGAGTCAATTCCACCAACGAATGGTTAAATCCAATCTAGATTTTCAGAATTTTACATGTCTTATATAGAGGATTATGTGGTTTATCATTCAAAAACCATTCATTTCTATTTTTATGGTAACTAGTCAAGAAATGATTTATTCTTGAGATTTCATGATTTTGGGTTGAAAATATAGGTTGTTAAGGTTGGTTTGATTAGTAAATGTTTTTACACTGGTACTCCTCTTTGAGTTATTTCAGAAGGATTTTTATGTATTTTTTATTCAATAGTAATATAAATTAATTATTCATGATGAATTAGATATGTAAATTGATTTTATGTTATTTAGATATATTATGGTAGTTTCGAGAGGTTTATGACCAAATTAGTAGATCATTCTGACATTTTTCCTCAACCATCCATGTGTATATATATAAGTTATTCTTGGGAATGTGACTTCCCTTAAATTCCAATTCATAAATAAAAAATAGTTTATTATTTTGAAAGTATCAATGTTGAATTTAAACATGTATTTTGATATATTAAAGGAATTTTTTCATATAATGTTATATGGGAGTATGAGACACTTTTAATTTATTTACTACTTTTCTTAATTTGTGATACATGTATTGTGAACTGGGTGTTATTGATGCTTCCTCAGTTCCCTATTAATCTATAAAATTTTTTCAATATTGGGTGAGTTATTATTCATTTAATTCAGATACAATTTTTTTGAAATACATTAGATTTCCTATATTGTAATTGTGGAATTATATGTCTTTGATAAAATAGTACAAGATTTGGTTATTCATTAAAAACAAACCATGACTATGATTATGTGAAGAAAAATAACATAAATTGTCTCTTGTTTATTTTTATATTTAAATAAATTTAATAAATTATTTTATTGGTTACATTTTTTTCAAACTCTAACATAGGTTATGATTGGTTTTGAACCAATTTTTACCTAAATGATATACATATAGTTCTTTCATATATGTTTTCATAATGATAGAGAATTTTATCAATGTAATTTACCTTATTATAAATAGTTCATCACATAGATAAACCAATAAAACATTATTATCATAAATAAATAATGATAAATGTGTCATAAAATCAACCAATAATATTGGAAAATATAATAGTGGGATAATAAAATTAGAATAAGATAATTTGGATCTGCTCAAGCTACCCGAATGAACACACTCATGAACAAAGAAATATAAATAAAACACAATTTTAATAATAAAATATTCATTATAAAGATGAAATTATATATATAAACATGAGATAAAGTATATGTTAGTGAGGAATGAATGAAATAAGAGTTATTTATAGGAATTATAAAACCCATATAAACATTATAAATTTGACCATTAGAATATTAACCTAACTATTGGGATAATAATGTGGCTATTAGGATTAGTAACCTAACCATTAGAATTGTAACCTCACCAATAGAAATATAAAATTATATTTAGGTATCTTATAAAATGAAGATATGATATATTTATATCGTGGTACAAGTAAAACAATGATAAATTTAGTGTCATTTTTTTATAAAATGTAAATGTTTTATTTTTAATTTTATAATGAATATAATGATTTAAAAATATTATTTTCATAAACTATATTCATACATTAATATTATGGTTTATGATAATTATATGGTAATTTTATGAGACCATAATTAAATTTTAAAGGGGTGAAAAATTTATTAAAGTTGATATTTTTTGAATAAATTATTATTTTATTTTAAAATTAAAATTCTTAAAGTTAAAAAATTATTTTATGAAATCCATTTTTAAAATAAAAAAACAAAAAAACTAGGGTTAATTATTTTAATTTTACTAAAATAATTGAATTTTTTGTGACTAGGGAAATACGGTAATTTATGACATTAGACATTATAAACCATATAAATGGTTTTTTTAGTAATTCATGATGTAAATACATATTATTTGGAACTATCATTCACTGGTTATCATTTATATTCATGTGAATCAATACTACTAATAGTCATGAGCAAAAATAATAAATTATTGAATATAATAATGAAAAAAACCCTCTCCTTCCCTTATAAATACTACCCCTCTACACCCATTTTCCTCACACATTTTAAGAATTGTATCTTGAAAATATTATACCAAATTACCATACTAATACTTTTCCCATGTTCCTTGTATTTCTGGTATCACCAAACTACCAATTCCATGTTCCTTAAGGAGGTTCTCAAGGAGATGACATTCAAGAGGTAAAATCCTCTATCTTTATCTTTTAAATTATTTATCTCTTATACCTTATCGATACCCCTATTCAAAGTGACATTATAACTAGGATATAATGTATTTAATTGAATGTTATTGTGTTTATTTATTATCCATCATCCAATTCCTTCCATTATCCTTTGATTGTAAAAATGAAATCATTGTCCATAATATATCGGTTCACCTCCTTTGCATATGGTGGGTTTCCATTTTCAATTAACACCTTTAGGGCTGGTAATAAACCATATTTATCGTTAAATATTATTTCAATATGTATGTTATAACTTATTTCATGTTTTGGAATTAATATATGGATATGATATTAAATAAAACGATACTAGTTTCTGATGTTTATAAATTAACCCAAATAAAGTGATCATTCATAATTAATGTTTTATCAAATTAATAATCCTAATTTCCAAATAAAATGATATATGGGACCATAAAACTTATTAATGTTCATTAATACCAAATATTTTCACTTATGGAGTTTTATTTCCATTTGAAAAGGACATTAATAATTATACACAAGTGAACCAGCCACGAAACCATGAAATGAATTCTCCTGAAATGAAAAACATTGAACATTATACACTTAAAAATGGAAAAAATTAACTTAATAATATTATAATAAATAAAATATATTTCTAATAAGTTATAAAATAAATTATCAATTAATCTAATTTTATTATCCAAGACATTAAGTTCAATTACAGAACATATTCAAACATAATGTAAGGGATATCTCAAAACCTCAAAATTACCTTTGGGTTATGATTTCTTTCTCTTTTCCTCAATTTACCTCTTTATTATTCTTAAATAATTATCATATAATTAATCTTTCTTTGATGGGTATATACATGTTTTAAAAGGTTACTTTCTCAATTCCTATTGATAAGAAAACCTGAATAAAGGTAACTCCTCCATTTCTTACCCATATTCAAGTACACTACATAAATTGTGTTAATAATCATATATTTTTATAAAATAAAAAATTTTTAATGAAAAATATTTTATATCATTTCTGGTTTTATGAAAACAATAATGTAATTGTCGTCTTTAAATATTCTTTATAATTTTCCCTAAAACCACACTTAAGTGGCCCTTTTCTAATGTTACTTGATCACCCTTTTTCATGTTTTTACTTTGTAAATCATTATTTATGATAAATTGTTATTTTTACTTTATTATTATGTAGGAATAATTTAATCCCATCTTTCAAGGATACCATTATAATAATCCCTTTGGGGTTTCCTTATGACATGATTATGAAACCCATTTCATTTCATGAGTAACTCTTATGTATTTTCCTTATGTTTGATTTTTTTTATATGTAAAACATTTTCATGTAAAAATTATGATGGGTGTTCCAAGATATAACTCCATTTTTTTGGGTAATGTTTTTTCTTGTGAGATGTTATGTATGGGATTATGGAGTAAACCTAATCCATTATGGGACTTTTTCCACCATGTGATATCGACTTTATAGTTAGAATTGAATCATGTTTATATCATGTTATATATTGCTTACACTTTCCTTTGTTTCCATGATCATGTGATTCCATGATATTTATTTATTTCTTCCATATTTTTTATCATGATAAATTCCTTTTATGTTATCGTGTTATTATTTTTAACACATTTTCTTTGCTTAATTCCCATTATTATTCCCTTGGTTTTTTAGCTCGTCTCTTTTTCTACATATTTCCTAGGTGATCATATAAATTTATAGGAGATCAAATGGATTTGGTACCTCATTATGTAATGATGTTTTATTCTAATTTCATGTTTTTCCAATTATATACCTATTCTTTTGTAGACACTATAACTTCTTATCCTTGGTTTTTATTTAGTGGATGTGAATGATTTAAATAATTTAATAATAAGTAAAAAGGGATAGGGATTATATAGTTGGTATCAGATAATAGTCTAGTTATTTTTGGGGATTTGGACAATAAAACTTTAACAATAACCCTAGGAATAATTCTATCAACACATATAACCTTGATTGAAACCCAAGGAATCAAATGTTAGGGTATATTTTTAATTGATAATTTTATCATTATTTGGTCATATTTCCTCTTTAATATGGTTATTAGCTAGGTATTCAATCCCCAAAAAAAATTATTTTTCTTTTTTTAAGTTAATGGTGGGAAATATGAGAACCTGTGACAACAACCAATGTGATTGGCCATATGACTATTTTTTAATGAGATTCCAAACATGATGGGAAAAAGAGCTCAAAAATTAATGATGGTACCTTCTTAACTAGATCAAGTTATGAAAAATAAATTGAATCATGTGGAATTCCCTCCTTCTCATAAGAAAGATAATGTTTCAGTCGAATAATTTATATGAGAAAGGCCTCTTATATTTAGTGTATATTCAGATACCATCATTGTAGAATAGTGGAATAACTCCATTTAGAAGATATTATAAATCCTTCAGTGTTGGGAATAAGAGAAGGTTGTGCTAGCGGTCAATCATTTGGATGGGAGAAGATGATCATTAGTGGAAACTGATAAAAAAACATGAATAATAAAGAGGAAATTTATTCCATGGAATGCTAATGATTCAAGGAAATATTTTTCATTAAATATTTTCCCAAAACTCTCCTTCTTAAGATAGAGATGGAGTTCATTGGATTGAAGTAAAGGGAAGTCAAGTTTACCAGGGCATACAAATAAAAATATAAAATGATTGCATGATACACCTCTATCTTGATTATGAATGATGAAATTAAGGCATATATCTTTATTAGTGGATTGAAGTTGAGTATATAAAAATACATAGAAATATTAGACTTTGATAGATATGAGGAGATTTTACATTCTTCCTTTAAGGTGTATATTGATATTGAAGACTCTCAGTGGTCTCATGGTATTGAAGATAAAAATTGTAAAATGGAGTTTAATATGGGAGGGTCAAAAAATAAATCTCATGGAGGAAATAAAACCCAACATACACCATGTCTAAAGTGTGGGAAGAATCATCATTATTTCTATCTAAGGGGAACCTAGAGATTATTCAATTATAGAAAAGTGGTGTATCAAGCTAATCATTTCCAAAGAGATATAAAGAAGACCACTAACGTCTAATAATAAAGGAAGGACAAGATCAGAACTCAACCTACAATACAGTGTTTCAAATACAAGGGACATTGGAAATATGCGAGCCAATTTCCTACAAAAAAGGTTTTCAAAGACAATCAATGACAATGACATCTAAGTATTTAAGGATGGGAATATGTTATCACTACTACTGAGGTAGATTCCAAAAAATATGTACTAATAATTACATTGGTTATTAATTGAATAATAGAAATCATAATTTTTTATTTTTGTTCTATACATTCCATCATATCCTGTAATTTTATTATAACTTTTAAAAACCCACCCAAAACTGTGGATATTGAGTTATCTATGAGAATATAGAATGGGGAAATTATTTCATCTAAATTATATAACTACTAGGTAAATTTTTTGTGGAAAAAACATCCTAAAAATATTATATTACTTCCTTTAGTGGATTTTGATGCTATATTGGGAATTGATTGGAAATAATAATATAAATCTGACATTTACTATTGAGATAGAGATATTAATCATAATATACAAAAGAATCCTCTAATTTTTTACAATTGTAATAATGTGGATGAATGTCCTTAAGAATCATCAACTTAAGTGTAGATATTATGTATATATGATAAATAATATCTTGCTCAAATGATGAAGGCAAAGGAGAAGAGAATTCTTGAATACTTTCTCATTGTGAGGGAGTACACTAATGTGATCCTTGAAGAATTTCCCAATCTTCCTCCTGATTGAGCTATTGAGTTCTCAATTGAACTTATATATAGAGATTTTCCAATATCCAAGAATCATTATAGGATTACCACCATTGAATTGGAAGAATTGAAAAACCTGTTACAAGAGAATCTAGACAAGGGTTTCATATAACCAATTTATTCACTATGGGGTGTTTTGGTCCTCTTCGTTAGGAATTAGGATGGATCAATGTTCATGTACATTGATTATCCTGACCTCAAAAAATGATGATAAAAAAAGTATCCCCTTCCATAGATATATTAATTGTTCAATCAAATGTATGGGGAAAAGTATTTATATAATATGGACCCTCAGCCAGGATGTCAATAATTAAAGGTGAAGAAGGAATATATTCAAAATATTACCTTTCAAATAAGGTATGAACACTATTCATTCATGGTGATTACTTTTGGACTCGTTATTTATCTAGAAATTTTAATGTATATAATGAATAGAGCCTTTATAGATAACATCAAAAAAATTGGTAGTACTTATAAATGATATTCTAATATACTCTTGGAGAAATAAGGTGAATGAGGAGCATTTAAATACTGTGATAAAGACTTTAATAGGGGATAAACTACACAAAATTTATAGTAACTATGAGTTTTTAATGGAAGAATTATAATTTTTTGGGTCATGTTATCACCAAAAAAAGGAATACATATAGACCCTTCTAAGACAAATGTAATTGAGGAGTGGCATAGGCTATCACCTGTTATGAAGATCCATATATTTTTTGACATATATGGGTATTTTCAATGATGTGTGGGTAACATTATTTGATTTAAAACCCACTAATGAAGATTAATCAGAGGTAAGTAATGTTTTTCTGGACAAGTGATTGTGATGACTGGTTTAAAGATTTGAAATAAAATGATTACCATTGCACCCATTATTACACTACCCATAAGAGGAGAATCATTGTGGTATACATCTATTCATAAAAGAAAGGACTATGATGTGTAATGATGAAAAATGAAGAAGTTATAGCCTACGCCTCAAGGCATCTAAAAGTTCAAGAGGCACACTATCCCACAAATGATCTGGAGTTGGCAGATGTGATCTTCATGTTAAAAATATATAATAATTATATATATGGGGAGATGTGTGGGATGTATAATGATAAAAAGATCCTCATATATATATTCACATATAAATTTCTTAATATGAACCATAGAATATGGTTAGATCTCATCAAGTATTATGACTTCTCAATCCACAACTATCATGGTAAAGAAAATAACGTGGCAAATGCTCTAAGTAGAAAAAATCATGCTACATTATCAATGATAAGAATTGAGAAGGATACAATCTTAATATACTTGAAAAGGATATATGTGGGAATTATTATGGAAGGAACATAATCAATTCCTTATCAAATGATTTCTCAACCATTGCTTTTAGATAAGATAAATGTTAGTCAAATAGATAATGTCGAAATTCAGAAGAAGGTGGAAGATATTAGAAATGGGAAAGCTTTAGAGTTAAAAATAAAGGAGGAAGGATTAATATAATTTGGTTTATGATTATGTTTACCATAAAATATTGAGATAAGGAAAACAATTATTAATGATGCACATATCTCACCATTCATCATCATCCTAGGGAGAACAAAGATGTATTGAGATGTTTTATAGCACTATTGGTGTGGAAATATGGAGAAGGAGATCATTGAATTTACATTAAAGTTCATGGTATTTCAAATAGTGAATGATGAAAGGAAAAAATATAAGGGAATGATGAAACCATTACCCATACCAATAAGGAAATGGGAAAACATCACCATGGACTTTGTCACAAGAATTCTGAATATATTGAGAGGAAATCGTGCAATAAAAATTTATGTAGATCATTTTACAAATAATGATCATTTTATCCCAATTAGAGAGGGCATCTCACTTAATAAACTTAAACAGATATATATAAGAGAATTTGTAAGGCTTCATGAAGTACCATTATTGATTATATCTGATTTAGATTTTCTATTTACCTCTATGTTCTAGAAAAATATATGCCATTCCTTAATACAATGTGATGAACTTTAGTAAGGACTAAAACCCCTAGTGTGATTGATAGTATGAGAGGACTATTCAAACAATAGAATATATGTTTATTTCATTCTTGATACACATAAAAGGAGGAATGGACCAACATGTTTCTCTGGTTGAGTTATCTAACAATAATAGTTTCCACTCAACCATCTAAATGGATCTATATGAATCCATTTATTATAAGAGATGTCGAACACATTCATGTTGGGATGAAGTTAGTGAACTCAAGTAGTTGGTACCTAAAATGGATGAAAAAAATGTTATAAAAGGTACAGACCATTAAACAGCACATCATGGAATCCCAATGATGAAAAAATATTTATACAGATAATCATCTATGGAACTTATCTTTTGAGGTTAGAGATATGGTGTTTCTCTACATATCTCTCCAGAAAAGAGTCAAGATATTTGGAAAGAATGGAAAGCGTAGTCCTAGGTATATTAGACCCTTTTAGATTCTTGATTACAAGGAATACATGGTGAATCAACTATAAGTTCCACCATCCATGTCTCAAGTAAATAAGGTATTCCATATATCCCTCCAGAGGAAATACATACCAAATTCATCACATGTAATGAATTCATAGGTGGTAAAGATGGAAAATGATCTATATTATATATAGAAATATTTGAATATATTGGACTATAGAGATAAATATATAAAAAATACCAATATTTTGGTTTATGTACAAGGGAACTAGAAGAAGTTATGAAGAAGAAGTACCCTCACCTTTTCTTACCTTAGTATGTTACATGAAATTTAAATGAAGAAATTTCATTATGGGGGAGAATTTAAAGGCCCAGAATTTTATCAATGGAATTTACATTCTTATAATTATGTCATCAATTAGGTAAAACAATAGAGAATTATTATCATAAATTAGTAATGATACATTAGACAATAGTTAAACCAATAATAATTCCAAATATTATATCTAGATAATAAATTGAAAATAAGAGAATAATAATAGGATAATTTAGATATGCTTGAACCACTAGAATAATTATATTCATGAAAAAAAATGTTGAAATAAATCATAATTTTAATAATAAAATATTCATTATAATTATGAAATTATATATATAAACTTGTGGTAATTTATAAGTGAATGATGAATGAATGGAATAAGAGGTATTTATCGGAAGTACTAAACACATATGATTGTTATAAATCCGACTGTTGGAATAGTAACATGACCATTTGGATAGTAATATGCTCATTAAGAGAAGTATCTGATTGTTAGAACAATAACCTCACCTATAGAAATTGAAAATAATATTTTTTTCTATTATTAAATGAAAATATGATATATTTATATCATATTACAAGTAAATAAATGATAAATTAACAGTTACTTTTTTTGTAAAATGTATATGTTTTATTTAAAATTTGAAAAAGAATATAATGATTTAAAATAAAATGCATTTTTATAAAATCAATTCATAAATAAATGTTATGTTTTATTATTATAATTATATAATTTTATTGGAGCATATATAATTTTTTAAAGTATCATAAAATCAATTATAATATTAAAATCCATATTTTTTTGAATAATTGATGATTTAATTTAAAAATTAAAATTATCTTAGTTGGAAAATTATTTTAATAAAATGGTGTCTGTATTTTTAAACATACACATCAAAAAGTGGTTAGGGTAAATTTTATGGGATTTTTGTAAAATATTTGTTTTTTATGAATAGTGAAATACCGAAATTTATGGTATTTAACATTATAAACACAATATATGAATTTTTGAGTCATGAATGATGTAATAACCCATTAGAAAAAACTAACATAAAATATTTACTGTATATAGTCATAAAAAATAATATTATTGATAGTCTTTCACCATAATAATAAATTATAAAATATAATAAAAAAAATACCCCTCTCCTCCCCTTGTAATTACCACACCATCTCCTCATACCTTATTAGATTTTTAGTTTTCTAATATTCTACCCAATTCCCTTCATAGGCCTCATCCTCACATAATAGTGTTTCTTGTCTCACCAAAATACCAATTCCATGTTTGTTAAGGAGGTTCCCAAGGAGACTACATTCAAGGGGTAAAAATCCCCCCATCTTTCTCTTTTAAAGTATTTTTTCGTCTACATTATCCTCAAACCTATCCAATGTGACATTATAACTATAGAATCATATATATACTATAATATAGTTGTTTTAATGTAATATTCATCCCCATATCACTTCTCTCATTTCATTATAAAAACAAAAACAACATCTGTAATATATCGGTTCACCACCTTCATGGACAACGAGTTTTTGGTTTCCATTACCACATTCAAGAAGGTTCATAAAATAATAATTATGGTTAAATAAAATTTTAATATGTATATTACAACTTATTTCACGTTATGGAACTATTATATTAACATAATTGTAAATAAAATGATACTAGTTCTTGATGGTCATAAAACCCGCCAAAATAAACTAAAAATATTTTATTAACATTTTATAAAATGAATCATCCTAATTTTGGATAAAAATGATATATGGAAAATTTTAAAATTCTATAATAGAATTAATACCATATAATTTCACTTCCATTGATTTATTTTCATTTAAAAAGAACATCCATAATTACACACAAGTGAATAGACCATGAAACCATGAAACAAATGATTCTAGAATGCCAAAATTGTACTTTAATACTCATCAAAATGGCCATAAAAAACCTAATAAAATTATAACAAGTAAAATATATTTTTTATTGGTTCTGAATTAAATTATTAATTAATATATTCTAATTATCAAGGATATTAAGTGTATGTATGAAACACATTCAAACATAAGGTAAGGGATCTCTCCGAACCTCCAAATAACCTTTGAGTTATGATTTCTCTCAATTTGCCTCAACTAAACTCTTAATTTTTATACATACTTATCCTATATTATATAAATAGTTTCCAAAAATATGAATCTATATCATTTTATCTTTATTTTATGGGTAAATACGTGTTTTAAAAGGTTTCATTCTCAATTCCCCTTGATAAGAAAACTCGATTAAAGGGAACTTCTATGTTTCTTACCCATTTTAAATTACAATCCATAAAATTAATTAATACTCATATATTTTTATAAAATAAATCAATTTATCATGAAAATTATTTTATTTCCTTTCTAGTTTTATTAAAAAAAATATTCTTTTATCCTCATTAAATACACTTTATTATTTTTCATAAAACTACACTTAAGTGGAACAATTCTAATATAACCTAACCACTATTTTATATGTTTTCACTTCAGTTAAATAAAATTATTCATTATCTATTATTATATATAATTTATTATTGACCAATAATTATATAATACCTTCTTTCATGGATACCATTATAATACACCCTTTTGTTCTTCCTTATGACCTGATTACAGAACCCATTAATTTCCATGGGAACCCTTATGATGATTCCTTATGCTTGATTCATTTATGTGGCACACATATGCATGTACATGTTATGATGGGTGTGCCCATATAGTGATCAAATTAATTGGGTAATTTTCTGTCTCATGAGACATTATTTATGGGATTAGGGTGTAAACCTAATCCATTTTGGGACTCTATACATCATGTGATATAGTCTTGGAAGTTAGCTTTCAATCATATTTATGTAATGATATATGTTTCTCTTGTAAGACCCTAACCTTTTCTGGGGATTTCTTGAGCTTTTTTATTGGTTATATTTTTAATCTTTTGAGCATATCTTTTTTGGGATTTACCTTAGAGATATTTTAAGTGAAATTGGGGTATTTTAGAAGGAAGTGGGCTAGTGTATGGTTGGCACATGGTTTTCCCAAATTGTACACCCTGCCAAGAAAATTGTGTGAACCCAAAAAAAGGAGATTCACATGGCTATCACATGTTTTGTCAAACTATGGACCCTCTTAAGAGTAACCATGAAACACCCCAAGGTGAGGCTCATAGTTAGGGGAAACTATGCACCATGTAAAAGAAACAATGCATGTGGGATTGTAAAAATCAAAAATTGGATTTAAAATTCATGAACCCCCTGGACATCTCCCTAACTCAATAAATTCTACTTGAAGTGTTTTCTATCATTTTTATAGGTTCCTTGATGGATTAAAAATGCTTAAAAACTTAGTTAATGACTATTTGAAGTTTGTATTAAAAACATACACCTCTACCAGTTTTGGATCTAGATCTCATTCTTCATTGTGAAATTGAACATTCTACTTAAATTGGGGTTTTTCATTGGCAAGCGTATGTTAAGAATCTTTATGTATGTGGTCTAAATTAAGTTCCCATATTTTTTTAATTACAATTGTTTGTATGTGTTATGAAATATCAACTGGAAAGTTTTAAAATTGAATCTAGAATTGAATAAATAAATTGATTTATTAATTTATGGAGTCATGTAATTGATAGGATATTGAGATTGTGAAATTGGATTAATTAATTGGTGATTTAATTAATAGAATATTTTTAATGAGGAATTGATAGGATATTGTGATTGTGAAATTGGATTAATTAAATGTTGAATAAATTTATAGAATATTAGGGTTGTAGAATTGGTCAATTGATGCGATGATGAATTAATTGACAATGTGGATTTTTAGATATTAGTTTAAACTTAATTAGTATATGGTTCAAATGATGAAAAATGGTTTAATGGTGATTTTTTCATATTATTCCATGTGATAAAATTAAATAACCATGTTTTTTCTGATGAATTGTAATGGTATATCATGATGTGTAATGTGATAAGAGGGTTAATATTTATTAACCTTAAATGATGTTATATATGTGATATATGTGTGATTGAATGGTATAAGAGTGGGAAATATACTGATAGTATAAATACCCATATGTGATATACGAGTGTGGGACACAGACTGATACTCCAAATACCCATATGTGATATATGAGTGTGGGACATAGATTGATGCTCTTAATACCCATATGAGATGGAGAGTATTGGATAGGGAGTGAGGCTCTAAATTACCATTTTAAATTGAGTGTTAGGATAGGGATTGAAGCTCCAAATACCCACGGGGTGCTAGACATGATGTTCTATTCCCATGAGTTTGGCATTGGATTGTTTTTCTATGTGGTCGTGATAAGAATTGAAATGAAACAATAAATGATAACCCTGATTATGTGGTATGGTTTAGGCTTCATCCAAATTCAATGCTGGTATTGAGGTTTCGGGTGTCATCAAGAACCTGGGGGTTTATGTGATTTGTTAAAGAATAGTTAAATGTAATAACTATTTACTTTATGCATTTTAATTTATTCAATATACAATAATATACACTTTTATTGAATGGATATTGTTTTACATGATGTTGGTGGTGGCCCACTGGGTTGTACTCACACCCTATTTTTGATGCCTGATCGGTACCCAAATAGACTTCATGTTTTCAGGACAGGATAAGGGAAAGATCCCCATATTAGATGGCTGATTCAAGATGAGGTATGGATGAGGGAACCGAACATGTTGTCGGGTCATTCTTGGGAGTGTTAGTGTGTCTTTATTTTGGTTTTTAATTCGAAAATTGACACGTATTTTTTATAAAAAATCTATTGTTTAGTTTTGTGTATTGTATTCCTATTTTGTTCACCATGTGATACTGGTTTGGTTTGGTTATTGGTTATTTCATTTATCTATATTTTATTTATTTCTGATGTTGTGCTAGTTTGATAAAGAGGGTATAGTCTCCCCTTGATTGAAATTATACTTTTTCTGCTAGTCGATAGCCTTTAGCACTTGGGGAGGCATGCTTGAGGTCATGTAACTGAATGTTTTGGGGAACCAGTGTGTGGAATTTGTGTGGGACCATTACAAATTGCCATAAAATGTGTTTCTTTTCTATTCCTTTATCTTACAATTTGGGAAGGTTAGACAAGAGAATATGATGAGTTTGACCTTAATTAATAGATCATGTATGGAAGTAGCTAACCCATGTATGAGGGTAAAATCCAAGTAACCTAGGTGGGATTGTTGTTATTAATTTGTGTTGATACAATTGGATGTTATTTCCCCTTGAGTGATGAAATTTTTGTGTTATATGATTATTATTGTTGATATTTTATGAGATTTGACTTGTTGTATGATATGGAATGATATTTGAGTATGCATTCATCCTTCTAGAGACTGAAGTTAATTTTTGTGACATGCATCATTTTAGGAACACGTGGGAAAACAAGTTTTGGTTAAGTTGTTTAAAATGAAATGTTTTTCCTTTCATGCAAAAGTAAAAAAGAAAAAGGTGACTAATGTGAAATTGAAAATGATAAAATGATGAAAAGTGTGGGAAATGGGTTTCTAATGTGAAATTTGAATAATGAAAATGTGTTTAACCTTTTTTAACCTTGACTTAGATGTATGATAGTTAAGGGAAGTGACAGTGCCTCAATTTTTACCATGTGGTGGGGTTTGGTGGATGAATTGTTTTGGATTTATGTGACTCCTAATGATTGTGATAATGTTGTGTTATGTTTCTGAGGATGTGTGTTTTTAATTTTAGAGATATTACTCCATGATGATGCTTGTTGAGAGGAAGAAAAGAGGATATGGGTGGAAATTATCATCAACTAGTGAAACCAAAGGCATTGATAGTTCTAGAAGAAGTATTCTGAGAGCATTTATGTTATAGATTTTCTCGCTTCATGCATTTTATGGAAATAGACCTAGGGCATGTTTTGAAAAGCATGTTCAATCTGACATGGGAGTTTTAATTAAAGCACCCTCTTATGTTTAGTGTAGAGGGTGGACCGGTGGTAGAAGAGTTACGGATTGAGTCTATCCATACTATACATGACCATTTAGAGACTCGTGATGAAAATAGGTCTAAGTTGGTTTTTTATATGTTACCAGGATTAGTAAAAAAACTAGTGGGATTTTTAGGCTCAGACAAAGAAGAAATATGATATGGTATGAAAGGAATTTTTTGTGCAGTTCTTAGAGAACATTTATCCAAAGACATCAAGATAGGATAAGTAAGATGAGTTCATGTAGTTGACTCAAGGGAGTATATCTATGATGGATCATGCAAGTCTCTTTATTGAATTATAGTGCTTTTCTTTAACGTTGGCTGGGGATGAGACAGCTTGGAAAAGAATTTTCAGGATGGAGTTAAATGTGAGATTATGTACCAGGTTAACAGCCTTTGATTAAATAAGTTTTCAATGGAAGTGGATCAAGATCTCATAGGTGAGGGGAACTTGAAGGAGACTTCTAGTAGAGGACAACTAGTTTATGTTTTATGATCAAGGGGTATATATTCTAAGGGTAGGAAGCATCGTTATGAGAATTCTAAATAGAGTTTTGGAAAGAAGAGTGGCTAGGGGGAAGGATCCATCACTCAAGATCTTACCCAAGTGCTTTTCCACCAGTTTAGTAGGTTGGGCCACTATCTCATAAATTTTCCCCAAACACCGTTTGAGTTACAAGCTTAAGGAAAATATGAAATTTACATAGGTTCTATAGAAACCCTTGATAGACAAGTAATTATGGGGAATCTTGGAAGAATCATATTTTGGGAAGAGGGACTTCTACACCATATCAAGATAGAAGTTGGAGTTCTACTGGTCATGGTAGTCAAGGTAGTAGACAATGTGCTTCTAGTAAAGAGTGACCATATCAGAAGAGTGGTCCAACTCAAGGGACTCAAACTACATCACATGGAAGAGGGGTAGAACAGTTACATTTTCTTCATCCTACACTTGTGGATATCAATGTTAGACTATCAATAGTTATAGGTTCTATTCTTATAGCTTCTATTATTTCTAATGTCTTATTTGATATTGGTGATGCTCATTATTTTAAATCTTCTCAACCTGTAAATGGTTTGATCCTAGTGGTTGAGTTTTTGAGTGTGGTTATGAAAAAAAGATACACCTTTCTGAGTATGGTCGAGTGAAAACTATTGGTGAAAATGGTGTTCTCTCTAGTTTGGGGAGTATCATTTCCTTTTGGATTATTACATTCTAGATATGTTAGGTTTTGACCTATTTTTAGGTATGGGTTGATTAGCAACATACTAAGCCCACATTGATTGTTAACAGAGGAGAGTGACTTTTAATCCTCCATAGGGTAGCAATTATACTCTATGTAGAGAGTTTGAATCAAAGAGATTCATGTAGGTCTAGTTCACTAGAAACTAGAAGATATTACCACCTAGTTAGAAAGTATGTTGCTGGATGAAGGGGGTTTGAGACATGATGTATTTTCACGTGTAGTGGATCACTTTTTGGATGTGTTCCTTGAATAATTGTCAAGGATTCCACCTAAGAGAGATGTGGAATTTACAATTGAGATTATGCTATGGGTTGATCCAATTTATATTCCACCATACAGAATGTCACCAACAGAGCTACAAGAGATTAAGACTCAACTAGAAGAGGTGATGGTTAATGGGATTATCCATCAATGTAAGTCACCTTGGGATTCTCAAATTTTTTTTCTAATAAGGCTGATGAGACTATACATTTGTGTGTTGATTATCATATGTTAAACCAGATGAAAGTAAAGAGCCAGTAACCTATTCCGCATATCTATGATCTATTTGACTAGTCGAGTGGAGATTGTGTCTTATCAAAGATCTTCTTGAGATCAGAGTATCATCAACTGAGAGTTTTACCTTTTAATATACTAAGGAAAACTTTTAAAAGAATGTATGTCCTATATGAGTTCGTTATAATTCTATTTGGGCTGAAAAATTTACTAGAAATGCTCATGGCCTTTATGAACGTAATCTTACACTCAAACCTAGATTATTTTGTTGTAGTGTTTTTGGATGACATATTGGTGCACTCCAAGAATCACGATGATCATTCCCAACATCATGAAATTGTCCTAAGTACAATAAGATAGAATCTAATATATGCCAAGTTATCTAAGTTTTAGTTTTTGAGTGATTAGGTGCACATCTTAGGTCACATAATCTAGGAGGAAGGCATGTTAGTGGACCTAGAGAAGGTGCAAGTATTTATTTATTGGGAGAAGCCCAAGAATTTATTTGATATCGATATCTTTCTTGGGTTATCAGGGTATTACTCGGGGTTCATCCAGGACTTTTCCTAAATGGAATCACCACTTTCATGATTGACCAAGAAGGGGGTTAAATTTTAATGGCTTGGAGAATATGAAAAATCCTTTTAAGAGTTGAAGAAGTGTTTGAAAACAACACCAGTATTGATGTTACCTAAGCCAGGTGAAGAGTAAAAGATGTTTTTAGACCCTTTTGGGATATGAATTGGAGAATTGTTGATATAGGAAGATCTTTTTGTTATGTATGGGACTTAGTAGTTTAGGCTACATGAAAAAAACTACCTGACACACTACCTCGAGTTTCCAGCATTAGTTTATGCATTTAAGTGTTTGTGATACTATATTTTATGGGAAAATTTTATTGTGTACATTGATCATAAGAGCTTAATGTATGTATTTTCAAATCGATATTTGAATATATGGTAGAGTATATGAGTTAATTATATGTAACCATTCAACTTTGATCTAGAATATATGCTCGAGAAGGGAAATAGTGTTATTGAAGCTTTAAGAAGGAAAACTCAGAACCAGTCAATTCAAGATTCTAGTGATGATTGGAAAATGAATATTTTACTAGATGAGATGCATGTTTTGGTTCATTAGAACTAGGAGAAGGAAACTATTGTATTAGTTTTAGTGGAATCTACACTTTTGAGTCAGTTTAAGGATAGACCGTATAAGGATCCAGAATTTTTGTCCCTAATGGAAAGCCTTCATGGTGGGGAATCAACTTTGAATTGGAAAATATATGAGGATGAGAAAATATATGTCTGGAATCTGGTTGTTATGACTACGAGTATGTGAGAGGAGCTAATGTGGTAATTTCATGCCTTGAAGTGGTCAGTGAATCCATGTTTGACCAAAGTGTACTCTGACCTACGTCAATAGTATTGGTGGCCAGGCATGGAAAGAGAGATAGCAGGGTTCATGACATGATGCTACACATGTCAACAGGTGAAGGCTGAGAATCGACAACCTGCTGGTTTACTATATCCATTTCCCATTTGGTAATATAATTTTAATGATGTTACCATGTATATTGTTTTGGTTCTCCCAAGGACACCTCAAATGAATGACGCTATTTTGGTTATTGTGAACTATTTGACAAAGGTAGTTCATTTTTTGCCTATTCTAGATACTTTAACTGTAGATATGTTGGGAGACATGTACATTCAATAGATATACCATCTAAATGGGGGTGAAACGAAGTATAGTTTAATATTGTAACTCATTCCTTACTTCGTGCATCTGGAAGGTCTTGTAAAATGTGTTTAGTAGATAGGTTTTACTAAGTATGGATTTCCACCCATAGAAAGATGGGTGGTCAGAATGTTTTATATAGGTGCTCAAGGATTTTCTTCAGGTGTGTGTCTTAGACATTTGTGGGTCTTGAGAGAAGCATCTGGAATTGATGGAGTTCTCCTATAAGAATATTTATTAAGAAACCATTCGGATGGCACCATACAAGGCTCTTTATGGTACACCATGCAGATCACATGTATTCTAGATAGAGGAAAGTGAGTAAGAGATATTTATACAGAGTCTTGTGAAGGAAACATCAGAGCTAGTTCATCTGATTAAAAAGTAGATTGCTATGAATTAGAGTGTATAGAAGTTTTATGCTGAAAACATCGATAAACCCAAGATTTTATATAGGGTTGTCGTGTATTCATTCATGTGTCTTCTACATTGGGTCACTGTAAGATGCATAGAATTCGCAAGTTGGCAGCCATGATTTTTGGATTTTTTGAGGTTTTATAGAGAATCAAGCCAATGGCATACCTATTGGATCTTATATAGTGGTATAGTTCTATACACAATGTTTTCCATGTGTCACAACTTCAGCGGTGTCACCCTGTCCCTTCTCATGCGATTGGTGTGGTTGATGTTTAGCTTGAGACCAATGTGTCCTTTAAGGATCATCTTATACATGTGTTGGATCGTAGTGAGAATGTTTTATGGGGTAAAACATGGAAATATTTCATGTATTATAGAAAACTTATTGTGATCATAATGAAATATGGGAAAGATAAGTGGATATGTGGGCTTAATAGCTAGATTTTTTGGACTCAAAATATTATACATACTTGGGAGTAAAACTTGAGGATGAGCTGTTATAAGGTGGGGATATTGTAATTTTCCAACCTTTTATGGAAATTTCAGGAGATTTTTATAAGTAGTCTTTTGACTCATTTTGATTATTTCTTGTTTTGGTTTTTCCTTGGAGAGTTTTTGGGCGAAATTGGGGAATTTTGGAAGGAAGTGGGGAAGTGAACAGTTGGTGAACTCTTTTACCAGATTGTGCACCTATCCCAAAAAACTATGTGAACCCAAATAGAGAGGATTCACATGGTTGTCACATAGTTTTTAAAAACATTTTCCCTCATAGGAGTAACCATGCAACACCCCAATGTGAGGTGAAAATTTATGAGAAACCATGTTCCCTGTAAAGGAAACAATGTGTGTGGAATTTTAAACCCTTTAAAATTAGTTTTAAAATTAACAAACCCCGTAGACTTCACCCTAACTCAACCAAATTTGACCCTAAATATTTTCTCTCAGTTTTAGAGGTTCCTATACGGACTCCAAGGTCTTATGAATTCTTTTCATAATGATCTAAATCCTATATTTAATATATTAACATCTATATGTTTTGGATCTATATGTCATTATTTGTTGTGTAATTGAATTTTCCACTTCAATTATAGATTTTCATTTGCGAGAATCTATCAATAATCTTTAGCTAGATGTTCTAAATTCAATTCCTAGAGTGTTTAATTCCAATTGTGTGTATGTGTTGTGAAATTTCAATTGGAACATTTTCAAATTGAATCAAGAATTGACTAAATTAATTGATTAATTAATTTATGGAATCATGTAATTAATGGTATGTTGATATTGTGAATTTAGATTAATTAATTGGTGAATTAATTAATGGAATATCATGAATGTGGAATTTATGGGATATTGTGATTGTTTAATTTCACTTATTAAATGGAGAATTAATTAATGGAATATTGGTATTATGTAATTGGTTAGTTAATGTGATTATGAATTAATTGACAATGTGGATTATGAGATATTGGTTTAACCTTATAGGATATAAGGTTTATATGGTTTAAATAATGAAAAATGGTTTAATAATGAATTGTTCATATTATTCCATGTGATTAAATTAAATAACCATGTTTGTTGTGATAAAGTGTAATGGTATATCATGATGTAAAATGTGATAATAGGTTTATGGTTGATTAACCTTGAATTAATTGATATATGTGATATATGTGTGATTGAATGATATATGATTGTGAGACATGTAGTGATGGTCCAAATACCCATATGTGATATACGAGTGTGGGATAGAAACTGATGCACCAAATACCCATATGTGATATACGAGTTTGGGACATAGATTGATGCTCCATATACACATATGAGATAGAGAGTATGGGATAAGGGATGAGGCTCAAAACAACCAAGTGACATTGAGGTGTGGGAAAGGGACTTACTCTCCAAATACCCATAGGGTTCTCGACATGACATTCTATGCCCATGAGTTTGTAATTGGGCTATGGTTCTAATTGGTCGTGATATTAATTGATATGAAATGATAAATTAAAACCTTGGTTATATGGTATGGTTTAGACTTTCACATGAGCTGATGCAGGTATTGAGGGTTCTAATGTCCTTATGAACCCAAGGGTTTATGTGGTTAATTGATGAATAATTAAATGTGACAACTATTTACTTAATACATTTTACTTTATTCATTATACAATTTCATACACTATTATTTATTGGATATTTTTTTATATTCCATTGGTGTTGGCCTACTGAATTTTACTCACACACTACTCAGTCTTCCTCATAAGTACACAAATAGAATTCATGTTTGAAGGATAGGAAATGGGAAAGCACCCCATTTTTTATGGATGAGTCGAGATGAAGCATGGATGAGGGAACCAGACGTGGTGTTGGGACCTTCCTGGGGGTGTCATTGTGTCTTTATTTTGGTTTTTCATTTAACACCTAACATGTGTTTTTTCATGAGATGTCTATTATTTAGTTTTGGATATTGTATTTGTGTTTTGGTCATCATGAAATACTTGTTTGGTTTGGTCATTGGTTATATCATTTGGATATTGTTTATTTATTTCCACTGTTGTGATCATTTGATAGATTATATAGTCTCCCCATGATCGATATTCAACCCTCACTACTAGTTTATAGCCTCTAGCATATGTGGAGGTGTGCTTGAGGTCATATAAACAACCAGATTGGGGCACCAATGTGTGGAACCTAGGTCAGGATGTTACAATACCACTTTCCTATGTTTCTATGGTCATATGATTCTATGTTCTATATGTTATTATTCCATGTATTTTTTATCCAATCCTTTTACGTTAATATGTTATGATTTATTAAACATCTAATATTCTTCATTACCATGTTTATTTCCTTACAAGGATTTATAGATGATCCCCTTTGTATTTATATTCCCCAGTTTATCCTATGAAGTTATAGGATCTCAAATGGAGTTAGTATCTCATTATGAAAATCAATTTTATTCATGTTACCTTTTTTCTAATTATTTACTCAGACTTCTAAGGGAACTAGTCTTTTCAATCCCCAGATTTTATTTAATGTATATTCATGCTTAAAATCATGTAATAATAAGTGTCAAAGGATAATTTATCTATAGTTTTTGTTAAAATACCTATAATAATAAATTAATTTTTTTCCTTTCATGTATAGATTGAATGAATCATATGTCCATGAACAATAATTCACTTACAGTGAATAGGTTACATCTGGAGAAAGATGATGGTTGTGTCAGAAAATTTAAGAGGAATGCTTTATTTTCTTGATAATTAAAGGATTATTTAATTATTTGGTTTTTTAGAATATGTTCTTTACATGCAAACTCTCATTAACCATGAATTGAGCTATTGGTATTATCACTTAGGGATATATAATTGAACCAAAAGGTTAAAACCCTTTATTATTCTAAATTATTATTTCATATTCTATGTCATAGAATTGTTTCCCCTATCTCTCCATGGGTTTCTTATTAATGTTCTATTTATCTATTAGTTGGGTTTTTTCCTTCCATATTTTCTCTTATTATTCCCTATGTTCATTAACTGTTGATGAAAATGTTGTAACTTTTTAATAACCATTTTTGTTAGATTTTATTGAGGGATTTAGGTCACTTATGAGTTTTCCTCATTCTCATTCTGGAAATTTGGTTTAATTCTTGTGTATACATAATGAATTATAACATGGTTTCCAATATTTAAATCAGAGAATTAAAATTCATTAAATATAGTTATTGAAAAATTGTCCTAGAATGGCGTAGGTAGTTAAAAATAAGAAATAAATAAGCTCGGGGTAATGACTATGGTGTTATATCTAATTTTCCCATTAGATGTTTCAAATGATATTATTATAGGTTATAGGTTCTATTTAAATACAAAAAGATGGTGAGTTTTTTAAATCTTCATTATGGAAAGAATATAAGGGTTTTTTAATTGATCCTTATGTAGGTGACATATGAGGCCTTATAATAAAAAGTGGTTTTTGACTAAAATAGTTTTTCATGAACTGTTCCTTTTAAGTTAACTTTGTTAATCCATTTAATTTAATCCATTATAGTTAATCATATTTCATAAATTTATTTTCTTTATAGAATATTAAATCATTAAATTTTCTTAAAACCCTCATTATTTATATTTTAAAAACCTATTTTGGGAATGATTTATTTTTTTCAATTTAATTATTAGCATTATAAAGAGACTATACTTTAAATGAGGTTAAATATTGTTTTTCACATGTTTAATTAATTGTAACATGGATTTAAAAAGTTTGTGTAAGGGTAAGGTCCTTTTTCTATATGATGTGTAAGGGTAAGACTAATATTCATAAAGTTAACCCTTTAAATTGAAAAGATGTGTAGGGGTACCTTGGAGTGGAATAAGGGTAAATCCTAAATGATAAAGGTTACTTATGTGTAGCTACCTCATCATGTCATAGAAATTATTGAATTCAAAAGTATGTGTAAGGGTAGTTCCCTGAAAATGTAAGGGTACCTTCTTGTTTTTAAAGGCTGTGTATGGGTAATCCATAGTTGTGTAAAGGTAAGTCTGGGTTTATGACTCACGCAAGGGTAAATCCTCATACCATTACATGAAAATAATGATATTTTTAAGGGTGGAACCTTGATACCCTTATAAAACACAATTTTTTGAAAAAATACGTAAAAATTATGTTTATCATTCTCTTCTTCAAAATTGAACTAGAAACATATTTTTAATTATTTTAAAATCAAAAAATCATGGAAATAAATTATTTGACTCACTTAAAGTTCAAGAATCATATAATGAAAGTATTTAAACACTATAAAATTATGAAATTATTAAATGTAAAATTAAATGATTGATTTAATTTGTGATTTTAATGTGTCATAAAAGTATGTAGGTGGCCTTCTTCTCAAATAGGAGTACCTTTCATGCCTTCTTATTTGGTGAACCCTTTTACTATGAGAATCTTGAGAATTACTTAATTCTAAAATAATTAATCACCATTCGATCAATCTAAACCCTTCTTCTGGTTTCCAAGAATTGAAGAACATTTTATCTTCTCTTCCTTGGTAAAATTCATAGAATATATAAATTCTAGGTAGGAATTTATGTTTTATATTCTTCTTATATCATGTGAAATTTGTGAAATAAGATTTTTACAGAATTTGTTGTGTTAAATATTTGAAGATAATAACCTAGAATTATCAAGGAATAATAATAAAAAATCACATGCTTATATCAAATTATTTTATAGAGATGGAATAATAGGGAATGCAGTTTAAAAATATTCATTGAGGAAGAAAATTCTAGCATATGAGTTCAAATTTTTTAGAAAATTTTAAATCCTCTTAGAGAGAGAAAATATTATCACATGTGGTGTTTTATTTATTTATAGAAATAAAATAGTTGGAATGAGTCCTAGGAACCCTTAGTTAGTATTTGGGACAAAATAATACTGGTATAAGATTTTGGTGATGATTCCTTGATTAACATTAATGATTATTGATCAATGAAATTGATGTATGAAGTTCCATACCTTATGGAACTCTCTTATACACTTGTTTTCCTTTTTTTAGTTCTTGTGTTGACATACCTTGATTACCATTCATGTTTGTGATATAATTTGGGTGAGTGTGTATCCCTTGAAACCTATTTATGATGATTGATACAATGAGTATTGTTTCAGTTTATTTTTATTTGTTCGATGATGATCACATGTATGTATGTTGATGAATTATTATCATGATGATATTATTTAATTTTATTCTCTAATTCATTATGTCTATTACCTTTCCTTTAGAGTTATTATCCTTAGCTCTCGGTATTTTTTTGAACATCATGAGATGATTTTCCCACTGAGGTGGAGTGCACACCACTTGAAATGATGGTGAATATGGCCATTAGAAAAGGGTAGAGGTATGATTATTCTAGGCAGTATATATTGAGGATTCACTCAAGGATTCCTAGTAAATTCCATGTACCATGTCCCCCAATGATGCCCAATGGATTCAAAGTAACACTGTCACTTGAAGACTAGATGATGTTAAGTACCATGACATATTTGATAACTATAGGATGATGAGTAGCATGTATTTATGATCCCATTAGTATACTAATCATCAATTTCACTATCCTTGTGGTTTATTTTGGTTATCCGGACATCCTATTTTTTTCCTTCCAATATAAAGCTAAAGTTGGTACGGTCAAGGGTTTTTGGTAGATTGGTTAGCACATTACATCCCAATATGTGATTGAGTGAAATTATGTTTTTCATAAATTTATTATAATCTTGGGACAAAATTGTTTTATATGTTCACATTTTTTTAGGAAATATTGGCCATGTTCGACTGGGTTTATTAATCACACTCTCCATGGGAATATCGATTCACATGAAAAGTTATTATATAGGTATCTAGGCATGGGAAATATTCATGTGGCTAATGGTTGAGCCAAGGAGTATAGATATAGGAGAAATAAAGTGATGTATTCTAGAGGATCATTGTTCATTTATTTATTTATTACATGCATTAGTTATTCTATGGTTTGTATTTCCACTTTAGGAGCCTATTTACTTTTTTTAATTGGTATCCCATCTATATATTTCATTAATATTTTCTAGAATTGGTTTTTATATTATATATAATGTAATATTAATATTCATTCAAGGATTTATACTGAGGATACAGTCTACTCACTAACTGAATTAGATCTCACTACTCGTTAGAAGCCTCTTGTTTATGTGGAGGTGCACATGAGGTTATGTGGAGCCCTGGTTCAAACCTGGAGGTTTGGTATAGAGATTTATAAAATGATATTATAGTATTGTTTATTTTTTTCTATTTGCAATAATTTGGTACATTGTAGAAAGGAGATAGTTGTGTGGGAACCGGATAAGGGAGTTTCCATGAGCCTGGCTAGAACATGTGTAATTGACCTTTGATTTACTAAGGATGATATTTTTGTTACATTGTTTTGTGATTTTAGGTGCATTCATTGATGATTATTATGTATGTATGTTAACATCCCATATATATACTTGTTTCTGTGCTACATATTAGTTATCGATTTTAATACCGTAATTTGTGGTATCTATTCAGGATAGGTTTTTTTGTTTGATATATCTTTTTTTCATTAATCAGTTGACCTAATCATGTTTTTATGTTTTAGTATATATATGGTGACTATTACTAATGTGTAAGGAATAAACTTTTCCTATTGATAGGTCATTTATACCTTTTCTTAGGGTCGAATCTTAGTTTATTATTTTTGTGATCCTATATAATTGTTAAAATATAATTACATATGTTCTAAATTTTACCATCATGTTAGAGAATATGTTTGCTCAAAAAAGACTAATGGGAAAACTATTTGATGTGGGATGGTGGTTCTCCCAATTCTATTATTCATATTCCTTATTTTCTGGAGAATTATATAGAGCATTATATATCACATAATCTACTAGTTTAGGCTATAATCCCACTTTAATTGTGAGTCCTTCCACTGAGATCAATGGATGAATATACCAAGGATTTTTATCCTGAGAATCCTATAGCCTTTCTAGGAACTATTAGAATACAAGATATTGAGGATTAGGTGGATCTCATCAGGTTTATCTCTAACCTCGTCGACATTATGGAAGATTAAAATGTGAATCTAGCAATATTCATAATGTAGAGACTTTCCTGACATTGTTGGGGAGTCCTGGGATAGGCTGTTCAATGTGAGGGACCCACTTGGGAGGCCTTCAAGAATCTTTTATTCAGGGTTCTCTCTACCAATATGATAAATCTATATTTAATTTAGGATTTGATATAGAAATAGTAGGGTTCCATGATATCATCTACCTACTCTTCTTTTATTAACTTTCTTCACTTTACACCTCATCTAGTAAAAATTGAGTATGATAAGGCTAAGAAGTTTGACATCCGACTTTATTCCAACCTCAAACAAAAAAATAGGAGCATCAACCTAGAATCATGCGTGATGGATTTGTAGAATTATTTACCATCAATAAAATTTCAGAGGAGTGTTGTGTGATTGGACTTCTTCTACCTTTTAGTAATTCATTCGGTGGACCTCCTATTATGGTCAAGAGTACCTCTACAAGTGAAAAAAAAGATAATGATTGGGGAATTTATATAGAATAGTATAATATAGGTAGATTAGAGTTTGGATTCTCCACCCATTATAGAAGTGATCCAAAATGATTCAACAGTGTAATTTTTGGACACTTCCACAAGGTCATCATAGCACCCTCGATCTAGTTTCATCGATGCAATAAGATGTGGCATTTTTAGTAGCTATCTACCATAGATATGGGGATAGGGTCCTGTAGGAGATCAAGGAAGACATGATTCAAAAATAAAGAATTTGGATGGGGTCCTTAGTAGTAGACCAAGAATATTAAGACTCAAATGAGTTATAGATGGGGTTATAGAGCTGATGCAGGTCATGTTTATGTAGTGGATCTAACACCAATAGATGTTGTGGAGGACCATATTCTATATGACGTATGGTATTGATCACATATACTTTATCGACTACCTTTTATAGAACCGGTTCTTCCCATTCCTTAATATATGCATAAGTATTTATTGATGTTTACTTACAATTCATGTCTTATTCGATTTTACATTCCCATATTAAACCATTCTGAAATATATTTAACCATCTTAAACAATTCACATAGTGTTATATATTCATCATTGGTTATATAAATTTTTGGGACTTCATGAGAACAAAGATGATGATATTAGATGTGATTCTTATCTTGGAATAGATGAATATCTCCTGAGTATAAATTGATTTCCATTGGAGATGGATATCTTTTACTTTTTCAAAGGGAGAGAGAGTATTTTTTGATCATATAATGGAAACTGGGAGAAGGAAGAGTTGGTTAAGACACGGGTTAGCTTGATATTATCATTGAAAAAATTGTATAATTTTCTCTTTCTATAGGATCAGTGGAAACCCTATAATTTTTCCCTCCATTTAAGGATCTTTATCAGGATGTTGTTACTGATGAATTCATAGAACTTACTCTTGATAGAGTGGTTTAATTTGAGATAGAACATATGCTGGGAACACAACCCATTTCAATTTCCCTATATCGTATATTACTATCTGAGTTAAAGGTTATCGAGGTGAAGGTTAAGGACTTACAGTAGAAGGTATTTATTAGGATGGGTACTTTATCTTGGGGTGAACCTATCTTGTTCACCAAGAAGGAATATAATATTCTTCAAATCTATGATTAATTCAATTAGTTATGGGAATCCTAGTTGTTATTCAATAATTATCTTTGATTGTGATACCACCAGCTATAGGATAGAGATGGGGACATCCAAAAGAAGAAATTTTGGAGTAGGTATGGGTTATATGAGTATTTGATGACTCCATTTTTTAACTAATGCACCAAAAAATTTCATGGAACTCAAGAACAAGATCTTCCTCCCATATATGTACTTTTTCATCATTTTGTTCTTTGGTTATATCCACATCTATTCACCTATCCTATAATAACATGTTTGACACCTCAAGATATTCATGTGTTTTTATAGATCACATTTTATTTATGCCATGGTGTCAAAGTGTAACATATGGATTTAGGAGGTGATGTTCTTTGGGCATTTTTTGTTTGAGATGGGTATATATGTGGACCTTTAGAAATAATATACAATTATATACTAAAAAATCACTAAAATATGTTCAAGATTATGAGATTCATGGGTCTAGAAAGATTCTACTAATGTTTAATCTAGGACTTTACCCATCTATCGACACTTATGACTATGCTAAAGAAGAATGGTGAAAAGTTCCAATTGTCAAAATAGTTTGAAAATGTGTTCCTGATCTCTAAAGGAGATTTAATATTACTCTAGTACATATAGTTCCAAATACTTTAATCAAATATATATTATATTTCAATGTGCTTGGATTTTTTTGGGAGAAGTGGTGATGTATAGGGAGTGGTAAATGTATTATGGGTCAGGTTTGTTGAAACCCAATGATTGGAACTACCCTACTCATGACTTGGATCAAGAATCCATGGTCTATGATCTGAAGTATTTGTGATAATATATCTTCAGTTATAGGTTTTTTTCATACATTGACCAAAAGACCCTATTACATCTTCATAAGGTGGGACATGAAGTTGATTTAAATGAACTGCGTGTAGTATATATAGATTTTTGACTTTAGATAATGTATGTAATTGTAAAATTTAATAATATATAAAATTCTCATATCCATAAGACACATGTAGCTCAGGAGCGTAGTAAGAAACCATTAGAATATTAGTAATGCTTTTTTATCTTGTTGGCCAACTGGATGATGAATATTTTTGGGGATCAAGGATCAATAAATTGTGATGAACCGGTGGTACATCCTATCTAGTATATTGGGTAAAGGTTTGAAAAGAAACTTATATATAGTTTGATGTGATGTTGAACAACTAGTTGTTGGTGACCCAATACCCATGTTGTCATTGGATGACGACAATATCATCCTTGTTCATGGTAGAGTAGTATTCCATACTTCCCTCAGAGAGGACCTGGTGATTTAATTTCATAAATCTATATGGGAGGTACATAATGGTGTGAAAAAGGTTTACAATGACATAAAATAACCATTATAGTGGCCTAGGATGAAAAGGGACATCATTGGTTTTGTCTCCCGATTCCTTACCAGCCATAAGGTAAAAGAAAATCACCAACATCATGGTGGTTTTATTCAGTTAATTATAGTACCCATGTGGATATGGGAGGACATTATGAAGATCTTTTTAATGGGGTTACATATAACCTCAAGGAGTTGGGATGCTATATATTTGATTGTTTAATAGATAATGATGGTTTCCCACTTTCTACCAATATGTGAAAATCACTTAAGGGAAGATCTAGGAAAGATGTATGTCCTTGTGATAGAACTCTTACATGGTGTTCCATTGATTTTTTTAACAGGGATTCATGTTTTACTTAAACCTTTTGGATGTTCTTGTAGAAATCCCCAAGGAATCATCTACAGATAAGCACAATACAATATCCTCAGATAGATAGATAGTAAGAGTAAATGATTCACATAATAAAGGATGTGCTTTGATATTGTGTTTTAGAATTAAGTCGATATTGGGATGAGAACCTATCCTTGGTGGAGTTCACATCAAATAATATTTATCAGGATTATATACAAATGACGCCATTTGAGGATCTCTATAGACTTTTATGATACTCAAAACTTTATTGGAATGATTTTGGTGACGCATCAATTATCGGGCCTAGTATGTTGTATGGGATCTTATAGAGGGTGTATTTGATTAAAAATCAGTTGTTGACTGATTATAGTATACAAAATATATAGATTAAAATATATGGCCTTTATATTTTTAAACTTTCACTGGGTTTTCTTGTGAGTGTCACCTAAGTTGGTTCATCGCCATCAACCAAAGTAAGGGAAATTAGACTAATGGTTTTTTAGACCTTTTGTGATTATTGAACAGGTTATGTAATTGGTGTACCATCCATATATTCCTCCACATTATCATGGAATGCATGATGTGTTTCAAGTTTCTCAGCATTGGAGGTGCATGCCCGATCCAATACATGTTATAGGCTATAAGGATGTGGAGTTAGTGCTTGATGCATATTAGGAGGAGTTTGTGATGAAGATTATAGACCATAGTGATATTTATTATAGGGAAAGATAGTTCCACTTTTTTGTATATTATGGTAGTAAGGACGAATCAATGAAGAGATGTAGGATTTGGAGTCTGATGTTCAATCTCATTAGGTTGAGTTATTTGATTAAGATTAATATATCCACTTCTTGAGGATGAGAAGTCATTAAAGGGGGATAATTGAAATTCTATGAATTATTAAATGTTCTAAAAATAAAATTTTTTATATTTTATAAGCCTATTTTGTAAAAAAAATACACACACACGCAGATATATATATATTCAATTTAATTCCTACTCAGATGAATAACCAATATATTTCATAAGGGTAAATATTTTTTATGAGTCAATTTAAAGGTAAACATCAATTTTTAGAGTTACATAAGGGTATTAATGACTTTCATAAGTTAAATGATATTTTTATATATGTTATGTGACTGTAAGACTGACCTACATAAAGGAAACCTTTTAACATGGAAAGATACACAAGGGTACCTAGGTGTTGTGTAATGGTAGTTCCCTCAATGTGTAATAGTAACTAATGAATTCTAAAGTATTAATAGGGGTATTTCCCTCATCCTATAAGGGGAAATTTTAAAATATAAAGGATTTATAAGATTATTACCTTCACTGTATCGGGGAAGATCCATGATTTCAAAGTCTGCATTAGGGTAATCTATAGGGATGTAAAGGTATTTTTAGGTTTTGACCAGCATTAGGATAAAACCCCTTACAATTACGTGACAGCTTTGAGCCAGGTAATGGTACAACCAAGTTACCCTTTTGTGGCCCCCTTATTGGGATAAATTTTTTTTTTTTAAATTCTTGTTTTCTTCTTGTAGAACGAACCTGAAAAATATTCTTAATGATTTTGAAAGCAAAAAAATCATGGAAAAAATTAATTGACTCATTTAAAGTTTGTGAATAATATTATGGTAGAATATAAACAATAAATAATTAAGAAATGATCAATGTAAAAATTAAATTACTGATTTAATTTATGGGTTTTAATGTGGTTGGCCAGTATGCGGGTGGCCTTCTCTAAAATTAGCCAAACCATTACAACCTTTGATTTTGGTGAACTGTTTCAGTATGAGATGACAAGAATTTCCTTTATACATAATTAGTGAAGCATAAATTTATCAATTTGAGCCATTCTTGTGGATTCCAGGCATGAAAGAACATTCTTGGTTATATTCCTAAGTTTATATAATGGAGGTGAAAAAATCTATGTTTGAATTTATGTTTCTTATTCTCTTAATTTCATGTTCAATTAATGAAATAATATTTCTAGGGAAATGGTTTGATTAAATTTTTATTGACAATAACCCAAAATTACCAAATAATAATAATATAGAAATATCACTTACTTATCTAGGATTATTCTAGAGGTATAGAATATTATCTCATGTGTTTCAATAATTATTTATTGAGTAAAAAATTTCAATAACATGCATTTTTATTTTTTAAAAAAATTGGAAATTATCAAGGAGAGAGAAACTACTATAAATGTGGTGTATTATTTATTTTAGAAATAAAATAGTTAGAATGGGTTATAGTAACCCTTGGCAGGTGGTTGGATCTAACTAATATAAAGATGATATTCTTCTGACATTTCCATGAAAAACCTTAAAGATTCATTATCAATGACTTTGAGGTAGGATGTTCTTTGCCTTATAAGAATCTTGTGTACACTTGTTTTCCTGGTATTCTTGTATTGGTATACCTATGATTCATGTGGGTTTTCTTATATCCTGTGAGTCCTATTTATGATTATGTATTCCATGAGAGTTGTTTTATATTGTTTGGAAATGTTTAATGATGATCACAAGTATGTCCATTTCTAATTTATTACCCTGATGATATGATTACCTTGTATTCTCTACCTTGTTATGTATGTTACCCTTCCATTGGAGGTATAATCCTTGGTTCGTGGAATTGGTGGACCATCAAGATATGATTTTCTTTTATATGGGTAGTGCAGAAAACTTTTGATGATGGGGATGATGGAACTAAGCACAGGGTAGAGGTATGATGATGCCATGGAGGCTGTTTTGAGGATAAACTCGGGGATGCCTAGTAAATTCCAAGTACCATGTACCCTGAGGATGTCTAGTGGATTCCAAGTATCAATTACTCAATGAATAAATGATTCGATGCAACATGAAATACTTTACAACTAGATAAATTTAAGTAACATGTACAGATGATGCCTTAAGGATGCCATGCAACTGATTCACTAGCTCTGTGACTAGTTTTGGTTCTCCCATCATCTACTCATTATCACTATAACATAGAGCTAAAATTGGTAAGGATTGTGGTTTTTGGAACCTAATTTATAAAATTACCACTTGTATGTTATTTTGTACTATTATTATTTTTACACATTTATTATTATCACATAATAGTCTTTTTATAAATGTACCCATTTATTAAGGAAGCATTGGTGGTGGGATTCTAGGTTTATTACTCACACTCAACACATGCATCTCGATGTTCATGAAGACTTAATGTATAGGGATCCGAGTAAGGGAAAGGGTCCCATGGAAGATGGTCAACCCATGGATCATGGATTTTGGAGTGGTACTAAGACAATATCTAGAGGATTACCACTATTTTATTTATTTATTACCTTGTTGCGTTATACTTATGTTCATATTTCCACTTTGGGATCCCCATTACTTTTAATATGGTTGGTATTCCATCTATAAAGATTCTACATGTTTATTATGATTGTATTATTTATTATATATTATATTATATTAATTTTTGTGAAAGGATTTTTACTAATTTTATTTTGTCCCCAGTAATTGAATTAGATCCTCTTTGCTAACTAACAACCTCTTACATATGAGGAGGAAAAAATGAGGTCAAATGGCACTATGTTTTATAGTTGGTAGTTTGGTCTAGGGCATTACACTTTATTTTCTTTATCTCTTGCTGATTATGTTGTAAATATGTTATTCCTTTTTCTATCAAAATATAGTAGACGCGTATTTATTTTTATATAAACTATTTTCTTATACACAATCCTAGTAAAATAAACAAAATTGGTAACATATTACCTATCATTTTTAAATGTTGTATTTTGGTCATATATCATTAATGTTATTCTATAGTAAGAGTGTGTGCTCTTTAAGTTATTGTTGTACTATTGGAATTGTCATTAGTTTTTCATATAGGTAATAAAGATATTTAATGTTCCATATATTCTTTATATTTTTGTTCTTATTGGTTTTTTTTATTATTATTTTTAATATGTTGCTATACAATTTTGAATAATAAAGGAGAATGTTTTAGTTATGAAAAATGGTTCGGTGTGGGTACTCCATCTTTAATGAATTGAACATTTATAAATGAAATTCTCTTTTGATTTTGTAAAAACATTATAGTTATATAAATAACATGAACTACTTCGGTTCTTTTGGACAGATATATATTTCTTTATTTAAAATACCATTAATCATATTAACTATTCATAATATAGTATTTGTACAACAAACACTAATATTAGTATATATTAAGGGATATTATAAAGTCTGATTGATGTATATGGAAGAAACAGTGGCCTAGACCAGTAAGATCATAACCTATGAAGCCCATATAATAGAGATTTCAAGGGAGATGGAATCCCTAGGATTTTCCCTTGTCCAAGATCAAGCCAATATTTAAAATATAAATCTTGAGAAAAACTATTTACCAGAGAAGTTAAATCTTATTAAGTTAGGGCCCAAACCATGTTCGCCAAACAACCCAAAGTATGCACCACCATAGCACACCATACCCTTAGTGTATATGCTAATATAATAAGGTTTTATGTATCTAGATCCAAGTAATAAAAATTTGTATATCTATCTTATAATGAAATAACGATTATATAAATCTTCTTGTATTATTACTTTATCAATAATTATATAATGTGTTAGATAAAATTTATATTATGGCATGAAGAAATCAAAATTGTAATTTTGGTAAATATATAGTATTAGCCGAAGACACACTTTTGATAAATACAAGTATTATTTAAATAAATTATTTTTTAATAAAATATTCTTATTAGATAAAAATTATTTAAACATAAATGTTACAACAATTTAATGATGTCCAATGAAATTTTTATAAGGGTTAGAAAATCATTAATATTGTAAAAACTAATATTTTTTAGTAAATATGGATTTTATATTTAAAAATTAAAGATATTATATTTAGAAATCTATTTTGATAAAATAAATATTTTTTTTAAATCAGCATTTCAAAAATAACCTATAGTGAATTTTTATATTTTTCTAAGATAGTCTAATTTTTGGTTAAATATTAAATATGGTATGAATATATAGTCTATATTATGATATAATAAAAGCCAAAAAGTTATGTAATAAATGAAATAAAATGAATCCATGACCAAATATATATTTATCCTTTAAAATAAGGTAACTTTGAAGTTATTTGATTTATTTTATAAACCCTTAATGAATCTTCCAAAACCAAAATTATATTTTATGGTTTGAAAATAAATTCTTTATAAACATGACTAAATTCCACATAACCATGGTAATTATTTAAATAATTTTAGTTCATGGACATATTGACTAAAAATTAAATTTTTTATTTCAGAAGCACTTTTGAGGAAAAAGTGGGAAACCAGAAATACATCAAAGACTTAAAACACAAGCATGCCTCCACGGGCCAAGATCATCAAGAAAAAAACAATCCAATTTATGAGTAATGAAAATCTCCATCCTATAAATAAGTAAAATATTATTAGCATCCCCCTTCCCTTCACTGCTCGGCTAGCAGTCTCGTGCAAGGATGCATGGCCACGGTACCGATGGAAAACGTTATACCCTCTTAAAACTTTCAATTTTGGATAGCAGTAATAAGAAGAATGCTTCCTACTCTAAACCTCTACTGGAGAAGTCCCTAGCAAGTAAACTATATGCAGTGTCTCATGGACCAAGGCCATAGTGCCACAAGAGAACATACAAAGTTTAGACCAACAAAGGCCAAAACCAACCTTCCCATGTCATAGGAAATCTATGCTTCATCCTTCAAAGATGATAGGTCTACTTCAATAAAATAATACCACCAAGAAATTCAAACCACACCACCCAAACCAAAGGAACAGTCGGTTCCTCCACAAAACACCCAAAAACAAGTCTGTAGACAAACCCATCACATCTATATTCAGGCATGAAGTAGACTTATCCTTGCATAGCTTCCCTCATCACAATTCCTCAATCTCAAATAGCAAACCGAATTGATTATCCAATTCTGGAAATGGTCGTACTGAAATAAACACCAACCAACACTGATAGAACCCTTCAGTATCTACAATAGAAAAATTAAAACCATGAAATCCACTTGAACCAACACCATGAGAAAACATCACCAAAGACCTCCAAATTTCAAATTGAAAACCACACTTAGACCAAATCATCATATCCTCATCTCAGCTAAGAATCAAACCTGAATAAACCTCAAGCCCTCCATCAATCAAAATCACATGAACCAATATGAACCCGGAATGAACTGAAGCCATATCCCAAAGCAGAAATCCAAAGTAAAACAAAAACCCAAAACCAACACAAGAAGAGCATCAACCAAATATGAAATCTAAATACGAATTAAAAAAATAAAAGATCAAGAAACAATCGCTCATTTTACAGAAACCCGAGTTATATATATCACCGAAAAAGATCCCAAAATCCCATCTCCACCATCCAAATCATACTCATGGACCAAAAGGGACTATACAACACATACACCGGTGGCAAGCTGCAATCCTCCAACACAGAATCTGGAGCTTGTCTGTTGGACCATCACCGTGTCGTCATAATAACCCTATCCATAGAAGGTGAAGTGAGGCGAAGTGGGCCAGAAACAATGAGAAAATCTAAGGTGGCTGAGTCCACAATGTTTTCATCATGAAAGAGAAACCACCTCAAGCCATCAAGCTAACACCAAGAGGAAGATCCGAGCCGACCTGAGGTGGAAAGGAGGTAGGCAGCGATGAGGAAAAAAAACCAAGTCGAGAAGCGCCCCTTACTTTCTCATCCAATGGGTTTGGGTATCAGAAAATCATGTACATATTAAATATTTGAAACTATTCCTCATTTCTAGAAACCATGAGAAAAAACCTAGATAAGGTTTGTGGTTTGGATTATTTTATCATATAGATTCTAAGACCAAAGTTCAAATGTTAATAAAGTATTCCCCATATTTTTTATAAATAAAAATAGATCCTCCCATTCCTCTTCCCTCAAGTCCTATTGAGAATAATTTTACTATCTATATACCTCCCCAAATACTTCCAAAGATGTTCCCAAGATCTTAAGAATCTCCCCCAAGATTTTTGAATCGCCCTCTCAAGATAAGGGAATCTCTCCTCTTCTAGTTTAGTTAAAGTAATTTAATTGTAATAATCCCTTTTTATTTCTAATTTTAAATGTTTTAATGTGTTTTGACACATCCCTTTACATTCCTTATAATTCCAACCTAATGATAGATAACCTTTCAATCTCATTCACCCCATTAATAAGCATTATGTACACCGATTATGCTTCTAAAATTATTCTGTGATTTTCCATGACAAACATTTATGTAGTGAATACCCATAATCATTTTCAATAAATGGTATTCACCTAGATTTACATATCCATAATTTATTATGGACTTCCATTTATATGACACATACTCATTAATAAAGGGGTTAAATTTTATGAAAATGCATTCTTATGTTGTATGATCTTTGGGGCTCACAAATTGATCTACATGATTTGAAGATGATGTGTGAGATTAGAATTATATGTAAAGAACCAAAAATTCCATATAATTTTTTTAATTATTTGGGACTATTAAAATTTTGCGAAAATTGAAGGCATGTGATTCCAAGACCCGGTGTGCTCAGAACAGAATTTTGAACTTTTATTTAAGGTACGTTCAGTAAACATGCGAGTGGAAATTTCTAAATTTCGAACCGTTGATTGGAATTCAAATATGAGGGCATCGTTGAACTCATAGCGCCAAGATTCTCTTAATGAAGGCTTAACTTTTTCTTCTGTAGGTCGGGTGAAAAAGTTAGTTTTGCGGACTTTTTGGAAGGATAAAAAAATAATTTAAAAATGTTATTTTAAATTTCCTACCACTTCTAGAGCGGCGGTGGTGAGGACCACAGAGGTGGTAAGGTATTTAATAAAGGATATTAAATTCCCAGTTACACATAGGATGTGTAACCACCACTCTTTTAATTAATAGGTTCAGTAATTACCCCAATTAATGTGCAATTAATTGAAGTTTTGGTCACTTTAATTCACCCTTTGGATTTTAAAATCATTGGAAAAGGGGAGAGGGTGGAGGATTAGTGGAAAGACCCTAAAAAGTGTCAAAGATCAACCCTTCCAAAGATAAATGGATGCTTGAATATCACTTGTTGAGGAAAAGATCTGGGATCGATGAATGCTAGTGGATTCAATGAACGAGGACTCTTCTCCCTCTATGACCACGACATCATCCAGTGGTTCACGAGGTAGGGGTTTTGTCTTGATTAATTCTAAGAGTTTAAATATGAATTAATCTCACCCTTTTTAGGATGCTAATGCAGAGGGCATGGGCCAAAGAAACAAGGCACGTACCCTTATCCACTTTGATCTTTATTGAGTTATTTGTGGGCAACCGGAAAACAGAGCAGCAAGATGAACCTGGGAGCCATGCAGCATTGGTAGTGTCTCGAGAGGCCCTTAGGCACTTTCGGAAGGGAAAACAGACCACCAGATCTCACTTGGTGGCCCGCAGAAGACCCAATGGCGTGGCACCGACGCTCGCCAGCCAGGGAAGGGGGCGGCGCTGCAGCGGACCAGAAGGGGTGGCCGGCTTTTGGCCAGCCGCGTTGGTGTAAGGGCGGTGTGTCATCGCGTGTCGCAGATGGATTTTGTGGCTTGAAAGCTACAGAGTAGGGGGACCCACACCATGTGGTTCCTATGTACAGTGAGATGATGCCACGTGGAATTTCCGTTTGAAGAGTTGAATAGCTCCGGAGCTGTTCGGGAAGGAGGGGCCAAGCGACCCCATGTGCAGACCGCGCCTAGCCAGCGGGCCAGGCCGGTCTGCTGCCTAGCGGGATGAGCCTACCGTGGCCCATCCCAGTTTGAGCTGGGGCGGTTTGGACCTAGGTCGGACCCGGACTGGTTTGGGTCCACCCATGCCGGGTCGGGCCTGGTCGGTCCGACCGGGTCGGACCGGATACGGACCCTTTATGGCCCATTTTCGCTTAAAAGGTTGTATCATACAAACCAGATGTCTGTTTGATGAGTTGTCTATGGAGTTGGAATCCTTGGGATGAGATGGTCCTTTTGAGATACTCCACCTGAGTTTTGGAGATATTTTCAGTATGGCCGGGTTTGATTGTACCTGAATCCAATCGGCCCCTCGGCACTAAAATGCCTATAACTCTCAGACTAGGCGTTCGACTGACTCACTGTCTGTTGCATTGGAACCCTTATGAAATTATGAATCATTAGGTTACTTATTCATGGGAATTAGTCCTGGTTGATGTAAAAATTATGTATTTAGGAGTGGGTCCTCCTAGAATCAAGTGGACTATGTACGGGAATCCAGTGGATTGTTGAGATGTGAAAAATGAATAGTGATCCTATGTGGATTAGCACCGAGCGATCATGTGTGGATCAGCACCTAGTGATCCTCTATGGATCAACACCTACAGATCCTGTGTGGATTTGCACCGAGCCATCCTATGTGGATTAGCACTGAGCGATCCTGTGTGGATCAGTACCGAGCAATCCTGTGTGGATCAGCATGTAGAGATCCTGTGTGGATCAACAACAGATCTCTTTGACAGAATAAGATGATATAGCTTTATAAATAACCATCTGTACTTTGTTACTTAATTTATACCTATTTTGAGATGAGTCTTTTTCATTGTTATTTTTTATTGAGATCAAGTTTTGGGGTTTTCCTTTGTGGAATTCAGAGAGACCTTTGGGGGTCTCGGGGTCCCTATTGGGTATTGTTATACTCACCCCTACATGGGATTCACCCACACCTTATTGTGTCTTGTGCAGATGATGTGTATCCTTGACTAAGAATCGAGGAGCTAATACCTGATGGTGGACGGTGGCCACGGTTGACGTGGAGAGTTTCAGAGACAGGTTGTACCTACCCCTTTAGGTAGGATCCTTGGCGAGTGATCTCAAGAGATATTTTTCTATTGTAGTTATTTTTCTATTAGTTCATCTTGTATTTCGACCCCTTTAATTTCAGTACACACTTTTACTATTGCAGTACTACTACATGGTTTGCATCATTTTTTGTTCTTGGTCTGCATGTTTATATGTTTAAATGCAATGCATTCCTGTTTTAGGGATACTCCTTTCTGGTGCTAGTCACCTACCCCTGTCCTATAGAAGGCGGGCTTGAGGTAGTCACAGAACGGGCCCTAGAGGACAGGTCGTGACAAGTGGTATCAAAGGAGTTGGTTCTACCGAAGAACTAGGACTCTGTTCTTTCTAATGGAGCAACAGTGTTAAGTGTTTTGAGTGTGGTTTTCAGTTTGGGGAGTCCAGTGTTGGTGTGGCAGTCAACGTATCTATACACCAGGACCCTGAATTCTGATTTTTGACACAGTTCATGAAAATAATTATTGCGTGTTTTTTGTAAATGTTTTACTTTTAATCTCTTTAGATTCATCTCACTAGTTATAACTTATTGACCATGGAACACCTATTTATTTTTAGGATGTCACCACGTAGATAGCCATCCAGGATTCCAGAGAGAGTACACGATAATTCCCCACTAAGTGATGACGATTCAGTGTAGGGTCCTTTTACTATTTTGGCACCTATGGTTGTTGTACCAGTAGCACTATGGCATCCTGCCTTTTTTATACATAACTTTTCATTACATTTTACAAACAGAGGATCTTTAAAGTCTAGTGTCTTGGAAATCAGGAACATAATACATGAAAACAACATAAAAAAATCTTCTAAACCACTTTTAGGGATTAATCATAGGTTTACCCTATGTACAACTACTACATCTCATATCCTGGAGACATACATCAAAGGAAAGGGTGAGCAGAAGGCCCAGTAAGAGTAAACAAGTGAATCAGTTTACTTGTGTTAACAATAAGAACTTGAATAACAACATAAAGACATGATCAATGGAAGTATAGGAATATAATAATGAAAATAACTTGGAACATAACTTGAATATATGGATTCAATATTTCATTTATACATTCATGAACATATCACCAAGGTCCAACCCCAAGGTGTCATAAAAATTACCAAGGTTATTCACCAAGGTATCATGAAACTTGTCATCTCTAGAGATTAATTCTTTACCCAATGCATTGAAGCGCTATCAGGGTTCACCATTAATATGTATTTATTTTCATGTGAGACACATAGATCATAATCAAACATTTCATAAATAACCCATACAGAATAAAAGAAATGGGTTTCATTTCAAAATCGTGACGTTTTAAAAGTTCTTAAAAATAAGATCATTATATCATTTATAACCCATGGAAAGGGAGTGAGGGTTATATGTATGTAAATTCCAGAATAAAATATATCATTTTTATATATTTTTGAACACCCATATAAATGAAATAGTTCTGGGTATTCACATAAATAAACAAGAGAATTTCTTGAGAGAAAGAGATAGAAATTTTGAGACGAAATTTCTGCATCATAACGGCTATATAACATGGTTTTAGAAAACATTGAAAAGAGAGGGGACAAGGGTAACCCACTCAAAAATAATTCATAATAAATTATGGGTACAGAATAAGATCATGGTATGGATATTTTATTGACATACCACATGAAAAGGAAACATGAAAGAAAAGAAAATATGCGATTTATTTTACGAGAAATTTGGCAGCCTAACGACGTCACTTAAAAATTCAAAAAACAAATTGATGAGATAAGAAAGGGTATCTAAACAATTAAACATGAAATGGATAGTAATTAGAACATATAAGAACATATCTTCCACATAAAGAGATGGAAACTAGAAGACACAACATAAATGAAGTCATGGCTTAAAAGAGGAGGGTGAATGGATCCCTTACCTTGAAGAGTAACTTCGAAAGCTTGATGTTCGGGACCTTGGGAGGCTTGAGGGAACCTTGGAAGGACTCCTTGGGTGGTAAGGAGACTAGAACTTCGTTTAGGATGATTTGTAAATGAAATTAATGAGGTAATTTCTTGGTATTTATAGGAGAAGTGAGGGGACAAGTCATTAATGGCCAAGGGACACCTCATCGGTGGTATTTGAAAAACCAGGGGCTTTCCCTTGGTATTTTCCCATTTTATTGGCCACTTGTGACACCTAATACCTTATCTTACTATTACATCCTTAATGATGTCATTAAACACCCGAAACTAAAAACTGTATTTTCACTATTCACTAAAAATTCATTTTTTTCAGAAAAATCCCCAAAAATCACCTTAACCTAATATGGATACTCTGAATTCAAAAATGAACTCCATTTTATAAAAATAATTTTCTAAATATTTTTAATTTAATTTTTAATTAAAAACACTATTCACCCAAAAAACTAATACTTGACTAATAATTTCTGAACCAGTTATTTACCTATTTTATTGAATCACATTACTTAATCAAGGTGCCTAAATTATATCAATACTTTATTAAGTGAGGTTACTTAATCCATTTGGTCACATTACTAATCATAATCATAAAATAACTATTCATAATTTACTATTCACAAAAAATTAATTTGATCTTATTAGACTCTAAATTTCTTACTGAACATAACTGTGGAAGACCATTTTTTGAAATTCAATACACATTATTAATTATTTAAGGTTTACATAAATACTTTAAAATATCTTTTTTTTCTAAACATCAATAATATACATCCTATATTTATCCAGACATTTGAAAATCCACAAACTTCACCATAAGAAGAAATCACAATTTTTATTTATATCAAAGGATTACATAAGGCAGCTAAGGTCTCGTAAAATAGCCCCATATAACACCAGCATAGGACCTAAGTGTAAGGTGTGCTAAGTTCTTCGAATCTTGGGGAGGCTCGGCCAACATTACCTGAGTGGTGATTTTTATCATCTTGAACTTCTTGTGAAGGCGATTCCATTCCAACTTCACACGATAAAGTTCGACTTGGGTTTGGTCTAGAGCAAAGACCAATGGTGATACCTCCTTCCCAAGTTCTATTAGATGGGCTTCGATCTACCCGTGACTACTGTATGGGGCCATCGAATCTTCTTTCTGTATTAATTAACCAAGATCACTTGTATTTATAAACAAAAAAATTGTAACGTTAAAAGTTTAGCTTCCAACAGTCATATTGACCAATGGTCATATAACAGTCAAAACCCAATGGTCTCATTTAATTATAATCACTTCATTAGTTAAAGAATATAGTTTTGTTGAGTGTAAAATAAAATAACACACAAAATTTTGGAAACAAAAATTAATAAAAGTTCAGGTTGTTACATTCTTCCACCCTTAAGAAATTTCTTCCCTGAAATTTTTAACTCGTACCCTCAGAGGAGAAAAGGTGTGGGTACTTCTACCTCATAGACTCCTCTGGTTCCCACGTGGCTTCTTCATATTTTTGGTTCCTCCAAAACACCTTAACAAGGTGGGTAGTCTTGTTGCGTAGAACATTGTCTCTATGATCCAAGATCTCCACCGGCTGCTCCTCATAAGAGATTTCATGTTCCAGTTGTACCACCTATGGGTTTATTACATGTGAAGGGTCAGGTATGTACTTCCTCAAGAGGGATACATGGAAGACATCATGAACTTGTGCTAGATTTTGAGGATGTGCAAGCCGATAGGCCACTGCTCCCACACAATCAAAGATTCCATAAGGTCCAATGTACCTAGGGTTGAGCTTTCCTTTCTTCCCAAACCTCATGACTCTCTTCCAAGGTGAAATTTGACGAAATAACTTTTCACCAACATCAAAATCCAAGTCCCTTCGACATTTATCGGCATAGCTCTTTTTTTGACTCTCAGCAGCCTTAATGTGTTGTTGGATGGCATGGACTTTTTCTGTCATCTCTTACACAATATTAGGCCCAAGAATCTTTCTCTCACCAACTTCATTCCAACAAGTAAGAGTTCTACATCTCTTCCCATATAGAGCTTCATAGGGTTCCATTTGAATGCTTGATTGGAAGCTGTTGTTGTAAGAGAACTCAACTAAAGGGAGATGTTGATCTTATCCACCCTTAAATTCCATTAGTCACATTCTCAGCATCTCCTCGAGTGTTTGAATAGTCCTTTCAGATTGTCCATTATTTTAGGGGTGATAGGTCGTATGTAAATTCAATTCAGTTCTAAAATCATGTTGAATACTTCTCCATAATTTTGATGTAAACCTTGGATCATGATCAGATACGATATAAAGTGGAACTCCATGCAGGCTTACCACTTCCTTCATGTAAATCCTGGTTTATTAAGAGATAAATCTTCCTAAATGTAGATAAAATGGGCATTCTTGGTGAGATGGTCCACAATAACCCATATTTCATTGTTTCATTTGGAAGTTCTTGGTAGACCTGTGACAAATTCCATAGTGATATTGTCCCACTTCCATGCTGGTATGAGTAGTGGTTGCAATACCCCTTTAGGAATTTGTCGCTCTGCCTTCACTTTCTGACATACTAGGCACCTTGAAGTGTAGTCAGCAATCTCCCTTTTCATATTATCCCACCAATAATGATCACAAATTTCCTTATACATTTTTGTGATTCCAGGATGTATAGAGAAAGTATATCTATGAGCTTCATCTATCAGCTCCTTCTTTATTTCTGGAATAGATGGAACACATAGTCTTGTATGAAATTTCAGTACACCTTCTTAATCAATATTGAACTCAGGAAACTTCCCATCCTTCATGGCCTCAAACTTTTTCTGCAACAAAGGATCTTCTTTCTGTGCTTTCTTGATCTTATCTAGTAATTATGGTTGAGAAATCATTTGGGTTAGGGTTGATGATGTCCCTTCCCTTATAATTCCTTTGTCCAACTTTACTAGGTCATTGATCAATGGATCTCTTTGAATCTGCATCATGGAAAGAACAACTGGGTATTTCCTGCTTAATGCATCAACGACTTTGTTTGCTCTTCTTGGATGATAATTAATTGAACAATCATAGTCTTTAAAAAGTTCTAATCATCTCCTTTGTCTCAGGTTAAATTCCTTTTGTGTGAAAATATACTTCAAACTTCGATGGTCTGTGTATATATCACATTTCTCCCCATAAATATAGTGCATCCATATATTCAGAGCAAAAACGACCATAGCCAGCTCCAGATCATGTGTAAGATAATTCTTCTCATTAGTCTTCAACGGTCAAGATGCATAAGCAATGACCTTGTCATTTTTCATGAGGACACACCCAAGCCCTTTTAGAGATGCATCACTAAAAATAATGAATCCTTCTCCACTTGAGGGCAGAGTTAACATGGTTGCAATAACCAATCTCTTCTTCAGATCTTGGAAACTTTCCTCACACTCCCTTGTCCAGATGAACTTGACCCCATTATCAGTTAACTTGTTTAATGGATTAGAAACTCATGAAAAGTTTTTCATAAACCTCCTATAATATCCTTCTAATCCAAGGAAACTTTGAATCTCAGTTATTGTTGTAGTTTGAGGCCACTCCTCTACAAATTTTGCCTTCGTAGGGTCAACTATGATTCCTTCATTTGTTATAATGTGCCCCAAGAAAGAAACTTGTTGTAACCAAAATTCACATTTTCTTAACTTCCCAAAAAGCCTCTCCTTCCGTATAGTTTTCAAAATAACCCTTAGATGATATTCATGCTCCTCACGACTTTTATAATATATCATAATATCATCAATAAAAACTACCACAAAGTTATCAAGGTAGTCCTTAAAGACTCTATTCATCAAATACATAAAAATGGCAGGTGCATTAGTCAGTCCTAAGGGAATAACAACAAACTCATAATTCCCATATCTTGATCAGAAGACAGTTTTGGAATATCTTCTTTATTCACCCTCAATTGAGGATAACCAGATCGAAGATCAATCTTAGAGAAGAATTGAGCCCCACGAAGCTGGTCAAATAAGTCATCAATTCTTGGAATAGGTTATTTGTTCTTTAATGTGATCCCATTCAGTTCTCTATAATCAATGCATAGCTACATAGATCCATCCTTCTTCTTTAAAAATAGAATAGGTGCTCCCCAAGGAGACATGCTTGTTCGGATAAACCCCTTCTCCAAAAGGTATTGGATTTTTTTCTTTAATTCCTCCAGCTCCACATTTTCCATCTTATACGGGGTCTTTGATATCGGATGATATCTAGGTACGAGTTCATTAGAGAATTCTACCTCTCTTTCTGGGGGAGGTTCGGGAAACTCCTCAGGAAGTATGTCAACATATTCTTGGATGATGGGGACAGTTTCTATCCTTAAACTCTCATCTCCTTATTCTTCTTCACCAATAAACTCCATAAAGAAATATATAGGAGGTTTCTCTGGAAAAAGATCAGGTTGAGATATCTCTCCTTGGAAGATAACTATAGGTTTTCTATTTAAGACTATTGAGATTTCCTTGCTTCTGCATTTGATCTTAGCATTATACTTTGAGAGCCAGTCCATCCCTAATATAATGTCAAATTCTAGTATGGTAATGACTACTAGATTTGTGATAAGATTGTGGTCACTAAAGTAAATACTAGAGTTTCTAAACACTGATGATTCTTGGATAATCCCCTCATGAGTCTTGACTGATAACTCTACTTTTAGAAAATCGAGGGTTGATTCTAAATTCTTTGCAAACTTGTAGGAAATAAAGGAATACGTATAACCAGAATCAAACAAAGTACTTTCTAGCTTTGAGAGAATAACAAGAGTACCTTCTACCACATCATTATGAGCTTCGACTTCATCTGTTGTAATAGAAAAAGCATGGCCTTGATCCCTTGGCCTTTGATAAGGTTGATGGTTGTTCCCCTCCACTGCCCTCGGATTTGGACAGTGATTGGAAAAGTGCCCACGTTTTTTTTTTTGAGGTGGAGCCTCGGTCAAAGACCAAGGCAGTATTTATTTCTCAAATAAAAGAGTTACAAAAGTCTGAAAGATGGAATCTTATTACAATCCTTATCATAAAAGGGGAGCGAAACATCAGGCAACTCATCAAGCCAGGTAACATCCTGATTCACCCCTTTGTTGGCAAGAATATCAGCAACCATGTTCACTTCATGGAACACATGTGTGGAAATGTAATCGAGGTCCATGAGCGAAGCAAGGCATTTCATCCATTGAGGGGTAAGAGGCCATGCGAGTTGCACCACCCCTTTCCAAATAGCTTGAACAACAGTGGTTGAATCACATTCCACATTTGTAGCATTTCCTTCTCCCGATCAGGTATTTCCCCAAATGCTTCTTTACACATTTATTACACGTGGGATATTTCACTTTCTTACCTCATCTTCCCTGATCAAATGTCCTCCCTAAGCTGGGCTCCATCTATCTCTTCATGTTGTTTGATTTATGAGACCATTGTGTCTCACCAAACTCCAGCTCGACCTTCATCGCACTCCGCACGATCTTCTCATAGCTATCATAGTCTCGATTGGATAGATTCTTCCACAGATGATGTCTTAGTCCAATGAAGAATCTATCAACCTTGCCATTTAGATCCATGAAAAAGCTAGGGGTATATCATGAAATTCGGGTGAAGTTCATTTCATAGCTTCTAATAGATTCGTTCTCTTTCTGCTTTAGTTTGAGAAACTCCTTCTCCATCCATGTTCTCATAGAATGAGGGGAATAATTACTAAAAAATATCCTTCTAAACTCTTACCACTCTATAGCTTCAACCTCTAATCTTGACCTCGTGTTTTTGATCAGTTCCCACCACTGGTCAGCTTCTCCTTCTAAGTGATAGACAACCAGGGTGACCTTATCTTGCTCTGAAAAGTGGAGCACCAAAAATATATTCTCGATGAGATGATCCACTGCTCAGCAATCAATGGGTCAGTCGATCCACTGAAGGTTGGTGGTCATTGACGCATAAAGGACTCAACAGAATGGTGTTCCCTTCGTGGTGATATCGGTCTCTCATCTTGATTCAAGTTATTTATCTTAACTTGAGTCAGTTGGTTCATCATTCGCATGAATGTTTCCATTCCGGCTTCTATCGGAGGGTCATCAGTGCATGTTCCATTGCACTCACCATTTGCACGGTTCCTCCTATTGCTCACCATTTTCTAAAATAATAAAATCATAGTAAGAAACTTATTTCATTTATGAATCTTTTAATTGTAAATGATTCTATGTCTTAAAACTTCATGCTTAAGCAATTACATTTCTATATAATTCCTTCATAATGATTCATAAAAATATTGCGATTAACCAAACATATCTCTAAGGAGTGTCATAACCAAGAGTGCAGAAAGGCCCGTTGTCGTGTACCAGTTCCCATTAGAGTCTAGCTCAAAGCGGTCTTTTTGGGTTTTACACCTATGTACATCTGTGCCTATCTTGCAGCGCACGACGGGATCGTGGGGGAGAAATGTGCACTACCCGACGGTTGATTAGAGAAGGTTGAGTTCTAATTAATCACTCATATTGGGTGCACCGTTTTCACCTCGAAACATTCAATGGTTCTATATCCAGTAATACGTGGACCTGCTTTCCAAAGGAAGGCGTTCGCTGGGTAGTTTGACCAGCGATGCTTAAAAACTCACATTGGTCAAGAGGATGGGAAGTAAAGCTCATCGCACCCTTTTGGGGGGAATTATTTCCTATTTCGGGACTCTCTTATAGATTTAAGACTTATTCATATGTTCACAAATCTTTGGTTTATACCCAAGAATAGTATCCACGGATTACTCCTGGTTGGCAATGGTCAGATGAACGCAGGGGTTCAGAATAATTTATGCTCGAGTTTTACCATCCCTCATTGGATTAATGACTCTGAGGAGTCTGGACTCATTGAAACGACACTAGTTTAAAGCCTCGTAACTAGGCACTCTGGAGTTTATTGTCATCCAGGAGGAAATATAATGACTTTAGCATTTTGATCAAACCTGTGGTACGAACCTCCTACGTATCCCTATGAGAGGAATCAGAATTCATGTAGTTCAGTTTGGTATGGGGAATATGCTCTAGGATGCCCAGGGTTAATGCGGTGAACTGACGTGAAGATGGTCGGATCGATCGGGTGTTGGTCTTGAACCTCAGGGAGGCTTCCTACATACCAATGTGGTGGGGAATTAAAGTCCACGTAGTTCGAATGGGCATGGTGATCGGGCTTGAACCTCTTGGAGGCTTCCTATGTATCCCTGTGGTGGGGAATCAAAGTCCACATAGTTCAAAGGGGCATGGGGATTACGCTCCGAGGCAGCCATGGAGAGGATTTCATGGTCGATGCTTACTCTAAGCCCACGTGAGTCATGATCGGTGTGAGAAACAAGAGGTAGCAGGGACCAGACGATCACATCGCGAAAGGTGCGTCCATGGGAAGTGCGATGGGGATTATGCGTGAGGGCAGCCCAAAAAATCAGGGCTTACTCCGAGATGGACACCCAATGATGAAAAATCCTAGAGGGAGAGGGAAAGGGTATCCCGATGTCCGTCTCCCCTCTTGGTTCTTGTTACCGGGGAAGTACGGAGGTGCATGGGTGCCTCATTCAGATGGGTAGTCCGGCGCTCCCCAGGGAGGGGAGAAGTGCCCCAGTCCTAACAAGTGGAGGGGCAGAAAGGGTACTCCCAGGCTCGGAATCTATATTACCATGGGAATGTGAACCCAGGAATGCTTTGAAAATATGCTCAAGGGTCGGAGAAACCCCTTCTCCCTCTCTTACCGTGGGTATGTGAACTCAAAATGGCACACTGATGCGCCTGAAGGTTAGATCACATGGGTATGGTGGCTCTGGTGGATGCCTCAGCTCGGGGCCGATGAATGGGCCAATGAGGGGGTTGCGAAGGATCAGGCCAGATTGAGAGGATTTTATCTGGATTGGGGAATGGGAACTCCAGAGGATTTGGTGGGCCACACGGGTGCATGAGGGGTGGATCCCTTCACATAGGGAGGTGCAACGCGGTTGGAGAGGTCGTCCGTGAACTGGGGTGGTCCGCGGACTGATGGGCATCCCGCGAACCAGGGTGGTTCGCAGCTTCGGGTTCGGCCTGCGTACCAGATTGGTACGCGGAGGGGTCCATGCGAGTAGCGGCAGCCAAGGGCGATGTCGGTTGGAGGTTCATCGGTCGGGGCTTCGCCCACGTAGGAGGGTGCTACGCGGTGCGACGGATCATAAAAGAGGCATAAACTCCCTGGTCCATGGGGAGTGCATCTGCGGAGGCTCCATGGTTCGTGGTCTTATTTTCTTTGTTATTTTAAGTTCACGGTTCACCAAGTTGTTATGTGTTTTCCATTCCTTATTAATTCGTTTCAAGCTTCATACCTATTCTGGTTCGTGAATTGAAACTTCACTTTTTGCGAAATCCTAAGCTCCTTCCTTCGAAATCCTTCCACCTGAATTTGATTGATCTCTTCTCCTATTCCCCCTCCATCTCTTTTTATAGAGTGTGGAAAGAGATGTATCTGTGGTCATGTGGCACCTTTTGCGGAGGCCCATGACCGGAAACCCGGTTTACAGATGACTTGGTCAATCTGCAACTTGTGGGGGGCATTGAAGGCACCTCCCCCGCGAACCAAACTAGCTCGGGGAGTGATTCGCGGCCGTGCAGGGTTCCGCCTCCATTTCGTGAATGACAGCGGATGCGGTCCAGGCCGGTTGATGCGGTTCGTGGCTGGGGTGGTTCGTGACGGTGGACCGGATTGGCGCCCATCCTGCTTCGCGCCTGCGGAGGATCCCCGCCTCTGTTCTGCGAACGATAGCGGTCCGCGGAGGGGGGTGTTTCACAGAACCGGCCGCATACCGTTATTATGGGACCGGTCCGCGGACCGGTTCGTCTTGTGACATCTTTTGAGTATTCTCCACACTTATCCCCAATTATTTGGGGGGAAATCAGGTATAATCTCCCTTGGATTAAAGGGGATTCTCATTCTCCTTTGCAGATTTTTTTCAGGACCCTACAAATGGCCCCCATCAGAATGGGGTCCGATCGGAATGAAGAGGTGGTCATTCCGATGTAGAGGGGCCCTGAAACTTGGATAGTTTTCGATAGGGGAGTGGACCCAATAGGGGACCATTCCTATAAATACGGGGGTCCCTTCCTTTGTATTTTATCGGATTCTTCGTGAAACCAGAGCTCTCTTGCTTTTTGTCTCTGTGTGCTCGTTCCTCCGTGAAATTCCATGTCCGCGAACCAGCTTCCACTTCCGCAAACCATTCCTCATCTGTGCCCGCCTTCACCCACAGACCAATCTCCCAGCCACGAACTAACACTTTTAATTAATTAAAAAGTAAGTCACGACGGGCCGCGTAGGAACTCGATCCACGGTTTTGATGGTCCACGGACTGAAATCTTCCAGAATTTGAAAATTCCTTAAGTCTTTCAAACCTAAATATTTAAATCTAGGATTAAGATTCCACATAGCAACCTGGTTCACGGTTTTCTGGCCAAAGCTCTGCGGGCCAGAGTACCGTGGAGCTCTTCCACGTAGGGTTGGTTCGCGGGATGCAGTCATCGTGAACCACCTTTTGAGGCCTACTCGCAGACCTCATCATGAAGGCTTCTTGACTCCTTTTCCATATGCTTGGTATTTTTTTCCAATTTTTATTATTCCGGACTAACCATTTTTCTTGTTTTTATAATGCAGGGAGAAAACATGGTTCCCCCTTGCCCTGCACCCAGGCCTACTGCCGAGCCTCTCTCAATTGATGATTAACACCTGAAGGACGTGGCCAGCTCTATTCAGGATGGAATCCTCCACTCCCCATTGTACCCCTTCCTTACTGATCTGTTCTCTGAGTCACAGCGGGAGTACCCCATTTCCAACAGCCTCCCTACCTACGAGTTCAGTTTACTGTCTGATATGCCGATTCTGGTACCATCTCTTGAAAACAATCCTGCAGCATGGGTATTTACTAGCACTATCCCTCGATCGGTGATATCTTCCAGAGGGTGGCCTACCCTAAGGGATACAGCTTCCAGATCTGTGTTGAATCACCTTCTTGTGTCCCCGATAGGGGGACAACGTCAGTTGGACGGGGAAATTCAGTGTTACCAGAGCATTGCTCGCAGTGCTATGGTAAACGACCAGCATGGCTGGCCAGCGGACTAGGACCTTCAGCCCGGAGGGGCATTTAAGTCATTGGATTGGGGGGTGGCCCTTCTGGGTTCGCCAGAGCTACACAGAGTTTGAAGCAGAATTGTGAGTCATAGTCTTAAATGAAGCTGCCTGGGTGTCCCAATCCTATACCCATCAGCCTCAATCCCTCGCTAGGAAACTTATGAGCCGTTGGATTCCGGACACCAACACATTCCATCGGGTCCATGGGGAGGTGGGTATTTGTCTTTGGGCCGTCTTCTAGATTCCAGGGGGGCCATTATTGGGTGTATGTATGAAGAATTCCTACCTCCCTCTTCTGTGTGGGATAACGAAGAGAGGACTCCCCCCTGGTGAAGCGGCTTATTGATCTGGCCCGAGAGCATTCGAAGGATACATCTTCGAAACAACTTGTCCTGTATCATGTCTGTATTAAGGAATTTTCCCAAGAGAGAAAGTTTTTGGCTCTTCCGCGTAGGCCCATGACCTGCCCTATGATGGAGTCTCAAAGGCAGAGGGGCAGCTACTGGCTGACCATGGAGGAAGGCAAGTTCAACGACTGGGGTTGGGAACTTGTTCCGGACATTGATCAGTTGCTTCGTTTGGCGGCATTTCTGGCCATGTTCTTGAGTGGCTGGATATTTCCCGTACGCGAGACTGGTGGCATTCAGGTCTCTACTTTTGTCATGGCATCATAGCTGGCTATTGATAATGTCGTCAAATTGGTCGTCCCAGTATTGGCCAGGATTTATCGGTTGCTTAGCAACATTACCGATGGGAATCGGCCAAACCGGGTAGCCGGCCCTTTTCAAATTCTCTGGGGATGGTTGGGAGCACATATCAAGAACTGTTACACTTTCATCGACCCTCTTCTGATTCTGGGCACCGTATTCTGTCTGTACTTGCAGATGACCAGTGGGGTTATGCCCTGAAGAGTGGGTGACCCAAGAGAAGGATGGACAACAGATGGTTCAAAATATGTGTCTGTTGTCAAGTCAGATCTCGAGTTATGATCATTTCAATTTCAGACCATATCCTTCCCCGACTGGTACAATTACGAATACCATATCAAAGGAGTTTAGCAAGTGGGGATACATCTTTTCCCTCCTATAGGGAATTCTGGTGGCTCATATCGGTGGGGAAATGATCCGTGAAGGGTACACGCCTTGCCGATTCAGACGTCAATTTGGCTGCGTCCAGGCACTGTGTCCTCCCGTACTCAATGGCGCCAGCGAGAACCACCATTTAATGGTGGACAGACAACTGTGGTTAATGTTTACCCGGGAAGATATTGGTTGTGAGGTTATGACACCTTCAATTGCAGAATCCATGCCTTTCTTGTCAAAGAGCTATACCGACTCCTGGGTGAAATCATACCTGAATGGCTAGCTAGGGCTATGGGTGCCCACTATCTCAAGTCCTAAGCCATCAAAGGGCAAGAGGAACCGAAAGGGGGATAGTGCTTTAACCAGGTCGGGCAAGGTTCTTCACAACCCTGCCATTCTCGTGCTTCTGAGGACGATTTTAACATACATAGGTGTATCCTCTCATGCCCTCGAAGCTACCCGGAGAGAGTTGGTTATTCCTGAGGATGCTTCCTTCCTGGAGGCTTGTGGTCAATGGGACTAATTCAAAGTCCAGTCATCCTTTTGCATTCATTACCCCCGTTCTCTGTGTCAGTATCTCTAGGAATCAGAAGTGGCATTTGATAGGTTGGGCTACATATCTTCCCCTGTTGACATTCTCTACAATGTGGACCCAGAGAGGGCCAATCAGTATCTCCGGGACCCCAAGGCTTACATTTATGCACGTCATGGTTATGTGGTATTATCCCACCGAGTCCAGGCCATGCTGTGATTGGTGACTGATGAGGAGGGGGAAGAGAGTGATCACTCTTCAGGGGGCGATGATTTTGGTGGTCCCCTTTCCGCGGCTGAAGCAAGGGAATCCCCCCCCTACCCGTGAGGTCCCGCCCACAGGTAGCTCCAAAGAGTTATAGGGAATAGGCGAGATCTAGAAAACAAACATGGCCATTGGCGCCCCCACTAGCCCCTGCCACTGCCCAACCTTCTCAGGTTGATCCCCCCGGCTAGTTGTTCCTGTTATGGCCGCATTTCTGAGCGCATGGAGAATTTGGGATGACCTAAAGGCCAGTGGCTCAGATGAAGAGTTTTGGGCATTACTCCAAACAGGCCCTCTCAAGATTCCAGGAATTGGGACTATCTTTTCTCTACCCCACTTGCTATTGGAAGAGGATCTGGACAAAATAGTTACCTCATTGAAGGAGATAGACGCATACGTTCATTCACTCCGAAATCGGCTTTATGGGTCAACCCGGGTGTCCATGATGATGAGACATCCTGAATCGTCCGATCCTGAGGAAGAGGTTGCCCTGCTCGTCTATTCCAACTTTCCTCCTCTCTTACTATAAAGGTATTAAAGTTTCTTCCCTTTATGCAGGGTGACGAGGAATACCAGGGGAAATTCCTACCCTAGAGTATACTCCTCGTGGTACCGCATTAGGCGAACACACACTTTCGGTTATAGGGATCATCGAGGAGGGGTCTCCTGGTGCAGTTGAGCTCATGGAAATGACCATTGCGGACCCAGCTAGGGTCTTTCCTCCTCCATCTCCTCTTAGCATTATGAGTGAAGAACTGTCCCCTAGGCAGATCCAAAGACGTCAACAGGTGTCCCGTTTATCTGATTGGCTCAGACAGGGGACGTCGGGTAATCATGACTTCCTGTTTCCTCAATTTCCAACTTGTATATTCTAATTCTTCCAGTTATTAACTGTTTTGGTGCATAGTGTAGGGCCACTCGGATACCTGGTTGTGTCTACCCAAGCGGTCGTACCTTCTGCCCCCTTATCATCTAAGGGATCACCTGCAGCCACACCTGAGCGTGATGAGATGGAGGTCCCTGCTGAAGGGGATAGTGATATGGATGCTTTACTTCTACCTTCATCAATTAGAGATATGTCAGAGGAGGAATAGTTGGAATTTGAGACTCCCGCTAATCATATGGCCTTTATAATCACGGGGGAGGACAGGGCACCCGTGATTACCGAAGAGGCCCCAAATACGATGGGGCCAGCTGCCTCAGACCTAATGGATCCTGTGGCGATGGAGGAAGATCCTTCCATCAGGCTTGTTGTAGGAAACCCAGAGCGGGCCATTATTCTGTTTACCGGGTGAGTGATTTCCCCGAGCTTGATATCTGTAGCCGACCGCTTGGGTAAAATTTTGGGAGTTGCTAGCCTTGGGTATGGCCTTAGGTCCTGGACACCTCCAGGGGTTCCCATAACTCCCTTACCTCTTGAAGATGTAGCGTCTTCCTCGAGTGGTCGCGGTGGTGTAGAGCTTGAGGATACCGACGCCTTGATGACCAGGGGTAAGTCCCTCAATATCTTGCCACTAAATCCTTTCTTTTACCTTTTCTGATTAGGGATACTTATCTGTCTTATCAACTTTCGGGCTTTAGGACCACGAACTTTGGCGTTGGTGATTGTGTCGTCGGGTCCGATCGTACCTGTGACCACAACCGCCGGGGGTGAAGTTTCCGCAGCGCCAGAGTTTGCGGGTGAAGCCGCATCGGGTCCCTCCTTGGTAAAGTTCATCCCTGAGTATGTATATTCATCCGGGAGTGACTCCAAGCCTGATCAACAAGTCTTTTCCAGTCTTCGACCTGCTCACCAAAGGGCTTGGGAGAAAATTTGGAAGCTGATTTCTCAAACGCCCTTGGCTGAGATGCCAACTAAATTACCGAATCTGTCCAATCTGTTTATGCTGCTGGGATTTGACGGATTTGACTACCATGGTATTTATAATATAGTCACGTAGGTGGTCGCTGACCAGGAGAGATTGGGTGGTTTTGAATCTTGCCTTTCTACTGCTCAATCTGAAGCCTACCTTTCCGTGACCCGACAGTTTTTCCTAGCAGAGGCTCATGATCATGTCGGGGTAGTTGCGAGACTCCAGGGAGAAGTCATTAAGAAGAGTTATTGATTGGAGGTGCTGAGGAATGACATACAGTGGCTGTAGTAGGAAGAGACTAATGTAACCACCATAATTGAAGAAGGGGAGTAGCAGATGGAGGAGGAGATGAGGGCTAGCTCAAAGGCGGCCCAGGAGGCAGAAGCATTGCGGCTGGTGCAGAAGCTGAGGCAGCCTTACTGCAGAATCTCTATCAAGCAATCAAGGATTCTAATCAGTGCCTGGTACAACTTTTTGAATATTCTGAAAACCTCCTGTAATAACATTTCATGCCAGAGGAGGATCTGGATTGTGGATGCCCTTCTCACCAACCTTGTTATAGAACAAAGAAATGTTTTTTCCTTAACGCTCTTGTTGTCTTCTCCTATGACAAAACTTATTTGGCGTGATTGTAGTATATTTTAATTCACCGAACATAGAATAATCAGAGTTCAGGAAAATTGATAAAAATAAAAATGAGCTCTAACTTTTTCCTGGATCATGGGATCCAGAAAGCATAGTTTGACTATTGCTGGGGTTTTATAGAAAAACCCCACAAACTTTTTTTATTTTCTGTTAATACCCTAATTTTGTCTGGGCCCATTTGGTGTGGACCCAGCGGGTATGGCCCGACTTTTTCTGAGGTTTCCCTTTTTGGGTTTTCGGCCTAACATGCTTTTCTCCTCTTTTTGTGAGTGGTTTAAAGTCCCACCAACAAGACAATCATTACTGATGTTTTAGGTCGAATAGCTTTGACCATATATGGTGGGGCGAGGGCCCCAATGAGGTTTGGTTGATTAAAATATGTCTCGATATCCTTCATATGCATGTGGGGGGAGCGTGTTTAGATTTGAACGACATGCAGGGCATTTCTCAAGGCATGGGAGTCGTATCGACGTGCAGAGGTAGGAAGATCATCGCTTAAGGAAATATTGCCTTTGGTATACGGGCCAGGGGTGATCAATATGTAGAGCCACTGAGGGCATGGTATGCATAGTCATGCAAAGGTGTCCTTAAGTCAATGACTCTCCATTTCTGATGGCCTGAGGACTTAATGGAAGTCCGGCTTACGGAAACCACCATGGGTGGCTTGGGGAATTATCAAAACCACCGAGGGTGGCTTGGAAAGGGTATGTGACATCTAAAAGGGTTTGAGAACATCTGTATCAATCAAGAGTGTGGAAGCAAGGTCCCTGTCCTACGCATTTATCTAGCATAAAGGATGGTTGGAGTTTGGCGTAGTTTAAAGTCATGCAGTTGGGACATCATTTAAAATGGAACGATTTCTCCTGGTTCTCGGTAATCATGTCAGAGAAGTTATGCCATATTCAGGAAGGGTTGTGAAAGAGGCTAGTAAACAATAGCTCAGAGGGTTTTTGAATCCCGGGATAGAAATGGGGGCTCAGGGGCCAAGAGGCATACGGAGAGAAGCATTGCCTAAGGAAATATTTCCTTTGGTAGACGGGCCAGGGGCAATCAATATGTAGAGCCGCTAAGGGAATGGTATGCATAGTCATGCAAATGTGTCCTTGGTTCAATGATTGCATTCTCCTGATAGCCGAGAAACTTCAGGAAAGTTGAGATTCAGGACCACCAGGGGTGGCTTATGAGAGTTCATCTTTTTCTGAGTACAGAGTATGGTTTATGAGGAGAGTGTGCCTGGATACGGGAGAAACATCTAGGCTAAATTTCCTGAGAATATGTGAAGTCATTCCTACTCACGCTGGTGTGAGAGGGTGGATTGTGCAGGTCTGACCCGTGCACTGAGGGATAGAGAAAAGCCTTCATTCCTTACTGAACCCATGATAGGTTTGACCATGCAGTTTAATGTCATGCGGTATGGACGGCCTCTGTGTATTTTAACGTCATGTGGTAAAGATGAGGAGCATTATTAAAGGATGTTTTTTAGTTTAACGTCATGCAGCGAGGATGGGGGACATTTTTTCTGATGTTGTGCAAGTTTAACATCATGCAGCGAGGACAGGGGCATTTTTAAACCAGTGAAAATGCTTGTAGTTGGAGGCATTTCCATGAATGTTTAATGCTTGGTCTTTGCAGCTTTATACCAAGTGGCCAAGAGGTTCCATGCAGTTTAACGTCATGCAGTAAGGACGTAGTTTCAAAGGTCGCTCTTGATCAGAATGTAACTAGGATTGAACATCTCGGCATGCCCAAGATGTGGAGAAGGGTTTATTGGTGTAAATCGTGGTTCTAGGGATTCTTTGGTCATGAGAAATGATATGGGGGCTCTGAGGCTGGTAAGCGTATGAAGCTAGGAAGAGTGTCGCCTGAGGAAATCTTGCCTTTGGTAGACGGTACAGGGGCTATCAATATGCAGAGCCACTGAGGGCATGGTATTCATAGTCATCCAAAGGTGTCCATGGGTCGATAACTTTCCACTTTCGATGGCCATGAATTGTTATGAGGATCCGTGATTTTCTGGGCCATGAAGTCTGTCATTTGGTGAGAAAATATCTGGAAAGGTCAGGAATATTCGGCCCTGGTTGCTGTTAAAGCTTAGAGAGGTCCCTTTACTCCATGTAGTTTAATGTCGTGCGGTAAGGACGAAGTACTCCTAGTTTAGCGGTCATAGAGATCAGACCATTTGGTGACTATTGCTGCAGTCACTTGAAGGATAACTGAGTTACCAAGCTCTGATATACTATGAACAGGGTGGGGGATGGAGGTTGTAAAATGTAACTCTGAGGTTTCCCAGATCAAGAGATATGGTGTGGCGGCTCTGAGGCCCGTAAGCATATGGATCTAGGAAGAGTACCGCCCGAGTAAATCTTTCCTTTGGTAGACGGGCCAGGGGCTATCAATATACAGAGCCGCTGAGGGAATGATATGCATAGTCATGAAAATAAGTCCCCGGGTATGAATGATTATGAAAGTCCGAGATTTCTCACAGTACAGAGTTCAGCATGCGGGGATAATGGTGTCTGAGCATACAAGAAATATCTTCACTGTAATTTCCCATTGAGTCAAAGTAGCCTAGCCCTGGCTTGATATTCGTAGATGCAGGTCTTCATGTGAACCATGGGTGGATACATAGTCTAACTGGGTAGTTATACCTTGGAAACGTTTGGATGTAAAAAGGGGGACGAACTTGTAAACCATTGTGCCATAAATTTATGGATCGGTGGATATGATATGGGGGCTCTGAGGCTGGTAAGAATACGGAGCTAGGAAGAGTACCGCCCAAGGAAAACTTGCCTTTGGTAGATGGTCCAGGGGCTATCAATATGAAAATACACTGAGGGAATGGTATGCATAGTCATGCAAAGGTGTCCCTGGGTCGATGACATTCCACTTCCGATGGCTGTGAATGGTTATGAAGATCCATAATTATCCGGGTCGTGGAGTCTGATGTATGGAGAGGATGAATCCAAATGCGCAAGGAGTATTTCCATATAGTTTTTTCATATATCTTGGGTGGGTCATGACGAAGTCCGTATAGTTTTAACGTTGTGCGGTGAGGACGAGGAATACACCCCGTGCAGATCTGTTCCGTACATGGGGGAAGAAGGATTTTTTTAAAAACAAAATCTTTACTCGGGAATGGCTGGGCTAGTATGGGAAACCCTAATGTCACTACGCATCCTGCGATGGCAGGAATCAAGCCACATGTAGTTCCCTAAAGGCGGTACACCCAGCGCAGGGTTTGTCCGTACACAGGGGAAAAGGGCATTTATGACTTTCATTTGGGGATGGTTGGGCCAGGGTGGGGGACCCTGGCGTCACTACGTATCCCTCAAGGGTAGGAATCAAGCCTCACATAGTTCTTTGAAATCCATGCAGTTTAATGTCGTGCGGTGAGAATGAAAAATACACCTCGTGCAGGTCTGGTCTGTACACGGGGGGAGAGAGCATTTTTTTTGAATGGCTGGGCGAGGATGGGGAACCATGGCATCACTATGTATCCCACGAGGGAAGTAATTAAGCCTCACGTAGTTATTTTGTGGAATACACCCCGTGCGGGTCTTTTCTGTATGGGGGAAGGGGGTATTTTTAGATTCATTTGAGGTGGTTGGGCCATGGTGTGAAATTTTGGCATCACTACATATCCTACAAGAGCAAGAATCAAGCCTCACATAGTTCTATAAAAGAAAATACACCCCATGCAGGCCTGGTCCATACACAGGGGAAAAGGGAAAAAAAATTTCTTTTAAACCTCATTTGGGGGTGGCTGGTCCAGGATTTAGAATCCTGGCATCACTACGTATCCTGCGAGGGCAGGAATCAAGCCACGCATAGTTCTCTAAATGAAAATACACCCCATGCAGGTGTAGTCCATACACAGAGGATAAGGGGAATTTTTTCATTTATCCTTATCCTTGTAGTTTAACGTCGTGCAGTAAGGACGAGGAATACACCCTGTGCAGGGCTGGTCCATACATGGGGGGGAGAGGACATTTTTAACTTTTATTCGAGGGTGGATGGGCCAGGATGGGGAACCCTGGCGTCGCTACGTATCCTACAAAGGCAGGAATCAAGCCATACATAGTTCTCTAAAATAATTATACCCCGTGCAGGGCTTGTCCATACATGGGGGAAGGGGAAAGTTTTTTCAATTTTATTGCATTTGGGAGTGGGTAGGCCAGGATAGGGGATCATGGCGTCGCTACATATCCTGCGAGGGTGGGAATCAATACGTACATAGTTCTATGAAATATATGCAGTTTAACATCGTGCGGTGAGGAAGAAATACTCTTAGTTTAGGGTCATAGAGTTTTGATTGTAGGGCACTTTTCAATTTAACGTAATGCAGCTCGGACGATAACTTCTTTTAATTTCTTTCGGTTCGGATAAAATACTCTTAGTTTAGGGTCATAGAGTTTAGACCATTGGGATTTTGGTAGTTTAAAATCTTGTAGCTCGGATGATAACTGCTTTTAATTTATATGTGAAATACTTCTTCAGGAATCTTGCATTTGTGGGAGCGGTAGTGAAATGCCCATCCATGGAGATCAGGTCATATACTCCGTTGGAGTAGACCTTGTGTATAACATATGGTCCCTCCCACTTGGGCTTCATCTTTGGAGGTTTCTTTCTAGGTATCATTGGATTCCGGAGGACCAATACCAATTATCCTTCCAAGAAAGACCTAAGAAGAACCTTTTTATTGAAGGCTCGTGCAATCCGGTTCTGGTATACTTCTAGATGGTGCAAAGTGTGCAACCGCTTCTTGTCTAGATGTTCCAATTCACCTTGCAATTTTTTTGATTGCTCATCATTGGATAATTGATCACAAATGGTAACACGGAGCGAGGGAAATTAGAGATCAATGGGCCGGACCGCTTCTGTTCTGTATACTAATGAGTACGGAGTGGCCCGAGTAGCAGTGCAGATTGTGGTTCGATAAGCCCACAATGCATGAAGAATTTTATCCGGCCATGATTTCCTGTCTTTGTCTACCATTTTCTAGAGAATGTTGGACAGGGTCTTGTTGAAATCCTCTATCTATCTGTTGTCCACTACGTGGTATAGGCATGAGTAGTTAGCCTTGATACCATATTCTTGGTATAGTTTCTCCAATTCATCAGAGCAGAAGTTGGTTCCATTATCTGTCAATATGGTATGAGGGACACCAAATCTGGTGATGATATTGGTCTTCACAAAGCTGACAATGTTTCTGGCCCCGACACACTTAAGGGGTATAGCTTCTTCCCATTTGGAAAATAATTTGGTTGTCGTGAGGATATACTTCAGTTGTTTGGCTGTGGTGGGAGGATATGGTCCCACGACGTCCATTCCCCAGGTGGAAAATGGCCAAGAGTACTTGGCCTGATGAAGTAACTCTAGGGGTTGGTGTATAAAGTTGGCATGAATTTTTCATGAGTGTAATTTTGCAGTAAAACGCTCACAATCTCGTGGCACTGTGGACCAATAGTACCCAAGCCTTCGAACTTGATGGTAAAGATTAGACCCTGACTGATGTGCTCTACATATTCTAGCATGCACTTCAGTCATGATGGCAGTGGATTATTCTGCATCAATGCATATGAGGAGGACTCCGTCGAGGCCTCGTTTGTAGAGGACCTCTTTCTGACCCGTTCCACCATATAGGACAAAGTTGATTTCCCTTCTCTGTATTTTCTCTCGTTCAACCCTGCCTGATGGAAGTTCTCCCCATTGAAGGTAGTTTGCAATGGGGGTCATCCAGCCTGTGGCAGGAGCATATGGCTCAGGGACAGGACTGACTTCGTGGATTTCCTCCATCTTAGTCTGGACAAATGGCAAGACCATTCGATGGTGAGCAATACTAATAATTGTTTCATCCTAGTCTGGGTCACCTAGGGTTGTGGCCTTATTAGCTAATGTGTCAGCCTGGGCATTCTGAGATCGGGGAATATAGGTCAATGTTGGTTCTATGGAGAATTCCTCCATTAACCCTCAAACATGGTCAAATAGGGTAATCTGCTCCTCCTTTTTAATAGCATAGTCACCATTTAATTTCTTAATGATCAGTTTCGAGTCACCTTTTACCTTAAGGTGTTTTACTTTTTCCTAGAGTGCGATCTCCAGGCCTGTAATGAGGGCTTGATACTTCGCCTCATTGTTCGTACATCCTTCTAACAGGAGGAAGGAATATGGAAAGACTTCCTTTTTTGGGGACATGAGTATTATCCCCAAACCCACCTTGTTAAATTTGGGATCTTCCATCCTCTTCCCGGTTGGGCTTCGGGATGCGCTGTCGAAGTACATTTCCCATGTTGGGTGCTCCTCTTGAACCACGAAGATGTCTTCATCAGGTAGCTCGATGTCTTGTGCAGTATTCCATGTTGAGGGGTTCTCTGCTATAAAATCTTCTAATGCCTGGCCTTTGATGGCCTTCTAAGGCACAAACTGGATGTCAAACTGTTGCAGGATGACTGGCCATCGGGATAGGCGCTCGGTCAGTATCGGGTGGCTGAGGATGTACTTGAGCGGGTTATTACATGAGAACAAATGGACTTTATGTTGCTGTAGATAATGTCACAACTTTTGAACTGCGAAGACCAAGGCCAAACAACTCTTCTCAATGTTTGAGTATCGAGTCTCAGCATCAATCATGGTTCGGCTGAGATAATAGATACTGTTTTCACTGTCGGCATCATTTTTTTGTGCGAGGAAGGCTCCCAGCGACCATTCTAGGGTGGTCACGTATAGGATGAGTGGTATTCCTTCAACTAGGGGCATGAGAACCGGTGGGATTAAGAGGTACTTCTTTAGGCTATCAAACGCCTCTTGGATGCCATCTGTCCATTGGTATGTGACTCCCTTATTCATTAACCTGGTAAAGGGAAAATGTTTTCCTTCCAGATTGGGTATGAATCGCCTAATATAGGCCAGGTGTCCTTGGAATCCTCTCAACTCAGTGAGATTGTGGGGAGGTGGTATTCCCAGGATAGCCTTTTTCTTTTCAGGGTCGACTTCGATGCTATGATGGCATACGACGAAGCCAAGGAATTTTCCTGAGGTAACCCTGAAGGCACATTTCAAAGGGTTTATCTTCAGGCTATGTTGTCAAATTTTGTTGAAGATGGTATCAAGGTATGACAGGTGATCTGAGCACTATCTAGACTTGACCACCAATTCATCCACGTAGCATTCAACGAATCTCCCCAGGAATGGTTTAAATATCTGATGCATGGCACGCTGATATGTGGCGCCAGCGTTCTTGAGACCAAAGGGCATAACCCTATAACAAAATAATCCTTGTGGGGCCCTGAATGTAGTGGCTTCTTCATATTCTTGGGCCATCCTGATTTGATTATACCCAGAATAGTCATCCATGAAGGATAGATCCCCATACCCATCTGTTGCGTTGATTAATAACTCGGTGATTAGGACTGGGAAATCATCTTTCGGACAATGCCAACTGAGATCTCTGAAATCAATGAAAACATGGATTTTTCCATTCTTTTTCTTGACAGGGAAAATGTGGCCAACCAGATGTGGCACTAGACCTTCCGAATGAAGCCTTCTTTAATGAGATTATTGAATTCATCCTCTATTTTGGCAGCATGTGAGGGGCGTGTCCTTCTGGCGGCCTGTTTATAGCCCTGGTGGTCTTCTGGAAGAGCTAGGTGATGCGTCGCCACTTCAGGACCGAGCCCCAGAATTTCCATGTAATTCCAGGAAAAAACATCTCGATGTTGCCTTAATAAAGTGGTATATACCTCATTCTCCTCAGGGGACATGGTTGCACTAACAAGAGTGGGAATCAGGTCTTCCTCGGTACCCAGGTTTATTTCCCTGAGCTTGTCCACCGGGGTGGAGATACCTTCCTCAAATGCGGGAGGTGCATCCCTGAGATCCTTCTCTTCCTACTCATTATCATCTTCTTGATCTGATGGGGGGAGAGTTTCTGGCCTGGGCTCTTGGGGGTTTGATGGTGAGGCATCATGGGCGTCCCCGCTCAGGTACTCGTCCCCGAATTGAGGGTTAGCTGTCATTTCCGCACTGCTACGCTCGGTCGTTATAGCTGCAGTCATGAGGACAGCTGAATGCATGTCTGAACTTGAACCCCTACTCTCAACATGGTTGATGGGCAGTACATAGTCTCCGCCAAGCTATTTGAGGGGGTATTTGGAAACCATTTCTAGGCCATTTGGAGGAGGGATCCAGTCAATACCATCGAGCGAAGGCTTCTTCTTCTTTTTCTCATAAAACCTAGTGTCAATGTAGTGTGACTCAAAGAGCTCTAAAGGGGCCTTGTCGGTGTGAAATGTCCCACTTTTCCCATTGACGCAGTACTTAATACCCTGGGGGTAGGATGAAGGAATGGCCATGTTCTTATGGAGCCATGGCCTTCCCAGCAGGGCATTGAATGTTGTGTTCTGTCGGGCCACCAGGAATTCCGAGTAGGCCACAAGGTCACCAAAATAGGTTTTTAGCTTGATTTTTCCCATGGGATTATGTTCACTCTTGTCATAACTTAACAGAGTTGTGGATGAGGGTACTAGGTCATTCTCACTGTATGCCAGCTTATGGAGTGTTCGCAGGGGAAGGAGGTTAACTACAGAGCCATTGTCAATAAATACTTTACGGATCTCAACATCATTTAGTGTGTCGAACACGTATAGTGGTTTGATGTGTCCTTGAATGATTACATCCTCATCCTGATTGGTGATGGAAATCACCACATTGCATTCAGTCGGGCCAGTCTCCATTCAATAAATCCCGGCGGCAGCTACCTTGGCTTGAAACTCCTGGGGGCTGAGCAAGGCTTGTATAAGCACCTTCCTGAGGTCGGCTGACAAAATCGGGGCATACAGGATAAACAGTTTGGCTAGTACCGATGCCAACTGCTAAAGGATGTCGTATTTCTATTCCAGAGGTCGACACTTCTCCGGCTGCGGGGTCAAATGCCGATGATGTCCCCACGTTCTGGGGACTTGGAATGGTTGGTCTGTTTATGCACACTAGGTGGCTAGACACTTTTTCCTCCTCTGATGGGTACCGCATAATTATGGGGGCAGAGTGGCCGCTTGTGGAGGTGGAGGGATATTCTTTCTCCTGTTGAGTCTGTTGAAGGGCTCTCCCATGGGTTTCTGCGATATTGACGGTTTGGGCCGAGGTCTAACCGTAGGGTTGGTTTCATCCACGACTGTGCCTCTCCTGGTATCCCTTACTTCTTTGATTCCTCCTCCCGGCCCCTTGTGTTGGGAACTTGGGTTCGTAACTATACCCCTCTTTAGGGAATGATTACATTATATGGATGACGTTGATGGAACCAAATATTAGCTCCTCGTCCTGTGACAGGTCAACCTGGTTGGTTGTACCTGATGGTGTCGTTTGGTGGGTCGGTGCCCGTGGCTCTAAGTTTGAGGGCATAAAATCTGCTAGTGTCAGGGCTAACTTTGGCCTCATTGCGGACTGCTCCTCTTGCACTTGTTTCTTCCCTTTTATATCACACTTGGATGACCGACTCATGGAGGGTTGTGAGGCCGATATTGTCGGTTGTGCGGCATCAGGGGCTGTTGGCGGAAACACCAGCTGCTGTAGTTGAGCTCAGAGTATGGCATGGGCTCGATTGATAGTCTTTCGAGTCATCCACTCATCAAACTTCTGCCCCTTCTTGCTGGTGACTTCCTGCCACCCCTCCCCTTTGTTGGGGTCAGTGGTAGAAATATATTTCACATGTGCTGGGGGTGGTCCCAGCTCGACCTTCCCGGAGTCTACCATCCTTTGAAGGAGGTCTTTGAAGACGAAGCTTTATCGAATATTGTGCCCCAACATTCGATGGTAGGTATAGTAATATGGCCTGTCATCTTGGCTGACTTCTTTGGGTTTCCTTGGCTCTGGAAGGCAGAGCAAGTTGCAATTAATGGTGGTGATGAAGTAGCTGCAGACTTGGTCCTCTCGTAATTAGTATACTTTGTGTCTTCATTCCTCAAACTAGTTCTGCTTCGATCCTCTCTGATCGTCCCGCTTAAAAGGAGCCGGCTGCTGATATACAGGGGTCCTTGACGATTTGGTGGAGGACTGAGCGGTGGAGCATGCATAGGGGTTGGCTTGAGCGTGACAGAGGATGCTTCAGCTCTAGATGCTCTCTTTGTAGGATCATGTGAGGCTATTCGGGACTTCAGATTAGTCCGCTACAAGGATTCCTCTATTCTCTGAGTGATGGCCGAGAGATGACGGAATCCAGTGGTGCACTCCACTGGTATGAGTGGTGTTCGCAGCTCATCTCGAAGATTATCGATGCATATAGAAAGCATCTCATCTTGAGTCATTGTTCTATTTAGAGAGTAGGTTATACCTTTCCATATAGCGATGAAATATGAGACCCTATCATTCTCCCTCTATTTGCAATTCATGAAATCATTGACTGTTGTTTTAGGCAACGTCGAGTTGAAGTGGAACAGGAACTTCTGTCGAAGGTCTTCCTAGCTTTTTATTGACTAGGCTGGCAGACTTGTATACCAGACTAAGGAAGATCCTTGCAAGGTCCGTACGAAGCATCTGAGTTTCAATACTTCTTATTATTCCAGATTTCCCATCATAGGGTCTCAATAAGACGCGTAGTGCATCAAATGTTGTTATGGATCGCCTGATCCATTGAAAATAGGGAATACAGGGCTCCCAAAATTGGGTGGAGGTGGTGTGTTGTTCACCCAATCTGGGTAGGGCTTCTGCTCTGGCTTTATCAGAGCGCTTCGACCTTCCATTGCTTCCAATCGAGATGTTAGTGCCTTGATGGTGTTGGTGATACCCTGGTTTACATCCTGTCGGGCCCAGTCCTGGGTAGGTGTAGCCCGAGGAATTGCTTGAGGATCCAGCTCGGTTGGCACCAGGGGTGCATGTGCTGTTTGTGACACCTTTAGAGGGTTCATACGTACTCACTCCAGTTGCTTCCTGAGTGGGGGAAGTATTGATATTCATCCAGATCCACATTTAGGTAGTTGGACGGGCTGGGCGCCTCGTTGGGTGAGAGCCCTGACTGTGCTTTATTTTTCGAGGAAAACCTTGGTCTTTGAGGTGCACTTACTGGGAGTGCATGATGTGGCTCCTCTTGGGATGCACTTTCAATAAGATGGTTCATCTGGAGTAGCTCGACGTTGAGCCACCTCAATTTTTTCATTTCCTCTTCCTGTCGAATGAATCTCTCTTCGAGCGTAAGTGGATTGTTTTTATCAAGATAAGGAGGCTGGTTAAGGGTAACCGGTCATTTGTTCTTATCTTTGTTGGAAACTCGCATGGTTAGCGGAGGAAGGTTAGCTGGAAGGGCGTCCATATTTAGAGCGGCCCTCTAGTTCCGGGTGTGCACACCTGGTGGTTTGTCGTGAGTCACAACCTGACTAGAACCATCATCTCCTGATCCATCCAGATTTGCATCATCTTTGGTGTTACCTATGGGGTTAACCTCTATGGTGTTGATGGACGCATATCACGGGGCGGAGAAGATTTCATCATCCAAATAGGAATAGGATCTCCCGCGTCTTTTACTAGTCTTCCTTTTCATGCCCCGGGATTGCATTTGGACTACTTGAAGAAGGGTGATGCGGAGAGTTCTTTGATGCGACCTTACGGTATGCCTCCCTCTTGGAGGGGATGATGATTCAAAGGATGGGATAGGACAGGAGCCTCCTCTTCTGACTGTCCTCCCTAGACGAGAGAATACTGATTCTTTTGGGGGAGGTTGTTATTGAGGAGGTAAAAATGCCCCCAGCCCTGAGGACTTGGGTTGGATCTGTTCCTTGGACGTTGAGTCTCTTCCCATTTTTATTGGTCTTACGGGGGCATTTGTTGTTAAAAATTTCCCCAGCCCTGCAAGCTGGGATTGACCCTGGATTGTGGTAGTGGCTACTTCTATCACTACCTACCTGATCTTGTGTGCCCCTATTCAGGGGTGAACTGGGTTTGGTGCTGATTTCTTCTATGAATCAATCCCTTATGGGGAGGCAGGTAATGACCACTGATTGGCCTCTCTTAGGCGAGACGCCTGTTGTATGCTCTCAGTGGCCTGATTCAAGAGTTCTTGAATGGATTTTTCTTGTCGGGTCTGACGCTTCTTGGACTTACTCAAGGCCTGTCTCTATTGGGTGTGTTGCCTCTCCTGAGCAGGGACCCCACTCGATTGTTGTCTTGACGTGATGATGTTGCAAGACACCATGCCGAATGGGTTATTCTGGGTGGGGAGTGGAGTGAAATGCAGAGCTCCATGTTCCCCCCATCCCCTGATATGGACTCTTGTCGGAGCGTCACCAATGAGGCGGCGCAACTGGTGCAGTGCACGGAGGCAAGCTATCTCACTGTTTCCTTTACGCCTCTCAGGTTGATGTTGCAGCACCGAAAGAAGAGCTTCTAGGTCGATGTGATGAAGGATGTCTCGTATTGTCTTAACAAGGTCTACATACCCGTATTAGGGCAAGAATGTAACACCTCGAGCTTCCATGATACGCTTCTCATTCAATAATGCAATAGCTTGCATTGTACGCAACTTCGAGTTCTAAAACACCGCGACTAATCAAAGTAGCCATTATGAATAGTAATAACCACTTTTTAAAATTATAGAAATTTTATATTTCAAAATGGACTTCATTTTTGTATTCGTAATATCGAAATTATCCAAAGTTGAATTTTTTGTAACTTTCTGAGAACTTCCAATTTTTTTATGAATAGTGAAAAATACTTAAAACAACTTTTTTAATCAAAATAATTTATTTTGATAAATTATACTATTTAGTGGTTTTAAAGTATAATTAGAGTATATTTTTACCATTTTATCCAACTGTGGCCATTAGAATTAATTTAACATTGAAATTGGACATAAACAATTGTCAATCTTTTGATATAAATTGTTTCTTAAAAACACGCTATTTGTTGTGACAGCGGGAATTAATTATAAAATTAATTAATGCAACTTATATGTTTTGAATTTTGTAAAATAGACATCATTTTTGAATTCGGAATATCAATTATAGCTTAGGGTGAAATTTTGGCATTGTTCTGAAAAACTTCAATTTTTGATGAATAGTGAAACCACTAAGTGGTAGTTAAATAACTGATTTTTTGTTTAAATGAAATATTACCACTTATGTGATTTGATTTTCAAAAATCCGACATACATGGTTGTCATTAAGAAGTAAAATGTGGTTCAATGAGATTAAAATAATTTTTTGGTGAATAGTAACTTTTAAGTTCTTAATCGCGATTAGAGGTAATTAGTGTAGTTTAAGGTAAAAACAATGTTTTAATAATATGATATGAGCTTGACACTTGTCCTACTCCTATTGGATGATTCATGGCCGACCAAGACAACCCAAGGGTCAACTTGGGGACCCCATGGAGCCACTTTGGTTGGAAAATGACATTAATATATATTTATTTAATGTTAAAATTAAATTGATACAAACATGAGTTGTTTTACTAAAACAGTTTTTAAGTGGGGTTACGCAAGTCCAAATTTTGATTATAAATATTAATTAGAAAGATAAAAAGATTTCCTACATCATAGTATTTGTTTTATAATTTTTATACATTAAATAAATTAAATTATTTATGACATCATGATGATGCAGCGATGACCTCATTATTTAACGATTTAAATAAAATGGAAAGATAATGTAAAATCCAAAGCGTACACTTGTCAAAAACCTATTTGATGAGTAGATTTAGAACCCTTATCATCTTATACTCGAATTATATAAGTGTGGGACCTCTAAAATCCGAAACTAATTTTATAATAAAGTGACTTCTCTTTACTTTCCAAGAGTGCCCCTCCTCTCCACTTATAAAAGGCCCCCACCTCTCCCACATCATTTACACTTTCAAGCCATTTGGCTCGGCCAAAATCTGCCCAAATACTCTCCCAACTTCCCCCTCTTACTCCTAGAATCCTCACTTTGGGAATAACTCTTCCCAAGGAAGCCTTTGGCTCAAATCAAAAAGAGTTACCCGATTTTGAGGTAATGTCTTCTCTAATGTTGTTTTGTATTATTTTTATTCTCCAACCCCCTAAAATCTTTTTATTCATTTCTTTTGTAATAACACCAGTATCCTCAATATACTAGGATGTTTTTATAAGAAGGATTCGAGCTACACTTACACACACCTACATCTAATGGTTAAAGAACATACGGTTTCTGTGGATGGCGAATTTCTGCCTCACGAAACGATGATTGTTCAACACTCATATAACACCTTCAAAGGTGGCCATTAAGATGTCACTATTTTTATATATGATATATAATATGTTTATGTTTTACTTATGCTTCTGTATTTCTCATTTATGGCATACTTTATGATTTCCATTATGGGTAAAACGCGATAATTTCATTTTAGGAAGTGCGGACTACCGCCCCCTCAAAGTGATTTGAATCGTTAATGCCATATGTGGGATGTATAAAGGATAGAGTAAATGGTATTATACACTATATTATACTGGAATTATATTATACATTTATATCATTATGATTTCGTTCCATTAAATATGAAATTGAAATGAAAGTAGCGTTCATGCGTACGTACGACTTACTGTCTCCATGAACGGTGCATTTCATTTCTTACCTCTAAATGTTATGTAATATTATAAATGAATGTATATACTGGATATATAAGATATATATGACATATAAATCATGAATATAATTCTGCAGATAATGGATATTCTACCACATAAACAACTTGTAATTATAAGAAGTTTATTGTTGACTCAAGTACCAAAGATCGACAAAACGACCGTTATTAACTTAAATAATTACATAATGTTAATATCATTGTAATAAGTGATATAATAAGGATAATGAAATTGAAAATGGTTCTTAATAAGGTATATATTAACTCTAGTTTATTATTCATGAGGTTAAAGAACGGTTGAGTCAAGTCAGACACGAGGTAAGGGAACTTCTTAACCCAATTTCTATCCTTTGGGTTAATCTCCTACTTTCAAATTATGTCATGATATTATTATATATTATATTGTATTTATACTTTATTAATGTGTACATATAGTGAATACACATAATAGATATATTTTATTTAAAAATTATCTTTTTAAGGGACTTCGTCTCAATCTCCGTTCATTTAGGCATATTTTGTTTTATACACAAATTTCTTTTGTACAGTGTATAAACTCCTTTGACTTTTACGGTTATTCAAAAGGAATCTTTTTATACGAAGCATTTTGCTAAACGACAAAAGGGAATGTTTTTCTTTCCGTACTTATGCGGTGACAACGACTTCTCTACCGCCGTGACCATTATTTGAGTTTCGGCTTCCTCTACAAGCCATCTTTTTTTAATGAAAAATAAATACAAAGTTTTAACTTTCTTTTATTTTGGTATTGAAAATGGTTTTGAAAGAGTTTTTATTATATTAATGTGTTGTATTGATATCTTGTGATTGAAATGTGGAAATGTTATGTTTCCATTATGCATGTTTTATTTGATATGATTATGTTATGGTTTATGATATGTTTAAACCTATTCATATGAGGAATGTATTGGACTTAATAAGTGACGGGTGGAGCCCGCTATAGCTCCTCGATGCATCGGCAGGTCTCATGAGACAAACTAGTGTCTTGGCACGAGGCCTTGACAAAATCTAATTTGTGGTCTTGGCACGAGGCCTTGGCTACATGGTTATGATAGTCTGGCATTATGCATTCCATCATTATGAAAGTGGTTATTGATATTGCATGTGATTATTCGACCAGTAGAATATCCATGTGAATAAGTAAATGGCATTATCTCATTTTACTTTTGCCATATTATGTTGAAGTTCATGTTTAAAAGGCTTTTGTTTTAGTTATACATTGCCTTAAATGTTAATGTTTATTTGTGAAAGCTTCCGCATTATTGTTATCCTTACTGAGCATCTGAGCTCACCCCTTTCAATGTTTTAATATTTTCCAGGATGTGAAGAAGTATTTTATGAATGACCTGCAGGGATAGTCAGAAGAGGATATGAGTGTGGACTATGGAGACTTTGTTATTGTAGTTTTTCACTTTATGATGTAATGTAACGTTTACGAATGTATCTAGTGTTTCCAAGGCTACTAAACTAATCGGTCTTTCGAGACTTGATCTTTTTTGATCATGCCAATGTTACGAAGTAATGCACCAACTCTGGGTAGCTGGGGTCGGGGCGTTACAGTTGGTATCAGAGGCAGTTTATTACTAACCTTGGAAGCTAGATTTAGATAAACTCTGATTAGAGCACATAGCCCAAAGATAGACTTTGAGGATTAGTATAGAAGAACTTCCTAAAATTTTGGTATTGTAGAGATTTTGTGAGTTTTCCGAGTAATACATCCCTGTCTGGATACGAGTAGGTAGAGGCGGCTCTGGCACAGATGTACCTAGGGGTAAAACCCGAAAACACCGCTTTGAGCTAGACTCGAACGGGAACTGGTGCACGACAACGGACCTTGCTGCACTCTTGGTTACGACACTCCCAGGGGATATACTTATGATAATTCTCATTTTCTTTACAAACCACTATGAAGGGTTATGAGTATATACTTCCTCAAAGAAAACATTTTTATGGATTATATCCATAAATAGTTCAATTTATGTCAAGTATTTTATAAGTATGGAATTATGTATTTTGATTCATAAACTAATCTAGTTTATGCCATTGTATAGAAATGGCGCCTAGTGGAAGGACTGGAAACCGTATCAATGCACACACTCCGTGTAGGGATTGCCCTCCTGCTCAAGATAATTATTGTGGATCTGGAGATACAACTGGTGCTGATCAGCTAATCACCATACTGGGACAACTCACTCAGGTTATGAATAATAACCTTACTCGTATGGAGCACCCTGATCCGCAACGTGGAGGATCAATGCTAGACCGTTTCATGAGGAAACAACCACCAACCTTCAATGGGAGTACAAATCCTATAGTAGATGAGCAATGGATAAATTCCTTAGAGAAAATATTCCATGCCTTGGGGAGTAGTGAAAGGGAGAAGGTTGTCATGGCAGTTTACCGCCTCACTGGAGATGCCGATCAGTGGTGGTCGCTGATTCAAAACACAAAGGAAGATGATGACGTATCGAATATGGAGTGGAGGGAGTTCAAAGAGCTTTTCTTAGAAAAATACTTTCCTCGTGACCATCGAGCAGATATTGAAAGGCAATTTCTGAGTCTGAGGCAGAAGGAGGATGAGAATGTCGCAAAGTATGAGGCTAACTTTACAAGGTTAGCGAGGCATGCTGCCGATTATATACGTAACCCAAGGAGTAAGATTGATCGTTTCTTTGATGGGTTAAAACCATTTCTCCGTCGAGCTTTAGTATCACAACCCTTCTCATCATACGAAGATATTGTCTCGTGTGCTATCAAGACAGAAAAGGAATTCTCTAAGTCTTATGACAACAAAGTAAAGTAAGAGAAGAAGAGAACGGTGGAACAAGAGACAGATAAAGGGAAAAAGGGAAAGAAGGATTTTCCATTATGTGATAATTGTGGGAAGAATCACCCTGGTACTTGTCTAAAAGGAATTGGAGTTTGTTATAAATGTGGAGAAAAGGGTCACCAGGCTCGTGATTGCAAGGGAAAGAAAGAGGCTATCAAATTTGAATGCTACAATTGTAGAGAAATGGGTCATTATGCAAATGAATGTCCTAAGCGTCAGGGAAACTTACCTCAGAAAAGGCCAAGGGATCAAGGACAATCTTATGCTGTTACTACAGTTGAAGCAGAATAACTAATGTATTGGTGCTTTTGGACTCATGGATTATATTCTGGTTATTAGAATAATGTGATATATATATAAGGATTGTACTGCAGTACTTGTTAATTTCAGTAAGGTTTTAATATGATGAAGGTAATTATATTTTTAGTATGTGACAATAAGAGAAACTTTACCTTGTTTGGGGAATCTGATAAATTGATTTTGGAATTTAGAGACCTTTTAGAGAAAGTCTGGACGGAGGTATTTTGGATAACTATAAAGGTTGGAATGGATTAAGTTGATCTTTGGATAGTATTGTTTAAGGTTAAAAAATTTTATGAAGATTACTTTTGGAATATTATGATACTATAGTTTTAGGAAAAGGACAACCTACAGGGTGGGGCATAACCCATCGCGTCGGACAAAGCTGCAGGAATCGAACCCACAACCATAGTGCGACAGGCCTTTATTTCCTACCACTAGCCTACAGGAAGTCCCTGGTTATTACAAAATAGTTTTACTAATCTAAATGATATGTGTTAATATTTGGAACCTTATACAATTAGGATAAATAGAATATTTTTGAGTTGTATTACATTTTAGAGTGAAAGATGGGTTTGTGGTAAAAAATTTATTAAAGAATGAAAGTCTACATGACAAGTATGTATATTCCCTTACGTTCTTAGTAAATCACCTAAATAAATTCCTAAACTTTATAAAAGGTAACTCAAAACAAAAATGTTGTCGATTAACTTTTCCTACTGGGGAATCAATGATCGTTTAACCAATCAAAAGTTTGTGATTTTCTTGTAGTTAAACTTTCTCCTAATCCTGTTTTCTATAACTCTCCACCAGACCTTGATGGTTTGTTTCTCCTCCATATCCATATTTTCAAAGAATCCTAGAATGGGAAATCTCGAGTGACCTTTGTACTTATCTTTCGTTCTTTTAATGTTATATTTTTATTAACCTTATTTTCGATGTGGGTTTTCCACAAAGGTATTTTCTATTTTCAACCTTTCATTTTCAAAGAAAAAAATTTCAAATTGCGAGGATGCAATTTATTGAAGGAGGGGAGAATGTAACACCCTGAGCTTCCATGATACGCTTCTCATTCAATAATGCAATAGCTTGCATTGTACGCAACTTCGAGTTCTAAAACACCGCGACTAATCAAAGTAGCCGTTATGAATAGTAATAACCACTTTTTAAAATTATAGAAATTTTATATTTCAAAATGGACTTCATTTTTGTATTCGTAATATCGAAATTATCCTAAGTTGAATTTTTTGTAACTTTCTGAGAACTTCCAATTTTTTTATGAATAGTGAAAAATACTTAAAACAACTTTTTTAATAAAAATAATTTATTTTGATAAATTATACTATTTAGTGGTTTTAAAGTATAATTAGAGTATATTTTTACCATTTTATCCAATGGTGTCCATTATAATTAATTTAACATTGAAATTGGACATAAACAATTGCCAATCTTTTGATATAAATTGTTTCTTAAAAACACGCTATTTGTTGTGACAGCGGGAATTAATTATAAAATTAATTAATGCAACTTATATGTTTGGAATTTTTTAAAATAGACATCATTTTTGAATTCGGAATATCAATTATAGCTTAGGGTGAAATTTTGGCATTGTTCTGAAAAACTTCAATTTTTGATGAATAGTGAAACCACTAAGTGGTAGTTAAATAACTGATTTTTCGTTTAAATGAAATATTACCACTTCTGTGATTTAATTTTCAAAAATCCGACATACATGGTTTTCATTAAGAAGTAAAATGTGGTTCAATGAGATTAAAATAATTTTTTGGTGAATAGTAACTTTTAAGTTCTTAATCGCGATTAGAGGTAATTAGTGTAGTTTAAGGTAAAAACAATGTTTTAATAATATGATATGAGCTTGACACTTGTCCTACTCCTATTGGATGAGTCATGGCTGACCAAGACAACCCATGGTTCAACTTGGGGACCCCATGGAGCCACTTTGGTTGGAAAATGACATTAATATATATTTATTTAATGTTAAAATTAAATTGATACAAACATGAGTTGTTTTACTAAAACAGTTTTTAAGTGGGGTTACGCAAGTCCAAATTTTGATTATAAATATTCATTAGAAAGATAAAAAGATTTACTACATCATAGTATTTGTTTTATAATTTTTAGACATTAAATAAATTAAATTATTTATGACATTATGATGATGCAGTGATGACCTCATTATTTAACGATTTAAATAAAATGGAAAGATAATGTAAAATCCAAAGCGTACACTTGTCAAAAACCTATTGGATGAGTAGATTTCGAACCCTTATCATCTTATCCTCGAATTATATAAGTGTGGGACCTCTAAAATCCGAAACTAATTTTATAATAAAGTGACTTCTCTTTACTTTCCAAGAGTGCCCCTCCTCTCCACTTATAAAAGGCCCCCACCTCTCCCACCTCATTTACACTTTCAAGCCATTTGGCTCGGCCAACCTCTGCCCAAATACTCTCCCAACTTCCCCCTATTACTCCTAGAAGCCTCACTTTGGGCATAACTCTTCCCAAGGAAGCCTTTGTCTCAAATCAAAAAGAGTTACCCGATTTTGAGGTAATGTATTCTCTAATGTTGTTTTGTTTTATTTTTCTTCTCCAACCCCCTAAACTCTTTTTATTCATTTCTTTTGTAACAACACCAGTATCATCAATATACTAGGATGTTTTTATAAGAAGGATTCTAGCTACACTTACACACACCTACATCTAATGGTTAAAGAACATACGGTTTCTGTGGATGGCGAATTTCTGCCTCACGAAACGATGATTGTTCAACACTCATATAACACCTTCAAAGGTGGACATTAAGATGTCACTATTTTTATATATGATATATAATATGTTTATGTTTTACTTATGCTTCTGTATTTCTCATTTATGGCATACTTTATGATTTCCATTATGGGTAAAACGCGATAATTTCATTTTAGGAAGTGCGGACTACCGCCCCCTCAAAGTGATTTGAATCGTTAATGCCATATGTGGGATGTATAAAGGATGGAGTAAATGGTATTATACACTATATTATACTGGAATTATATTATACATTTATATCATTATGATTTCGTTCCATTAAATATGAAATTGAAATGAAAGTAGCGTTCATGTGTACGTACGGCTTACTGTCTCCATGAACGGTGCATTTCATTTCTTACCTATAAATGTTATGTAATATTATAAATGAATGTATATACTGGATATCACTACTGGAAAATTGCCCTATACCCACGGTTTTAGAAAACCGTGGGTATAAGTATAGTGTGGGAACCTATACCCACGGTTCTAGAAAACCGTGGGTATTGGTAACCTATACCCACGGTTTTCCTAAAACCGTGGGGATAGAGTGTTTCTCGGAGCCCTATACCCACGGTTTTACAAAACCGTGGGTATAGGTATTTATTTCTAGGGCTATCCCCACGGTTCTTCAAAAACCGTGGGGATAAAAAAAAATCGAAGGCCTATCCCCACAGTTTGGTAGCACCGTGGGGATAGCCTATGGCGGCAAAAAAAAATAGCGTGGGAAGACAAAAACAATTTGGCGGGGAAATTTTTACCAATGATTTGAATTCATATATTTAGGTTTATAAAAATTAATATACAGAAAAAATCGGCAGCTTGGTTGGTCAATCCGTTTAGCTCGTATGCCGGATGTCGCGGTTTCAAATCCCCTTGACCGCAAATTTTTAATATGCACCGTGTGGATAATATTAATATAAATATAAAAATGCATATTAATATAACAGTTGTGAGTTACAGCTTAGTTGGTTCGGCGAAATTGCTCCTGCGAGCTTCCTTAGAAGAGGCGCGGGTTCGAGTCCCGCTGGAGGTTTTTTTAAAATTCAATTCGGCGTATTAATATATATACCCAGATATATGCTTATATATTAAAATATAACAATTGCCTGGTTGGTCTGATAGTTTGTCCAATTCGGCTCGCCTAATGGGAGACCTGGGTTCGATACCCAGCGGCAGATATTTTTTGAGAATTAAAATCCCCACGGTTTGAGAACCGTGGGGTCAATGTGTTGCCAGCGTGGCCACGCACTTGCCACGCTGTGTGAAACCTATCCCCACGGTTTCTCCAAACCGTGGGTATAGGGTGACCCCCCTATCCCGACGCCATTCCAGCCCACGGTTCCCAAAACCATGGGTATAGCCTATACCCACGGTTTTGGGGGCTATACCCACGGTTTTGAACCGTGGGTATAGGGAAATTTTCCATTAGTGTATATAAGATATATATGACATCTAAATCATGAATATAATTCTGCAGATAATGGATATTCTACCACATAAACAACTTGTAATTATAAGAAGTTTATTGTTGACTCAAGTACCAAAGATCGACAAAACGACCGTTATTAACTTAAATAATTACATAATGTTCATATCATTGTAATAAGTGATATAATAAGGATAATGAAATTGAAAATGGTTTTTAATAGGGTATATATTAACTCTAGTTTATTATTCATGAGGTTAAAGAACGGTTGAGTCAAGTCAGACACGAGGTAAGGGAACTTCTTAACCCAATTTCTATCCTTTGGGTTAATCTCCTACTTTCAAATTATGTCATGATATTATTATATAGTATATTGTATTTATACTTTATTAATGTGTACATATAGTGAATACACATAATAGATATATTTTATTTAAAAATTATCTTTTTAAGGGACTTCGTCTCAATCTCCATTCATTGAGGCATATTTTGTTTTATACACAAATTTCTTTTGTACAGTGTATAAACTCCTTTGACTTTTACGGTTATTCAAAAGGAATCTTTTTATATGAAGCGTTTTGCTAAATGACAAAAGGGAATGTTTTTCTTTCCGTACTTATGCGGCGACAACGACTTCTCCGCCGCTATGACCATTATTTGAGTTTCATCTTCCTCTACAAGCCATCTTTTTTTAATGAAAAATAAATACAAAGTTTTAACTTTCATTTATTTTGGTATTGAAAATGGTTTTGAAAGAGTTTTTATTATATCAATGTGTTGTATTGATATCTTGTGATTGAAATGTGGAAATGTTATGTTTCCATTATGCATGTTTTATTTGATATGATTATGTTATGGTTTATGATATGTTTAAACCTATTCATATGAGGAATGTATTGGACTTAATAAGTGACGGGTGGAGCCCGATATAGCTCCTCGATGCATCGGCAGGTCTCATGAGACAAACTAGTGTCTTGGCACGAGGCCTTGACAAAATCTAATTTGTGGTCTTGGCACGAGGCCTTGGCTACATGGTTATGATAGTCTGGCATTATGCATTCCATCATTATGAAAGTGGTTATTGATATTGCATGTGATTATTCGACCAGTAGAATATCCATGTGAATAAGTAAATGGCATTATCTCATTTTACTTTTGCCATATTATGATGAAGTTTATGTTTAAAAGGCTTTTGTTTTAGTTATACATTGCCTTAAATGTTAATGTTTATTTGTGAAAGCTTCCGCATTATTGTTATCCTTACTGAGCATCTGAGCTCACCCCTTTCAATGTTTTAATATTTTCCAGGATGTGAAGAAGTATTTTATGAATGACCTGCAGGGATAGTCAGAAGAGGATATGAGTGTAGACTATGGAGACTTTTTTATTGTAGTTTTTCACTTTATGATGTAATGTAACGTTTACGAATGTATCTAGTGTTTCCAAGGCTACTAAACTAATCGGTCTTTCGAGACTTGATCTTTTGTGATCATGCCAATGTTACGAAGTAATGCACCAACTCTGGGTAGCTGGGGTCGGGGCGTTACAAGGAAACTTGATTTCAGCTGGAGGAGGGTTGTCCATATATTGTAGCGGATGTCGTGCACAAATTTTTCCAACAACTCTCTAGGTATGTCGAATTGAGAGGTGGTCGTGGGCCAAAACATAACTGGTATATCATCCCTGGCCAGTCATTTTCTCATGTGAAACATGTCGGCATACTCCTCTGCTAGTGATTCCTCTACCTGGTCAGCCCAACTGAGATTCTAATTGATAGTGTGGTCGGAGGCAGTGGGAATGGTAGGTATCGAATTATCATGTGGGCGATTCTGAGGTGGTTCAGAAGATGAACGTGGCCCCGGAACATCTCCCAATTGAATAATGGTGTCGTTGGCAACTAGCTGGGAATCTGACATTCTTGATCCCATCCTTCTGAGTGCCTCAGCATATGAGGCCTTTTCTGTGCCTGATTTTGAAGGGGGAGGACCTTTCTATCGATATGATATGTCATTGCGGGGAGGACCTTCACAATGGCAGCCGTAATGGCGAGAAATACCATTACTGCTTGACGCCTCACTGCACAGAGGATGTTTTTAGTGCATACCCTGGGGAGGAACTCCAAGGTGTGTCACAGCAAGGGGAGGACCTTCGGGCTACGTAGAATTGTTACGGGGAGGGCCTTCGCAACAACTGCCATCATGGTGAGGATGACCATCATGGTTTGATGTTCGATGTGCATCCTGGGGAGGACCTTCAAGACACACTGTGACAAGGGGGGACCTTCTTGTTGCTTGGGGCCACTGTGGAGAGGACCTTCACAATGGCGGTCGTGGTGGCGATGACTACCATCACAGCTGCTGCAATGGTGAGGACTACCATTACAGCTGCCGCAAGGAGAATATTTGTGGGGTACACCCTAGATAGGGCCTTCAAAATGTACTGCAATAAGGGGAGGGCCTTCTCATTGCTTGACGTCTCTACGGGGAGGACCTCCATTATCAGGGTGGCGAGGACTACCACCATGATCGGATGCCTGGCTGCACGGAGTGTCATTGCAACGTAACCCCTGGGGAGGACCTTCAGGGTAGGCCACGACAAGGGGAGGTCCTTCTTGTCGTGATGAGATGTCACTGTGGGGAGGACCTCCACAGTTGTGACTATGACAGCGAGAACTACTATCATAATTTGTGGTCCCACTGCATGGAGAGTTCTTGCAGTGTATACCCTGGGGAGGACCTTCAGTGTGGACCGCGAAAAGTGTAGGGACTTCTTGCTGCTCGATCTTCTGGTCACGTTGAGGGCTGTCGTGACTGGCATCAAATGAGAAACTCTGGTGACCAATCATTATATGCCTATGGGGGAGGCCCCGAAGGTGCTCTGGGGAGGACCTTTAGAGCTACTGGTAGAAACATTGAGGGGAGGACCATCGCAACTACTACTGTCACTCCCATAATATTTTAATGGGTGGGTAGGGTTCGGAGCCTTTGATGTGGGCTTAGAGTCATTGGGAACCCCATATTTCAGCAGAGTGAAGTCGTGAACCAGCTCTTTATTTTCCGACTACCTTCGGCACGTTTGGGGCGCTTTCTTGTGGGCAGTGGGGACTATCTTCTGTTGACAACGGCCTTCACCTTTGGGTCCCTGTCTAATTGGGTCTCATGATGTTGTTGGGATATGCCAAAAAACATCTTGATTTTTAGCAGGAATATATGCCTTCTCTAGAGAATGTCATGATGGATGGGTGTCCCCCAGTTGGAACAAGTGAAGCTGCTCAATCCGATTTCCCTTGTATTGCAGAATATATCCGACGACCCTCCTGGGTGGAAGCAGGGATGCAGATCTACTCTGAGGATGTTATCTCGTCTCTTAGATGAGTCACCTCAATTGGGGAGACGGGCTCACTGGCCCGAGTCCTTGTTGTTTCGGCTGATGCAATCACACTCTGGAAAGTCTGCAAGATATGATCTGGAATTGATACCTGCTCCTCCATCATTTTTAGAATATGCAGAGATACATCTTTGGCTAGACCGGGTATGAATTCTCATTCCGATATCAGAGTAGGAATATCCCGCTCCGGTCCTCTGGTGGTCAGTGGGTACTGACAATTCTCCTTTGTCGGGGTAGGTGAAAAAATCATCCCCTGGGCCGGGATATGCCGGTTTATCTCTCTGTTTTCCACCACATCGGGATGGCATACTTTACTTTCATCCGCAGGGAGCTGGCCCTGCATATGTTGGTTTCCCACCGTATCGAGTCGGTGTCCTTTGTTGGCAGGGAGACGTGACCGCCAATTAATTACCACCATATCTTGATGGAGGGATTTTTTGATTGCCACCATTCTAGGGTGGTAGGCATTAAGAGAATCTTATAGGATCTGGTCTTGCAGGCGTTGGGTCGCCACCACGTCAGGTTAGTGGGCTTCATGACCCTGGGTAGGGAGAGTTGCCTACCGGGTAGGTGTCGTCCTGTGTGAGTGACGGGCTTGATGGAGCTTGGAGGGGATGTGTGCCTGCTCGTATGATGCTGCCATGTTTGGATGGTGGGATTTGGAGGAGCGAACAGGTGTATGTGCCTGTTTGTGATACGTCTCCGTGACTGGGTAGCGGAGCTCCTCCTCAGGGACAAGGGTGATGACCGGTCCCTGGTTGTACGTTTTCCACCCTCGTCGAGTGGTCTGAGGGGCCGGAGCTCGGGGAGCATGGGCTTGGATCCTTGGGGCGACATCCTCTTTATCATGAGGATGTTGAGTCGTGGCATGACCGCGATGATGTCTTCTGGCGGGGGCCTTAGAGAGGAACCCCCATTCAGCGGGGATGAAGTCCTCAGCATCGACCTCATCCACCTCTCTAAGATAAAGGAGGTACGCATTGTATCGTTCTGGGGATAGACTCCCGAAACGGTTTGAGATGTCAATAGGGGACTTCTAGATCTGTTTTTTTTTTCGTTGTTGGGTAGGCGACTGGTGAGTCCTGGTGGATTGAAGGGCATGCATGGCCGCCTACACCATTGGGAGAGTACCGCATAAGTGGTACTCTCGGATCAATGCATTTGAGACCCATTGTTGAAGACGCTGGTTAAGTGATGGGGTCCTCCATTGGTGAGGAAGTCTGGTCATTTCATTGTTGGAAGTACGTGCCTGTGATTTCCTTCGTGACACCATTGGATCAAAGGTAGTTCTGAATGGTACCTGTAAAATATTTTAACAAATACACACAGCAAACCCGTCAAAGCATCATCTCATGACCCCATGCGTAATTAATGACCTTTCTTAGCCCTTTTTGTGAGTATAAAGGGGGAACATGGTGGGATTAGGTTAAATTCGTCATGCTTGGTAAAATATTCACATCGGGTTCACCATTTTTTGTCTCGCGGTGCACGATGGGATCGTGGGGGTGAAATGTGCGCTACCTGATGGTTGATCAGAAAAGGTTGGGTTCTTCTTAATCACTCATATCAGGTGCACTGTTTTTGCCTCGAAACTCCCAATGGTTCCATATCCAGCAATATGTGGACCTTCTTTCCAAAGGCAGGCATTCGCTGGGTGGTTTGACCAGCGATGCTTAATAACTCACATTGGTCGAGAGGATGGGAATTCGGGCTCATCTCACCCTTTTGGGGGGAATTATTGCCTGTTCTGAGACTCTCTTATAGATTTAAGATGTATTCATATGTTCTTGAATCTTTGGTTTATACCCAATCATAGTATCCATGGATTACTCCTGGTTGGAAATGGTCAGCTGGACGCAGGGGTTTGGAATAATTTATGCCCGAGGTTTACCATCCCTAGTTGGATTAATGACCCCGAGGAGTCTAGACACATTGAGATGGCACTGGTTTAAAGCCTCATAACTAGGCACTCTGGAGTTTATTGTCATTCAAAAGGGACAGATAACAACTTGAGAGTTTGGATCGAACCCATGGTACGGGCCTCCTACATATCCCTATGAGAGGAATCAGAATTCACGTAGTTCGGTTTGGTATGAGGCTTACGCTCTAGACTGCCTAGGGTTGGTGCGGTGAACCAACACGAAGATGGTCGGATCGATCGGGTGTTGGGCTTGAACCTCAGGGAGGCTTCCTATATACCCCTGTGGTGGGGAATCAAAGTCCACATAGTTCGAATGGGCATGGTGATCGGGATTGAACCTCTTGGAGGCTTCCTACGTATCCCTGTGGTGGGGAATCAAAGTCCATGTAGTTCGAAGGGGCATGGGGATTATGCTCCGAGGTAGCCCAAGAGAGGATTTCATGGTCGATGCTTACTATAAGCCTATGTGAGTCATGCTCGGTGTGAGAAACAAGAGGCAGCAGGGACCAGCTGATCACATCGTGAAAGGTGCATCCGTGGGAAGTGCGATGGGGCTTACGTACGGGGGCGGCCCAAAAAGTCTGGGCTTACTCCGATATGGACGCCCAATGATGAAAAATCCCAGAGGGAGAGGGAAAGGGTATCCCCGTGTCTGTCTCCCCTCTTGGTTCTTGGCACCGGGGAAGTACAGAGGTGCATGGGTGCCTCCTTCTGATGGGTAGTCCGCCGCTCCCTAAGGAGGGGAGAAGTGCCACAGTCCTAACAAGTGGAGGGGAAGAAAGGGGACTCTCAGGCTCAAACTCCACATTACCATGGGAATGTGAACCCAGGAATGCTTCAGGAATCCACTCAAGGGTCTGAGAAACCCCTTCACCCTCACTTACCATGGGTATGTGAACTCAAAATGGCGCACTAATGTGCCTGAAGGTTACATCACATGGGTCCAGTGGCTCTGGGGGAGGCCTTGGCTCGGGGCCGATGAATAGGCCAATGAGGGGGTTGCGAAGGATCAGGCCGGATTGGGAGGATTTTATCTGGATCAGGGAATGGGAACTCCGGAGGATTTGGTGGGCCACACGGGTGCATGAGGGGTGGCGCCCTTCGCATATGGAGGTGCTATGTGGCTGGAGAGGTTGTCCGCAAACTAGGGTGGTCCACAGACTGATGTGAATCCTGCGAACCAGGGTGGTTCGCAGCTTCGGGTTCGGCCCGTGTACCAGATTGGTACGCGGAATGGTCCACACGAGCAGTGGCGGCCGAGGGAGATGTCGGTTGGAGGTTCATCGTTCGGGGCTTCACCCACATAGGAGGGTGCTACGAGGTGCGACGGATTGAAAAAGGGTCATAAACTCCCTTGTCCGGGGGGAGTGCATCCATGGAGGGGTCATGGTTCACGGTCTTTTTTTCTTTTTTATTTTAAGTTCTCGTTTCATCGAGTTGTTATGGGTTTTAGTTTCCATATTAATTTTTTTCTAGCTTCGTACGTGTTCTAGTTCGCGAACTGGAACTTCATTGTTTGCGAAATCCTAAGCACCTTCCTTCAAATTTCTTCCACCTGAATCTGATCGATCTCTTCTCCTCTTCCCCCTCCATCTCCTTTTATAGAGTGGGGAAAGAGATGTATCTATGGTCATGCGGCACCTTTTGTGGAGGCCCATGACCAGAAACATGGTTTATGGATGACTTGGTCAATCCGCAACTCACGGGGGGCATTGAACGCACCTCCCCCGCGAACCAAACTATCTCGGGGAGTGCTTCACGGCCGTGCAGGGTTCCGCCTCCATTCCGAGAATGACAATGGATGCGGTCAGGACCAATTGATGCGGTTCGTGGATGGGGCGGTTCGTGATGGTGGACCATCTTGGCGCCTGTCCTGCTTCGCTCCTATGGAGGATCCTCGCCTCTGTTCCGCGGACAACAGCGGTCCGTGGAGGGGGGTTCTTCGCGGAACCAGCCGCGTACCATTGTCATGGGACCGGTCCGCGGACCGGTTCATCTTGTGCCATCATTTGATTATTCTCCACACTTTTCCCCAATTCTTTTGAGGGAAATTGGGTATAATATCCCTTGGATTAAAGGGGATTCTCATTCTCCTTTTCAGATTTTTTTCAGGACCCTACAGTGCCAGATCCACCTCTACCTGTTCGTATCCAGACAGGGATGTATTTGATTGATAAACCACTTACTCAATACTCACCAAAATACCAAGAAGTTTTTCTATATTTAAACTTTTCTATAGTGTTCTTCCTAAAGTTTTCATATCCTAATTTCCATAAATAACTAAACTATGCTTTGATACCAACTATGGCATCCCACCTTTTTATACATAACTTTTCATTACATTTTACAAACAGAGGATATTTAAAGTCTAGTGTCTTAAAATTCAAGAACATAATACATGAAAAAAATATAAAAAATTCTTTAAACCACTTTTAGGGCTTCATCATAGGTTCATCCTATGTACAACTACTACATGTCATATCCTAGAGACATACATTAAAGGAAAGGGTGAGCAGAAGGCCCAATAAGGGTAAACAAGGGAATAAGTTTACTTGTGTTAACAATAAGAACTTGAATAACAACATAAATACACAAAAAATGGAATTATAGGCATATCATAATGAAAAGAACTTGGAACATAACTTGAATATGTTGCTTCAACATTTCATTTAGATATTCATGAACATATCACCAAGGTCCATCCCTAATATCTCTAGAGATTAATTATTTACCCAATGCATTGGAGCGCTATCTGAGATCACCCTTAATATGTCTTTATTTTCATGTGAGACACACATATCATAATCAAAAATTTCATAAATAACCCATAGAGAATAAAATAAATGGGTTTCATTTCAAAATTGTGACGTTTTAAAATTTCTTAAAAAATAAGATCATTATATCATTTATAACCCATGGAAATGAAGTGAGGGTTATATGTATGTCAATTCTAGAATAAAATATATCATTTTTATATTTTTATAAACACCCATACAAATGAAATAGGTCTGGGTATTCACATAAATAAACAAGTGAATTTCTTGAGAGAAAGAGATAGAAATTTTGAGACAAAATTTATGCAGCATAACGACTATATAACATGGTTTTAGAAAACATTGAAAAGAGAGAGGAAAAGGGTCACCCACTCATATAAAATTCATAATACAGTATGGGTACAGAATTAGATCATGGTATGGATATTTTAATGACATACCACATGAAAATAAAACATGAAAGAAAAGAGAAGATACGATTTCTTTTACGAGAAATTTGGCAGCCTAACGGCGTCACTTAAAAATTCAGAAAACAAATTGATGAGAGCAGAAAGGTTATTTAAACAATTAGACATGAAATGGACAGTAATTAGAACATATAATAACATACCCTCAACATAAAGATATGGAAACTAGAAGACACAATATAAAGGAAGTCGTGGCTTAAAAGAGGAGGGTGAAAGGATCCCTTACCTTAAAGAGTGACTTCAAAAGCTTGATGTTTGGGACCTTGGGAGGCTTGAGGGAACCTTGGGAGGACTAATTTGGAGTTAATAAGACCATAAATTCATTGAGGGAGATTTGGAAATGAAATTAATGAGGTAATGTCTTGCTATTTATAGAAGAAGTGAGGGGACATGTCATTAATGGCCAAGGGACACATCATCAGTGGTATTGGAAAAACCATGGGCTTACCCATGGTATTTTCCCATGGTATTGGACACTTGGGACACCTCATACCTTATATTACTATTCATAAGTCTACCATAATGATTACATAATTATTACATCCTTAATCATGACATTAAACACCAAAAACTAAAAACTATATTTTCACTATTCACCGAAAATTCATTTTTTTCAGAAAAATCCCCAAAAATCACCTTAACCTAATATCGATGCTTTGAATTAAAAAATGAACTCCATTTTATAAAAATAATTTTTTAAATATTTTTAATTAAAAAATACTATTCACCTGAAAAAACTAATACTTGGCTAATAATTTCTGAAACAGTTATTTACCTATTTTATTGAATCACATTACTTAATCAAGGTGCCTAAATTATATCAATACTTTCTTAAGTGAGGTTACTTAATCTATTTGGTCACGTTACTAATAATAAGTGTAAAATCACTATTCATAATTTACTATTCACTAAAAATTATGTTGATCTTATTAGACTCTAAATTTCTTACTTAACATAACTGTATAAGACCATTTTTTTGAAATCATTACATATTATTAATTATTTAAGGTTTACATAAATATTTTAAAATATCCCTTTTTTCTAAACATCAATAATATACATCCTGTATTTATCCAGACATTTGAAAATTCAAAAACAACAGCATAAAAAGAAATCACAATTTTTATTTATATCAAAGGATTATATAAGGCAGCTAAGGTCTCGTTACATAGCCCCTTATAACACCAGCATAGGGCCTAATTGTAAGGTGTGCTAAGGTGATAAAATCTTGGGGTGGCTCAGCCAACATTGCATGAGTGGTGATTTCTATCAACTTGAACTTCTAGTGAAGTTGATTCCGTTCCAGCTTCACACGATGAAGTTCATCTTGGGTTTGGTCCAGAGCAAAGCCCAGTGGTGCTACCTCCTTCCCAAGTTCCATCAGATGGGCTTTGATCGGCCCGAGACTACTATATGGGGTCATCTAATCTTCTTTCTGTATTAATTATCCAAGATCGTTTTTATTTATAAACAAAATAATTGTAACGTTAAGAGTTTATCTTCCAATAGTCATATTGACCAATGGTCATATAATAGTCGAAACCCAACAGTCTCATTTAATTATACTCACTTCATTAGTTAAAGAATATAGTTTTATTGAGTGTAAAATAAAATAACACACAAAATTTTGGAAAAACAAATTAATAAAAGTTCAGGTCGTTACAAGCACAACCAATCAGAGGGTAGTAGTTTCCACCAGCCCCATTAGAAGACCATGCACGCTGAATGAGCATGTTGCAGGAGTTCCATAGACAGAGGCCCTTGAGGTTTCGAGGCGAGATAGATCCCCAGGTAGCTTAGGACTGGCTGGAGGATGTGTCATGGGTTTTTCATTTAGTTGAGACACCAGTAGATCATATGATGATCCCAGTTGCTAGCCAATTACAGGTCATAGTAGGGAGATAGTGGAGTCTGATGCTCCAGACGCATGAGGAGGCGACACTCACCTAGTTGGACTTCGAGACCCTCTTCAGGGAAGAGTTTGTACCAACGAATTTATGCTCAGTACGTATCGAGGAGCTACTTCACTTACAGAAGTTTATCCTATTAGTGGACCAGTACTCAGAGAGATTCGTTGACCTCTCACGCTACTCCACCGACATGGTACGTGACCCATTCTTTAGGGCCCTGACTTTTGAGCAGGGTCTCCACCGAGAGGTCAGAGCAACGATTATATCACTCAATATCCCGATGTAAGCTAGAGTGCTCGAGCGATCATTATTGGTGGAAAGTTTCTTATCTGAGTAGGCACTGACGGTGAGAGCCCCCATCGGACGACAGGTTGCCGAGTCATCTGCCGCAGGAAGTAGGAAGATGACACAGAGGTCCAAGTGAGCCAGACCTTCTGGTGGATGACTCCAGAACATAGGGTCAGAGGTGCAGAGCTCACGAGGAAGAGGAGGTCTTCTGAGGAGTAAAGCATGTTACTATTGCAGCGAACAGGGATACATGGCTCGTGAATGTCTGGCTCCCCATATAGAAGATCAACAGATGACCGAGGGACCATTGAGGTATCGGGTGAGGTTTGAGAGAGGGGGTCTATAGGGCGGCCAGCGTGGCAGAGGAGCAGGTTGTGCAGTAGTTGGTGGACAACAATTTGAGGTTTTACCACCACCACTCCCAGGTGTTCCACCTCGACCACAAGGAGCAGGTGGATAAGGGCGAACTCAGCTTCAGGAGGCAGAGGCCTACGACCACGCTACTTCAGATATTATTAGAGGTAAAATCTCTATCTATTCCACCCTAGCTATAGTTCTTAGAGACATAGGTTCCATTCACTCTTTTATTTCCATGGCACTCGTTTGGATATCAGAAATTCTGATGGAGTCGTTGGATCGATTCTTATGAATAGAGACTCTTATGGGAGACGATTTGATGATTACACACTGGTGAAGACAGTGTGAGATTACTCTAGGAGGATAGAGCTTCAGCTGGGATCTCCAAGTAGCATCATCGAGGCCTTACGACATCATATTAGATATGCACTAGCTATCTATAGTACATGCTCAGATCGACTGTTTTAGGTACAAAGTGTGGTGTGTCTGTGAGGATGGGATTAGTTTTTCCTTCACTGGTGAGACGGGAACCTTTTTTGTAATGCCCTGACCCCATAAGCCCAGAGTTGGTGCATTATTTAAATACATTGGCATGATTATGAGGAATCAAGTCCCGAAAGACCGATCAGTTTAGCAGCCTTGGAAAATAGATTACATAAATGAACTTTACATTAAACATTAGAAAATAGAACACAATATAAATGATCCTTTGAGGACTCCATTAATCCCCTAGATTAACCCTTCTTATCAATCATAATACACTTCTTGAAATCTTGGGAAAATAAAACATAAGAAAGGGGTGAGCTCAGATGCTCAGTAAGGATAATAATATAGCAGAAACTTTCACAAATAAGCATAAACATTTAAGGAAATGTATAAAACTAAAACAAAAGACTTTTAAACTTAAAACTCAGCATAATATGGCTAAGATAAATCAAATAATTTCATTTACTTATTCACATGGATATTCTACTAGTCGATTAATCACATGTAATATCAATAGATAATTTTATAATGATGGAATGCATAATTTCAAACTTCATAACGACATATTCAATGCCTTGTTCCAAGACTACAAATAAGATTTTTTCAAGGCCTTGTGCCAAGGTACTAGTTTTTCTCATGAGACCTACCAATGCATTGAGGAGCTATAGCAGGCTCCACCCATCACTTACTAAGTCCAATGCATTCCTCATATGAAAATGTTAAAACATAACATAAACATTCGTATTAAAACTAGAATACAAAATGTTAATATGATAACCATAAACCAAGAAAGGTATAAAAATAGAACATACACAGTAAAACATATCATAACTTATTCAATATAATATGGAAGATTTTATTGTAATAAATCAACCTCGATCAAGAATAATATCACGTAAAGGATGTTGACATAGTTGAAAATGATCAGTAAAAATCTTTGAGAGATATATCCATTTTTCATGAAATCATGTAAAAGTCACACAATTTATAAAGGAATTAATTTAAAATATAGTTTTGAATCAAAGTGTACCATACCACTTTCAATCTTTTTAAAGGAATTAACATTTTAAAACATTCATGTCCATATAAATAAACCCTTAAAACCATTTTGAAAACATGGACATTAATGAGAAATGTTTAGAAGAATAAATCTTTAAAACATTTAAAATGATGTTTTAATAAAAGAGTACCTTAAAAAGAATCCCTTTAAAAACTATTTTATGAAACTTGGACATGGACAATAAATATGACCCAGTAAAAACTTACCTATAAACAATCTCGAATAATAAGGAGATTGAGGAATTAACCCTTACCTTGCACTTTCCTTTGGTCGAGGGTATGTTTAACCTCCTATATAATGACCATAAGATGTTATTAAATTATAACATAAACATATTCATATTTATTATATCATACATGATTCATTTATTACTTTATAATATCCATTTATTATTGATTTCCATGTTAAATTAACATTTCAAGTAATAATCGCTTTCTTTATCATACGTGTTTTAACTTGTTATTCTTGATCGTATCACTTAGATCATGATTTAAATACTTATAGAATATAAAACATGATTTATATATCATATATATATATAATATAAATATGTATAATAGATATATATATGAAATGGAAAACACTATTTATGAAGACGGTAGGTCGTACGTATGCATAAACGTTGTTTCCATTCTCATATTGTATTGAACGAAAGTAAGTGAATAAGATATATCTAAGTACATAAATAAATATAAATATATATATATATATACAGTAGAATTATTGTGTCATATACTTATTAATAATATATATATTTATAATCATTGTTGAATGGTGAACGTGGAAATGAATCTCATCGTGTCGTGGCGACGGTAATCCGTACGTACGCATGAGCGACAATATCATTATATTGATGGTGAAATAGTATGTAATTGGATGGTATATCATAGATACATAATAATTAACATGTTATATTTATTATTTAAATCAGTTATACTCATTATTATACTCATCTAAATAATGAAGTGTTTGAATAACAAACAACACCACGACATGGAGACAGTAAGTCGTACGTAAACACGTATGGTGACTTTGACATTTATATGATGGATAGAATAACGAATATGGTTGTACCATATTTATAATAACATCACTATATTTAGGAGGTAATGGAGTTATTATTTTGGTATGTAAACAATAAAAAAAGTGGAAGTGTAAGAAGAAAAGAACTTGAAAGAGGGTGGTGAAATTATTACCTCTTCTTCGGGTGTTTCCTTTTAAGTTGATAAAAAGGGATCCTGAGGTTGGATTTATGATCAAATTAAGGACTCTAGGTTGATTTAAGGGAATTTTGGAGGATATTTTGGTAGGTTTTGGCCAATACAAATGGCTTTGGAGGTGTGATTTTGAGATAAGGGGAAGTGCCCATTTATAAGAGGGGTGAGGGTCACTTTAGGAAAACATTAAAATATTGATTTATTATACAATAATATTTGGTTTATAATGGATAAAAATGAATTTATTTCAATAATTAGGTGTTTATGGGTCGAAATCATTTCAACCAATACGTTTTATACAAGTTTAGGTTACCATTTAAACCTTATCATCTAGATTTAACTCTTAGTTAAATAGTTTAACTTTCACTATGTCTTCTTGTATTCTTACACTATATGGTTAATAAACTTACTCTAAACTTCCAAGAGAACCTTAAGTTGTTCATTAATGAAATATATAATATTATTTAATCACTTTGGCCGAACCTTATATTTTTAAGAATATTATATAATTTTATAATATAATATTTGCTTAAAAAACTCATTTCTATCAATTTTGAAACTATTTAGTATTTGGTTTTTTTGAAAGTCATCAAAACTTGATTACTTCGAACAAGATACATTGAATCAACCTTAAAATGTCACATTCACCTATAAAATTCGTGTATGTCATATAAACTTTGAAATTATATTTATTTTAATATTTATAATACCATTTATTTGATTCCTTCATTAATAAGTTAATTACATCATCATTGTGTCATAAATAAATTAAATTATATAATGTATAAAAATTATAAATAAAATACCGTGATGTAGGAAATCTTTTTATATTTCTAATGAATATTTATATTTGAATTTATCTTATTTATAACCCTATATTAAAAATGGTTTAGTTATTAAACTTTGAATTTAACACTTTTAACTCTTCTTTAAATAAAATAATAATAAATGTCCTAATCTAATACAAGTGGACCTAAAGGATCATATTTTATTCCTAAGGTTGTTTTTTGTCGAAATAAACTTATACAAGAGAATTATGACATGTTTTAGGTTAATTATAATATTATTTTTACCTTTAATTACCCTATTTACTTTTAACTGTGGTAAATAAAAGTCAAAAGTTACTATTCACCAAAAATTATTTTCTTCTTATTGAACCACATTTTACTTACTGATATCAACCATGTCTCTCAGATTTTTGAAATTCAATTCACAGAAGTGGTAAAATTAAGTTTTACGCAAATTTGCAAATGCTCTTAGAAGGTGGGTAAAAGACAGTAAAAAGTTCAATAAAAATTTATACATCTAATTTTATTATAAAATGACTCCAATGAATTAAATTGAACTTATATAGGTATTATATATCTATTTTGACTTAAAATAAATTTAAATAAAATAAATAATTATTTAAATAAAAAGTCGGTTTTAAACAATAACGCTGTGTTTTTCACTATTCATCAAAAATTGGATGTTTTCAGAAAAATACCAAAAATTCACCTTAAGATAATTTTGATATTCCGAATTCAAAAATTAATTCTATTTTACCAAATTCGAAACATAGACGTTTCATTAATTAATTTAAAATTAATTCCCGTTGTCAAAACCAAAAAAGCGGGGTTTTTTAAAAGTAAAAACTATCAAAAGATTGACATGTGTTTATGTCAAATTTAAATTTGAAATTACTTATAATGAACTAAATTGTATTAAATGATAAAAATATAATATAATTATACTTTAAAACCATTCAAATTCATAATTTATCACTATAAATTATTTCCATTAAAAATTTGTTTTCAATTAAAATTCAGTATTTTTCACTATTCATCAAAATATGAAAGTTATCAGAAAAGTACCAAAAATTTATAAAAACTAAATTTTTATGTATCATTTATAAAGATGAATTTAATTTCATTAAATTGATTATATAAAAGTGTCAAATATTGGTTTTAAAAATGATTTGCCATTAAAAGGCGGTAAAATTGCATTTTTTTAAAATACTTCTTTTACCTGAAAAAATTAATTTGTTCTTATATTATGTCTAAGAAACAAATATTATGGATGTTAAAATTATATAGAGTATATAAGATTCAAAATGTAGTTAATACTATTCATAACTGCTTTTTGAACGGCTAGTTTGTTAAGTTGTGGTGCGCGTGAACTCGGTGTTGCGTGTAGCACAAGCTATTGAATTATTTTAATGAGATAACATACTATGAAATCTTGGGGTGTTAAATTTGTAGCACAATATGGACATACTCAATATAGGTTTCATATAATCACTCATCAGTTGGCTAGCCTTACCCTCAGAGTAGTTGACGTGAGGAGTCTGAGTTATCCTATAATGGTGGACCAGTATGCTGATGTTTTTTTGGTGATATTCCGGGACTAACTCCTCGTAGATAGGTAGAATTATACATCGATATGTACCCCAGGACGACACCAATATCTACACCAACATATTGGATGGCTCCCACAGAGCTTCATGAGCTTCGAGTACAGTTGGAGTACTTGCAGAAGAAGGGGTTCATAAGGCTGAGTGTTTCTCCATGGGAATCCCCGATTTTGTTTGCCGAGAAGGCAGATAGGATTCTGAGGCTTAGTGTGGAATATCGGCACCTAAACCAGGTGATCGTGAAGAACAAATATCAACTCCCTAGGTTTGATGATCTCATCGACCAGATAAAGGGAGCTCGATGGTTTTTGAAGATAGACCTCAGATCAGGTTATCATCAGCATAGGGTACGGGATAAACACGTACTGAAGATAGCCTTCAAATGTCGGTATGACCTTTATGAGTTCTTGGTAATGCCCTTCGGCACGACCAACGCTCTGATAGTGTTCATGGGACTCATGAATAGGATCTTCCAACCTTACCTCGATCACTTCGTGGTAGTCTTCATTGACGATATCTTGATATACTCGACGTCGGAGGAGGAGCATGCCACACACCTACAGATAGTTCTGGATACACTTTGAGAGCACCATATTTATGAAAATATCTCGACGTGATAGTTCTAGATACGAGAATTCCACTTCCAAGGGCATGTCATCTCTAAGGCTAGAGTTGCAGTGGATCCAGTGAAGATATAGGCAGTGCTTGCTTGGGAGCCACCCAGCAGTGTTACCGAGGTGGAGAGTTTCCTAGGATTGGCTGGAGACTACCAGAGATTCATACCTGACTTTTCCATAGTTTCTACACCTTTTTAAGCTTTGACAAATAAGGTACGAACCTTCATATGGAAAAAGAGATTCCAATATAGTTTTTAGAAGCTAAGGTAGAGATTGATGAGTGACCCCATCTTGAGGCGACCAGAAGAGGGTGTTGGGTATGTAGTCTATTGCGACACATCAGGGACCGGACTGGTTTGTGTCTTGATGTAGGAGCGAGCGGTGATCGCCTACGTATCACGACAGTTGAGACAGCATGAGCAGAACTACGCTACCCATGACATTTTTTATAGTCTATTCTGATCACAAGAGCCTCAGGTATATCTTCTCACAGAAGGACCTGAACCTGAGACAGTGACGATGGATAGAGTTCCTCTAGGACTATGACTTTGAGATAGTCTACACTCCTGGGAAAGGGAAAGTAGTAGCAGACACACTCAGAAAGAGGTCTACTCTATAGTTGCTAAGTGAGGAAGCAAAGCAGCTAGATGTGTTGTAGTTATCCTTCGTGGATAGAGATGGAGCAGCTTACCTTCAGTCTATGACAGTTACCCTCACACTCCTTCAGCAAGTCAGGGAGGCACAACTTGGGGATGTTGACTGCAGGGCCCGACATGTTCAGATATCCTTAGGACAGGCTCCTGATGGATTTTATGAAGGTGGGGATCACATCATCCTCTTTAGAGGACACACTATGGTACCATTAATGTTGCGATAGGGGGTGTTTAGGGAGTTCCACATATCCCCTTTGGCTGTACATCTTGGAGTGGCAAAGATGTACCAAGATCTTTGGCGTCAGTACTGGTGGCCAGGGATGAAGAAAGTAGGGGTGGAGTTCATATCACGATGTATCACTTATCAACAAGTGAAGGTCGAGCATCATGTACCAGCAGGCTTAGCTCAGCCACTTGAGGTACCGGAGTGGACGTGGGATGGTATATCCATTGACTTCGTGATAGGGCTACCACGTACATCTAGGGTCCACGATTCCATCTGGGTGATCATTGAATGACTCACCAAGTTGGCCCACTTCCTACCCATCCGAGAGAAGGGATCAGTAGAGGTCTTGGTACGCCTCTACATGAAAGAGATTTTACAACTTCACAGGGTGCCATCGGCGATTGTCTCAGATCGCGACGCACATTTTACATCCCACATGAGGAAGGGGTTGTAGGAGGCGTTTGGGACTTTGCTACACTTGATCACCACCTTTCACCCTCAGATAGATGGTTAGATGGAGCAGACCATACAAACACTCGAGTACATGCTTTGTTCTTGTGTCCTCGATTTTGTCCACAGTTGGGAGGACCACCTTCCACTGGTGGAGTTCGCATACAAAAACAGTTATCACTCTACCATCGGCATGGCTCTTTTTGAGGCCCTATATGGGAGACCTTGAAAATCACCTCTATACTAGATAAACCCATGGGAGTTTGAACTTATGGGTCCATAGTTGGTACAGGATACTACAGAGAAGGTGAAGATCATCCAAGAGTGGATGAAGATTGCCCAGAGCCAGTAGAAGTCTTATGCCGACAAGAGATAGAGACTCTTAGAGTTTGAGGAGGGAGACCATGTCTTCCTACGGGTCTCACCCCAACGATAATTAGTGAGGTTTGGCTAGCATGGAAAACTATATTTGAGGTTCATCGGACCTTTCCAGATCCTCATCATAGTAGCTGAGGTGGAGTACCATCTAGCTCTTCCCCCACAGATGCACCGGCTACATAATGTTTTCCATGTGTCACAGCCGAGGAGGTACGTGCATGACCCATCGCACGTTATCGACTAGGGAGAGCTAGATATCGACGATGGGGTGAATTTTGTGGAGTTCCTAGTGGATATAGAGGATCGACAGGAGCAGGACCTTTGTGGGTGGTTGATTCCTCTAGTGCGAGTTCATAGGTAGCACGAGAATCTCTAAGAGAGAACATGGGATCGGGAGGCTCAGATGCATGCTCAGTACCCCCATTTGTTCCCATAGTTTTTTTTTAGATTTCGAGAATTAAAATCCCTAAGTTAGGGAGAATGTAAAGACCCAGAAATTCTATATAAGTTTTTTAAATTATTTGGTATTATTACGAGTCTGCAAAAATTGATGCCATGTGATTCTGAGACCCAGTGTGCCTGAAATGGAATTTTGAACTTTTTTTAAGGAACATTCACTAAATGTGTGAGCGAGAATTTATAACTTTTGAATAGGTGATCAGAATTGAAATTTGAGGGCACCGTTGAACTCGCAGCACCGGGATTTGTTTAAGGAAGGCTTAACTTAGACCGCAGTAGTTTGGGTGAAAAAGATAGTTTTTCAGACTTTTTGGAAGGATAACAAAATAACGTAAAAATGTTATTTTAAATTTCCTACCACTTTTTGAGAGGTGGTGGAGGGGACCATGGAGGTGTTCAGGTATTTAATAAAGGATATTAAATTCCCAGTTACACATAGGATGTGTAACCACTCCTCATTTAATTAATAATATCATTAATTACCCCAATTAATGATCTGTTAATAGAAAGGAGGTTTAATCACTTTAATTCACCCTTTGGATTTTAAAATTTTTGAAAAAGGGGAGAGTTTGGGGGATTGGTGGAAGAACCCCAACGAAGCGCTGACGCTCAACCCTTCCAACAAAGAATAAAAGCATGAATGGTGCTCATTGAGGAAATGATCAAAGATCGACGAACACTGGTGGCTACAACAAATGAGTTCACTTCCTCCTAAACGATCACAACATCATCCAATGGTTCATGAGGTAGGGGGTTTTGTCTTGATTAATTCTAAGAGTTTTAAGATGAATTAATCTCACCCTTTTTATGATGCTAACACAGAGGGCATGGGCTAAATGAACATGGCCCGGACCCTTTGCTGCTTTGATCTTTGTTGCATTCTTCATGGGCTACCAAAAAACAGAGCAACAAGATGAACCCGGGAGCCACACAGCATTGGCAGCATCTTGGGAGGCTTGTAGGCACTTTCGGAAGGGAAAACGGACCACCGGAGCTCACCCAGTGGCCCATGGAAGACCCGTCAGCACGGCATCAGCGACTGGAGATGGTGGGCGAAGGGGGAGGTCAGTGATCACCAGACGCAGAAGGGGGCGGTACCATGGCATACCAACAGGGGCAGCTGACTTTCGGTATTCCTCGTTGGCGGAAGGGCGACGCGCTGTCGTGCACCTCAGATGGAGGTTGAGTCTTCGAAGCCACGGAGGAGGGGGACCCGCGCCCTACAGGTCCCTCGGACAGGGAGGTGGCACCACTTTGCACCGCCGGTTAAAGAGTTGAATGACTCTTGAGCCATTCGGGAAGAGGGGTCGTGCGACCCCTCACGCAAGTCGCCCCCAGCCGACGGGCCAGGTCGGTCCACTGCCCGGTAGGCTAAGCCCATCGTGGCCCAGCTCATCTGGTTTGTGTCGGGCCGGTCCATGGCCCAACCGGTTCGGCCCGGGCCAGGTCAGACCTGGGTCAGACCCAGACTGAGTCAGGTCGAACCAAACATGGTCAGTCTGACCAGGTCGGACCGGACCCAGACCCTTTATGACCCAGTTTCGTTTAAAAGGCCGTATCTTACAAACTAGACATCTGTTTCATGAGTCGTCTACGGGATTGGAATCCTTGGGATGAGATGGTTCTTTTGAGATACTTCACTTGATTTTAGGAGAAAGTTGGAGTACTTTCAGGTTGGATTGTACCTGAATCCAATCGGGCCCTCAGCACTAAAATGCCAATAACTCTCAGACCGGGCGTCCGATTGATGTGTCATCTATTGCGTTGGAACCCTTATGACATGACAGATCATTGGGTTACTTCTTTGTGGGACTTCATTCCAGTTTAAGTATGAATGATGTCTTGAGGAGTGGATCCTCTGAGAATCAAGTGTACTATGTACAGAAATCCAGTGGCTGACTGAGACGTGAAGAATGAATTGCGATCATGTGTGGATCTGCACCGAGTGATCATGTGTGGATCAGCACCTAGAGATCCTGTGTGGATCAGCACCTAGCGATCCTTTGTGGATCAGCACCAAGTCATCCTGTGTGGATTGGTACCGAGAAATCCTATGTGGATCAGCACCGAGCGATCCTGTGTGGATCAGCATCAGAGCACTTTGACAGAATAAGATGATCTAGACTTACGACTAATCATCTATACTTATGTACTTAAGTTATACCTAGTTTGAGTTGAGTATTTTTCTTTGTTCTTTGTTATTGAGGTCAAGCTTTCTGATTTCCCTTTCTATAATTCTGAGATACCTTCGAGTCCCTACTACGTATTGTTATACTCACACCTGCACGGGATTCGCCCGCACCTTGTTCTATCTTGTGAAGATGACAGGTAGCCTGGACTTAGACTTGGGGAGCTATGACCTGACGGTGGAAATTGGTGATGGTTGATGTGGAGAGTTGTAGATATGGGCTATACCTACCCCTTCTGGTAGAATCATTTTCAAGTGATCTCAAGAGTTGTTTTTCTATTGTAGTTGTTTTTCTATTAGTTGGGCTTGTATTCTGTCCCCTTTACTTTCAATACACACTTTTACTATTGCAATACTACTACGTGGTTTGCATATTGTCGTGTTCTTAGTCTGTGTGTTTGCAGGTTTAAAGGCAATGCCTTTCTGTTTTAGGGATACGCCTTTCCAGTTCTAGTCACCAACCTCTAGCCTATGGAAGGCGGGCTTGGGGTAGCCACGACATAGGCCCCGGGGGATGGGTCATGACATTATATATCACTATAATCCATTTAGAAAAGTTTTTATCTCATTTGATGATATTTATGGTACACAAGAGGTTATCTTAAGTATAATATATCATGATGTCTTGGAGGTTTTCAATGAATTATGCTTGTGATGTCAAGTTTTATGTTGTTTCCACATTCCAATGTCTCCTTGTTGTTATAAATATTATATAATTATTTTATAAAAATTTACATGATTGTCAAAAAAATTATGTGACGTTAATATGGATCATAACTAACAATTATTACTTTCATTATGTTAAGATTTTATTATTCCATTAATGGGATTTATAGTTTAAAATTTTCTTATGTACATCCCTAGGTTATTTCTTAAAGTATTAGAAGATTAATAGAATATAAGGGAATGTTTTTTAAAAATAATTTTTTTTGGCCTATTTTTCAAGTTACTGTGTTATGTACCTAAATTACCATAGATAGTAGGCCTCACAATATTTTGGGATTATATTATATGCATATTTAAATAAATAAAATGTGAATTGAGGTGTAAAAAAGATATGGATTGTCGTAGTTGGTATTAGAAAAATTTGTAATTAATTTTGGGGATTATGATTGGATTTTTTGGTGAAATCCTTAGAGAAAATAATAAATATAGGAAAAATCACTAAATTTAGGAAAAGTGTAGAGTTTGTGGATTCCTATAATTAAAATCTATATCTAGATACTACAGATAGATATAGATCTAGAAAGTTTATACCTAGGGGTAATAACCCCAAAAGAGTGCACTGGGTATTAACTCAATCACCACCTAGTTCTTGAAAAATATTCATTATAGTGCACCTCTTTTGATACTCTCTGGGGATATGAATTAGAAAATTAAAAATATCCACATAAACCATAAGGAGGGGAACAAAAATTCCCATTATTTTTTATGAAATATTCCATGGATGAATTAGATTGAATCGTAAAAATTTATAGGTTAAGTAATGCATGTCATTTATGAGTTATCCCTCAATGTTCATAGTTTATTCATTGTGTGTTTTATAGTTTAACCATTCTCATCCCTAATTATATATTGGATAAAGTAAATGATTTAAACTAAAATAAAATATTTAAAGGACCAAATATTATCTATTTATGAAATTATAATTTTTTTATTGTAAATGGTACTATACATTATTTAATATCATGGATGTTTAGTAGAACTATAAAAACACCACCTCAAAATAATGAAGTGGCACTATCCATGAAAATTAAAAATTGGGAAATTATTTTTTCCCAAGTATATAGCTTCTCAAATGTCAGTATTTTTAGGATGAACTTCCTAGTGAACCATGTGGTAATCCTTTTAGAGAAATTCAATACAAATCAAGGTATGAATTGGTTTTCCTTATATATAGTTAACATAAATTTCCAAGTGAAGGAATTCAACCTCCATATCATTAATCTCCCTCCAATTCTAAAAAAGTGAAAGTATGAGGATGAATTTATTTTTGCATCATCATCTCAAGCATGGATATCAATGCCTCAATAGAAATCTTATCTAGAATAAAAGATTGATTCTATGGAAAAAATTATCATTGATGATATATCCATTATAATGGAATATGTAGATCTTTTTCATGAATAATTTCATGGTATTCCATTAAGACATGATGTTGAATTATGAAATGATATTATACCCAAATCTTTTCTAATATTCCATACCTCATATAGAATGCCCATGATTGAACTTGAAGAGTTGATGAATAAACTATTGGAGAATTTGGATAAATGTTTTATATTCCAATGTTCTTCAATATAGGGTGTATTAGTCATATATATCAAGAATAAGGATAGGTTAATGAACCTTTGAAATGATTATCATGAGATCAAGAAGATAATGAAATGGAATAAGTATCATCTTCCATGAATTTATGGCTTTTTCAATCATCTATGTGGATCCCAGTACACTTCTAAGATAGATCTTCAGTGGGGATATCTTTATTTAAGGCTGAAGAAATGGTATATCACCAAGATATCTTTTCATACAATTCATAAGCAGTATAAGTTCATAGGGATTCCATTTATACTCAATTTTACTACAGAAATCTTCTTAGAATTAATGAATAGAGTTCATAGGGATTACCTTGATAAAATCATGGTAGTATTTACGGATCATAATCTTTTCTACTCCAAAACTAAGGAGGAACACGAGTTACATTTGAAAATTTTACTAAATACCATTAAAAAGAAAAGATTGTATGTGAAGAACAATAAATACATATTTTTTTATAGAAAAGGTTACATTACATGGGCTTGTTTTCACCTGAAAATTGATAAATATGGAACATTCAAAAAATACGCATGTGAAGGATGGTATAGAACAACATATTTGATGGAGATCCATTTATTCCTTATATTAGGTAGGTACTAACCTTGATTTTTGAAAATATTATGATTATTTTCAAGCTCACTGACCAAGATAATATGAAATGTGGTGATGTTTTTTTTGGAATAATGAATTTTAGGAAACATTTAAAGATCATAAGAAGAGCCTAATCACTACACATTTCCTCACATTACCCATTAGTGTGGTAGGATTTATGATTTAAATCAATGAATCCGAAAATTTATTAGGTTATATAGTAATACCTAATAAAAAGTGATATTATATACTTCACATCAATAATTGTTCCATGAGTATAACTACCCACCATTTGATCTATAATTGTTTGCAATGATTTTCATTTAGAGGATTCGAAGACATAATCTATATGGGGAAAATGTGACATCACTGCAGATCATAAAATCATCAGGTATATATTCACACAAAAGGAGTTCAGTATGCACTAATGGAGGTGGGTAGAGAAGATCAAGGACTATGATTGATCAATCCACCACCATATTAGGAAGTAAAAAAAAAGTGGTAGATTCTCTAAGTATAGGTGATTTTTCAACCCTATCCATAATGAGGATTGAAAGGGATCCAATTTTATTGGACATGAAAAGGATGAAAATTGGAATAACAAAAGGATCATCATCATACTAGGATCAAATATGTACTCAACCATCAATTCATTATAGGACTAGTGAGGCTTAGAAAGATGATTAGGTTATACAAAAAAGTATTAGAATATTTCAGAGTTCAAAATTTCTAAAGATGGTTGTATAAAGTTTAGAACACATATATGTGTCCCACAATAAAGATAACAAAATAATGAACTTCCTGATGATTTGTATATATAATCCTTATATATTCATCTAGAAATAACTATATTGTATATATTTTTGAATTAAAACCTTGATTCATATAACATAAGAGGGATATTGTAAAATATTTTCTTGATGTGTGGTATGCAAAAAATTCAAGGCTGAATGATTGAAGTATAAGTGTTTGATGAAACCATTTCCCATACTTGTGTAAAAGTGGGAAAAATAACCATGTATTTCATCATAGGACTCGGTATTATTAATAAAAATATATATATTTGGATGGTAGTCTATCTCCATTCAGAGATTAAATATTTCATTACTATAAAGGTACATTTATCTCTTCAAAAACACATTTAGATATATATACTGAAAGTGTTACGACTATATAGAGTGTCACTCTCCGTTATATTTGATCGATACCTAAGGTTTACCTTTAGGTTATAGAGGGGTATTCATAAATTATTGTTTATAAATATTACTTTTGGTATTTCTTATCACCCAGACCGATGATCATTTTGAGAGAACCATCAAACTTTAGAGGATATTTTGAGATCTTGTTCAATAGATTATAAAGGATTCTGGGATCAAAACCATTTCCTAGGGGATTTCTCATATCAAAAAAATAATCTATTATAAAATTAAAATGGAAAATTTTGAGGATCTATGTGGAAATAGCTATCAAAATCTAATATATTAGGATGAAGTTAGATAGAGAAAGCTTATGTGACCTGATCTTATCTAAGAGATGACAGAGAAGGTTTATACCATTAAATTTAAAATGAAATCTTTGAAAATCGGTAGAAAATATATATAGACAATCATCAATAAGAACTTGATTTTAAGGTTTGGGATACGGTGTTCCTTCATTTATCATTGTGGAAGAAAAATATGTCAATTATTATAAATGTTAATCTTAGTCAAAGATACATTATCCCCATTGAGATCCTTGATTTCATCAGAGTTTTGGCCTATTGACTATCACTCCCACTTAACCTATCTCAAGTACATGATATTTTTCTTTAATACATCTTGAGTAAGTACATACATGAATTCTAACATGTGAAGAATATAGTGGTGGTATCATTGGAAAATTATAATTTATGAGGAGCATCTGCTAATGATCATAGATAAAAAGGTAATGATTTAATAAACAGGACAATTCACCTAGTAAAAGGGATATGACAGAACCACAATTTTGAGGAAGTAACATGGGAACCAAATAAGGTAATGAAATAGAATTACTCTCATATATTCAAGTTTAAAAAATGAAATTTTGAGGCTATAGTTTTTGAAGGGGGAATAAGGTAATGACCCAAATTTTTACAAATGAAATTCCATTTTTATTGAGTAAGTTCATTATAGTTATATAAAACACATGCACTACTTTGGTTATTTTGGAATGATATAGCCTCTTGGATTTAAAATAACTTTAATCATTCTATACATTAAAAATATATCCATTATATAGTGACAATAAAGATTATTATTTATTAATTTTTATGTTAATGTCTAATTGAAATAGAAGGAAGAATTGATAGCCTCAACCAGTAGGATCATACCATATGAAACCCATTTATCAAAGATTCCGAGGGAGATAGAATCACTAGGATTTTACCTTGACCAATACTAATCCATGATTAAATAACCAAATCTTGGCCCAAATAGTTTATGGGATAATTTCAATCTTATTTAGATCAAGAACCAAATCATGTTTTCCAAATAACCCTATAAAGAACCACCATCACACACCTTACATATAGGGAGTATGCTAGTGAAATAAGAGGTTATATATCATGAAACTATAAATTTGAATTTTTTATTACCTTTTAAATCAAATAATTATTATATGTATCCCATTTTATTATTACTTTAACAATGATTTTACAATGTTTCTGAAAAAAAATAAATTTTGACATGAACAAATCAAAATTGTATTTTTGGAAAAATATAGTATCAATTAAGGCACACTTTTGATAAATTCAAGTATTTTTTTAATAAAATGATATTTTAATAAATTATTATCATTATATAATAAATATTTAAATTTAAATGAAAAAATAATTTAATGAAATCCAATGAATTTTTTATAAGGTTCTAAAATTGGTTAATATCATAAAACTCGACTATTCTAGTAAATATGGATTATCTCTATAAAAGTGAACATTATCAAATTTATAAAATTATTTTGATAAAATAAATATTCTTTCTGAAATAATCATTTTTAAATTATCCAGTGGTCAATTTTAAATAATTTTATAAGATAGTTTAACTTTTGGGTAATAATTAAATATTGTATAAAAAGATACTCTATATTATGTCATCATAATGACCGAAAAGTGATTTAATAAAATATATAAATATAATCCATGAAAATATATATATTCATATTTTAAAATAATGTATTTTATATATTATTTTATTAATTTTATAAACCCTTAATGAATCCTCCAAAACCTATATTATATTTTAAGGTTTTTCAATCAATTATTTAAAAACATGGCTCATTTCCACATCACCAATTATATTATTTTTAAGAGTTAAGTTCCCACATGTACAATATAATGAGAATCACTCCTTTTGGTAGAAACCATGGGAAAAAAATATGGTATAGTTTTATGGTTTTGATTATTTTTTTTATATAAATCTCAAAAACTAAGTTTAGAAATTAATTAAGTATTCCCCACATATTTTAATATAAATATCCAAACATACCCCACTCCTCATTTCTCAAAACCCACTGATAATAAATTTACTATCCCAATACCTCTCTAAATCCCCTCCAAGGTGTACCAATGTTCTTATTAAGTCACTTACAAGCTTTTAGAAGAACCCTATCATGCTATGAGACTCTCTTCTATTCATTTTATTTTAAGTAATATCATTTTACTAATTACAAATTATTTGAACTTTTCTTTATTGTAATGTATTTTTAAACATCCAATTATTTTCCTTATTATTCCCATGTAATGAGGGATCACCTTTTACTATAATAAACCTGTTCCATAAACCCTTATGTACACCTGTTATGCTATCGTAATTATCCTATGATTTTCCATGAAAAACATTTGTGTAGTGAATACCCATCCTCATTTCAACTCAAGGGTATTTAACTAGTTGTACCAATAATATATTCATTTGGGTATTCTATGTATATTACCCCCACCCCTTAATCATGGGGTTAATGTAATAAAAATTTATTCTTATATTGTATGATCTATATAGTGAAAAAAATGCATGTACAGATATAAATGTGATGGGTGGGACCAGAATTATATAATATTATAATAAATTGTGTAATTTTTTAATCTCATGACACACTATGTATGGTGAAACACAACTTATCCTATGCACACTAAGTTATTATGTCTTAGATGCTATCTTTGATATCTTCCTAGGATTTTATATTTTATGTTATTGCAACAATCCTATGTTTCCTTAATGATATTTTCTTATATCATTATTCAATGATTTTTCTTATGATTATCACCCCTTTAGTTATCCTTTATATGCATATGGAATAAGAATTATTACTTTTATAATTTTATTCTTTGATTATAACATTATTAGGATTTATACGTCACCATTTTCTTATATACATACCCAAGTTATCTCATGTAATATTAAAAGATAGATAAAATATAAGGGAATTTTTTTTTGAGATTTTGAATAATTTTATTTCACCCATGTTTCAAATTAATATGATATGCACCTAATTTACTAAATAAAATAGGCCTCACGATCTTATAGGATTTTATTATGTGTATCTTTATGTAATAAATCATTAATTAAGGTATACTAATGATATGGGTTATCATTCCATCTATCCATGATCATGGACACTATAGATACCTATTATATTATATATATGTTTATATATATTAAGATGACCATGGAATTATCGACCATACTTATACATATATCAACAAATCCATGATACACTGGTACATTCCATGGAATATTTTACAACCAATTTATATATAGGATCCTGTTTAAAATGGGTTGTGAAATGCCCAAAACCTTTTTTAGGCAATAGGGTATCCCTAGTGTCAAGGATTTCCTATAGTTAGAAGGATATTCACTTGATGAATATAATTCTCCATGATGGTCTAGATATATAATTTGGAAAAGTATAATTAGTGTACATGTTATTATTATCATGAATATTTATCTGATATAGATTCCAATCAGGGATCAAGGAATTTTTGGATCCTCTTGATAACATGTGAGTTATATGATATTAGTGTTATTGATTATTGATTTTTTTGATATTCTTATCTATTATTTATAAACTTTATTCTTTAGTATGGGTATATATATGTTTTTATGTGTGTGTATAAATGTTTAGACATATTTACTTTCACATGCCTCATTAGTTACTATATGAGTTGAGATCTATGGTGGTGCCCTACTCAGTCCTTTTATTCACACCCTTCATGTGAGTTTCCCTATACATGAAACTTTTGTTGTTGATTTTCATGTATTATAGGTATGTTGATAGTTATTTGGATGAATTTTAAATTAGTATGGAATAAGAATTGATTTAATTGACTAATAACCATGAGGCATGGAGCATGGAAGGAATTTTTTGTTAGAGAATATGTTTGCCTCATCACCTAGTAATATTGTAAAAAAGGTTTTCCACATTAGTTTTTTTTATTTTTAACATTAGTTACATTGAAATGTTGTTATAATTGATGTTGTAAATATGATTTTCATTGTGGTTAGTATTAACTAATGTCAAAAACTATATTTTATGTCATATTGTAAAAACACATCATAGAAAACATCCTAAAACTCTAGAATTATAAGTGTTTTTAAAATTGGTTATATAAAAATAAACATGAAAAAATCTTTATCATATTGGTTATTTAAAATAACTAACATGATAAAATATTTTTTCATGTTTGTTATTTTATAGGAAACATGAAAAATATTTACTTAAATTTTTGACATTGATTACATAATAACCACTATGAAAAATTAATTTTTAATCTAATTAAAATATAATATCCTAGTTTTTCCAATAGGAGAACCAAAAACATAAAATAGAATCACAAAAACCAAAAAACAACATAAAAAATTTAAAAAAAATAACTTTATAATATTAAATTTCAACATTTAAATATATAATAAAAGAAAACTAAAACCTAATCAAACTTGTGATATAATCCTCCCATTCTCTTTGTAATTGATTTATCATTTGTTAATTAAAAGGGTGAGTGTCATAAAAAATATACAAATGAAAAATTAATTATTCAACATGTATTCTCAAAATAATTATAAGATAGGTTATAATAAAATATAACCATGTAAATTTTTTACTATCACTATTGAAATTATTTTAAACATACATCTTATAACAATGTATCCAACTTTTATTATTCTATCTTGAAGATAAAAATTATGTTTCAAAAGTAATTTTAAATTCAAAATAACATTTAAATTACTTGTATGTAAAAATTTTGAATTATAAATGAGAAGACTCATTTTCTTTTACATATTTGATTGTTTCTCTCCTCTTTACTATTGTATCTATAAACTAATCCCATTCTATTTTTGAAAATGATATTATGAAATAAAATTATAAGTTGTTATAATATAAAATTAATAAAATAATAAAACATACAAGGCCAATACTTGGATAAAATTTTCTCACACATCTCCATATATAAAGCATAACCTTAAATATTTATTCTCTTTCGGATTAAAAATAGACAACATCCAATGACCACTAATATACAAAAAATATAATGTGATTGGTTATTTAGTTAAGACATATAAAACATTATCAAATATATGTTCCATAATATTTAATATAAGGAAGCATTAAACATTTAATTGAATAATTTTTGAATCATTTTGAAATATATATTTTGGTTTCTATATCATTCATTATCATTAATATTTCTGAAAAAAAATAATGGTTCCAAAAATCCATATACTGATGTCGTATGATATTAAATACAATGTGTATAAAGACACCTGTTACAAAAAAAATCTAAGTATTCGTTTCAAATAAATTAAAATGACTAAAATAAATATGATCATTTAATTAAATGATAATACTTAGATCTAGTTAATTCCCTACAAATCTAAATTTAGAATCTCCAAGATATCTCTCTTTTAAATCATCATAGTTATTTCAGGCCCAAAAATGTTAAAATCTATTGGAAGCATATAAACAACCAAAAATAAAGTCGGATATGTTGTTAATATATTAAGTCCATGTTAATTAGTATATTAAAACATATAATCCTATACTTGTTGTTGTCTATACAATATTTCATTATTTTTAATGTATTACTATAAAATTTTTGATAAATATATAAACTTTAAAATGTTAAAAAATCATCACCAATATGAAACAAATGATATAATATATAAATACCTCAGTGGAATTTTTTATAAAAATTCAATATGTACAAACTAATAAATGTACAATACATTGTCCAATTGTAGTGACCTTATCTATAAGAAATGGTACACTTTTTGATCTATCTATAATATCATACATGGTGACCCAAAGCAGATATATCTCTATATTTTATGATAAATTGTTTCCCCAATATAAAATATAATCCTATATATAACAATATGATACTGGGGATACTAAAAATATAACTCATAAAAATGGGATTTTATGGGAGAGGTGGTGTAAGATTTGGATAACCAGATGGAGGTGGAGGATAGGGATCTGTATGTGGAGGTTGATGAGTGGGATTTATATCCTGAAACTATCTTTGTATTTATGAAAATAATGATTGTACCAAATATATGATACTTTCACATATAATCTCATCTGACTCCTAATCTTTAGATACTAAAGATTTAAATTTTCTTTTATATATATCCTCCTTTGATGAATTTTCAAAATGACTAATTTTTTTGATACAGTTGATGCATATCATCATACATGACCTAGGTATTCGGGCTTTCCCAATGAAATTGCTAAAATATCCTTTGCATAATAAGTTAGGAGGTTCCCCTTTATGATATAAACCTTAAGGTATTCATTCATAGAGTAATTAAAAAATTCATTAGTGAATCACAATATATTGAGATTTGAGTTGACTTATATAACATAAATAAATTCTTATAATTCACTCAGCTATAACATTTGAATATTCAATAAGATATTTTCCATTTTCTCTCATCTAGGAGATTTTCTTATTTTCATGTTTAGCTGGGAGGATGGAGTGCCAACCATTGTGGATCCAGAAAACTCAGCACTAATTTTTTGAAAATTTCAACCACTATTTGTTCTTCTAATAATGTATACCCTCCATAAGAAAAATTTTGAGGGTAAACGTTTTTAGATTGGATCACCTAATAATATTACCAATTTTTCTATAAATTAATAATAAATAAATCATTAATATTATTATTAATTTTAAAAGACATCTAAAATCTAAATTCTCACATACAAAAAATGATTCTTTTTCCTTACTTTTAATGAACTACTTCCATGTATCTTCATACTAAAAAGGATATAAATCACATGGATTTTTATTTTGTATTTCCTCAAAATTGAAATCTAATATGAGGGTTGATTTAAAATACCTCTATCTCCTAGAAAACACAGCTAAATATTTCTTCCTAGCAACTTTAATAACAGGTAAATATTATGTTATATAATAAGAAAGAATAAAAAACCTATATTAGTAAAAAATATTCATGATAAGTGAAATAATAACAAGTGATCTTACCAAATATGTATCCCATAATGGAGATATTTTTTATTTTATTTTATTTTGACTATTTTCCAATCAAAAATCAAAATACTAACTTCGAACTGATAATGCATTACAAAAAAAAGTATTAAATTGTTTTAAATTTTGACAGATAAGAATATAATTGTCATCAAACACAAATGATATCCAGTGGTACTAGTTACAGGAAATAGATAATTTTGGTAAATGTGTGATGCCATGTTTTCCAACCCTAAAAGTCATTTCTTCCATTGTGAAAGTATATAGACCCTTTGAAGAAGGATGATGAAGCTTATCAGTAAGAAGTATGTGTATATTCCTCCCTATAAGATTGAGGTGACTGAGATATTTGATATTAAATTATCACAAAAATAAAATTAACAAAAAAATAGTAAAAAAATATACACATCCAACTATACATATAAAATTTAATAAGAAATAAAAAAATCCAAAAAAATATAAGATAAACTAAACACATATTTTTTTAATTTCTTTTAGAAGTATTTAACCAAAATGATAAGAGTATTAATAAGTGTCTAAATAAAATAAATGGGGTGAAATTATGTAAAATATTTTACAAATCCAACCGTTACATAAAATTTTTAATAATTTTTTCAAAATGATTCAAACAAAACAATTCAATATAAATTTTTTTTTACCATATTCATTAGAGTAGTTAACAATAATGTTAACAGGAATCCTAAAAATTTTATTTATCTTATTCATTAGTTTTTAACAATGTAAAAAGTGTACTAATAATATTTATGAAACATAAAATGATATAGTAAAAAAAATTATTTCTTTAGTAAAAATTAATATAAATCCATAATTTATATATAAAGATGAATAATTAAAAAATGATATAATAAAAAATAATATAATATAATCCATAAATTTAAAATAATATTCATCATACGTTTTTTAGGTAAAATAATAAAACTAATATTTCTATAAATTTTAAAAAAAATAAAAAATAAACAAGAAGCCAAATATATTACCTGTAATGTTAAAAAAAATACTAAAGGATTGTTTTCCCATGTTCCTTAATCATAGTCATCCCATATGGAAAAACCATTTCTATGAAATGGTCATCAATATTATCTATTATTCTTTCCATGTATGTAGGGATCTCTCATAAATCGACATTATTTCCATGTTTTTCGTCAAGAAAATATTTTTTTCCCATGTAATATGATATACCCCTATACATTTGATAGATCATGAATATAGAAATTCGTTTTTTCATTTGTTTTCATGATAAAAGGATTATATTTACATTCTAAACTCATTATATTACCAAGTTTCATACTAAATTCATCATTTCTAACACAAATCTTATAGATAATCCATTTATAGGTATAAACAAGAACTTAAAATTTTATTAAATCAATATATTATATTTATCCAACAACTCTATAATATGAACATTATGTAGAGATTGGGTTTTTATATTTGGTGCTGGAAAAATGTATTTTCTTATGTGAACACTAATACGCTACTATTATGAATTTAATTTTAGTTTACTAATGATTATTATGAATTATATATCCATTAATATCATACCTAGACCATGTTATCAAATTTATACTTGGGCCACCAATAACCATGTTAATGTTTCTGATGCATAAAATTTACCATGCATAGTATCTTTAAATAAATATTTTTTGTTATGTTCATTCAAAAAATATATATAATTATTATTCGGATAAAAAAAATTAACACTATAATATGAAATATTATATATAGATAATAATCATTTATGTTATTCAGGATATATAAATATTCCTTCTTTATATATTCCCCTACAAAATATTTTAATTTTAATCGATGGGTCCTCTTTCCCCTTTTATTGAATTTTTCATAGTGATATTTTGGAAAAACATTGTACTCTACTACAGATAAGTATCATATAAAAACAAAACAAAAACTCCTTAAAAATATACTTCTCAAAAATGGAGGCTTCATGTTGATATTGATTCTTAAAATATCCCTTCAATATCTTTATATATTGTTCAAAAAGATACATCTAACATAGATATACATATCCAAAAATATTTATTTCTCACATGAAACAAACCATTACTGCACTATGATATCAAAAAAAGATGGTGGGAAATGCATTTCCAGTTGAACAATTATAGAAACTGCATTGTTCTCCAAATTGTTTAATGGATTCAAATAAATCACTTTATGGAAGATTGAATTGAAATAATAATGCACTATCATGATAGACATTCCAAGTCAATGAGAAATATTCTATAAAATTATGATAGTAGGAGTTTCTGCATCATGATGTGACAAACATGTTATTTCATGCAGGAAAACTTCAACTATTTTAATAACACACATTTTCTTACATTTGAAGAAAAAAAATACATCACTTTATTATAAGGTAAAAACTAAAAAAATTTAATTTTATCTCTCCTGGATAATGTATAACAAGCTAATGTAAGTTAATTTTATCCCCCATTAGAAGTGGGATAAAACTCTAAATTCATTTGCATTTAGAGTAAGTCAAATGTTCTATTCAACCATCATCATTCTTTCATTTAATTTATAACAATTTTCTAATCAAACCATAAAAAATATTATTCATTACATGAATTCTATAAATTTTGTTTAACTAAATGATATCTAAAATATTAAAGCTCAAAAATATTGATCATTTCCTATAAATATTTTTTTAATTAAAATATTTATGTGTCTTTCTGAATATTATATAAATATTTTTCACCCTCTCAAAATATTTATTGGTAGAAAATGGTTTTGGAAAAAATGTAAAATTTTTGTGATTCACTGAATGAATTTTTTAGACTTTGATAATATATATCCATATAAAAATATTTAATAACCCATGTATTATTATTTCCTCCAATGTTGTAGCTAATTATATGAAGTTCGATGTGAAAAAATTAGAAATGATTTATAACCCTTAACATTGTATCTAGAATAATTTCAATATGATGGGAATTAACTCATCATGAACATAATAATTACATTTAGTTTAAAATGTTCTTTTTATAAGAATCACACACTTTAATACCTTCCTCTCAAAAAATATTCCATTTATCAATTAATGGTGATAAGAAAACATCAAAATAATTTAAAAAAAAATTAATGTCTATAAATCCATAAAAACAACATGATATATTTCTAGTTGATGTAAAATGTTGGATATAAGTTTTAAATTACCAATAAAATGGTACAGTAACTATTTTTTTAACTAAGTTTTACATATGGATTCATTCCATATATGCACAGTCCTAGACAGAGATTTATAACTTCATTTTAGAATATAGGAAAATGTTGATCATATATATTCCACTTTAGAAAATTAACTAAATAATATAATTTTATATCTAATATTTTATTATATATATTCCATATGAACATTTTTCATCATTTAAAAATGAAAATAAATATTTCATTCAAGGAATTATAGGAAGATAGAAAATATCCTTGAAATGAGTCTTTGTAACTCATAAACTAGAATGTGATTTTTAATTCAACTTATACAATGATGTTCTATATTTAGGATACTCTGACAAAACTTTATATTTCTTTATATATAGCATATATTCATTCAAGTAAGCATGTATCTTATTGTTCCCCAAAACCGTCTTCCATAATATTTTCTTTCCATTATAATGTAAATTTGGAAGATCATTTTATATAGGAAGAAAGGTTTTCAATGCCCATAGAAATTCTATAAAACTGTTTTCACTTCATCCATTTTTGTCTTCAACATAATAAATTTTAACATCATTGATAAAAATTTAAATTTTTTATAGCATGTATACAATGGGTTTTCAACATCAATATATTTATTCTCAATCATTGATTATTTCACAATTTCATCTAGATCAATATCAAAAATAATTTATTAAATTTGATCATACTTATCTTCTTATAAATAATCATCATTAATATATATTGAATATTACCTAGTTTAACCTTGCCAAATCAAATGGTTTTAACATTGATTAAAAACATGACAAATTAAAAGATATTTTATTCCTATATATTGTATCTTTTTCATATTTAGTCATTTTAAGAATAGAAAAAACATAGGTTATTATTTGGTACATTTTTTTAGAAAATTAAAAAAATGCATAAACACTTTCCTCATACTCATCACTTATTCGATGTTCCTTAATCAACCTTTGACTCATTATTATCTTTGAAAAATATCAATAATTGAAAATAAGTTATTGTGTTCTAAAATTTAATTTCAAATTTAAATTAACAACTAACAATTAAAAATACCATAAAATATATCAAAAATCAAAAGGTAAAACATATTTAATAATAAAAAGTATCACTTCGAATATATTTAATTATCACTCATTCATAACAAATAAAATTGTATCATGCAATCAACATGATCATCTAAATATATATTACCAATACTCTATATTCAAACTCCATAATGCACTATATGTTTAAAGAATCAATTTATAATGAAGAGAAAATAATACCTTAGACACACATTAATAACAAAATTAATGTTATTTATAACACCAATTCAATAACTTTTCATTTAATTAAACAAAAATATTAAAAAATCTATTCAAAAATTAAATAATACCTTATATGTGTTAATAATCAGAACTGAATATAAAAAACATGAATAGATTTCATATAGAAGTGGTGAAAACATCATTCAAGAAAAAAATCCCAAAAAACATCCATTAATTAAAAAATACCTTCAATGCATGGAAAATCAAAATAATAAGAAACCACAAATAAATATAGGAAAGTGGAAGAATGATAAGGTGATGACAATTGACTGATGGTGAAGGGAGAGTGAAAGTGTTGGCTTGTAAATATTGAGGGTGTATGATGTTAGATAATTCAAACTAAAATATATTTGTAGCCACTAGATTGAAGAATAAATGGTTAGGGTTTACCAGAGGAGTGAAATCCAAGTACTATCATGATAATAAATGAATACAAAATGCTCATCGCATTATTTCATAAAAAATGTAAATGTTTTTCACATTATTTAATTAATAAATAACATTGAAAAGATATTTATCATATTTTTTAGGTTGAAAATTTTATAACCAACATGAAAATTTAAATATAACTTTAGTTATAAGTAACCGACATGAAAAAATCATTCTTTTAGATTTAGTTTTTACCAGTATTCAATTATTATTTTTCTTATTTTATTAAATGTATTAATGTCATTTTTTATACCATGGTTTTATATATGGTTTTTTTGTCACATTTTCATAAATTAATATAAATATAAAGATATATTATTTCACCTAGAACCCCTAAAAGATGTATAATTTTTATTAAAATATTAATTTTAGATAAATGTCCAATATATGGATGAATCATGTCATGTTTTTTATAGAATCTAACGTTAACCCATTTTAATATTTTAAATGGGTATGTTATTCCATAATTTAAAACTAACACCCTTTTCGTGCATTTATTTCCACTTGAGGTTAATGAAAACTCTTAGGGATATTAATGATATATTTTAAGTTGACAAGGTTTAAGAAGGGTCCTTACGTATTTTACTATATAATCTACAAGCATTTCATTTTTTTTATAACAATGTGATTTTATCTGTTTATGACAAACATTTACCTATAATTACATATATGATGTTATACCTATTATGGTAGTTTTTTGTTTTGATATTATTTTATTTTATGATACTAAATGTATATTATACCTACCTTGTATTATCTAAGCCTCACTACTAGTTGGAATCCTCTAATATACTGGGATATGCGACTGAGTCATGTGACGCTCTATATTAACCATTCTTGGGGGATCTTGTGTTGGTAAGTTACATATTTCATTTTTTTCTATGAGATATTTTCAAGATATATAATATTTCATGAATACAGTAAATGAAATACTACATTGACCATTTTTATTCAACCACTTCCTAAACCTATATTGGATTGAGATGACTTCTCATTTCTTATACAATCCAAGTTTTACCTACACCTTGTCTAATATTTTAAAAATATTACACTTCAATTAACTTAGTAATTTAAAAATTAACTATCATTAAAATTTATAGATTATTTCAAGAAAAAATTAATTAAACTATATTATTTCATAATAATATTTATCTCTAATTGGTCCTTGATACGATAATTTATGTGTAACACGTTTAATGGGGTTTTAAAGCATGTATATAGTTCAAAAATGATTGGGTTCAATTTTTCATATGTTATTCCAAAAAATATTGTATAAAACACAATAATACTATACTATCAAAAAAACTAAACTTATAGTTATACTTATATATTATATATCTTTTTCCCTATCTCTTAGGTGAAATTGATTTTCTTAACTGACAATTAAATATTTATGTTCTTTCCTCAAATTGTAAGTATAAACTAAATATAAAAATACACAACCAAATGATATCATAGTTTAACATAGATATTATTTATAAACCTAGATAATAAAATCATATGAAATATAATTTGAGTGTGATTTATAATTTTTCTCCATATAAAATTTTTTATCGCCAATTCTCTTTGGGAAAACCAAAAAATAACACATTAAAATGACCATGTCGATCAAAAATTGTAAATTAAAATTTTAAAGAAAATTTACCAAATTTGTAACAAAATAATGAAAACAAAAATTAAAAATAGAATCATTAAATAATTTTTTTATAATATAAAAAACAATGATAAATTCAGGAAGGTATGGTAACTGAAATATATGTGAATAAAGAGGAAAAGATCTATGTATGGAAATTTTTTCATACTTTACCAAGAGGTGTCCACTTTATACCATAGTGGACCACCCATAAGGTCATTGAATGTAGTCTCTTTTGGGATTTATCTTTATAAACTCATTTTTTAGCCGTATCTGATATAAAAAAATTATTATTACATTTAATCAAAATGATATGTTCTAATAACCCTTACATTAGTCGAAATTATTATTATTTTTTGTATCAATTTCATAGATCCATTCTCTCACTAGAATTGTTATTCATACCATATATTAATGGTATCAAACATGTGTATTTGGGTTTAGGAAAATTTCAATATAAAGGATAATGAACATACAACATGTGAGTAACTCAAAACGCACATGTTTTATAGGTTTCTCACCCCAAGATCCTTTTTAAGTAATTTAAAAACACAATTTTAAATTCATACAATAGTGTCCTTTTAGAAAATATATGGGGTTATAAATTATAATTATACAAATTATCCCCCCTAAAAAATGGAATCACTAAATTCAATAATAGGTAAGGAAATATAATCTTACTAATAATTAGAAACCCCTCATGGAAGGATTGGATTAAAAATATTTGAGAAATAGTTTGAGATTATCATAAAATCTACTAGACACCAATTAAGGTGTCTCCATTTTAATTAGTTATTGTTAAAACATTTGATTTAGTAGTTGAGATTCAATATAAACTTTTTGTTCTATAAAATAATTAATTTGAATTATGATAAATTTGATGGGAAATGAGTAAATGATTTATTGAGTGAGAGGATATTTTAAATTAATCTTATAATAATTCATATATTTATAATTAAATTTATATGTTACTATATGATAAAAATATCACCCTGAAGATATTTCATGAAGGAGACAGGGTATTGATATTAAATTCACTATTTTGACTCCTCACATGTCTATTTAAATTTTTATTTTAGGTTCTTTTATTATTACTAAAGATTTCTATTTTATCATAATAAATCATTAAGACCCCTCTAGGTTGAAGTCATTAGCAATAAATAAAATTCAATTGATCCTTTATCATGAGAGTCCATATATAATGGAAATTTCATCACATTCTATAAAATATACTTCTACTCAATACTTCCTACCATTGTATGAAGAATTAAATTTACACACTTCAAAGACAGAAGTACATATTTTTCACACACTCAAAATCTCACCTCCTATCACTCTCTCTCCCCACTCCACCCATCCCCTCTCTCACTATCCCATATCTTATTTATCTCTTTTCATGTTATTTTTTATATCATTTTGAACTTAATTTTTTCATGTGTATGTTTTTTAAAAATTTTCATCCAAATAATTAAATACTGTTTGAAAATTTTTATGGAATTTAAGAGATTATGTTTTATATATTTTATTGAGTATAATTTAATTTTTAATAAATGATATATTTTAAATTATTAAATAAATTTCATCTCCCCATCAAATATTGTATGGACTAAGATTCTTTCACATGGTTTTATATATATATATTATTCTTGTGTTCTTTCAAATAAAATTCTTTATTATAGTTTATGGTACTTCGAGATTAAATTTATAACTATAGTGATCATGGAAATGATTGGGAAATTTTCTTTAGCCTCATAAATGTCGGTTTTTATAAATAACATACCATTACCCATAAATTAAATATCCTCCTAGAAGTCCCATTGAGCCTATGAAAACCCCATTTATAGAATCCATTATAAAATCCTATGAAATTTACCTACCCAAAATTTATATATATTTTAATTAAATGAGTTAACTAAGTTTAATTATAGGGTGGAACCATTCATTGAGGTTTTACATTTACTAATCTTCATTTAGTGTTCTTATTCCTAAGTAAAAGAACCAGTCTAAGTGTAGGGGTGAGTAACTTGGAATATTTTATTTGTTCATTATGAAAATATATATATACTTTTTTTAAAAAAAATAGAATCATTTTTGAAAGAAATAATCTAATAAAAAAAAACTTCCCTCACATTTGATAATGTGAGTTTTGTATAATGTTTTAAATATCCTCACCAAGTAACTTGGTTATATATTTTTTTATATGGTCCCTTGTGAATATGTGTTTTTAAATCATTTAACGTCCCATTTAATTAGTCACATATTGTTTAACCAAATTTAATGTATTATCCTCTTACTTTTTTGGTCATTATCTACATTTAAGTCATTGATAAATTTGCATCATTATGAACATTGTGAATTTTTAGTGACAATATTTTCCAATTCAAATTTTTATCATACAAAATTAATTATAGGAAGATATTTAATTTTAGAAATAATATTTATTGAAATAAAATATATAAGATTAAACAATTTTATATTATATATTTTTGAAAAAATGATAATATTTGTTGGTATGTAAAAATGTTATTGGTTGTATGCAATTTTTTTGTTCCTCGAAAAATTATACAATCCTATTTTTATGGTAGTTCATAAGAAATACATATATTTTATATTTAAATTATTATATATACATATTTATAAATAAAATATTCGTAACTTCTAAAATGTTTTTATCTTATCTAATTTAGAATTTTTGGATGACATTCTCTAAATTCACCTTTCTATTTTTTATAACATTAGGATAATTTGGGTATATCATTAACATTATGGATCCAATCTTGTAAATATTATTTTTTAATATTACCAAGAAGTTTTATTATAAGTTTTCTAACTATATCCCTTAATGATTTATAAATTTATTAGGAAATTTAGATGTTTTGGGATGTCTAAATGGCTTGATCTATAGGATTGAACAAATATTTAAGTTTTAATTTTTCTTTACAATTTAAGCGACCAATGAGCATGAAAATTGATGTGTGAAATTATTACATGAAAAATAGACCTCCTAAAAATATTTTAACCCAATTACATATTTTCATAACCATACCTATGAAACAAAAGGATATATAAAAATCTCACCAAAATTGAAGAAAATATATAATTTTTTACATGCCTAGAAATATACATTTTAAAAGGAGCTATAATGTTATGGGTAGAAATATCATAGTTTTTGGAACATAATTGAAGAATATAATTATTTGATATGTGTATATTTTCATATAATAAATTGGTATCACACTTATATTAATTATTCATTCAAGAATAAATTATTCTCATAAAATAGAAAAACCCCTTTATAAAACATAGAGAGGATTGGTTAGTGATTTTTAATGTACCCATATATATCAATAAGATGAAGTCTATACATGAATCATAATATTATTTCATATTGTATTTTTTTTAATGGCTGATGAAACCATTCATACATGATGATTAGAGACATGCTATTTTTAAAATACATTGTGTTTTGTGACATGATTTTGAGTGACTGATAGATGCATGACATGTTTTATTAATTATTTAAGATTAATTTTTATGTAGATCATCATAATTTGAGTTGTATGTAGACTAAGTATGGGTTATTCCTTAGAATAATTTATTAAAATAATTCATCATCTCATATGGGATAACTATGGGATGAAATTCCATGTTACATATAAAGATCAATTAAGATGTTTGAGTCTATTTGTTTCCTTGGTTAATTAATTGAGGATATTCATAAAATGTTACATGTAGTTGTTTTAGAAGTATGTAATTTAAGATTAAAAACCTTTAATATCTAAGGAAGAACACTTGGATTAATGGAGTAACAAAATTAATATGAAAGTTAACAAAAATCTTGTGAATCGTTATTATTATCAAAGAATATTCCATTAACAGTGTGATTTCATGTTCATTAAGGGATTTAGGTCTCTCACAAACACTATCAAATGTGATAGTGTTGTGAATTAAATCATAAAATTTATTTTTATATATATTATATTATACAAAGGTGGAGTTCATGAAATACTATTTTATTTAATATATATATATATTCTTGAGAATATTATTGAGAAGAATCATCTATGATTTGAATGAATAATGAAATAATATTATATCTTCTCACTCGGAAAAATAGATTGATGATAAAATATATGGAACATTTTAAAAAAATATTATTAAATGATCCTATACTGTCATGATAAAAATTGGTGAGTATTAGGGATATAATATAATACAATGGTAGAAGTGATATCTTGTACATGACATATTATTTAAGATGGAAAATATCATGGTGTAAGGGAGATTAATATGTTTCGATCACTTAATCTTGAAGATGAATTTATCACCATATAGATACCATATTCCAATTTTTTATTGGAAATACCATAAATCTATTGAGTTTGAGATGATTTATTACTAAGGATAATAAAATCAATGTGTGAATTATTATAACCATTCCATAACATGATTTATTTAATCTTCCGTAGAAATTATTTTAATCTGAAATGAGAAGGATCATGAAATTATTTCACGGTTGTGTCATGATGATGATGGTATTATAATGAGTTAATCTTACATAGTCTAATTAAACCATTTATATAATCTAACATGATAAAGGATTGAATCTGACATGAGGGGAATTAGATAGCAGTAGTAAGAATTGTGTCGTGAGTAGTCATTTATGGAAATAGAGAGAATATATCTTTATTATGAAGGATATCTTGGTGAGGTTGATGAAATGATGTTCTAAGAAGAAATTTTTTTTGTAATGAAATGCAATTATTCGGTACTCTAGTACTAGAGAAGTAATTATAGCCACTTAAAAATAGAAGAATCTATATTACAACACTCTATGTCGTAGAATTTAAATAATTCGTTCTTTTTGAAATTATATAGTCAATATGGATTACAGTTTAGGCTGAATCAAAACCTGAAGTTACTACATAAAGAGATAAAATATATATTCCATATGTTATATGATCAACCCACACATTAATAGAGGATTTAGTACATCTAGCATGATATTCATAGAGAGATTGAAATTGGGTTTTTTTAGATCTGTAGTTTGACCAAAGTGTACATCATGAAGGATTATTCCACACCATAATATCATGTATTTTATGGGTATTTTTATAATCACACTGCAATCATGTTAATTATAGAATGTGCTAAATCCTTATGCTCTATATTTTAGGGACAAGATCAATATTCAAAATAAGTAACTATAATAATAAACTACATAACATTGACTCATGATTTCATAAATATATGTTATGTATAATGGTGATGAGATCTTAGAATCATTGATTTATTATGATTTCAATTGAAGATTTAAAGATAAAAAATATCACTATAAAAGAATCATCCATGCAATTTAAAATATCGATGATGAAATCAACATAATAGTTGATTATACAAAGTCATCATATGGACACCCATATAGGACTATTTAGAGGAAAGAAAAGGGATTCACATTTATTCCAATTTCCGAAGACACTCGAAGAAGAAAAAGGAAGGATCACCCAATCCATAGATATTTATTTTCACATAACTATTTCCATTATAATTTGTTGAGAAAATTATAATTCATTTTTCTTTTTGTGTTATATATCTCCCCTATTGTTGTCAATATCTATATTTTTGTTAGGATATTTGTGTGATCCATGAACTTATCAAAAATATGTATAATTATCATGGAAATGAGGATAATTTTAGAAATGTTTCTATTAGATTTTAACCACTGATTCAACCAACTATTAGTGGTCATGAAACTCCTTTTAGGGTATATGAATTCGTATGAGTGAACATTCACCCCCATGGATCATATAACTCAGTTTTATTTTATTATTCATATGATATTTGAGTTTTAATTACCATAATTAATTCAATCTATATAGATCTTCAAAGTTAAAGGTCTCCAATATACCAAAACATTATCCTGAGTTTTTAGACAAATAGTGATTACACCCTATGAATTTGGATCTATTTATTGAATACTTTCAATATTATATGATCTTACTCAAGGAATTTGAAAAAAAATTGTTGAATTTTTTGATGGATAATATCTGGTAGATTTATTTTGATATATTTTTTATAATATATATCTTATTTCTAATATATTATTCGTTTGTTACCAAGAATTTTAGATGTCTCCACTATACCATGAAGAGAAATATCAATGATCTATCCACTAGTTTTCTTTGAAGAATGTTCCCAATAGATAATATGTGGCTATAAAAAAAATAAAATGATAAATAAAAGATAATTTTATTCAAATAAGCTAAAAAATATGATGATTATCACTAAATATTCTCATATTACTGCTTAATAAACCTTTAGGGAATTTTAGGAAAAAAACAAAAAGTTACATTCCAGGATCTCAATTAATAAGTGGAGACTGTATTTAGATCAATGGGATGTATATTTGATGAGAATATATTCCATAAAAATTATAGGTAAAGTTTATTCAAATAAATTTTAATTGATAACTCATCAATACATTATTAAAATGTTATGGGATAAACTCAAGGAGGACCGGAAATGTTTAAGAAGGGTTTAAAAATAAGTTATAGTATTGGAGAAATGTTCTTATATATAGGTGAATGATACAAATTTTAAACCATTGAATAAGGATGCTCATTATATTTTCATGTTTTTTTATAAAAATATCATATTGAGAAATCTAAAATATGAAGAAAAAAAATTGACTTTGGTTTCAAAAATTGAGAGGACCTCTAAATGAAGGAATAAAATTATTTATAAAAGGGAAAATCATTAACAATATCTAATAGATAAAATAAGTGAATAATTTTCTAAATGAAGTGGGAGTGATTCCAAAATATAGACCCCAAAGTAGAATAAGAACAAGGGTGAATAGTTTGAGAAAAAAGATATATCATGTTTAAGAAGACCCGCTAATTTCATTCAGGAGAAGTGGGAGAACATAGAGAATGGATAGAAACACATCTTTCCAAATAAAGATGGGAAATATTATAGGGTGAGACTCACCCAATATATAAAGATTACATTTAAGACCTCATTATAGAAGAAGGATACTTATATGAAAAAATAAACGATATGGAAATAAACACATGAAATCATAAAAAAACACATACTTAATATAGAAATTCGAGATACAAGTTCGTTTCTCAAGGTATGGTTTCTTTGGAAAATAAATTGATAAACTATTTGTAAAATATTATTGTAGTGAAATCTAATAAAAAAATTAATTTAAAGTTTTTAATGAGAAATAAAAAGTGTACCAGTCATGGTACACCTAACGAGACTTAGGGGACATTTAAAAAAGTATGACACACCACTAAAACAAGTGATTACCCTACCTCGTGCTGCTGGGATTAAATGCTCTGAAATCAATTATTTTACATATCTACTTTAAAATCAACCAGAGTGACCTAATTTTAAAAATAAATAATTAAAATCTCAATAATGAATATTAATTTACTTATATGTGAAGGATCTTTTATGATTATAATTTTATAGAGTTGGTAAAAACTTTAAACTAATAAATCCAAATTATTTCCCATTAAATGTAAATTTTTTACACTATATAGAAAAATGTTTTATCCATGGTAATTATTTTATATCTTCCATATATTACTTCACACATGCTACTCTTATGAACAATCCATTTTAAATACTTTTCTTTATAACCTATTGAAATTTAAAGATATGTAGTTTGATATTAAATTCTCCATATGATAAAATTTACTTATAAATATATCAATCCATTAACATTGTATAAATAATATGTAATGAAATAATGTTAATAAAATAATTCCATATAAGTTATCACATGTTTTTTAAACAACTCTATAATTAACAATATAAATAAATACTTGGAAAACATAAAAAATCATGGTGATGGAATGAATAATACTATGAATATTGATATTTATTCTCAAGGCCTCAACCAAGAAATTATTATTTCTATAAATATTTTCACCAATACATTATTCTTAAGATCAAGGTTAAACCAAGACATCATGATTTCATTAAGTAGGTGTAAACCAATTAACAAAAACATTTATCTCATGAATCTAAATGATTCATCCATGGGATATATAATTTTATCCCCCACCCATCACTTCTTTAAGTCAAATTAATTTACTATATGAAGGATATTAATATCAATATATTTCATCATCACTAATCCTTTGTAATTCATAGACATTCGTATTGAAATAAAAACATATAGAATTTAAATAATTTTATAGACAATAAATGTATATAAATAATTTGTATAGTGAATTTGGATGGTTAAATAATATATAATAATATTTCTTCAGTATTCAAAAATAATATTTGTTAGCACAAAAATTAAACCAATTTTTAATATTTCCCCAATCAATAAGTTGGATGAAATTCCATATGAAAATACTCAAACTAACACCGTACAAAGTAAAAGTATGTGGTTAATAGATTAATTTTACCAATCAATCAATGAATGGTAATCTAGGTAAATTCACTTCAAATAATCTAACTAAAATAGTGTATTTAATGAGGAAAGGCATTGGAAAAAAATCATTCATATAATAGAAGATTCTTTAGAAAAGAAAATAAAGTGATGGATTTCCAGGATTTTAATCCTCAAATGAAAAATGGAATGTGAGGATTTATAGTTTAATCTATAACCAATATATACACCATAAAAATGAAACATGTGGTGGACTCAAATCAAATCTCAATGAAGTAATATTAAGATGAAAAATAATTTAATATAATGGAAATGTATGAATTAGAAGAAGATGATAGGTATACCACAAGATTAAAATATAATGGAATTAAATATATTAATTATACATGGTTGAAATATGGAATTAAATACATCATATAAAAGTAAATATAGTACACAATATCAAACATGTCTGATGTAATTTGAAATAGTGACAAAAAACACTTACTACATTAGAAACGTCTTAATCAAAACACATTGGAGGATAAAATTTAAAATAAAACACTAAATTCTATGAATAAGGATAAAATCATGATATAAAACCTAATATATGAATTAAGTATTCCATATAATATAAAAATATGTTTATTACTTAATAATGTCTCATAGAAATGAAATTTGAGGCAAATCACTCGTAAAATAATTTATTCTTAGTCGAAATGAGATCTGACCACTTTGGGGTTGTGTCCTTTCATTGGAATGTTTCTTGGGAAATGTATGTGTTTTGCTAACTTATGGTGAATAAAAAATTTAGGTCATGTAATTGAATACTTAGATAGGAAAATTAGGTATGAGTTTAAATTAATTTCAAAGGGCATGTGTTTCCATGAAACAATATAGGTGATCTCCTTTTATAAATTGGGGAAAATGAAATTTTCTAAATAATAATTACAAATAAATGATAACATTCTAATATTCATGGTTTAATAGATCATAAAGTTGTCCATAATTGAGTGGATAGTGGATAGGGTCAATAAATCCTCAATTATTAATTTAAAAACCTAATTTAATCATGTTTTTAGTCATTTAGTATTAGTTTTTTTATAGTTTTCCATTTTAATTTTTACATTTACAACTGGTTTTTATGTAAGTAATTTATGTATTATAAAAATAATAGATAACCCATCATACCAACTTTGGATATTTGAAAGTCAAATTTTGACTATATTTAATCCAATTTAAATTTTAGGAAAATGTTAACATTAATATTGAAACAAAAACATATAATAAATAGAAAAATTATTTTTGTTGAAAGGTTTTGTTTCTACCATTAATTGTCCTTAATCATATATAAAAATAAAATATAATTAAATTAGTGATAAAATATTTTTATAAATGTGTACAAATTATATAATATTCCTTATATAAAATATTTTATTTTAGTTTATTTGATAAAATTCCACAACCTTAATACAATAATTCTTTAAAAATAAAACTTTCTTCATTATCATGAACATTGACCTTAATTATTACACTCATACATTTATACCTAAAAATAAATTTAATAATATTATATAATTTTAACATCTTGATATAAAATATGAAATTATTTTTGTTAGATTTAATTTATACAACTGAGGAAAACTAATTTTTTAAAATAAGAGGATAAAAAAGGTTTTTAATGTAAAATATTTTATATGTTTCCAAAATGTTAAGCATTGGATTTATAAATACAGAATATTATTGAATATATAATATATATCATTAAATATTTTTTTGAAAACTTTTAATTCGTTATTTTTATTATCATAATGTCCTAAAGCTGATGGTATTAACGAAATCAGTATTGTTTTCACTATTCTCTTAAAAATCAATTATTTTAGAAAAATATAAAAAATTCATCTTAAGATAATATTTTTATTATATAAAAAAATTGAATTCAACTTCATCAAATTAAAATTCTATAATTTCTAAATTTTAATTTTAAAAAATAAAATAAAAATATAATTAAAATTGTTTTCCTAGGAAATAAATTTTGAAATAATAATAATTCACATTATAATTTTCTATACATTACAAATAAAACTGGAATAAATATATTCTTTATACCAAGACTATCATTTATCAATAATATATTTGGTTTTCTAAAAGAAAACATATAATAGGAAAAAAATTATAAGAATACATTTTTATTTATCTAATGATCTTATTAGTTATTTAGAAATGCTATTTTAATTTTATCAATGCATTAATATTAATACTGACATTTATTTTATTTCTATATATTTTGAAAAAATTTGTTACCTCTATTTTTATAATCAATATTTTTTCATTTTAATAGTTTTATAATGTTCCACAATTCATTTTATTTTTGTGTTTCATACAACAAAAGATATAGAAAATATTTTTATTAAAAGAAAAATATATAATTTAAAATATTTGGGTTGTACATTCACACACTTAGATATATTATGTACTCAAAATTTAAATTATTAATTAATATTAAAATAAATCATCATTATCTAAAATATAGGCATAAATCAAGATATATTATCAAATGAGGTGTATACCTTACTATATTATGTATTATTAAAAACACATATTTTTCCCTCATCATGTTGATTTATTGATTTATCTTTAATTTGGAACTTTTTAATCTATGGCCTCATTTTCCATACCTAAAGTATCATTCATTTCCTTTGAGACATTCCCCATGTTCATTCTTACCATATTTTTCACACAATGTAAATTTAATATTCTTTCTTTAATCAGATCCATCACCTAAACATCTATGAGACTCAATATTTATCTTCTTTGGTGTGTTTGGAAAGTCGAATATGTTCACATTGTTAATCATATTTTGTGATAGTATATTGGGAATATCCATAAGATTTATGACTCCAAATTTTATAATATTAGGTTAATCATTTGGATAATCTCTAAATTTTCAATTATTTCTATTATTAACATGGTTCCTTCAAGGTTTAGGCATTATAAAACAAAAAGAAGTTAATCATGACTAAAAAACAAATAACCCTATAAGAGTGTTATTTTATAACTAATTGATCTTTAAAATGTGTTTACATTTGAAATTATTACATTACCTTTACATTCATCATAATTTATTCTTTTCTTGATATAGGTATTGTTAGGTTAAGTTCATTGATATTTCTTATCCAAATTCATTAATATAATAAATCCTTATTATTGTCTTGTAAATAGAATGTGATAAAGAAAAAAATATCCATAGAGAGTGTCTCCCTATGTATGAAATATTAGACTGACTTATCTTCCACTAGAGTCAATATTGAGTTAATACTCACTCATCCTTTTTCATGGTGATTACCCTAAGATGCATCTATTCCATATTCATATCCACATTCTAGTTTCCATACTGTGATGTAATTGATTGGAGAACAACATAATATATACTTTATTAAAACATTGAGATGTTATATAATACAAATAATTATTGGTTAAAATTATCCCTAGTTATTTTTTCACTAAATTACTATTATCCTAATCTATAAAATAATAAAATATTCAATATTACCTTAAGAAACCTAAAGAGTTGTCTATACCCTTGAAATTTTGATCATCTTTAACATATCAACCCTTGATGAAATTTAATTATCTTAAATTATAAACAAAAAACGAAAAAATAATATATAAATTAATATAAAAACTCGATTGAAACTAATTGTGATGACCCAGACCTGTGCTTTAAGGATTCTTCTCTCATTAACCCATTATTTTTAGTATTGACTTTTAATTCAACCAAGGTGACCTAATTTTAACCATTAATAATTATAATCTTGGGAAAAAATATTGAGTAACTTAAATTCAAAGGTACATTTAGGTTTATTATTTTAGAGAGTTATAAAATCTATTTAACTAAAAAATCCCACAAATTTCTCAAAAAATGGATATTTTTTCCATGGTATAAGAAACAACTTAATCTGTGATAAGTATTTAACATCTAAAACAAAATTCACAACACATTCTACTCTTCTTTAAATATCAGGAGTAATAATTTTATTCCTAAAAATTTGAAATGGAAACATAATATGGGTGATCTAAAATTATCATCAAGGTAATATGGAATCCAACCTTTTTATTACATAACTTTTCATAGCATTGTATAAAAATATGATCTTTTAACATTTAGTTTCTTGGAAAAATGTTCATAATACATGAAAACACTAAATATTATTCTATTAAACTTTAATGTAATATTAAAGTTTTATACTAAGTAAATTTATTTCATCTCATAACCTTGGGACTTATATCAAAGGAAAAGGTGAGCATAAGGCCCAGTAAGGGAAAATAAAGAAAATATTTTAATTCTGATCTTGATGAATATCTTTAAGAAAATGAGGAATATCATAAAATGATGATAAATAGGGAAAGAGTCATATAATAAGTAATATAAAATGATTCATAAAATATAATTGTGTCTATAACATTTAATTGAGTCATTTATAAGAATATCACCAAGGTTTATCACTAAAGTGTCATAAAAATTAGCAGGGTTATTCACCAAGGTATTACAAAACATGTCATATCTAGAGATTAAATTCTTTATCCAATGAATTGGAGTGATATAAAGGCTCTCCATTAATACTTATTAATTAAATTATCAATATAAATCATAATAAAACATTTCATAAATAACCTATGGAGAATAAAAAAACAGGTTTTATATCAAAATCAGAGTGTTTTAGAAAGTGCTTAAAAGCAAGATCCTTTAGTCATTTTAAACCCATTCAAAATAAAGGAGGGTTTCATGTATTTTAATACCATAATAAAATATATAATTTTTACATCCATGTGAATAACCCTAGATAATAATGAGTTTTGGATGTTCACAAAATAAAATAAAATAATTTCTTGAGAAAAAGAAAGAAATTTTGAGAAGAAAATTCTATAGCATAACGGTTAAGAAACATGGTTTTAGAAAATATTAAAAAGAGAGGGGAAAATGGTATACCATTCATAATACACTAATAAAACTTTAAAGGGATATAATAAAATGTACATAAGAACATAGTATGGATATTTTGAATACATACAACATAAAATGGAAACTTGAAAGGAAAAGAGCAGTTGAGATTTTCCTTACATTGAAGAGTAACTCTTAAAACTCGAAAATTGGATCCTCGGGGGCTTAAGGACACCATGGTAGGACTCATTGTAAATTAATACTATAATTTATTCTTATATTATGAATTTTTAATGAAATATAATGGATAAATTGGTGGGTTTTTATAGAAAAAGTGATGGATTTGTTTATTAATTTCCTTAGACACCTTGTTAGTGGTATTTGAATAACCATAGGATTTACCATGTTATTTTCCCATGGTATTGGAAACTTAGGAAAAATATTACATTATATTATTCCAAATGAGTATACTATAATTTTATATTACTTATTACATCATTATGATGTCATTAAATATACCAAAAACTCAAAAACTGTATTTTTACTATTCACCAAAAAACAAAATATTTTAGAAAATTATCATAAATTCACCCTAACATAATTTAGACATGATTATTTAAAACATTATTTTTAGTTTATCATAATAATTATATAAGTATGATAAATTTATCTGTTTAATATAAAAATCTTTATTTATTTAAAATAATAGTGGATAGAAAATTCATAGTAAAATGCGTAGAAAATTTTCTAACACTTAAAAAAATAAAATAATTTTTTCATAGAAAATTTAATAAGAGTGTTTTAATCATACTACTTAATTAAAATAAACATTATTAATAATAAATTAATTTATTATAATAATTATATCTTTTCTGAAAAGTACAATTTGTTTTCAAAAAATCAATTGATCAAATTCGTCATATTTTTGAAGAAAAACTAAACTCAAAACGGAAATGATAGAACACCAATTTTATTTATTAAAAGGTACTATACAATAAGTAACTAAGACATTGAATCATAAACCCATATTACACATTCACATGACCTAAGGTCGAGGTGTGCGATAGTGATGGACTCATGGGGTGGCATGACTAACATTGATGGAGTGGTAATTTCCACTAACTTGAACTTCTTCCATAGGAAATTTCTTTCAAGATTAACATATTTAAGCTCAAATTGGGCTTGGTTATGAGAGAATCTGAAATATTCTCCTTACCTCCCATATTCTAACAAATGGGCTTTATACATCATGACTCTACTAGATGAGTCCATTGACTCTAGTTTCAACATTAATTAACCATTTTCATTTCTATTTATAATACTAATTATAACATTAAAATTATTATTAAGAATATTGCTTCCAACAGTCATATTAACCAATAGTCATAATTGACCAATGGTCATATAATGGTCAAAAACCAATGTCCGCATTTCAATTATACTCAATTCATTATTAAAGGGATAAAGTTAGGTTGAGTAAAAATTAACATAACATACATTTTCAGGAAACAAATTTTATTCAAAATTATGGGTTGTTACATCCCCCCCCCCCCAAGAAATTTCATCCCCCAAATTTCAACTTGTGAACTCAGAAGAGAAAATGTGCTGGTACTTATGCCTTATTGTTTCGTCTGGTTCTCACAGGGCTTATTCATATTTTTTGTGCCTTCATGACACTTTAATGAGATGGGTAGTCTTGTTGAATATAACCTTGTCTCTACGGTCCAAAATATACACTGTCTACTCCTCATAAGATATTTCATGTTCTAGTTGTACCACCTCCAGATTCAGTACATGTGAAGGGTCGGGTATGTACTTCCTCAAGAGAGATATGTGAAAACCATCATGAAATTGCGCTAGATTTAGAGGAAGTGGAAGCCAATATTCCACTACTCCAATGAGATCAAGGATTTTCCCGAATGGCCCGAAGGAATTATTTTTTATTTTATTATAGATAATCCCCCTTTTAAGGGATGAAGGGGAACCTGTACATGACCCGTAGGACCAAGGCACAAATCTCGACATGACTCACAATACATGACCTGAAGGCCCATAGGCATACTATTCCCAATACATGACCCATAGGCCCAACCCACAAGAACTACCCCTCCCCTAGCTTCTGCATCATTGATCACCTAGCTCCCCACCTTGTATAGCTCTTCTGCTGACTATGAGCAGCCTTTATGTGTTGTTGGGTGGTATGAACATTTTCTTTCATATCTTTCACAATATCAGGTCCATGAAGCTTTATCTCACCAAATTCATCCCAACATGTAAGGACTCTACATCACTTCCCATATAGAGCTTCATAGGATGCCATTTCATACTCAAATAGAATTTTTTATTGTATGAGAAGTAAACTAATGGGAGATATTTATCTTATCCACCTTTAATTCCATTGAGATTGTTATTAGCATTTTCTCATGTGTCTGAATAGTTCTTTCAGGTTAGCCAATAGTTTGAGGGTGATAGGTTGTACTGAAATTCAATTCTGTATTCAGATAATTTTGATGACTTATCCAAAATTTTGATGTGAACCTTGGATCATGATAAGAAATGATATAAAGTGGCACTCCATGCTACATTACCACTTTATTTATGTATATATTAGTGAGTTGGTCAAGAGTAAAATCTTTCTGAATAGAGATAAAATGGGAAGTATTGGTGAGATGGTCCACTATAACCCATATCACATTATTTCTTTTGGATGTTTTCTGTAGACCAGGGAAAAAATACATTGTGATATTGTCCCAAATCCATGCTAGTATGGGTAGTGGTTTTAATACCCCTTTAGGAATTTTTCACTTTGTCTTCACTTGTTGACACACTGGGAACATTGTAGTGTAGTTAGAAATCTCCCTTTTCATTTTATCCCACCAATAATGATCACGATAGTCCCCATAAATTTTAGTGATTCAAGGATGTATATAGATTGCAGAGATATGAGCTTCATCTATCAGGACATTCTTTATTTATAGAATAGATGGAACATATTTCCTTGATTGAAATTTCAGTAGACCTTCTACATCAATATTGAACTCAGAAAACATCCCATTCTATATAGCCTTCATCTTATTCTGTAATAAAGGATATTATTTGTGAGATTTCTTGGTCTTATCTAAAAATGACAGTTGATAAAACATTTGGCATATGGTTGATTATTTCCCTTCTCTTAAAATTACCATGTATAGTTTTACTTGGAATTTCATCAAAGGATCTCCATAAATCCTCATCATTTCCAGCACAACTGGGTATTTCAAACATACTTCATCAGTGACTTTATTTTCTCTTTCAGAGTTATAATGAATTGAATAATCATAATCTTTAAGAAGTTCCAACCATCTCCTATATCACATGTTAAATTTATTTTATGTGAAAATATACTTTAAACTTTGGTGGTCTATGTATATGTCCCATTTATACCTATAAATATAGTCCCCACATATCTTTAGAGAAAAAAATTGCAACTGACGCTATATCATGTATAGGATAGTTCTTCTCTAGAGGCTTAAACTATCAAGATACACAATCAATCACCTTTCCATTTTTTATGAGGATGCACCCAAGACCTTGTAGAGATGAATTTCTAAAAATAATGAATCCTTCTTTGATAGAGGCTAGAGTTAACATTAGTGTAGTAACTAATATCTAATTCAACTCTTGGAAACATTCTTAACACTCCTTTTTCTATATGAACTTGACCCTTTTTTGATTTAACTTGGTTTGTGGAATAGAATGTCCTAAAACGTTTTTCACAAAACTCCTATAATATGTTGATAAACCAATAAAACTAAGAATATTAGTTACTATTGTAGGATTAGGCTACTCTTAAATAATTTTTTTTTCTTTTTAAGGTCAGTTGAGGTTCTTTTATTGGTTACAATGTTCCCCAAAAAAGAAACTTTTTGTAACAAAAATTCACATTTTTTGAACATTCCAAAAAGCCTCTACTTACTCAGAGTTTGAAATATAACCTTTAGATAAACCTCATGCTCCTCAAATATTTTGAAATATATCATAATTTCATCAATAAAAACTACAACAAAGTAATAAAGGTAGTACTTAAAGACTAAATTCATGAAATCCATAAAAATAGTATGAGTAGTAGTCAAGTCGAAGAGAATAAAAAAACACTCATAATTTCCATATGTTGATCGGAAGGAGATAATTTGAATATATTTTTTCTTAAACATCAATTAATGATAACCTGACCAAATATCAATCTTGGAGAAGAATTGATCCCCATGAAGCTGGTTAAATAAATCATCAATTCTTAGAAGAGGGAACTTTCTCTTCACTATGATCTCGTTAAGTTCTCTATAATAAATTCATAACTACATTGATCTATCATTCTTATTCACAAATATAACATGTCCTCCCCAAGGATACACACATGGATAGATAAAACTCTTCTCCAAAAGATCTTGAATTCTCTTATTTAATTCCTCTAGCTCTATATATTCCAATTCCATATGGGGTTTTTTAAATTAGCTTGGAGCAATACCTGAGTTCAATGGATAACACTACCTATCTTCTGGGGGAGGTCCAGGTAACTCCTTAGGAAATAAATCAATTTATTTCAAAATTATGGCAAAATTCTATATTCATATACTTGCATTTCATTCTGCATCTTTATAGATTATTTCCTTAAATAAATATATGGGAGGAGCTTCTAGAAAAAACTCATGTCTAGATATCACTCCTTTAAAAAAAATTGTAGGTTTTACATTCAAGACTACTAATATTTCCTTGATTATAAAGTTAATATTAATACTATACTTTAAGGGATAGTCCATCCCTAGTATAATATTGAATTCTATCTTGAGAATGACTATAATATTTGTGATGATATTATGCTCACCAAATAGAATACCAGAGTCTCTATACACTATTTATTTTTGGATAATCTATATATAAGTCTTGACTGATAAATTGACTTCTAGCTATACGGGGATTTACTATATATTATTTTAAAACATAGAGGGAAAAAATGAATTCACAGAACTAGAATCAAACAAAGTACTTTTTAGCTTTTAGAGAACAATGAGAGTACCTTCTACCAAATCATTTGGATCCCCAACTTTAAATTTTGTAATAGCAATGCCTGACCTTTCTCTAATAGACTATGTTAAGATTGATGGTGATTCTTCTCTATTATCTTTGGATTTGGATAGTGATTGGAAAATTTCCCAAGCTATCCACACTTGAAGTATTATAATTTCAGTAGGTCTTGAACCATCTTCCATTTTCATTAGTGTTTATAAGTTGAGGCTTCACCTTACTATGATTGTACTGAAAAATATGGCCATCTCTTCCACACTTGTAAAATTTCCTGCTCCCAAGTAGGAAGTTCCCTAAATTCTTCTTTGCACATTTTCTGTATGTTGAAAGTTTCACTTTCTTTCCTTATTTTCCTTGATCAAAGATCCGCACCAAGTTTGGATCCAAAGAATATCTTATTTTCATTTGATCTATGTGGCCATTGGGTCTCTCCAAACTCCATTTCAACTTTTATATCACTCCTCTTAATCTACCCATAGTTTTCATAGTCTCGATGGGAAATATTATTTTGTAGATGAGGTATTAGTCAACCAAAGAATCTACCAACCTTCCCATTAGGATCCTTCACAAAGATATAGTTGTAATCAAAAAGTCTTATGAAGTTCATATCCTATCTTCCCATAGATTTATTTTCCCACTGCTTCATCTCTAGGAATTATTTTTCCATTTTTTGTTCACATTGAATGGGGGAAATATTTTTTGAAAAAGGTTCCCTTGAACTCTTCCCACTCCATAGTTTCAATATAACCTCTTGGATTCTCATTTTTAACTAGGGTTCACCATTGATTATCTTATCCCTCTTAGTGGTATACATCTAGGGATACATTCTCATGTTCTGTAAAAAGGAGTATAGAAAACATCTTTTCTATAGAGCTTATCCATTGTTCAGTAATCAATGGGCCGGTAGATCCACTGAAATAATGTAGTTATTGGCACATAAATGACTCAATGGAAAGTTTTTATCTTCAAGTAAAATACTATGTTTTGGATTTATTTAAGTTATTTCCCATAAATCAAGTCTACAGATTCATCATTCCCATGATTTTTTCTATTTCTTCATCCATTAGAAGTTCGTCAGTGCTAGGTCCATTGTGCTCCCCATTTACGTTATTTCTCCTATTTACCTCCATTTTCTAAAAGATGAAAACCTTAATGAGAAATGTGTATCATTTAAAAATATCATAATTATAAATTAATTTCATGTCTTAAAACTTCATTATCCAATATTTTATTCTTTAATAACAATTATATTTTTTATAAGTCCTTCATAATGGTTCATAAAAAGATTTTGATTAACCAAACATATCCCTAGAGAGTCTCAAACCAGGAGTGCATCAAGGCCCTTTTTCATGAAATAATTCCCATTCAATTTTATCTCAAAGAGATGTTTTCAGGTTTTACCCCTTCATACATATGTTCTATAGCCTCATCCAATTGTTTGTGTATATATATGGACTTCTTTTCTCAGAAACCACTTACTTAACATTTCACTAAAATACCATGATGTTTTCCTATATTTCAAATTTTCAAAAAGTTTATTCCTAAAGTTTTCAAATAAAAATTTCCAAAAAACACTAAAAAATACATTGATAAAAACTATGGAATCATGAATTTTTTATTATATAACTTTTCATTACATTGAAAAACACAGTATCTTTTCAAGTTTTGTTTCTTGGAAAAGGAAAATAATACATGAAAACATAGAAATTTATTATATTCCACTTGAAAGTAATATTCAAGGTTCATAAAATGTAAATTTATTTCATCTTATAACCTAGGGATATACATCATAGGAAAGGGTGAGCATAAATCCCAATAAGGGAAAATGGAAATAGTTTACTTGTGATTTTGAGGAATATCAATAAGAACTTGAGGAATATCACAAAGTTATGAAAAATGGTAAAATTTTCATATAATAATGTATATAAAATTATTCAGAAAATCAAAATGTGGATATAACATTTAATTGAGTTACTCATAAGTATAAAATCAAGGTTTATCACTGAGGTGTTATAAATATTATCATGGTTATTCACCAAGGTATTGTAAAACATGTCATCTCTAGAGATTAAATTATTTATCCAATGAATTGGAGCACTATCAAGGAAAACCCTTAATATGTATTAATTAATTTTAGAAACATAGATTATAATAAAAAATTTCATAAATAACCCGTGTAAAAAATAGGTTTTATATAAAAATCATGTTATTTTAAAAAGTTCTTAAAAATAAGATCCTTTCGCCATTTTAAACTCAGGGTAAAGGGAGGTGGGTATCATGTATTTCAATCCCATAATAAAATATAAATTTTTTAAGTACATGTGAATAAAACTAGATATGAAATAGGTTTGTATGTTCACAAAAGAAAATAAGATAATTTCTAGAGAAAAATAGAGAAATTTTGAGAAGAAAAATCTGCAACATAACAGGTAAGAAACATGGTTTCAGAAAAAAAAAAGAGGGGGAAAAGGTATACCATTGATAAGAAACTATTAATATATTAAAGTTATAAGATAAAATTTATATAAGAAAATTGTTTGGAAATTCTTAAAACATACCACATAAAAAAGGAAACTTGAAAGAAAAATATAAGTTGAGATTTCTCTTACCTTGAAGAGTAACATTTAAAAAAAATAGGACTTTGGTGGGATAAAGAAGACTTGGGAGGAATAATTGGGAGTTAATTATACCATATATTCATGGAGGATTAATTTTTAATAAAATTTAATGGAGAAATCGGTGGGTATTTATAGCAAAATTCGGGAGCTTTTTATTGATTTCCTTAGACACCTCATTAGTGGTATTTGAAAAACCATGGCCTGGCCCATGGTATTTGACCATGGTATTGGCCAATTGGGATACATATTAAATTAATTTAATCCCAAATATTTTATATACATTATATATTAATTATTACATCATTATGATTTCATTAAACATACTAAAAACTCAAAACTATATTTTACTATTCATTGAAAAACAAAATATTTTAGAAAATTCGCATAAATTAACCCTTACCTAATTTCAAAATGATAATTCCAAAAATTAAATTTATTTTATCATAATAATTATATAATTATTAGAAATTTATCTTTTAAATATAAAAATTGTTATTTATTAAAAATAATAGTGGACAGAAAAGTCATAGTAAAATTTCTAACACTTAAAAAAATATTATTATTTTATCATTTAAATTTAAATAAGAGTGTTCTAATCACATAATTTCATTAAAATAAACATCATTAACAATACCTTAGTTTATTATAATAATTATAACTTTTATGAAAAGTACAATTTATGTCTAAAAAATCAATTTATTAAATTCATCATATATTAAAGAAAAACTAAACTCAAAATGGAAGTGATGGACCAAAAAATTATTTATAAAAATGGATTATATGATAAGTAACTTGGGACTTGAAACATTACCCCTTATAACACCGACATACAACCTAAGGGTGACGTGTGCGATAGTGATGGGCTTATGGGGTAGCTCAGCTAACATTACCTGAGTAGTAATTTCTATTAACTTGAACATTGCATGTATATGATTTAGTTCAAGCTTAAAATGTTGAATCTCATCTTGGGCTTGGTCAATAGTGGATCCCAAAGAAGCAACATCCCTCCCGAGTTCTGAAAAAATAGGCTTCGTATGATGCGACTCTATTATATGAGGACATCGACTCTTCTTTTTGTATTAATTAATCATTATAATTTCTATTTATAAAACTAATTATAATGTTAAAATTATTATTTAGAGTATTGTTTATGATGGCCATATTGTACAACAATCATAATTGACCAATAGTCACATAACATTTGAAACCCAATGGTCACATTTCAATTATATTTACTTCATTATTAAATGGATATAGTTTTGTTGAGTAAAAATAATATAACACACTTTTTTAGGAAACAAATTTTATTCAGAAAGTTCTTTTGATTATAGGTAAAATGTATATCTAAAGCTATCAAGGCATAAACATTGTATTACTAATATGGAAGGGAACCAATGATAATCAAATAAGTTAATATAATTTATCACATGAGCTTAATAAAATACCTATTTCATAATATAAATAAATATTTGGGAAAAATAACTGAATTTATGGTGATGAAATGAACAATGTAATGAATTTTGATATTTATACTTGAATACTCATCCAATTCATTATTCTTTTCATCAAGGAAAAAATAAATATACCATTATTTTCACTAATCTCACAATCAAGACATCATGATTACATTAGTTATACATACATAAAATAATAAAACCATTTTTCTCATGAAATTTACTGACTCATTGAGAGGATATATAATAAAAGAACCCCCAGGTAAATTCTATTTATCCTATGTATACATAATATGAGAGATATCAATACCAATGCAATTCACAATCAACTTACCTTAGTAATCTATAATAATATTTATTGAGATACAATCATATAGAATGTAAATTCATATCTATCCAATAAATGACCATAATCCATATTTTAAAATAAGTTCAATGGAAAAAATACATAATCAACATGATCGATTAGTCAATAAACAACCTTATTGAAATAAAATTGTATACCAATTGTCAATATTTTCCTAATGAATAAATGGAATAGATTTCTATGTCAAAAATATAAAAAAAGAACAATATAGATTAATGTTTTATATTTAAGTAAATAATTTTCCAAATAAATTTATATATAGATATATAGGTGAATTACATTTGAACAATGTAATAAAAAAGGTTATTAATAAAGTAAATGTGTTAGAATAAAAATATTTCTAGTAAGAGGGGATGATTTGGAAAGATTAACTAAGTGATATATTTACTTGATTTTAATACCCCAAAATAAAATTTGATGAGATTATTTAGAAATTAATACATTGAAAATATATATACATAACAAAATGAAAAAAAAAATTGAATAATAATAATATCTCATAGAATGAAAATTGAGATGAAAACACCCTTATTGTAATGGTAATGTAATAATTAAAATAACATGAGAGGGATTCCATGAAATTTATATATAATAAAATTAAACATATCAATTATAATTGAAGTAAATGAAAAATTAATGACACTTTATAAAATAAAATATGGTTCATAATATCAAATATGTTCCATAGAATTAAAAATAGAGACAAACAAAATATACAACATTAGAAAATTTTGAATCGAAACACCTTGAAGGATAGAATATAAAATTGAACATTAAATTCCATGAATACAAAGAGATTCATGATATAAAATATAAATTTGTTAAAAGTTGAACTATATAATAGAAAAAATGGTTTATGAGATAATCATGTCCTAAGGGGCTAAAAATTGAGACAAATATGTAGGTTCTAGGCATAATAGAAGTGACTTGGGTGGGTGTTAAATTAAAATTTATTTTAATTTAGAGATTTCAAAAACCCATAGAGAGGATCATTCATCCAAAATTTATAAGTAATGTATTTATGGTCATAATAAATTAATACATGGTCATAGGATCTCTTCTAAAATAATGAAATTATGGATCATCAGAAAAACCTTTTCTGGATTACCCTCATTGCACTTAGAGGATCCAAATATAGAATCCATATAGAGGTGATCCACACATGATCCATTGATCTCAAATAAATTCCAATTGATTTATGCTATCTATCATGGATAATAAATTGTCTTGATTTGATAGACTTGATAACTCTAAGATCCATTGCGCTTGAAAGAGTTCTTCCCATTATTTAGAAGATTAGAGGAGGTGTTCGAGGGAGAATTCCATTGTGAAAAATGATTCCCAAATCTCAATTTACACTATAAAATAGGCATAATCATTTATTTATAGAGCTAGGGTTTAGGTTAAAATATTGATTATTTTTTTTACTAACCCTTAAATAATATTACCATCTATAATAAACCCCATGCCACATAATAATAATAATGATAATATTTAACATTGTGTGGTAACTTTTCCAATGTTAAATACTATTTTATCCTCTTATAAATTAATATTTATCATCAGATGAGATATTGGTCCACTTGAACTCCTCATTATATATTTAATACTCAAATAAATTTTTTATTAACTTAAATAACTATTCTATTAGAAACCCTATGAATAAATATTTATTAAATATTAAATAAATCAAATAAAATATTTTATCCACAGTCCACTAAATAAATATTTATTAAATAGTCACATAATTAGATAAATTATTAATTTAATGAATATATAATTATTTATTACCTTATAATATTGGTGATAAAAAATAATTGAATAAAATTATTCCCTGATCATGTGACTAATATTTCATCTGATAATTAAATTCAAACTAAATTTCATAGAGATCATTGTAAATAGTTAGTGTGGGACCCTCTAGGAATTATTTCTCATTTTAATTAGGTAGGTATACCAAAATTTCAACATTACTCTATAGAAATGAGTTAAGTAACCCAATATAATGTACTTAATGTCCCAACATTGAAAACCACATAAGAATTCTCACTATTTATTATTATCCCTTTGTATTAATATCTCATCATGTTGGTTGCACATCTATATCATCAAACTATATGCTGGATACATATTTATTTGAATATATGAAATAAATGTTATTACATCATGGATATGGAATTTAATGTGAAAGTTGTATTTTAATAAAAGGGATGAGATATCAACTTCCATAAAGACAAAAGAGAAAAATCCTCCATTGCATACTAATTAACAACATGTCATTCATGATCCACCAAACGTATCCAAATATTACATGAACTATTACCATCATGGTTTACAAAATACATTTAAGTGCGTGAGTGGTGAAATTCGTTAATAATAATATTTAAGTCTAAGGACCATTATACATTTTTATACAAAAATATCTGATTATACCAAAACATTTTGAATTCGTACTGGAGGGAATATTCTCATAATCTCACATCTTGGAAATTGCCATGTGTGACCTTCATGAGAAGAAGTTTCATCCACTTATGAGTACTCACACATGATGATCTATATACTATGTTACCTATAATATTACGTTATTTGACCATATAAGTATTTTTAAGAATATCACCATGACATTTCAAGTTTCTCGTCATAGCAGTGAACTTCTATGACCTTATAAATGTGAAAGATACTCTCATATAGTATCACAATAATGTTATGTATAATATCAATCAATATTTGATAATATATTTACTTTAATATTATATCCTTTGAATATTCCTATAATATAAAGTACAAAGTAGTTTGTTCTTGGGAACCAAATCCAACAAACTCAAACTTGTAATAGAGCCAATTACTAATGGTAGGTTAGTCCTCACATGGAAAAACATTCTTCTACAGAGTATGGCTACAGCTTCTAGGCCTATGAAATTTTTCTGGATAGGGTTGGTTATTCCACGTGTTTGTGTGGTGTATCTATTTACTAAAACATTAATATCTCAATAAAATACCTCAAGTATTTATATAACATAGTATCCACCTATTATTTCCATGTAATATTTCCGAACTCCTGACTAAATCTATAGTCAAAGATTATCATAAAATGATAAATCTATTTCATTTTTTAATAACCTAACATCAAATCATTATTATGCTAAAAAAATTTCTTAAGTTTCACTAGAATAAATAATATTCTCTAATATTGTAGATATTAAAACCACTAGTTGGAATACTTTTTTCTTGCATATTTCTTGAGCCTTTTCTATGATATTAGATCAAATTTAATGTAGTGTAGCCAAGTTTTTAATTATCTCTATTGTAAGTACTATCACTCCTTTAAACCCAATTAACTCGTCTATTTTAACTTTTCTAAGTACTTTCAGATAGTTCAAACTAAAAGTCTATACAATTATGTTGGATATGTTTGATGGTCACCTATTATACTATATGCATCAGTAATATCAAACATAAGAAAATTTCATGGAACATGATATGAATTCATAGAACTTAAGATTTTGAAATTTATATAATCTCTATAATCTCCTTTGTATTCTTGTGAATTTTATATTTGAAGTATTATATTCCAATAAAAACTTGATCATGAACTTTTTCAACTTTTACTTTTCAGTACTATGTTAATATATGTACAATGAATCAATTTAGAAAACTCATAGATATATATGGTTGATACTATTCCCTAGAACATGTTTTACACTTTAATTCAAACTTATAGAAATATAGTTTAGTAGACGTAACAAACTGGTAAGACTCAATATTTTTTTTAATATTTTATTTACATATTTATCCAGAAATGTTATAGTTCCCCCACTAACTAGATAGAGACACATGTCACTCATTCATTTCCAAATGAATATACCATGATCAATATGAAATATTTATTCATAAAATAATTTATATAATATTCATATCTTATTAGAATTTATTTATTTCAACAAACCAATTAGTTATGTTTAGTATAAATATACTACAGGGTGTCCTTTTGGTCATGTGATATGGACATCTTCTATAAGGATTCCTCTAAATGAGGTGGCCTTGACAGTTAATAGCCCAATATTATGATCATAGAAATATGATTTGAAAATTAAAATTGAATAGTATTTTATTAATGATGATTGGTAAATATGTTTTATTTAATAGGATAAAAATTTAAATAATCAATCACTCTATATCAATAAAATCAAGTACCATACATTATATGTTTCTCTTGAATACTCACTAGTAGTATCGTGTCTTAGAAAAATTCAAATTACAGAATCTCTAAATTTTGATACGTTGATTTTGTTACATGAATTTATACATAATTCCCAACCTTCACATATTACCTCTTACTAATTCATTGTAAGAGTATTTATTCTAGAAGAATAAAATAAATGTACCACCCATCATAGGGAATATAACCCACCTCTTTAGATATAAACATTCCTACATAATATGTATGTCTGGAACTTCCCCTACCACTAATATTAGTGTAGTATAGTATTTCTATGTCAATCCATATGAATCCAAATCATTAACCCAAAAAAATTTAGTATTATCCCACTATATTAAATGATATAGGCTTTATTTCTTGAAACATAGTCAATATTAACTAAGGGTAAATACCCTTATTGACTATAGGATCATTAACTCAGATGTACCTTAGTTTCTCATTATTTGTTTATAGCTAAAGTTATATTTCAAAAAATCGTTCTCAAAATGACATGTAGTGTCCTAATAGATTCTTATCATATCACAGTTGATATGATAGCTATTAGACAATATGGTCAGTATATGGTTAGTTTCTCAACTTCTATTTTCAAAACATTTATTGTATGGAATGATAAAAGATTTGAAATATATATAAGACATGTTTTTTATATTCATTTTAATACCAACATTACATTTATGTATATAAGGAAATAATTGTTTGAGATAACATTTAGTCCACATATATGATCCATTATTACTTGGATAAGTTTTTTTACAACTATCCATCTCCAAGATTCCTCAATCATTACCAAGTTCACTCATTTATTTCATTGTGAACTACTAATTAATTTAAATAAATATCATGATGTATATGAAGTTACCATTATATTTAGAATATTTAATGTTTCCATGTTGAACTAACTCTAAATTTTTTGGGACATAACTTTCTTTATAATAGTTTTTATATAAAACATGATAATTAGTTTATGTATATATCCATTATTCTAGCTCAATTGAGAGAAAAACAGTTTTAGGGGTATGAATAGTTCAACTACATTTATTTTTATTTTAAAAATATTTAAACTTCCATAATTAGGTAAGAGTATTATATTTTTTATTCATCATTCATTCCAATTGATATTTGTGATTCAAGAGTTATTAAATATTTAGTTTAGTATTTAAATACCATAATAGTAATTATTCCGAAAATTATATAATGTCTCGTTGTGTCAATATGAGAACTATGATAAATATTTTGATCACAATTATTACAAACTCAAATCAATCCAATCTGGAAATGAGAAATAGTGATCTCTCCATGGTTGTCATAGGAATCACCCATTATTACCTCAATTTGAGGTCCCTCTATAACCTCTCTATTCTTTCTCATTAATTTATATAAATACATGTTTATTGTAAGAATAATTAATTTAATACACAATAAGTAAATATATAGTTGATGAATATACCGAAAGTTTATGAAACCGATTGCCTCTTTAATTAATTCCAATGTATTTTCTAGTGTCCATTATTTCAACATAATAAGGAAGGATTCTCCTATTCATTCTTCTAGTTATGAATCTTTTGTCTCTTTGAAGGATGCATTAATATATTTTTTGGATTTAGATTATCCATGTAATCTTCTACCTTGTCTTTCAATTTTCTCACCAAAAGGAGCGGAAAATTTAGTTTTTATCAATCCCTTTCTTCTTGGTGGTGTATGGATTATAGTTTCCTAAGCAATTTATCTTTTTCATTTATTCGATCTTGGGAAAGTTGGGATAAACTTGATGGTAAGGATAATGAGATAATATTAATGGATAATTACTTTTCCAAGTTAAATACAAATTTCACTAACCAATCAATATACCATAATGATCAGAAGGTATGATCAGTAGCAATATTTACTTCTTCCAGTTTACACTGATATAGTGCATTAATAGTCTTATTTATTTATGGAATTTCCTTCTCTTTCTCAAGAAAATGGAGATGTGATATTATATTTTATACATCCATGTATGTCTAATGTATCATAAACTCTCTATACATAGTTCATAATATAATACAAGATTCATAGAGAGAATCTATAACCTGTCTCAAGTATGAATAATTTTCACCTTCTCTCACCAGCTGGGGTGAAATAACAATAATAGTGGATTCCAAAACCTAATACCAACTTTGTGATATTAATTAATCACATAAAATATTATACAATATCTATAAATTTGTATTTATAATGATATTGCATGTGTTAAGAAATGAATCCTCTATTTTTATGTGTTTGATTTCCATTTTCAACAATAATTAAAATAGATGATTAATAATTTACTTGATTACCAATTATGTGAGAAATAATAATAATTAATTTCATTAATTCTCCCACTGTTTTATCCAGTAAAAAAATCCATTACTTTTGAACTTGGAATATATGGTTTCTCTAATATTATAGTTCAAAATATCTAAATTTACTCTCTTATAATATTGACAGAGGACATTAATATTACTGTAATTTATATGGATAGGTGGTCTTTCCAACTACGTGCTTGAATCCCCTTGATCTATTTAGTGGTCCCCCCTATCCAAAGACCCTAACTCAGATTTCCTCAATACATGCATTGAAATTTTTATTGGACATTTAGAGGCCATTAATCCAAATAAAAATTCATTTATTTTGACCCTCTATCATAGATCATACTTCTCTAAAATTAAAAGTTCCCCCAATGAAGGTCAAACAAACACTTAAACTATGAGTTCGTCTTAATTCAGATGATGGAAGGCTTTATGACTTAATATTAACTTGGAGAATTTTTATTTATTATGTATACATTTTATCTTATTTTATCCACTACATAACTTTTTAATATTAAGTGAATTTTACATAATTGAATAAATATATTGGATAAAACATTTACACATAATCTATTATTTAAATTCCATCATTTAACATTAATTAATTTATATATGTGATAGTGGTACATAATCTATAAAATAAATAATCCATAAGAAATAAATAAATAAATACTTGATCCTAATATTATAGAATGGTTGACTTATTGAGTAGACAATAAATAAACATTTGACCAAGGGGAACTTATGTTGCTCTTGGAACGAATTATAACATTTCAACTTTACACATTTTCACCACCTATGTTGGAATCATTATGGTTCCATGTTAAACCACCTCCATAGGCCATGGGATACTCTATTAATTACTAGTATTTATAACTCACATGTAGGTTAGAGGAATCAAATGAAATGTTAATGGGGATTACATAATTAACCATAGAAACATAGGTCCTACATAATAAGGGGGGAAGTTTTAACATGCAATCCATAAAATTTAATTTAATATTAAATAATTTAAAACCCATAAAAATTTTAAATTAAACAATTACAACACATAAATAGGCATTATTCAAGCTCATGAATAGTTATACACATAAAAAAATATGAAAAAGTAAACCAGGTTAACAATCCTTTATTATTTGTTATTTATTTTTATGATAAGAATGCCTTCAGGAATTATTTAATTATTTAATTAATTAATTATATTCCATCTCAATTACCGTCTCATTAAATTTTATATACTTTTCATTAATTTAATTCATTGAAAATGAATGTCAGAACCAATAATCAAAAAATATATAATAAATTAATTAAGCAGTTAAAATTATTTAAAACCATTATAAAATTATCAAAAAAAACAGACATGATAATCAGTAAAATAATGTTTTCATGATTCAATTTTCAATTTAATTTAATCAAATTATTTATATTATTCAAATACTACAGAACTTTTACTTATGAGTTACATGTTAGGTACCTTGGTATCGGTGTACCAAGTTACAAGCATAGAGATTTTGTCATGTAACTTGGTTAGACTACACAAAATGTAGCATTTAGCTACAAGGAATGTATAACTTTTATTATGTGTATGCACAACCCTCTGAAGAACTTAGTGTGTTCACCATTCATAACTATGCGCTATGTATAAAACTACTACATGTAGTTTATTTCTTATTCCATCTGTCCCCATAACTCATTGAATGGATCGACATGTATTTTTGGCCTGGGAAATGATGAATTGAACACTATGTACACCACATAAATGGTGTGTATATCATTAATTCTCTAAGATGTCAGTTACATGTGGTTCAACTGTGTATAATGACAACATAAATTTTGTGAATTTTTCCATTAACCAGTGTAGACTACATAGTGTGTACACTGGTTACATGCCATGTAATATAACATTCCATGTTCTAGGATGGCCTAGTCTACACACAGTGTGGAATAAATGCACTGCATGTAATTACTGATTAGCGCATCATGTATCGAAGACACATCCAAGTGCAGTGCATTTAGTTACAAGACATGTGCTACGGGTACACACCGTGTAATTTCATGTTATCCTGGAAGATTCCTCAAAACATCCAGATGGAATATCTAATAATTATTTATCTGTTATTGAACATAAAAAATTGTAAATATTGAATGAAGAAATTTAAATGTTGAAATCATGTTAATTAAAATTAGATAAAATAATAAAAAATATGAAATAAAAAATTCAACCACTATTGTGCATATTGATCAATAATCAAATAAATAATTTTAAATTTATAATGCAACCCACTCTAATATCACTTGTAGGTTCTAATCATATCGAAAGTTCCTTTGGTGGGCATTAAATTAATATTAATTTTAATTTAGAGTGCTCTAAAAATACGATATAAAATCTTTTATGTTAAATTATAATTAATTAATTTATGATTGGAAGAAATGAATACCTGGTTAGAGGATATTTTAATCAATGATGATATTATTGATCACCCAAAAACTTTTTTCCAGATTTCCTTCATTACAATTAAAGGATCCACATATAGAATCCCTCTAGAAGTGATCCACGTGTTCTCATTTGATCTATGAGCAACACCAATTAATTTCTAGCTTCTTTTATAGTGAATCAATTATCTTGTGTTATTCAAATTGATCACTTTATGATCCTTTGAGATTGAAGTATTTCTTATCATTCTTGAAAATATGGGAGGAGGTGTTCATGCAACAATTTTGTTTTGTGAAATGCTTCTCAATTCTCAATTATCACTAGCGAATCTACAGATCCATGTATTTATAGAATATTTATTTAGGATAAAATGTTATTTAATTTCATACCAACCTTTAAATAATATTAAAATATTTAATAAACCCCACACCATATGATAATAATATTAATACTATTATTTTATAGTGTGTGCTAACTCTTACAATGATAACTATTATTTTACCATATTGTAAGGTAATACTTATCACCGAATGTGATCTTGGTCTGCTCGAACAAATCAATATTTATTGAACACTAGAAGAAATATTTTATTCACTGAAATAAATATTTTATTCAAAAACCTATGAATAAATATGTATTAAATATAAAATAAATAAAATAAATTTTTTAACAACAATATAGTGAATAAATATTTATTAAATATTCATATAATTAAATAAATTATTTATTTAATAAATAATTATTTATTTATTTCCCTAGGAATATTAGTGATCATTAAAACATAGAAAAAATTATTTCTCAGTCATGTGAATAATATTTATTCTAATAATTAAATTTAAAAATAAATTATTCATGATCAATGGAATGAATTAGTGTATGACCCCATATAAATTATGTCTCGTTGGAATTAGGTAGATATGCCTAAAGTCCTAGATTACTATCTATAAATGAGGCAATTCACACAAGAGAATTAAATTAATGCAGAAATTTCTTCAACCACATACAAATTCCTATTGTGTAATATAATCCATTTGCCTCAATATCTCATACAGCATGTTGCACATGTATGTCATCAACCTATATGCATGATACATCTTTCATTGAATATATGAAATAATAAAAATTACAACATGACCATGGAATTTAATGTGATAATTATATTTCAATAGAAGGGTTTAGATATCAACTTCTATAAATATGGGATTAAAAAATCCTCCCTTTACTTATTAATTAACAACATGTCATTCGTGGTGCACCCAACATATCCATCTTCTCCAATAACTATTATCATCATGGTTTATTAAATTAATATATGTTGATGAGTTATAACATGAATTTATAGTAATATTATCTTCTTGGGAATATTACACATTTTCTTAGATGTAAATATTAAATGAATCCAAAACATGTAGAATTTCAACTACAAGTTTTGTTCTCATAATCTATCATTATGGAGATTACCATATATGAGCTTCATGAGAAAATTCCTAATCCACTTACAAGTACTCTTACCTGATGATATATATTTTTTTTACCTATAATAGTTCATTATTCAACTATATAAATATTTTTAATAATATCATCATGGAATTGTAAGGTTATAATCACACTGGGGAACTATTATGACCTTATCAATAGATACTCTAGTACATTATCACATCAATGTTATCCATAATAACAATCAATATGTGATAAGATATTAATATTAATTTTCAATCCATTAAATTTTCATGTATTCTAATGTATAATGTAGTTGGTTCTAGGGTAATAACTTTAACAAAAGAACTCTTACATTAATTCTTACATAGTCAAAATATGCTCTAACCTCATTGGGACCATGAAATTTCTCTTGAAAATATCCTTGAAAATGAAGGTATTAGGGAAACTTAAGTTGATTAGGGGATTTATTTAATGAAAGGGACTTCTAAAAGAGGAAAATTGGACCAGGGTTCAAGTAAATATTTATTGGGATGTTTATCATTGAAAGGGAATAAATTATTTCTATCAAGAAGTTGAGGAAAATGATTTTTTTGTAAATACTCATTACATATCAATGATTCCATGAAACTATTCAAGGGTTAGTGAATAAACAATTTGTGCATAATTTAGTGTATAAGGGTTTGTGTTCATAAATCCACAAACATAATTTTTTTTTTAAATGTTTTTAAGATGTATTTAGTCTTTTACCATTATATTTTTACAATTTTCTATTTTGGTTTTTACCTTGTTAACTAGTTTTAAACTCAGTAATTTATGTTTTAGTAAAAATATAAGATAACCCATCTTAACAAATTTGGTTGTACTTAACCTTTATTTAGCCACTATTTAATGCAATTTTAATTCTAAAAAATGAGAAAATTTACATTTAATATAAAACATATATTAAATTGAAATACAATTTTTTGAAAAAAAAATAATTATAAACTTATGTATTCTTAAACTAATATAACATTTACTAACAATGAATAAGTGAAAATATATTTTTATACATTTGTATTTATATTATAACATACCATAGTTTTTATGAAAAATAAATTATCTTAATTTATTAGATAAAATTATATAACATTAATAAAATAATTCTATAAAAATAACCCATTAACCATTAATGTGATCATTAATTTTAATCTTAGTAATCCCATTTATATGAAAAAAAATGATATTAACCTTATTAATTAATATGAAAAATATGATATAAAATATGAAACCCATTTTTTATATTTAATTTATATATGTGATGAAAGATTATTTTTAATATACAAAAATAAAAATAATTTTTAGAGTAAAATATTGCTTATACTTCCAAAACATTAAACATAGTTTTTATAAATTATATATAGTAATTAATTTATAACATATATTTTTATAATAAATATATTCCAAATCATTTATGTCATTCATGTATCATTTTAATTTTATAAAACTAATAATATTATCAAAATTGGTATATTTTCACTAGTACCTTAAAAATAAATTATTAGAAAAATAACAAATAATTAATTTAAGATATTATGGGTATTATAAATCCAAAAATGAATCCAATACGGTCAAATTAAAATTACTAAATTTCAAAATGTATATTTTAAATTAAAATATAAAAATATAATTGAAATTTTTTTCCTAGGAAAATAAATTTTAAAATATTAAGTGTTCACATGCTCATTTTGTATCTATTACAAATTAAATTGTTTTTATTATATTCTTTACATAAAAAATAAATTCTATCAATAATATATTTCTTTTTCTAAAATAAGGAATATGAAAATAAAATTTTTATAAGAATAAATTATTTTTCATTAAATGATATAATTAGTTATTTAGCTATACTATTGGAATTTTATCAATGTTGTAATATTAATAATGACATTTATTTTTCATTTCTGTATTTTTTTTTAAAAAAATACCTCTATTTTTACCCAAAAATTATATTGCTACATTTTAATGAGTATATAGTGTTTTTTGGGTCATTTTGGATCGGTGTTGCATGATTCAAATGATATCAAACACACTAGATTTCAAAAGAAAATATATAATTTATAATCTTGGGGTATCATATCTCATATATCATATAGAGTTTTTAGAAACTAATGTTACACGATGAATACAATACCTTCAAGGAGTAGAGTTATACGGGTAATATTGCATTGTTGGTTGAGGAAAATAAAGAAGATATCTCTATAAAAATTATCAATCATAATGAGGAGAAGAAACTAGCCTTGAAAATATTTTCTATTTTTTTCTCGTTCAGTGTGCTCAAAAAACTTTAAAGAAGTAGTGAAGATCTTTTGTAAGTGGTTACCTATATTGAAAATAAAATAATATTGTATACACAACCTCAAACATTTATATACCCAATGGAAACTCGTAAAATTAAAAAGGGATAAAGAATATAAAGTTGGTGGATGAAATAGTTAAAGGATGGCACCAATATGCTATTGATGTACCCAAAGAAAAAAATGGGGCATGAACAAGATGATAAATAATAAGTTATTAAAATTATTAATGGTGAATACAAAAATAATTTAAATACACAAATATTCCAAAGGGAAAACCCTCCTCCTTTAAAAACCTAAGGAAATAGTTATTGAAACCACTACTATTATTTATGTTTGATATACTTGGTACTGTTTTTCATAAACTGGGTTCTTTATTTTTTAAACCAAAGAGTATTTTGAAATTAAAATTCTACTAGAGGATCTAATTTTAACTAAAAAATAAGGACAATTGATTTATCTTTTTTGATACAATTGGTATGTTCTCCTAGTATTATAGTAATTGAATGATATTTATATTATTGACTCTTTTATGATTTTTATTCATTATATTTTGTATGAGAGATTTTATGAGTTGAGAGTGTTGAATGATGGTCCTGAGATGTATTTTGCCTCATCTTTAGTGAGTAAATATATAGGGGGTAAACTCTCAAATCCCCATTAAATTTAAGAATTCACCAAAGTTAAATGGTGAATAATAATATAAAAACAATAAATGGGAATGAATGAGGTAAAATCCTTCTAAATTACTCTTTATTTATCCTTCTGATTATATTGAAAATATGGGATAAGAAAAAAATAAATACAATTTGACTTCAATGGAATTATAAAGAGAGTCTTGGTGATTAAAATAGAGTGATTACTTTGTGATACTAAAAATATTCCATGATCTTTCATCATGATTCCAAAATAAATAAAAATTATTTTAATGACAAAATATTTTTTATGGTGATATTGGAAACAAATAAAAAGGTTGAGATTGATGTATCCATTCATGTCATGAAGATGAAGTCCATACATGACTCATATTTTTATGTGATGATATATTTTTTGGAAATGGTTGATGATATCATTAAAAAATAATGATTTAAGACATTATATATTTAAAAAACATTGAGTTGTGTGATTTTATTTGGACAGTTTAATATGTGCATGGAATTTTGGATTTTTTAAGGAAGATGAAATTTGAAGAAGATGCTTATAGTCTGAGTTATTAATTAATGAATTATGGAGTCTTAATTGGAATGATAATATTATGATCTTCTATAATCTATTATGGGATGAATATGGGATGAGATTATATATTATATATAATGATCAATAATGATTTAGGAGTCTTTATGATTCCTTGTTTGAGTCATTCAAGAGATTTAAGAAAGGGTACAACAATCTATTTTGGAAGCATGTTATTAAAAAACACATGTCTTGAATAATTTATGTTGATCTCTTAGAGAAATGGATAATCACATTGAGTATACAGGGCAAGATAAATATTTTTTATTATTTATAATAATCATGCATGTTTCTATTAACTGAATGATTTCATGTTCATTGAGGTATGGAGCTATCACACATAACAATTTCTAACCTGATTGTGTGGTGGCATAAACTTTGGCTGAACAAGGATAAATATTCTTTATGAATGATAGGTAATTGATGAAACACTAATATATTTAATTTATATATATATATATATATTCTATCTTATTGGTATTCTTGAGAAGGTTGTTTATTTTTGGAATTAATATTGTAATAATAAATATCTTCTCACTTTGATGAAGATAATTAAGATAACGATTCAAACTCATGGTGAACATAGGAGAAAGAGATGATCATGTAGAATTATAGTAGAGACTAGATAATGTTATTGATGTTGTATAAGATAAGATCACAATTGGTTTCTTGTAATTGAATAATTCAATGTGTTTTATAATATCATGATGTAAGGAATATCACTACAGTATGATTAGTTGAGATAGAAGAATAATTTATTATAACATAGATACCTCACACCATTGATGTATTTATTTCACCATAATACAGTATTTATTGAGATTCATTATTACTGAGGATTATAAAATCATGACATGAATTATTATAACCATGATACAACATGATTGATCTAATCTTCCATGGGAATGAGTTTAATTAGTTGTGAGAAGGATAATTCCATAGTTTTGTGGTTATTTCATGATGATAATGATTGAAAAATGAGTTAATATGACATAGATTTATTACAACACTAATTTAATCTTTCATGAGAAAATAGTTAATCTAATACATGGAGTATCACACCACAAACATTGAACCTTGATTATTCATATGAGGAGATAAGGAGGAGTTAAATGTTCCATGAAGACAGATTGGGAGATATTGATATAGTGCTGGTTTAAGAGCATAGATGTATTATTCCACAACGTAATGAATAATGCGTCAGAGACCAGTTATGTAAAAAAGAATTTCTTGAGAGGGTATGTTATGATGTAACACTCTGTGTGGAAAAAATTTAAAGAAAGGGTGGTTCTGTAATTTATGGAGTTACCATTCCATAGAGGTCAGGCGACACTATAGCCAGAGGAGACTACATGAAGAGATACCAGTGACATAATAAATGTTACCTAATCACACAACTAGATAATTGTGTATTTGGTGGATATAATGAGAGATTAGAAGAGATATTTCAGTCTATATTTTTTTATCCTAATTTTGAAAAATTACAGATCTATGAAGAAGTACACTACATCATAATATCATGAATTATAGCCTAATTTTTTATCATCACTTCACATTAGGTTAATTCATGAATTTCCTAAAATCATATTAACTATATTTTAGAGGTGATAAAAGGAATAAAAATATGGAACTATTATATTCAACCAAATGAATTTCAATCAGGATTTAATGAATATACCTTATTAATAATGGTAAGGATATTTAGTACACATTGATTGAAAAACATTTCTATAGAATATAGAGAGATGTGAAAAATATCTATAAAATTATCACCCATACTATTGTAAATGATATTTATTAAATTGAAATTGTAGTTGATTATATGATTCTTTGAGAGGGAAACCCATCCAGGTCAAACTTTAGGGAGGAATAATGGTTCAAACCTAGTCTAATGTTTGGAGACACCCATGGAAGATAGAGGAAGGATCACACCAACTAAAGATATTTCTTATTACTAATACTTTTACCTTTTAATTTTATTTTAAAATATTTTAGTTGTTAAATTATGTCCCATTTATCCATTCATTGATTTGTTCATCATTGATAATATGATGGTGAAGTGGTCATTGGGATGATAACCAGTGAATCACCAAGTAAGTAACCACTTGATGAAAAGAGTGTTGTGAACCTTTTAATCCCTTGCTCTTATGTTTGTTCTATCTTTCTCCTATTATTTTCAATATCCTTATCATTTTTATAATCATTGTGTGATATATGTACTAATAAAACATATGGTTTATTAGAATGGAAAATAGGAAACTTAGAGAAAAGTTATTATCAGACTTAAACAACTAATTCAGCCCTCACTCTTAATGGGCAAGAAACACCTTCTCTATCCAATTAATTTTTCATATAATGAAAATAGATTAAAAAAATACAAATTATAATTTACCTTGATGGGACCTCTTCTTTTTCATTTAGTGGAAACTATATTTAATTGATTCACATATTTCACCAATTAACGAGGGATTCATTTAATAACATCCACAGGATGATGTAGAACATTATGGATGTTAACTAAAACTTATACTAATTTTATTAGATTGAACATGGATAATTATGAGTGATATAGAAAGGAGGTAGATGTATGTTTTCATTAAAGGGAATACAACTCAAAAATAACATAATTCATGAAACATTTATAGCACAATATCCTAATAATATAATTTATTTAAAAATTTATCAATATATATAGATTGAGTCATTCAAGTGAGATATTTTCTATTTATTTAATCAATTAAAATTAAATATCTCCTTGAAGTTATATAATAGTTCCACCTCATATTTGAATAATTCAAACATGAGTAAAAAATATTAAAAACTATTTCCCATTAATTTATGGGTTTACATGAATTATTCTCTCCCACCATGAATATTTAAAACACATTTAAATAAATAAAAATAAATATATTATTTAAATAACATTTATATAAATTGAATTTCTTAATAAATCAAATTTAATTAAAAAAACAATATATAAAAGTTAATTAATTTGGTCAACACTTGAAAAAATTAAATAAAATTTATTCAATGGAATGGAATAATGATTCATATAATCATTTCTATTTGTGTGAACTCTTGGTCCCTTTATAGCCTCATATAGAGTATGTTAATACTACAAACAATAAGTGGTTTGTAGAAACACAAAATTTCAACTCAATTAATAATTGGTTTGGATTAATCCAATTAACCAATATGTGCATATAAAATTATCATACAATACCTTTTTGGATATTGATTAAGAGCTTAACACATTAGATAATTATCATCATAATTTTTAACAGTGAAATATCTCCCAATGTGATAAAATTAATAAAAAATGGATTTTCAAATATTTATTGAATATATATTTTTGATCATAAAATTTATTATCCCTAATGATTAATTTATACATCATTTATGAATGAAATATTCCATATATATTTTTATATTCTTCCTTACATGATTATTAATTTACTCGATAACACTTTATTGAATTGAACTAGAGAATGAAATATTATTTTTGTAAAAGTAAATAAAATATTATTTTGGTAATATATCATACCATTGTTATTAGAAAAAATAATAATTTTATAAAATAATGACATTAATTAATGATGAAATGTAACATACCTCTTATTATTATAGTATTGAGATGGTGGTGGAATATTACTTGTCCATAACTTACATCCCTAAGGCGCCAAAGGCTGGAAATAAATTCTGAAGGGATTTAATGCACATGGGGGATGATTTTCCATTTATGAATAAAACAACTATCCAAACAATCCAAAACCAAACAAACCACTATGTGATGTATAATAATAATAAAAGGAAAATCAATATTTCATTTATCAAAATAAAACTAAAACCAAGTTCCACAACAGAAGACTATAATATCAACGTAAATAGAGGAATAAAAAACAAAAAGACTCTAATGAAAACTCCAAGCTCTAAACATGCTCCATGATCCAAATCCACAATATCCCAAGTACCATGAAGTACTAATAAATATGTGTGATAATTTACCTTTTCCCATTTCTCAATAAACAACATCTGCAAAATCACAAATATTCCAAAGTAGGGGTGAGTAATGAAACTCAGTAGATTTTTTCCAATGAAATCCCTACTCATGCTACTAGGATAGAAAATGTTAGCCCATTTATATAAAGAAGTTTTTATAAAAAAAATTAAAATAGTTCATATCAAATAATAAATAATTACTGATGTAAAATAGTTTTCTCAAACAACACCAATTTTGATAGAAATCAACCAAACAATTCTCCAAAACCATTTCATTAATTCTAGTTTGCTATACCTCATTCCAATACACATATCCAAAAATCAACACATGCATGCTTTGTAATGATAGTTCTATAATCATGTGCAATTTCTCATTGATCTACCAAGTTGTAATAATTTAATTATATCCCATGTTATATTACACCTTTGGAACCAAGAACCAATTCATATTTCAACTGGGTATCATAAATGCAATTCTAACTCACATCAACCCATTATGATAAACCATGCCAAGACCATCATTTCAAAAATTTCAATAAAACTACCCTTTTATTGAAGGCCTTTTAAAAACCATTTCAATAAAACAAAATTTATTTAAAAAACATTTCCAAGAATCAAAACCAAATGACCATTTTAAAATCATCATTTTAAAAACAAGTTACCAAAATCACTTTCCAACAAAACACCTTATTTCCAAAATTTCAAAAAACATCACTCAAGAGGGTTTTCAAAAATAATTGCATAGTGAATACACAATCAATTGAAATTAAAATAATAATAATTTGAAACTAATACTTCAAGTTATAAATATATGAGTCAATAGTGAAGCCACCTACCTCAAGTTTTATGTTAGAAACAAATAATGACACAAAGAATGTCCATGAAATCAGATTAAATCTCCACAAACCCCCCTTAATTCTCTTACCGTATCATAAAATACACAAAATATAATCATATTTGGAGTCCACAACCTTAGATATACCCCCCAATGAATGTATATCTAAGAATCTGAGAGATAGGGTGAAGAAGATATAAAAAACCAGCAAGACTAACTAAGAACGATCACTTACCACATGAATAGAGCTTCAACACACCACGAAACGACTCTAGACCGCTTCCAATTCAATGGGGATAGGTTCTAAAACCTTTGAGAGTAAAAAAATACTTAGGGATATTTTGGTAGGGAAAAAAGAAATTACAGGTTAAAACTAATTAGATCTATAATTTAAGGATATAACATTTGAACTGTGCATGGTTTAGTCATACAGATAGGAAAACCATGCACTAATCATGATCCTACCTCTTCTTTAAGGGATATCTCACACAGTTGGCTCACACGGTTTCCAAAACATGCATAACTGTTACAAAGACCATTTTCCATCATATGCTCAACACATCACGATTTCTCTTAGTCTTTTGTATGGTTTGGATAAATCATGCACTGCCTGTGTGACTTCCATTTAGCCTATGTCTCATTGTTTATGGTTTTCTGTAGGTGTTTTATGGTTTTTTCAAACTGTACACCAACCGTGCACATATATAAAATCCTCAAAAACACTCTGAAGGTTCTCCAAACTCTCCCAAACATCACCAATATAATTTACATACTTAAAAACCCATAAATAAAAGGTTACTTAATTGAAAATGGGGGTGATATAGTATCCTCATCATTGGTCTTTCCATCCCTAGAAAGTGGAAAGAGTTCTGGCCAATTCTCTTTTATTTTCTCCTCATTTTCCCAAGTCTCTTCCTGAATCTGACCATGTTTCCACAAAACCCGCACTAGAGCGATGTTTTTTACACAAAATAGTTTCTCTTTCCTATCCATAATCCACACTAGGATATGCACTAATAATGTATTCAAATATAGTTCAACATGATCCCATTGAATCACATGGTTAAGATCCAACTAATAATTTCCCAGTTGAGATATGTGAAACACATTGTGTACCACACTAAACCCTAGTGGGAATGCCAACCTATATTCCACCTCTCCAACTGGTTCTATTATCCCAAAAGGGAATATGTACCAAGGATATAACTTTCTCTACTTCCCAAAATGTAGATGACCAAGCCTTGGAGAAATCATTAAGAACACTAGATCACTCGTGGAGAATGAAAAGGGACGTCGATGATAATATTTCTTATATTTCATATGAATCTAAGTCATCTTCATCAGTTACGTGATCAACTGAATCTTCTTCATTGTTTCTTGGAATAGTATCAGCACAACTAGTGAAATCTCTCCTATTTCCACCCAAAAAAGTGGAGAACGACAAGGATGCCCACACAATGCTTCAAATAGGAGCCATTTGTATCGAATCTTTATAATTAATGTTACATGAGAACTATATTAATAGTATGTGTTCTTACCATGAGCCATTAAAATCCATTCTATAAGACTAAAACATGTCTTCAAATGTTTGTAGTCTCATTTAGGATTGGTCATCCATCTATGGATGATACACCATACTCATTATCAACTGAGTCCCAATGGATTTCTGTAATGATCTCCAGAAATGAGATGTAAACCTCAAATATCTATATGATATGATCAAAATTGGTATTTCATTCCTATTTACCACTTCTTAGATATTGATTTTTGACATATCCTCCACCTTATGAAATTCAAGAATTGGAATTAAATGAGATGACTTTGTGAACCAATACACTATCAAACAAATGGAACCATGTTTTCGAACCATTCTTGGTAGGCCTATGAAAAAATAAATATCTTTTTTTTCATATTTATACATTGGAATAGGTAAATAATGCAACATAACTCCCATTTTCTGATATTATGTATTAAAATTTTGACAAGTGAAGCATATTGAAACAAACTATGCCACCGTTCTTTTCATACAAACCCAGCAGAACTGTGCTTTCAATCCTTTATACATCTTCTATATTCTAGGATGAACAGAGCATCTTTAATGGTGGTAATCATGAATAAGTTATTCCTAATAATCCATAGGTATGACCATCCGACTTCTAAACTAGAGCATTGGACTCTTATCCAGCTTCTATCCCTAGATAGTCTCCCAACTATTGAGCTTTGAACTCATCACAATGCATTCTGAATCAAATATTTGTTCCTCTTTAACCATCTTTAACAAATTAGGAATGAATGAAACTAGAATGAAAACTTCAACATCACCTCATCCATCACCTTTAAAGTGCATTTCATCTAGGACTAGCATTAACTTCCACTCATCTAAAGCATCTTTTTCTAAATGAGCATATCACTACTACAAAAACGGCCTTTATTAGTACTCAAAATGGGCTTCAATAGCGCTAAAAATGCGTTGTAAAGCTCAGTGCTGATAAAGGGGGGTACCCTTTATCAGTGCTAAAAAAGTGCTGATAAAGAGTTCCTTTATCAGTGAAAAAAAAGCACTTATAAAGGGTTCCTTTATCAGCACTGAAAACGTGCTGAAAAGGGGCTCCTTTATCAGTGTTGATAAAGTGATCCTTTATCAGCACTTTTTTAGCACTCATAAAGGCTCCCTTTATCAACACTTTTTTTAGCGCTGATAAATGACCTATCTGCTGTAACATGAAATTTTATAGCATCACACCCAAACAAAACCTGCAAAAAAATAAGCATATCAAACAAGTAGTTCACACGGAAAAAATATGCATTGGTAGTTAATTTGGGATCAAATGATGGGAAAAAGTCCATACCTAATGTGTTATACTAATTATCCATTATGATTATCAAAAGGTACCATTAAATACTATCTCCTAAAAATGATATCTTACATTGCCTCAGATAAAATATATAGAGAGAGTTTAATGTCAGAACCTTAAGAAAAAATTGATTAAGGCATGCATGCGATTTATTCTTCATGTTTTTTGTGGTTAAGATTCATGTCAAGATTTGATATGGAATTTTTTTTATATATTTTGAGTTCTTTTTTATATAGGTTGCCTTAGGACTTAGAGATTTTCCTCTGTATATTCCTCATTGTAGATAGATTTGGGTGATTCTTGGGACACTTAAGGAAATGTGTTCTTGTGGTTGATGCCTTTATCTTATGGTGTGTTGTATTCTTTTCACATCATTTATAGAATTTATAAATGGTGGGGAGATATATGCTTATTCTTTGTCCATCCTAGACTCTTGATTAGTAGTCATGTAGTGATTTTATTGGGGGACAAAATTTAGAAGAACCCATGTGGGTACACTTTCATGGGGAAGTTTCCTATCCATTTTTAACTTTTATTGTTTTACATACATAGGAAAAGGATGGGTTGTATGACTCCAAGTAAAAACCATGAAACTTACCTTTTTGAGGGAGTTGTTAGGAACACGAGTTGTTCACAGTTAGGATAAACCATGTGGTATGGATCTATAGTTTAACTAAGTCATTTTGAATGATTGGAACACGGTTAGTTAACTGTTTGTCCAAACTATGCAGAAGAGGGTTTCTTATCTAATGGCTCCAAAAAAGTTGTTGAACAGTTTGGAAAACTGCCCAACCAGACCATGAAAGTTGCCAATGATATGGCATAATTTAAGGAATTTCAACCTATTTCCTCCCATAACCTTCCCAAAACTTAGTCTAAGATCCCTTTATATTGAAAATTTATCCAATTTAAATCCTCTATTCTTTTTTATTTCCCTTTCGTTCTTCTCCCTCTCCCTTTCCTCTTCATTTTTATCCCTCACCATGAACTCTAGGGCTAAAGGTTTATATTTAGGGTGTGTGATGAATTATTAATGGGGGTTTATTGTATAAGGACTCCTTAGGACTCTATGAGGCATGTATAAGTGTCTTATGTCATAGGTAATGACTTTTGGATTGTTTTCTGTACGTCTGTGGTTGTTTTCACTTAAAAATTATGTCTATTTTAAATAAGAGAGAGACACTTTGTGTGATACCGGTCACACCGTGCCTCGGATTGAGGCAAGGTTGACTTTTACACATCAAAAATGACCCATGGATAGTTCTAATAAAGTATCAACACAATCCGAATGCATTTGGTCAATTTTCCGTATGTCAGTTGTTGTTTTCACTTAAAATTCTGTCCATTTTAAACAAAACAGAGACACTTTGAGTGATACCATCCACATTGTGCCTTGGATTAAGGAAAGGTTGACTCTTAAAAGTCAAAAATGACCCATGGATAGTTTTCCTAAAGTATCAACACAATCCGAATGCGTATGGTCGGTTTTATATATGCCATTGGTTGTTTTCACTTAAAAATTATGTCCATTTTAGACAAAAGAGAGACACTTTGAGTGATACCAGTCACACTGTGCCTCGGATTGAGGAAGGGTTGACTCATACATGTCATAAATGACCCATGGATCATTCTCCTAAAGTATTACAACAATCCAAATGCATTTGGTCAATTTTCCATACATCAGTTGTAGTTTTCACTTAAAATTATGTCAATTTTAAACAAGAGAGACACTCTGAATGATACCGACCACACTGTGCCTCTGATTGAGGCGGGGTTGACTCTTAAATTTCACACATGACCCATGGATCATTTTCCTAAAGTATCAATACAATATGAATGTTTTTGGTCAGATTTTCGTATGTTAGTTGTTTTTTTCACTTAAAATTCTGTCCATTTTAAACAAAAGAGAGACACTTTGAGTGATACCGGCCAAACCGTGCCTCGGATTGAGGTGGGGTTAAATATTACATGTCAAAAATGACCCATTTATAGATATACTAAATTATAAACACAATATGAATGTGTTTGGTTGGTTTTCCATATGTCAGTTGTTGTTTTCACTTAAAAATTATGTCCATTTTAAACAAAAAAGAGACACTATTAGTGATACCGGTCACACCGTATCTTGGATTGAGGCGAGGTTGACTCATACACATCAAAAATGACCCATGAATTATTTAAATAAAGTATAAACTCAATATTAATGCGTTTGGTCATCTTTATGAACGTCATTGGTTGTTTTCACTTAAAATTCTATCCATTTTAAACAAAAGAGAGACAGTTTGAGTGATATCGGTCAAACCGTGACTCAGATTGAGGTGGGGTTGACTCTTAAATGTTAAGAATTACCTATGTATTTTTCTCCTAATGTATCAATACAATACAAATAAATTTGGTCACTTTTACATATGTTAGTTGTTGTTTTCACTTAAAATTTTGTCCATTTTAAACAAAAGAGAGACACTTTGAGTGATACCATCCACACTGTGCCTCATATTGAGGCGAGATTGACTCATACACATCCCACATCAACCATGGATCTTTGTAATAAAGTATCAACACAATATGAAAGCATCTATTCTGTTTTCCATATGTAAGTGGTTGTTTTCACTTAAAAATTATGTCCATTTTAAATAAAAGAGAGACACTTTGAGTGATATCGGTCACACCGTGCCTCGGGTTGAGGCATGGTTGACTCTTACACATCAAAAATGACCCATGGATCATTCTCCTAAAGTGTAAACATAATCCGAATGTTTTTGGTCAGTTTTCCGTATGTTAGTTTATTGTTTTCACTTAAAATTATGTCCATTTAAAAAAAAGAGACACTCTGAGTGATACCAGCCACACCGTGCCTCAGATTGAGGCGGGGTTCACTATTACACATCCCAAATGACCCTTTTATTATTTTCCTAAATTATCAACACAATATTAATGTTTTTGGTCAGTTTTCTGTATGTCAGTTGTTGTTTTCACTTAAAATTCTGTCGATTTTAAACAAAATAGAGACACTTTGAGTGATAATGGCTACACCGTGACTTATATTGAGATGTATTTGACTCATAAACATAATAAATTATCCATGCATCGTTCTCCTAAAGTATCAACACAGTCTTAATGCATTTGGTTGGTTTTCCATACGTCAGTTGGTGTTTTCACTTAAAAATTACGTCAATTTTAAACAAAAGAGAGACACTCTAAGCGATACCAGCCACACCGTGCCTCAGATTGAGTCAATGTGAAATCTTACATGTCACACATGACCCATGGATCATTGGAATAATGTATCAACCTAATCTGAATGTGTTTACTCGGTTTTCTGTATATCAGTGTTTGTTTTCACTTAAAATTTTGTCTATTTTAAACAAAAGAGAGACACTTTGAGTGATACCGGTCACACCATGCCTTGTATTGAGGCGGGTTTGACTCGTAAACATATAAAATGAACCATTTATCATTATTATATATTATCAACACAATCCTAATTTGTTTGGTTGTTTTTCCGTATGTCAGTTGTTGTTTTCACTTAAAATTATGTCTATTTTAAACAAAAGAGAGACACTTTGAGTGATACTGGCCACAGTGTGCCTCTTATTGAGGCGAAGTTTACTCGTAAACATCACAAATGACCCATGGATCATTTTCCTAAAGTATCAACACAATCCTAATTCATCTAGTCAATTTTCCGTACGTCAGTGGTTGTTTTCAATTAAGAATTATGTCCATTTTAAACAAAAGAGAGACACTTTGAGTGATATCGGTCACATCATGCCTCAGATTGAGGGTGGGTTGACTCATACACATCAAAAATGACCCATGTATCGTTCTCCTAATGTATCAATATAATTCGAATGCGTTTGGTCTGTTTTCCATATGTCAGTTGTTGTTTTCACTTAAAATTATGTCCATTTTAAACAAAAGAGAGACACTCTGAGTGATACTGGCCACACCATGACTCGTATTGATGCGGGGTTGACTTTTACATGTAACACATGACCTATTGATCATTTTTCTAATGTATTAACACAATCCTAATGCGTTTGGTCAGTTTTTCGTATGTCAGTTGTTGTTTTCACTTAAAAATTTGTCTATTTTAAACAAAAGAGAGACACTTTTAGTGATACCAGCCACACCATGCCTCATATTGAAGAGGGGTTGACTTTTACACATCACAAATGACCCATGGATTGTTCTTATAATGTATAAACACTATCTAAATTCAATTGGTCAGTTTTCTGTACGTCAGTTGTTGTTTCCACTTAAAAATTATGTCCATTTTAAACCAAAGAGAGACACTCTGAGTGATACTGGCCACACTGTGACTCATATTGAGGTAGGGTTGACTCCTACACATCACAAATGACCCATTTATCATTATCATAAATTTAAAACATGGATTTGGTGGGGATACCCTATGGAATAATTAAGTTCCAACAATGTTCATTTTCTTATTATGGATAATCAAAAAACTTACAATTTCTACCAATGAAAATGTTCAACGCCTGGGAATCCCTTTGGAATCTCAATTCTCATACTGCAATAAATTTAGGGCGGATACATTTACTCGTATTTTCTTTGAATGTGAGTGTTCATGTGTGATATGAAGGTATTTTGGATATTTTACGGGATTTTCTTATCCATAGCCCTAAGAAAAGTGGTTCATCATTCTTAAATGTTACTGGTGCATTTTATCTATTAAAATAGACAAATGACTCATTGGAGAAAGGATTTTTTATTTAATAACAATTAAAATTTTCCTATGAACATTTACATATAACAATGTTTCATATTTTGATCTCCGTGAACCCCTCTCAAAAATTTCCGCCAATTGTACACGTCCCCAAGTCAGATCTTTATGCTATTTGTGTACAATCTTCCATCAGGTATGTGGCCCACTCATTTTTGAACAAGTATATATTTTATTTTTAATATGAGGATTTTTGACAGTCATAGTAGTACTGCAAAATATATGAATAAAGAATTAATAAATAATTGAAATTAAATAGTAGTTGTTTTTTAGAATACCTCTTTAGGGGTGATAGTTTGTTGATGGAAAACGATCTCTCTCATAAATTTACAAACATAAAAACTGAAATATTTATCGTTTGTTTGTTTTGGACACTACAAAAACATTGATCATTAGAAGAATAAGTAACTTGTTTTGATATGTGTTTAGATAGTGAAATTTTAATATATATACCCTGATACTTGTCCAGACGTAGTACTTGTTCGCCCCCTTGTGCTTTTCCCCTGTCCTCATTCCTTTTTTTAGATGATATTGATTCACTGCCCTATCATAAAAAAATCCTCATTAAAAGATAATATAAATTATGTAACTTTATGTTTAGACCTAAAACATAGGATGTAGTGTCATACATATTCACAAACTCCATCATGTGTGGTAATTTTGTTCGATATCCTTGCATTGAATCTAGAAAATAAATCTTTAGAGCATCCAAGTTCACTATAATTAGAAGCCAATGTTTCTTAAAAATGAAAAAAGAAATAAGTAATGAAAGAAGTGAAAATATAATTTATATTCTTTAATCATATAGTTTTACCCTTGCATAGTTGTTATCAGGAGGAGTTTGTCATCCGTAATCTTGCTTTCAAATGTTTTCAACAAGCCTTTCACTATTTCATCCCTTATTGATGGCTCTAATTTCATTAGTTGTGTAGATGTGGTATGAGGACTAACGAGTCCAAATTTTGGCTCATGGGGAAATCCCTTCAACTGTTTTTCATATATACATATTCCAATAATATAAAATTCATTTAGCCATAATTAGCACATTATATCAGCTTTTAGAAAATCAATTCATGAAAACATACCTCATATATAAATTTATAACTATAACGCCTAGACAACTATATTCAAAGATGTCATTTACATTTTCAAAAGCAATGTAATCTGAAATTTCCTCTCCATATATATTCTCTTCAAAAAAAACTATATGACTACTCCCACTTTTTATCTTCATATCCACATGAGACTTCAATGATAGTAAATGTGGATAGAGAATAGGCGGTGTAATTGTGCATTCAGTAGATCTTTTGGATCGTTTGGTCAATCCTTTAGATGATTTTTAGCCCAAGTTTCTTGTCACCCCCTCCTCTTTCTCCATATATAATAACATTCATTGGTTCAGACCTTTTTTTATTAATTTTTAAAGGTTTATCTTGAAAAAAAGAGAAATAAATACCTCTTTGTCCACATTTACTCTTACAAGTTGTGATGTCCATGCAATGAATGTACCAATAGCCTTTTTGACTATATTAATATCATTGTCATCAAGTGGAATAGGTAGCTATGCATTTGGCTCATGAGCTACAGTAATCATCACTTTCAAATGATCTGTTGGAAGTGGTATTTTATGCAGCTTGTCCTCTGGGATGTTGAACATTGTAGCCCTCGCTACAAGGTCATAGGTGGGTGTTGACAGATATAAATCACAGTCATTATCACCCTATAGAAGATCAGTACAAGAAAATTATCGGTGTTTTTCTGATTCACATTTCATGGTAACAATTATTAGAATATTGATTACCATGACTAAGACAGCTCTTTGAGGGGAATGGCTCGCCTCAAAGTTAGTGGGGTTGGGGCGGGATCTTCACACACTGGTTGTTCCTGAGTTGTGTCTTCTCCTTGCTTTTTACCCATAAAAGTTTCTAGAAACTCTCCCTTTCATTGAAATTGTTCTTCAATAGTTTCTAGTCTTTCTCTCATTTGTTTCATTTCTTCATTTTTATCATCTATTTTTTTCTCAAAATATACTCAGGGTGTCACCCCAAACCCCGCACTTCTGACACGACCATATTGTTCTGGTCGCTTCAAAGCTGTAGATAATAGGTCTGCATCCGCTATAGGATTAAATGATTCTTGTGATTGTCAGATATAGGAAAATAAGTAATTATTATGTAATATCAATTTAAAACAAAAAAATTTATTGTGTCATACTTACACATATTTCCCACACTTTTTTTTTGTTTTCATCTACTAGATTTCCTTCCTTATTCACACGTGCCTCCTTCCATAGAACATGATGTGGGATGGAAGTGTCTTTGGATTTAGACTCATCAATCTACATATAAATATAGAAAGATAATTATGATATTGTTTCTTGGCACATAACAATATTACTGTAAATTTAAAATGCTTACCATTTTCTTTTCTAGTGAAGCGTACCCCATCCTTACTTTACAATAGGGGTATGTTGATTTTGATGCACATTCCTTATTTTAAGTACTGAGTTGTTATTTCATAAATGAAATATTGACAATCAAAGTGATGAATACACATATCCTCAAACAATGTATTATTAGTCACAATGTACCTGAAACTTCTCATCCCCACAACGGCCAATAAATTCATCCCATGCTTCTTAGGATATCAGGTGAGCGTAGACAAGGGGTGGGTGCGGGTTTATTTTACCTTTGGAATCTTTCAGGTGACATTTTGTTAAAATAGTGCGAAAACCTCGGTGAATCCTTCCTGTAAGCCATAGTACATAATTCTTGTGTAAATCATCTACTATAAATGTACTCTGCAAGGGATTGAGAAGAGTAAGACACTATTTCATTATTTTATTTGTTAGTAAATTAAATAAATAATATCATAATGGTACCGTAATTTCTTCCCATATCACAGACTTCAACCTGAACACAACATGGTGCCATGAATCTATGTCAATCAGTACATGTTTCCGAGTGACAATTCAAATGTTACTATTAAACATAGCATTGTTGGGATTCACATGTTGGCCTTATGCATTCCATCTGACATCAAATTTTATGCCTTTACTTTTCAACTTAAGAACTTTGGCTAACACCATCAAACTACGACGCACCTGTGTTTTATGCAATGTCGGTCCTTCATCCCTGACCATTTCATTGATATCAACATCATAAATATGTTCATCTAGAATGGTAGCAACGGCATGTGCGGATGGTTGTTGGACCTCAACACTAGGATCATCAATAGGTTCAGAAACCTGTTGTTGCTCTGCACTGTGAGCAGCAACAACAACAGCTTGAGAGACTTGTTCAACCTCGAGGTTAGGAGCACCATAACATTCATAAGTCATTATCAGCAAAAGTGGTTGAACGGTTAATTTAGATTACATAAATTTAGTAATGATAAGATAATAACATGAGATAACAAGATCTATATTACAAACAAAATATAACCTGTTTATTGAAATCTCTTTCTTTTTTTCAAAGGCTAAAGGGATTTGACACCTCTATAGATTATCCAAATCCCTTCATTGTGGTCTCCTCTAACATAAAAAATCTCATCTACATTGGGACCACTGCGAAATTATTGTGACATACCACTGAAAGGATCATCCTCAATTGAATTTTCATCGGACCCTTCAGTAGTTTTGGACAATGACAGAATAATCGACCACTTTCAGTTTGCGGGATCTGGAAAATAAAATACTTGTACTGCTTCTGATTCCATTATAAACTATTTTTCATTGTACCCTTCTTTACTAAAATCAACTTTCACAAATCCCAATTCATCTATTTTAACACCACTGTTTTTATCAACCCATTTTCATTGAAAAATCGGCAATTGGAATGTCGTATAATCCCACTCTCATATTTTTTTGATAATGCCAAAGTATGACATATTCACATAAATTGGATTTCTGTCCTTACTACTAGAAACATGCATCACTTCAGCCACAAGTGTAACTCCACTAATTTGCGTGGTATTATCTTCATCATGTTCATCTGTATAGAATGTATAACCATTAATTACATAACCATTGTAAGATAATACATACACACTTATTTCGACGGCTATCCATCGAAGTCGTTCTGAAATTGAATTCGGATTTTCATCTATCTCATTAAAAATATGGTCCCGAAACCATCCTATAAACAGGTGATTATGTGTATTTGATATCCATTTTTTAGCCCTTGATGTATTCAACTACCTAATAATTTCTTTCTGGGTTTCAATATATGAAGCAACCTCCCATATTTTATGCAAAACACAAAGGTGGTCATGCTCTTGATCTGTAATATTGATTGTCACAACATCTCTTCCAGAAATTCCTTCACCCTTAATGCGTCCATTGTGATGAGATTTTGGGAGACCAATGTTTTCCACATAATATAGGTATTTGGTACATAATTCAATGGCTTCCTCAACAATATATCACTCCATAATACAACCCTCTAGCCAAATTTGATTTTTGGCATACCCTTTCAAAATATTTATATACCATTCAACAGGGTACATCCATCTTTAGTGCATAGGACCACAAAGTCGAATCTCTCTCACCAAGTGAACCATCAAATGAACCATCATATCAAAGAATTATGGCAGGAAGAACATTTCTAATTCACATAATATGATGACAATTTATCTTTACATAGCTGACAATTTTTTTGGGTCTATAACTTTTCTGCATATAGATTTGAAAAATAAACAAAGTTTAGTTAACGTATGACGAACATTCTTGGGAAAAATGCGACGTAAAGCTATAGGAGTTAAATATTTAATCAACACATGGTAGTCATGTGATTTCAAACCTTTTAACTTAAAATCATTCATTGACACAATGTTCTTGATATTTGATAAATAACCCTCTGGAACCTTTACATCATTGAAGAAGTTGAAAAACTGATATCTCTCCTCCTTGGAAAGAGTGTAAGAAACTGGAGGAAGAAACATTCAATTTTCACCCTTCACGGGAGCCAACTCTTCTCATATTCCCATGTAAACTAGGTCCAACCTTGCCTTAATTCCATCTTTTGTTTTTCCAAGGGCATTTAGAAATGTTTCGATAACACTGTCACATGCCTTTTTTTCCACATGCATCACATCAAGAAAATTTTTGACGTACAGAAAATTCCAATATGGTAATTCAAAAAAACTGATCTCTTTTTCCAAATTATTTTTGTAAGATTTTTTGGAAATGGTTTACCAAAAATAGTGTTCATATCTTTTACTTTATCAAATAGCTGATCACATGTTAGTGGAGACGGTGTTGTGCATTGTTCTAAACTTACATTGAATGGTGTCATCCAAGATCGATACTTATGCCAATGGGGTAGAAATCTATGATGTCCTAGAAACACATATTTCGATGAATGTTTCAACCTAATTAATTTTGTATCTTCTTCGCACATGGGACACCCTTGAGTTACTTTAATTCTATATCCTGATATATTTATATAAGCAGGGAAATCATTTATCATTCCATACAATATCTCTCTCAACATGAAGTATTCAATTTTATAAGAATCATACAACATAACACCTAAATCCCACAATAACTTAAAATCCTCGATCAAAGGAGCCAAATAAACATCAATATCGTTACCTGGTTGTTTTAGTCCTGATATAAGCATAGATAACATGATGAATTTCTATTTCATGCATAACCAGGGTGACAAGTTATAATTTACCAACATAACAGGCCATGTACTCTGAGTGTTGGTTTGAAAACCAAAAGAATTCACTCCATTTGTAGATAACGCAAGACGATGGTTTCTCAGATCATTTCCAAATTCAGGATACTCATGATCAATTCTCTTTCATTGAGGAGAGTCATCTGGGTGACGTAATTTCCCATCTTTATTTCTTTTATCTATATGCCACGACAATTGTCTTGTTGTTTCTTCACTTCCATATAGATGCCTAAACCTTAGAATGATTGGAAAGTACCATAAAAATTTCATAGGACTGGATTCATATTTCTTGTATCGAGAATAACCACACTTTGGGAATTCTGTAAGTGATTTTTTCTCCTTGCGAAACAATATACAGTCTTTCGGGTAGGCATGTATTATTTCATAAATCATACCCATCGAGCGTATCATTATTTTATATTCATATGTTTGGCTTGGGAGCTCATTATCTTTTAGGAGCATGTCATTCAAGAGAGCAAGTAGTTCCGTAAAACTGACATCACTCCATCTATTTCCTGATTTCAATTTATACAACTTCAGTACAGCTGACAATGTTGTATATTTAGTGCAATCATCATACAATGGTGTCTTTACACAACTCTTTAACTTCTCAAACAATTTTGGGCAATCACAGAGTTCATCTTTAAATATCCTTTTCATTTCTTCAATATGATCTTCATCATCATTGAAATTTGTAATCATATCCTTCATACGGTCTTATTCATTAACCATATTTTTAATCATATCTGATGATCCATAAAACATATTTTTATCCCATCCAGTAGCTACATTCATTTTTTCTCCGTGTTTATTCCAACATTTATAACTCTTATCTATTCTGTGACATATCAAATGTTCTTCCAACTCCTTTGGAGTAATTAGTCTAGAATAACAACAATGTAAACACAGACAAAGGATTGGATAAGGATCATTTTCATGATCCTTTACAAACTCAATGAACTCTTTCACTCCATTCTCATACTCTATTGTCAAACGATTAGCATCCATCCAATCTATATTCATCTCCATCCAATTTGAATCTCAAATATTATTATTTATGATTCAAATACAAAAAAAAGACTTCCAAATACAGTATAAGAGAACCAATTCCTTATAAAAATAGATATTAATATAGCCTAACCATTTCCAATAAAGATTTGGAAATCAACAGAACCAGGATAGACCCCCCATAAAAATCAACACACTTTCCAGCCCCCTTACCCATAATTCTAGAACCCACCACCCTTGCAGCAAAACATTAAACATACTTTTAACCACCCCTACAAGCCACCTCATTCATAATAAAATAATCACATTAAACATCCCAAAACTAGTTACCAAACTCAAATAAAATGAAAACATGGATGAAATTTTTATGAGAAAATTAATATAGTATATACATTTCCAAACACAAAGGGGTTCGCGGGGGAGAAAAATAACCGAGTTTTATCCAAAATTACTATGGAATATCATAGGTTTTATTACCCAAATTAACATAATAAATATAAAATTGAGGTTAGTGAACATAAATTATATCAAACCTCCTCTCACTAACTGTTAATACCTTTCATAATATTGAAAAAAATTGTGAAATTAATTTTATAAGTAAATTATTTCCCAAAAGCATGACCTTTAGATTAGAAAAATTACCATCCATTTAGGTAAAATAGAAATATTCTTCCTTTTCTATGAATCATTAAATTTGGGCAAACACACTAACCAACTCAATAAAATTCATATTTTCATAGGAATTTGAAGGTAAAGAGAGATAAATAATTCCATTGAAAATAATTCAATTGAATCTTTTAGTATCATTTGAAAGAGGGTATTGGTTAATAAAGGGATAAGGTCAATAACTCAGGACATAATCATACCTATACTCTCAAACCAAACTCACCACATCCCAAAATTTTATCAACTAAAACATGACCATCCGACTAAATAAAACTACACCTTACTGAAACCAAGAAACACCATGAATCATGAGGAACTAATACTACTGATGCCCCACTGCATCACCGTTGAAATAGATAAACTATATAGTTATGGTACACCTTGAGATACTCAACCCTAGGGCATAATCCTCACCCTACATCTAGAAAATCTCATCACTCCCTTATTCCTCATTCCATTAGGACCACAACTCAAGGCACCATCATTAGCCTTCTAAGAAACTCAAAGAAAATCACTCTTGATAACTTCATCAAAATCCCTCATCTACAACCAAAACCTCAAACATAAACTCTCAACCTTCCATAGAATCTCTAACCTCAAAGATGACTCAAAATTACAGGATTTCATTTATTCATCAACCAAGTGTTCTAAAAACTAGACCATCAATGCACATATGTGAATCCCAAGGGAAAGAACACTGTATCCAACTTGATTAAATTCCATGATATTTTGTATACACTCATAATTCTATATTTAGGGAATAAAACTATTCCTAAAACCACTTTTTGAATGAACATGATTTTCCTTCCATCATTCTCAAGCCACCCTTAAAAGTAATCCCGCTACTAAGGAAACCAATAAATGAGCTAGAATATTTTCCAATTCAAAACCCTCCTCAACTACTTCTAGCCAATTCTTAAGCTTAGGACCCAACACCTAGACAATAAACATCAACACCTCCTACTATTGAAATTTGACAACACTCTATCTCATGTATCTTTCTACTTCATGTGCACTTTACCATGATAATGTTTCAACATGTATAAGCATCAAAATTAATAAATTTAATCCAAAAAATTAAATAACTTAACAACACCAAGGGATAATATTCCACACTAAAAGAATCATATATACCCCAACACTTATAAACTACAAAACCAATTCACAATCCATTACAAAATATTATATTCCTATGAAATCATCACCATCAGACCCTCCAATAACACAACCACCTCATCACCCCATGCCACCATTCTTAAATCCATCAAAAAATATAACAACCTATTTTATCCTTCTCACTACTCACATTTAAAATAGAGTGTTTAGAATAATCTTAATCTTGAAAATAACTTAACAAAACCCTATAAGTAATAAACAATTCACTTGGTAAAAATTTAATCACTTCATGCATTTTTGAAAGAATGTGACCTAAAAACGTAGCCCAAACACACAACACAACCCAAACCAAACCAAAATAAACCACAATAATTAATATTAGAATAAGAACAAAAGGAAACGGATGAGGATGAGTAGATAAATCACCAAAGATCAAAGATGGGAAGATGAGAATCTAACCTCTTCGAAAGGAATCCCAAACACTTGAAGTAGTGTTCGCGAGGAGTAGGGTCCAGTGAGGAGGAGGAGAAGTAGGGTTCGTGGGGAGGAGGATGTGTGGAAGGGGTTTGAGGGGGAGGATAAGGAGTAGGGTTCGTGATGGATTAGGGCTAGCAGCGGAGTAGGGCTAGCAGTGGTAGAGTAGGGCTAGCAACGGAGTAGGGCTAGCGGCAGCGGAGTAGGGCTAGCAGCAGCGGAGTAGGGAAGCGATCACGGAGGTCTAGAAAAGAGAAGATCGAGGGGAGGGGAGTTGTTGTAGTGGTACAATTCCGTGAGAGTTTGAGGGAGTGATAAACAGATGGAACTATGCACCCCATTTTATAAAATGGGTCTATGGTTATATCAGTGCTAAAATGTTAGTGCTGATAAAGGTAATTCTTTATCAGTGCTAGAAAAGCACTAATAAAGGTAACCTTTATCAGTGCTTTTAATTAGATTTGATAAAGAATCACCTTTATCTGCACTTTTTTCTTAGCACGGATAAAAGGTGGCGCTTCCCTTGCCCGTTTTTGTAGTAGTGTATGAATTTTTTCTTCATGAATCTACCACTGAATTTTCTTTTCCTGGCGTATACATCAATAAAAAGTATACCATTTGGAGATATTGAATCCATATTCTTTTTTTTAGATTGAAATTCCATTTTGAGGAAATATATTTCGATTTCTTATGATATGTGAACAGAATAAAGTTCACACCAAATAGGTAATGATGCCAAGACTTCAATGCATGGACTACAATAGCTGGATCCAAATAATCTGTTGGGTAATTATTCTCATTCTATCATAAACTCCTTGATCTATAAGAAACAATATGTTCTCCTTGCATGAGAATACATCCAACCCTAACCCAAAAAAATCATAATACCCCATTTAACCTTGTCCTGATTCGGTCAATATCAAGACATGTGCTAATGTAAGATGAAGCTTAAGCTCTTGAAAAGATTTTTAGCATTCTTAATTTCATTACAATGGAACATTATTCTTTTTCAAAGATATCACAGGTGATTCTAGTCATGAAAAATCATGAACAAAGTGTCTATAATAACCATATAGACCAAGAAAACATCATATCTCAAAGATATTATTTCCAAGAGATAACAGCTTCTATCTTCTCTGGATCCACTAAAATACCTATTTTAGAATTTACATGGCTAAGAAAGCATACCTATTTTATAAAAAAATCACACTTTGATAATTTTTCATAAAACTGAGGATCCCTCAAGATTCCCAAAACTATCGTCATGTGTTTCTCATTCCCATCCTTTGTCCCTAAATATACCAATATGTCATCCACAAACACCACCAAGAAATAATCTAGATATCTTTGAAATATTTGTGCATTTGTAGGACTGAAAGGAATTTCCAAATACTCTTAATAGCCATATCTGCATCTGAATGTTGTCTTTGAAATATCCTCCTTCCAAACTTGTAATTGGGGATATCCTAATCGCAAGTTAATTTTAGAGAACCAATGGGATCTAATAAATAGATTGAACATGTCATCACTGTTTGGGAGTGGATATCTATTATTTATCATATCTTGGTTAAGATAATTATAATCCATGCACACCCAAAGAGTTACATCTTAATTATTCACAAACAAAACTAGTGTTTCCCATAGAGATGTGATAGGTCGAATGAATCCTTTTCTTTACAGCTCTTCCAACTGCACTTTCAGTGACCTTAATTCTATTGGTTTTGTTCTATAATATGAAAGGGAAATATGAATTATCTCTGGAAGGATATCAATAGTAAATTAAACTTATCTTACTGATAGTAACCCTAAGAGTTTTTCTGGAAACACACCTGCAAACTGATGAACCACTGCTAGAAAACTATTCTTCTCAATCTAATCCATCGATGCCAAGGTCAAAGATACAAACTGGTATGAGATCATTCCAACCACTAGTTCCAACAATCATGTTGCACTCGCCATTACTCTCTGTTCTACTTGAAAGAGATGCTTGACACCATATGCAGTTACGAAACTAATTATTCTTCTATAACATTTGATATGATCCCTGAACATTGTCAACCAATGAATACACAAGATTATATCAAATACATCCATATAAAGCACAAATATATCCCATTTCATCTTGCCTCTATAAATATTTATAGAATATTCTATACACACAAAATCTTGACATTCTCTTTGACCAAGAAGATATTGAAGTTTTATCATAGAGGTCATCATCTCAACTTTCAAACACAATGAATCAACAACACAAGAATAAATAAATAAATTATATGTACCTATATCAAAAAAACTATCATAAGGTTAGAATTTAAAATAATCATACCTCACACCATAGATGGTCTAGCTGGATTATCAACAATCAGCTACTTAGCTCCAAATAACTACTTCATCACTACAACTTGTTCCTTGATTCCCTATTGATATTGCACTACCTGAAGAGTTATGGTATTCCTAGAATCAGCATGGATAGCTCTGTTCTGGTGATTAGATTGATTCTACTTCCCTCACCCCTTCGAAGCATACAACGCCTGCGAAACCTGAGAAGTATCTCGAGCACTTGACCTCAAAGCACTATGACAATAGTGATAAATATGTCCCATGTGGTAGAAATTATGGTATTCTCTCAGTGGTTCCATACACTATCACTTCATCTAGTTGAACGAACCACATTGAAAACATCTAGGCTCACTCTTTGGTCATGGAGGAAGGTTTACTGATCTATCTGTCTGGTTCTGATTCATGGTCCCACCTTTTAAATAGGTTTCCCTCTTTCACTTTCCCCAAGAATTATAGTTCCCACCATTTCCCATGGGTTTCAACATACTTACTCCTCTTATAGCTCCTAATATGTCCCTTTTAGTCACTATTTCACTATTGAATATCTTTGTATAATCCATAATACATATCATGACAATCTTCGAGAGAATCTCTAGTATCATCCATGATTCAAATATGTATGCCTTCAAGGATGAACTAGCAGTAAATTTGGGTATGAAAAACACTAAATTCATGAATTTAGCCTTATAATATGTGACATATAGATTTTCCTGATTCAAGCTGAAGATGTTCACCATTATTTGAATCCTTAATGCATGAGGATATAATTGTTTGTTGAAAATTTACTCAAAATCATCACAACCAAGGCATGGATCCACTTTATCTTACATGGATAGTTCCCAACACTAGTGTGAAAGATCTTCTATCATATACATCTCCATATTGACTTTCAACTCCACTGGTGTACAGATGAAATTGCTAGTACAATTCATCTTATTCAGCCACACCTTTGGATTTTCTGATTCTAAATCACCTGAAAGATCAAGGGATTTTGCTTCTATAACTAGATGGAATGATCCACTTACCTTGGTTCACCCCTTTGGTTTTCTATGTCCACTAACTAAAACGCTTGGAAGATACTCTGAACCAGCTTTTGTTTCACCTATGGCTCAGGTGAAAAAACAATCTCTATAGATTCTTTAAGTTTGTTTTTATGACACCTAATGGGTTACATTTTCTATAAACATAATAACACACCATAATTCTCACCCTCTATTAACTAAAAGCCTAAAAATTAAAGTTTTCTCAAATCATTATATCACAAAAAATTATTCCAAAATTTACCTTTTTCCACATTCAACCATTTTTGAAAATTTTCTAATTTCTTTTGAAAATCAAACCATTTTCAAAATACAACAACCATGCACACATTAAAAATATTTCATTTGGAAACATATTCAAAATTTTAAAAAATAATCACTTTTTTACAAAATCATAAATCATTACTCAAAATGATGTATGCACTTCTAATGGGAAGTATTTTTTTAATGCTTGTCATGCTTGTCTCATTGGCTAAACCTATAACAATGAGATTAAAAAATATTATAAGTGTATCAAAAAAAATTATGTACCCAAATCCCTGGTTAAGTTTAAGTTCAATATAAAAAGGTTATCTATGTATTTTTATTACCTACATTTCATTTTTCTACAATCGTACTCCTTTCTTTGAACACAACTCAAAGAATCGACAAGAATGAGTTCAACTCCAAGACCTACATTCAATACCAAGTCAACGACAAACCTAGACTTAGAACACTTGTTCCAAAAAGGAAGGAAAAGTATTATGACAATTATTACATCCCTATTATTCTAATTGTATTGAGAAGGTGGAGGAACATTACTTGGCCTTCAGAAACATCCCCAAGATGCTAAAGGCTGAAAATAAATGTCGAAGGGATTTAATGCATGTGGGGGGATATTTTCCCTATAAGAATAAGACAACTAAACATATAATACACAACCAAACAAACCAATATATGATGCATGATAACAATGAAATACAACTCAACATTTCATTTATCAAAATAAAACTAAAACCAAGTACCATAGTAGAAGACTAGAATATCAAAGTAAATAGAGGAAGATAAAACTCAAAGACTCCAATAACAACTCCAAGATCTAAACATGCTTCATCCTCCAACTCCATAACAACCCAAGTATCACAAAGTACTTCTAATGATGTGTGGTACCTTACCTTTTCCCATGTCTCGATAAACAACATCTTCAAAAGAACTTATGTGATAAAGCAGGGGTGAGTATTGAAACTCAGTAGATTTCCCCCAATGACTTCCCTACTCATGCTACTAGGATATAAAATATTATCCCATTTATAAAAAAGTTTATATAAAAAATCTAGAAAAATTCATATCAAAATATAATAAAGTCCCAATGTGAAATAGTTTTCTCAAACAACACAGATTTCCTAAGAAAGAAACCAAATGATGTTCCAAAACCATTTAATTAATTCTACTTTGTAAAACACCATTCCAATCCACACATCTATTGATGCATGCATTTTTATGGTAGTTCCATACTCACGATTAGTTTCTTATCATTCTACCAAGACATAAAAAGTTAAATTATATCCCATGTTCCATTACACCTTTAGCAAAAATCACCTTGTAATATTTCAATTGGGCCTCATAAATAAAATATGAACTCACACCAACCCATTATACCAAACCATGCCAAAACCATCATTTCAACCATTTCAATAAAACCACCCTTTTATTGAAAACCATTTTAAAAACCATTTCAATAAAACCCAGTTTTATTGAAAACACTTTTCCAATCATAAAAATGAAGCCACCATTTTAAAATCATTATTTGAAAATCAAGTTACCAAAATTACATTCCAACAAAACACCCAATTTTCATAATTTCAAAAACCAACACTCAATAGGGTTTTCAACAATATTTGTATAGAAAATACACAATTGATTTAAACCAAAACAATAAATTTAAAACTGAACCTTCATGTTATAAATATAGGGGTCAATATTGAATCCACCTACCTTGAGTTTTATGAAGAAAACGAATAACATCATGAAGAACATCCACAAAATTTGGTTAAATCTCCACAAACCCACCTTATATATCTTCCTCTATCATAAAACATACCAAATATAATCATATATGGAATTAAAAAACTTAGATATACCCATAGTGGATGTAGATCTAATAATTCAAGAGATAGGATGAAGTAGATCTAACAAAACTACCATGAACAACCAAGAACGATCACTTACCATGAGAATTGAGCTTCAAATCACCAAGGAATGGCTTCAGATAACTTCCAATTTTATAGGGAGAGGTTCCACAACCTATTAGAGGTAAAAATCCTGAGTTATGACTATTTTGAAGGAAAAAAATCAATTAGAGGTGAAAATGAGTTACCTCCACAATTTTTAGATATAACGGTTGACCCATGCCTTCTTTAGTCCCATGGTTAGGAAAACCGTGAAAAAAATATGATCTTTCCTCTTCCTTAGGGGATACCTCACACGGTTGGCTCACATGGTTATGGAACTATTCACCAACTATGCCAAATATCACTATTCAACATATTCTCAACACAACACAATTTCTTCTAGGCTTTCACATGGTTTGGGAATACCATGCACCACCCGTGCACCTTCATTTTAGACCATGTTTCATTATACATGGTTTATTATAGGTGTTTCATGGTTTTCCAAAACCATGCACCAAAAATGAACCTATATAAAATCCCCCAAAACACTCCAAAGGTTATCCAAACTCTCCCAAACTTCACCCATATAAGTTACATACTTAAAAACACAAAGAAAGTGTTACTTATTTGAAATAGAGGGCGCTATATGAAAATCATCCCATGTAATTTCTATACGGTGGGTATATAAATACAAGTTCATAAATTTCTATCCCTTAAATTAAATAATCATATATTTATATAATATATCTTACTCATGTTCGTATTAAAATTGCATTGCAAACCATAATACTCCATGATTAAAATTTAATAAAGAAGAACTTAGAGAATGTTTCAATAAGAGGGTTTGTCCTTTAAAATCTATATATTAATAATTCATAAATAACAATTTTAGATTATTTATGCAATTAAAATTAAATTTTACACAATTCAAATACCCCAATTTAATTATCATCATGTTATCGGATATGAGTCATACATGTTTAAAAATATACAATATTCACTAAATCTAATCACACATGTATGAAACACTAAGGTCTTGATCTTGAATATATTTATTCTTATATGTGATTGGTTTTTTTAGATATTCAACAAGATTATTTATGTTGGTACTATAAAAATATTTACATTAATTATTTTAATTATTCCCTAATGCGGTTAACTTTTTTAAGATATATTTTTTAATTTTGTGTGTAATAACATGCCATAAAATTTTAAATATTTGTATTATTGTAATAATAAATCTTAATTGGGTTGATAATTTGGGGTACAACATTGAGTTCAATAAAGAACTTCTTTATCCAAATAAAATTCATTTCACTTTTTAGCCAATGATGTATTATACTATAGTTATAAAATCTATCACAATGGATTATTTGGAACTCTCTCAAAACTCATCTTTTCTATTTTATATAAAACTCATTCCTATTTGTGACCAATAATCATATTTATATGTATTTAAATTTACATTACTAAAAAAATTTAATGAGATTGTATTCCATTCCACAACTCAAAAAACAATACTTATATATTCTTAAGTACCTACAGATGTTCTTAGTTGAAATCCAATGAATTTCACAAGGATTATAATAATACATACTTTTTAAATATAATTCATGAGAAACATCTAGTATTGTTCAGAAAATAGAATATTTTATCAAATATATAATTCAGGAATAAGGTATAAAACAAATATATTTTCTTTACTCGATAAAATATAGTCATTGTGTCATCATAACACTCGTTTCAGGCACCATGGAAAAAAATAATTTCCTTAAATAATTTAAATTAAAATAATGAAGGATTTTATATATATATACACTAAATTGATCCTTTAATATGACTTTATATATCTCTATATTTCTATATACAAGTTAGGTATGTTATATTTCTTAAGGTTTTTGTTGACAAGTTATTTTTTATCAAATATTTTACAAACTCTTGTTCAATTATGTCTTTTACAATAAGTAGTTTATTATCCACAAATAATATTATTAATACAATATTACTCCCACTAAACTTTTAATGATTCTTAAGATATGGGGTTTATTGAATAACATTCATGAATTATAGAAAGGGGGAGCTGAGATGACCAAAAAATTGAATCTTGGACAATATAATATTGATCTTTAAATTGATTGTTGGCGGAAAAAAATAATATATCTAACAATTTATTATTTACACAACTATCACAATCGGTGCAAGATTTGAATTTTTTTGAGATGTTTTATTAATGAGTTTTTATTTTGGATTCATGTCGTATGTATAATCAATATGGTCGTGGATGATTTTAATGAAGATTGGTTATGATTTGGTATAAAATAAATTATTTTTTCTTATGTTTTGAAAAATCACTCTTCAATGTGATGATATTACACTAAAATGTACTATATGAAGAATAAATATTTCACAAATATAAAAATCATTGTGTAATTCTAATTTATTATGTCGTGATAGATTATTGAGAAATTAGGGTTTTAAAATATGGTGGTATAATGATACACACTGGTTAGGGTTAGTGAATGTTGATAGAGATGAGTAAATGCACATAATTTACCATATAAGATGGTTATCCTATTTTAAGATATAGGATTAATTAATAGTAGTGTATTTAATGCCATAATTATTTAAATAAATAATTTTGATACAGTTAGATAAATATTTAATTGTAGGAACATTCCACATTATTATTTTCCACACTATAACATATTGGATAATTTTTGTAGAAAAATAAATTCTCAAAAATACCATGTAGTGATTGTGTATTCTATGATACCATGAAATAAATGATATGGTAGATTTTATAGATCAAGATGAATAATTTAGGGTGATTAAAAATATTTTTTTCATTAAATTTAGGATATTATGTTCACCCTATGATTCTTTCACAACATATTTTTTCATACCATGTTTTGTTTTTTTGGGCATTAAAAAGTAAATATTTTCTTAGAAAAATAATATAAAACATTGACAATACAAGTAGGTTTTAGTATATTAATCAATGTTGACAATTAATATAACAATGGAGATACTTGAGGATGAATGTGTAATATTAGTTTAATTATTTATTCATGTTTTATTCATTTTTTACATGGATTTCATGATCATTTTCCTAATCATACATCCCTATTTTTATTGATAATAAAATAAGGATATAGGAAATAGGAGCACAACCACTGAGCACCAAGGTTGTATCTAATTGATAAAAGTGCTTAGTATACCTTAAAAATCTCTTGTTTTATTATCATTAATACTCACTCTATGTCTCTCATCACTAATGGTTGGGTTTTTATTGATCCTACAAGAAAACTATCATGAGATAGTGGTCGCTCTTATCTCACATAAACATTTCTATTAGTATAAAAGGATATACTTACATATATTAAAATTAATTTTATTAGTACCATAAATATGATTATAGGTATACCTAATGATCTAAATTTTTTTATATTAACAATATTTTTTATTTTTATTTACATGGATTGTATGAATTCAAAAAATAACAAAGGAGTTTTCATGTTTCGTGGAAAAATATTTCACCCATGGAAAAAGAGCATGGTTCCATGTCTTCTATCAATTGTCTTATACATTCTTGATATCATGAATATTGGTGCACATATTCATAAATTTTTTACAAACTCCAATTTATTGGATAAAATTTATGTTAAATCCAAAATGGGAACATGAAATGTCTCACTTATAAAGAATTGTTCAGATTCACGGGCTCTATAATAATGAGTAGTGTTTAGAGATAGATTTATAATGTTCATAAAGAATATAATGAAGCTAAGGAGTAATGATTGTAAAAAATTCATTGTAAATTTGGTGATATTTAGATTATGAAATATAAATTAGTTGGTGAGATATTTATTTAGGTGAAAAAAATTATTAGCTTGATATAGAGTTATGAAAATATTTTTTAAGACTATACCATTACGTTGAAACTAGTGAGAATTATACACAATACATTTATTAAAAGAACTCTATATTGGAATATCTATAATTTATTGAGTATACAATTGATAAGAATAATAATATACTCACATCTTATGAGATGAGGATCGGGATATCTTTTAAGAATAAATTAATAGTGGATAATAATCTTTATAAAACTATGGATGAAATAAATTCACTCATTATGATGATGTATATCGATGACATTATTTTTCTCTAGGAACTAAGTGACCACTTTTGAGTAATTTTATATCTAAAAGAAAAAGTTTTTTAAAATTTCAATGATTATGGAAATGATAGTTTTTTATGTTTTCTATTCATTAATATAATAGTTTATATATTTCGCTCAGAAGAAAAGTTTTTTTTAAGTTGTTAAAAATTATTATAATATAATAATTAAGAGTTGTCTCAAATAAAATAAAAAATAGGACTATATTATTGATATATATAATAATTTCCTCAATTTTTATATTTATTTCAATTATTTAATACTTCCTAATTTATCAATTTGTGTTGGTTTGCATCATTTTTTTATTTTTGGTGTGCTTTGTGCTAAATGTGAAAATTGGTTAATTATATAATTTTAAAAAAAATTAATCATTTTGGTATTTTGATCATAAAATTTAATAGATTATTATAATTTTAGAAATTAATTTTTTTTAGTATTATTTTATTTGTGGGACTTAACTTATTCTTATGTACAATGAGTTGATTCGAACATCCATAGGCCATAAAAATTCAATAAACATGAAAAATTGTTCTAGACAAAATAATGGAACCCACCTAAGTATAAGAGGAATAACTCAGGCTACACGCCTCAAATTGAGATGATTGTAGATATATTTTAAATATAAATATAATTAGAGGTCTACAATTAAATATCATGGAGACATTGCCTCAAAAATACAACCATTGAAACTCCAAATTAGTGGAATATTTGGAAAACATTTGTCCAGAAAGAGTGTGACTCATCAATTGTGCAATAAAATATTTTATACGCATCCAAATACATTGTAATTTTTAGGTAATATAGAACATTTAATTTTCATCAACATATAAGAAGGAATCATGAAGTGATTCGTACATATGGTAAGTGTAATAGGATACAACTTCTAGATGATAGATTCTAGATGGGAAGCTATTGCACCCATTTCACTTCTTATTTTATATTTATTTTTATTCTATTTTAATTTAGTTTTTTTATATTTAACTTTAATTTATTTTTGTTTAAATAAAATATATTTCATGTATGTTTTTATTTTTGTGTTTTATTCCACACACTCTTCTTATTCTTCTCCATCTTCATGTCCTTCTTTTCTTCTTTATTTATTCTCTTTATTCTTCTTCTATTTTTATTTTGTGATTCCATATGTGTGTTTCTATTATTTTTATTTTCTCAATTTAATTTTTTTATTTATTTTATCTTATTCTATTATTCTCTCTTTCCACAGTGACCTCTTTCTATAAAAAATGAGTGGTTGACATGAGGCTTGTCTCCAGGGAGGTATGTGGTTTTTTCATTTATTCTGCAGTTAAATTATAATGTTTTGTTGTGCTTGTGATAATAAAGAGTGATTTGAATGGGTGTGAATATTATTCACCATTAAATTCAACTCAAATTCATTTCTATTATTTTATTAAATATTTCCCCTCCTTTTTACTGGATATAAGATCTTCATACGATGGATTTGATTCGTTAAATATATTAAATGGAATATGACGGAGATAGGTCTTGGAATATGTCACACTCATGATTGAGGTGTTCCATCAACCTTGATTAGAGTAGGATTAGTAATTTATATTTTTAAATACGATCAATATTTCACACAACTAAATAAAATAATCGTAATTCATGAATGAGATCTCTGAATTTAATTATCAAATATAATCTAAACACCAACAAGGAGAATGATGGAACCCAAGAACCAAACCAAAAAGGACAAGTTAATTCCTTAGGAATATCATTCTTTATTTTTATGTTAGTATAAGTTTTAGTATTTTATTTGTCTTCTAAATTTTATATCATTCATATAATTAATAAATAAATTTAGTAGTTTAGGTTAGATAGAATAAGCATGTGAACAACTAAGAAAGCTCCTCCATTAAGATAAAACTAGACAGCCTCTATGATATATTAGGAAAATAAATTTCATTTTCCCATGCCCTATGAAAGGCATGTGTCAAAACCTACAGTGTTTATATGGAGATAATTAGTCATTTTCTTCCTTTTTTATCTTTACACATTATATGATTTCATTTTTTCCAAAATAAATCCATAAAAAATTATTTTTCCATGATGTTTTCAAATTATTATTTCATTAAATCATCTAACAATTACATATAGGTAAAATATCTAATTATTAAGTCACCCATTCCTAGGGATTATGGAATTTTTTTTGTTGTTAGATAGGTGAGGTTATTTTGAAAATCAAATAATGGCGAGTGTGAATTCAAATAATTTGTTGCTAGCCTGAGGGGGGATATGGAAAAACAAATTTTTGAAGCAATGGCCTATGAGCTAACTGAGTTCATCCATTAATTTCTAGATTTTTATCAAGTTCACATGGTCCAAGAAGATCCACCTTAGTCTTCCCTAATTTTTTGAGGAGATCCAAGAAATAGGGGAACCCATATACCTACCTCTACTTTCCACCATCCAACTCCAATAGGAACTCCCCATCGAAGAAGATTTTAAAGGTGAACCAACATAGGGAGATGATAAATTCTATAACTTTAAATAAATTAATATATTGAATATAATTTGAGCATCACTCCTAATTATTTAGAATTTTCATATTTAAATAACTTGTATTATACATTGGATGAAGATAGTGAAAATGAAAATGCACCTATTGAGGAACACTTAGAGCTGCCTAAACCTATTGAACATCTATTGGTAGGAGAAAAAGAAGAGATCCAAGAGGTTCTGCCAGAATAACTAGAGACACAAGCTTCTTATTTAAATGGGAAAAAATATGATATGTAATTTTATAATTTGAATTTAGTTAAAATAAAACTTCAGTCTCACTTCAATTTTAAATATTATTTTAATTAATCAAATCTAGAGAAACCAATGGAAAGAGTATAATATGTTGCGCATGTAAAAACTGAAGATGATGAGGTTCTATACTTCATCTTAACCCTACTATGAAAGCTATACCTAGTCTTGAATGGGATGGATTTGTTATACTGAATCCATGGATCACTCCTCAACAAATAAGAATATACCTAGGTTGGAAATAACACCATGTGGTGGTTCAATTCCCAGAAGATCCACCAACTGATAGATTATGGATGACATATGGTACTACCCTTCTTAAGGCATTAAAAATTTAGGGTCCTCTTGGGGGATCAAACCAGGATTTATCTTTACCTATATTCAAGGATTTTAATTTTATTAGTCCAACTTGTATCCCATTTCATTTTATCTTTTTTAGCTTAAACAACAAGATCACTGCGATTAATTTATTATTTCTCTTTTATATGTTCATAATAGAAGATGGTTGTTCTAAACAGTTAGGGAGAAAAGAAGAAAAAGATTCATGGGAAAGAGAGTTCACTTTTACTATGTATCTTTTAAACTCTCTACATTTTTTTCCAAAAAAAAAACTATTTCAAGATTAAACTAGAAATTTCATTCCCATTATTGAATTAAGATTTACTTGACTTATCTAGGAGACATGAGTTTCTTAGGAATCATATGATTCCATGTTTTATATTTCAATGTTAATGAGATTGTATAAGTAAAATAGAGAATTTGATGATTAAATCGAATCATGGATATTAAATTGATAACTCGTTATTTATGGTAATTAGTTGATTCTGGTAAATTAAATTTCCCAATTATTTTTTATTCTTTGAATTTCAGAAATTAATGTGAATTAATTTGTTATTAATATTCATTCCTTGATTTATTTCCCCAAATTAAATGTTCTATTCCTGAGAGGATTTCTAGGAAAATTATTTCCTATTTTATTCATTAGAATATTTCATGAGTGATCTTGGTACATGGCACATGCGGTAAATATCATTTGAACTTTTCAAATCTATGACTATGAGAAAAATAATTAAAATTATAGATTCATATTTTGAAATTCTCTTATCCTTAAATACCATCTTTACATCATTCTTTGTTAACCCATAGAGATCTTGAATGACCTTGTTAGGAATGATCAATGTTTCATTCCATTTTTATCCATTCTTACCCTAATATTTGTAATTTTATGATATTTTAATGTTGACATGTAGGGGTAAAGGGAGTCATGAATAAAGGGGAAATTTATATTTAAATGAAAAGGGTGGGGTTGAAAATTATGGGTGCTGATAAGTTTTTTAATTCATTCATTGTACACATTATTTTTCCCCTTTGAATAAAAAAAATGAAAAATGAAAAAAATAACCTTAAAAGTGTGAAATATATGTTTTAATATGGGAAAACCAAAAATATGCATTACCGGACCTATGAATTTTATCATATGTGATTAGGTTCTGGATGTGAGGTTTATTCTGATCATAACTTTGGAAAAAATAAAAATTTATTTGAATGATAAAAAAAGTATAAAAGTAGAAAACAAATAATCAATAGGGTACAAAAATCATTCATTATGACTTACTTTGATCATGAAATTCCTTTGATCATGGGAAGTGGGGGTTGTTACAACTTGAAGGGGATAATTTTATTGATATTTTAATTTTGATATCATGTACTTTTGGTTAAGAGATATACCTCCTCCTTGATCCTTAATTTTAAAACATCAATTGCTACTAAACATAGGCCCCATAGTCATTTGAACTTTAAAGTAATTCCATCATGATTTTATGTGATATTTATCTTTATGAAGTGGAGAAAATAGTTCCTTTAAAATCCTATGGATAAGGAGAATGTTTTCATGATATGAATATAAATCAACATGAATTTTATCATTAATTATAAGATAAAAGAAACTAATGGGAGGTAGGTCATGATTTTTCATGTTTAATATTAATGAATTGAGGAACTTAAATGAATAAAAGGAGAAGTTCCATCATTTTTTAAAGCAGAATAGTAAAATAAATAGATTGGTTTTTTCTTTTAAAATTTATAAATTTAATTGATATTTTTTTTGGAATTTGAAATTTTGATTTGACGTTGAAAACTATTTGATTTTATTGCTTTGGAATTTAAATATTGCTAACATTGGTTCCATTTGAATTCCTTGTTGCGATTTTATGCTTGATGAAATGGAGGTTATGTTCCAGGATGTCACCATAGTGTGGGAATGGTAGGATGGCCTGTGTAGTAGGGTTAGGCATGAAAAGGACTAAAAAACAGGAGGCCTGAGAACAAAAATATTCATGCACTAAAAATTTTCTCCATTTGAATAATATTTTGAATTATAGAAATGTGAGAACCAAAAAAATATCCCCATAGAATTGGATCTGATCAGAATATGGAGGATCCTATTAAGAGGAAAACATTACCTTGGTGTGAAGGTTTCCATTGGTGATGGAATTCCCTTAGTTTTAGGATTTTATCGTGCACATAAATTTGAAACTAGGGAACATTATGTGATAAATGTGCATGGTATAGTGGTGAATCATAGTTTCTATCAATGGGGTGTAGCTATGATTCTATATATAGGGAGACACCTTTATTTAGAATAAAATATTATAAATAAAAATGTTCTATATATTTGGAGCTCTCTATTCATGCCCAAGTAACTTTACTGAGCACTCTACTATCAGTATGCAAACTCACACTAGATTTTTCATGCTAAAATGGGTCTTCAATTGGGTGAATTTATTTGGGAAAACCTAGTTGGTAAAAAATATATTTACTAAATTAGACCATGGTATTCATCTAGATAAAAGCTAACTAGGTGTAGAGAGTTATATGACCTTGTTTAAAATTTTGACATTTCCAAATTTCTGCTCAGATGACATCATGCACATTTTGTATTAATTATTGGTGAATTTATATATATATTTCCAACTGATCCAATTTAAATATATATTTTAAATATTTTATTTTATGGGAAAAATTTTCATCCTTTAAACACTTTTCAGGACACCAAAGTAGCCACCCATATCAACTAATTAGTTGATATTAATTAAGAATGAAAATCATGATAGTATTGAGAAAATATCTTTGTACATGAAGAGTACATATATGAGAATCATCAATGATTTTCCTTGTCATACTTAATCATAATGTATGGTCCTAGGAATATGAAAGTTATTAAAATCCCAAATCTAGAATAAAGTGCACTAGAATCATGGTTTATAGAGTTCTTGAATTTGTAAAGATCCAACATTTCATTGATGGGATAACACATATGTGACTAAAATAATATCCTTACATGTCATATCGCACCTGGGATACTCCATATAACCACATATACATATTTTAAGTCATACAAAAATTGTCATTCTTCCATATCTTACCAATAAAAAACATGCAAACTTCATTCTTGTATGGAGGACTCTGACTTATTCCCTACAACTAGTTTTAGAATTGAATAGATGTAATTGAATTAGGTCTAATGATCTATGTATAATTAAAAGGTAAAGTGAGAGAAATAGTTATATATGATTTTTTCTAGATAGAAAAAAAAATGTACAAGAGATTTGATCTCCTTCTGAAACTACGGAGTAACTAGAGACCACAAATGAAAACATTCCACTTGGAATGAAGAGGAGTAGGAATTAGCCTGAAAAATATCTATAGTATTTTTATAGAAACAATTCTCATAGTAATGTATGTTTAATTTCTACCACAAAAATCATTTTGGACATATGCTACAAGAATGCCACCATTGGACCATGAAATACTAGAAGAGATTGAAAAAGTCCATGATGAAGCTTCATTTCCCATAGATAGATTTTATTTTTGACTTATAGATAAATCTCTTCTTGGTTATGAATTAAGATTGGTCAAACCCAATGTGAATGACATAGTGTCCGTTCATATAGAATATGGGAATCCAATGAACATATTGGCCAGAAATAGGCAATGGAAACTATGAGAAGTGGGGTAAATTTTTAAATCCAGATATCCACCCTCATTTTTTTGATTGAATCAATTACCATGGGGGTTACATTCTCTTGGTGTGTGATACACACATGAGAGTAACACTGTGTACCTTTGTGATATTAGCTAGTTTTTTCAGGGGAGGCCTATTGGCTTGGTAGTACTAGTGCTAACCAAGATTCTTCTAGTTCTACTTCTTTTATGTAATATAAATTATATGTTCCATATCTTAGTATTGTATCATGTTTTGTGGGTCAAGTTAACAAAATTGTTTAACATGTATGATCTCTAATGTGATATTTAAATATAGAGATGCTGATTCAGGTCATTCATCCTAAAAAATTCTAATATCATGAAATTGTCATTAAAGTCTAATGGCACCCATAATATTTTGATGATTAATTAAAAATTCATTTCTTTTTCATATGAAGAAGAACCCATCAGGAAAATTATAGATGATAATCATGGAAATTATAAATCATGTCAAAATAATATAGAAACAAATGGCTAAATTCTATTATTCTAGATTAATTATGATATCATCTATGAAATGAACATGCCATACTAATTTTTTCATCAATTCTGGTACATATAACAAAAATCATTAACACCACACATATATGTCACAATGGAGTATCATCCAATGGTAGAATTACAGGTGTGGGTTTTGTTGGCCTAAGATATCACTTGATATGAAATTAAATATCCACCCAAAATGTGTTAGTCACCCAGAAACATGGGTATGCTCATGTTTGGATGTCTCTATATCCCCATGATATTCTTGTAAACAATGTCCCCACAAAAAAATCATCATTATACATGGATAGAGGGAAACAAGTTACCTAAAAGGATCATAAAAGGGGAATGACCAATCAAGAGTCTGTGTATTTGGATCAAACTCTTTTGAAAACTTCTTAGTAGATCATGATCAATGATCCAGACAGCATGAGTGAGATCTAATATTATTTAGCCAATGACAGTGGTGTATTTTTCTAGATGAAGATGAGAGTCGAGTTACATTTCTAAAAACAATGGGGATTAAGTCCACTTTGAAACCATTAGCATAGATTCTTGACACACCCTTGAACTATTTATATATTGAGGCCTATTATTTGTAGTGGAGTATGAAATTTTCAGAATAAACCTTTCCTTTATAGATTTCCCTCCAAAGTGGCATATGTGTCTCTTAACATAGACAATTGAATGCAACACATGATTTCAACATTGAAACTAACCCCATCGAATCAGGGAAGCATCTCAAAGAGTTAAAGATGCTATTAAATATGACAAACAACGTGATTCCCATCATGAGTTTTGTGTGAGGCATGATGGATTGAGGCACCACCAAAGGGGTAATCACTCAGTAATCTATAAGGATTGAGATCATCAACACAAATCTAAATAAGTATAATGAAGATTCTATAAATAGATAATATTTAATGTTAAATGATTTTTTTAAATAAATAAATTCACCTTGTAGAGGATGGAGTTGTAGACACACCAATGGGTTCTCGTGGGCATACTAAGGGTAGAACTCTAGTGGGTAGTTTAGTGGGGTACACCACTGCAGAGGAAGAGGAATAATCACCAGGCCATATAATGATTCTAGAGGTATATGGATGAGACCTATTCAAAACCATCCCAATTCTAGAACCATTTTATCCAAAAATGAAACTGTAATGTCCAATATATCTATACATTCTAAAAAAGTGCTAAAATATTTTCCAAACACATCTGGACTAGAAAAATGGGTTGGTCTACAAGACTCTCCCATATCTCATTATTAGAATGATGATATCACACTCCATTGGTTGTAGAATCTTTCTTTTTTAATAGGCCTCCTTCATAGTTAGTCTCTCAAAAAATGATGAAATATTTAGTATTCAATCGTTATTATTATTGGAAAAAGATAAATATCATTGATATAGGGTACATTACTAACAACTGGTCTGACTATTTTTATTAGTGAAGTAGTTGATGGATCAAGTTTAACTACTGAATATAATGTCCACATTTTCTATCACATGTCATTTTTCCTTATAATGATAGGACTTATAATGCTAGATAAAGCTAAAATAATAGTGGAGGATAATATACCAATGATATATATTCCTTCATATCTAGTTGAATTCAATGTCCCTAGAGTCGAAGATAATAGACCCCTTGAACCTTCCAATGATGGATCGTGAATCCTCCATGGAGATATCACCTCACCAAGATATCCCTACACCATTGACCAATTATGTAGATAATATGGGTGAGGCATGATCCATCTACCGATCGAGACAAAAAATAAGATGATAATGTTATTGTAGTTATGTATGATTAGATGGAACTGAGAAATAAAGTTCCCATCACAACAATTAAAGAAGTATAAACTAGAGATGATACCCAAGTTTCCCCATGAGAGGGGCTAGAAACGGTTGAAGATGGTAATTCTTTGATAGGTATAGATGAGAATTTGTGTTTCCTTCTATTAACCTTGACAACCACTCGATAATATTTATACAATTCATATAACTAATAGTAATTCCATCGAAAATAACATTGGGAGGATTTGAGGAAGCTATTATCACATCACTTCAATAACTAGAGTATATGGGGATAGAGATGTTATGATACCAATGAACCCTAGGGGTGATGAATGTTGTGGCTCTAAAAACATAGTTTTGCCGCATATTTTTATTAGATTTTTAATGAATTAATTATTTAAATTTACAATTTTTTCTAAATATTTTCACTTTTGTACTTTTATAATTAAATTCATTAATTAATCATTTTTATAACTAATCTTGTATCTTAAGCCTTTATAAAACACTTTTATGTTTTACTTATCTTAATAATATAATCTCATTTTACGTTTTTTATTCTGCTTCAAATAATAGTATCTTTTCATGTTTGTATTAATTAATTAATTAAGAATCTTATATATAATTAATTAGCTTAGTTTTTTATATTTCAATTTAGATCGATTAAAATAAATATATTATTTTATTTATTCACGTATTGAGGCCACAAACCACAGTTTCGAACCAGAATCCAAAAATCTCCAAAAACCAAACTCAAGGCTGCGCCACTTCATGCCACAGGAGATGTGCGTCGTTGGTATTAAACACCTACCGCCATCTGCTGAAGGTCGAACCAGCAGCCTCCATGAACTGAAGTCGGAGTCCAGCTGCAAAGTTAATTATAACAAATAAATAAATAATAATTTTAATAAAATAAAATATAAAACTAACTAATTAACAACATTTGTTAAACTAAAATTTTAATAATAACTTATAAATAAAATTAAAAAAATTAATTATGTATTTTTTTAAATATAATATTTAATTTTTAATTTTTTTAAAATAAAATGATAATATTTATAATAATAAAATTAATAATTAAAAAATAAAGTAAGTAATTTAATAATAATATAATTTAAATATTTACTTACAGATTACTAATAATATAAATAATATTAATAATATTAATAATATTAAATTAAAAATTTAACGATCTTATCTAATAAACAAACTAGTAAAATAAATTAATAACTTTTATAATAATATTAAATTAAATAATTATAAATAATAACATTTAACAACGTACAAAATTTTAATTAATAAAATGATTTATTTTATAAACTTTAATTATAAATAACTTTAAATTAGAAAAAAAAACTAATTAACATAATAATCTAAATAATAAATTAACAAACTAATTTCTCTAATCTTTATAATTGTTTACATAATTAATTAAATAGGTTAATTTAAATATTTTTATGTTTTAAATGGAATTATTTCATACTCTTTTTTACTTTGAAGGTTCTTACCAGACTCAAAACCCATCCATATACATTCAACTAAGTCACCGGGAGTTAGTTACAAGGGTTAAACTAAAGGGACATGTGATGCACGAAAAAACGCACATTTGCGGATGCACAGTAAAGAACCGAACCGTGTCGGTGGAGACTATTGGTGACGAGTAGCAAATGACAGATCATATACAATGCAAAGCAACAACATATTTGAGACGATTCATTCACAACTTATGATAATTCACTTACCACGAGAGTAGAGAAGATGCTTAGAGAGCGACTTCTTGGAGTTCTCGCGGAGTAATTCTAGAGCAGTGCAACACTTTTGTATTTCATAGGGGAGTTCTCTATCTCCTTTGTTTCTTATCACTTCTATATATTGTAATTGAAGCACATGAGCCTTAGCCCAGTTGGTAAGGACTCTGCAAGTGCATCCAGGAGGCCCGGGATCAAATCCAGGCGGAGACATTATTTCCGGGGGTACTGCACAGTGTTGTAGCAGGTACTGTTTGGCACTGTAGCAGTCAGGAATATGCCCCCGTTTGGGCCTTCGGGCCACCGATTTGGTCCCCGAGTCCTTTAAGGCCTTCAGGCCACCCAGTTCTTCGGGTCAGTAAGCCCTTCGGGCCACTTCAAGGCCTTCGGGCCACCTTAAGTGCTGATGCAAACTAGACGACCTACGAGGAACAAGCTCTACAAGGAGGATGAACAATGAGCTTTCACCACAGCAGAAGATAAAATCGATTGCCAGAATGAGATGGTATGACACCTGTCATCGGGACAAGCATGTGCATTCACGGGAATGCCTAGCCGAACAGTCATGCGAAGGTGGAGAGCTGATTTCATGATGAAGATGCTGGGAATGAGCAGTTCCAAGTAGTTAGTCTGGGTTGTATGTAATGTTTTAATCCTACGAGCAAATGAATTCCTCTAAGGCCTACGAGCCATGTAATACTTACACCCACAGGCCTTGTAAGAGTTTCACCTCACCCCTTGAAAAGTGGATTATCAAAAATCAATAAAAAATGAAGGCCTTTGGGCCATTGGAGGATATATTGTAATTGAATGTTTTCATTTTCATCAATGAACATGATAGTTAGCTAAATAACTTGAGTTTGGGGAAATGTCATTTCTACGGGTTATCTTTTTCTACTTTTTCACTTTTTCATTTAATGTATCAAGAATTGATCGAAGAGATCAACTCTGAATTCATTCAATCGCATCATGCCACTTGATTTCAATTTTCAAATCCATGATCATTTTGTGAGTTTGATCATGGATACATTTTCTAATGCTTTTAATTCAAAATGAAAACTTCAGAACATACAGTGAGTTTGTTTCATTGTACTTTTTATGTATATCTTTTTGCAGTTGAACCTTTATCGAAGTGGTGAACTCTGAGATTGTTCAATCAGAGTGAATTATTCTCTGGTGAGGTAAATAAGTCAGTATTTTTAGTAGCAACTTTTTCAATCATTCTTGTAAAAATTAAATCTTTTAAACCAGTAGAAAAGATTTTTCCCAAGGCATTTTATTCTGATTGTTCATTTTTCAGCATCACCTGTCTCTATTTTTTACTATTTTTCATATTTGGTCATATTTCATCATAGCTTAGAATGAAAATAAATAAATTTGTTTTTCTTTACTGGATAAAAAAATTAAAAATAAAATAAAAGTATATTCCATCCACTACTGACAATAGTGAGATGTTTAGAAAAGAAAACTGGTTTCACTACCTTCCCTATTGGTTTGACCCTACAAACCACTATACATTGTAGTTAATAGGAAACTTATAAATTTTAAACTTTGAATTGATTTCAACGACATTTGGGTCATTTTTTTTGGCATTGTTTCTGGGGAGGGCATCATGCGACAGTTTTTCAAAAAAAATTAAAAAAAATCACATATAAAAAAACTAAAAAATTTGAAAAAGTGAAAACTGTTAAAAAAATCAGTTCTGTCAATTTTTGTTTGTTACTGTGTTGTTACCATTACCGTTACTTCATTAGCCTTTACTTTTTTACTTTTTTAGTTTTACTTATTGATGTTTTGAACATGTTTTTGTTGAAATTCATTTGTTTATATCAATTGCATGAGCACTAGGTCAACTGTAGATAAGATAGAGCCTTTGAACATAGAAATAGACAAACAATTAACTACTCTTAATAAGAAAAACAAAATTGAAATGGAGAATTTATAAGGTATAGTTTATGCACCTAATAACTTCCAAAACTCTTATAGGAAGTATAAGGGCCTAGGATGAGGGAGTTCCAACTCCCTCAAGTTTCAAGCAATCCTTCTTCGATTAGATTAACTCCTAGATCCTGAAATTTAAAGACCCGGAAATTTCAAGGAAATTTTTTTCTTATTTTCTTTGGAATTTTGCGAGTCTGTGGTTTCTGACGGCACCTGAATTTGAGGCCCGGTGTGCCCGGAATCAATTTCCGAAGTTTAGCTCGGGTACATTCAGTGAACGAACGAGCGGGTTTTTCTAATTTTTGAATCGGTTCTCGGAATTGAAATCTGAGGGCACCGATGAAACCGCAGCGCCGGTAATTGCTTAGGAACACCTTTTCTAGAGTTGCGTTTACTCAGGTGTGGTAACTAAAAAAAGGGGTTAACTAATGAATAAAAATAAAATTTATGCAACAATTTTTATTTTCTATTCTAAGTAGTTTAAACCTAAGAATGGTGGTTGGAGTGGGACCCACTATATCCTAACTCCACTAGGTAGGATATTAGTGAGGTGGGGCCCACACGAGCCCTACCCCCTTCAAATCCCTTAAAAACCTCCCTCGTGCAATTATTTGAGTAACACACCCGCACCCCTTTTAAATGCCAAGTCAACTCTCACAATTAATTGGTCAACGCACGTTAATTGATTGTGATATTTTGAATTTTCAAAGGGTTGGCATAAGTAATAAAATAAAGGAAAGCTTATTTTATTATTGTTGTTTTGTTGTGCGAGAAGATTTGGAAGAGGAGAACTCTAGTCTTGAAGAACGTTCTTCCTCGTTGAAGAACGCGAAGAACGACGAAGAACGTTGGCCTCCGACGAAAGACGACGAAGAATGCTAGTTCCTCGGAGATTGACGACGTGACGCCATGTACCGTGACGCCGATGATCCTCTTCTTCGCGACGCCGTGTACCGTGACGCCGACGACGCTTACGGAGCCTCATTCCGCGACGTCGTCTTCCACGACGACCTTTTCCCACAACGATCCTCATTCGACAACTTCGTCGAGGTAGGGTTTTTATTTATGTATAATTTAATTCCCTTGTTTCTTTCGTTCAAAAAGAAAACAAAGAACGCAGATCAACTTGTTGTCATGTTGATCCGCGAATGTTTTAATTGCGGGTTGGGAATTTTGGTATGCTTCAATTTTATTTGAGGGATCGTGGAATGGTTTGCTTCAATTTTATTTAAATAAAATTGATTATTCATTCTTCGTAAAACCCTGTATAATCTTGGATATTTGATAACGCCTAACGCGGAGGGCGTGGGCCGAACAAACATGGACTGACAACCCTCCGTAGATTATTGTTGGTGCGCGGATTGACGACAATGATGGAACGGGACCACAACAGTGATTTGAGGCCTTCGCAGTAAAGTACGGGACCCGAGATGAACACCGGCACAGACAGAATTGAAAACGGGCCACTGGAGAAACTCCGGTGGCCCGCGGACATCACCGGCGGTGCCCGGCGCACCACCAGGAGGAACCACCGCGCCTTCAGCCGCGGCGGCAGGCGGCCGGATCCCTTGGCCGTGCGGGATCTGGGGGAGCAGGACGCGGCGCTCGCTGCGTCCGCGGAGCGCGAAGGCCGCGGGGGACCGCGTCCCCCGCTCGGCTCGCTGGCTGAGCCAGCGTGCCACCCGGCCGGGCCAGGCCGGGTTGCGTGGACCAGGCTAGGTCGCGCCCAGCCGGGTCGGGCTGCGCCCTATCGGGTCGGACCCATACCCGGTTCGGGCCGACCCAGGGGGGGTTGGGCCGGGTCGGACCGGGCCCAGACCCCCATTTTCGGATCACTTCCGGTTTTTTTCCCATATCTTGGGATACGGACCTCCGATCGATGCACCGTCAGTTGCATAGAGATCCTTGGATCGAGATGGTCGTTTCGGTATATTACACTCAAGGTTTCGAAGAACTTTGTGTAAAGCCGGGTTGGTTCGAACACGAAACTAACCGGGCCCTCAGAGCGGAAACGCCTATAACTTGAGCTCCGGTCGTCCGATTGACGTGTCGTCAACTTTTTTGGATTCCTCTTAATGAGACAAACCTTTTGGCTTACTCCGCTCGAGTTTTAGACGCATTTGGTGTATGGCCGGGTTGGATTGTACCCGAAATCCAACCGGGCCCTTGGAACAGATAAGCTGAAAACTTTCAGACCAGACGTCCGTTTGACGAACTGTCAGCGGCGTTGGTAATCACGTTGAGAAATGGTCCCTATGATTATACCCTATGTGAGTTTGGGGTACAGTTGAGATACATTCGGGTTGGTTCGTACACGAAACTAATCGGGCCCCTGGGACGAAAAGGCTAATAACTAACAGACCGGGCGTCCGATTGACGCACCGTCTATTGCGTTGAGACCCTTATGACGAGGCGGTCCTTTGAGATACTTCTTTGTGAGACATTGTGATAATTGGAGTATCGACATGTAGCTCGTGGAGCGGACCCTCTCGGAGATGAGCGTACGGAGTACGGAGACTGTGCAGCTGGATGAGACCTGATGACTGCTTGTCCGATTCGATTCGGAGTGCTTTTCATAGCCCAGTGGGGAGAACTACTTTGTGAGGTGACAGAACCATGGCGGAGGAGCACTAATTTGTGAGGTGGCAGACCCGCGGCACTCGACGGGAGGAGTACCTCTGTAGGCTATGAGGGGGAGCACTACTGTGTGAGGTGGCAGACCCATGGCGGAGGAGGACTACTTTGTGAGTTGGCAGACCCATGGTACTCGACAGGAGGAGTACCTCAGCAGTCTTAGGTTAGTGAGTAGTACCTAGAAGTCGTGACAGGATCACTATACTCATTAGAGACAGAGCTCTTCAGCAGTTACGGTTTCAATAATGAAAATTCTGGTTTGAGATGAGTCATTGACCTTTGTGTTTTCTCATGATTGAGATGAGTTACTAGATAACTTACGTATATGTATGGGCATATACCTAAGTAGTGTTTATCCGTCGACTTCATATCTGTGTGATACCTCGTGACTGAGATGGGTTACTTGGTAACTTAGGTATAAGTATGAGCTTATACCTAAGTAAGGGTTATCTGCTGAGAACTTTCTTTGTGATTATCCTTGTTGGATTTAGTGAGACCTTGAGGGTATTGGGGTCCAAACTGAGTATCGTATACTCACCCCTGCACAGGCTTTGCCCGCACCTCATTGTGTTGGTTGCAGACGATGGACATCACTGATCGTGGTTGAGGCTTGTAGAGATGGACGGTACCCGGAGGTGGACCTCACGACGAGTCAGTATCCGGAGGTGGACTTCACGATGAGACGATACTCGGAGGAGGTAGACGGGCGAGAGCATTGTGGAGGCTATCTGTACCTACCCTTCATGTAGGATCTGTGGTGGACGATCCAGGAGCTGCACTATTTGTACCTACCCTTCAGGTAGGATCCGAGGTGGATGACCCAGGAGCTGCTTCTATTCTTCCAGCTATTTGCCTTTTCTGTTGTACTTTCATTCAGTTATAGCTGTACTTTTCAGTTGAGTTTGTATCCTGGCTCATTTACTTTTCAGCACTTTCTTTTGTACTTAGTGTATTACTTCCTCTTGTACTCTATAGAGTTTTGTTTACTTTTATAAATGCAATACCTTTCCAGTTATCGGTATTTATGGCTTTGGTGCTAGTCGCCAGCCCCTGGCCTATGGAAGGCGGGCTTGCGGTAGTCACGGAACGAGCCCCGAGGATGGGTCGTGACATGAAATTATGAAGCAAAACAGTCCCACATTTCCCTATTTCATGCATTCAATGGACTCTCTAATGTGTACTATCTTGTCTTAATTAGATATTTCTACAACACTATACAACAATTATCTCTTCTAGGACTCAAAGAAAATGAGATGATAATTAGAGTCTTTCCCTTTTACCTTAAATGGAATGCTAAGAACTTGTTTTTGAGCCTAGATGAGAACATTTATGATAACTGTGACCATGTTTATAACTCATTTATAATGAAATTGTATCCCCAAATATTAAAAGGATAACTTAGAACTAAGATCACTAGATTTTACCAAGAGGATGGAGAAGCCTTTCATGGGGCTTGAGATAGATTCAGGGACCTGCTTAGGCAGTGTTTTACAGACCTGGAATTTTCGTGGAAATTTTTTTCTTAAATACATGAGAATTTTACGAGTCCTCAAAAACTGACGGTCCGTGATTCCGAGGCCCGGTGTACCCGGAATCAGATTCTGAAGTTTTGTTCGGGTACGTTCAGTAAAGGTACGAGAGGGTTTTAATAACTTTTAAACCGGTGCTCAGAATTGAAATCTGAGGGCACCGTTGAACTCGCAGCACGAGTATTCACTTAAGAAGACTTTCACCTCGACGGTAGTTGGTCGATAATGAAAGTTAGTTTTTTGGTTTTAATGAATAAATTAAATAAAAATAAATTTGTAGCTTTATTTTTATTTTTGGTTGGTTGAAGCCTCCATGTGGAAGTTGGAGGTGGGGACCACCACACCTTAACCTCCCATGAGAGGTTATAGTGGTGGGCCCCACCCGAACCTAACCTCCTCTTCATGTTTATTTTGGTGGGGACCACCCAAGGTTAAAACCTCTTGAACTCCCCATTAAGTGGGGAGAAACCTCTTGAGCTCCCCACTTAATGGTGCCACCACCCCTCCACATTAATTCCTTATGCCAACCTTATGAATTAATTAAGGGGATCCAAGTTAATTAATTCCTCCATTTTGAATTTTGTGCCAACAAATTAAAAATAGATAAACATAATCTATTATTTGGTATTTGGGGTGGAATATTGGGGAGAGAAGAGCTTGGGAGAAAAAGAGTTCTCCAACGAAGAACCTCGTCTCCCAACGAAGAACGAAGAACATGTTCTTCCAACGAAGAACGCGTTCTTCCAATGAAGAACGCCAACAACGATATCCTTCGATCCTCTTCCCCATACTCTTACCGACGTGGAGCGTCTTCCACGATCGACGTGCGAGATCAGGATTGGAAGTGTGCGGCGGACGCGATAAATGGAGATCTCCTTCGTCTTCTTTCCGTAACTTCATCATCGAACAACGATCAAGGTAGGGGGTTTATTTGTGTAATATTACTTTCCTTGTTTTTCTTCTTCGGTTGGAAAGGAATCGTTGTGGTGGTTGTAAAAATTGAAGTCCATCTTTCTTATTACTTGATGAGCCAAATGTTACCACTCTAAACGCGGAGGGTGTGGGCCAAACCAACATGGCCCGACTCCTCCGTCATTCTTGATAATAATGATCTTCAGCATGGTGACAAAGCAATGAGGCGACGAAGGCGGTGAAGACAAAGGCTGCGCTACATGCGGCCTTCGTGATCTGCGTCGCCCCCGTGGTGTCCCACACCGTCGCTGACCGAACTGGCCCCGGTCGCACCCCCGCCGGCCGCGCCGCTCGCCAAGTCGGGCCGCTGCCCCGAGCCGGCCCGCGCCCCGCCGGCCCACCTCGTGGCCTGACCACGCCCTGCCCGCTGGCCTGCCTTGTGCCCTGGTCGCGCCCCGCCGGCCTGCCCGGCCTCCTCCTGTGCGCCCGGCCGAACCGCGTCGGTCCACGTGCCCCGCGCGCCCCGTGCTGCCCGAGACGCGCCCCTTGTAGCCCTGGACAAACCGGCCTCGGCCATCCGGGCCGAGATGCCGAGCCGCGCCCCACGCACGCCTGGCCGAGCCAGCCTTCCATGCCCTTCTCGGCGCCTCCGGGCCGAAATGCCCTTCCACCGACGCGCAGCCGGTTCGTGCTCCCGCGACTGGTCCACGCCCCCGCGCTACTCGTAGCGTTCGCGGCCTGCGAGGCCAGGCCCAGCGGGCTGGGATGAACCCAATGGGTCCGCCCAGACTAAGACGGGTCGGGTCAATCCGATCGGGTCAGACTGGACCCAGGCCCACTGTGACCCCCTTTACATTCTTTTGGCCATATCTTTGGCACCGGACGCCCGTTTGACAAACCGTCAGCGGCGTTGGTAATCTTGGAGTGTGACGCTACTTTTGAGTATACCCCACTAGAGTTCGGGGTATAGTTGAGTTATGTTCATGTTGGATCGTGCACGAATCCAACCGGTCGCCCAGGACTAAAAGGCTAATAACTCACAGATTGGGTGTCCGATTAGCGTGTCGTCTGTTGCGTTGAGACCCCTATGATGTGGCGGAACTTTGGGATACTTATTCATGGTACTTCTTGGTAGTTGATGTATCGACACTTGGCTTGAGGAGCGGACCCTCCCGGAATCAAGCGTGATTTGTGCGGAAACCCTGTGGCTGGTTGAGCTCTGACGACTGTTCCTGGATCCTATGTGGGTTCGACAGCTCAGAAGACTGTTCCTGGATCTTGTGTGGGTTCGACATCTTCGAACACTATTTGTGGATCCTGTGTGGGTTTGACAGCTCCGACTACTATTCCTGGATTCTGTGTGGGTTCGACAACTCTGATTACTATTCCTAGATCCTGGGTGGGTTCAACAGTTCTGATTTCTATTCCTGGATCCTATTTGAGTTTGACAGAATTGATGATTTAGTGTCTACATCTAATCATCTCTACGTGATTTGTATACCTGTGTGAGCTGAGTCAGTAAATTTTGTGTTATCTCATGATTGAGATGAATTACTTGATAACTTCGGTATATGTATGGGCATATACCTAAGTGGGGTTATCCGTTGATTTCATACTCTGTGGTTTATCCTTGGTGGATTTTGAGATACCTTGAGGGTCTCGGGGTCCCTAATAAGTATCGTTATACTCACCCCTACACAGGCTATGCATGCACCTCGTTGTGTTGGATGCAGATGATGGACAGCACTGACTGAGGTTGACAGTACCAGGACTGGACGATACCTGGAGGTGGACCATATGACGTGTCAGTACACGGAGGAGACTGACAGACATGGAGTGCTGAGGAGACTATCTATACCTACCCTTCGGGTAGGATCTGTGGTGGATGATCTAGGAGTTGTTTTGTCCTTTTCAGTTGTACTTGTACTTTACAGTTGAGCTTGTATTTTCAGCCCCTTTACTTTTTAGCACTCTCTTGTTATACAGTTTTGCTTAGTGTTTTGTATCCAGCTGTGTGCTCTGTTGTGTGTGTTTATAGATATAAATTAAATGCCTTCCCAGATTTAGGGAATTACATCTTTGGTGCTAGTCGTCAGCCCCTGGCCTATGGAAGGTGGGCTTGGGGTAATCACAGAACGGGCCCCGGGGGACAGGTCGTGACAAATTGGTATCAGAGGAGTCGTTTCTACCGCAAAACTTAGGACTCTGATATTTTCAGTGATGTAATAGTGTTAAGGGTATTGAGTGTGGTTTCAGTTCAGGGAGTCCAGTGTTGGTGCGGCGGTCGACATATCCATACACCAGGACCCTGACTTATGATTTCTGACTCATTGCACGAAAACACTGATTGCGTGTGCATTTCAAGAGTTTCTTAGTGATCACTTTAATTCAGCTCACCAGGTATAACTTATTGACTATGCCACACCTGTTCCTTTTCAGGATGACCCCACACAGATAGTCAGCCAGGGTTTCAGGCTTTGTACGAGATGGCGGCCCACCGAGCGACGAGGCCTCGGCGTAGGGCCCTATTACAGCGGAGGCACCAGTGGTACCACTACCCTTTGGGCCACCGATGCTACCAGCCCCAACAGCAGACGATGCACGCCACTTGAGTACGTTGCGCAAGTTCCAGCGCTAGAGGCCGCCCAGGTTCATGGGTGAGACGGACCCGCAGGAAACTGAAGATTGGATGGAGGTTGTGGTGAGAGTCTTCAGACTGGTAGGGACACCAGCCGACCTTATGGTGATCCTTGCCATGAGTCTCCTTCAGGAAACAGCAGGCAGATGGTGGAGCCTGATGCTCTAGGTGTATGACGAGGCGACACTACTCTGGGCAGACTTCGAGAGCCTGTTTTGGATGGAGTTTGTCCCAGCCACCCTACGTGTAGTGTGAATACATGAGCTACTGGATCTACAACAGAGTAGCATTACGGTGGCACAATACTCAGTGAGGTTCACTGACCTCTCGCGCTACTCCATAAATATGGTGTGGGACCCATTCTTTAGGGCCCGGACCATCGAGCAGGGGCTCAGGCGAGAGATCAGGGCTTCGATGATCTCCTTCAGTATCCCGACGCAGGCGGGGGTGTTGGAGTGATCCCTCTTAGTGGAGAGTTTCCTTGCTGAGCAGTCTCCAGCAGCGAGACCCGCCACTAGGCATCACGTAGCGGAGTCTTCTACAGCTGGTAGTAGACAGATTTCATAGAGGTCCAAGCAGACCAGACCGTCTGGTGGATGACCTCAGGACTCGGGTTCGGTTGTGCGATGCACACAAGACAGAGCCAGTCATTCGAGGAGCAGACAGTGTTTCACATGCGGCGGGCAGGGTCACATGGCTCGTGACTGTCTGACCCGTTGTTCGGATGATCAATAGACAGTTGAGGTACCTCCAAGGCAGAGGCAGAATTTCGATCAAGGCGGTTCGTAGGAAGCAGGTGAACGTGGCAGAGGAGCTGGTTGTGCAGCTGGTGGTGGACGGCGTTTTGAGATGCTACCACCACCACCACCAGGAGGTCCACCCCGACCGCAGGGAGAAGGTGGACAGGTGAGAGCTCAGCTCCAGGCAACTGAGGCTTACAATCACAGTGCTCCATAGATGATTTGAGGTATGATCTATGTCTACTCCACCATAGATGTAGTTCTTATAGACACAGGTGTCTGTCACTCTTTCATCGCCACTACCCTTGTTTGGAGCTCAGAGATTCCGATGGAGCCGTTTCCAAGCACAACTATGCTTAATCCTACAGAGAAATCCATGGCCGTTGTTACTAGAAGTGGGATAAATACTCAATATAAAGTTGAAAAAGACTTTGGAAATTTCCAAACTAAAAAAATGTGTGAATCTAGAAATAAAAGTCTGCTATGTATAGAATCTGTAAATCAATAGAAATGTTTTGAAAATGAAGAAAATCTGAATTTGTCACCTAAAATTGAAGCTGAAAATGTTTTTGAAAATAAAAAGAACAAAGGAAAAGAGAAAACTAATGAAGAAGTTAGACACATGTCTACTATTCAGAGAAATTTTTCACCACCTATCACTTTCCCAGAAAAACTCAAACCTTAAAGAAATACTAAATATAAACTTCTTTAGTTTATTGGGATTTTGACCAAGTTTCAATCGAACATCCCATTCATTCAATATTCAATTCAAATACTGTATTATCTAAAATTTCTTAAAAATATTTGTTTCAAACAAAAAAACTCTTGAATAATTTTCTACCAACAACCTCACTGAAGAGTGTAGTGTTTTACTCCAAAAGAAAATCCCACCCAAGCTCAAAGACCCAGGTAGTTTTGTCATACCCTTCACCTTAGGAAATTCTAGTAAACTAAAATTCTTGTGTGACTTAGGTGATAGTATTAATTTGTTCCCTTACTCATTGTTTGTACAATTCCTATTGGATGATCTTCAACCCACCACATTCATATTACAATTGGATGACTGTTCTTTCAGTTATCTTGTAGGGAGGGTAGATGATTTACTAGTTGGAGTGGGAAAGTTTTTTCTACATGCTAAGTTCTTAGTCTTAGATATAGAGTGTGATCAAGAGGTTCCCATCATTCTGGGTAGGCCCTTATTGGCCATTGGTGTTTCTATTATTGATGTGTCTAAGGGTCACCTTATCTTTAAAATATGAGAAAAACAAGAAGAATTCAATGTCTTTATAAATTTGAAAGTACAAACTTTCCCTGAAAATTGTTCAAAGATAGAGTCCTTAGAAGCTGAAAAATCAACTAAAAATTATGAAGAATCTGGAAATCAATCATGTATTTAAGAAATAAATTTGTAAGATTAAAATCAATTTTTTCCTATTTCATAATGAGAAAAATCTGTTCAAATACATAATCTAGAAAATTTCCCAGAACTGTACAATTGTCTAGTTTCTACTTCTATTGGATATGATTCATCTATTTCTGAACATAGGAACTTTTTGAGTGAACTTGATGGTGATTCTATTATCACCAAAACTTTTAAAAAAATAATGAGGTATAGTGAGTGATGTTAAGAAAACTAGATGATTTTTATTTGATAAATCTGTTAAATTCTAATCTGGAAAATTTGTACAATGATTTGTCCACTTTGGACAATAGTGCTAGAAATTATGAGTCTGATCTTGAAATTTAAAACCATTCATCTTTCCAAACTCCCAACAAGAGATATGTTGAATATCTTGGTCCTCCTATGCCCAAGAGTCTTCCTTCAAGTGAAAAAGCGCCCAATCTTGAACTTAAAACACTTCCTACACATTTGAAATATTCATTCCTAGGTGGAAATTCCACACATACTATTATTATTTCTACTGATTTGAAATATAATCAAGAAGAAATATTTCTAAGTGTTTTGAAAAAATTAAAATCTTCCATAGGCTGGACCATAACTGATATTAAAGGAATTAATCCTTCATTTTGTATGCATAAAATTATTATGGATCTAAACCATAAGCCTAGGGTAGAATGTCAAAAAATATTGAATCTTAATCTGAAAGAAGTTTTGAGAGAAGAATTAATTAAACTACTAGATACTGGAATAATTTACCCTATCTCTGATAACACTTGGGTCAGTCTGGTCCAACTAGTTCCTAAGAAGGGAGGTTTCACAGTTGTAACCAATGAAAAGAATGAAGAAATTCAAGTTAGAAAAGCCACAAAATGGAGAGTTTCTATAGATTATAGGATTATTAGTTCTGACACTAGGAAGGACCATTTTCCAATGTCCTTTCTTGATCAAATGCTTGAGAGGCTTGCTGGGAATGGATTTTTCTATTTCCTAGATGGGTATTCTAGTTATAACCAGATTCCAGTAGCTCCAGAGGATCAGGAGAAGACTAATTTCACATTCCCCATTGGGACATTTACCTACCAATGGATTCCCTTTCGGTTGTTTGGAGCCCCTTCTACCATTCAAAGGTCTATAATGGATATTTTCTCTGATATGTTTGAGAGAATCATTGAAGTGTTCATGGATGGATTCTCCATTTTTAGTAGTACTTTTGATACCTACACAAGAAATTTTGAGTTAGTTTTGGAGAGATGTATTGAGACTAACCAAGTTCTTAACTAGGAAAAATGTCAATTCATGGTCACTGAGGGTATTGTTTTAGGACATAAAGTGCCCAAGAGAGGTTTGGAGATTGACAATCCTAAAATTAAAGTCATTCAAAAACTTCCACCTCTTAAAAATGTTAAAGGTGTTAGAAGTTTCTTAGAGAATGACAGTTTCTACTGGAGGTTTATAAAAGATTTCTAAAAAATCACTAAGCCCTTTTGTTCTCCTCTTGTTAAGGACTCCCCATTCAATTTTGATGAGAACTATTTATAATATTTTAATATGCTTTAAAAAAAACTCAATACATCAACTATCATTATTGCACCTGATTCTAAACTTATTTTTTAAATAATGTGTGATGCTAGTGATATGGCTATTGGAGCAGTCTTAGGATAGAGGAGAGATAAGAAGCTGCATGCGGTGTATTATGCTAGTACACTACTAGATTAGTCTCAAAAAAATTACCCCACTACGAAAAAGGAGTTGTTAGCTATTGTGTTTGCTCTTGAGAAGTTTAGGTAGTATCTATTAGGATCAAAAGTTGTCATATTCACTGACCATTCTGCCTTGAAATATATGATGTCTAAGAAAGTAACCAAACCCAGGGTTATTAGATAGATTTTGTTGTTACAAGGATTTGACTTAGAAATAAGAGATAAGTAGGGTAATGAAAACCCAGTAGTAGATCGTCTTTCTAGGCTTCCTCATACCCATTATGAAGATTCAATGGAGATCAATTCTTCTTTTCCTAATGACAAATTACTCACTGTCTTAATAATGTAGGTTGCATGGTTTTCATATTTTTTCAATTTCCTGGAAGTAGGTTTCTTTCCCAAGGATTTTTCTAATAATCAATGAAAAAAACTCATTTCATAAAATAAGTATTACCTTTGGGATGATATTTTTTTGTTTAGGAGATGTGCTGATGGTATCCTTATAAGGTGTGTTCCCGAACAAGAAATGCTACCAATTATAGAGAGTTTTCTTTCATCACCTTAGGGAGGACACCATGGTGGTGAGAGGACAGCTCAAAAAGTCCTCCTATGTGGTTTTTATTAGCCCACCTTATTCAAGGATTCTAGGAGGTTTGTAGTTGGATGTGATAGGTGTCAAAGGTTAGACAATGTTGGTAGGAAACATAAATTACCCCAAAAGGTTATTTTGGAAGTTGATATTTTTTATATTTGGGGATTATATTTCATGGGTCCATTTCTATCTTCTCATGGGAATGGGTATATTCTAGTGGCTGTAGATTATGTTTCCAAGTGTCTTGAGGCAGTAGCACTGCCCAACAATCAATCTAATAATGTTATAAAGTTTGTTAAAAAGAACATCTTTTCATGATTTGGAGTACCAAAAGCCTTCATCGCTGATAATGGAACACACTTTAAATAATTACAAGTCTAAGTATTTAATGAAAAAATATTGATGTGTTCATAAAACTGGTACTTCTTACCATCCACAGTCCAGTGGACAAGTTGAAATTTCTAATAGGGAGCTGAAACAAATCTTATAGAAATTTTTTTCACATTCTAGGAAGGATTGATCTCTTAAATTGGATGAAGCATTATGAGCATATAGAACATCTTTTAAGACCACAATAGGTATGTGTCCATATAGGATGTTGTTTGGGAAATGTTTTCATTTTCTTACGGAGTTACAACATAAGTCATATTGGGTAGTTAAGGCCTTAAATTTTGATTTTAAGAGTACTGGTGAGAGAAGACTACTTGAGCTAAGTGAACTTAATGAAATAAAGAGAGATCCTTATGATAATTATAAGATATACAAAGAGAAAAATAAAATCTTTCATGCTTCTATCATTCAATAAAATGAGTTCAAACATGGATAGAAGTTCCTCCTCTTTAACTTTAGACTTAATCTCTTTCCTGGAAAACTTAAATCCAAGTGGTCTGGACCCTTTTCTGTATTAAGATTTTTAAAGAATGGAGTTTTTGAGATAGTATGTGAAGAGAAAAAACTCATGTTGGATAATGGGAATAGAGTCAAACTCTATTTTGAAGAACAGCCAGAGGGCTTGGCTTCCTTCACTATGCTTGAGAACTGATCTTGAATAAAGTCTAATTGAAGACTCAAAATTTAGTGCTACATGGGAGTCAACCCATGGTATTTCTTGTTTTTACTTTTGTCATGTTTTTAATTTAGAATAAAGTTCTTCTTTCTTTCTCTATATTCCCTGCTGTTATTTTTTCTTGCTCCTGGTTCCTATTTTATGGGTCAGAATGATGTTACTGGTGTCATTAAAGAGTGGAATTCACATTCTTAAGCATAAATGAAAAAGTTTAATTCAGGGAAGTACTTTACTCTTGTTTTCTACACTCATTTTTCTGCTCCAATGTGCTTTTTAAAATTCACTTCTAAGTCACAATTTCACTATTGTCGGTGAGTCATTGACTCACCAACGCACCTGAGCCACCAACACATTGTTGTCATTGACTCACTGGTGGAAATTTTGGTGAGTTAGTTAATGCTACAAAAAAAATTCTTCTTGTACTGTAAATAAATTCTGCTACATGTTTTGTTGTACGTGAAGTTATTGCTACATATTCTTTGTTGCTGGAAACATTTGTTGCATGTGTTGGTTTGCAGGAAAATTTAGTGATCTAGAAATTATGTATGTTTCGTTGATGATATACTAAAAAAGTCTGATGCATGTCACTATGCTGAAAACTTTTCTGCATGTACTGGATTGTTAAATAAAATTATGCATGCTCTTTCTTACTGTAAAATTTAATTTCATTGTTTAAAAATGTTCACTGTATGAGATTATGTGTGGGGGGAAGTTACCCTCAGATTCTGGCTTCTATTTAGGGTGTTTAACATGCATTTATCTGCCCTATTGAAAACCTTTTTGAAGCAATTTCTCAACTTTCTTACACCCAATTCACTTTGTACTTTTATACTTCACATGCAACGTTTTGAACTATATTGAAAATATTTGTCACTTCCTTAATTGATAATGCATGTTAAATGTTGTAAAGTAATTTTTGTGGAAAACACTTTCTTCTTATATTCAATGAGACCCTTTAAACATGTCAATAATCTACTGTAGTAAAAATCTGTTTTGAACTTTAAAAGTCCAATTGTTGTCTTCTCCATTTTTGAATTCAAATTTGTGGACAAAGTTGGGTTTTAAGTGTGGGAGAGGGGGTCAATTTACCTTGAGCTAAACTATTCTTAATGAAAGCCCATAAATTCCCACTACTACTTGCTACTTCATACTTTTTGTTAAAAAATGGTTAAATATTTTTTCATAATTCATGTGCAATTTTAGGATTCACTCTTTACTCTGAGTGAGTGTTTCCTAAGGACAGTGCCTTATTGGTCGTTAAATGTTGTCTAGAATCTGAAACTTGTGAGGATGGATGATTGCTGAGTGACTATGCATAGTGTTGTTATGAATTTTTGGTTCCAGAACTGTGTTTGAGAGTGATATATGATACTTGTTAGTGGAGTTGACATCATAGATTTAGGAGTTGGAAGTTTGAACATGTTCTTAGGGGACTCATTTTCTTTAAATTATTAAAAGTAATCACCTTAGTGGGCCAATGTGGCATTTGGGAACCCACAGTGAATCACTGAGACCCTAGGGAATGGGTGTGTTTCTGTTTACTAAAAGCTCTATGTACACTTTAAATAAGTGCATATGCACAGTGCGTAACACATGTTACATGGCATGAGAAACATTAAATAAAGTCTAGGGTCAAAAATTAGTTCATTAAGGTGAGGGGAATGATGAACTCCAGATGAAGAAGGGGACAATCAGTTTATATGGAAATCATTTAGGTTTTATCAATAAGGTGATTCAAAAAATATATTTATTTTTGGAACTTAGGTGAAAGTCAAATTATAATGTTCCTATGGTTATGCTTTTAATTCAACTAATTTTTAACTTCTTATCACTCTTGAATTTAGGACTTTGATTTTCTTTGAAGTAATTCATTAGGAAGATTCATATATGAGGCAAGAAATCCCCAGTGGTTGATGATTCACTACTTTCTTGATCACTAGTAAGAGTTTGTTTAAGGCAAGACCTATTTGGAACATTCCATTTAAAAAGACTCATTTACAGCTTCATTGTCCTCTGTTTCTAAACTTCTCACATGCTTCAATTTGAGCTCAATAATAAAATCACACTTCTATTTTTCAAAGTTAATAAAACATGATATTGTTTGAGGACAAACAATATTTAAGTGTGGGGAAATTTGACGTGGCACTAAAAACACGTAATTTTACCACATCTTTTTATTAGATTTTTAAGGTTTTAATTATTTAATTTTACACTTTTTACTATATAATTGCACTTTTGTACTTTTATAATTAAATTCATTAATTAATCATTTTTTGTAACTAAATCTTGTATTTTAAGCCTTTATAAAACACTTTTTATGTTTTAATTATCTTAATAATCTAATCTCATTTTATGTTTTTATTCTGCTTTAAATAATAGTATCTTGGTGTGTTTGTATTACTTAATTAATGAAGCATTTTATATATAATTAACTAGCATAGTTTTTTATCTTTCAATTTAGATCAATGAAAATAAATAAATTATTTTATTTATTATATTTAATAATTTAGTCAGCTTTTATTATAAGTTATGAAGTTAAATTTTAATTTAATAAAATAATAAGTTTTTAATTTGAAGTCTTCTTTTAGTTAGATAATTGATTAATTTAGATTTTTAAACCTGTAATTTCCTTAATGATTTAAATTTATTATGCAATTAAAATTTGGTTGTTGATCTATTTTCCGCTGGAACTCTGATCTGGAGGCACTGAAGACACTGCCGAACCATTTGCGCCATCGCGGCTTATGGAGAAGCAGGTCTTGCGGACTACCCTACCACCGCCGGAGTTTTCTTCTTCCCCAGCTGCGCCGAACTGGATCGTCAAGTCGCTGCACTCGACGCCGCACCGCCGCGTGCCACCATCCGCTGAAGGTCGAACAAGCAGCCGCCATGAACTGAAGTCGGAGCCGAGCCGCTAGAGGAGTCCGCCATTTGTGGCTCCACAGAGAAGCTAAACAAACCCTCCCTCCCACTTGGTTTTGTGCCTATAAAAATAATATAAAATAATAATAACAAATTAAATGAAATATAATTATAAATAGAGTAGATTATAACAGATAAATATATAATAATTTTAATAAAATAAAATATAAAACTAACTAATTAACAACATTTATTAAACTAAAATATTAAAAATAAATTGTAAAGAAAATTAAAATAAATAAATTTAATTAAATATTTTTTTAATAAAATAATTATATTTGTTTTTTTAATAAAATGATAATAATAATAATAATAATAAAATTGTTGTGAAATTGATCGAACGCCGATTGAAACCGCGAAGCATTTCGAAACTGGAAATGTAATATCGGTCGTAGGCGAAGCGCATCGTTGAGAAAGCGGATGTCGTATTTGCATATGACGATGATAACAACAAATGGAAATACAAATACAAAAGAAATACAAAAGGTAAAGAACACAATGTAGAGCCAAAAGTCCATCTCATTTCATTAACATATCACCACATTTATAGAGTACATGAGATCTGATCCAATAATTGAGATTAATCCCTATAATATTTAATCCAACGGCTAGAATACCAATGGTTTGAGAATATGTAAGGTTGGTCATTAAGAGGGAAATTTATTGGGAATCGATGAGTCATCATTATTGTCATAATTATGACATCCATTAATAATGTTTCATAACACTCCCCCTTGGATGTCGTAATTTCATGGAACCTTATTTAATCTTCACTTAAAAAAACACTGTGGGAAAAATAAGTGAAGCCAAAATAAAAGAATTTCATGTCATGTTGCCTCATTAAAAACCTTATCAGGAAAACCCAGTGGGAAAAACCTGATGAAGGGAAAAAGAGTGCAGCATTCCCAACTCCCCCTGATTATATCATTTAGTTATGTTTTCAGGACATCAATTAATATTATTATTTAATTATGTCTTCAGGACATGGGAGGAAGACCATAAGTAATAATGAATGGTCTCATTAAAAATTATAACTCGTAGGGAAGACCAACAATTTCCATTAATTATAGATATCCATAATAATTTATAACATTCCCTTGGATATCTGTTATGATGTATGATTGTCTCATTAAAAACCTCATCAAGGAAAAACCCTTCAAGGAAAAACACTTGATTAGGGAAAAAGAGTACAGTAACATCAAGTCCCCAGAGTGTTGTCTCGTTAAAAACTTTATCAAGAAAACCCAGTGGGAAAACTTGACTAAGGAAAAAAGAGTACAACAGTTACATCTCTCATTCATAATGATCATCATTTAACTCATAGAATGTCCATGATCAATTCATAACCAAAACATTCAGTTTTGAATTTTGGAATAATAATAACTTATACCCTTTAGATTTCAATGAATATGGAAGAACGTTACCTTGCATCATAATATGATTTATTGTTATTTGCAAGGTATATATGCATATGTACATGTATATCCTTCAGGGATAAATAAAATATGCATTTATATTTAATCCTTATGGGATAAGTATGTTCTTCATCAACCCCTTATGTATGAAATGTATCACTCTTAGAAACAAGAGATTTAATTTTTCATTAAGGGTAAAACCATTCCAAAAATTTAATATTTCATCTTCGGGATGATTAATTAAAAAATGCAAGGACATTCAATGTAATTTCATGATCAAATAAGTCGTTGATTTCAGAAAACTCTTCAAGAGTTTAGATGTTTTTCAAAACATCTTAATAATATGATGACTACAATGATTCATACAAATCATGGGATGATAAATTCAACTTATATTCTTCCTTAACTTGATATGGATAAATCTTATTCAGTTCACCGCATAATTTATCAGATTGGGTAAAACTTCCATAATTTTGAATATGCTTCAGGCATTTCGAATCCTTCTAGGATTCATATAAATATCCAAATAAGGAAGAATATAAGATCATTGATATTTAATAGTCTTTATAGTTTGGATAATCAATCCAGAACTTTATATGTTGAACATTTCATAAGTTTCTTTAATAATTTTGGCCAATTATTATGATGTCGACATCTATCAAAATCCATTGTCATCAGTGGGTTTTAAAAGCATTCATAGAAAATATATCATCAACAACATTTGATTGAGATCTCATAATTTTTCTGGTACCAGTGTCACTTTAGGGACAGTATCTGAAAAGATATAATGTTGTTGATATATTCATTTTCCTCTTCAAGGGAAAATATATTTATTGCTTTCTACTCATGATGAACAATGATTTTATATAATCAGTTCAACAACACTTCGGGTGTGTATAATTAGACTATTGATTTTCAACATTTTACATTCATGTGAGTGTTGTGAGCATCTTGTCAATGGTTCTGCAGGACCATATAATATATAATACTTAGTATTTCTTTTAATCAACATGCATAGCATGCAATTTATACTCACCAGCAGCAAATAACACATGTGATCATTTAGTGGATGCATCTTTCATATAGATGGATCACATGGTGGGCGCGCCCCATATATACTTCTTCATAAGTATATGGGAAATTTATTTCCATAATAACTGCTAATGATATAAATAACACTACGGGAAAAAACGCTTATTACGACGGGGTATTTGCGACAAGATTTATTCCCGTCGCAAACACTCCGATGAAAAGCGTATTTGCGACGGGAATATATTCCCGTCGCAAATGGTCAGTTATTTGCGACTGAAATACAGGACCTGTCGCAAGTACCCGACGGTGGTAAATAGTATTTGTGACGGGACAATTGTCACGTCGGAAAACATTATTCACCAGGTGTTATTTGCAACGGGTCCCGTTGCCAATACCGACCGCGGTAAAGCCTATTTGCGACGGTCGCCTTCAATCCGTCGCAACTACCCGGCGGTGGTAAATACTATTTCGACAGGTAAATTGTCCCATCGCAAAAAAATATTCACCGGGTGGTATTTGCGATGGGTCCCGTCGCAAATACCGGCGACGGTAAATAGGAATTTGCAACGGGAATATCCGCCCGTCACTAATGGTGTGTTGGCAAGCAGATATTTACGACGAGCCCATCGCAAAAACCCTTTTACCCGCCACCCGTAATTAATGTGGGCGAAGGTATTTGCGACGGGGTCCGTCGCCAATACCGGCGGCGGTAAATAGGAATTTGCAATGGGGATATCCGCCCGTCGCTAATGGTGTGTCGGTAGACAGCTATTTGCGACGGGCCCGTCGTAAAAAACCTTTTAACCGCCGCCCGTAATTAATGCGGGCGAAGGTATTTGCGACGGTATCTCATCGCAAATACGACCGTCGCAACTAATCTAACATATATATACACCCCACCCGTTTTTTTTTCAACAACATTCAGATCTCTCTTCCCCTCTCTCTCTAACTTTCAGTTCTGTGTATAATTTTTTTTGTTTTAATTTTTTCTTTCGAGAAGCGGAGAGAAGGAGTTAGAAGACGCAGATTACTTCAAAATATCGAAGGTATTTATATTTTTTTTATTTTTTAAATTATTTTTAATTGTTAATTTTAATTTTTAATTGTTAATTTTAATTTTTTTAATAGAATGTTTAGTAGCTATATAGTATAATTAGATTAAGTGGTTGTACCAAATAATCCTTGTCTGGATACGAACAAGTAGAGGCAGCTCTGGCACAGATGTACCTAGGAGTGAAAACTCTGAGAAGGTGTTTCGAGCTTGACTCGGGGTAACCTGGTACACAACAACGGGCCTTACTGCACTTTTGGTTCGACACTCCCGGAGGATGTTTTGGTAATAATTAGAAATAAATATATAATTATCATATAATTAGGAAATAATGAGATTTAATTAGATTTAATTAAAATAATTATCATATAATTAGGAAATAATTAGATTTAATTGATTAGAAATAATTAGGAAACAATTAAAATAATTAGGAAACAATTAAAATAATTAGGAAACAATTAGATTTAATTAGGAAACAATTATATTTAATTAGGAAACAATTAGATTTAATTAGGAAACAATTAGATTTAATTAGGAAACAATTAGATTTAATTAGGAAATAATTAGATTTAATTAGGAAACAATTAGATTTAATTAGGAAACAATTAGATTTAATTAGGAAACAATTAGATTTAATTAGGAAACAATTAGATTTAATTAGGAAACAATTATAATAATTAGGAAACAATTATAATAATTAGGAAACAATTATAATAATTAGGAAACAATTATAATAATTAGGAAACAATTATAATAATTAGGAAACAATTATAATAATTAGGAAAAAATTATAATAATTAGGAAACAATTATAATAATTAGGAAACAATTAAAAAATAATTAGGAAACAATTAAAAAATAATTATGAAACAATTAAAAATAATTAGGAAACTATTAAAAAGAATTAGGAAACTATTAAAAATAATTAGGAAACTATTAAAAAGAATTAGGAAACTATTAAAAAGAATTAGGAAACAATTAAAAATAATTAGGAAAGACTTAAAAAGAATTAGGAAAATTAGCAAGCGTGATTGACCGCTCATCTACCTCAATTTTCTTTTCATTTGTGTGTTGAGGCTTGATAGGAAACTTCTGCCTCCACATGTAATATCTGGTTTTACTGTCAAAATTATCAACCTCCTCACCAACATAGATGTGAGGATGTTTATAATTTTGACAGTAAAAGCAGATATTACATGTGGAGGCAGAAGTTTACTGTCAAACCTCAACACACAAATGAAAAGAAAATTGAGGTAGATGAGCGGTCAATTACGTTTGTTTTTCTATTCAATGATTGATTAACCACCCGACCTATATGCATATCTTCACATTTCTAATTAGTAACATAATTAGTAATATAATTAGTAACATAAATAGTAACATAATATAAAATCTTATATTACTCTAATATTAATAATTAAATAATACTAATAATATAATTATTTTATTATTATATGTTTAATAATATTATTAAAATTATAAAAAATTTATAAAATATTACAATTATCAATATTTTCAATAAGTTTTGCTTTATTCTTAACAAGTTCAAATCTTAAAGGGTCGCCAATTTTCAGGTCATGCCCAATAAAAAGTTTGCGTCAACCGTGTCCAATGTAAACTCTATAATTGTTCTTGCTTGGTTGATCACCTCGCAAGTAGCGTTGCAATAGGACAACCCAAGTCATGTCTTTCTCACTACTTGTGTCGTCCTATTGCAACACTACTTGCGAGGTGATCAACCATGTAAGGACAATTATAGAGTTTAAATTGGACATGGTTGACGCAAAATTTTTATTGGGCATGACCTGAAAATTGACGACTCTTTAAGATTTGAACATGTTAAGAATAGAGAAAAATCTGTTGGAAATATTGAGTTTTGTAATAATTAGTAATAATTAGTAATAATTAATCAAAAATAAAATAAATTCAAGTACATGGTTATAAATTGGCACAATTTCCAGCGGATTGGCAGCTACCTTTTGTTCAACGTCTCATATCTTTGCTACTTTCTCCCACTGAAATTAGTATGAAAAATGTGCTCTAACGTATATCAGAGCAAGTTTTTCATACTGATTTCAGTCGGGAGAAAGTTAAAAAGAGATGAGTCGTCAGGAAAAAGAGCTGCCGCCAATCCGCTGGAAACAAATCAGAATAATTAGTAATATAATCTCCACAATGATGATTACAAAATTTTATTTCATTATTCAAGCATATTTCATTTTTCCAAGTATTTCCAAGTATTGCTAAATTAATAATAATTAGTAGGGATGATTACAAACTAACTATGTCGCCTATAATTATTGGTAATTACTAAGAAATAACTGTAATTATGTATCTTCTATTTTTAGGATATATTTTTTCTTATATCAAATTATTTAACAACAGTAATGGTTTTAAATTTTTTAGAAACATATATATGAATATGGAACAAGTAAATTGACATCAATCATTATTAGATGATCGTGCTTGGATAAATCAGCGTAGAAATCCAAACGGTTCTAGTTTAAATCCTATATATGTTGATGGTGTTGAAGCTTTCTTATCATTTGCATCATCAAACCCGGAATTTGTTTCAGAAGGGAAAATTAAGTGTCCTTGTAAAAAATGTTCTCTGAGAACGTTTGAGATATTTGACATCATTGGGCAACATCTCTTGCGTTATGGTTTTCAATCAGATTATATTTTTTGGTGTCAACACGGTGAACGCAGTTCCAGAGAAGATACTAATAATTTGATTCCGGATCCATCACAGTTTCAGAATTTAGTACATGATGTTGTAGGGTCATCCGTTCAACAAACAGAAATCGAGGATGATGTTGATTTACCTCCCGAGTTGGCACCATCTGAATTTGCTGAGTTATTCAGGTCTGCTAAGGATGCATTATATCCCGGTTGAAAGATAAGAAAATTAGAAGCAGTTGCAAAATTTATGGCTATTAAATCAGATAATGGAATGTCAAATAACTGTTTTGATCAGATATTTTCTTTGGTTAAAGCACTGTTACCTGAAGGAAATGTGCTGCCTGCTAATTATTATGAGAGCAAGAGACTAGTTCGTAATCTGGGCCTTAGTTATCAGAAGATCCATGCATGTTCAAACGATTGCATCTTATATTCTGGTGAAAATGAGTCGTTGGATAGTTGTCCCACATGTGGACAATCGAGGTATAAAGAAGCTCAATCAGGGAAGTCTGGATTTATTCCTATAAAACAGTTGAGATATTTCCCGCTTACACCCAGGTTGCAGCGTTTATTTATGTCTCAGAACACAACGACAATGATGTCATGACACAAAACCAATATTTCAAATGGTAAAATCTTGATTCATCCATCTAATGGTGATTCATGGAAACATTTTGATCAAGTGCATCCGTCTTTTACTTTAGAATCCCAGAACGTGCGATTGGGTATTTCTACTGACGGTTTTTGTCCATTTGGATCTTTTGGTAGTCAGTATTTCTGTTGGCCTGTCTTTATAATTCCGTACAATTTGCCTCCATGGATATTGATGAAAGAGCCTTATATCTTTTTGACGTTATTAATCCCAGGACATCCGAAAAAGAATATTTATGTTTATTTGAAACCATTGATTGATGAGTTAAATTTATTGTGGAGTCATGATGTTGGTACATATGATGCTGCTGCGAAACAGAATTTTGTAATGAAAGATGCTTTGATGTGGACAATTAGTGACTTCCCGGCATATGACATGTTATCTTACTAGAGTACACATGGTCCAAAATTATGTCCTTACTGTATGAGAGATAACAAAGAATTTATGCTCGTGAATGGAAAAAAACCTTACTATTTTGATTGTCATCGCAGATTTCTTCCAATCGATCATCCTTTTTGGAGGAATAAATCTCATTTCAGAAAAGGCAGAATTGAAAGAGATGAACCTCCAAAAATGATCTCAGGTTCAGAGTTACAATCAGTTGTATTTTCATTACCTTACATCACTTTTGGACCGACAATAAACCAACAGAAAATTCATGGCTTTGGGAAAGAACACAATTGGACAAAACAGAGCATTTTTTGGAATCTGCCATATTGGTCTGATTTGTTGGTCCGACACATGTTGGATGTCATGCATATTGAGAAGAACTATTTTGATAATTTATTTCATATAGTTTTGGATACACCGGGTAAAACCAAAGATAATGTAAAGGCACGATTAGATCTTACCCAAATTTGCAGGCGACCAGAACTTGAATTGTTTGAAAATGTCAGATCACAGAGATTAATGAAGCCAAAAGCAGCTTATATACTGACCAAAGAGAGTCACTTATTATTTTGTCAGTGGATTGCAGATTTGAGACTTCCATATGACTATGCTTCCAACTTGGGCAGATGTGATAAAAATGGTCATATTACTGGATTAAAAATTCATGACTGTCATGTTATAATGGAAAGACTTATGCCTATTGGATTAATAGGTTTGTTGAATTCTAATATTTGGGATTCAATAACAGATATATCATATTTTTTCCAAGACATGTGTGCGGCGACAACAGACTACGATACACTAAGCAAACTGGAAGAAGCTATTGTTGTAATTATATGCAAACTGGAAAAAATCTTTCCGCCGACTTTCTTTGACTCAATGGAACATTTGATATTACATTTTCCACATGAAGCAAAATGTGGAGGTCCGGTTCAGTTTCGATGGATGTACCCATTTGAGAGATGCATGCAGAAATTGAAGAAAAAAGTCTGTAACAAAGCATCAGTTGAAGTCTCAATTGCTGAAGCTTATTTGCAAGAGGAAATTGCTTTATTCTGCTCTCATTATTTTGAATCTGAATATCCCTCAAAATTTGACCGCATGGGCTGGAACAAGGGGAATTTTGATGATGATATGAACAATCAATTATCAGTTGTCAATCAGCCCAAACTTGGCTTTGGTGGAGTTCATGATAGATGGCTTTCAGATGATGAACATCATAGATCTCATACATATGTTCTACTCAACTGTGAAGAAATGTCACCAATTTTACAGTGAGTGATCCTATCCCTTATTCTATAGATTCTGTTACAGTAAATTAATCATATTGTATTTGTAGGTTATATGATGATCATTTCAAGAAACAATTTCCACAAATTACAGCAGCTGGCTTAGAAGAATGTCGGCAAAAAAAATTTTCCTACTGGTTTCAAAAACTGGTAACATACATTCTTTTTTGGTTTTACATATAAAATCAATTTATTACTTGTAATAGTGATAAATGTTTTACAAATTTTCAGGTATCTGTACATGCTGATAAGATTGATAGTCGATTGCGTATATTGAGTAGCCCACCATCCAAAATGGTTAAATCTTATAATGCATATGTGGTGAATGGTTATCGCTTTCATACATGTGCATATGGGGAATAAAAAAAACAATGAATAGTGGTGTTTGTTTGAAGGGATCACATCATAGATACATTGAAGTTGACTTTTACGGAATGCTTGAAGAAATTATTGAACTGTGTTATTTGGGACAGAATTATGTAACAATGTTTAAATGTCGATGGCTGGATACTGAGAGAGGCTTGCGTATTCATCCGACTCATGGAATTTTTGATATTAAACATAAAATCCTTCTTGTAGTAAATGAACCATTTTTATTGGCTCATCAGGCACATCAAATTTATTATGCAAAATATCGTGCTACTGCAAAAGAGTTGGATGATTGGTGGAGTATAATAAAAGTTAAATCTCGAGAAAATCAGTTTACTCAAACTGAATGTGGTTCCACTGAAGTGCAAGAAAATGAAATTTTTCAGGACACTCCTCAAAACACATCTTTTTCACAAAGCGACATGAATATCGAGGATGACACTCCACAGTTAAGGGTCGATGGTGACGATGTTGTCAATGATGTTACAACTGAATTTGAAATGACAAGAGATGATGAAAGTGAAATTAATATGGAAATTGATGATGTTGATGAGGAAGATGAAGACATTGACATTGAAAACTATGAAGATGATGATGAAGATGAACATTGACACAGTAAAATGCTGGTTAGAATCATAACAAATATATATCTATACATAATAGTTATTTTCAATTGTTTGTTAATAACAATCATTTCATGTTTCAGATGGACTCAGAAACGTTTCATTAGTTGCTGGAGGCTGATCTACCTATGGATGATGAGGTTCTTGATTCATCTGACCCTCAGGTTGTTGGCACTACAGGGAGCACTCGGAGGGGGCGTGGTCTTGCCAGACTGATGATTCCAGATCCTATCCCGGAGCGACGTCCACCTCTTGGATTCGATGCGCACACGCGGTGGTATGGTAACCTGTGTATTTTAGTTATCTTTCATTATAATTTATTAATATTCTAATTGTTCGATTATTTTTTCTTTTTCCATATTTTTACGCATATAGCTATTGGACAGGGGAGCGCTATCTTGCGCAATTATTTTTCTCAGCCCTGGATCACATGGGATCAGATTCCCGCTGATGTGCAGGCCGCCATGTTCGATCATTGGATGGTACGTAATTAAATATTATTTATTTTGAAATTTAATTCATTAATAACTTTATATCAGGGTTTATGGTATCCCATCGACGAGAGCATGCGTGCCACTATCCACGCGGCATGGGTGGTGTCTATGCGTGACCGTTTCCGTCAGTTTTTGCATAATTTGAGAAAGAAGGCTGTGAAGAAAGTCGGTGTGACAGAATTTGATGAAACCTGTAGAGTCCACCCAACTAGTGCCCACCATTTTGATGAGACGACATAGATGCAGGCGACCCAGTATGGCTTCGAAAAGGGCCAAGTAGTTGGTATCGACTCTCATTTGACTCCTGCAGCTTATTATGGTACTGCTGCGATGTCGGCGTCCAGCTCGAGAGGAGCTTGTGGAGAGACATCATCTCCTGCCTCACAGTATCAGGGGCAGCTGCATGCTCAGAGTCATCTTATAGAGGATTTGCATCAGGGGTAGGAGCAGATGCATCAGCAGCATGATGAGGAGATGCGTCGATGGAAGGAGCAGATGCGTCAGCAGTAAGATGAGGATAGACGTCGATATGAGGAGTAAAATCAGAAGCAGATGGAGTATATGCGTCGTCTGACTCATAGTTTAGGGATGGAGTTTCCTCCACCACCTCCTCCAGGTCCTCTAGATTATCCACCCCCAGTGATTTTTAGATGTAATAAACATTTGAGTTCGTAGTTTATTGTCATATTAACTATTTACAATTCCTCTTTCATATTTGTACGAATATTGCATGATTTAATTTGTTTTTATTTTTTTTAATATTTTATTACTTATTAGTATTATTTTTAATGTCTTCTTATTTTAGTAATATTACTTTTAATATTTTATATTTATTGTTAATATTGAGAAGTTTATAATTTTATAATTTTATTAATATTAATAATATTAATATCATTTTTTCATAAATATGTATGTTTATTTTAATAATAATAATATTATATTAATTTTTTATATTAATAATATTAGTATTATTATTATCATTTTTTGATATTACTATTTCATAATATATAATATTATATTATTTATATTCATATTATTATTATTTTTTGATATTAATATTATAATAATATAATTTATTTATATTATTAATATTACTATTATTATTATATACAGAATTTAATAATAATAATATTATATTAATTTTTTATATTATTAATATTAGTATTATTATATTATATTATATTATTTATATTAATATTATTATTATTTTATATTAATATTTCATAATTATATTTTATATATTATTTTATTTATATTACAATAATAGAATTTTTTTATATTATTAATATTATTATTATTTTATATTAATATTTCATAATTATATTTTATATATTATTTTATTTATATTATAATAATAGAATTTTTTTATATTATTAATAATATTATTTTTTTTATATAATATTATACGATTTGTATTAATTATTTTATTTTTTTATTTTTTTTAGTATTTGCGACGAGAATATTTGTGACGGGATTTCCCGTCGTAAAATTCTTTTTACTATAACATTTGCGATGGGAAGAATATCCATCGTAAAAACATTTCTGCGACGGTCCGTCGCAAATACCTTTTTTAAATTTCACATTTGCGATGGGATAGAAACCCGTCGCAACTAATATATCCTCGACGGCCCATTGCAAATACCTTTTTTATATATAAACGAAAACCCATTTGCGACGGGCAAAAAATACCATCGCAAATACTCTTTTTGCGACGGGACCGCCGCAAAAACACCTATTTGCGACGCCGTTTTCGGCAATGGGCGATTTGCGACGGAGCCCCATCGCAAAAGACCTTTTGCAACGGGAGCTCGTCGCAAATATTCAGTTTTCCTGTAGTGTAATTTACCTAAAAAATGGGTACCTCATGGTAAATTATCATACAGGGGGATTTCATAATGACTTAATGATAATAAATTCATTGATAATTTTGTAGACATGCATCCATTAAATAAATTCATCATTCTCCCCCTGATGGATGTCTACTATGTTATCAATAAATCGATTCTTGTGTATACTTGAATCAATATCTTTCATTATAATTGATCCCAAATGACCTAAATCATCATGTCATATATTTGAGGTGCCAGGATTAATAAACTTCCAGTTTACCATTATTGATTCAATTGTACGTAACAAATTCTTTATAATCACTTTTATGAATGCTTGTTACATATCGAGGTACCTCTTTTGTCTCCATATGATATTCATTTTCAAGAATACCATTCATTTATCTCATTGAGACATCAGATATAACAAAGTATTAAGAATTTGTACTACCAGGTAGGAATATATCCGCTCTTCTGGAGTCGTTTATTAATTTTCACTACCGGTAAATGTACTTATATGAGCATATACTAACGCATATATGAGTTCTTTTGAAGCATTTAATCAAAATAATATTTGTCAATATTTTTCTTTAAGATCGACACATATAAGATCTCTAGGATCTTTCATTATGCAAACTCATATTTGCCATTATAATTTCCACTTATGGTGGTTGATGAATTCATCATATAATCATAACAGGTTGGGCCCATCACCAAGCAGATTATTGCATAATTTAGAACTTCTGGCCAAAATATTTTGGAACTTCAGGCTCAAATATTATTTTGCAATACATCTACTTGAGATAGGAGCTCCCACGTCTTTTGAAGCTGATGAATGTGGTAATGATAACTAATGTGGAAGAATCTTCTGGATTCATGACACACCTTATCGCCATCCAAAATTATAATTCATAAACAACATTCACTTTATCAAATGAAAGATAAATCATTTGATCAAACCTCATCAACTCTCAAGATATTCATGATATCATAAATCATAAAAAAATCATGAAAAATTTCATTCGCTTCAAGGAATGAGATATAGTAATTAATACTACATTCACATCGGGGAATTCATTCATTCATCGAATTTCATGATCCATGAATGATAATTTATTATTTATCAATAATGATCATCTTGTATAAAATATAAATTTTATTGATTATGATGATCATTGCTTTAACCACTTCAGGTGGTAAAATCATTTTCATAATATATATCGGATTATCAAAACTATGTAATTCAATCATTTCATTTATGAACTATATGAACAACAACATCCACTTCATGGGATAGATGAATTACATGAGATGATATTGATAATCCATAAGGATGTGATAAATAATAATGTTTCCCTTGCTATTGTTGTTGTGGGAACAATAAATGATAAATGAAGATATTATTTAATATAATGTCAAAGGACATTATTTTCATATCATCCTTCAGGGATGCAATATTTTATACATATCAATAAAATTCATTGTGCTATGTAAATATTTACTATCATCAAACCACTTCAAGTGGTTATATTTTTATTATTTGTTATAAACAAATACAACACAATGATCATTCGCAAAACATCCTATTCACCTCGAACTTGATTTATAATAAAATCAGGTATATTTGCATTCACTTCGGGGAATGAAATAAATCATTTTCAATAAATATTCTCATTCACTCCAGGGAATAGAATAAAATTATTTGTTCGAGTTTTATAGCGTCTTCAAGACAATTGCATGAATATTCAATTCAACAATTTCATAAATTTCATCCACTTTGGGGGATTAATATATATAAAATATATTTACGCTTGTTCATCAAGAATATTTAATTTCTCTAAAACATTTTATAAGAAATAAAAGAAAGAGAAAAGAAATAAAACAAATATTTACAAATATTCAAAGTAAATATCATCTCCATTATGAACCTTTATATAGCATAATCAAACTTGACAACTTCAGGGTGAACAAGAAATAAGAGATATGAAATTTCACGGTTCATGGAATGATTAGCGAATTTCGGATTGAAATACGACATGTATGTGATGATCATCAAACTTTGGCTCAATGTACGACGGGTACGTGATGTTCATCAAACTTCATCTCGACGTATGATAGGTACGTGATGTTCATCAAACTTCGTCTCGATGTACTATGGGTACACGATGTTCATCGAACTTCCTCTAGACATACAATGGGTATGCGATGTCCATCATTCAACGGCTCGACGTACAACGGGTACGTGATGTTCATCATTCAACGGCTCGACGTACGATGGGTACGCGATGTTCATCATTCAACCAATTCTGGTGGTATAATTTTTTTATTCATTTGATGAATGATGTTTGTCTCGACATCGACCACATCGATTATTAATCAAATACATTCTCTCCAGGGAATGAAGTGAAATTTTTCAACTGTGAGTCATTACAACTCTTCAGGAGCTCATTATTTTTCCTGCAGCAAAAGATTAAGAAAATCATCTATTATTTTCAGATTTATCAAGAGGGGAAAAATAAATGTAACAATATCTTAAATGTAAAATAAGACTCACCCTTTTGATGTATCACTTTGAATGAGTGGAGCCGATGCGCATGTGAAAGAGTATGTCAAAATAATAATGTTTATAAAAACATGTGACATACCTTTTTCCCACAAATTTTTTCTTATGCCGATGATGGGGATGAAGGCAGCGTCGTCATGATGTGCAATACGAAGAAGACGATCATGCTGATAACGTGTTGTGAAATTGATCGAACGCCGATAGAAACCGCGAAGCATTTCGAAACCGGAAATGTAAGATCGATCGTAGGCAAAGTGCATCGTTGAGAAAGCGGATGTTGTATTTGCGTATGACGATGATAACAACAAATGGAAATACAAATACAAAAGAAATACAAAAGGTAAAGAACACAATGTAGAGCCAAAAGTCCATCTCATTTCATTAACATATCACCATATTTATAGAGTACACGAGATCTGATCCAATAGTTGAGATTAATCCCTATAATATTTAATCCAATAGCTAGAATACCAATGGTTTGAGAATATGTAAGGTTGGTCATTAAGAGGGAAATTAATTGGGAATTGATGAGTCATCATTACTGTCATAATTATGACATCCATTAATAATGTTTCATAACAAAAATCAATAATTAAAAAATAAACTAATTAATTTAATAATAACCTAATTTAAATATTTACTAACTAATTAATAATAATATTAATAATAAGAAATAAAAAACTTAATGATTTTATCTAATAAAAAAACCAATAAAATAAATTAATGACTTTTATAATAATATTAAATTAAATAATTATAAATAATAACATTTAACAACATATAAAATGTTAATTAATAATATAATAATATAATAATTAGTAAAATGAATTATTTTATAAAATTTAATTATAAATAACTTAAAATTATAAAAAAAGTAATTAACATAATAATCTAAATAATAAATTAACAAACTAACTTATCTACTCTTTATAATTGTTTACATAATTAATTAAATAGGTTAATATAAATCTTTTTGTGTTGTAAATTAAATTATTTTGTACTTTGTTTTACTTTACAGGTTATTACCAGAATCAAAACCCATCCATATGATAGATTCTAGGGCCTGCAGCAGAAGCCGGTGGGCCGAGGATTTTAAAATTTTCATCGGCAGGACGACAGAACTTGTCGTCGTCGACGATCCGATCCCCGGAGAGGTCCGAGGATCTCGTGTAAATTAAAAGGAGCACAAAACTAGAATGAAAAATGTACCCATTTCAAATTTGAAGTCGTGGTCGATTGAAACTAGTTGATGGTGATCGTCGCTTGAAGGATGCAAAGTAGGATCCCTCTAGATTGTCTACACACACTCCAAAAATCCACTAGAACGTCGATCGTCGAATTTCGGGTGCTAGCGCGGTGATCTGACGATGCTTTTGACATCCCGATGATCACCGCATTGAGATCTCTTCGATGCTTAAGGAAGAACTTGATCCGAACTCTTGGATCATCAGCTTCTCTCTTTAAGAAGCGGGAGGAGAGAGAGACTCTGGATTTCACTCCATGAAAAGAATGAATAGTGAATTGCACACCAAGAGAGAGAGCCTCCTCTCTTATTTATAGTGATGTTGATAAATACCTGGTATGGTTTCCCAGCCCCCGTTTATTTCAACATTCACTAAATAAATAATTTTGGCGTACTAAACCGCATTAATATTATTTATTATTTTATCACATACTTGTAATATATATATAATATATTACATTATAAAACCCGATCCATTCAACTCGACTCGTTGTCCCGCTTAATATTAAACGAACCTTGAATATTAAAATAATATTCGTTCAATTAATATTTTCCCAACTTTACTGAACTCGTAAATACATTAAATAAATTCAATCCCAAATATTCATAACTTGAATATTAATAAATTTATTTAATTATTTTGGTGATCGATAACTTGGACGACGGTCGGACCCCATGGCAGGACCCACTATGTCCATATACCTATTCAACTGAATAAGACAGATTCTTGAATACGCTATTGTGTGTGACCCTCTAGGCCCTTATCTCGATAGCAGTGAATAAAATCCATAGAGCAAGAATGGAGTCTAGCAACCCATTATGACCCCTAAAGAGTTAAGGATAGTCATAACAACAGCTACCATCCTACGAATACTGACTGTGTATTATAATCTCTTTATCATTAAATATCTCACAAAGAAGGACACACTCATGTGTCATCGCCCTTATCTTGCTTTATTATTTTTTTATCTATCCAGATGGATTTGCATTTCTACTGCTTTTGTCAAAGACTTATGAAGGCAGTACCCACTACTAGAATTTCTGGATTTCGAGGTGGGGGACTTATAGCGGCTGCCATTTGGCAGTCGCTAATACTATCAATAGCGGCCTCCAAATGACGGTCGCTGCACTTTAATATCGAAAAAACCTAATTTCCCCCTCCCCCCATTATCCCCTCCCCGACCCCGCGACCCACCCCTCCCCGACCCCGTGACCCCGACCCTCGGCGACCCCGAACCCTCAACCCGGCGACCCTGACCCCCGGTGATCCCGACCCCCGATGACCCCTCCCCGACCCCCGGTGACCCCTCCCCGACCCCCGGTGACGCCGACCCCCGACCTCCGGCAACCCCGACCCCCGGCGACCCCGACCCCCGACCCCCGACCCCGGACCTCCCGGTGACCCCGACAACCCCCGGAGACCCCGACCCCGACCCCCGACCCCTGGCGACCTCGACCCCCGGCGACCCCCACCCCCTTGCCTCTGTGCTGCGCCACCCGCAACCCCGACGACCCCCATCGCCTTGCCTCCGTGATGCGCCTCCGTGACCCCGACACCCCCGCGACCCGACAACCCCACCCCCTGCCTCCGCGCTGCACCTTTGGATAGTCCCATCGTCTTCGTCCCCTCCTGGCCCCGTTGCATCCCTCCAGCAAGTCCTCCTGCCTCCGTTGGACCCTCTCGGTCCGTTGTGCCCCGCCGTGTAGAACCCTCCCACACTTCGGTGAACAGTTCCGCTCCTTTCAAGTCTAGCCGTTGAACCCCTGTCATCAAGTCACTGTGCCGTCATGGATCCAAAACCGAGTCACACCCCGTTACCCACGGTCGAGTCCTCCGCAGGTAATGTTTTTTATCCTTCAAATTTGGTTTTTAAATTTTAATGATATGTGTTTTTTTAGAATTTAAATAAGATATTTCACTTTTGATTTCTATTAAATACAGATATGGATAGGAGCTGGATTGATATGCAAGATAGATTTTCAGCTGAATATTATGAGGGGATTAAGTGATTTATGGATTTCACCAACAGATTTCCAAGTGATATGATTAGTTGTCCATGCAGAAAATGCGCAAATAGATATCTCTTCAAACAAGATAGTGTTATAGAACATTTGTTTTTGAATGAGTTTTTGAAAAACTATAAGACATGGACACGTCATGGAGAAGATTCTGTTTCATGTCATCACTTAGAAAGTATTCATATGAACGTTGATTCGAGAACAGTTGATCTGATGAACATAATTCTCAATGATATGATGCGTCAGTTTCAATCTGAAGACAGTAATGTCATAAATGACGACGTTGGATTGAGTAATCCCTGTTCTTCTGCAGATGGAGAAGCATTGAAATTCTTTAAAATTTTTGACGATGCGCATACTGAATTATATCCTAGATGCACTAAATTTTGTAAACTGTCATTCATCGTTGAATTATTACACCTGAAGGTCTTGAACTAGTGGTCAGACACCTCATTCTACATGTTGTTGGTATTATTGAAGAAGGTACTCCCTGCTAGAGCGAAGATTCCAGAGTCATTCTATCAAGCTCGCAAGTTGACCGATGATCTTGGTTTTACATATGATACAATTGATGCGTGTCGCAATAATTGTATGTTGTTCAGAAAAGAGAATGCACAATTAAATAATTGTACTGTTTGTTATACATTCAGGTGGAAGACCAATGAGATTAATCAAGGTAGTCAGATTCTTCCTGAGAGAGTCTTGAATCAAGGGAAACAAATTGCCGCTAAACAGATGCGTTATTTCCCATTGAAACTGAGACTGAAGAGATTCTTCTTGTCCACTAAAATTTCTAAATTGATGACTTGGAATTCAGAGAGAAAGAAAGAGGTTGATAAATTAACTCACCCGACAGATTCTTTGGCATGGAAAGAGTTTGATCAAAGACACCCAGACTTTTCCCGAGATGATCTTAATATTCGACTGGGCTTGGTAGTAGATGGTTTTAACCCATTTAGGTCCATGGTTAGTGTGACATATAGTACATGGCCAGTGGTGTTGGTTCTATACAACATTCCCCCATGGGTATGTATGAAGCAACCTTTTTTATTACTGTCAATTCTAATTGATGGACCGAGAGGACCTGGTGATAAAATCGATGTTTATATGCAACCTTTGATTGATGAGCTGCAAGAATTTTGGGTCAATGGTGTAATGAATTTTGACTCGACAGCTAATGAAATGCTTAGACTTTGGGCCGCTTTGTTATGGACAATTAATGATTTCCCAACGTATGCTAAATTATCAGGTTGGAGTACAAAAGGAGAATTTGCTTGCCCTTGTTGTAATAAGAGTAAGAAATTTATATGGATTAAGCACTATAGAAAGTGGGCATATCTTGGTCACAAATGCTTTTTTCCTCCATTGCACAGGTTCAGAAAAGACAGTGTATCATTTGATGGGAATAGAGAGTATAACCCATCACCACAAATACTGTCTGGGGTTGAAATTTGTGCACAACTTGATCAAGAAAACATCCGTATAATGTATGATTTTCAAGATTTATTGGTTCCTACATTGCATTCTATTCCTGCTGCAAATAGACAGCGAAGTCATAATTGGAAGAAATGAAGTATTTTTTTGAATTACCTTATTGGAAATATAATATTTTAAGACATAATTTGGATGTGATGCACATTGAAAAAATGTATGTGATAATATTCTGTGCACCATTTTAGGCGTCAAGGGGAAATCAAAGGACAGTGCTAATTCTCGACGTGATTTGCAAGAAATGGGATTGAGAAAACCTTTACATTTACAGCTGGGTGAAGGTAATCAGGCATACATGCCTGCTGCACAATACACAATGAGTAAAAAAGAGAAACAAACATTTTTATCAATTTTGAAGACCATTAAGGTGCCAGATGGTTATTGCTCTAATATTTCGAAGCGTGTGAATATGAGGAGCACGACATTACAGGGTTTGAAAAGTCACGATAATCATATTCTGCTTCAACAGTTAATTCCTATAGCAATTCGTGATTGCTTACCTTCCCAGGTTGTTGAGCCGTTGATTGGAGTTTCTAATTTTTTCAGACAGCTCTGTTCTAGGAATCATCGCATGAGTGATTTGAAAAAGATACAAGAGAAGATTTTACTTGCACTATGTCACCTAGAAAAACTCTTTCTGTCGTCTTTTTTTGATGTCATGGTTCACTTGACCGTGCATTTAACTGGTGAAGTCATTTCCGGCGGTCCCGTGCAATTCAGGTGGATGTATCTAATAGAGCGATACTTAAATACATTGAAATGGTATGTGCGCAACAAAGCTCATCCAGAAGCCTCAATTGCCAAGGGATATTTAATGGATGAGTGTACTAATTTCTGTGCTTCATATATTGATGAGATTGAAACAAAGATAGATAAACCGTCCTAGAATGACGAGGGTCCAATTGGAGAAGGAATAACATTTGATATGAGGAACGAAGAGTGGGTTCAAGCTCATTGATATGTGTTGTTCAACACTCTATCAGTTATGCCATTGATACAGTAAGTTTCATAGTTGATGTGTATTTTGTTTCTATATTTATTTTATTGCTTACCTTATATTGTGTTGTGATTTAGGATGCATATCGCTGAGTTGAAATGTGAAAGGCCCCGTGCAACTGACTATCAAATCCAAAAACATCATTTCAACACATTTCATGAGTGGTTCAGGACTCATGTACGTATAATTGATTTAATATTTTTATAGTGCAACTTAGTTGTATTTTCACAATCCTTTATCCATTAAACTATATATGTGAAATTTGCAGATTCAAAAGTTACGTGATTTAACCCAGCATGTGAGAGAAGAACTCAACCAACTAGCTGATGGTCCATTTATTATAGATCATCACTACAAGTCTTTGGATGCTAACATATTCCGATTTTGTATTAGCGATGTTGACATGAACCGAGCCACACAAAATAGTGGTCTTGGTTGTTCTTTTGTTGGTGCGGGTTATTATTATGGATTGTTGAGAGATATTATTGAGGTTATTTATGGTCGTGGCTTAAAACACATATTGTTAAGGTGTGATTGGGTCGATCCAGTTCATGGAACGAAAGTTGATAACTTCCAATTTACATTAGTAAACTTTAACAATATGCTATATAAAGATGACTGAGTTAGCAATGATCCCTTTATACTGACATCGCAGGCAGAACAAGTTTACTTTGTCCGCATTGATTCTGATTGGAAAGTTGTGGTGAAAATGTCTAGAAGAGGGGTTTTTCTGATTGACCAAGAGGAACCTGAAGTTGTCGCATTTCCTGATCAAACACTTGAACAAACAACAATAGCTGTACGAGATGAATATATACAATGGGCCAGAGAGACAGTTGAAGGAGATATGATAGACTTTCATGATTAGTGAAAATTGTAATTATATCCCCAATTATTATTTGTAAAAATATTTATGAGTTATATATGTATAAAAATTTCTTGATTTAACTATAATTTCTTTTAATGTAGGTATGTCATAGGGTGGTCATAGTGGTTCACCTGATGTTTTCGGTATGTATGTTTTTATTTTTCTAAATTAATTGATTTTAATTTTCTGTGTATATTTCCCTAACTGTTTCTAATCATTAATTTATATTGTAATTGAATTATGAATTTATGTTTATCAGGATCTAGTGCTTCTTCCAGGAGACGCAGGGGTCCTGGTAGAGGGGTTCGATCCTGGAACTCTGGAGCCCAATTAGATGTGTTATTTGACGACACATTTCATCCAGTTGGAGATGGTGCTACTGCATTGAGTCGTCAGTTTGGGCATATGATACGAGACTCACACAGATTCCCTCTGATGACTCATGACTGGAGTTATTTCCCCCAAGACACGATGGACAGATTATGGAGGGAGGTTCAGGTAAATTCAATGTTTAATTTTTCATGATATTGTTATTATTATTGTCCCATATACTGACAATTTTTTTAATAGGATAATTTTACATCCTGTCCAGATGAGTTTCAGGTTGTATGTATGTCCAAATTTCGAAAATTATGGTAGGATTACAAGTCAAGGGTGAAGAGAGATCACTGGACACCATTTGCGGGTGTGCTAGACATTCTACAGTGAGTCCCTCCGGGCATTATTCCTACGCAGTGGCAGGATTTGGTTACGTTTTAGTTGAGTGAGGCAGTGATGGTAAGATTTATTACTTTTAATCTATAAATGACTAATTTTTCAAATGTCTATTAAGTAAATACGTTGAATATAGACTGAGTCTGCTCGTTATTCACATAATTGGGCGATGCAGGGCACGCCTTCCAGACTTGGCACTCAACATGTGTCACAGCTTAGACATGATGTAAGTTTAGAATTCACTATTTCATTCATATTTTAAAAATATTGTAGTATAACATGGTGAACCCCTTTATTATAGTTACACCAACGCGGCGAGCCAATCGATCAGATGTCCATATGGATGAGGACTCGTAAGGCGGGTGATCCCGATGTTGCCGGTGTTATAGTAAGAAAATTATTTACTAATAAATGTATTTTTATTTTATATAAATTATTCATATTTATTCATTGATTCATTATATGCTACAGGCTCCGTTTGATGCTCAGTTAGTAGAGTTACCCGAGGATCAAAGTCGTAGTAATATGCGTAGAGATGAAATATTTCACCATGACATGGGGCATGCTGGTCATGGTTATTCTTTGACTTATGGCGGTGGTGTCCCACGGCATGAAGTTGTTAGAGAAGATGTGATGGGTGCATGCAGAGAGTCAGGGATGCACACACAGGCTGAGATAGATGCTTCCCTGCAGGATATGCAGCGCAATTTTGATGCACAGTTTCAGCAGTTACATGCAGAGTATGAGGAGAGGTTGTCACAGATGTCATCACGTATCGATGAAATGACGACGCAACAAGTGGTGCCACAGGTAAAAAATAAAACAAACCATACTCAGATTGACTTTTATTGATATGTTTAAGATACATAATATTGATATATATTTTAGGCTCCAAATACAGCTGGTGGACATCGCAGTGATATTGGTGATCTAGATGAGAATGAACCCCATGCATGAGGTAATTTCATTTGTGTTTATGGATTCTCTAGAAGTTTTTATATCCTTGATGAATATAATTTTCCTTTTTTACCTAGATTATTTTGTTTTAGTATTTGTGGATGAAATCTTCGTGCAACAATCTAATTATTATTCGTGACGTGTACATGCAGATGACACGTCAATTGGACGTGCGGTTTGCACGGTATGACTCAATATACATTTTTTAAGTGTTGCGCGCGCTTCATAAACACGCGTGGGGGGGTCCAAACAGGCCAAACAAAATCATAATGACCTGAAATCAGACGACATCAATAGGTGAGTGAATTGTGATGTGGTCGAGCAGACGGCACGTCAATCGGACGTGCTGTGTGCCCGCGGTGACTGAGAACGCAGTTCTGGTGTCATAAACGGCCAAAACGGGCATCTAACGGTCAAATTCATAGAGTGTAACACCCCAAGCTTCCACAGTACGTTTTCCTTCGAATAATGCAATAGCATGTGTTGTACGCAACCTCGAGCTCTAACACACACCACAACTAATTAAACTAGCCGTTGTGAATAGTAATACCTACTTTTTGAAATTTTATAAATTTTATTTATCTAAATGGACTTCATTTTTGGATTCGGAATATCGAAATTAGCCTATGTTTAATTTTTGGTATTTTTCTGAGAACTTCTAATTTTTTATGAATAGTGAAAAATACTTAAAAACAACTTTTTAAATAAAAATAATTTATAGTGATAAATTATACTATTTAGTGGTGTTAAAGTATAATTAGAATATATTTTTACCATTTTATCCAATGGTGGTCATTATAATTAATTTAACATTGAAATTGGACAAACAATTGCCAATCTTTTGATATAAATTGTTTCTTAAAAACACGCTATTTTTTTGTAACAGCGGGAATTAATTATAAAATTAATAAATGCAACTTATATGTTTGGAATTTTGTAAAATAGACATCATTTTTGAATTCGTAATATCAATTATAGCTTAGGGTGAAATTTTGGCATTGTTCTGAAAAACTTCAAATTTTGATAAATAGTGAAACCACTAAGTGGTAGTTAAATAACCGATTTTTCGTTTAAATGAAATATTACCACTTCTGTGTTTTGATTTTCAAAAATCCGACATACATGGTTGTCATTAAGAAGTAAAATGTGGTTCAATGAGATTAAAATAATTTTTTGGTGAATAGTAACTTTTAAGTTCTTAATCGCGATTAGAGGTAATTAGTGTAGTTTAAGGTACAAATAATGTTTTAATAATATGAGATGAGCACGAAACTTATCCTAATCCTATTGGATGAGTCATGTCCGACCAAGACAACCCATGGGTCAACTTGGGGACCCCATGGAGCCACTTTAGTTGGAAAATGACATTAATATATATTTATTTAATGTTAAAATTAAATTGACACAAACATGAGTTGTTTTACTAAAATAGTTCTTAAGTGGGGTTACACAAGTCCAAATTTTGACTATAAATATTCATTAGAAAGATAAAAATATTTCATACATCATAGTATTTTTTTTTTAATTTTTAGACATTAAATAAATTAAATTATTTATGACATCATTATGATGCAGCAATGACCTCATTATTTAACTATTTAAATAAAATGAGAAGATAATGCAAAATCCAAGGCTTACACTTGTCCAAAGCCTATTGGATGAGGATATTTCGAACCCTTATCACCTTATCCACTAATTATATAAGTGTGGGACCTTTAGAATCCGAAAATCATTGTATAATAATGTAACATTTCAATCTTTCCAAAAGAGCCCCTCCTCTCCTCTTATAAAAGGCCCCCACCTCTACCACCTTATTCACACTTTCAAGCCTTTTGGTTCGGCCAACCTCTGCCCAAATACTCTCCCAACTTCTCTCCCTTCATTCTAGAAGCTTTAATTTAGTCAGAAAGCCATCCTAAGGAGTCCTTTTGATCAAATCAAAAAGAAGAACCCGAAGAAGAGGTAACATTTTCATCACCCTCTTTCAAGTTTCTTTCTTCTTCCACTCCCTCTTTGTTTATTATTTCAATTATAAAATTATAACTCCAGTATCTTCTATATACTGTGATGTTATTATAAATATGGAACAACCATATTCATTATTATACCCATCATTTGAATGACATGTCACCATACGTGCGTACGTACGGCTTACCGTCTCCACGTCGTGGTGTAATTGTTATTCAATATATTATTATTTAGATGAGTATAATAATGATATGTAATTAATGTAAATAATAAATATAACATGATAATGATTCTTTATATAAGATATACTATCCAATTATATATTATTTTAATATCAAAATAATGATATTGTCGCTCGTGCGTACGTACGGACTACCGTCTCCACGAACGCGATGAGATTCATTCTCTGTCGTATCCATTCAAGTATAATTATCATTTGATGATTTAAAAATAACGTTTAAAGACATGATATCATTATGGATATGAATAAGATACAACCTATCCATGAAAAACACGACTTACGTAACAAAACATATAAAAGAAAACGAGTAAGTTAACACCCGAAACAACGATAAATCTAAGATATTGTTAACGAAGCAATGTTAAAAGATCATATATGATATCATATGAATGTATATGATTATTGTATAATTTAATAACAATTATTTCACCATTATACAGGAGGTTAACCTACCCCAACCAAGGAAAAGTACAAGGCAAGGGTTTACTTCACAACCTCTTCATTATCCAAGGTTGTTATTATGTAAATATCCACTTGGACCTCGTTATCATCCACATCCATGTTACTTAAAAATGTCTTTCAAAACATTTTTACTATTAAATAGAAAATGGGTTAAAGTCATTTATACCATTATACGTTTTTGAAAGGAATCTTACCGTCGTTTTCCAAACAATGTACTTTTTGACCTTTTTGACAAATTTAAGGTAAGAATGTTTTTTTTAACTTATACGGCGGGTGCGGCTATTTTCCGCCATTATAACTTCGTCGAAGCTTCCCTTACAAGCTTATAAGAATATTTTCAAAGTAAATGTATTATTTTATAATTATGGGACTTTTAAATGATTTCAAAAAAGAGAGATATTTCTCTTAAATAGCTTTGATTTAATCCATGTCAACATCCTTTGATGGGTTTTAAGTTTAATTGAAATTGATTTATGATACAAAACTCCCATTGAACATTTTGTGAAATATTTGACTGTGGATGTGTTATTTTTATACCATCCATAGTTTATGGAGAAATTGTTGACGTTTCGTATGCTAGTTTTAATACGAATATTTATGTTATGTTTAAACCTAATCATATGAGGAATGTATTGGACTTAATAAGTGACGGGTGGAGCCCGCTATAGCTCCTCGATGCATCGGTACGTCTCATGAGACAACTAGACGTGGAATTGGCCAAGGCCCTTTCCCAATTTGATTTATGGTTTTGGCCAAGGCCTTAATCATTTTAGACGTCTTGGCCGAGGCCTTGACAAAATGTTTCAGAATGTCTGGAATTATACATTCCCTCATTATGAAAGTGGTTATTGATATTTCATGTGATTATTCGTCTAGTAGAATATCCATGTGAGTAAGTAATGGCATTATTTCATTTTACTTTTGCCATATTATGTTGAAGTTCATGTTTAAAAGGCTTTTGTTTTAGTTATACATTGCCTTAAATGTTGATGTTTATTTATGAAAGCTTCCGCTATATTGTTACCCTTAGTGAGCATCTGAGCTCACCCCTTTCAATGTTCTAATATTTTCCAGGATGTGAAGAAGTATTTTATGAATGACCTGTAGGGATTGTCAGAAGAGGATATGAGTGTGGTCTATGGAGACTTTGTTATTGTAGTTTTTCACTTTATGATGTAATGTAACGTTTACGAATGTATCTAGTGTCTCCAAGGCTACTAAATTAATCGGTCTTTCGAGACTTGATCTTTTGTGATCATGCCAATGTTACGAAGTAACGCACCGGCTCTGGGTAGCTGGGGTCGAGGCGCTACAGTTGGTATCAGAGGTAGTTTAGTACAAACCTTGGAAGCTAGATTTAGATAAACTCTGATTAGAGCACGTAGACCTAAGATGAAATTTGAGGATTAGTATAGAAGAACTTCCTAAAATTTTGGTATTGTAGAGATTTTGTGAGTTTTCCGAGCAATACATCCCTGTCTGGATACGAGCAGGTAGAGGCGGCTCTGGCACAGATGTACCTAGGGGTAAAACCCGAAAACACCGCTTTGAGCTAGACTCGAACGGGAACTGGTGCACGACAACGGGCCTTGCTGCACTCTTGGTTATGACACTCCCGGGGGATATGCTTAGGATAATTCTCATTTTATTTACAAACCACTATGAAGGGTTATGGGTATATACTTCCTTAAAGAAAACATTTCTTTTTATGATTATGGATTATATCCATAAATAGTTCAATTTATGTAAAGTGTTTTACAAGTATGGAATTGTGTATTTTGATTCATAAACTAATCTAGTTTATGCCATTGCTTAGAAATGGCGCCTAGTGGAAGGAATGGAAACCGTATCAATGCACGAACTCCGTGTAGGGATTGCCCTCCTGCTCAAGATAATTATTGTGGATCCGGAGATACAACTGGTGCTGATCAACTTATCACCGTACTGGGACAACTCACGCAGGTTATGAATAACAACCTTACTCGTATGGATCACCCTGATCCGCAACGTGGAGGATCAATGCTAGACCGTTTCATGAGGCAAGAACCACCAACCTTCAATGGGAGTACAAATCCTATAGTAGCTGAGCAATGGATAAATTCCTTAGAGAAAATATTCCAAGCCTTGGGGAGTAGTGAAAGGGAGAAAGTTGTCATGGCAGTTTACCGCCTCACTGGAGATGCCGATCAATGGTGGTCACTAATTCAAAACACAAAGAAAGATGATGAATTAACAAACATGGAGTGGCAGGAGTTCAAAGAGCTGTTCTTAGAAAAATACTTTCCTCGAGACCATCGAGCGGATATGGAAAGGCAATTTCTGAGTCTGAGGCAGAAGGAGGATGAGAATGTCGCAAAGTATGAGGCTAACTTTACAAGGTTAGCGAGGTATGCTGCAGATTACATACATAACCCAAGAAGTAAGACTGATCGTTTCTTTGATGGGTTAAAACCATTTCTACGTCGAGCTTTAGTATCACAAACCTTCCCTTCATACGAAGGTATCGTCTCGTGCGCTATCAAGACGGAAAAGGAATTCTCTAAGTCTTATGACTTTAAATCAAATCAAGATAAGAAGAGATCCGCTGAAAACTCTGGGAAAGGAAATAAGGAAACAGGGAAGAAGGGTAGAAATGAATTTCCACTCTGTGATAATTGTGGTAGGAAGCACCCTGGTTCCTGTCTAAAAGGAAAAGGAGTATGTTACAAGTGTGGTGAAAAAGGCCACCAAGCTCATGAATGCAAGGGAAAGAAAGCGGCTGTCAATGTGGAATGCTATAATTGTAGAGAGAAGGGACATTATGCAAATGAATGTCCTAAGCGTCAGGGGAAATTACCTCAGAAGAGGCCAAGGGATCAGGGCCAGGCTTATGCTATCACTACTGCTGAGGTGGAAGCTCCGAAAGACGTGGTGGCAGGTAATTTAATGGTTTCCTCAAGTTTAGCAAATGCATTATTTGATTCTGGATCATCGCATTGTTTCATATATTCCCAGTTTTCTAAGAAAATTAGATATTTCCAATTTGATTTAACAAGGGAGTTGTCGGTCAAAACCCCCAAGGGAAGTATTGTTGCAACAAAGTTTTGTCGATTAGTTCCCATTAGAGCACCTAAATGTTCTTTACCTGCTGATCTCATCATCATACCCATGATTGAATTTGATATAATCCTCGGTATGGATTGGCTTTTGGACCATGATGCAAATATTTATTGTAAGAGGAAAGAGGTTACGATTCTTGATGATGATGATAAGGAGCACCTTATCTTTAGAGAAGAATCGTCGCCACATAATTCTTATCTAGATCCACCCCCAGTAGCTCAACTAAATTCAATTATTGGGGAGGAAGAGAAGGAAATTACTGAGGGTGAGGAAAGGAATATTCAAATAGAGGATGTACCTATTGTGAGAGAATATGTTGATGTGTTTCCGGAAGATTTACCTGGACATCCTCCAGAACGAGAAGTTGAGTTTTCCATTGATTTAATTCCTGGATCAAGGCCCATATCGAAGACCCCTTATAGAATGGCCACTGTGGAATTAGTTTAACTAAAGAAACAACTAGAGGAATTGAGTAATAAGGGATTTATTTTCCCTAGTGTTTCTCCTTGGGGAGCCCCTGTTCTTTTTGTTAAGAAGAAAGATGGATCTATGAGGTTGTGCATCGACTATAGGGAGATCAATGCTATAACAATAAAGAACAAGTATCCCCTACCTCACATTGATGATTTGTTTGACCAACTGCATGGAGCTCAATACTTTTCAAAGATTGACCTTCGGTCTGGATACCATCAGTTGTGTGTGAAGAAGGAAGACGTTCCAAAGACAGCATTCCGAACAAGGTACGGGCATTACGAGTTTACAGTAATGCCTTTTGGATTGACTAATGCACCCTCTGTTTTCATGGATCTAATAAATAGAGTTTTCAAGGAATATCTTGATGACTTTGTAGTGGTATTTATTGATGATATCTTGGTATACTCCAAAAGCCACGAAGATCATGGAAATCACTTACGCATTATCCTGAAGACTCTTAGAAGACATGAATTATATGGGAAATTTAGCAAGTGTGAATTATGGATTCAGGAGATTTCTTTTCTTGGCCATATTGTCTCTAAGGATGGAATTTCCGTTGATCCTTCTAAAACCAAGGCAATCCAAGAATGGCCAGCACCGACAAGTATAACTGAGGTACGCAGTTTTATTGGTTTAGCAGGTTATTATCGACGTTTCGTCCAGAATTTTGCCAGATTGGCTAACCCATTGACAAAGATCACACGTAAGGGGATTAAATTTGTCTGGACAAAAGAGTGTGAAGAATGTTTTGAAGAACTGAAGAGAAGATTAGTCAATTCCCCTGTATTGACTCTACCATCGGGGAATGATGGGTTTGTTATTTATAGTGATGCATCGAAGAAAGGACTTGGTTGTGTCCTTATGCAGAATGATAAGGTTATTGCCTATGCATCACGACAGCTAAAAATTCATGAGCAAAACTATCCTACTCATGATCTTGAGTTAGCAGCTGTGATCTTTTCTTTAAAGATATAGAGACATTACCTCTATGGTGAAAAATGTGAGATTTATACTGATCACAAGAGTTTGAAGTATATTTTCTCACAAAAAGAACTCAACATGAGGCAAAGGTGATGGCTTGAACTAATCAAGGATTATGATTGCACGATACATTACCACCCGGGGAAGGCAAACAAGGTGGCAGATGCTTTGAGTAGAAAAGACCATGGAGTTTTGGATGTGATGAGAATTGAAAGAGATCCAATTTTCATGGATCTAGTGAAGATGGACATGGGAATAAATAGGGAAGGTGAAACATCAATGCTTTTTCAAATGGTTGCCAAACCATCACTACTAGAAAGGATTAAGAGTTCTCAGACCAATGATGAAGAATTTCAGAAGAATATTAAAGATGTGAATGATGGAAGATTGAGGGACTTTGTGTATAAGGATGGAATTTTGAAATTCGGGAAGAGACTTTGTGTTCCCGATATACCTGATCTAAAAAGGGAATTGCTGGATGATGATCATAGTTCCAATTTCTCTATACACCCTGGGAGCACCAAAATGTATAGAGATTTGAAGGAACATTTTTGGTGGGACAATATGAAGAGGGAGATTGCTGATTTTGTGTCGAGGTGTATGGTTTGTCAACAAGTGAAAGCTGGAAGACAAAATCTTGGTGGAGTATTGCAACCTCTTCCCATACCTGAGTGGAAATGGGATAATATTACGATGGACTTTGTCATGGGACTACCAAAGAATCCTAGAAGGAATGATGCAATATGGGTCATTGTTGATCATCTTACTAAGTCAGCACATTTTCTGGCTATACGGGAGGATCTACCACTTGAACGTCTAGCAAGATTATATATTAATGAATTTGTAAGACTTCATGGAGTACCCCTATCGATTGTTTGTGATCGTGATCCTCGTTTTACTTCAAGATTTTGGAAAAGTCTTCAAAAGGCCTTGGATACTGAACTTCGTTTGAGTACAGCCTATCACCCTCAAACAGATGGACAATCAGAACGGACTATTCAAACCTTAGAAGACATGTTGAGATCATGCTCTCTTGACTTTCAGGGTATGTGGGATCAATATTTACCACTGGTAGAATTTTCCTATAACAATAGCTTCCATTCAAGCATTCAGATGGCACCTTATGAAGCGTTATACGGAAAGAGATGTCGTACACCAACCTGTTGGGATGACGTTGGTGAAAGAAAACTTGTGGGACCAGAACTGGTGGAAGAAACAATGGAAAAGGTGAAGATAATCCAAAACCACATCAAATCAGCTCAAAGTAGGAAGAAGAGCTATGCCGATAACAGAAGAAAGTTTTTGGAATTTCAGGTGGGAGATCATGTTTTCCTAAAAGTATCTTCATGGAAGGGAGTTATACGTTTTGGTAAGAAAGGTAAGTTGAGTCCCAGGTACATCGGACCTTTCGAAATTCTAGATCGTATTGGGGCTGTAGCTTATCGTTTGGCGATGCTGCCAAATCTCTCCAAAGTCCACGATGTTTTCCACATATCGCTATTGAGAAAATACATGCCCGACCCAACACATGTACTTACCTATGAGTAATTAGAACTGGAACCCGATCTATCTTATTGCGAAGAGCCCATCAGAATTCTTGATGTGAGGGAGCAGGTGCTGAGAAACCGGACGACTCGTCTGGTAAAGGTTTTGTGGAGAAATCATAAAATGGAAGAGGCAACGTGGGAACCTGAGGAACTTATGATGAAGAACCACCCGAGTCTTTTTATGCAGTAATACCCTAGAAATTGCGAGGACGCAATTATTTGAAGGAGGGGATAATGTAACACCCCAAGCTTCCATGGTACGTTTCCCTTCGAATAATGCAATAGCGTGTGTTGTACGCAACCTCGAGCTCTAACACACACCACAACTAATTAAACTAGCCGTTGTGAATAGTAATACCTACTTTTTGAAATTTTATAAATTTTATTTATCAAAATGGACTTCATTTTTGGATTCGGAATATCGAAATTAGCCTATGTTGAATTTTTGGTATTTTTCTGAGAACTTCTAATTTTTTATGAATAGTGAAAAATACTTAAAAACAACTTTTTAAATCAAAATAATTTATAGTGATAAATTATACTATTTAGTGGTGTTAAAGTATAATTAGAATATATTTTTACCATTTTATCTAATGGTGGTCATTAGAATTAATTTAACATTGAAATTGGACATAAACAATTACCAATCTTTTAATATAAATTGTTTCTTAAAAACACGCTATTTTTTTGTAACAGTGGGAATTAATTATAAAATTAATAAATGCAACTTATATGTTTGGAATTTTGTAAAATAGACATCATTTTTGAATTCGGAATATCAATTATAGCTTAGGGTGAAATTTTGGCATTGTTCTGAAAAACTTCAATTTTTGATGAATAGTGAAACCACTAAGTGGTAGTTAAATAACTGATTTTTCGTTTAAATGAAATATTACCACTTCTGTGTTTTGATTTTCAAAAATCCGACATACATGGTTGTCATTAAGAAGTAAAATGTGGTTCAATGAGATTAAAATAATTTTTTGGTGAATAGTAACTTTTAAGTTCTTAATCGCGATTAGAGGTAATTAGTGTAGTTTAAGGTACAAATAATGTTTTAATAATATGAGATGAGCATGACACTTGTCCTACTCCTATTGGATGAGTCATGGACGACCAAGACAACCCATGGTTCAACTTGGGGACCCCATGGAGCCACTTTAGTTGGAAAATGACATTAATATATATTTATTTAATGTTAAAATTAAATTGACACAAACATGAGTTGTTTTACTAAAACAGTTTTTTAAGTGGGGTTACACAAGTCCAAATTTTGACTATAAATATTAATTAGAAAGCTAAAAAGATTTCCTACATCATATTATTTTTTTTTATAATTTTTAGACATTAAATAAATTAAATTATTTATGACATCATTATGATGCAGCGATGACCTCATTATTTAACGATTTAAATAAAATGAGAATATAATGAAAAATCCAAGGCTTACACTTTTCCAAATCCTATTGGATGAGGAGATTTCGAACCCTTATCACCTTATCCACGAATTATATAAGTGTGGGACCTTTAGAATCCGAAAAGCATTGTATAATAATGTAACATTTCAATCTTTCCAAAAGAGCCCCTCCTCTCCTCTTATAAAAGGCCCCCACCTCTACCACCTTATTCACACTTTCAAGCCTTTTGGTTCGGCCAACCTCTGCCCAAATACTCTCCCAACTTCTCTCCCTTCATCCTAGAAGCTTTACTTTAGTCAGAAAGCCATCCTAAGGAGTCCTTTTGATCAAATCAAAAGGAAGAACCCGAAGAAGAGGTAACATTTTCATCACCCTCTTTCAAGTTTCTTTCTTCTTCCACTCCCTCTTTGTTTATTATTTCAATTCTAAAATTATAACTCCAGTATATTCTATATACTGTGATGTTATTATAAATATGGAACAACCATATTCAGTATTCTACCCATCATTTGAATGACATGTCACCATACGTGCGTACGAACGGCTTACCGTCTCCACGTCGTGGTGTAATTGTTATTCAATATATTATTATTTAGATGGGTATAATAATGATATGTAATTCATGTAAATAATAAATATAACATGATAATGATTCTATATATAAGATATACTATCCAATTATATATTATTTTAATATCAAAATAATGATATTGTTGCTCGTGCGTACGTACGGACTACCGTCTCCACGAACGCGATGAGATTCATTCTCCGTCGTATCCATTCAAGTATAATTATCATTTGATGATTTAAAAATAATGTTTAAGGACATGATATCATTCTGGATATGAATAAGATACAACCTATCCATGAAAAACACAACTTACGTAACAAAACATATAAAAGAAAACGAGTAAGTTAACACCCGAAACAACGATAAATCTAAGATATTGTTAACGAAGCAATGTTAAAAGATCATATATGATATCATATGAATGTATATGATTCTTGTATAATTTAATAACAATTATTTCACCATTATACAGGAGGTTAAACTACCCCAACCAAGGAAAAGTACAAGGTAAGAGTTTACTTCACAACCTCTTCATTATCCAAGGTTGTTATTACGTAAATATCCACTTGGACCTCGTTATCATCCACATCCATGTTACTTAAAAATGTCTTTCAAAACATTTATACTATTAAATAGAAAATGGTTTAAAGTCATTTATACCCTTATACATTTTTGAAAGGAATCTTACCGTCATTTTCCAAACAATGTACTTTTTGACCTTTTTGACAAATTTAAGGTAAGAATGTTTTTTTTAACTTATACGGCGGGTGCGGCTATTTTTCGCCATTATAACTTCGTTGAAGCTTCCCTTACAAGCTTATAAGAATATTTTCAAAGTAAATGTATTATTTTATAATTATGGGACTTTTAAATGATTTCAAAAAATAGAGATATTTCTCTCAAATAGCTTTGATTTCATCCATGTCAACATCCTTTGATGGGTTTTAAGTTTAATTGAAATTGATTTATGATACAAAACTACCATTGAACATTTTGTGAAATATTTGACTGTGGATGTGTTATTTTTATACCATCCATAGTTTATGGAGAAATTATTGACGTTTTGTATGCTAGTTTTAATACGAATATTTATGTTATGTTTAAACCTAATCATATGAGGAATGTATTGGACTTAATAAGTGACGGGTGGAGCCCGCTATAGCTCCTCGATGCATCGGTAGGTCTCATGAGACAACTAGACGTGGAATTGGCTGAGGCCCTTTCCCAATTTGATTTATGGTTTTGGCCGAGGCCTTAATCATTTTAGATGTCTTGGCCGAGGCCTTGACAAAATGTTTCAGAATGTCTGGCATTATACATTCCCTCATTATGAAAGTAGTTATTGATATTTCATGTGATTATTCGTCTAGTAGAATATCCATGTGAGTAAGTAATGAAATTATTTCATTTTACTTTTGCTATATTATGTTGAAGTTCATGTTTAAAAGGCTTTTGTTTTAGTTATACATTGCCTTAATTGTTGATGTTTATTTATGAAAGCTTCCGCTATATTGTTACCCTTACTGAGCATCTGAGCTCACCCCTTTCAATGTTTTAATATTTTCCAGGATGTGAAGAAGTATTTTATGAATGACCTGCAGGGATTGTCATAAGAGGATATGAGTGTGGTCTATGGAGACTTTTTTATTGTAGTTTTTCACTTTATGATGTAATGTAACGTTTACGAATGTATCTAGTGTTTCCAAGGCTACTAAACTAATCGGTCTTTCGAGACTTGATCTTTTGTGATCATGCCAATGTTACGAAGTAACGCACCGGCTCTGGGTAGCTGGGGTCGGGGCGTTACATAGAGGACGACATTGGATTGACCTGAAATCATAGGTAAATAATATAATTATTATTCGTGACATGTACGCGCATACATCATGTCAATCGGACGTACGGTTTGCGCGGTACGACTCAATATGTGTTTTTTAAGTGTTGCGCGCGCTTCGTAAAAGCGCGTGGGGGGGTCCAAATGGACCGAATGAAGTCGGAATGGCCTGAAATTAGACTACATAAACTGATGAGTGAATTGTGAAGTGTCCGAGCAGACGACATGTCAATCAGACGTGCCGTGTGCCCGCGGTGATCGAGAACGCAGTTCTGGTGTCATAAACAGCCAAAACAGGCGTCTAACGGTCAAATTCATAGCAGATGACATCAGATTGACCTGAAATCACAGGGCAACAATCTAATTATTATTATTGACATGTAAGAATAGATGGAACGTCAATTGGACGTGCGGTTTGCATGGTATGACTCAATATGTGTTTTTTAAGTGTTGCGCACGCTTCACAAACGCGCGTGGGGGGGGGGGGGGGGTCCAAACTGGCCGAACGAAGTCGGAATGACCTAAAATCAGACAAAAAATATGGGTGAGTGAATTATGAAGTGGTCGAGCAGACGAAATTTCAATCGGACGTGCCGTATGCCCGCGGTGACAGAGAACGCAGTTCTGGTGTCATAAACGGCCAAAACGGGCGTCTAACAGTCAAATTCATAGAGAACAACATCATATTGACCTGAAATCATAGGGAAACAATATAATTATTATTATTTACGTGTAATCATAGATGACATGTCAATCAGACATGCAGTTTGCGCGGTACGACTCAATATGCATTTTGTAAGTGTTGCGCGCGCTTCATAAATGCGCATGGGAGGGGGGGGGGGGGTCTAAATGGGCCGAACGAAGTCATAATGGCCTGAAATAAGACTCCAAATACGGGTGAGTGAATTGTGATGTGGTTGAGCAGACGACACGTCAATCAGACGTGCCGTGTGCCCGCGGTGACCGAGAACGCAATTCTGGTGTCATAAACGACCAAAACGGGCGTCTAACGGTCAAATTCATAGAGGAAGACATAGGATTGACTTGAAATCATAGGGAAAAATTTAATTATTATTCGTGATGTGTACGCGCAGACGGAACATCAATCAGACATGCGGTTTGCGCGGTACGACTCAATATGCATTTTTTAAGTGTTGCGCGCGCTTCATAAACGCACGTGGGGGGTCCAAATGAGCCGAACAAAGTCAGAATGGCCTAAAATCAGATGAAAAATACGGGTGAGTTAATTGTGAAGTGGTTGAGCAGACGACGCGTCAATCAAACGTGCTGTGTGCCCGCGGTGATCGAGAACGCAGTTCTGGTGTCATAAACGGCCAAAACGGGCGTCTAACGGTCAAATTCATAGCGTATGACATCAGATTGACCTGAAATCACATGAAAAAATATAATTATTATTTGTGACATGTACGCACAGACGGAATGTCAATCGGACGTGCGGTTTGCGTGGTACGACTCAATATGCGTTTTTTAAGTGTTGCGCGCGCTTCATAAACGCGGGTGGGGGGTCCAAATGGGCCGAACGAAGTCAGAATGGTTTGAAATCAGACGAAAAATATGGGTGAGTGAATTTTGATGTGTCTTAGTAAACGACACGTCAATTAGACGTGTCGTGTGCCCGCAGTGATCGAGAACGCAGTTCTTGTGTCATAAACGGCCAAAACGGGCGTCTGACGGTCAAATTCATAGAGGACGACATCAGATTGACCTAAAATCATAGGGGAAAAATATAATTATTATTCGTGACATGTACGCGCAGACGTCACGTTAATCGGACATGTGGTTTGCATGGTACGGCTCAATATGCGTTTTTAAGTGTTGCGCGCGCTTCATAAACGTGCGTGGGGGGGTCCAAACGGGCCGAATGAAGTCAGAATGGCCTGAAATCAGACGAAATCAACAAGTGAGTGAATTGTGATGTGGTCGAGTGGATGTCACATCAATCGGATGTGTCGTGTGCCCGCGGTGACCGAGAACGCAGTTCTGGTGTCATAAATGGCCAAAACGGGCGTCTAACGGTCAAATTCATAGAGAACGACATCGGATTGACCTGAAATCACAAGGAAACAATATAATTATTATTCATTATGTGTATGTGTAGACGACATGTCAATCGGATGTGCGGTTTGCGCGGTACGACTCAATATGTGTTTTTTAAGTGTTGTGTGCGCTTCATAAACGCGCGTGGGGGGGTCCAAACAGGCTGAGCAAATTTGGAATGGCCTGAAATCAGACGAAATCAATGATTGGGTGAATTATGATGTGGTCGAACAGACGTTACATCAATCAGACATGCCGTGTGCCCGCGGTGACCGAGAACGCAGTTCTGGTGTCATAAACGGCCAAAACGGGCGTCTAACGGTCAAATTCATAGAGGAAGACATCGGATTGACCTGAAATCACATGGAAAAAATCTAATTATTATTCATGATATGTATGCAGAGACGTCACGTCAATCGGACGTGCGGTTTGCACGGTACGACTCAATATGCGTTTTTTAAGTGTTGCGCACGCTTCAAAAACGTGCGTGGGGGGGGGGGTCCAAATGGGCCGAACGAAGTTGGAATGACCCGAAATCAGAAGACATCAATAGGTGAGTTAATTGTGAAGTGGTCGAGTAGAAAGAACGTCAATCGGACATGCCACGTGCCCGCGGTGACTGAGAACGTAGTTTTGGTGTCATAAACGGCCAAAACAGACGTCTAATGGTCAAAATCATAGAGGACGACATCGGATTGACCTGAAATCACAGGTAAACAATCTAATTATTATTCATGACATGTACACGTAGACGACACGTCAATCGGATGTGCGGTTTGTGCAGTACGACTCAATATGTGTTTTTTAATTGTTGCATGCGCTTCATAAACGTGCGTGGGGGGTCCAAACGAGCCGAACAAAGTCGGAATGGCCTGAAATCAGATGAAAAATACGAGTGAGTAAATTTTGAAGTGTTCGAGTAAATGACACATCAATCGGACGTGTCGTGTGCCCGTGGTGACCGAGAACGCAGTTCTGGTGTCATAAACGGCCAAAACGGGCGTCTAACAGTCAAATTCATAGAGGACGACATCAGATTGACCTAAAATCATAGAGAAACAATCAAATTATTATTCGTGAAGTGTACGCGTAGATAGAACGTCAATCAGACGTGCGTTTTCCACGGTACGACTCAATATGCATTTTTTAAGTGTTGCACGCACTTCATAAATGTGCATGGGGGGGGAAGGGGGGTGGTCCAAATTGTCCGCACGAAGTCAGAATGGCTTGAAATAAGATGAAAAATATGTGTGAGTTAATTTTGATGTGGTCGAACAGACGACACGTCAATCGGACGTGCCGTGTGCCCGCGGTGACCGAGAACGCATTTCTGGTGTCATAAACGGCCAAAACGGGCATCTAATGGTCAAATTCATAGAAGAAGACATTGGATTGACCTGAAATCACAGGTCAACAATCTAATTGTTATTCGTGACATGTACTCACAGACGACACGTCAATCGGACGTGCGGTTTGCGCAGTACGGCTCAATATGCGTTTTTTAAGTGTTGTGCGCGCTTCATAAACGCGTGTGGGGGGGTCCAAACGGGATGACCGAAGTCGGAATAGCCTGAAATCAGAAGAAAAATATGGGTGAGTGAATTGTGAAGTGGTCGAGCAGACGGCATGTCAATAAGACGTGTTGTGTGCCCGCGGTGACCGAGAACGCAGTTCTGGTGTCATAAACGGCCAAAATGGGCGTCTAATGGTCAAATTTGTAGAGGAATACATCGTATATACATGAAATCACAGGTCAAAAACCTAATTATTATTCGTGACGTGTACGCATAGACGGAACGTCAATCGGACGTGCGGTTTGCGCGGTATGGCTTAATATGCGTTTTTTAAGTGTTGCGTGCGCTTCATAAACGTGCATGGGGGGGGGGTCCAAACGGTCTGAACGAAGTCGGAATGGACTGAAATTAGATGAAAAATATGGGTGAGTAAATTGTGATGTGGTCGAACAGATGGTACGTCAATCGGACGTGCCGTGTGCCCGCGGTGACCGAGAACACAGTTCTGGTGTCATAAACAGCCAAAACGGGTGTCTAATGGTCAAATTCATAGCGGACGACATCGGATTGACCTGAAATCATAGGGAAACAATCTAATTATTATTCATGACATTTACGGGCAGACGGAACGTCAATCGGACGTGCAGTTTTCACGGTACGACTCAATATGCGTTTTTTAAGTGTTGCACGCGCTTCATAAACGTGCGTGGGGGGTCCAAACGGGCCGAACGAAGTTAGAATGGCCTGAAATCAGACAAAAAATACTAGTGAGTGAATTGTGATGTGGTCGAGCAGACTAAACATCAATCGGACGTGCCGTGTTCCCGCAGTGACCGAGAACGCAGTTATGGTGTCATAAACGGCCAAAACGGGCGTCTAACGGTCAAATTCATAGCAGACGACATCAGATTGACTTGAAATCACAGGAAAAAATATAATTATTATTAGTGACGTGTACGCACAGACGGAACATCAATCAGTCATGCGGTTTGCGCGATACGGCTCAATATGCGTTTTTTAAGTGTTGCGCGCGCTTCATAAACGCGTGTGGGGGGGTCCAAACGGGCCGAACAAAGTCAAAATGGCCTGAAATCAGATGAAAAATACGGGTGAGTGAATTGTAAAGTGTTCGAGTAGACGACACATCAATCAGACGTGTTGTGTGCTCGTGGTGACCGAGAATGCATTTCTGGTGTCATAAACGGCCAAAACGAGCATCTAACGGTTAAATTCATAGCAGACGACATCAGATTGACCTGAAATCACAGATCAACAATCTAATTAGAACCATATAATTAATTATTTTAAATTTTTAAAATGTTAATCAAAATTATGAATATATTTTGAAAATCAAATGCTTTAGATCTGTTACAGTAAGTTTGAATTGAAATATGTTAATTTGTTTCAATTATTTGTTTTCTAGGTTTTATTCGGTACTAATTTTGTTATTAAATTTTGTTATGCAGTTATATTTGATGATGGATGTGGATCTTGGAAGATGACTGATGAGATTTATTTGGTTATATATTATTGTGCAATTGATTTTTTTTTTAAAAAAATTAAAAATCTATAGCGGCCACCATTTGGCAGCCGCTATAGGTGTTTCCATCTCCACCTATATCGGCTACCATTCGGCGGCCGCTAGAGGTTTGGGCTAAAGAAGCCACCAAATGGCGGCCGCTAAAGCCTATCCCGGCTTTCCTACAGTGTCCTCCAAGTGACAGTCACTAATAGCAACAACGACGAGCCAAAAGCGGTCGTCGATTGGCGGACGCTAGGCGGCCGCTATCGACCTTTAGCGACGGCTTTTGGTGGCAGCTAAAGGTCATGATTGTACTAGTGACCATCCTGATCAACAAGTCCTGAAATATACAACTTCCTAAACTTGGAAGCGACAAATCCTTTCTTGACCATTCAACCAATGTCATATCACCAACGACGCACCCAACACAAGCTACTTCACCATGATTTCAATACCATGGTTTTCGCCTTGTATTAAAGTATGTAATCAAATGATACACATTGGTAATGGTCTCAAGTTAGGAGACCAATACACATGTCCGTAGATAGGAATGACCAATGACACCCAAAACATGTGGTGTTCCTATTGGTGGGTCTGTCCTCATGATCTCACTACTAGAGATCGCCAAGTGAGAACTTTATGAGAAGAAGTCTCAATGCTTATGAGCCCCCACACCTGACAGTCAGACATCTACTGTGTCCAGTCAGTAAGATGTATCTAGACTATAGAACATTTATTTAAGATTAATGTCATAGTATCTTGAGGTTCTCATTATAGCATGAGATCTGCTATAACCTCTCGACATGACAATTAATCTTTGGACATTACCATTATAATAGTGGACGCGGAAAAGTCTACACTATAATGGTAAGATGACATCATGTATAACTAACTGTTCACATGATATGGTGATCAAAATTACTGCATAGTTGGGTCTAGGACACCCACTATTTCAACACTTCCACTTGCACTAGAGCCAACTTGCTAACTAAACTCGTTAGCCACTCACATGATAAATATCATGCTTCTGCTGAGTAATGGCTTTAACTGCTGGGCCTTCCACATTTTCACTGTGTGGCATATCTTCTACATGTGACCTCATCTGCTTGAGTAAAACTTCACAAGACAAGGTATCCCCAAGTATATCACTTTTTTCCATTGTCATAACTTGACAACTTGGCTAGTAAGAACATCATAATTTACATTATGATAATACTTTTCTCACTAGGTGCAAATCCAAGAACTGGAACAAATAGTTGCAATTAATAAGTGTTTCTTAGCTTCCTTAGAAGCTATAACATACTCGGTATTTGTAGGTATGGCTACCACTAGCTTTTATGAGCTTGACTCGCTCATCTCCTTTTCCTAACCGCGAAACTAGATCAAATTTATCTAAGGATTACTAGTTTGTGTCCCATAAAAATAGTATACCTTCCTCTCCATATTCCAGGCACATATCATTTGTACTCACCGAAGTACAAGATGATAGTTATGACTACTTCACTTGCAGTGCTCCTGGATATAATTGATATCTACCTACAATAAAGTATATTCTGGAAATATCAATTATTGTACATATTATGGCATACCTAATTGATCCATCGCTGAAGCGTATGGAACTCGACTCACAACATTAATCACTGCCCATGCTCCAAACATTTTAACCTAGAGAGATTAATCCATGTGACATTGACAAAAATTCTGAACTTGAATTATTCCAACTTGTATTTTTCAATACAAGTTCACTATATGTACGATTGACTAGGACCAAGCAACCTATGGATCTACCTCAGAAGAACCTGTTCCCTAGAACTCAGGTTTCTACTTTAAGTCAATCATTGGAGAATTACTTTTAACCTAGTCTTATCTAACAGTAAAAACCAAGACCAGTTTTCCATATGTTGCCGAACATATTTCACTTGGTAAACATTGGCGCTCCCATTAACCTTTGGTAAACACAATGAAAAGATTCATTTATAATGAATTCTCTAAGATCTTGTTGCTTACTTTAATCTAGCATTGTATTTCAGTAACTTGCAACCCTTATTGGCATTATATGATGTCATCATCTCTTTCTGGTTGTATTGTATAGACACCTTCCATGAAAGATGATCTTGACATCCAATGACCAATTTAATGATCTTAGAGGTTAGCTATGACAAATAAAATTCTAACAGAGTTAGGCATACCGACTTGGTTTAACCAATCGAGCCTTATTGGTACCAGGCTTGTACCATCCATGTATCTTCTCATTTGAATACCCACCACAATATTCAATTTATAATCCCCTTTGCAATTTGATACATGTAATCCATTATTGAATTAAATTAGTCTTTTCAATCATAGCTAACTGCTATATACTGCTTACTTGTAGGAATTATTATTCTTAATGAATAATATATCACCGACCGTGGTGAATATAAAACCATCACCATGGTTTCACTCTTCCTACGCAGCATGTGTCGTTGGAACATTCTTATTACTCATGTACTTGTGAAACTTGTTCCTATGCCAACCATTTGTGCAACTTGAGAATTGACTAATCCCAAGTCAATTCAGCTCCCACTATATCTAATAGAGATGTACACCCTTATATAGAAATGTAGTCTATCACTTGACCATATCTTTTCTATCTTAGGGATTTAGGTAATATCCCAAGAAACTGTTAGGATAATTACCTTAGATGCACACCGTGTTTAACTTGATTCATGTTTGTTTGAATCTTAACAAACTCTTTGCATCCTAACACATGATCTATGACATAATGGATTTTCATCATACTATGACTTTTATGATATCCATTTTTCATTTTTAGTTGGCATATTAGTTATGGGTTTATGCCGTTATTTTCAAAGCATATCATAAAATATAATAGAAGTTTCTGTAAGTTTCTATATTGATACAACTTACATCATCACTTTGATGTATGAAATTTGCGTTTAGGAATTGCTCCACGCTAAATTTTGTTGATCAATGTAAACATGTAAGATATTATCATTGATCCTCCCTATGAACATCAATACAGTGATGTAGACAAGGTAACATGAATTTAGGAATTACTCCACGCTATATTATCATGATCGATGATTGCATAGTCAAGACATTCTTCGTCATGACGATCCGAAGCAACTCATATCTTCCGACCATGTATATAATTCACTGTTACATTCCTTAATAACTTAAAGTAATCTTATGAAGTATTTTTACCTCTAGATTTATTTGGAATATTTCACACTGTCTTGTTGAACTAACCTCGAAATCTTTGTTGCATACCTTTATTTCTAAAGGTTTCTTTGTCTAAACTAAGGATATCAATAATACCAATGATGTTTAGTTGTGCCTAGCCTAAATACCATATTGGGTATTTTCTTGATGTCCACTTTTAGTTTTACTTGACAAAGAATCATATTTCCACAACTGGGTAGGTCTTACATTTTGTATTCATCATGTATTGCCTTTCATTCAAGTATGTCTGAACTATTTGTTGAGTATATTACCACAAACAACATTCATTCCAAAACATGGAATAATGTCTCACCATGTCCAAAAGGTCACTTGAATGTTTTGGTTATACTCAACAACTTGTTCAATTTGAATCAATCACTTGGCAATTAGAAGTTATGTGTTTCTCACCGCTGACTTAGGAATCACCCTTTCTCAGCTGCTTGGAGAATACACTTTACTTCTAGTAATGTTTACCTACTTACATGGTTACCATATTTCAATACATATATGTGAAAATCATATTGTATTTAATACCCAAGAATTATGTGAGAAACAATACTTTATATTGATGAATATAAATTGAATGAGAAGCGGGTACTTGCTTCTAATATTTCAATTTCTAAACTTCCATGAATTTATTTCAATTTGTGATGCAAATAACCTCTTGTTAAGTAACCATACACTTTTATTTGAAGTACATAACAAAGGTTCCTTTGGTGTAACTTGTCATAGGACTCTTCGCCTTGTCATTCAATGTATTCTCCATAAGAACAAAAGGTTGTGCTACCTTTAATATTCTTATCACTTGACGAATTTTACCTTAAAGGTAATGAAACACTTACTCTATACTGTTCGTTTGTACCCTTAAACGAAACTAGAGTAATTGGGTGTAAAAGGTATAAGAATGGGATGACATGAAAGATTGTGAACTGTCTTTCACTTTACACAAACCAAGTGCGACCATCACATTCAAATCTTGCTTCACTTTCTCCTTGTAAACTTATTAGAGATGAGACTTCATGTAACATCATCCATGTGATGACGTAGCGACCAAAACTAACACCAGAATTTTATGATAGCATTATGACAGAACTATCATATGCTTGATTCATGAGTCTCCTGTAAGCAGTTTTACATCCTCACTTCTTGAGGTGACTTAACATGTTGAGACACAAGCACCTTGAATTTCTGATATAGTAGTAATGTGCGCGAGCACCTATACTACTCTTTGGAAATTCCAGCTTAATTTAGACATCAACTTTGTCTAATATTTATCACAGTTTTATTATGGTATTGCTTGCCATTCTCTATAAATAAAATTTAGTAGATTTTACTTTTAATATTGATTACCAAATGTAACATTACTGATTATTTAATAATTAAATGTCTCCCACTAATTTTTTGAATTCTAGGAACCCTCTGTACTAGAATCGGAATAATATTGAGTATTCTAGTGGCAAGGATCCCTGAAACTCCCTCATAGTCTAAAAGCTATGGCTACGCCACTACTCGGAGGGTCCAAGGTAGGATTTTGGCTGGCCAACCACATTAACTCGCGGTTCCTTGATCTGTTGAGTGAAGTCCCAACTTCAAAAATCATTACTAATTTACTCAATGCTTGCCTCTAAAATTAAAAAAAAGCTAGCTATGGATATTTCTTTGCTATAATTTTAGTTAAGTCAACCAACCACACCAATAAGAACTCCCCGACAGTAAGAGGCACCCTCAGCTATGGAATGATCAGCACCTCGAACACCCAGTTTTGTTCAAACTTGAATGGTGGAAGGCTGTTGTGACTTAATATTTTCTTTGAGTGTTTTATTGGTTTTCTCTCGATGAATGTGATCCATTTCTATTAAACTTTTTCATCTATGTTGTCACGATCACAACTGAACTTTCATAGAAAAACATAGGCCACTTCTTTATGTATTTTATTATCTATTATTTTATGTATTTTCCCACTATTCTAAAATGCATAAAATAATAAATAAATGAATAAAGGTTAAACTACTACCCGACTAGTCTTGAGCATCTAAACAACCTAAGGGGCATCATACCTAAGTTGAAGCTTGGCTCAAAATGCAGCTAGCCCCTGTCTTGTATGTTCGCTTCTTTGAAGTATCACCTCATCTTGGTGGGGTCCACGTCACGTCTAGGAGTACCGCATCGTCTTGGTGGAATCCACGTGTCGTCTTGCACCGTCGTCCACCGCCTCATCTTGGTGGGGTCCACATCGCTCGCCATCTTCGTCCAAAGTATAATAATACTCACGCACAGGCAAGGGGAACTTGGGATAAAAATGTACACCAGATAAAAATTGGGCGCGCAGATCCTTATACATTTTAACCGAAAAAGAAAGACGATGCACATACCGTCTATTTAATTAATTACAATCATCGCACACAGTTAAATAATTAACTAAATAAAAGGCAACATACACGAGTCGGTGCTCAAGACTGGTAAATGGGTAAAATAAAGCGCGATAAAATTAAAATGCATTAAATAAGTACAAGGGTTTATTTAATTGAATTAAATGAATTAATAAATTCAAATAATTTAATTAATCATCAGTTCGCTAATTAATTTAATTTTTATGCCAAAATTAAATTAATTTAACTTAATTCAATTTAATAATTAAATTGAATTAGTTTATTTGGGTATTAAAATAATTAACCAAAATTAATTTTAATTAATTTAATTAATATTGATTAATTTAATTTATCAATCCCCGAAAACACCGCTGCATAACCTGTGCGGGTCGGGCCAAACCCGCGCAAGGCCATGCCATGGCCAAACTGGGTCGGGCCAATCTGCCCAAACCCGTTCCGGGTTGGACAGGTCTGCTCGGACCGCTTCGGGGCCAACCTTTACCCTGTGGAAAGACTTGCGGGCAAAAAGATACCTCTCGGGTCTTGATCGATGGTGACGGTGAAGCGCGGTGCTCCTGCACCCGATCCAAAAGCGGTGCCCGGCCAGGATCCGACCTGGTCAGGGCATCCGGGCAGCCTGTTTGAGGCTGCTACGGGACAACGGCTAGGGGTGGTCACTGCATGTACGCTGACGGGAACCAGGAACAGGTTGGGACGTGGGTGTGTAGGGCGGGGTGCTTGCAGGGTGCACCGTTCCTGCCGGTGGGTGCGATCAGGAGGTGGAGACCAGCTCGGAATGACTTTGAGGGGAGAGGGCTGCAAGGAGACCAGCCGAGGGAGATGGTTCAAAGCAGGGAGCGCCAACGTCTCTAGGAAGGAGAGATGACGGGGGGGGGGGGGGGGTTGTGCCTTATGGTCTGGGTGGAGCAAGGAGGAGGAGGAAGAGAGGAGGAGAGGACCAGACCTGGAGGTGGTGGCCTTGTGCGCTGCGGTGGCGGGGAGCAAGAGCAGGCAGGCTGCTCGGGTGCGCCGTCAGTGGCTTGCTGTAGGGCCGACTGCATACAACGCTCTCGATGGGAGCAAGCGGCGGGGTCCTTCGGGTGACGGGCTGGCTGCTGCGTGCATGCAGGTCCCCTGGTGTGCCGAGGAAGCCCGCTAGGCTGGTGTCTCCGGGATAGCGCTAGGGTTGCACCGAGGTGGCGGGACATCGACGGAACCTGGGGTGGCTGGTCCGGTGAATCCTTCTCGACCGGTCGATGGCGGGGTGGTCCGCGCCTGCTGCGGAGCAACGCTTTGGTTGCACCGTGTGGAAAGAGGGGGTCCATGCGGACCCCCTACAAAAAGTTTTTTTAAAATTTTGGCATTCCTTTTCCAGGTGCTAGCCTCCCCACCCTGTTTTTTGTGTTTCTTTGCTTGACCCGCAAAATCCATCCCCCTTTTCTTTTGTTTTTTTTTAGTTTAAGACTTATTTTATTTTTTTAAAATAAGTCTCCCTTACCCTTTTTTGAGTCTTCCTTGGAAGTCATCCCTCCCCAACATATTCAACACCCAACTTTCTAAAGGCTACATAATAGCCTTTCAATTTTATAATAATAAACTTATTATAACAAAACAATAATTTATTATTATTATATTATAATAATAATAAAATTATTATGCAAATTATTAAATTGTAAAATTTATAATTTTCACAATTTTAATTATATCCGATGAACTGATCTAAACTTTATTGGTTCTTCAGAATGAATAAAACTTAAAACCCGAGATCAAATCGCATATTCGATCCAATCCGAAAAAATAAATTGACCATAACTTGGTCATTCGGCATCAGATCGATGCGCGGTTCGAAGTGTTGGGACTGCCTTTGAACCCTATACTAAATTTTATGCAAATTAATTTTAGTTGGATTAGAAAATTTCCGTGACCTCTCTGATACCACTGTTAGGTTCCGGGGCCCGCAGCGGAAGCTGATGGGCTATGGATTTTAAAATTTTCATCGGTGGGACGACGGAACTTGTCGTTGCCAATGATCCGAGACCCGGAGAGTTCCAAGGATCTCGCGTAAATTAAAATGAACCCAAAACTAGAATGAAAAACATACCCGTTTGAAATTTGAAGTTGCGGTTGACTGCAACTAGTTAATGACGATCATCGCTTGAAGGATCCAAAGCAGGATCCATCTAGATCGTCCACACACACTCCAAAAATCCACTGGAACGTCAATTGTCAAATCCTGGGTACTATCATAGTGATCCAACGATGCTTTCGACGTCCCGACGATCACCGCATATAGATCTCTTCGATGCTTAAGGAAGAACTTGATCCGAACTGTTGGATCATCAACTTCTCTCTCTAGGAAGCGAGAGGAGAGAGGCTATGGATTTCACTCCATGAAAAGAGTGAATAGTGAATTTTACACCAAGGGAGAGAGCCTCCTCTCTTATTTATAGTGATGTTGATAAATACCCAGTAGGGTTCCCCGAACCCCGTTTATTTCAACGTTCACTAAATAAATAATTTTGGCGAATTAAACCATGTAAATATTATTTATTATTTTATCAAATACTTGTAATATATATATATATATATATATATATATATATAACATTTCATGATAAAACCCGAGCCATTTAACTTGACTTGATGTCCCGCTTAATATTAAACGAACCTTGAATATTAAAATAATATTCGTTCGATTAATATTTTCCCGTATTTACTGAACTCGTAAATACATTAAATAAATTAAATCTCAAATATTAATAACTTGAATATTAATGAATTTATTTAATTCTTTTGGTTATTGATAAATTGGACAACGCTCAGACCCCATGGCGGGGCCCACTATGTCCATATACCTATTCAACTGAATAAGGCGGATTCTTGAATACGCTATTGTGTGTGACCCTCTAGGACCTTATCTCAAGAGAAGTGAATAAAATACACAGACCAAGAGTAGAGTCTAGAAACCCATCATGGCCCCTAAAGAGATAAGGATAATCATATCAACAACCACTATCCTACGAACACTGACTATGTACTATAATCTCTTTGTCATTAAATAGCTCATAAAGCAGGACACACTCATGTGTCATTGTGCTTATCTTGCTTTATTATTTGATAATCTATCTGGATGGATTTTCCTTTCTACTGCTTTGGCCAAAGACTTATGAAGGCAGTACCATCCTGATCAACCAGGCCTGAGATATACAACTTCCTAAACTTGGAAGCAACAAATCCTTTCTTGACCATTCAACCAATGTCATATCACCAACGACTCCCCCAACACAATCTACTTCGCCACGATTTCAATACCATAGTTTTTTCCTTGTATTAAAGTATGTAATCAAATGATACACATTGGTAATGGTCTCAAGTTAGGAGACCAATACACATGTCTGTAGATAGGAATAACCAATAACACCCAAAACATGTGGTGTTTCTATTGGTGGGTATGTCCTCATGATCTCACTACTAGAGATCACCAAGTGCGAACTTTATGAGAAGAAGACTCAATGCTTATGAGCCCCCAACACCTAATAATCAGACATCTATTGTGTCCAGTCAGTAAAATGTTTCTAGACTATAGAACATTTATTTAAGATTAATGTCATAGTATCTTGAGGTTCTCATTATAGCCTAAGATCTTCTATAACCTCTCAACATGACAATTAATCTTTGGACATTACCATTATAATAGTGGATGCACAAAAGTCTACACTATAATGGTAAGATAACATCATGTATAACTAATTGTACACATGATATGGTGATCAAAACTTCTACATAGTTGGGTCTAGGTCACCCACTATTTCAACATCAAATACATTCAACTGACTCATCAGGAGTTATTTACATGGGTTAAACTAAAGCGATCTATGATGCACGAAAAAACTCACATGTGTATATGCACAGTGAAGAACCGAACTATGTTAGTGGAGACTATTGGTGACGAGTAGAAAATGAAAGATCATATAAAAAGCAGAGCAATAACTAATTTGAGATTATTTATTCACAACTTATGATCATTCACTGACCACAAGAGTAGAGAATATTCTTAGAGAGTGACTTCTTGGAGTTCTTGCAGAGTAGTTCTGGAGCAGTTCAACACTGTTGTAGTTCATAGGAGAGTTCTCTCTCTCCTATATTTCTTCTCAATTCCATATATTTTAATAAGGTGTTTTCATTTTCATCAATGAACATGATAGTTAGCTAAATACCTTGAGTTTGGGGAAAGCTCATTTCTACTAGTTATATTTATCTTTATTTTCACTTTTTCATTTAATGTATCCAAAATTGATCGGTGAGATCAATTCTGAATTCATTCAATCGCATCATTGCACTTGATTTCAATTTTCAAATCATTGATCATTTGGTGAGTTTGATCATGGATACATTTTCTAAAGATTTTAATTCAAAATGAAAACTTCAGAACATATGGTGAGTTTGTTCTTTTTTACTTTTTAAATATAAATTTTTGTAGTTGAACCTTTCTTGGAGTGGAGAACTCTAAGATTGTTCAATCTAAGTGACTTATCTCTTGTAGAAGAAAATAATTCAGTCTTTTTAGTGGTAAATTTTTAAATCATTCTTGTGTAAATGAAATATTTTAAACTAGTATAATATAGTTTTTCTTAGGGAATTTTATTCTGATTGTTCATTTTTCAGCATCACCCATCTCTGTTGTTTACTATTTTTCATATTTGGTCCAATTTCATCATAGATTAGAACAAAAATACAAAGAAATTGTGTTTCTTTACTACCTAAAAGAAATTAAAAAGAAAATAGAAGTATATTTAATCCATTACTAACAATAGTGAGATGTTCAGAAAAGAAAACCGGTTGCACTACCTTCCCTATGGATTCGACCCGACAAACCGATAAACATTTTAGATAGAATGAAATTTAACAATTTTAAACTTTGACTCAATTTAAACAAAATTTGGGTCAATGAATATGTAAAAAACATTAGTGAGATAGTTTGGAAATAAGTTTCAGTCTCTAGGAGTGACTCCAAGTAAGACATAGATTGTATTAATTTCCAATCCACTTTATAAAAACATGTGTAAAATGACATCTAGCATCTGATAAAAAACTCCCATATAGGATCTACATAGGATACTATGAATTTTTCTATATATTTTCACAAATATGGGATGAAATAAATAAAATTAAAGGACCATTCATGTTTATATTAAGGAAACCATCCATGAATGAAATCATGATCAAGAATAATAACTTATATTTTCTAAGGTACAATCTGTAGAACAATTTGTGAGTCTCAAAGATGCATCCATTGAAGAAAAACCTCAATATGTAGCCATAAATTCTAAGAAAAAACATTTGGATAATGAATAGACAACTCTAGTAGTCCATATTCACCAAGAATTAAACTTGACTTAAGTAATACTGGCGAAGAAAAAAAATATTTATGAAAATACCAAGAGTGGAGAAGTAGATATTATTAGAAATGTGTAGAGTTTACTCCTTTCTAATGATGCTAAAACTATAGATCTTGATGAGAATCAATGAAACATTAATGAATATAAAGGATTCATTGAAAATGTTTGATCATCAGTAGAGAATAAACTATACCACAACATAAATCAAAATTATACCCTCTTTCTAGAAAGTTAAAAATAAACCATGATTTATGGATGATCGTATCCTCAAACTTTATTAATGGAAATTATATTTCAATTTTTTTTCCAAAACACTGAAAATTGGTGTTTCTTTAGCTATGATTTCATTATAATCTAGGAAAATCATAATCAATAACATCATAATACTTGATTCTATCAAAAAAATTAATGAAAGTGAATGAAGTAAATTATAATTTCAAAAAAACATGATTGTATTATGAAACATCTGAATTAATTAATTATCTTCAAGGAAGGTTCCCTCAAATAAATATAGGTGAGATATATAATTTAGTATATATACCATCACTGTATGTTGAATAATTCATACAATACCAAATACTTTAAATTTTGACGTCATCTTAATGCAGTGATGGTAATCGCACCATGTATCCCGCTAGCCAATATCATTCCAATAGAACAAGTTTAAGACGACGTCAAAATTTAAAGTATTTGGTATCGTATGAATTATCCAAGATACGGTGATGGTATATATACTATATTATATATTTCACCTATATTGATATAGGGAGGATGAATATGTGAGATTATTACTATTATCAAAAGCCAAGGTTAGTCCATTTAGATATGTAAGAATCTAGTGACTCAGAATAATGGAAATTCAGAGGGGGGGGGGGTATTATATGAGGTTGTTAATACACAAGAGACCCAAAGCACCCTAAAATTAAGCCATCTCAAAATTTTCAAAAATCATCTAAACTATTCTATGTGAGGAATATGAAGGCTCTCTAACTTTTTTTAATGATCATAGACCATAAATCACAACTTCACATTTTATAGGGATAAATGATCACCCTTAAAAACTTTATTTCTTTTCTTTTTATTCCTAGAATTTTTCTAATCTATGAAAATAGAAGAGTCTTAGTGGGTTTGAAATTGGATTTATATGAGGTATCCTTTAATTGATTTTCCACATGAACATATTTTTTCCTTTTCATTTCTTCTAAAATTATCATAATTTTCCTCGTATATTTGAGGTACCTCCCTAGTGAGAAAAGGAAATAAATTTTCTCAGGATTCTCTTTCAGGGTTTTCATCCTATCGAGTATCATGTCTTATTTTTATTTTTAGTTTAATATTATGTAATATAAACCAATGAATATGGTTATTAATGTTGTAATTTTCTTTTGAAAAAATTTCATTTGACCTAGTGGATGTACAATTTTCATCAAAATAAGGATAATTTTTATGGTCATATAGCATCGATCATAATGATGAGTGAGGTTTCATGTCTGGAATAGAGGTAAAATAGAACTAGTTTGAATTGATGTGCTTCATAAAATTATAAACAACTACAGATATGGAAATATCCATTTAGTTTACAGTCATAATTATAATATCAATATAGGTATACTATTAGGTCATATATTTCTAACAAGATACAATGAGTTGATCTATTCACCAATAAGTACTAGGTGACAACCCAACAGGTTTGAGTATGGGAACATATTTGTATAAAGGACCACAGGGAGAGGTGAATATAGTTTTAGGTCATTATTCTCAGACTAATAGTGGTCAATATTTAAAGATAGACTTATTTTTCCAATATTGAGGTATCACATTTGGTAGTATGGGTATAATTGACCTTATGTAAATAATAAAACTAACACTAACTTAATTAACCTTGGGTATAACATGGTTTATGTGGTTAATGGTCACTATTTTTAGACCAATTTGTGATGGGGTGTAACAATAAAAATATATCTAAAAATCTAGGTGTGATTTAATACCTTTTAATAGGCAACGAAAATGATATAAATCATAACATGATTTATTTAAATTATGAAATGATGAAAAAAAGTATACTATGGATGAACCCTATATAAATTTTAATGATAAGTTCCAGTGAATGTTTTCTTAGGGAACATGTGTTTAGAGGATATTTATTTCATGACAAAAGAATTCTCATGATTGTTAAAAAACATGAAAGATACATTGAAAGGATGTCGTTACCAAGTAGATGGACCATTTTATAATTAGATACAATCATTACCAATAAGCATGAATGGTTAATAGTGATTCAAAAACATAAGGTACAATTTGTTACAAAACAATGGTTAGGCTGTGAGAATATTATAAATGGAAATGGTGATGATTTTTAGATGGTCTCGAGATAGAATGTTATTAAGTCACTATGTATCCTGTAATATCTAGAATCAATCAACACACAATTCCTATAAAATATATCTACATAGATCTTGGTCATGAAAATGATAGATAGTAATGGATTTATCCTAATTCAGGGTTGTTGAATATCCTTCTATTGAATGGGTGGTCCAAAACACTAGAATGCAGAGGGATATTAATTTTAATGGGATCTGATACTAGACCAGGGTCAAGTCTTATGGGTGTCACTACATAGCCTAAGATAACATGAATCATGATACATATAGTTATCAACAATAGTATAATAAGTTATTATCTTAAAATTTTTCTAATTAGGGAGAATATTTAAGATTTAAGAGAATTAAGTTTTATATTGGAAGAAAATATGGAATAATGGATTTTTTGTGGGTTCAATGGTGAGATATACAAACAACACTATATATCCCAAAATAGTAGGAACAAATTCACACATAATTCCGAAAAGGTTTATATATATATATAGCTTATATATGGGGGTGTGGTAGTGAAATGGATCCATGTGTGAGATGGGAGAAACTCGATGTGAATTGATAATAGTCTTAACACAAATGATATGGTGAAAAAGATGTATTTTCGTTGGTCCTAGGATTAGTACATAGAATTACATAATATATTATACACGAATGTAAATTAATCTTGATATAGTTATAGAAATGGGTCTCATTGTAGACCCAAATCATATATGGGAGAAAGTAAAATGGATTTATCCTAGTGCAATCTTGTTAGAGAATACCTGATGGGAATTGGTAAACCCATACAATGGGAAATTTTATATAGATATAGATTATATGTAAGGGCCCTAGGTTATAAAGAATAAACCACTATATGAAGTTTTTGGTCCTTTAGGTTATAACATTGTGTCATGCAGTTTACAGTCATGAAATGAAGACAATGTACACTATATAAAATTTTGAAGATGATAATCTCAACTCAAGGATTTTGGGATTACAATATGAATAATCAGTATGAGACATTTGATTTACAAAAAGGAATAACATACTCAAAAAATTCATTTATCATCAAAGTGTATGGTTAATTGAATAATTCCAAATGTGAATGAGGAAAATTATCAACCAATATGATATAAAATATGCTTACAATTTGAATAATTTGCAACAATACTCGAGTTGAGAACTCTAGGAATTATTGTTTATCCTGGAATTAAATAGGAGCCTATCCACACATAGTTCATTGAATGTAATTTTTTTAGTAATAAGGTCATTAATAGATGTAATACCTATGATGATACCAAATATATGATTTCAAAAATTGATTATATGATGTCTTAGTGTTTATTTATTATTGATAGCGTGATGTGGATTAGTGAATTCCCACACATCAGTGATTAATATTTATGGTATTAACACTTGGACAAAAAATTAGAAATTTCAGTGAATCGATGTATCTTAAAATAATATGATTCAATAAAAATGTTGTTCTTTTTGTATATATTTATATAAAATCTCACAGAAATAGGTTATGGTGTAGTTATCATGTCCCAATTTAGAGAAATGGAAGGGAAACCCCAATGTGAATTAAGAGGGCACAATCACTAGGGCACAATTCATAGAAATAGGGAAATTTTATCCTTGAATTTGTTTATTTATAAGTAGCCATTTTCTTAAAAACTTAATAGAGATCATCTTTTCATGTGTGAAATTTAGGCCATATAAAATGGACTATTCCAAGCAGTTTAGCAGTTATGCAAGGTAGACCATATGGCATGTAGTTTAACGTAATGCGATAAGGACTCATGTGCAATGTAGTTTAGGGTATTATGATAAAGACCTTAATTTCATTTAGTTTAATTTAATATGACTATGATAATCATGTATTTTAGTTCAAGATCATATTCATAGGATCCTCATGTCTTATAGGTTGAGGTTAAATGAATAAGACCACCTCTATTCAATTTAGATTCAGGAAAAATGGAATTCCATGACCCATCATAAATCTATAAAAAGTATTTTTTTATTAAAACATTAATTAAAATTTTTATTGATACACTATCTAAAAATTTCAATTAGGGAGTATGATTATTTAATTTAGACCATTTATATGGAATAAAATCCGTCCTATTTCTGCTCATGCTTTGATTGCTTCTTCCCAGGTATCATATGAGTTCTCAGAGCCAAAAAAACTTCTCACTACGAGAAAACCGCCGTTTAGCGGCGGTTTTTTTTGCGGCGGTTTTAAAAACCGCCGCGAAATGCATTTCGGGCCGGCATTTCACGGCGGTTTTTAAAACTGCCGCGAAAAAACCGCCGCTAAACGACAAAAAAAATTATTATTTTTTTTATTTTTTATTTTTTTTTATTTTATTCGATGATTAGCGGCGAGTTTTTTAAAAACCGCTGGGAAATAGCGGCGGTTTCAGTAAAACCGCCGCGAAATGAAATGAAAAAATAAAAAAACACGAGAAACACCGAAATCACTAAAACGACCATAACTTTTGATCCGGGCGTCCGTTGAAGCGCCAAGACCAGTCAAATCGAATCTCATGAAGAGATCTAGAGGCACATATAATCAAAACCGTGAGACGGTCTAAGGTGCAGAAGATATTAGAGTTATAAGAAAGTTTAAAAAAGTTCTCCAACTTCAAACGACCATAACTTTTGCTCTGGGTGTCCGTTTGGGCTCTACCACATATCAAATCGAAGCCAGCGAAGAGAGCTACGCACCAAATCGACACAAGCTGGCTTCTGTCATGTTTTTAGACCCCAAAAACCCCTTCGAAGGCCTCCAAAACCCCGTTTCTGTCACCGGTGTCCCGTCGAACTTGTCTTCAAACGAACCTAACTTTCGATCCGCATGTCAGTTCGGCCTCCTCCACCTGCCAGATCATAGCTCGTTCCATGAGCTTCAGTTTGACTGGTCGCAGCGCCCACATGCACTCCTAGATCATATGTTATGGCCTTTTTAGTGGGTATCGGGTTTGTTATGTTTTTCAATGCCTCGTTTCTAGCACCCGTTCCCCGTCAGCTTTTTTTTAAATGGTTGTTACTTACGATCCGCCTGTCCATTCAGACACTTTCACCTTTCAGGTTCAAGATCGTTTTAGGATCTTTGATTTGACAGGTCACAGATCTAAAACAGACTCTCGGATCATAAGTTATCTCTGTTAATGTGAGTCCAATGTTTTTGTCTCTTTATGACCATTTTGACGGGTTTTAACGATAGCTCCATTTATTACTGTTTATTTGGGTTTCCTTGACTTTTTATCTTTATCAATGGTTTTTTGTGGGTTAGTATGATGATTATGTTGAATTATTAAGGAGTTTTCCAGAGTTGTCACGAGTTTTCATGCGTTCTCATTCTTTCTAATGCCTCATTCTTCATATGCTTCTCCATCCCTTTTCATGCGTTTTCATGATTTTTCATCCCTTATCACGTCTTTTCATACTTCTTTATGTGTTTCCTTTATTATTTATTATTTATTATTTATAATATACTTTAATTAATTTATTATCTATTATTTGTAACTGGTTATTTATTATTTATTATTTATTATTTATTATTTATTATTTATTCTTTATATTTATTAATTATTTATGTTTATTTATTATTAATTATTAATTATTTATATTTATTTATTATTTATTATTTATTATTTATTATTTATTATTTATTATTTATATTTATTTATTATGTATTATGTATTATTTATTATTTATTATTTATTATTTATTATTTATATATATTTATCATTTATATTTATTTATTATTTATATTTATTTATTATTTATTATTTATTATTTATTATTTATTATTTATTATTTATCTCTATTTGTTATTTATTATTTATTATTTATTATTTATTATTTATTATTTATTATTCATTATTTTTTATTCATTATTGATTATTGATTATTGATTATTGATTATTGATTATTGATTATTTATTATTGATTATTGATTATTGATTATTGATTATTGATTATTGATTATTTATTATTTATTTATTTATTTATTATTTATTATTTATTATTTATTTATTTATTTATTATTTATTATTTATTATTTATTATTTATTATTTATTATTTATTATTTATTATTTATTATTTATTATTTATCTAGATTTATTATTTATTATTTATTATTTATTATTGATTATTTATCTTTATTGATTATTGATTATTGATTATTGATTATTGATTATTGATTATTTATTATTTATTATTTATTATTTATTATTTATCTTTATTTATTATTTATTATTTATTATTGATTATTTATCTTTATTTATTATTTATTATTTATTATTTATTATTTATTATTTATATTTATTTATTATTTATTATTTATTATTTATTTATTTATTATTTATTATTTATTATTTAATATTTAATATTTAATATTTATTATTTACTATTTATTATTTATTATTTATTTATTTATTATTTATTATTTATTATTTATCTTTATTTATTATTTAATATTTAATATTTATTATTTATATTTATTTATTATTTATTATTTATATTTATTTATTATTTATTATTTATTATTTATTATTTATTAATTATTAATTATTAATTATTAATTATTAATTATTATTTATTTATTTATTATTTATTATTTATTATTTATTATTTATTATTTATTATTTATTATTTATATTTATTTATTATTTATTATTTATTATTTATTATTTATTATTTATTATTTATTATTTATTATTTATTATTTATATTTATTTATTATTTATTATTTATTATTTATATTGATTTATTATTTATTATTTATTATTTATTATTTATATTTATTTATTATTTATTATTAATTATTTATCTTTATTTATTATTTATTATTTATTATTTATATGTATTTATTATTTATTATTTATATTTATTATTTATTTATATTTATTTATTATTTATTATTTATTATTTATTATTTATTATTTATATTTATTTATTATTTATTATTTATATTTATTATTTATTATTTATTATTCCTTATTTATTATTTATTATTTATTATTTATTATTTATTATTATCGAGTTTATATCTATTATTTATGTATTATTTGTTTTTTCAATTAATATATATAAGTATATTAAATTCTGTTTATTAACCACATGGCAAGCTTGCTGGAGTGGTAAAGTCTTTGGAAAATATGCAAGTGGTTAGGGGTTCAAATCTCACCAAACGCAGAATTTCTTTATATTGCATGGGCATGCATGGGCATGCATGTGCATGTGCATGGGATGTGCATGCATGGATGAATAAAACAAACAAACAAATAAATAAATAAATAAATAAAATAAATAATTAAAATAAATACAAAATAAAATAAATAAATAATAAATACGAAATTAAATAAATAAAATAAATAAATAAAATAAATACGAAATAAAATAAATACGAAATAAAATAAATAAAATAAATAAATAAATAAATAAATAAATATATTAATAAATATATAAATAAATATATAACATTAAAAATAAAAAAATAAAAAAAAATAAAAAAAAAATAAAAAAAATAAAAAAAATAACAAAAATAAAAAAAATAAAAAAAATAAAAAAAATAAAAAAATAAAAAAACCGCCGCGAAACGTTCTGCGACGGTTTTGAAAACCGCCGCGAATAGTTTCCCGACGCATGATTTAGCGGCGGTTTTTGAAAACCGCCGCCAATCGATTTGGCGGCTGTTTAAACCGCCGCGAAACGAAAAAAAACCGCCGCTAAATGCCTTTTTTGCCGTAGTGTCTCATTGGTCAAATGAGTAGAGGAAGACCTTATTATTGAATTCTTATCGTATATTATTTTTACTTATTTCAGGGTTGTTTAGTGTTCATATAATTTTCTCAAAAATTTTCTCTTATTCATGTTACTAGATCTAGGATTTCTTATCCTCAGATAGTTGATTGTAGATAGATATCTTGAATTATGGAAACCAAACTTCAATGAGAAGAAATGTTTATATCCTATACAAATTAAATCATGGGGTCACCCATTATATGTTATATGATATTATTCAATAATACCATGAGGAATATATGAGCCTATATGACCAATAATTCTTGTCATTAACCCCCATGTTTTAAAATATATTTGATATAATTTTATTATAGGCCTATATTTGTCGGTTTTTAATTTCTTGATAGTGGGATGAGTGTTTAAACTAGATATTTTAATCCTTATACCACATATTATATTAAAAATCAAGGAAATTGGTTTCACATTCCATCAATATTTTATTAACTACTCTAAATCTAGTAACAAATTGGAATTAATGGGATTGAATGTTTCAATGATTTAATAACTATTTAGCGTACAACTTTAACCCATTTGGAGATTAAATAAGTGATAGTAAGAATGAGCACACACTTCCTAGATGTGATTGGAGTTTATAATTAAATGAAATTTATCCACCATAAGAACAATGGTCATGATTATTTTGAAGTCTACAACAATTATGGGGGTTAATTAAAGAAATTTTCATGTGTCTAGAATTCATGGAACTTTTTCAGAAATTCCACGCAGTCTTTCATAATTGATGGATTGAACTATCTAGGTATAAAATTTTTTATGTGGTTATTTATTTAATTTTGTAAACCATAGGCACTGACATGGAATTCCTACATAATGGGAATGGAATCTCCTCTTTCAATACACCCGAGAAGGGATCCACTAAAGATCCTTTTTAGAGAACACATTTGGAATTTAAGCAGTTATAAATAAGGAAATATTACACTTGATGATGGATATTTTATTTTTTATCTCAATACATTTGGATAATCCTATTTTGAAGGTACTCCATTATGGGAGAAATCCATACAATTTTGATATCATTTGAAAAAGTAACCCACTCCCTTTGGTCTATGAGGACCTAGATTTTGTTGATTTCTTAAATATAATTACTGATAAACATAGAGACCACCCTATGACATGTAATAAAAAGAGTATTCATTATCTTATATAGATATACTATGGTTTTTGATAAATTTTCTTGTGAATTATCTTGGGAATTATGTCAATACTGAATTTTATCCAATGATGGATCTGAGAGAAATTCATCCATCAACCCTCATGTATACTCAAAAAATGGAATCAACTATTCTTTCCTCTTGATATAGTTTTATTGATTTTATTGATCAACCTATCTAAAACAAATCAAAAATTTAATCATGTAATAGGTTATTTTATGACCACTTCTAAACATTCAATGAGGTCCTAGTATTCTACATCATTATTGGTGAATCCCTTTGATAGAAGGATGTATTAATGATTCAAGGTTTTTATAGGAGACACGAACATAATCCCCATGAATACCATATTGATACCTTTGGTTTTCCATTATACTACCTATTAGTCTCAAATAGGAACCATTAAAATACATTTACCATGTTTTGGAAATTTAATTGAAGAATAATAATTCTTTATAAGGGATCTCCATGTCCAATATAACCTTATATAGTATGAGAGGCCTCATTTGTAAATCTATAAATTATTTCCACTTGATCAAATTTTGAGATAATAATTTAATGTCAATTTTTTGTATAATTAATTCCCATAATAATATTTGTATAATTTCTTCTTAATAAAGAGGATATATTTGAGTGGATTGATTCAAGATACCGAGTATTCCTAATGGTATAGAATATAAAGTATACGATTTTTCATTCAGAAAACCAATGAATGGCCATTCATCTCAATATTGAAATAAAATTTCTCAACAAAAAATATTTTCATATAGATAAAATAGATAATATAATTATTTCCCCTACCATTCATTAATCAAGGAGGGTTCTGAGTGATCGTTCTAGTGTTTCTAGATAAAGGATGAAGGGAATTCATTCTATGAGAATCTCCAAAATCGATGGGTATAGAAGGAACTATTAAAGATAATTAATAGATTGTTAACAATAACTATTGTAGTGATATGTGGAACATTTCTTCCATAAATTCATAAAGTATAAAAAATTATCTATAATATCGAATATGAAACACCTGATGTATACAAATCTCCCTTAGTGTCCTCTCAATTCCATAATGTTTCTAGGGGTGGAATAAAAATTATCACCATAGATTTTTTTGGTCAACTTAAATTTATTGACAGAGTAATTTGATGTTGTGGAACTTTTTTTGTAACCCCAAAATCATATTATTGTGAGTTCATGTTCAAACAGTGTTGATGAAATTTGTTGAAAGCTACCTCAATATTAGAAATACGATCACATTATTATTGATATTTGAAAACCAAATTGTGTTTGTAGAACTCTATAGCCTTCCATCAGAATGGAATTAAAATATAGTGTGTGGATCATTTGTTGGTCGCATAAGAATTATTTAAGCCAAAGGTAATTACTCAGTACTAATATTCCATTTATGGTTCCCTAAGGGATGTAGTTTCCTAATCTTCATGAAAAATGTTAATATATTTATAACCAAAATAGTCATCCATAATATAAACTTCTTTAAAGTCCTTTATTATCATCGATCAATAATTCCGTAATTGGGATTGTAAAATAATCACTTTAGAACTCATTGTTAAAATCCATGAAATTAATTTTGACTATGATTTTTCCATTCATTTTCATCATGAATATGATATTCTCTATATAATTATAGTATTGATAATCCCAGATGAAATTATATTTGATAAGTTTGTTGACCCCTACCTATAATTTTACATCATGGGTTAGATATAACCTTCTTACATCTTGTTTGTAGCCATGATAGATATCTGACAAATCCTAATGAAGTTTGGTCACTTTGGGATTGAACCTGATCATTTCCATGGAATTACATGAAAATAAATCTTAGTGTTTATTAAAAAATATATTTATTTTTTTTAATTATTTTGGATTAGTTACATAACTAATCCACATAAACAATATATCTTCTTATATACCAAGACTAACATGCTAGAGTTCATAAAGGGTGGTTAGGAAACCTTCTTCAAAAGCTAAAGGAGCATCAAGGATCACTTTCTCTTACTCTTCACCATTTCAGGGGTATAAGAACTACTAAAACATTGTAATCTATGAGGGGATACAAGAGAATAATCATTTCCATTTCAATCACTTACATATATGAAATGATTTGGTTTTTATGGTGTAGTTGACATCATTGGATCATAGGTAAAGTGTGCATAAATCCCAGGACAATCCCCTAATTTCTATGTCCCCTAGATCAATGAGGTTAGCCTATATTGACATAATATTAATCGAACCGATATCTCCATAAATATTCTCAAAATAAATATTAATTCACATTGACTGTGTAGATTTTTCTTTTTAATTAGTGATGTATGGTCAATATAGACATCTACATGACCATAATATGAGAGGAAATGAAGAGAAGGTTTTATATCATTAGAAAATATGACCTAGTTTTTTCCAAGATATCAATATTCCACCTTGATTTAGTTGATGGTAAAACCAAATTATTTTCATTTTTTCTCATTAGATTGATGGGAGAAATTCCTATATAATAAGAGTATCAATCTATGGAGATTTATTTACCATTTTTTGTTTCCCCTCTTTTTCATAGAACCTATTTTCTATGTAATCTGATTCATAATAATTAGAATAGGGGTTATCACTATAAAATACCCTAACTTTTATATCAGAATATAATTTTAGGAACTTGTGATATAACAATGGAACTATCAAGTATATATTGGGATAGGGTTGTCCTCGACAGAAATTGAATGTAATGACTTTGAGAACCACCAAGATCTATGAATCAAACATGGGTTCTCAACATGATTCATATGATTGTTCTTTGATCACTCTTATAATACACTTGAATTGTTATGTTGGAGGGATATAAGTCATATTTAGTTTGGATCATATGTTAAATAGCCCAAATCAAGGTGAAGTTGATTCCTGAACCATTATCAATATGGTTACATTGGATATTAATATCTACAATCCATCTAGATAAGTACATGGTATTTTGTTCCCTTATATAACTATTTACTAGTATTTTTCTATATAAAAAATTACTATATGACACTCAATTGAACGATTAATTTAGTAACATATCCCAAATGTAGTGAAATTTGATTAAAATTATTTAGGACTTATAATATCCTCAATAATGTATTCCTTGAGTTCCTATAAAAGAAAAATTGAATAGAAGATTTATTTTCTGGCTAATATGATAGAGAGATGCTTTAAATTATCATAATTTTGGACCAAGGGTCTAAATTTACTATGTCATGCTTACTCTATAACTTCAATATTGGGGAAAAAAGATGAAAATTATTGGACTCATTCTATTGAAATGAATTGTGTGGTGTTCTTATTGTCCACAGGATAGGATAAAACTGCATCCCCACATTTGGTGTTGGCTAATTAACTATTTTTCTACTAATAAACCAACCAAAATGATTAGATCAGAACAATCATTAGGGAAACATTATGGAAATGAAACCAATTCACTAAGGATTATTTTTACCTCACCTAACTCACCCTAAAAAACATCCTCTTAAATTATTCATGATGAACTCAGGTTAATATAATTCCCCCTCATTATAGCAGGGATATGTTTACTAGATGACATAAGAGACCTTTATTTCATATCCTCATACGATAAAAATTTAATTTGGTGTGGTCTTACCCATATTTCTAGTAATGAGTGTAAGATATCTAGGAGTGTGTATACTAGCTGAGTGGCTACACATGCACCTTTTCCTATGAATTGTTATAATATCATCAGTTACACTAAATCATGGATTAATATGATGACAAAGGTGTTTCAATAGGTATCATGCATCAAATTGGGGTCTCATATTTTTTATTTAATCATAACCTGATAATTTCATGTTCCTAGTTAACTGATTTTCTAATCAAGAAATCATAAAATTTCCACACATGCCTTTTTGTGACTTCATTACACTATACTTCATCTTTTGGTGACGTATCATTTAATGGATATAGATCCTAAATAATATATATATATATATATGATATATAAGGTATTTAATATTGTATGATGTAACTAACCATAGACTATAGCATGCATGAAAATTATGATTTTCATGCATATTTTGTTATATTGTTTCATAAAATATAAATTATATCATAAAAGGTGACCATAAGACTATTTAAAGCCTATGATTCAATTGGTTGTAAATTATATGGTGGTTGAGTGATATTATCATACTATATGATTTTATTTCATCATAATCATTGAAAATAAAATGGTTTGAGGATTCATGATGTTACCATAACATATACATCCAATATAATGTTACAATAAATAATTATTCATGCATGGTATATTTATGAAAATAGGTTTTCATGGGTTATCACCAAATCCATTACTTGTATTTTTAAGAAATATATGATTAATTTATTAACATGGTATGTATTCAAATACATCACTCAGACATTTATGAAATGCAATATTAATGGTACAATGTGGAGTCATGGATTAAGGAGAGTCCCCATATCCTATATAAAGTATACCTTTTCTTTGATCACTATAGTTCCTTCCCCTGTGATCCTCCCAGCTAAATTTATACCCTCCCAAAAATATATATCTATCCCTTTCTATTTAGTTACCTGGATACTATAATTTACCATGTATGAATCAAAGTTCCCATTTAAATTTTTTGGGTGATTCATAGAAACCCATGAATACTCCTTGAAGGGAAGAACCATTTCGTTGTTCCTAAGTTATTATTATCAAATATTAAAGTGGCATTAGAATTTAAGGGAGAAAATTTAAAAATTTTATATTCATCATTTTATAACATATTTTTATTATTAAATATAGACCAAGAATTAAAAGTGATTTTTTCCACTTCCATTTTGATATGCTGAAATCCTAAAACCCATTAACTGTATCAGATCCTTGTTCTTAAATATATCAACATGTTTCTTTTACTATTTTGTTAAGAACCATTTTTACACAATGTTATAGTATTTTCTTAATGAATATTATGTTATACGATAATGTAATTTTGAGGAACTCCTAAATTAAAAAAATGAAGAATTAAAGTAAACTCAAGAGAGACTATGAAGATATTATTATGCAATGACATATTCAAAATTGATTTCTGACATTATTTGATTTGAAAACATAGTAGACCCTATGAAATCATTACATGATTTCATGAAAAAAAATCATCATATTATTATTTTTCAATAATGCAATATTCCCTTTGTCTAGAAATTATGTCATTCCAATAACTTAGTATAGTGTTTAAGGTGAAAATTATGTTATATAATAACATAGTCTATATCTATATCCACTAAAAATGGATTATTTATTATCCATTGAAAGAGATAAATATTAATTGTTTATATTATAATATTAATGTGCTTTATTAATAAAAAACACCATTTTTAGTGCATTTTACACTTTGAACATTATTTTGTAATATAATTGTAATTCCATCTTAAAATGCACTATTACATGGTATATTTTTGAACACCATATAAAATACCCAATGATCTTGATTTTATTTTCATATTTTATTTTCAGGTATCCTATTCTATAAGGAAAAATTCTTGTTTTTGGAGCACTTGAAGATTCACATTGAAGACCCCCAAAGTTGGACTTGAACCAACAACATTCTGGGAAAAGTAAACTAAACAAAATCCCAATAAAGAGATTATAGCGGCCACGATACAAGCCCAATAATTATTAAAATTGAACTTAAGATAGCGAAAATCAAGGGGAAAATTTCATTAAAATGTGTACAAAGATAATTCTGATTTTTGACTAGAGTTCCAAGTGTCCCATGTTGAAGATACAATATTGGGACAGATTCAGGAGCCCAGAAACACATCCCACAAGTTTAATCATATCTCGAAAACCAAATATTAGTTATGGATTATATTTTACAAACTGTCAGGGTACATCCATATATTAATATGTTTCTTCTATAGCCCACCAAAATTTGGTCATTTTGAGGCTCTTTTGGACACACATGTCAAAGGCATGCAAGTTGGTTCGGTTTTTTTTTCAAGGGTGGAAAAGTCCACTCTCCCTCAACTTTCCACCCACCTTGGCCTACCAACATTAATTGAGGATACTTGGACATATGGGGGCTAGACTCAAGTCTCCCAAAATTATTATTTAAGGTAGTGGTGTTGGAGGATTTATCCATCTTGGATGCTTTCTTTCATTGTAATGTTATGCTGCCACTTTTCCTTTGTAATGTTCTTCCTCAATTGTAAGTTGTTTCAATTAATCCGAGTTTCTTAATAAAAGTAATTATTATCCTATTATTATATTCTTATCCAAATCACTTTGATTCCATTGCATCAAGGTGTAAATTTATTCACACCAAACCTTGTGAAATTATTCACACAATGGTGGAGTGATCATTTTCTTTTTATTATTTTCTTTACTTCTTCAATTCCTCCCTCATGAGTCTACTTCCTAGTTCCATTGAAACCATAACATCAATAGAGGGATAAAACACTCATGGGTTGATCCAAGGGAGTAGAAATGGTCTGGATTGGATGTTATTTATCACCCCATTAATGTCTAATCACTTCTTTTAATTGAGATTTTTATTTGATGATTTTAAAGCTTCTTCGTCCTTGTTGAATTTTAAGGACACATACTTCAAGTTCTATTACGAACCTTTACCTTGGAGTGCTCATAAATTTTATCCTCCAAGTTTACACGTGATTAGTATTATGGTGTGTTGGTATTAAACCAGTAAGTGATGAATTTGTTTGATCTTCTTGAATAAACCCATCTCAAATATAAGAAATTGAAATTGTTAAAAAAGAATTTCATCAAATCCAACCCTTGTAATAACCTAGGATCAATCCTTATCATAATTTTAATTCACTTAAGTCAAGTATTGTTTGCTTAAACTTATCTAAAATCAACCCAAATTTGGCCACTTAATATCCAAAATCATTCCATATAATGTGCATGTCTATAGGTTTATTCTTAGATCTCTGAGGAATCGATAACCCAAGCTACTCTACAATTGACCTCTTAACCCTAAAAACTTGGGTAAATTTGTGTGATACCAAGTATCATATGTCCAGTACATTAAAATATGTTTTGAGACAACTTATTTTCATAGTCTTGACTTAACATTTCACTATTAGAAAATTTAATGAGGGATTACACCTTGACAAAATATTAAGAGTTAGAGCATTCTTATGTGATGATGTAAAAAAATATTTTGGCTTATTTTTATTATATTTTATAAATTTTTTATAAATGTTTAGTGTTTCTCCCCCATATTTGGCTAGGGTGGTGATGGTGGGTTGGGGTTTGGGGTATGGTAGTCCCTGGGCCTTCAGTTTATTTGCAATTTTTGTTGTAGCATTGTGTTCCACACTTGCGGTTGTACCAATTGTTTTTATAAATTATTAGTGTTAGTCATTATAAAATGATATTTCTAAATCCCAAATTAAATTCTAAATGTTCATATTCAAATATAATATTTTAGAGAAAAATAATGGGTCTATCAATTTGTTATATTCCTTTGGATTATTCATGATTATAAATTATTTATGAATTATGATTATTGTGTATGAATAGTTTATGTGATAAATTATTTATAGAATATAGAGATCACATTATATGCTAGGTGTGATATTATAAGATTTATGTTTCATTTAACATGAATTTGAGTTATTAATGAAGTTGGAACCTTTAAAATATATTTTTAATATAGTTTGGGTGTAACAGGTTTTATGGTTATCATGAATTGAATTTTCTCTTGAGTGAAGTATCTCCAAGGAGGGAAACTTTTGTTGGAATACCCACTGGACTGGAGGATTATTTCTTAATAAAGAAATGTTTTTAGTTATCTATATTCCACTCTAGGATTAATAATGTGAATATTTTTAATATAATATAATTATAAACCTTTAAATGAATATTCAATATACCTTATTAGTGATAGTAATTTGGATTTGTATAATTTTTTTGGCTCGTATTTCTTGGGGATAACACAAAATTTTTAGTTTTTAAAGAGTTGCGCATAAATATGCTCTGATCATATTATTTTTTTTCTTGGAAGAAGGATTCAAAAAATAAAATATTAGAATCCTTCATATGTAATGGTAATAACACGAGATAAGATTAATAGATTAAAAGAAAACATCAAATACTAAACGTGGGATTCATTCAAAATATTAACTTGTTGGGACCTTGATCATTCAATATGGTCATCGCTAATAATTAGGTTCTAGTAGATAATCTTTTGGAAGTAAAGAGTGTAATGATTTGACCCTAACAATTAAGTACCTTGTTATTGGAATTTTATTTCGGCTACACATAGCTAGAAAACCCTAAGGCTTAGTGTACTAAGGGAATATAGTTGACTGAATATATATTATGTATTTGGATAAATATTTATCCACTCAAGTATCCAAATATCATATATGATATGATTTAAAATTAATTTCTACTAAAAATAGGCATGGATTATTTAAATGCACAAACCAGTGTTAGAAATGATGTAATATGGGTCTTGGATCACAAAATGAATATGATGTATGGGGTCATAATTTTTAGTGGGATTCATTTTAATATAAATTCTAATTAAATGAATATAATTCAAGATACAGACCTAATAAAACTTTTATTAAAAATAAATGGCATCATCAATATTAAATTAGACCTTGAGATTAATTATAGATAAGAAAAAATTAAATAGTAGAATTTTCTTGAATAGTATCAAAACCTATGTATAGTTCTAAATAAAAAGTGAAAATTTTATGTCTTGGAAAAACACATATTTAGAAGAAACCAAATAGTGAATATTTAAAATAATCAAATATCAATGCATATGATAATAAACTAAAGGATTAATTAGAAGTATCCACACTCATGAAGGTAAACATGGAAGACATGTTTCATAAACACATAAGGCCATGGATTCCTATAAAATGATGGATAACCAGAAAAGGACCTATCAAGAAGAAACTAGGAACGAAGGGTTTGTGGTGTCAAAGGCTCAATTTCAATGTAAAATATTATAAGTAACATTAGTAAAAATGATTATTCTATGTATTATTTCTTACATAAATGTAATATAGAGGTCGGGTTCACCTCCTTGGGTTTATGACCGTACAAAATTTATTCAACAATCATGGATGAAATGGTTCCTATGGTTTATTTTGAATTATATAACTGATTAATTGGAATTAAAGCCCACATAATCTCCTAAATATTTTGAGGATAGCTGAGAAATAAATGGATGGTTTAGGTAAGGATAAGTGTAATAATTTTAGCATGAGAGATAAGAAAATAGGTTAAGGGGAGTGAAAATCACATCCTAAACCAAATAAGAGGATGGTGAGGAAATGTCTATATTGTGAAAAACATGGACATTAAAACGGTAAATTCCCATAATACATGGAGGTTTTGAATAATCCTTATGGATAATCCACTTTAGGCATCAATGTTATAGTTGTTCAATTCATATATTGAAATAGGGTTTGTAATACCAACTGTATATTAAAAAATTGTTCTAATTATATATAATTTATAAGTGAAAGAATAGTTTTGGTTTTTATATTATTTTTTTCATTAAGTAACATGGAAAAAAGTCACTATATTATCATATTTGATTCAAGTATAACTTCAATATAGGATGAATCATGAATGAATGTTTATTGGTTTTCACCTTTTTCTCTAGACAATAGCTCATAGAAAATATTTTTTATATGAATGAAATGATGAATTAGATATATGTTTTTTATGATTCATCTAAATACCATAACATTATTTTAATTAATATAATGAGAAATATAGTTTCTTTCTAGAATTAAGCGTCTATACATAAATGTTATTGAAGAATATTCCACCAAAAACTATGGAATATTTGGTAAAATCTTCTTTTAAGTAATATTTATGAACATATAGAATACCATATATGATATGGAAATAATGGATTATGTAATGACACTAATTGTTGTAGTTCAATAATATGAATATATATATTTATATATATTTATATATATGTATGTATTAGATCAGAGATTCCACTATATTGTGGGTGTTGTAGGACCCCAAAATTAATATATTAAAAATAATAATATATATTAAAAATATTTATATATATTAAAGAACACACACACATATTTTTAGAAAAAATGTTTTACACATTGATTGGGACATCATATAGGAAATCCAAAATGGAGGTTATTTCTAAAATTCAAGACTTATACTAGACACTGCATAAAATTGATCAGAATTAGATATTCTATGGAATGCCTATGTTGGAAGGTGCGTTAAGTAAATTAAGTAAATTATTTATTTATTTTATATAAATGGGAAAAACTAATCCCTCTCTATAAATATGTTGTTATGTAAATTCTATAGTGTTTCTATATACCCCTGGGATATCAGAGAGTAGGGGTAGGAGATATTTGTTGGCATTTTCAAGATCAGGAATGTGGATCAATGATGAAAAATTGAGGGGTTTCATGAGAATAATAATGAACATAGAAGTATATTTATCATCATTACTCGTAGAAATTTTCTTCACCAATAATGTATCTATTCTTGAGTTAGGGATCATTATTTTTTGAATTTACCCCCTTTTGATTCAATTGATGAACATGGTTTTCATATTTGATTATCTTATTTAAATTCCATTCTGGGCCTAAGCTCATAATTATTTAGAATTATTGAACCTAATTGGTTATATGTATTGTGTTCATGTTTCCCCATTTTTTTAGTATGAAGTCATTTTCCAAGACTATATTATTCAATAATAATCTCACTTAATTATTGTTCTTTCCCCACCACCGACCATCATGTTCTTTATTATAGTAACATGGGGTTGTGATTTGACACATTAGGTCTAGATTTAAACACGATCCAACCCCTTGATTCATGAAGGATGTGTGATTAACTTAGATAATAGTGTTTTTAGATTGATATAGATAGTTTTGAATATGTTGGTAAAGACTTCATGAATCAAGACCCCGAACAACTATGGGATGTGTGATAGTTACCACTAGGTTAATATAAATCTCATTTTCTGGAGACTAGAGATAGGGAAAAGATGAATAGAGAAAACATCCTTTGGGTTTAGACATTTCAGGAAAATAAATTAGTGGAAAAAGATTAAATAATAGTGGATATGGAATATATGCAAAGGCATGATTCATTATATGAAAATAATGATACCACACACCGCCTATCATGGAAAAACATATGCCATGTATTATGGGTTCTCGTAGCATCTAGGGTTTTAGTCCAAGTTAAATATCACACACCATGTGGCTAGTTTAATAGGTTGTGTGACCCAGCCCTAGTAGGTTTTATATATTCTTATGGAATATTCCCAGTATCATGAGTGAGTAGACATGCCACGCCCCCACCCCAAAGTGACACATTGTTTGGATGCATATGAATTACTGATCCATGTTCCACGAGCACATTCTCGAGACACCAAATGAAATTACATTCCAGGTGACCCTACACACACACACACACACACTATGTAGGGCCACATGGATGTCCAAGAAATGTATAGGTTTGGAAATGTGTAGGTTCCCAGAAGAATCCACATGGATTATGACCCTATGTACACACCCTAAACATTTTCCATGATTTTATATCATTTTTATCTCCTTCATGGAGACCTAAATTTAGGCATGAGAGTAGGATATCCTGAGTATATTTTCAAGTATGACATGAAAACATCATTTTTGGGGAATTAGAGATACGTAATGACATGTTATAAGAATTAATCTTCTTCCAATGATTCTTAGAAATTTAATGTTATCATATCTATTCATCTAAGAGATGTCGGGGTTATTACTCCATTAACACATCAGGGCACGAGTCCCCCATAATCATTACATAGTAGGATTCAATAATCCTTATACTATAGAGGGAACATTTCCTATATCTATAGAGTGGTACTCCCCATCACTGAGCCCTAGTGGGGAGCGGGTCCTCTAATGGAGATAGTGGTCCCTAGGCTATATAGTGTTGTAGCACAAAGTGATCCCTCAACTCTAATTCTCATGAGATTACACATGGTTATAGGAATAAGAAATGAGGGTTTGGATATGAATACATCATCCTCAATTTCCTTATCTATAATTGTAGATTGAGACTTCTCTTTATCAATAGGTATTTTAGCATGAGCTTATTTATTTTTGGATTTTAATTACCCTCTAACTATTCTGTGTTGAGATGTTTTTTATTTATCTTACCACCATCTTGTTTTTTGGGTGTCTTAATGGGTTTGTATATACTCATACCTACAAGAGTTTTTCCCACATGTGTTGTTTTTTATGTTGAAGAAAGTCTTATCAATAGTGACATTATTGGACATAAATTTAGAGGGGAGTAAAATTACTTGAATTTGATATCCATTTTCAATGTTCATACATGGAGATTGTGACTGGGTCCCTATTCATTTTTTTTCTTTTTCTAGTTATTTTCATATTGGGTTCTCATTTCTAGTTTGTCAGGTATTTACCCACTTTATATGTTTTTTATTATCTCTCTATAGTTTGAAGTATTTCATAGTTGTTGTTGAATACATTTATAACTATCTAGGTGATTAATATTTTAATATTTATTTTCATAATATTATGGATTTGGTTATATGCATGAGTAGAGGAACATTTGGCTAAGGCCACCCATTTTAGTGATATTTTTACTTAGTGATTTTCTCTAGACCCTAACCAGTTGAAAACATGCCTATGGTGTAACCCTCAACCAACTATTGGTGCAAGTGGGGTCTTGGTGGTTTGAGTCATGAAAGAGTGGTATCAGAAGCAAGTTTTCTTTATATCAGTGTTTGGAGTTAGACATAGTTGTGTGGCTTGGTTTGGGAACATTGGGTACTGATTTAAGATTTTACTGATCTTGAATCTCAAGCTAGGGAACCCAGTGATGGTGAAACAACTATCATATCAATACACTAAGTCTCTGCCTGCCTAATTTATCAACTCAAAATGCCAAGAAATTACTTATGTGGAAACTAATGTTACATGAATCATATAGGATTTTGTCCTTTAACAATCATGTCCATCTTGGGTTAGCTCTCTAGTTTTTCTCATTAACCATGGTACATCTTTTTAACTTTCAGGATTCACCCATGATAAAAACTAGCTAAGATATCATTACAAGGTTATGATGATGAGTAATTTTGTGATGGGGGCTTAGTTCATGGATCCATTCATGAGGTTTTTTCTCCAGGAGAGTATAGATATTTTCTTCCACTAGATAAGAAGTTCATGGATCCACCTCCAGTGGTCCAAAGAGATAATCAACTGCATATTGGGAGGCTGATAGTTCCAACATGTTAGGTTGAAGATATGCACAAACATATTGAATTATGCATGTTCCAGCTATTGTGACCACTTAGTATTCATGGATATTCTTCCCTTTAGGAATAATATTATTGGATAAATTAATTGGTTTGAATTTTATGTTTTTTATAAGCCCCATATGATTAGATGGTTCTCCTTTTGAATAGACTTATTTAAAGTGATGTAGTGTTCTAGTGGGGTATGATCACTCAGACCCACAATGAGAGGATGGTCATGATAATTTCAGATATAAAGAGACAACTAAAGTGTAAAAATCAATATGATGAAATGCAAGAGTATTAGGGACAGACACAATGATGTCTGGTTTGATACATGGTTCTTATCAAAAACTAACCCAACTCACCTCTTTTATGGAACCATATATAGCTCATAGGATTTCTGAAATAGTGTTCCTAATCCCCACAGGCTAGAAAATAGTTCTTGGGAATCAATGAAAAACTCTTTCAAATATTTTCTCTAAAAGGTACATTAAATAAACAAGGCGCTTTGACCTAGAAATGCGACACGACCCATCCATATATCAGATTCCCATGCACATAATGAAAATATTTTCAATAAAAACATGATGCCTAAAAAGAAAAATATTTTAGTAGAAATGATAAATGAATCTTATGAAATATTACATCACATAAATTCAACATAAAAAATGAGTAAATTTTCATATAATAAATAATTAAGAGATAAATATAGGCCAACAAGTATAATAAAAAACATTTAAAAAATTAAATGAAAGATATCTCAACAACTAGAGATCACCCATACATGACACATGGAAACTCACCATATCATGTACTAACTCCTTTAAATATTTCCCAAATAAAAAGAAATGAGAAGATTCAAACTTACTAAACCTAAAATAGAAACATGATAAGTATATATTCCCGATGATGAATGTATGGTGTGACCAAATTTGAGCCTAGTTGTATCCCACCAAAGAGTTTGTGTAATTATATTCAAAATTTAATTCACTAATAAAAGTTTTAATTACAATAGAAATTAAAATTTCATGAGTAATAATATTAAAATAAATAACATGTCATTTCCATTTTTTATTAAATATACCTTTACATTTTAACATTCCATTTTCCATTTTAAAATGCAAATATCTAATTTCCAATTTCATTTATTTTAATGTTTTCTTTAAAACCATTTTTCAAAATCTTATGAAACCCTTTAAAACTAATTTATTCCATAGAATCAAATTTTTAAAATAAATTCCAAATAATATTTTTATAATGAGTTTATCACATAATTAATAAAAATATATGAAATAAATATTCCTTGAGAATACATCATTATAGTGAATGAATAGAAGTATGAAAATAATAGTGGTAAAAAATTATTGTATTAAATATAATTAAAATAGGGGATATGAAAATGAGGTAAATGAAATCAACTAAGTAATTTCATAGAAAGAACTACATATCATGGTAAACACATTAGTTCATGACGTGATATGGTCCTAGACTTTACCAAATACGTTAGAAAAACTATTAGTTGATGTTGTATAAAAAATAACACAATCCATCCAAGTAGTCTAAACTAACATAAAAAAATGATACTTTATCTCTATCCATGGATTATTTCTCAACTTGGGGGATACATGTATTTTTTTCAAATAGTTTTTCATATATTCATACCCCTTTCATATCCTAGGTTTTTAGTGAAATAAATAATTTTAGGAAAACAATAAATCGAGTCACAGAATAAACATATAAAATTAAAAAAAACATCACCTCACCTTCGACAAACTTATCATAAATATACTGAAATATATATCATCCACATCATAAAAATGAATAATTATCCACCTATGGGTAACAATTACAATCAAACAAGGCACACAAGAGTGTCATACACACACAAACAACATGAAAAACAATTAAATGTTCTAAATGAGCCTTTATAAAAGGTGAAATGGAATTATGAGAACATACCTATCATTGAATCTCATTTTTGAAATCCATTTTTTATTAAAACCTTGTAAACTTCCATTAAAGTCATTTAAATAATCAATTTCCTCTTTCCTTCAAGTCATTTTAAAATCCAACACACCACATTATTCATTAAAAATGATTTTTTTATTTATTTCAGGACCCAAATGGGGTTAAATACCATTGTTTATAAAAAGTAATTCAAATAAAAATATAAAAAAAAATTATAGTCACTTGGCACACAAAATCTCTTTAAAATTTGGAAAACAATTTAAAAATTCATTAGGGACTATAAAATCATTTGATAAGCTTTATTTTGAGTGGTAAATAACATAATTTTTTTTAAACCCATTATAACTACCATATATAGATAAACTTTAATAAATAAATATTTAAAATCATTATGCACATAATTACATGACAATTATATTTATTATATAATAAAACCTTCCTTTTTCAAAGAATAAACCCCTAAAGATAGTACAAAACAAATTTTATTTGACAGTAGAGGAGTATACATGCAAGAAGATAACCCCCACAATCCTTAAACAACCAAAATAATAAATTAGAATAACTCCATACACTAATATCAACCAAAAAACCCATAAGGTTCATGAGAGGAAGTGAAATTAAAGAGAAATTGAATAAAGTTAAAGTATAAGGGAAGAAAAAGTGAAGTAGAGGAGTTTACCTAAAGAAATCTATTTCGAACTATGTGGAGTAGGTTAGAAATCACAAGGAGAGGAAGTGATGAGATCCCTTTAATGCACTGAGGAAATATAGAATAAAGAGGGGTTGAAAAGAAAAGGGAAACCCTATAATTCCAAAAGCATAAAACTAATAAATTTCTTTTATGTGATTCTGGGATGAACAGATGGTTAGGCTGCATGGTTTGGTAGATCATTCACCCACCATTTTAGTGCCACTATAATTTAGTATGAGACATTGATTGGAAGGGCACATGGATTTCACAGACTAATGGATATCTGTATTCCCAACCATAAAACTCTAGGACATATAAAATTCAAGTAAAATCTACCCAAAACACAATTTCAAGACAATATATAAATAAATAAATATAATAATACTAAAAAACAGGGTCAGGTAGTGAAGATTATCACCACCATAAAACTTTTTCCCCATGTATTTTCTTTGGTCAAATTATATGGTAACATTTTAAGAATGAAAATGGCACTCCATAATAAGATTTAAGTCTAACAAAAAGAGTTAAAAGTAATGAAATCTATATATACATAAACAACCACTCAAAATCAATAGGATAAATCCATAATTATACAAAAAAATATCTAAACACAAACCAACCAACCACTAGGATGATTCCTCATGGAAATGAAGACCTAAAATTTTCCTCCATTCCATTTATAAATTATCTAAAATGGAATAATTAGAATGATACATAGACCTCAAAGAATATTTTCACTAATAATCATATTCCCATAGAATAACCCAGAATTCACATACCATAATCAAACTAGAATCTATCCATTAATTGAATATGAAACTAAAAGGATATGAAAAAACCACCCAAAACCCATAAAAATATAGCAAGGGCCCCAAATTTGTGTCTCAATAGATACACAATGTAAACTAAGAACTCAATCTATAACATCATCTTATAATAAACACATCAAATTATAAGCATCACCCTAAATTTCTAAATCTAATAAGAATTAAACCTTTCTAATTTAGCCAATAATATGATCAAAGGTCTCCCACATTCAACTCATTGGGAATAAAACCTCAATAAATCCAATACATGAGCACATAAAAAAACTATACAATGAATAACACAATGGTATAAGTCACACACTCAAAACTGAAATCCATTAGCAACCACAAACAACAACCATAGAAGACCCATAGTTTTTACTATTTTTATATCCCCTAAATATAATTTTCAAAATAATATATTTTATAAAAAATAATTACCACTAAAACATATTTTTATGAAAATTTATATTTTCAAACCATTAAAATTTTTCCATGTTCTCACATAGAGGAAAAATGATTAGAGATTCAGAAAAAGGTGACTTAGAATACCAATGGGTCCACATTGGAAGTAGAGAAGTTTCTTCCACATTCTATGTGAAGACTAACCCCATTCAACCAGCCCTTGAAGTGTGGGATCAACTAACCTCTACTTCCCACTAGATGAAACATCTTTAATCAAAATAACTTGATTTAGGGCATCTCTTAGCATGTTATGATCTACATTCTCAACTTCTATCAACATGGATTTTAAAAATACTTCCTAGTATGAGTATAGGACCAATTTAACTATGATGAATCCATGGTTTCAGAAAATTCCAATTTTAATGTAATATTATCTAAATAAATCATCAACGATGAGATATAGAGAAAATCATACCATCTCTGAGAGTTAGTATACATACTCCTTCACCTACTACTCGCCCTGATTAAGTCTCTTGAACTCATTATACTTCTCTATTTTCACTTCCATAGTATAGTTTTTTTGAATAAACATTGTATTTTAGAATGACCAAGACATTCCCTCATTTATATGACAAAGAAGCATAGTCACCCTCAAAAATTGGGTGGGACCATCAAATAAAGATACAATACCCTTTACCCTTGAAAATTTAGAGGTTCTGAGAGGACTGAATATTCCCTCAACTTTTTCTAGCAATTTCATTTTCTCAAGAAGACCCCAGTAATAGTAAAGGGAGGAAAGATGGTGATCAAAAAAGGTTTGGGCATTGTCTATTATCTATGAATATTCTGGATCTACCACTTGGTCTTGTGTTTGTGTGGCATTAGAAAATGAAGAACCTGGTCCAAAATGTTGAGAATGTTTATCCTATAGACCCACCCAATGAATGGATTCTCTACTCTTAATCAATGAATCTATAGGAGGCATATTATAAATAAAATAAAATACAGACTTAGTAAATCTAATTCCTCACAAATAAAATAATACACTTATATAAAAATTGAAATCTAAAAGGGAAGACATTTAAATCATAATATTTTGAAAAAAATTAAAACATTTCACTTTAAATCATTCTAAATTTATAACATCATATATTCTTCAAATCAATTCATCCCCATTTTTAATATAAATAAATCCCATATTTCAAACTATCAAATATTGAAATTCATATTATTATTTTGAAAATCATTATATATTTTTAAAACACCCTTAAAATTTCATTTTAAAACCATTCACTATGAAAAAACACTATGAATGATTGAAAACATCCCCTTTCTCACTCTAAAACTAGTTTTACAAATACAAAACAACCATTAAAAGGTTAACCCAAAAAATAAATCATATACATAAATCGAAATGAAATCCAATAACATCAATTCCAAAGTATAAACTCCCTTAATTTCAATAAAATTAATGGTTTCTCACATTAGATTTATCCTAGAGAGAAAATTATAAAATAAATTAATCTGGTGAAAAAGATTTGTTACTGTTTTATCCACATGGGTTGGAATACCCTGCACTAAACATGAAATATTCTTTATGATTTTTTCAGTCCCTTAGAAGATGGGATCCATATGGTTTTCTATCTTGTCCAAGTAGACCATGCATATCAATTTTTCTTTTTATTTCATCCCTGCAAACCTTGGTAGACCCAAAATTCATCGATACACTCAAGGGGAATCATGATATATTCATATCACATCAAAATACATGGAATGTAAAAACTTAATTCAAATTAAAAAAATAAAACCATGAATTCCCTTGGTAAATAATGTTTCTCCAAAATGGTGGTGATCAAGAACCCATGTGTGATTTACCTCATGTGTCCTGATCATAATCTTAATATCCTTTCTACTAAGAAACACTAAAAATAAAAAGAGGACATCTACATAACATTTTACTTTCTAATAACCTTGGATTAAATAATTATGTAAATATTTTATGCAAACATTTTAAAATTTTAATCATATGATTTTATGAATAAATTTATAATTCATGCATAAATTTTCATTGGTATCATTGACTTTTTTTAGTGGGAATTTAAATTGGATTTTGGAGGAAAAATTAAGTTAGATAGATTTTTTAAACAAGGAAGAAATTTTGTGTAGAAGGATGCTTTCAGAAAAGTATTTTAATAAATATTTTGATAAAAATATATACAACCAGCCTGCCATATGAAATATATATGAAATACCACAGTATTTTTTGAGACATTCAATAACATGGATGTTTGGTGATAAGTATGAAAGAGTGGGAATGGGCTAAGAATGATCTAGTGTTAGGAATGTGTGAGAGTGAATAGAGGAGTGCTTGGTGTAAGATACACATTGAGGGAGAATTAAATTTGGGGTGGCACTCGAGATACTATTTTGGATGCTTGATGTCTCCCCTACATATATTAATCATGTCATATACCTATTCCAAACTGATGTGGGATGTTATGAATCCTTGTTGTTATACATTTTAACCAATGTGAAACTATTTTTATAGTCACTAATGTATTATTCATTTAATATATTTTCTATCCTAAATAAATTTGGTATATGCTGGAGGAACTCTATGGATGATATCATGGAATATCAAGCCTTTTTATATTAAAGGATAGTTGTCATCATATAAAAATATTTTTCATTATAGTATCATGTGACATTGGTGGAGGCTGAGATGATTACACAACAAATGTAACCTTGTAATGTAGTACGTGTGAAAAGGGAATAGTTAAGGTTGTAATGGAATTGGATATTGAGGTATAAATGGTATCTCTTATTCCATATGAGGAAGAAAATGAAGAGGAGTGTTGCACTGTTGGATTTCATTTTCACCATAGATTACCACCAATTGAGAGAGGTTGAGAATTCTATATGATTAGGAAAATGTATAATTCCATGATTAATAAATCTAAATTTTTGGATATTCTCTATATTGATCACTAAATGATGAAAATATTAATTAAATGACATACCATGAATACTATATGTCATGGCTAGGCTACAAACATGAGAAAGTTTGTTACCTTGATTAAAAGATTGAAAAATTGCTGAGAAAATATTGCAACAATGTAGAGAGGTACTTGGATGAGCTTAATGAATAGGAACAAATTGAGTAACATAGAATAGAAGAGAATATATAGCTAGAATGTATTTTTAGAGTATAAAACTTCTAGGTTTATATTATTGAGTTTATTATTTTCACTAAATGCAACAAAATGGAGAAAATAAACATTTAAATGGACAAGTCCATGCCCACAATACCAGGATCCAAACATAAAAATTACATAATATTGAGTTTTATTTCAATAATTTATTCTCTTAAATTTGAGGATCTATTCAGGTTTTGAGTCTTAGAGAATTAGGCTATAACTCATACCTTAAAAAATCATATATATACAAAATTGACACTTATAACTAGTATCCATTTCCTCATTATATAAAACATTTAAAATAAACCATGATTTTGTTTCATAAAAAATATTATTGATTTTTACATAGACCACTTAATTTCCTTAATCCATCCATAAACCTTGCCAAAAACATTTTATAATTCTTTGTGAGAAAAAAAATCTCACTAAGGCATATAAAAAGAAGAAGTTATTTAGTCTAGTGAAAGACCTGAAAACCCATAAAATGTTTACATTTATCTCAATGTTCATTTAGATAAATTCAACGAATAATCTTCACATGAAATCCCACACAATTTTCTAAAAATAAATAATTAAAAATACATCGAAGATATATATAAATCATGTAGGTAAATTAGAACATTATCATTCCAATCACTCTTACAAATGAAAAACTAATATGGTTAACTTACATCTCTAGAGTACCAATACATTGAAGGGATGTCATAGAACCACCCAACTTGGTTTATCACAGAACTACCCATCCTTGGTTTGTCATGGAACCACCCATCCTTGGTTAATAACATAACCACCCTTCCTTGATATATACATAACAACCCATCCTAGGTTTATGAAGGAACCATCCATCATAATAAACAATTAAAATGAATTATAACATAATCATAAATCATGAAATAATGAATTTTCATCATAAAAACCCTTTAAACCACTTTTAATCTCATAATAAACCCCTTTTAGATATCAAATTTACCATTTCTTTTAAAAACCTATTTTCAATACCAAAATACAATTTTCTTTTAAAGACCATTATCAATACCAAAATACTTTGAAAAAAGAAAAAAGTGTTTTTCTATTAAGGAAACATAAAATATTATAAAGGAATCTAAACTTATTATAATGTTTATAAAAGTGGGATAATTAATCTTCGACATACTTGTTAAAATAAAAAATCAATATAGACACCCTTTTTAAAAAGTCAAATATTACATATAAATATTTTTTTTTTAAAATATTGAATAAAAGACAAAAATGTCTTTTAGAAAACTCTTATTCCAATATAATTACATTGGTAAAATTATTTTAATGACATGGACATGGAAGAGAAATAGAGTTTTATAGAAAACATTAAAAATAATTCTTTCAAAAGAAAAGTCCCTTACCACTTTAAAATCTTCTTAATCATTATCATAAAGAAAGAATAAAACTAAAGAAATAGTATCTATCATGAGAAAATATAAATTAATAATATAAAATGTCAATGGGTCTATATATATGATGCATAAAATAATATAGGTGAATAACATTATAATATGCCTCAATGAAAGGAAATTAAGATGAAGCCCCTTACCTCAAGTTTTATATATCAAAAATGTTATTTATGTTTATGAATAATAAACTAATGTTATTTATTTAATTTTTTAAGAACCTTTTTCAACATTATTTTTCAGTTTATTTAACTTATTACAATTTTGTATACAATTACTTAATCAATTACTCTTACGTTGTATGTTTTGAGGGTATTTGATTTAGGTGTCCAAAAATGACTACGGTAGTTTAACTATAGCCAAATAGGTCACTATTTATACATAAAAAGAATAATAGTCTTGAATTAATTGTCATATTTAAATAATAATTATAATTTTTAAAAAAAATTATGAAATATGGTTATAAAAAATTAACTATGTTTTAATCATGGAGACGATAGGTCGTACGTACGAATGAATAACATTTTCATTTATCAGTTATCATTATATAAAGAAGGTATATTTTATTTTATATTTACATAATTAAAATAATATAATAAATATATTATAATTTCTTTAAATATACTTATATATATCATTAGTGTTATTTAGTGATAAAAAAAGAGTCACATCGCTTCACGGAGGCGGTAGTCCACATGTACGCAGGAATGATGTTATCATTTTTCAATGTAAGAAAAAAATTGATATATTATGTTTTTATAATTATAAGTATTAATTTAACATCATAATAAATCCTAGAAAATCACATTTATTAATTAATTTTATCCTTATTACCTTCTATGTAAATCATTAGTGAAAAATGAATCACATCACATCAAGAGGCTATAGCCCACCCTACACATGAACGACGTTATCATGCACCACACAAAATAGAAATTAAGAATTTATATATGTTTTCAAAAAAAATAGGTATAAATATTTTATAAATATCATATATATATATATATATATTAAGTTTATCATTATAAAAAGATGTGATAGGCATTGATGGAAAATAAAAGACATCAGTTGGCGAGGCGGTAATCCACCGTACAAATGAATAAAGATTTTGTATCCCATTTGATGGAAGATGATATGGAATTATATTATTAAATTCACATAATATAATCTAATTATATGGGAGGAAATATTTATATTTTATAATAAAAATTTATGGATATTTCTAGGATGTAGAATAAGAAATAAAATAATTATAGTCGGTTAAGTATGATATCTTTTTTTTCAGACAACCTCCTTAAGTAATCACCAAAAGCCTCATATGATAGATTTATGATAAAAATAAGGGATATATTTAGTGTTAAGGGAATTAAGGATGATATATTTGTATGTATTGTATGATTAAAATGTATTTTAAGGTTTTAATAGGAGATGTGAGTGGGTGGCCTTTTATAAGTAGGGTGAGTGGAACACTAGTAATTTTTAAAAATAAACAGGTGTACCAATGTTTTTCACATGAAACAAGGATCCAAAAATTACCATTATGGAGAATTATAAATCGTAATGACTAAATATGTCTATAAAATATATTTTAGACAAGGTTTTAGTTAATTTTAACTCTTATCATTTTAGATTATCTACTCAATAAACCCATTTTCATCATAAATGTGATATTTAATTTTTATTGTTTTCAGTAGTCATTATGGTCAAAAGTTAATTTGTAATTATTAGATAATATAAATTTTTCTAGTCCCATGTAATCAATTTTACCAAATTCAATTAATAAAAGTGTTATAATTTTGATTAAAATTAAACCCACATACACAATGAAAAAGCGGGTTTTCAAGAATTATGTTTTCTAAGTAAAATGTGATTTTATATAAACTAAATGACTAATATTAATAATTGTATGAATATAAATAAATATTTATTTATATATAATATATTAATTCAATTTAAAAAACTGTAAATTATAGATTATTTAAATTAATTAAAATGGTGAATCATTATGTGCTTTAAAATATTTTTAAGAAAAAACCATTTTAAACCCAAAAATAAAAGTATATTAAATCATATATAAAGTAGATTTAATGTTAAATAAATTTATTAAATATAACTATATAATATTTATATTAGTTTAAATTATATTAAAAACATAATTTTACTTTTAAATAACTTAAATTACTAAAAAGAGATGACTTTTTAAAAAATATGTATTTCTAACTATTCACAAAAAATATATTTTTCAAAAAATTCCAAAGTTTCACCCTAAGTTATTTCTAATATGATGAAAAAAAATCAAATTATTTTTTTCTAATTCAAATTCTAAATTTTATAAATTATTCTTCAAAATAAAATCCTTATAAGAAAAGAGTTTATGTACAGCTATTTCATTATTCATGTACAAAATACATAATATTTTCATAATGAAAAGAACTATCTAATTCATTACAATTAATTATTATATAACTACCTAGGTTTTTAAATCCCACCTTTTATAAAATTTCTCACTCTAATTTTATTCATTTACTAAATAAGTGGGGATATAATTCCATTATAGAATTTTCAGATTCCCATCTACTCTCCTCAACCATATGGGTTTTCCATAAAACCATAACCTTATGAAGAAACTTTTTATGAAAAAATTTCACTCAATGTTCAAAAATAAGAAAATTACATTCCTTATAAGAAGGATTTTATTCCAACTGAAATATTTCAAGGCTCTAAAAATTATATGAACCAGGCATATATTTTCTTAACATAATGATATGATTTTTTTGTACCTAGGATAAAATCAAGGGAAAATCTAATCATTAGGAAACTAATACAACATTATATAGGATTTCATATAGATTAATGAACCATAGAAATAGAATCCCATTTTTACCAAAATAAATAAAAAATTTCAATTGAGACACTATAAAAAAAATGATCACCTACTTTGAAAGAAAGATATTTCATTTGGTTATCCCAACAAATTATATACCAGTTCTAAGCCACCCTCATATGTTGTAGATTCAACTATTCCTTCTTAGCTATTTCCTCTACCAAATATAGTCCCATAAACATTTTTTTCTCCATCTTTACCCCAAAAATCTAGTGTTATACACCTTTTTACATATATTACCTAATAATATTTTATCAGTATACAGGAATGAAAACTACTTTCATAATAAAAATCAACCAAAGAATGATGTTAATCCAAAATTCCCTTTTAATATTTTGAAAAATACGAAACTTATCTTACATGGTCCTAATCATCCTCTCAGACTAAAAATTGGTTGGAGGATGAAATTTTGAACAAAATTTTAATTTAGTAACCAATGAATTTTGATTTCGTTTAAAAAATTAAATGTGAATATGGGATAATAGTATGATATAATGGAGAGTGTAACACCATGTAACCTAACTATATCCTTTGGATATAGTCAAGAAGGATGATCTAAAGACATAGTTTCTCTAATGGGAAGGAAATGTGATAATTTTGTTAATCATTCTACAATAACCCAAATCTCATTTTTACATCATGAATTATTTGGCGATGCCACCAAAAATCTATTGACATATTTTCACATTTTCCACTCTGGAACTAAAAACATTTGAAGAATTCCCTTTTGTGATTATCAATATACTTTAACATGCTGATAAGTAAAACACTTCATGGTAAAGTTAGAAATATATCATTTCATGCCATTCCACCATAAATACACCCGATAGTCTTTATACGTCTCAGTGATGTATATATGAATGGAAAATGGAGAATTATTAAATTGACTAAAAATATTTCTTTTACTTGTAATCAAAAGGATAACATAATATTTTTCCAAATCATAAAACACCCTATTTTTCAATAATAAGTTGAGGAAACATATCCTTTATAATGGAATATACCTTTTCCTATAAGGAATGATCCTCCTTATGAGATTTCTTAATTCTTTCTAACAAAGTTTACTACATTAAAAATGGAAAATATAGAGGATTTCCATGTATATATAACTTCTAGGAAAAAATTAATCAAACCATTAACCAAAGGTTCATATAGAAATGATAATATGGATAATGTAGAATTATTTTTCTAGAACAAAATAGTATCCATGATGTTTTCATTTCATGGATGCTAATAAATCATGTAATTATAATACTTTATCAGTTCTGACCATATTTTTTGTCTCATGTTCAATTATTTCTGAGGTAATATATATACTTTTAAATTTTTTAATCAATATATATTTCAAAATTTAATCCATTCAATTGATTCCTCTACATTTTTATGGAAAAAACAAAAATATAAATTTATATACAATATGTAGGGTAATTTAACTCATAAGGTTTAAACTGGTGTGAATGTTGGGTCCTGAAAAATTTGTAAAGTGAATTGAAATTATCCCCTAAAATTGAAAAAAATGGAAACTAAACTGAAGGAAGAATTGATTAAAAAATGTGATAAGGAATGAATTTTTCAAAGTAAAAATCTAGACTGTGAAGATGGGAACCCTTCACAGATCACCAATTTTCATGAAGATATGCATCATGAAGATTCCAATGAATAAAATCATTTGAAGGAGGAAAAAACATCTCTAGCTCCATGAATGTGGTCATTATCAAGACAAGGGTGGAGAAATTTTCCCCGCACACTATACCCTCCATGGACTCAAATGGTCCATGGGAAAGAAAAATCCAACATCTTCCAGTGAATGAAATGAATTCATTTGCGAGACTGAGGTAGTGATTTTTTCTTCCACAGACCAAAACCTTGTGGCCTAAACTTACTAGGTCATCTATGGGCTGGGTAATGGCCATGGGCTTTCACAAAATGGGGGTCTCAACCTTGTTACGATGAACTGGATACACCGGTACCCATTCCATTGTTTTACTATAAATATTGTTCAAGGAGAGCCAATGAAAGATTCAAAATTTTGGAGGATCGAAGATCGAAGGAATAAATCAAAATCCCTACAAAAGATGGACTCATTTGATAATTCCATATAGGTAAAAACACCTCTGCATGCCACAATGGTACACAAGAAGCCTCCTTTCCCACATAGAAACATTCTATGTAGAAGAACCCATATCCTATGTGAGAACCTCCCACCGGATAGGGGTACCCCATGACATTCCAATCTCTAGCCTCGATCATTCCCTTATATAACATTAGCAGTTCCCATTTCAACTCGTCCACAAACCAATCCAACAACATTAAGCCATGGACTTTTCCAAATCCCCCAGAACCATATTATAAATCCATTGGGTGCACCAGTATGTCATTTTGAGTTTACAAACCCATGGTAAATGGATACATGTTGGTTATCCCAACAGTAAGGCATACCATTAGAATGAATATAAGTTTAAATTCCTATGGTAATGTGAGGTTCGACCTTGGGATACACACTTGTACCTCCCCATTTCAGGTAGGAATAGAGGGGATCACCCTTTCATTTCATTTTGATAAGTAATGAGATCCCTCTCATCAACACCAATTTCAGGGCATTCCAATAGAGGTAAGCCATCAACGTTTCTTATAGGAGGTTTCACTCATTCTCTTCTCTTCCCTCACATAATACATATCCAAATAGGTCACCAAATAAGACTATTCAGGATATAAAAAAATAAGAGATGGTAAAAACCAAACCATTTCTCTATCCCCTTGTGCTCCAGTACCATCTATCAGAAGATAAAGTGGGATGTAAAATCTTCATATCCATTGCCTCCTCTTGTTTCTCAAACCGAGCATGAATTATGTGGGATTAGAGATTGGAAGCAAACATGACATCCTCATGATCCCATAAGATGATCCTTCTCTATATATGTAAGCCCCAATATCAGTTCAAGTGGTCTTTCTCCATAGATCTAATCCCCAATATCAATTCAAATAGGCCTTATCTATAGATACAATCCCCAATATCAATTCAAATGGGACTTCCCTATATATTTAAGCCCCAATATCAATTCAATAAGGCCTTCTAAATAGATGTAATCCCCAATATCAATCCAAAGAACGGGCCTTCTATATAGATGTGAGCTCTAATATCAATTCCAATGGGCCTTCTATATAGATATAAGCCCCAATATCAATTTAAATGGTCCTTCTGTATAGATGTAAGACCCAACCCAATCAAACAATGAGGGATTTGATTACCAACTAACTGGGATACATAGAAAGTCTTCCTAAGGTCCGAAATCTACATCCAAATCACCCTAATGTTCTCTAGGAAATATCCCGGTAGGTTCATATCCACCCATGAGACCATACCTCTTCTAAGTGTCTTGGGCTACTTCAGGCATAGGTCTCACACCACCCTTGACCAGGAAACCTTTCGGCTGTGTTTCATTTCCACATGATGGTAAAATGTATGGTTGGGTCATTGTTACAAGAATATAAAAGGTGATGTGTCTATTAAAGTGACACCAAACTACATGGATTCTGGTTCCTCTCACAAGGTTACATAGGAATCCCATCTCATGGGTTTGATGCTGACATCCAAATAGCTCCCATCCCCCATGGATGATGAAATAATCTAGAGCGCCATCCCATATTGCTGGAAACCGACATTGTCTTATAGAATGACTAAATCATCTATGATTTATCCATAGAAGGGTAACATTGATAGAGAACCTCAAATACATATAGATCCTTCCATCAATGGAGAACCTTGGATACATACAAATGATTCTAAACCTGTGTGTAATCTTGATTAACTGCTACTCCAGGGATATACTGTGGACACATTCTTGGGAATGAACAAAGGATTAATGAATATATGAACATACCTTACATCTATAAGAGATTCCCATAATATAAAATAGTTCCCCCCAAAAGGGTGGGATGAGCTCGAGTTCCCATCATCTCGAACAATGTGAGTTATTTAGTGTCATTGGGAAAATCACCCAATGAATGCTTGCCTTTGGAAAGTAGGTCCATGAATCATAGATATGAGAGTTGTTGGGTGTTTCTAGCTCTGTGGGAAAACCTATTGGAGACCATAAATTTTTTTATAACTGATGCCAACGATTACACAACCATTAACCCCTGCAATTGAACAAATGGGACACATTACCTGTTGGTACAAAACATTAATGTTTCTATTAGAGACAAAAAATGGTGAGAATAACGTGAAATGGTTAACTATGGAACCTCCTTTGTATGATAAAAAGGATATACTACCCATTACTTATTGGGCCATTTTGTTATGGGTCCATAACACATCATTGAATGAAACAGAAATGGTGAACCAGACATAAATCCTAAATCAAGGTGGAAGTATCACTTCATTCAAGACCCTTTCACATCAAACAAGAAATATGGACAAACAGGATCATCAATTATGCATGTGGTCATGAGATGTTACATTGATAGGTTTTTTTGTCTATACTTTTCACATATATTGTAGTTCTTCATATCTAGCTTCAATCCAATGGAATCCTCAAAGTTCCCATTAACACACATGTCAATCAACACACTGGCTAAGTCTTCCTAAAATCTGAGGACTCCACTATCCAACCAATATCTCCAACATTAGGTTTAAAATGTGCTGATATGGGATTACCACCTCATTAGTACTCTATCTACAGTATAGGCTGAAAGATATTCCGTCTAATTAGTGAAAGTTTACCATCTACCTATTCAACAGTGGCCGACATTCTATAATAGGGTAGCCGCACTAGCCATCACTAATCGTTTTGAGAGACTATCCTTGGATAATGACAATAAGTAACTAACTTATCTTAAAGAGGTGAATGAGGACATCATCAATAATTTCATACCTACTGCACAAAATCCTAGCTCAATTCCCCTTGCCTGAATATATCTCCACCAATTCCACGCAATCAGCATCCTCTCTTAGAGGAGAAAACCACTCCAAAGGACCTATCGAAGGTGGATAGATGCAAGATCCTTGGGCTACCGTCCATGGAAGATGAACTTATAACCATGAAATGGTCATCACCCTCATTCCCGAGGAAGATATATTCCATTCAAATATGGAGACACACTATGAGTAGACATATATTCATGAAACCTCTTCTGAAGTCTTCCATGAAAATAAAATGGAACAATACATGAAAACACGTATTATTGTGAATGGTTGTCAAACCTTCCATACAAGTAGGGCATAAAATTATAGGAAGATTCAAATCCCTACTGATTTGTAGGAAGCTCTCTATCCAAAAAAGGTGGAAACCAGCTATAAGTAGGTACAAATTTCTACTGAAGCATACCAAGCCCATAATCTAAATATGATGATAAATTATGGACAATCCTATAACCCATCCAATGCATATGACGCCCACCAATAAAATACATTGGCGATCAACCAGTAGATGAAAATTCTTATTTACCAAAGTGAATCCCACCAGTCAAATATGATGGAAATGAGTAGATGAAAATCCCTACTTGAAAATATGAATCCCACAAGTCAAATATGATGGAAAAACAATATATGAAGAGTCAAATTCCAGTGGATTCATATCAATCCCATTGGGAAAGTACAATTACAAATGAGCAGATGAAAATCCTTACTCGTAAATATGAATCCCATCAGTCATATATGGTTGAAACTGGGGAAAACAACTTGTGTACCCAAGCCATGAATCAAGGGTAGACTCATTCCTATGCCCCCACACTAGAGAACCGCCCGTATCCAATGGTAGAACATGGAGGAACAAAGCAGGAATATATTCCTTCTATGACATTGGAATGGGAATATATACCCATTCCAACCAAAGATATCTCTAAAAAAATCCAGAAAATGATGGAGGATTGGACGTTAATTCTTTACCATATCCTCCAAACCTGTCAAGATGTAATCATGTTCATAGAAATATCAAGGATTTGGACCCAAAACCCCATCTCCCCATGTTGTGTGACTCGCTCACAAAATAGGATGGTCACCGCATAGAAACCATGCATCCTTTCTCTATTCCTGGAGGGTCTTCGTCCATATTACGAGATAAATAGACAACCCGATCAGGAAAAAATACCCATTCCAACTGGGGGACACCGGTCCAACATGGTGGCCACTCTAGGGCCAGAATATATCCCTACTAGAACACAAGATTCTGATTGGTATATCCTACCACCAACTTGGGAACCACTCAAATATGAACTCATATATGAAGTCCATTACCAACAACAGTCAACCCTAGTTGCCTGTAAGAGATAACCCAAAAATGAAATGCACCAAGGTAAACTGGAAAATGAAGATCACATTCATGACCCTGATTTACTGGAAGCTGGAGTTCTTGAAGACACAAAACATTTATCGATAGAGGCCTAGGATCTTGTCATTCTATTACCAAATTACAGAAGCGATAGTTTTTGGTGAAAAGGTCCTCCCAACAACATTCTTACTAGTAGCTTTGACGGTCTTCCCCAATCACGAACCATGTAGCCTTACATTGCGGGAAATAAAGAATCAATCACGAGAGTCTAACTTTTGATGAGAGTCACAGTAACCCTCTGAGTGACCAGAAGATCAAACATCAAGAAGGTACTCCCCTTGATTTCATCTGCCCTAATGGTCCTACCGAGGGATCATGTTGCAAAAATTATCCCTACAGTTGGACATGAATCCATGATAGTAGTCCTCACTATGATGGTAGTTACTATGAAGGTCCTCCCCACAATGACATCAAGTAGCAAGAAGGCCCTCCCCTTATTACAGTTCATTCCAAAGGTCCTCTCCAGGATTAACACTAAAGATATTCTGTCAACAAGAAAATACAAAGTTGTGGTGGTAGCCCTTGCCATCATGGCACCGATTGCGAAGGTCCTCCCTACAGTTAAATTTCACACTGGCAAGAAAGTACTCCCCTTTCCAATACAAGAATGAGAAAGACCTCATATTCAGAGGACTTGGGAGGATAGGGTTAGACATGTTATATACCCTATCAAAGACAAGTGATATTCTTTCTCAACAAGAAGACTGTCCAAGGACATGCTCATCTTTAGAGACACCCCCACATCATTCACATATCACTGAGATCCCTAAAATCCCCACTAACTTTGATGAAATTGTCAAGAAGTGTCAAAATTGGGAAAGATCAAGTAATCTCTAGAGGGAGGACAAATGGACATGTTACTCGTGAGAAGAATATTGTCCAAGGATGACATACTAGTTATGTTTTGGCCCACAACCGCTTCTCATTTAAACATTCCAAGGTAATTATCAAAGGAATATATACATAATATTTTACTCAATCTATGGAAAACCCTCTTCCACCTGAAGAAAATGCCTTACCCTATGATTTGTATGTAGACCATGTTAAAGTAATGGGAGATCTTAGTCGTCTGATCGACATAGAAGCCCTCTCATCTGTGGGAAGACCACAATTAGAGAGGCGGGAGAAAGATCTTGAACTGAACTACCACAATATGTTGCATAAGTTGTGTCACCTAATCAGCGATGCCCCATCTCACATTCATATCCGGGGATGGGAGAGGATGGATCATTGCACTTTACCCCACATATCGTCCAGTAGAACCCATCAGAAATGACATCATGTAATTTCATCATCCCAAGAAGGTCATCATATGAAATTATTGATAAGGAAATTTGGTATCCTCAATAATAATTGGTCTCGAATCTGTCTCAAAATCATCATTCTAAATAAGATCAAGTCATTTAAAGACCCCTAAATTAGGCAATTGAGAAACTTCAATAGGCCTTTCATTCGTGAGAGGTCAGTAAACAAGAATTTATAATGTAATAAAATGAAATTAAGTCACGTGCATACCCAAAACCATATCTGGATTAGACCCAAATAAGAATTCATGGGATTAAGAAAGTGGAAACAATAGCAACATTGACCTCAATATGTGAGGAAGGGCTGGTGGAATTTTTAACAAAAAATTCTCCCGTAAGACTAAAAAATCAATGTTGACTCTTACAACATAGTAATGGGAGAAACCCAACCTACAAGGTTGGGGATTTTTTACCCCAATAACCTGCATAATGAACATTGGTCTTTTCCCACCTAGGGAGGAAAAAAATTAAAGAGGTCACCCAGTTCGTCCTATCTCTTGATTCAGTTCCCCCACAAGGGAGGTGTATATCAAGGTCATATAAAGGTTACCTATGAGTTACCCTTCAACAAGAATGTAAATCCCCAAACCTACTCTTTCAGATTCAGTACTAAAATATGATTTGTATTTTTTTTATAAGAGGTAATAGAAAAATACACGGTACATCAAATATTCGAGGACCTTTTCTAGTCTAGGTTTTGGATAATTAGACAAACCAGACCTTAAATCAGAGTTTATAAGAATAGATAAAAAATAACTAAATGGATTCAGTTTTATTAGCACCTTAATTTTCCTTTCAACTTCTAATGAATCCTGTGAAAAAAATTCTAAAAACATGGGATGAGTAGAAAAGGATTAACAAGGGTTATAGAAAGAGGAAATAAACTGTTAGTCCATAAATACTTATAAAACATTTTCCTTTGAACATAAACATAATAACATTACTTATAAAAACAAAATTTTCCCATAAAATCATCAAAGGTATAAATAAACCATACTATTAACCTGGGGAATTACTTACTTAATATTGTAACCCTCATGACTTCCATATGATTTGTAACCCTCACAGCTACCATAAAATGTAACCCTAATGACTACCTTATGATGTAACCATCATAGTTACACATGGAGTAACCATACTATAAAACTCAAAAATAATCATTCCCAATCTATTTGAGGGAGATATAGGTCCCACCCTTCATCATAAACAATTCCCAATAACCATAACATAATCATAACACGTGAATAATTGCATAAAAACATTGCATTTGAATTTTGTAAAATAGAATTTGAAAAGAGTATTCTTATAGGAAAGTACCTTAAAAATATCATATAATTGATATAAAACCTTATATGATAATTTTATAACATCATTCCACCCATTAATTAATAATATTTTGTTTTTTCCATTGTTTCAGGTACGTTCTTTACATGATTCCAAGATTAGTTTGTAAAGGATTTTCTTATCGAATGGAAGCGAAACTCTAAAAGTGAAGTGAGATGTTATTAGCATGTTTCTAGAATATTAAATGATTCCATAAATTATTTTGGTTATATGGTCTTATTATGAATCATTAGATAAATCATAAGTGATACTCATTTAGATCATTTTGGTGGTTCTTTGATTATCACGAACTTATTTCATCATATACCTTTAATATTATGCATATAAGTTAATTACAGAACATAAGAGAGGTCATAACATAAATTTTTTAAAAAATAACCATTAAAATGGTTTTAGAACCATATTTGAAGGAAGTAAAGGAAATTCAAGACACATCATCCATAATGTCGGTAAATTGACACATCACGAACGATGTTTTTTTATTTTTAAATAAGAGGAAAAGGAGATGAATAATGATGATTAATTTTTCCATAAATATGATAAAAATAAATAATATATACAATAATATAGATTTCACTCCTATTGGATAAAGGGAGTGTAAGAGAGTACAAGAAAAGAAAATAATTGAAAAGAAAACACAAGAAAATGAAAGGGGATTTTTACATCTTAATCTCTTCTCCTTGAGACCCCCCTTAAGGCCTTTGGTTTTGGCCTTTTAGTGAGAATAGAAGGTCTTGGACGAGGGGAAGATACTTGGGAAAGGTATTTGGTAGAATTTAGACAATTTACAAATCTTGAGAGGTGTGAGAGGAAGAGGGGGGGGGGTGAGGGTGGTATTTATAGTGGAGGATAGGAGGAGTTTACCATTATTTTAGTCATTAGTTTAATATTTTTGCTCAAGACTATGAATAGTATTCATTCATGTGACCCCAAATATTAATTTGATCATGTGAGTTCAAACAAAGTGTGATTACATCAGCCATGATGCTAGGAATAGTCTATTTAATTGATAATGTATATATATGGTATATTACTGTATTTTACTATTCATTAACAATTCAAGAATTTAAGAAAAAATCCCAAAAATTCACTCTAACCATTTTTCAACGCGTAGAATTCAAAAATGAACTCCATTTTTGAAAATAAATTTCTAAATATTAATATTTTAATTCTTAAATAAAATCATAATTTATTTGAAAAATAACAATTTTAAAACTATAACTCATTTTATATCGCCTTGAATAATTAATCAAGATCTCATTATCTTATAACCTTAAGAAAATAAAATAATAACATGATTTACTATTCATAATGGTCATATTACAATTCATATTAATATTCATAAGGATATGTTACTATTCACCAAAAAAACAAGTTGATTCTATCAGACTCCAAATAACTTACTAATCACAACCGTAGATGCCCGTTTTTCAAAATTCAGATCATAGAAGCAGAAAAATTACATTTAACAGCTAGTTTATAAAGGTCATATAGTATTTATTAGTTTATTTATGCATAATGTGACATTTTCTTTCCTTCTAAAAAAAATATCAGGATGTTACATTCTCCCCCCCCACTTAAATGAATTACGCACTCGCAATTAATTCAATTTACTTATCATTCTAAATTTGCATATTGATAACTAATAAAAACTATTTTATTATGTGTACTTAATTAACTAGATTTTAAAAATTAAATTCTATCACTATTTTTTTAAAAAATGAGAACGTGTAATCTCCAAAGTTGAATATACCATTCATCCGATACCAACTGTGAAGCCTAGAACCCACTCATCTAGATTCAGTACTAAATTATGCAGTGTATTTTTCTATAAGATATAATAGAAAAAATAGTACAATATAGATTCTAGGACGTTTTTTGGTCTAGGTTTTTGAGGATTATACAAAAAATACATTAAATCAGAGTTTATAAGAATAATTAAAAAAATAACCAATTAGATTCATCTGTATGAGCACCTTAACTGTCCTTTAAAATTCGAAGGAATCCTGTGATTTTTTTTAAAAAAAATTGGGATGAGAAAAAAAAATCCTAGTAATGGTTATAGAAAGAGGAATGAAATCGTTAGTCCATAAATACTTATTAAACATTTTTCTTTGAATATAAACATAATAACATTACTTAAGAAAACAAGAGTTTCCCATAAAAGCATCAAAATTATAAATAAAACATCTTGGTAACTTGGGGAATTAATTACTTAATATTTTTACCCTCCTGAATACCATATTATTTTTAACCCTCATGGCTACCTTATAATGCAACCCTCATGACTACCATACAATGTAATCCTTATAGCTACCTTATGGTGTAACTATCACAGTTACACATGGAGTAACCATACGGTCCAACGCCTATAGAATCACACACAATGAATTGGAGGGAGATATAAGTACCACATTTAATCATAAACAATTCATAATAACCATAACATAATCATAAAATGTGAATAATTTCATAAAAACATTTCTTTTGAATTTTGTAAAATAGAAATTAAAAAGTGGATTTTTACAGGAAAGTCCCTTACATATATCAAATAATTGATGTGAGAAATAATATAAAGAAGGTAATATGTTTATACACTATAAATACACATAATAAAACATAATATAAACAAAAATCATTACACAAAGATTCTTATTACCACATAATAAATTAAATAGAAGGTTAACCCAAAGAACAAAAATTGGGTTAAGAATTCCCTTACCTCGGATTTGTCTTACTTGAATCTTGTTTAAATTTACTTTATAATGGTTAAAAAATGTTATTAATATTTTACAGAAAAATATTTAGGTTTATAACACCTCATATTATCATTTTATAACATCATTCCACCCATTAATAAATAATATTTTGTTCTTTCCATTGTTTTAGGTGCGTTCTTTACATGATTTCCATGTTTGGTTTGTAAAGGACTATCTTTTCAAATAGAAGTGAAACTCTAGAAGTGAAATTATATGTTATGAACATGTTTCCATAACATTAAATTATTCCATTAATCATTTTTTATATGGTATGAGGATGAATCATTAAATAAATCATTAGTGATATTTGTTTAGATCATTTTGGTGGTTCTTTAATTATCACAAACTTGTTTCATCATATACCTTTAATATTATGCATATAAGTTAATTACAGAACATAATAGAGGTCATAATGTAAAATTTAAAAACTTTTTTAACCATTACAATGGTTTTATAACTATATTTTATGAAATTAAAGGAAATTGAAGACACATCATCCACGATGTCGGTAAATCAATACATCACAGACGATGTTTTTTATTTTTAGAATAAGAGGAAGAGGAGAGGAAGAATGATGATTATTTTTTCAATAAACATGATAAAAATAAAGTATATATATAATACCGGATATTTCATTCCTCTTGGATAATGGGAGGTGAAGATATTATAATAAAATAAAAGAATTTAAAAGAAAACACAAGAAAATGAAAGAGGATTTTTACCTCTTGACATCTTATCCTTGAGATCCTCTTTAAGGCCTTTGGTTTTGGCCTTTTGGTGAGATCATTAGGTCTTGAACATGGGGAAGATCCTTAGGAAGGGGATTTGGCAGAATTTAGACAATGGTCAAATCTTGATAGGTGTGAGAGGGAGAGGGGGTGGGTGGGGGGGGGGGGGTGAGGGTGGTATTTATAGTAGAGGAGAGGAGGGGTTTACCATTATTTTAATCATTAGTTTATTATTTTTTCTCAAGATTATGAATAGTCTTGATTCATGTGACCAAAAATAGCAATTAGAGCATGTGAGTTCAAACCAAGGGTGATTACATCATCCCTAATGCTAGGAATAGTGTATTTAACTAATAATGTATATATACGGTATATTACCGTATTTTACTATTCATCAAAAATTCAAGAATTTTAGAAAAAGCCCAAAAAATCACCCAAACCATTTTTCTATATATAGAATTCAAAAATGAACTCCATTTTTTGAAAATTATTTTCTAAATATGAATAATTTATTTTTTAAATGAAATCATAATTTATTTGAAAATAAAAATTTTAAAACTATAACTCATTTTACATCACCTTGAAAAATAATCAAGATCTCATTATCTTATAACTTTAAGAAAAAAAATAATTATATGATTTAATCTTCATAATGGTCATATTACTTTTCATATTACTATTCATAAGTGTATGTTACTATCCACCAAAAAACAAGTATGTTATATCAGACTCCAAATAACTTACTGATCAGAACCGTAGATGTATGTTTTTCAAAATTCAAATCATAGAAGTGGAAAAATTACAATTAGAGTCTATTTTATAAAGTTCCCATAGTATTTAGTAGTTCATTTAAGTATGATGTGCCATTGTATTTCCTTTTAATAAAATATCAGGATGTTACAAAGAAACTCCAAGAGGCTCCTATAATGGAAGGAGAAAATCCAGCAAAGGACACAAAAATCCCTCCTACCATTTGGTAGCCACACCACCACCTGCATTGCATTAAAAATAGGTGAACATAGTGGTAATTAATCGCACAGACCACACTAAGGATGATGCAAATTCAAAAGATCATGGAGAGGGTTGTTGTACCCCGAATCTGATCCACACCGAACCTGATGGTGTGTGTACTCAGAATCAGTGGGCCACCTTAAATTTTCTTTCTCCCTTATCCAATCGTGAATTAAATCCTTTACAAATTACAAATAAGGAGAATCATAAAATTAAGGTCACATATGACCTAACTCCTCCTCCCAATGATAATTCATCCCTTACTCTTTAGGAGATATTCGTATAAAAATAGTAATTGATGAAAGAGTTATGGAGAATCAATGTTAAGCTACTCTAGGAAAGCCATCCTATGGAATATGATCCCCACCTTCCTATGGAAGTACCTCAATGTATGCTCATAGAAGGTGTGCCTCAGCCCCAAGGGTTTATCCCCGTGAATAAAGCATGGTTGGGAGGTTTTTCCAACATAGAATCAAGACCATCAGTCTATTTGAATCCAATACTGAAGGGATTTCAAGAGTTTAACCCATTAAGGAAACAACTGAAATAGGTTTAGGTAAATCCACAAAAGATTCCCCCATATGGGTATCCTCCTCAAGTACCAGTAGCGCTGATGTGATGAAATTTTTCCCCTCCTATAGCAGCCCATGCTCATGTCCTACAAGACACACATCAAGGGCTCATGAATACCATCGATCCATTGGTAGCTCGATTGGAAGCCATGGAAGGATAGCATGCTATGATACAACCAAAGTGTAAACCTTACCCTAACTGGGTGAGTAATGTTCCACCACCACCAAACTTCAAGAAACCCTTAATCCTAGTATTCAATTGCTCAGGTGACTCAGAACAACATCTAATGCATTACACATCCTATTGTGATCCCATGATAGGAACCCCAGAGAATCAAGAATTAGTGAAACTTAGATTATTTATGCGAACACTATAAGGATCAACCTTTGTATGGTACAATGGTCTACCAGTCTAGTCTATAACAGGATATGAAGATATCTAATGAAAATTCCTTTTCCAGTTCAGTTCTACACTGCTGAAGACAATAGTCAACAACTTCATGAACTGCAAACAATGGGAGAATGAGAGAGTCTTAGAATTCATTTCCAAGTAGAAGGGGTTGACCTACACCTTTAATCAGCTTCTCCCCAAATATGAGATTATTGATATATTCATCAATAATATTTGTGATGAACTGTGAACACCACTCATCCTAGTGGAATATACAAGTGTGTTTTTGGATTTATCTTCCATTTACTAGAGAATAGAATATTTATTACAACAAACTAAGTTCAAGTCCTGATTATCCCCACAGACACCTAGAAAGTGGATATGAAAAGTTGAAATAGCTTCTGTTATGCTCAATACACCCTCGATGCATGATCTAGATCTGAGGCCTATAGTGAATCATACAGGACTCCTTGGACATCAACAACAACCCATTCTTCAATAAGATGAGTGAAAGGTGCCTAGGAGAAATTAGTTTTAGGAATAAAGGAACAAGGTTTACTCATTTTGAGATGACCAAGTTCGTGGCTATTTTATAGCCTTTATGAACTATAAACTTCACCATATTCTATAGCCAAAAAAGGGTCAATGAAGCTGTTCTCAAAGAACAGATGTATTATTTTCCCTTCTACCAGATAATGGGACACACTATCCAGGAGTGTTTCTTTTTCAGGAAACTCCTACAAAGAATTATAGATTCCAGTAAAGTGAAATTTGGACCACCACTAGGGAAAGTGGCATATGTATACACAACTCCCCCCATGAGGGAGATAAGTGGAAAGTAGTTGTCAGCAAGAGAGCATAAAATTTTGATAGTTTTATGACTCAAAAGACAATCAAAATAAATCTTGGAATTCTCCTAAAACATTTGAATCAACCCACTATATCCCCAATTACTCCTACCACAACACAACTAACATCCTCGGCCCCACAATCTTCTATAATCCAACCATCCACAAGACAACCTAATGAGAAAAGAAAGAAGCAAGCACAAGAAGTTGAATTTTTGTCATAAAAAAAATTATCCTTGACACTATCCAATTTCATTCCCTCAAATCTGAATGAACGGGAACCACCATGCAAAACGACACCACCAGAATAGATTGATCAGGCAAAGTCATCATCTTGAGAAGAGTTTATTTTTGGATCTATTAATTTCATTCATTTAATGGACCCCATATATGATGATGAGAATATCTATGAACACGAGTAATCCACACCCAATTAGGGAACCAGAGGAAGATGCCATAGAATACAGGGATTCCAAGGAAGACACGGTCGTGGCAGAAACCAAGAATATGGTCTCACCCCCACTCAAACCATCAATGTTATAGAAACTCATGGAAGAGACCTTCAGAAAACCCAACATGAATAGGAAAATCTCCCCACACCTTCCAAAAGTCACTCTGGTCCAATCATCCTGAAATATCCATCAGAAGAAGAATAGGTTCTTAATTTCCCTTGGCATGTGGGTAGACCTATCAATCCCAACCCACTACGAGCAGAACCTCCTCCAGGTTTGGTCCAAAGAGTCGATCCATCATCACCAACTAAAGTGCATGTGAAAGAGAATCCCGAGCTAGGAAGCACAGACCTTTAGGCCAAAATTTTGATATCCTGAATAAAATTTACTCAGTACAAGCTAAAATATCAATCCTAGAAGCACTGATATTTTCCAGTGACCTTAGAGAAGAACTCATAGAAGATTTAGTAAAAACCCAAGAGTTTTAAGCCGTAGTGGCTGACATTGATGTCTATCAGATAGAAACCAATCCTATAGAATGACACACTATTATATCCTTCATGGATCAAGATGAAGGAACCATCATTCAAGGTCACATTAAACTATTATATGTTTCGGGAAGGATAAATGGTATTGATGTTTGAAATTCTTCATTAATAATAGATCTAGAGTTAATATCCTCCCAATGCAAACACTTTTCCGGTTGGGTTGCAATGAAGATAACTTGACACCCTTGGCCACAAATCTATTTGGGTTATGATAAAAGTGAGCAGAAACTTTTGGGCTAAATCAAGCTCAAAACTTGATTTAGAGACCTTGTAGTGGACTTAAAATTTCTGGTGGTTCGGAAAAACGTGGCCTTAAACATTTTATCAGGAAGGTCTTGGTTGTACCAACGTGCGGTAATTCCTTTATCCTACTAACAGTGAATCAAATATTGAAAAATGGAAAAAATGGGACATTATATGTTAATAAGGCCCCATTCAATTATTTTGAGTCACACTATATAGATGCAAGATTCTAGGATCAAAAAGGGAAGAAACCCTCAGTCGATGGCATTGATTGTGTCACCACCCCAAACGGTTTGGAGATGGTCCCTGCGAACCCCTTCAAGAATCCTAGAAAATAATTATTACTATCCATCAATCAGGTTGAGTGCATGATCCCATATTCAGATGTATACTCGATGATGCTCATGATCACAATCATGGCTACTAAGCCTAATAGGGCAGAAAAAGCCACTAATCCCCCAAATAATGGTCAATGCTTGGATGAAAATTCCCCTAAACCATCCTCATAGCTCCAAAAAATCACTGCCTCACCCACTAAGGTAAAATTGGATGAAAGAACCCTTCAAAACCTTGTTTCATCCTCTTCGTAACATCACCCACCATTAGCTAGTCCATAAGAAGTCACTTCATCCCCTAAAGGTCAAAGTATCGGCACTCCTCTTTAATCTGGAGATCTTATCTCAAAGATTGTGTCCCCATCAAAAGAATAAGAGAACGAAGTAAATGAGGATGAAGAAGAGGATCTTAGGGATTCCCCCTAGAATTTGAGGAAGGTGTCACTAAAACCATTGTTGAACTCAAGGAAATAAATTTGAGTATAGAATAAGATATGAGACCTACCCTGATCAGTGCATCCATTCCATATGAAGAGCAAGATGTGTAAAAATAATTCCAAAAAAGTCATCGATATGTATTTCCATGGAACTACACATAAATTTTGGGACTCAATATTGAAGTGGCCACTCACCACCTAGTATTATGAGAAGATCACCAGGGTCATAAACAAGCGGCCAGAAGAAATCACCTGACACATGATTCTGAAATAGAGACTAAAGTTGAAAAGATCATCAGATATGAATTCATCTAAGAATTACAATATATCATATGGTTGAAAAATATATTTTTTGTTAAATAGAAGAATGGATAGATTAGAGTCTGCATCGATTTATGAGATCTCAACCGACACTGTCTGAAAGATGATTTCCCAATCTAGATCATATAATTTCTAATTGATTCCCCTACTAGATATCAGGCCCTCTCTTTCATGGATTTTTATTTAGGATACAACCAAATATGAATGGAATGAGAAGATAAAAAATACATTTCTTTCAAGGAACCCCATGCTTTATTTTATTATAGGGTAATTCCCTTCATTCTAAAGAACACCGACACCACATATCAACGTGACATGCACCGCATCATCAAGCCCTTAATGGTAAAGTTCATAAAATGTTATTTTAATGACCATGTGGTTAAATCGTGACAACATCAAGACCACCTAACATATCTTGGAATAGTCTTTGAAAAACTGTGACAACACAGCCAGAAGATGAACCCCTGGATGTGTGCTTTTGGTGTTACCTCAGAGAAATTTCTTGGATTCAATGTATGCCATCATGGTTTCAAAGTTGACCCTAAGAAGAAGAAGGATATCCTTGGCATGTCACCTCATCATAACCTCACATATCTAAGGGGACTGCAAGAAAAATTAGCCTATATCAGGTGTTTCATATACATCATTTATGAGAAATGTTTTCCCTTCACCTGGTTGATGAAAAAGGGGGTTTTTTATTAATGGAATGATGATTTTCAGGGAGCATTCAACAACCTCAAGAAGTATCTATTATGTCTGCCATTTCTAATACTACCTATCGAAGGATGACCACTCATCATACATGTGACCACCTTGAAGTGATCCCTAGGTTCCTTCCTCACACAAAAGAACAACACCATCAGTGAAAACAACCTATACTATCTCAGTCTAACCATGATTGATGCTGAGAATTGTTACTCAAATATCAAGAAAAGATTTTTGGAACTAATATTTTCTATCTAGAAGTTGAGGCATTACCTGCATCATCACGAGGTCCACTTAGTCTCTTGAAGTAACCCACTCAAGTACATTCTCAACCATCCAATGTTGACTGAACGTTTGTCATGGTGGGTGATCATTGTACAATAGTTTGACATTCAGTTCGTGCCTTCTAAAGCCCTCAAAGTCTATGATCTAACAGATTTCCTAGAAGAGAAACCCTTGGTAGAAATAACTTCATCATAATTTGAATTTATAGATGAATATTTTTTCACTATAAACCAAGACTCACAAACATGGGAGATATATTTTGACAGTGCATCCAGAATTCCAATGGGGAAAACGATGGAGGACCCCATGATTAATAAAGTAGGGATGGGAATCGTAATCATATATCCAATCTAGGCAGTCCCAAATTACTCCTTACTTTATAAGGGGTGTAAAAACAATGAAGTAGAATACCAAGGTCTAATATAATTGCTAGAGCTGGCACTTCAAGTACAAGTACAACACTTGAAGATAAAAGGAGATTCAGAACTGGTCATCAAGAAAGTTAACAATGATGAGATAATACCTTTGTTTAATAATTTATGAGGAATGATGGTAGAATTACTATTAGAGACAATGTTAACCTATATCCCATGGTCACAAAATTCTCAAGGTGATGCATTGGAAAATTCATCCACATTTCTGGCTGACCCAAATTGGGATGAAATAGTAATCAGTATTGCACACCACCAGATTGTATCACCATTCGTTCATGTCGATATAGAAGAAATCAATGAAATCATTATCGTCCCTCATCCATATGGTCCTAACAATGGTCAGATTAATCCCATTATGAACAATCTCTAAAAGAGAGAACTCCACCCAGATAGAACCTTGAGGGAAAAAATTTGGAGACAAGCTATTAATTTTATTTTGTACAATGGCCCAAATCAAAAAAAGTTCCTCTATAAATGAGGCCTTTATGGGGTCCTTCTCATGTGAATTGATGGAGAAGATACCACTATCATCATGAAATAGTTACACACTAAAGCCTATAGTGCACATCAATTAGGATCCATGATTTCCCATAATATTCGAAGTTTTGGATACTACTGGCCCACTATGACTCAGGACTGCACTGACCTTACTAAGAAGTGTCATTCCTGTCATGTTCATGAAAATTTCATCCACCATACCATAGAGATACTTCAAATAGAAAAGTACTTCTATCCATTTTCTATATGGGGAATGGATGTTTTGGGATCATACCCACCCCCCACGGCTAATAAATTCAAATAAATCCTCATAGAAAATGACTTCTTTTCCAAATGGGTGGAAGTTGTACCCCTCAAAGAAGTCAGGGTAAGAATTTTTTTTCTTTGTGAAGAACAACATAATTATAGATTTGGTGTCCCTCACACAATATTTATGGATAACGACACCAAATTTTATTTAGTTTAGTTGTAAAAATGACATCATGAGTATGGTATCAAGACCAACCATTCATCCCACTACTGTGTAGTAGATAATAGATAGATAGAGGCATTTAACAAGACCCTATCCAATATACACCAAAAGATGGTATATAAGGATAAGAAGTCATGTAAAGAAAAAATACTCCATGCTATGTGATCTTACCAGACCACCACCCATACTGATACTCAAGAAACCCCATATTCATTGGTATACGATACATAAATGGTTCTACCTATCAAAGTTCAACTGCCCTTGCTCCGTGTTTCCATTTTTGGCCAATTTTCCACAGATGAGAAAACCCAAAAGTGAATTGAAAAATTAGAATATCTCAATGAAAAGATATTTAATACCTTGCACCATTTGTATATTTATTAAAATCAGATTGTAGGATCCTTCAACAAAAAGGTGTGCCTCTAGTCTTTCTTCATATAGGAGAAATGGTGTTGGTCCTTCGAACTCTAATGATACTTAGAAAGAAACCCCAAAAATTGAAACCAAAGTGGGAGGGACCATATGTAATACACATGGGATACTTCAATGTAGAATATTACTTAGTTTTAATGGATGGAAAACTCATTACAACGCCTACCAATGTAAGATTCTTGAATAAAATTTTCATATAGCCAAAGGAACATGTCCTAGAAACAAGACGTTAAACTATACCAACTTGTGATATCCACATGATGTTAAACTGTATGGATATTGTCCTATCCTAATGATGTTAAACTATATGGATCTTTTCATATCCACATGATGTTAAACTAAAGATAGCACATCCTGAAAACATTATGTTAAACTGTATAGAGGTTGTCCTATCCATATAATGTTAAACTATATGGAACAAGTCCTATCCACATGATTTTAAACTTTATGGAACTTGTATTATCAACATGATGTTATAATGAATGGATATCATCCTATATACATGACGTTAAACTACATGAACATATTCTAGAAACATGATATTAAAATGCATAACATTTATCCCCACTACATGACATTAAATTGTGCTGCTAGCATCCTTACCGCATGATGTTAAACTGCATTCCGAACATGTCCTTATTGCATGATGTTAAACTGTGTAACCCCATAATGTTATCACCCGAGAGGACATCACATATGACATTGGTCACCTTCTATGATGTGTTATAGAACTATGTTTTTCTTGATTCTTTCCCTCTTGGGATATATAATGATGCCTAGACCTATGCCCTGGGCCCAACCATCATCTAAAAATGCCCCCTCCTTGTGCATGGACCAAAATAATGCAAGGAGGTTTCTTCTTGAACTATGAGCAGCTTGATTCTCATTTTCAATGAGATACGTAGGGATGAATTGGTCCTATATCTTTGTCCATCCATCACATGATATGAATTTGATTTGTTTCACTCTCACCTACCTCAGCATTGTGGGGAACTCATGCCACTCCTTGTTTCGCACATCGAGTATAGCTCATGTGAGCTTAGGAATTGTGGTAAGGGATTACCCTCACAAGAAACACATAAAGGTACACAATTATCCCATCACAATCTTGAATATAAGACCATAAAAGGCATACCATGAGTCCTCACCATATGACGTTAAATTGCATGGAACTTAAAGAACTATATGTGGCTTGATTCCTATCCATGCAGGATACATAGTGACTCTAGGATTCTTATGTCTTGGTTCAGCCACGTTGAAACTAAACCACCCATTTCCCATGTATGGGTCATACCATCATAGAAATATTTCCATGAATTATGTGCAGCTTGAATCTGGTTCACATGAGATACATAGTGATGCCCAATTATCCATCTTTGGGCCCAATGACAACATTCCCACAATTTCATGTCAGTTCACCTATGTCCTTACCACATGACACTAAATTGAATGGTATTTCAAGAACTACGTATGATGTGATTACTTCCCTTGTAGGATACATAGAAATTCCTAGATATCACATCTTATCCCAACCACTTCAAAAGGCATAAAATGCCTCCTCCCCAGCATACAAGCTATGTCGATGCAGGGGCTTCTAAAAAGTCCTATTTGTAGGAGAATTGAAAAAATAGTTCCCACCTGTTCATGAATTAGAGCTACATAAGAAAGTCTCTAAGAAATACCTGTGGCTTGATCCTCATTTCAACAAGGTATGTAGCGATGCCTGAATACTACATCCTGGGCCCACCCATTGCAAAAAATTCCCCCATCTTCTATGCATGGATACAAATCCATGCAAAAGGTTTAAAATATGGATTCCACATGAAAATATACTGGTAAATCAAAATACTACCTACATATGAGTCAAATATTTATAGGGATATCCATACTTTGTGGATAATTGTAGCATGGAGGTTTCTTGTGTGTCCAGACATATCTTTTCCATTCACTAGACTCTATGCCCTGAGAATATCAGATCATCATAAATCATCATGGCCATCAGAAATGGGTGGTCAGTGTCATGAGGACACATTTTCTTGACTATGAGCAATATTATCCAGTGTCTCTGTATATGATGCCCACAAAAAAGTCCTATCAACAAGAGAAAAGTTTATCCTTAAGAGAGGATTTTCCTACCGTTGTATTACAAAATGGATTCCATGCCCCATATCATTCCTCCTGATCTGAGAGTCCTTAGGATCATAGTTTACATCTTCCTCCACCTTCATGTCTTGAGCATACTAGAATCTACTGGCCCAATTTTCCATCATGTTACTCATGATTTCCATGAAAATCAATCCCCTCAACTTGTCACACAACTGTTCTACCACTATCCTAACCTTAAGACATTAAACTGCATTGGAAAGTCCCAATAACATTACATTAAACTACATGATATCAAACACCAATGGTGGTTTGATTCCATAATAATTCTATGACTATTACATCCCAATTCATCCACTCGAAAATTAAACATCCCCCTCTCTTTGTGTGGATCAAACTCATGGAGGGAGTTTTAACATCAAGATATATAAATGGATTTACTCCTTTCCTCATAAGATACATGGTGACACCTCAACATCATATTTTAAGTCTATCCATAAGACATAAATGTCCCCATTATCACTGGGTATGATCCAGATCTATACAGGAAATTTTAGAGAAGACAATGATTTCTTTTCCCTGTACTTCCATGCATGAAATAAATCTTAATGGTGGAGTCCAATGAGAGCTTATACCCATTGGAAATATCATATTCAAACAATTCCCCACTCCCATGCATGAGCTAAATCTGCATAGAAGGATATGATATGGGTATGTCTTTACCACAAGACATTATACTACACAAGCAATGTTCTATCTTATATGTGGGTCATTCCCACAAAAGGGAACCTCCCCAACCCAGCATGTGAAAAAAGTATTTATCAATTTTATTAGGAAATTGTTACTTGAAATTCCCCTTTAACATTTAGGTACCATTCTTCCATAAACCATACTTTTTTTCTCAGAAATATTAGAGTCCCTATATCCTTCCACAACCATTGTAAATAGATGGTCAGTGTCCTAAGGAAACCTTTACTTGATTATGCACAATATGCCCTGGTGGCTCTGCACACGTTTCCCATAAAAAAACCTGTCAACCAGAGACAAGTTCATCCTTAGGATAATATTTACATACCTCCATACGTCCTAATGGATCGTGTTACCTATATCATTTCTTGGATTCAAAAACCCCATGGGTTAAAATTTATATCCTTTCAAACCTTTCATGAATGAACATGGTATAAAATTTCTAGTCATACTATTGTGAAAAGGGTGAGTTTTTCCCCTAGTTGGGCCAAACAAAGTGGTAAACCCCAAAGATTCATGGTTGCATGATGTTAAACTACACCATTCTTCAAATCTACTTTACACAAGATATATTCCTATTAGAGTTGTATCCAATTAAAATTTTAAATTGACATGAATACCTATATACCTTTCAAACACCATGCCTTTGAAAATCCACCCCTCATGGTATTGATAAATCCAAAATCTAATGAAATCACTATGACCATCAGAAATAGACAGTCAGTATCCCGATGAAACCTTTGCTTGACTATACACAATATTCCCCAGTGGCTTTGCATAGGTTTACCACAAAAAAGTCATGTCAACCAGAGACAAGTTCATCCTCAAGAGAAGATTTTCCAACCTTCATACACCCCAATGGATTCTGTGCCCCAGTTCACATATCACGCCCCAAAAATCACAAAACCAGGGTCAAGAAAAATACCTCACTCATGTTTGGAAAATATTAGGGTATCCTATGACAATATGTTCTATTAGGGACTTTGCCTAAAAAACTCATGGTCAAAGATGTTTGACCTAAAACATCAGTATTAATAGTATGTCTTGAAGTACATTAAACTACCCATGGAAAGAGACATGAAACTTTCTAGGTTGAAAACCTGCAAAGAGAACCATAGGTAAAGGTTGAGTATTAGCTCTCTAGACCAACACATTATAAAAAAAACAAAAGAAGACACAAATATTGTTAGGTCAAAAACCCACAAAGGGTAGCCTAAGAAAAATTCAAGTTATTCCCACTAAGACGCATCATAATAGGATTAGGAAAAAATTAGGATTACAATAGAAAAATTCATAAAACTTGTAGGGTCTTTCATTTGACCCCAGAAATAGTTATGTTACACCCACTAAGTCCCTTCACTCAGAAAAACATTAGAGCACAAATTGATTATTTATATTACTCCAGATCATGATTCAAATCAATATCTGGTGAATATTACCATATGAGGATAAAATAAAGGAAAAGCACAGAGATAAAAACAATTGTCTTACATTTATTAAATATGGAGGGACATGCACAACTTTGACTCTCTCTATTCAACTAAGACATGGAAGTTACAAGAGTTTCTCAGCAGATTCAAAGAGCTATATTATCACCTGGTTTATGTGATCTATAGAGTGGAAATATTTTGACAGGGATACAGTCTCAGCAGCTACAATAACCCACAACTCTTCTTCCTTCCCAATAGAATCAAGTTTGACATTTTACTCCTCCTATAATAGTTTATTCCCCTCATTGAATTTCACCTTAGTGAATTTCACTTCTTTCTTCAGATGTTATAGCTCTTAATTTAGCCACTCCACTTCTTGAGAAAGTTTCTCCAATGAGGCCCGTTTCTCTGCCAGTTCACCCTGTCACTTTGCGGCCTTCCCGAAATCGTTAATGGACTCATCAAGAAGAATATTCATGGATGTGGAAAGGAGACAAGTGGATTTAGCAAAAGAGTGGTGAGAATGGAGCTATCCAATCCTTTCCCTAATCGCAACCACCAACTTCACTATGTCATAAATAACATGATAATTGAACCCTATCAAACTCAGTATATAAAAAATGTTATGTAATCTAGGGAATTTCTTCGACTTATATACCTGATGTGGTTTAGAAATAAGCCTCCAAATATTTCTCCACACTTTTTGGAAGCCTGGATGGAGGCTGGCCAGGCCCTCCTAGTTAGTTTTGGAGTCACTCCCAGATGGAAGAACATATTTAGGAATGAGTGCTACCAATGAAGTTCTTGATCCAATGACCTCAGTGCAACTCAAACCCTAAAAAACCACATATCTAATGGTATCAAAAAGATCAGGATCAAGGTATCAACAAAAACTGAAAATTCTCATGGTTTTAACCTTAAAATTAATGATAAAACAAGTGGGTATGCAAATTATCAAAGAAAAAAGGGGAAGCAAAATGGTTGGAAGTGTAGAAATTGAACCTTATCCATCTAGAGCATCAATACCTCTGACCTCCATCATAGCACCACTACCTGGTGAAGTTGGTAATGCATACTCAATATACGATTGAGCCGTAATGATGTCCAAAGGCACCCATGGATCGAGGTCATGCTCAATCGGATTGGTAGCTTCTAGAAGATTGTTTACAGAGATTGTGCTCAAGGGATAACCATATTGTAAAAAGGTATTATGGCTAGTTCTGAACCTCCCTAAGCTGATATTGATTCCTCCCCTATGGATGTATCCCCTAGAAGAGTGGGATTAGAATTCTCAATCAGGGTATCTAATCCCAAAGACACCTCCTCTATAAGGGTAGTAATTATATGGTTCAAGCTAGCCGATCTCTCAGGAATGGACCCCCCCCCCCCCCCCCCAATGTTCTCTGGTGATTAGGTCTCCCCATACAGCTTGGCTATCACTATCAAAGTTGTCATGTCTATCTCCTTAATGGTAGGTTCAACATGCTCAGTCAATGTTCTGACTTCTGAAGACTCCACCACTATTAGGGCAGGGGACATTTGATCTAGAATAGATTCCATCCAAGGACTAGGAACGCCCCCAACATCCTCGGTTGTCTCGGTTTCTCTAATCTGTTCAGTTATAGCCACTAGCTGTATTTCCTGTACTTCCAAAGGGGTGGGATCTATACATTTTAGAGAGATTCCTGCTTGGTTACTTATTTTTTCTACACCAAGATACATGAATGATAATTGGTCAACAAATAGAAGAATTTAGTATGAAAACTAGCTAGATAGACATGGTAGTTAATTGTAATCCCAAATTTTATGCATACCATTAAATGTGATGCCTATCGATGTTTTATGGTATTCCATAGGGATAGATCTCTGTAAAGAACAGGGAGTGGAACTTACCCCAACTGCAATACCTCTGGGGGTATACACTGGAAAAATCATAATCTCCTGAGTTTCCTTAGACTTATACAAGAGTAAAGGAAAATGTTTAGGATCCTTAAAATAAAGTAAATCAAGGTTGTGGTTAGAAAATATTACTACCTCTCCTTTGATATCCCTTGGATCTGGGATCAAAACCATATAAATTACCCGATCAAACCAATAAGGCAGGTCCTTGAAAAAATGAAGGTAGGTGTCCATATCATTTAGATACAACACTACTTCACATGGATGCTCATAAGAATAAATCTAGTAGTAGGCAATGGCTGCTCCAAATCTCAAATGATCAAAGGTTTCTTCTTATAGAATATCCCATTTATCATCATTAGAAACATTTTCCTTTCAGTTATCCAATACCTTCCAGGATTCCAGGAATGTAGCTATGATAAGAATGAATAATGTCGGAGAACCTTCTCAGAAAAGTGTAGTTGATTCCATTAAATGTAACCATTTCCTAGGCGCCTTCGTGTCCCTGGAACTCTTAGGGTCTAGACTCCTACGAGGATCCAGATATAGGTAATGAATTTACCCTTGTTCAGTTGCATCAAGAAAATTGGAAGGATCATCACCCCCTGAAGAGTGACCATTATTATGACCGTCTTCTTCAACCTTTGGTATCACCATGGAAAGTACATAATAATATTATTTATAAAGATTCTACCAAGAATGAATCAAGGTTTCGAGATCCTCAAGTTAAATAATCATGTCTTTAGGATCATCATCATAAGAAATGTTATAAGGAACTGACACGTAACCAAAACTGGTAAGAGAAACCTCTTTCTCTTGAAGAAAATTCCACAATGCACAAGGGGATTGAACCTAAAAAGATTCACCACTCCTTAGAGAATCCCATTTCCTCTAGACCACATGAACGAAGTCCTAAAAAATGATGAACATATGGCCTTCAATAGAGGCACCAGAAGTCTGAGAGGTTAAACCCCATCCACTCAAAGCCTTCTTTAGAGGTTTAGGGATAAGGGATTTTCTTGGAAACTTTTTATGTTTGGAATGATTGATGATTTTCTCTAATTTTCAATTATCCACAGACGCTTTAGGGACCATGAAAATGGGAACTGTTTCTACCAATATACCATTTGGTTAAAAATAAATCTAGATATTGGAATAACCTTTTGAGAGGGTGGGTGAAAACCCAAAGTATCTAGAAGCTTAATACTACACTGTGTAACTACCAGAGTAAAAATTAGCCACTATTACTGAGCTATCATGAAATGTTTTTCCCAGCATGAATTGTTGAGAGAAGGAGGGAAAAAAATCTGTAAATAGATAAATTGACAGAAAAATATACAGAGCGAATATCCCTCGTAGATAAGTTCCCCATAAAAATGGGAAACCAAGAAACCCTATCTCAAAGAAAAGAGGTATCCTCGCTTAACAAATTCCTCTGATTCATAATTCACTAAAACACAAGTGGGGGATGAGTAAGGATTATAAGTAATGTGGTCAATAAAATTGATTTAGTCCATAAAGTCACATTCATTACATTAATTTTTCTTATCCTACTTATCATGTATGGTCCATTCCATTGGCATGAATCTGCTAATAATCTGAAGATAGGGTTGAAAACTAGCAACTAGGATCAGATGAGGATTGATGAATGTGTAACCTCCCATATGGGCTCCCATCCAACCCTAGAGGATATGTAAAGGACATACCAGCTAGTGAGGTGTCTTTCCCTCACTAATCCATCCCAACAAGAAATAGATTTTCACTAATACCAGTATGGCCAGGTTAATACATCTTCCAGTGGACAACCGAGCCACCATAATAAAGGTTGTAACTCTAACCCTAGGACCAGAATCATGTACTGGTAAAATAAAACTACTTAGAAACATGGATATAAAAGTTTATAATCAAAAAAACCTATCAACATCATTAATAAGTTCCCATCCCCATTCAAGGAACTTATCCTCCTCCAATATGGGTCGGTAGGAACCCACTCACCTTCGAGTGTCAATGGTTGGGTATTACCTTAGAATGCATGCACATGGCACTTGACCACTTTGCATAGAAAATTCATTAATCCAATTATAAAAGGGGATTTCTTGATTTTGGAGGGGGCCATTATTATTTGAAAGGGATTTTTCTTTGTCAATACATTTCTTGGAAAGGGAAAGAGTCCTCTCCCCATCATCCTAAACAGAAGGGGGTGGTAGAAACTCTTCAAACATGTCTCTGATGATGGGAACCCCTGAAATAAGTCAGATATCCCAAAGACTAATACCAAACTCCCCATGAAATAAATTAAAGGTATTAGTATCTAGGATCCATCTACTCAGGAGATATAGAATGAGAGTGTGGGTTCAATAAGCAATGGTTTGGGATACCCAAACTACTTCATATAGACCCATAGTCTATAAGTCAATTTGTAATTCATCACAGTTCTAGTGAACCCAGAAAGGCCACCCCAGTCCAAACTGAATGAACTTAATGAGAGAAGTTCCCATTTCAATGGAAAACCAAGAATTTTGTTCACCATGGCCTTCATTGCAATGTTATGGTAGTAATGGGAATTATCTTTTGGTCCTCATAGTACATTTTCTAGTGATCAAGGGGTATATTTAGACAAGGATCCAATAGATGTATCTTTTTATATGAAGCATCCCTTTGATGAAATAATAGTATGAGGAATAACACTGTTTTCAATTATCTAAGCTTCAGGTTGGTTTGACTGACGTGGTGCTGAAATCATCGCATCAGATGGTAGTCCAAATACATAAATAGGCAGGTTATCTAAATTTGGATATTCCTTATGACCCGCACTAAGGAGTTAAGCTAAAGACATATGTAGATGGATGACAGTGATCATATTGTCAATAGAATCTATCATGTATTTTCACTTCACATAAATATTTGAAAGGATAGAAGGATCAGTAGAAGAGACCACCAAAGGGTCCATACCATTTCTACATCAAAATTTCATAAAAAAAATAGAGTTAGACTACAAAAATTGGCATAGGACTGAAATAAGTCCACATACTGGAAATCCCATGAGTGGACCACAGAAGACGCCACCCAAGAATTGATAGTTTGTTGAAGCTCACGAGGTGTTGGCCCATGAAGCATTGGCCAAAAAAATATCACTTTGTTGAACAAGAAATCCACACACCAAACCCCACTACTCAAAAATATGAAATCATCGATTATGAGTTTAAAGTTTCAATTTGTGGATCCAATGATCAATTTGTGTATGATGGTGTCCATGAAGGGTTGCAGTATAAGGGAGAAAGTGATTGATAGCAGTTCACGGAACTACTTTATTCGCTGAAAAATATGGTAGAGGACAAATGACATGGGAACCCTTTATATAGGTGTGGTTTCCATCCTATGGTTACACCCTCATACCAAACATTGACTCAATTAAGAACTGATTTCTATATCGTAATAGCCTCCTCTTCATCCCGATTAGACCCCATTATGAAGGGGGAATTTTTTGGGTTCTAAAAACATTGTAAGGGGAACCAAAATTATCCTATGAAATTGGAAAAGGATGGAATATAAAATGAAGGAAGAATTAAATGAATTTTTTTTAAAGTAATGAAGTTGAAAAAGGAAAAAATCCAAACTGCCAAGAGAGAAACCCTTCTCAGATTTTCGCTCTTCATGGTGATCCACTTCGTGAAGATTCTCGCAAATAAAACCATTTTCTAGATTAAAATGACATTTTCATCTCAGTAAACATGGTCATTTGTGGGATAATGGAAGATAAATTAACCCTATGCACTACAACCTTCGTGGACTCAAATGGTCCATGGGAAATATGAAGGCAATGACCACTAGTGAACAAAAAAAAATTCATTCGTGGGACTGAGGTGGTGATTTCTACTTCCACAGACAATAACCCCATAGCCTCTACTAACTGGGTCATCCACGAGCTAGGTGATGGCCGTAGGATTCTTCAAAAGTGGGATTGTAGCCTTATTATGAAGAACTAGGTACACAGTTACCCAGTTCCTTGCTTCTCTATAAATAGAGTTTGAGGGGACCCAATGAAAAGATCAGCATACTGGAGTATCAATGATCGAAGGAATAAAACAAAAGATTTGAAAAATCCAAACTCATTCGACAATTACCCTTAGGTAAAAATACCACCGCATGGTGATAAGAAGGAGATGAAATTAAAATTGATAATATAAAGACTAATGATCCATCATGGGTATACTCTCTGAGAGGTACAAAACTAATTCCCACTTCACAACTCGGCACCCCCGTAGAGAAACACTGTGCAGATGGATCCCTACACCACGCAGAAATTCACTAAAAGGGGGGAAGTCGGCCTTGCTTAGGAATATGCTATATGGGTGGAACCTATCCCTATATAGCCAAACACTACGTGTACTCTACCTAGGTCCGTGTACCACAATGGTACACAAGAATCCTCCTTGACCTCAATGCAACATGCTATGCAGAAGAACCCCTATCCATCGTGAGAACCTTCCCTTGGAGGGGGTACCCTATGACATTCCACTCTCTATCCTAGATCATTCCATTCCATCACATTATCAATCACCATGTCGAATCCTCCACAAAATAGTACAATGAAGTTAATCCAAGGAATTTTCCAAAGATTCTAGACCCATATAATAAAACCATTAGGCGCACCAGTATGTACTTTTGAGTTTACATACCCATGGTAAGTGGAAACATGTTGGTTATCCCACCAATAAGACAGACCCTCAGAATGACCATAAGAATACATTTCCATGGTAATGTTGGGTACGACCTTGGGATAATCATATGTACCTCCCTATTTTGGGTAGGAATAGGGTGGATCACACTTTATTTTCCTTTTGACATGTAACATGACCCCTCCCCCCAAAACCAAATTCAGGGAACTCCCACTAAGGTGAGCCCCTAACTTTTCTGGTAATAGGATGCACCCGTGCTCCTCTCATCCCTCACCTAGGAAATATTTGGATTGGTCCCCAGATATGACTATCCAAGATATGAAAGAAAAAGAGGGGATGAGCACACCTAACACCGTTTCACTCTCCCCTTTCCCTCCAGTACCATTTATCAACATATGAAGTGGGACATGTGATATTCAGATAAATTTCCTCTTCTTGTTTCTCACATTGAGCATGATGTACGTGGGTTTAGAGGATAGTGGAAATCATGACATCATTATGATCCCAAAGTATGATCCTTCTCTATAGATGTAATCCCAAATATCAATTCAAATGGGCCTTCTCCATAGATGTAAGCCACAATATCAATTCAAATGGTCCTTACCTATATATATAATCCCCAATATAAATTCAAAAGGGAATTCTATATAGATGTAATCCCCAATACTAATTCAAATGGCCCTTCTCCGCAGATGTAAGCCCCAATATAAATCAAAATAATGGACCTTCACTATAGAAGTAAGCCCCACTATCAATTCAAACAAACATTCTCTATTTATATAATCCCCAATATCAATTCAAACGGGCCTTCTCTATATATTAAAGCCCCAACTCAACCAAACTATGAGGGATTTGATTCCCAACTAACTAGGATATCTAGGAAGCCTTGATGAGCTATAAACCTGACATCCAAATCAACCTAATGTTCTCTAAACTAAATTATAGGTAGGTTTATATCCACCTAAGAGACCATACCTCTTCTGGGAATCTTCAGATGCTTCAAGCATAGGTCTCACTCCAACCTTGACATGAAACCTTTTTCATATGTGTCCTTGTCATATAATGTTAAACTATATGGTTGGGTACTTATCACATGACCTTAAAAGGTGACATGTCCTGTAACGCGACACCAAACTACGTGGGTTATGATTCCACTCACGAGGATACATAGGAATCCTATCTCATGGGTTTGATCCCAACATCAAAATAGCTCGTGTCCACTTGGATGATGATAAAATCCAGAGTGCCATACCATATGGCTTGAAACCATCATTTTCTTAGATAATGAACAAATCATCTATGATTTATCCATAAAAGGGTAACATTGATGAAAAACATCGAATACATATAGATACTTCCAATGATAGAGAACCTTTGACACATCCAGATGATTCCAAACCCATGCATAATCATGATTAACTACTGCCCAAGGGATATATTGCAGACACGTGCTTGGGAATGAACCAAGGATTCATGAACATATGAACATAGATTAAATCTAAAAGAGAGTCATATAATAGGAAATAGTCCCCCCAAAAAGTGTGAGATGATCCCAAGTCCCCATCCTCTCAACCAATATGAGCTCTTAAGTGTTGTTTGGAAAATCATCAAACGAATGCCTGCCTTTGGAAAGCAGGTCCATGAATCGTGGATATGAGAGTCGTTGGGTATTTTGGAAACTGTGAAAAAACCCTTTGGATAACATTGAATATGTTATACCTGGAACTAGTGATTTCACACCAATTACCCCCCTACAATAAAACCAATGGGCCACATTCGCTTTCAAAAAAAAATAACAATGTTTTTTTTGGAATCAAAAAATGGTGAACCCAACATGAAAAAAATAACTGTGGAACATACTTCGTAAGATAAAAAGGATATATCACCTACTCCCCATCAGACCATTTTTTTCTAAGTCCAAAACACATCTTAGAAAGAAACAATAAAGTATAAGAAATTAACTAATCATTCTTCATTAGGACCCCACCTAGTCCCCACAATGAATCATCACTGTAGATGAAAAATTAACCATTTATAGAAAGTTGATCCAACATAGGATAATCCAACAATATAATATTTAGGTTCAAATAAATTCATCATAATATTTTTTCTAGACTAATTTAACTCCTTCTCATGTGAACATAGTCAATGGAATAGAAAATGATCAACGATTTCAACACAATAGTAGTAGTAATCCAGTAATCCAAGAAAACTATGAATATATTTGATATTAGAAATTATTGTACATTATTTATCAAATTTTGTTTTATAAGGGTCAATCATTAATCCATTTTTATAAATAATAGAATGATAGAATGAAATATATTGTAATAAAAATTTTCACTTGGTAAATTTTCCATATATTTTATTTTATTTTTTGTTATATAAGACACTCCTTATATGTCTTTCATGTTCCTCATGTCATTAAGAATGTACCAAAATTTCATCAATAAAAACAACCAAAATATTATCCAATAATTTATTAAAAACTCTATTCATATAGTTTATAAGTAAATAATGTGTAGAAGAAAACCAAAATGACATAACTTCAAACACATAATTCCCTTTTATAGACCAAAATGATGTCTTTGAAATATCTTCTTCCTTCACTTTCAACTGATGGTAACCCAACTGGAGATCAACCATTGAAAAATACTATGCTCACTAGAGATGGTCAAACAAATAATTGAAATGAGGAAAATGATATTGTTTCATAAAAATTATTTTATTCAAATATATATAGTAAATTAAACTTCTCGTTGAACCATATTTATTCTTAATAAACTAAATAGGATCACCCCATGGTAATGTGCTAGGGTGAATGAATCCTTTATCTAGAAAAGCCCATGATTTATTTTTCAATTATATGTGTTCTACTTGAGCTGTTATATAAGGAATTTTATACATAGACTTTTAATAAATAACTATGTAAACAATAAAATCAACCTATAGATCAAGAATAACATAAGGAGAATAATCAGGAATTACAAAAAAAGTATTTATTCACTACTGGAACATCACTAATTTGAATAGTTTCTTTCTTCTCAAAAATATGATCTAGGTAACATTCACTTCCATCTAAAATCAATTTCTCAGCTTCATGGTATGTTATCAACAGAATAAAATCAGTGAACATAACATTCTTATCTCTATAATATATTTTTGAAAGAAAAAATGAAATCTAATCCAAACCAAGAATTATATCAAACTATACACTGGAAAATTCAGGAGTTTATATTCCAAATTTACTTGAAAATTTCTCAAAAATGGAAGAATGTGAAGATCCATAGTCAAACTTGGTATTGGAATAATTTTAATAAATAAGTAAAATAATGTTCACCAATTGAATTGATGGACCAAAATAATCCATAATAGTAGAAAAATATATTTATACACCTTTCTAATTTTGTTCTTGACGATTTCCCCCATGAGTGACTCACTTTGGACATACTATTACATAATTACCAAACTCATGGGAACTGAATAATCTTACCATCAGCTTTTATTTATTTATCTGATCATTTTCCTTCTATTCACAATTTATATGTCTAAAATTACAATATCAGAATAACTTCTTTGACTATGTAAGAAATTATCTAGGATTATTTCTACAAAACTTATCAAAATTTGTGAATATGGATTTCACACCACCATAACTATCATATGGATTCTTCCCCATTGCATTCGATCTATATATTTTCTTATTATTTTCATCTCAAGGAACATATGTGTTTCAAAGTTCCATATCCACTTTCTCAGCACAAAGAACAACTTTTTAATAGTTTTTAAATTCATTCATGGTGAAATTTATTCATAAAATTGGTTTTAACCCCAATTAAAATATATTAATCTTATTAATCAATTTACTAAATAAATTTTGATATGTACCAATCAAGTCTAGTAAAACATGATTCATATGCGGCCCCAAAATCTTTATTTTTTTACCTCAATTATAGAATTTTTTTTCCATTATAAGTTGAACAAAATCAGGGATATATTAATAAAATAAAAGAAAAATAAATGTTTCAAATTCCATGAAATCAATATCATATTTATCTCTACTATTATTCACAAGATACAAACATCGACCAAATTCACTTTCAAAACATTAAAGAAAAAAGAGTTACCATTTGATGTTCTAAACATCCCATGAATTCAAATATCATCTTGATAGCATTGATACATCCTTCAACTACCAATAGATATGAGTATTTCACAAAATTATACACTATAGACATGTCCCTTTATGTTATAATGGGGTTCTCTCTAGCATTGATACCAACACCATTTATTACTTATGTTAATAGAGACATCACTACAAGAAACAATTCTGTTCTAATTCCAAAAAATATCAAGATACTGATTTGGAAGGATATTTTCCTCCTAGTTCCTTTTCACTATAGCTTTCTAGTTTCCTCTATGGAAAACCATTATTAATGGAAAATTTTTAGATGAAGAAACATAGTAATATTTAAATTCTATATCATTTCAACATAACTATAAAGTAAAATATTTCAAGGGATTTTTATTACAATTATCCTAAACTATAAAGTTATATAAACTGAATTATGATACAAAATATAATTAACTATCTATAAAAATTACATAATAATGATTTTTAAACCATGAATTCATTCTCTTACATTTTTAGATCTTTTTTGGTTCAAAATTTTATTGAATTTGGTCATAAATGATACCTTATAGAGACATATATTTGCAAAGTTAACACTTTCGACCAGTATCCATTTTTTAAATTATATAAAACATTTAATATAAAACATTATTTGTTTTCATGAAAAATATTTAATAAATCCAACTTGAACTCTTCCTTTCCCTTATAAATTCTTAAACTCTGTGAAAAACATTTTTAAACATGGGGTGAGAAAAAATTAATAGTAAGGGAAATAAAAAATGATGTTCGTTAGTGTAGTGAAAAAATGAAAACCCATGAACTTTTTAACTTAATCTCATTTTTCATTTATAGAAATTCAATAAATCATTTTCACATGAAATTAAACTCCCTTTTTTCCTTAATGAAATCATTTAAAACCCATGGAAAGCACATAAATAATCATGTAGGTATCTTAGGCCATTATCATTTATATCACTCTTATAAATGGAATAAATAATAGGGTCAAATTAAATCTTCATAGTACCCAATTAATTAGAGGAATATCGCATACCCACCCATGATTGGTTTATCATGGAACTAATAACTTTTTGTTTATCATGGAACTACCAATCTGTGAATAATAATTTAACCACCCATCCTTGGTTTATAAAATAATAACTTGTACGTGGTTAATAATGTAACTTACAATCATTATAAACAATACCAAATAACTATAACATACTCATAAATCATGAAATATTACATTTTAATAATAAAAAACATTAAAAATTATTTTAATCACATATGAAAAATTATTTTGGGCATCAAAATACCCCTTTATTTTAAAACCCCATTTTCAATAAAAAAAATACCATTTTCTCTTAAAACCCATTTTCAATAACAAAATTTAAAGAAAATGGGAAATAAGGATTTTCATTGAAGAAAACATGAATGATTGTAAAGGAATCCAAACATCAAATAATTGTCATGGTGGGGGGAAAATTCATTATCATCATACATGTTAGAATAGAACATTCTTTTTTTGTTTTTAACGAATGTCATACATTTTGTACAATGAATAATTTCTTTTAAATCACTAAATTAAGGAAAAAAATTTAATTTATAAAACACATATGTGGATATAATTACTTTTAAAAAATAATTTTAATGTGATGGAATGGAAGATAAAGATAGTTTGAATAAAATCTTTAAAATTTGTTTTTTCAAATAAAAGTCCCCTACCACTTTACAAACATTTGAATCGTAATCCTTATGAAAGAATAAAATTATGAAAACATTAAATATCATGAAAATTGGAAACTTAATGATAAAATATGTTGAGGGGTTATATATAAACCTCATAGAAGAACATAGGTGCATAACATAAAAATACACCTCAATAAAAGGAAATTGAGATGAATTCTCTTACCTCGATTTTGATTCATCATGCTATTTCTTCATATTCATGAATAAATAACACATATAAATTATTTAAATTCATAAGAATTTTTTTAATGATTATTATTATATTTATTTCACTTATTAAAATGTTTTATAATACTATTTCATCAACTAATCTTACATTAAATATTTGGATGTTATTTGAATTATATCTCCAAAAAATGACTTTGGTTGGATGGATATGGTCAAAGAGGTCATTATTTAAATATATACATATTAATAATCATGAAATATTTTTTGATATTTATACATCAGTGATAATTTTTGGAACCAATCATGAATGATTGTTATTAAAAATGAACAACATTATGATCACAGAGATGGTAGGTTATATGTACTCACGAGTAACGATTAAATTTTTTAGTGATCATCATGTAAAGAAGAAATTTATTATTTTACCCTTCCAAAATTATCATAATATGATAAATACCATATTAATTAGTTAATTTTACTTTTATGTATCATTAATGTGATTTAGTGATGAAAAAAGAGTCACATCGCTTTCTGGAGTCGATAGTCCATACTTATGCACAAACGACATTATCATTTTTTAGTGTAAGAAAGAAAATGATACATTATCTTTTGAAAATAATAAATATTAAATTAATAGAATAATTATTTCATGTACATCATCTATATTCATTATTTTTATCATTATTTCATTCTATGTAAAGAGTTATTGAAAAATGAATCACATCGCTTTGTGAGGTGGTAGTATGATGTACACACGAGCGATGTTATCGTATCTACCAAAAATTAAAAAGTAAGAAGATATATGTGATATAATAACCCTATAAGTATAAATAGGATAAAAATATCATATATATATATACACTTTAATTACATAATTATAACTGTTTACTAGAGGCAATAATGGAAAATGACTGACATCAGTTCGCGTGATGGTAGACCTCTGTACAAATAAATGATGATTTCATATTCCATTTAATATAATATGAGATGGATTAAGGTAATTAAATTAAAAAACATCTTATTATATGGTATATATTTTTATTATTATATAAATTTTTTTTAAAAAAATCATGGAGGTGGAAAAAGAAATAAAATGAAGATGCATGGTAAAGCATGATACCTCTTCTTAGGACAACCTCTTCAGGTAAGTGACATAAGCCTTATTATGATGGATTAAAGATCAAAATAAGGTCTCTAGATTATGGTGATGTAATTAAGGAATATATTTGGTTTGGTATTTTTTGAACCATATCGATTTTGTTGTTTGGAGAGGAGAGTAGAGTGGGTGGCCTTTTATTAGTGAGGTGAGTGGCACACATGTAATTGTTGAAAGGAAAATGGTGTACTCACTATTTTTTCACATGGGGAAAGGATAAAGAAGGGAAAATTAAAAAAAATTAGTAATTATTTGTTTTAAATATGAACATAAAATAGATTTTAGAGATATTTTAAGGTAATTGTAATTATTATCTTTTTAGTTTAACCCATGGTGAACTAGTTTTTACCTTAACCAAAATAATTAATTATTATTATTTTCACCATTAATTATGGTAGAAAATTATGTTAAAAATAATAGATAATATAAATTATTATCATTCCATATACATAATATATTTTACTAAATTCATTTTAATGAAGTGAAAAAAATTTAATTCAAAATTAAACTTGTACATGCAGTAAAAAAGTTTTTTTTGAAGTATAATTTTTTGAGAAACATTATTTTATTTTAATAATATGACTTATAATAATAATTTTATTAATATAAATTAATATTAATTGATACATAATATTTAAATTTCATTTAAAAAATTACTCATTTTGTATTATTTTAATTAATTAAAATGGATGAACATTATGCAGTCTAAAAATGTTTTTAGAAAAACATGTTCTTTAACCTAAAAATAAACTCATTATTAAGTCTAATATAATGTTTACTAAAAATTAATTAACAATATTAAACATAAATAATTAATAGTTATGTTACTTTAAATTTTATTAAAAACCTAACAGGAATTATAAATTAGCCAATTTACTAAAAAATAAATTATTTTTTACAAAAATCATTATTTTTCACCATCAACTGAAAAATCAAACTGTTTTAGAAAAATACTGAAAATTTACACTAACATAATATTGATAAGAAAATTTAAAAATTTAAATAATTTTTTATAATTAAAATTATGTAATTTTCAATTTATGATTTTAAATGAAGATCACTTATGAAAATAATTTAGCTAAAACTATTTCATTTTTGATGTAAAAATTTCTTAATATTTTTATAATAATTACAAATATCTAATTCATGAAAATTATTAATTATATCATTACCTTGGTTATTACACATAGTGATTCATGGAAGATATCATTAGATGTATTATGTGGGTTTGATTTTTTGTATGTTGTGGGAAGAAGGCTATGTCATAGTTTAGTGAAGCACCGTTGTGATTCACTAATTGAAATGGGCTTGAGGTGTTTTGTTTGAAGAGTTTTATGATATAAAAGATTGCTTGAACCCTTGAATTAGAGTTGTTTTTAAATTATTAATAATTATAAAACTTAATGATCATGGTTATTCTGTATGTGGTCGATGATGAATGTGGATGATTTTTGTGACCATGGGGGATCATAAATAATGTTTTATCTATTCCATTGAGGGTATCATTTTATAAGTGACGTATGAATTGAGTGTCACTAGTATTATTACATTGTATGATCTCCAAAATTCATTGGGTATTCAAGAATGTTTTTGAGAAGATAGTCCATGTTTCAAGATTCTATCTAAACTCTCAAATATGTATCTAAAAAAATAGGAAGGTTCAATATTTTCACCACATAGACATGCTATAAGATTCATTTTGAGGATAATTCAAGACTTTTAAACATATATTTTACACATATTTAAGGTAATTTGTTTCTGATTCACAAAATATATATATAAGGAGAGATATTGGAAAATGTAATATAAATATACATGTTTTACATATAGATAACTTAGGGAATACATTGTTAATTTAAATTATTTTTTGCACACACTCGAGGGGGATCAACATGTGAAAGATAAAGATATGATATCAAATGTGAGAGTGAAATAAGGAAGATCAACATCAACTATATAATAGTTTATGTTTTTGTTTCCTTTGATATTTTAGTTATTTAATTTTGAAACTCTTGTATTGGTTTCCAAAACTATTCCATGTGATATTTCTATCAATTTCTCATAAATTTTATTTATATTTAATTGGTATATTCCTTCTTATATGATATGTTTTTTATTCACGATTAATGTCCACTGAAACATGAAGGGATAAGTGTTATACAGAAGAATGAAATTGATTTGGAGGGTGTGTACCATTTTTTATGAATATGTAAATCATTTAATTATTAATATTAATTAGTATTGCATGGATATTATTTCAAATCACATCCCCTAGTTTTCAAATAATATGATGGAAGTTAGGGGATGAAAACCAATGCAATAAAGGAGAGTGTAGAGTGAGATATGATTTAATTCCACCTCTCTCTTTTTAGATATAGCTTAATGTATCTAGGTTATTTAAACTTCTGAAACCTTTGGAATCCATAGTCTTATAGAGTTTTATTATTTTCTTGGAGGATAAAATTAATACCCCAAGAAGTAATAAGGCTAATAATTTTCTTGATTTTATAAGTAGAGTTGATCTTTCTTGATTAATGAAAAAACATCATTTGATATAAACCTCATTCTTTTCATCCATCGTGTGTTTATAGTTGGATAATTCAATCTAATAAGTAGTCTACTTTATCAGGTTCAATTTAGACAATTCATAACATAGTGAAAATATTTTTAATACTTAAAAAATATACTAGAGATTGTAACAAGTATGTGATTTTCTTATTGGGATTAACCCTGAACATCAAATATTCTACACCTTTATAATTAGTATTGGTTAGGGTGAAAATAAATTATTTACTTTTCTATAAATTTGGATGTAACGACACCACCAGGCCCTATCATGTTTATTATTCCCTTGGAAAGGAACCTGGAAACTAGTAATGGTCAATATAAAAGTTTAATAGGTCGTGTGTTTTCTATCCCCTTATCCCATTTTCAAATTTTATCTTAGGTATTGTTTATTTTTTTATATTCCTATTAGGTTCTTTCAGTTTTTGTGGTAGTAGTAGTGGGCCAATGGAATGTTGAGGCCCCAAATTTGTATGGAAATACAAATAGAAAATATATTCCAGTAGATTGATCAGAATGAATAAAATATCCAAATCCCAGAGTGGTAGTAACAACATTTAACAAGGGTTAAAAAACCATGTGCTGGATAGGATGATCAATTCCTCCAATTAATGGAATAAACATTCATAAATGGGATTTAGCTATAAGATACCACAAATAATTAAGTGGATGAGTCAAATGGAATACCCAAATATGAATAAAAATTCCAAGAAACTAAAATTTTAATTTGAGAGTGAATCTAAAATCAAATATGAATCTTTGGTAACCCCCAATGATGAATTTAAGCATAATGAACATGGATAAGTCACATTCACAACTAATTTGGATATGGAGAATGAATAAAATCCTTAAATATAAGAATAACAAAAATAGGAGGAGAAAAGGGTGATAACTTATAAAATCTATTTAGAAATTATAAATTGTACTGAGAATAATTTTTCAACTAAACATAGAAATAAACTTGAAAAAGTGATAGAAGAAGAGTTCAAAAAAGAATAAATGGATGAAAAAATTAAAGTTTTTATTAGTGATTTGGGAAAGTATATCAAACAAGTAGTAGGAGAGAAGCACAATAAAATATGGAAAACCCATTAACTCCTTTCATAATCCTCATGGCCATCCAAATTATGGTTACCTAATCAAAATATTTTGAATATTATTTATTATGGGAAAATTAGATTTACACATAATTTACAACAATATAATTCATGGTTGAATCAATGAAATTAACTCTATTATACTCCTATAATTAAAAGGAAATAGATAAGGATGATCCAATGAACATAAATAAATACACATTTTTAGAGTAAATTCAGGTTTTTTTGGAATACTGTAATACTTTTTAGTAGGTTTTTTGGAATATATTATAATGTAGTTTCAATCACCTTTTATCATGTTGAACTTACTGGTATGGACATTGTTCATTCCCTTGGATTCTATCCTTTGTAGGACCAAGATGATGAAGGAAAAAATTAAATTGGAATGAAAAAAAGGATTCTTGATGAATGTGGAATAATATTTTAATTCTTTATTACCTTCACTATATTATTATTTTTCTATATTGTAACAAAAAATTCTATTCCCATCTATATATTTTTTCTATATATTTTGTATATAAAACTTGATGTCTCATAGGAATCCCATGATTTTATGTTTTCAACTTCATTCTTGATAAGATTCAATAAGTAATATGGGCGAATGAATGACTAGAGATATTTATAGAAGTGCTAATTTGATGAATTGTGATTTTAGAGGCTATATGTTTTATGTAGATGAAATTAAATAAAATTTTTAACGGTTTGAATTTCTGAAGTTTATCCATATTAGTTTTTTTATTACAGTGTATACCAATAGTGATATAATTTTATCATATGATTCACATTACTAAGAGGTTCCAAAGCCAAATATTCCTATTCATTAATACCTATCTCTTGAGAGATACTTGGAAAATGTTTACCAAATAGAACATTCATTCATATTTTTTTCAAATACATGATTATGAAAAGTCACTTATAATTTTATTCAAATAATTTTTTTTGGATCCCTGATAATTGAGACACATCTTATACATTTTTATTTTATTTAATCCCATAGAATATATGAATTACCTTTATAGGGAAGATCCACATTATAATCCAATATTTTCCTTTGTACCAAAACAATTTGTATTTCTCTTGACAACAATTTGTCAAGTGTGTTGGGTGGGTATCTATGGTGGAAAGGGATGTGTTTCATTAAGAAGAATACATGAGGTGATTTTATGGGTTTTTGGGAAAATGTTCATTATTTCATTAATTTTATTCTATTGTTAACCCAAGTAAAAAAGGAAATGAATAAAATTTATATAGGATAAAGAAATTTTTTTGATAAATTTACAAAAAAATTGGCTGTGTCCTGGGATATTAAAAAATCACACTTACTCAACAAATGAACATGTTAAAAAACAAATAGTGTTATGGGTTAATTAAATAATTGTTGAGTGAAAAGTGTGATATTTTCATACTAGTGCGTATCTTTAAAAAATAAATGAAAAACTAGGAAAAAACTATATAGGTTTCTATTCATAATTATTTCAAATATTTCATTACCTCTTCATTGTGATTGTGAAGTGAGGTGACATCATTTTTTTATGAGGAGTCTTTCATTGGGATTGATTATTGTTTATCATGTATAGTAATTAAGTGATTAACATCCATATAAGGATTAATGTTGCAAAATCAATTACCTAGCTAATCTAAGAATCAAATTTGTTTGATCCTTTATGTGAATCCCTGATGATTAATTGTGATATTTTTATTTGTGAGGTGGAGAGTTAAAATCCATTGAAAGTTTATGGTTAACGACATGTACTTAAGGTATGAGAATAACCTTGTATGAGTGGGGAAAATTTGAATGTGAGGTAGATCAAATTTTTTTATTTATAATTATAATAAATTTGTAAATTTAAATTTATTTTATAATAATAATATCAATTTAAATAAGGAAAAGAAAAATACATAGTTTATTTGTTTTTCTGAAAATGAGGATTTTAAAAAAAGTTTTATATAAAGCTTGAATGATTTTATCTGATTGGTAATTATTTTAATTTATTAATTTAGTATTTTAATATTAGTATCTTGGGTTCCCATTAATATTTTTATGGAGGTTCAGGCTTGATGATAATAAAGGTCTATGTGTAGGTGATTTGAGGTCTCTATTTTATGCATACTTTTTAAAATTTTAATCTATATATTTTATAAATAAATTTACTATTATTTAATTAATTAAAAATGGATTTAATCATTTATGGTGGGGGAATCTAAATTGGATTTTGGATAATAAATTAAGACAATAGGGGGTTGAAAGTTGTAATAAATGGTGTGAGGACGACTGATTATGGTAAATTATTTTTTTGATACTTTTGATAAAATATATATTTCCTGCAGGCTAGCTTGGAGAGATTAGGCTGGTCACACCAAGAATCCAACTAATCAACATTATGAAGAGATGAAAACCACAATGGAATAGTGTGAGTGGGATAGGCATGGTTGATCACTAGAAAGTTGATTGTTTAAATAGAGGATCAACCAAAAATTGGAGGTGTTGTGTCACGACCCATCCTCGGGACCTGTGCCGTGACTACCCCAAGCCCGCCTCCCATGAGCCAGAGGCTGGCGACTAGCACCAAGGCGTAAATCCCAACAAAAAGGGGAAGGCATTGCCTTTATAAAGTAAACAAACACCATAGAGTAAGCAAGCAGAAGTAAACACTAAGTAAAACTAGGTACAATAGTAAGTGCAGAAAGAAAATGGGCCAGAATACAAACCCAAACTGAAAGTAAAGTACAACTGGAAAGAAAGTACAACAACTGAAAGTAAAGAAGCAATGTTGAACCGTCCACTGGAAGTCCCACCTGAAGGGTGGGTACAGATAACCTCCTCAGCTCCTCGGGTCCAGCTATCCGCTCCATGTACGTTACGCCCATTGGTCCACCTCCAGGTACCGACTTGCTCCACGAGCCTCAACTACGATCAGCGCCGTCCGTCATCTGCATCCAACACAATGTAGTGCAGGAATAGCTCGTGTAGGGGTGAGTATACGCTACTCAGTAGGGACCCCGAGACCCCCGAAGGTCTCCCAGAATCCACAAAGAATAATCCACAAAGGAAAGATACAATCACGAAGTAACAACCAACACTACTTAGGTATATGCCCATACATATACCTAGGTCATCAATTCCTGTTCGACTCCAACATCTGAGCCCAAGTTCGATCATGTCCACATAGGAGTACAACCCAATACACATAGGATAACACAACCCAATCCACATAGGAAAGCGAGTCTATATTATCAAAGATATTGATTGAAATTCAAGACTCAGCTCACACAGGTATACTTCTTCGTAAGGTGATAGAGATGATAAAATATAGCCACTAATTCATCTAAGCTGGGACCCACGTAGGATACTAAACCAGCTAAGCTGTCGGACCCACATAGGATACAGACCAGCTACTCTGCCAGACCCACGTAGGATAGCAAGAACAGAGTCAAACACTGCCAGACCCACGTAGGATACAAGAACAGTAGTCATCGCCATCGAACCCATGGAGGATTTCAGTACGGTCTTCATCGCTGCCGAACGCACGGAGGATTTCAGTGAATTCTTCATCGCTGCTGAACCCACGGAGGATTTTAGTGCAGTCATCATCGTTGCCGAACCCACGGAGGATTTCAGTGCAGTCATCGCAGTCGCAGCTAGCTCTAGGGTTCCCACACACAACATGCTCGATTCCGGGAGGGTCCGCTCCACGAGCCAAGGGGGTCGATACATCAACTGACATTTAGTCCGGAGTTGATGTATCCCAAGGTTCCATCTCGACAAGAGGAACTCAACATGACAGACGGCGCGTCAATCAGACGCTCGGTCTGAGAGTTATAGGATTTTTCGTTCCAGGGGCCCGGTTGGTTTTTAAGTCAAAACCAACCCGAACGCACTCCAACTACGTCCAAACCTAGAGCGGAGTAAGCCAAAAGGTCCGTCTCACTAATAGGAATCCAACAAAGTCGACGACACGTCAATCGGACGTCCAGAGCTCAAGTTATAAGCGTTTTCGCTCCGAGGGCCTGGTTGGTTCGTGTTCGAACCAACCCGGCCATACCCAAAGTTCTTATAAACCTTGAGTGTAATATACTGAAACAACCGTCCCGATCCAAGGATTGCATCTCAACTGACGGTGCGTCGATCGAAGGTCCGTAGCCCAAGATATGGGCAAAAGAACGAACCTGTCCGGTTTTAGGGGGTTTTGGGCCCGGACCGACCCGGCCTGAGACCCCCTGGGTCGGCCCGAACCGGGTCCAGGTCCGGCCCATTAGGGCGCGGCCCGGTGCGGCCGGTCCGGCCTAGGCGGCCGGTGGGCCTGGCGCGGGCGCGACCTGGTGTGGCCAGCTCGGCGATGGCCGAGCCGAGCGGAAGGGGGGGGGGGCTGCCCCCCTTGATTGAAACTACGACCCCACGTGGGGCCGCTCCTTTTCCAGCCGGGGGTTACGACCCCCGGTCTTCCTTCCAAAATGGCCGGCCCGGTCTGGCCGTCCGGTGCTACCACCGCGGTACCCCACGGTCCCGCCCCTCCGAGGTGCCGGCGACCGGCGGTTCCGGCCGCCCCGCCTTGCACCGCCGCGGCTTTGAGCCGCGGCCTTGTCCGACCGGCGCGACACGATGGCGTCGCGCCCCTCCGCCGCGGCCCCGCTTCAGCTGCGTCCTCTTCGTGGTTCTCCGATGCGGTGCGACGGCGCCGCGACTTTGTTCGGCCTCAATGGCGCGGCGCGATGACACCCCGCTTCTTCTTTGTTTTCGCGCGGTGCTGCTGTACCACGCTACCTTTGTTCGTGCCGCGACAAACACATCATCAAAGGGGGAGGAGGGTCGGTCATGTTCGTGCAGTTCGGCCCCCTCCCGTTAATCCGATATCAAGAGGCTAAGAAATTGACGTTTGGACGGTCAAGAATATTCATGAACCAAAATCAAACCCCTACCTCGATGAAGTCGTCGAACGAGGTTTTTCGCGGGAAAGGGATGTCGCGGTAGATGACATCGCAGAAGGAGGATCGTCAGCGTCACGGTACACGGCATCGCGGAAAAGAGGACCGTCGGCATCGTAGTACACGACATCGTGGTACACGACGTCTCGGAGAAGAGGACCGTAGGCGTCGTGGTACACAGCGTCGCGGCGTCGATCTCTGAGGAATCCGTGTTATTCATTGTCCTTCGTCGGAGGCCGGCGTTCTTCATCGGTGACGGTGCGTTCTTCGCGTTCTTCATGGAGGAGGATGAAGATTCCAAGGCTTGAGAAATTCCTCTCCAACCTTCTCTCACAATGAAAAACCCTTAAATAAATAATACTTTGTCTTATTTAATTAACACACACAAGCCAACAGTCAATTTGAAATTCAAAATGAATTCAAGAATTGATTACATTGAATAACTTAATTCAATTCATTAATTAAGAGAGTTGACTTGGCATTTAAAAGGGGGGTTGCGGGTGAGTTACAAAATTAAATGCACGTGGGAGGTTAAAAGGAAAAAAAGGGGGTGGGGCTCGTGTGGACCCCACCTCACTAATATCTTACCTAGTGAAATTAGGATATTAGTGGGTCCCACTCCAACCACCATTCCTAGGTTATCACTACTTAGAATAGAAATAAAATTTGTAGCACAATATTTTATTTTATTCTTTATTTAACCCATTTAATTAATAACCTCACCTGAGCAAACGCAACTTCGGAAAAGGTGTTCTTAAGCAATTTCCGGCGCTGCGGTTTCATCAGTGTCCTTGGATTTCGATTCTGAGCACCGGGTTTAAAATTTAGGAAAACCCGCTCGTTCGTTCACTGAACGTACCCGAGATAAACTTTGGAACATGATTCCAGACACACCGGGCCTCGGAATCAGGTGCCGTCAGAAACTGCGTACTCGTAAAATCCCAAAGAAAATTAAGAAAAAATTTCCTTTTAAATTTACAGGTCCTTACATTACTCCCACCTCAGGGATTTACGTCCCTGTAAAGATACATCACAAACTAGGGGAACAAATGAGGGTACTGAGCACGCATCTGAGCCTCCCGCTCCCAAGTGCTCTCCTGGAGGTTCCCGTGCTGCCATCTGATGCGTACTAGAGGAATCGACCACCCACGTAGGACCTGCTCCTATCGATCCTTGATCTCCAACGGGACCTCCGCAAAGGTCTCCCCATCGTCAAGGTCTAGCTCCCCATGGTCGATGATATGCGTCGGGTCGTGCACGTATCTCCTCAGCTAAGATACGTGGAAGATGTCGTGAACCCGGTGCAACTGAGGTGGTAGAGCCAGGCGGTAAGCCACCTCACCTATCCTGGTGAGGACTTGGAATGGTCCGATGAAGTGCGGAGATAACTTTCCACCCCGGCCAAATCTCCGTAATCCACGTCGAGGTGAGACCCGCAAGAAAACGTGGTCGCCATCCTCGAAATCTAGTGGCCTCCGCCTCCTGTCAGTATAATACTTCTACCGGCTCTGAACTGTCCTCATTCGCTCCTCGATGACCAGGAACTTCTCTGTCATGGCCTGGACCATCTCTGGTCCCACAAATGCTGACTCCCCAGGGTCTGTCCAACACAGAGGCGATCTGCATGGCCGACCGTACAATGCCTCGTATGGTTCCATCCCGATGGTGGAGTGGTAGCTGTTGTTGTACGCGAACTCCACCAAGGGTAGGTGGTCCTCCCAACTATGACCAAAGTTGAGGACACATGCATGGATCATTTCCTAGAGAGTCTGAATGGTCCTCTCCGTCTGACTATCCGTTTGAGGGTGAAAGGCGGTGCTCAGACGTAGCTCCATCCCGAATGCCTCCTGCAACCCCTTCCAAAGCCAGGAAGTAAAGCGAGCATATCGATCGGAGACGATGGATGATGGCCTACCATGAAGCCATACAATCTCCTGAATGTAGAGGCGTCTCAAGCTCTCCATTGAGCCCTGCTCTCTGATGGGTAAGAAGTGGGCCGACTTGGTGAGTCGGTCGACAATTACCCAAATGGAGTTGTGACCTCTGGAAGTGTGTGGAAGTCCAGTCACGAAATCCATAGATATCCTGTCCCACTTCCACTACGGGACCTCCAAGGGCTGTACCAAGCCTACTGGTACCTGGTGCTCCGCCTTCACCTGTTGACAGGTGAGGCATCAAGAAACGAACTCAGCTACAACCTTCTTCAAACCCAGCCACCAGTGCTATCGTCTGAGATCCTGGTACATCTTCGCCACTCCTGGATGTACCACTAAAGGGGAAGTGTGAAACTCCCTCAGCACCTCTTCCTGTAAAGCAGCTGGTACCATGGTACATCCTCTGAAAAGGACTTCGTGCTCTCCTACTATAGAGAATATATCAGGTGCCTATCCTGAGGATATCTGTGCATGTCGCGTCTCACAGTCAGCATCCCCATGCTGTGCCTCTCTGACCCGCTGTAGTAGTGGAGGAGTGACTGTGAGTGACTGAAGAAAGGATGCTATATCTCTATCCATGAAGGATATCTGCAAAGTGGCTAGCTGCTCCATCGCCTCCCCGAGTAACTGAATGCCCGTCCTCCTCCTGAGAGCATCGGCTACTACGTTCCCCTTTCCAGGAGTATATAATATCTCAAAGTCATAGTCCTGGAGGAACTCGAGCCATCGCCGCTGTCTCAGATTCAGGTCCTTCTGCGAGAAGATGTACCTGAGACTCTGGTGGTCAGAGTAGACTGTAAAGCACTCGACCATCAGATAGTGTTGCCACATCTTCAGAGCGAAGACCACTACTGCTAACTCCAGGTCATGGGTAGCGTAGTTCTGCTCATGCTACCTCAACTGACGTGATCCATAGGCGATCACTGCCCGCTCCTGCATCAGGACACATCTGAGTCCGGTCCCTGATGCATCAAAGTAGACTACGTACCTTACTCCCTCCTCCGGTAGCCTCAAGATAGGTGCACTGGTCAATCTCTATCTCAGCTTCTGGAAGCTCTGCTGACATTTATCTGACCACACGAAGGGTTTCCCCTTCTTCGTCAAAGCTAAAAGCGGTGCTGCAACTCTGGAGAAGTCTAGCACAAACCTCCGGTAGTACCTAGCTAGCCCCAAGAAACTCCGCACCTCCGTCACGCTCCTAGGTGGCTCCCAAGCTAGCACTGCCTCGATCTTATCAGGATCCACCGCAAATCTCGCCTCAGAGATGACGTGTCCTAAGAAGTGGACCTCACGTAACCAGAACTGACACTTTGAGATCTTACCATAAAGCTGGTGCTCTCAGAGTGTGTCCAGTACAACCCGCAAGTGGTAGGCGTGCTCCTCCTCAGCTGATCGAAGAGGTTGTCAATCCTTGGTAGTGGATACTTGTTCCTCATGGTCACCTAGTTCAGGAGATGATACTCGACACACAGTCGCAAGCTCCCGTCCACCTTCTTGGCGAACAATATCAGGGAAGCCCAGGGTGAAACACTGGGTCAGATGAATCCCTTGCCCTGCAAGTCCTCCAGCTATACCCGTAGCTCACGAAGCTCGGCGGGAGCCATACGATATGATGGGGTGGATATCGGGGCTGTCCCGGGGTATAGGTCAATATAAAAGTCTACCTCTCTGCGAGGAGGTAGTCCTGGAACGTCATCAGGGAAAACGTCCGCATACTGATCCACTACTACAGGAAAACTAGGACTCCGCACGTCAACTGATCCTAGGATGAGGCTAGCCAACTGATGAGTGATGGACTTTCCTCTCCTCTGCGTGAGTCCATCCTGTGCTGCATAGGCTCCCTTCTCGCCGGTGAAGGTGAACCTGCTCCCGTCGGTGCGTACACACCGCACCTTGCGCTTAATACAGTCAATCTGAGAATGGACTGTAGATAACCAATCCATGCCCAAGATGACGTCGTAGGGCCTCGACGCCGCTATAAGAAGATCCTAGCTGAAGCCCTTACCTCCTAGAGTAAGATCACACTACCGGCACCAGTGCGTAATTGTCGTGTCTACTCCCGTAGGAGTCTCTAGCCGTAAGGATCGAGCCAACGGCTCCGTCGGAATCTCCGAGCTCCGAACAAGGGCAGCGACAATAAAAGAATGACTCGATCTTGTGTCTATAAGAACTGCAACAAGGGGGGAGTATACACAGATAGTACCTCGAATCATCTCTGTCATGCCGTGGTCGTAGGCCTCCGCTGCCTGAAGCTGAGCCTGTCTCTGCCCGCCAGCTCCCTGTGGTCGGGGTGGACCTCCTGGTGGTGGTGGTGGTAAAGCCTCAAAGCATCGCCCACCACCTGCTGCTCGGCCAGCTCCCCTGCCTCGTCCGCCTGCTCTCGGGGGACCGCCACAGTCGACCCTCTGCCTTTTCCTGGGTGGCCCCTCAACTGTCTGCTGCTCCTCTGCACGGTGGGTCGGGCAGTCACGAGCCATGTGGCCCTGCCCACCGCATGCGTAGCACTGTCTGCTCCTCAGAAGGCTGGCTCTGCACTGTGTGCCCTGCACCTATGAGCCAGTGTCCTGAGGTCGTCCACCTGATGGTTTGGTCTGCCTGGACCCCTGGGACATCCGTCGACTGCCAGCTACAGACGACTCTGCTACGTGCCGCCCTGTGGTAGGTCTCGCTGCTGGCATAGGCTCAGCAAGAAAGCTCTCTATGAGAAGGGCTCGCTCCAGTACTCCTTCCTGTGTCAGAATGCTGAGGGAGATCATCAATTCCCTTATCTCATGCCTCAGTTCCTTCTTGAAGGTCCGGGCCCGGAAGAATGGGTCCCGTACCATGTCCGTCGAATAGCGCGAGAGATCGGTAAATCTCGCCGAGTACTGGGTGACCGTCATGCTGCCCTGCCGCAGCTGTAGAAGCTCCTGGATGCGCACCGCACGGAGGGTGGCTGGGATGAACTCTGAGCTTTGTGCAAGACAACAGCCCACCGAGCGACGAGGCCTCGGTGTAGGTCCCTTTTTCAGCGGAGGCACCGGCGGAACCTCTACCCGCTGAGCCACCGATGCCACCAGCCCCGACCGCTGAGAGTGCACGTCGCCTTAGTGCACTGCACGATTTTTAGCGTCAGAGACCGCCCAGGTTCCGTGGGGAAACGAACCCTCAGGTATCCAAGGATTGGATGGAGGCTATGGTTCGAGTTTTCAAGTTAGATACGTGGCATGTGATGGGGGTGTTTTGTGGGTTGTTGTGGATCGGGTGAGCAGCGGGGCTGCGGTTGACTTGGTTGTGGGTTGGTGTGAATGTTATGTTGGTGACGGACAGTGGGGCTGCGATAAGTGGTATTAAAGGGATAATGATGTATGGGTTTCGGCCGTGTTCATGTAGTCTGGCCCCCTCCCGTTAATCCGATATCAAGCGGCTAAGAAATTGATGTTTGGACGGTCAAGAATATTCATGAACCAAAATTGAACCCCTACCTCGATGAAGTCTTCGAACGAGGTTTGTCGTGGGAAAGGGACATCACGGAAGATAACATCGTGGAAGGAGGATCGTCGGCATTGTGGTACACGGCATCGCGGAAAAGAGGACCGTCAGTGTCGCGGTACGGTGTCGCGGTACACGGCGTCGCCGAGAAGAGGACCGTCGGCGTCGTGGTACACGACGTCACGTCATCGATCTCTGAGGAATCAGCGTTATTCATTGTCCTTCGTCGGAGGCCGGTGTTCTTCGTCGGTGAAAATGCATTCTTTGCGTTCTTCAAGGAGGAGGATGAAGATTCCAAGGCTTGAGCAATTCCTCTCCAACCTTCTCGCACAATGAAAAACCCTTAAAGAAATAAGACTTTGTCTTATTTAATTAACACACACAAGACAACATTCAATTCGAAATTCAAAATGAATTCAAGAATTGATTACATTGAATAACTTAATTCAATTCATTAATTAAGAGAGTTGACTTGGCATTTAAAAGGGGGGTAGCGGGTGAGTTACAAAATTAAATGCACGTGGGATGTTAAAAGGAAAAAAAGGGGGTGGGTCTCATGTGGCCCCCACCTCACCAATATCTTACCTAGTGGAGTTAGGATATTAGTGGGTCCCACTCCAACCACCATGCCTAGGTTATCACTACTTAGAATAGAAATAAAATTTTTAGCACAATATTTTATTTTATTCTTTAGTTAACCCATTTAATTAATAACCTCACCCGAGAAAACGCAACTCCGGAAAAGGTGTTCTTAAGCATTTACCGGCGCTGCGGTTTCATTGGTGTCCTCGAATTTCGATTCCGAGCACTGGTTAAAAATTTAGGAAAACCCACTCGTTTTTTCACTGAACGTACTCAAGCTAAACTTTGGAACATGATTCGGGGCACACCGGGCCTCGGAATCAGGTGTCGTCAGAAACTGCGTACTCGTAAAATCCCAAGGAAAATTAAGAAAAAAATTCCCTTGAAATTTATGGGTCTTTAAATTTTTTAGAGGATAATAATGTGTGGGGAAATATTAGCGATACTATTTTAAAATCCACACAACCCCCATATATATTATGTAGAGAACAACCCTATTATAAACAAATGTGGGGTGGAATCTATCCTATGTAATTTTGAATTTAACTAAAGAGAAAATCATATTAAAAAAACTCATTTCTTATTCAATGGATTGATATACTCTATAGAGGATATTATCTTAGTGTCATAGAGCTTCTATATCTAACATCGAGGGGAAAAAATCCTTGCTTCATTGAAAGAGAGTCCTCACCGTTAGCTTCATTTTTCACCAATTTTTGTTGTTAAATTGAAGGATGTGGGTTGGTTGGATGATATAAAATTCCTTTCAGTGCATTAAGTGTTCATGGGGAGGATTTTGTGTTTGTATGGAATAATAATTTTTGGTATAGGTGGAATAACTTGTGCTATAGGGGGAAAAATAAATAGGAGTATTGTTCCACATGAGTTACTTTTCACCAAGGATCACTACTATATTGTTGTAGTTAATAACCCAAAATAATAAAGGAAAAGAGACGATCCCATGAAAAATGGAACACCATGTTAGGACGTGGTCAGTATAAAATTTCAAATGATGAAATAAAAATAGAAATACCATACCTAGTGTGGTGGATTCCATGGCCATTCTTTAATATTGAGGTACTCTAATTCAAATGTTATAGGAAATGTTTCTAGGATATTGAAAGGTATTTTACTAATATTAATGAAAAGATAAATGATGAGTGATATATTATGGAGAATAATGCATGGATCAATGGTAAATTTTGAGTATAATATGCCAATGTTTGTGGAATGGAAGTCATAATGGTTACTACATGGAAAAGAATGTAGATAACGCATAGGGAAATGGACAAGTCCATCCCCACATTACTGTAGAGAATATATTATGAGAAGAAATGCATGTGTTAGAAGTTTGGTATATCCTGGGAAATGGATGAAACATAGTCTATAATTACAATGGAGTGTGTTTTGGATTGATAGGGGCTCAAGATTATTGGTCTAAGGAGTTTCAAACTATAGGAGATCACTTGTAGAATTGAATCATAGGAGGTATTAAAGGATGAAAAGGATATGGAATAACAATGTTAGTTCCACTATAGGGTGGAGATGATGGAAGAATATGTTCTACACAATGTTACAAGCTATGGTGTAGAATATATTAACACTGTGGTGGGTATTGTTTAAGAAATGGATTAAGAATTCAATCTCACCAGTTCCACAACATAGTATGATATCCACACTTAGGTGAGAATTCATGATGAATTTGGATAATATATTCATCTCCACATGCTCCTATAAATGCTGTAAAATCTATATCTACATAGATTTGAAGGCTCTAAATTTTCTACTCAAGCACATGATATCTGATTATTTTCATGGAAGACTTAAGATATTTTTACATGTGTAATTATAGATACAGATGGATATTTGAGGTCAATTTAAGTAAGTTATATACATGTATTATTTGAGTCAATAAGGTTTCCTAATGACTTTTCCATTTCTTCATGTCTTGAAAATCACAAACACTCTATCTCAAGGAAAATTTTATTTCCCTGAAGATTTTTTTATAAAGAAAACTTTTCCTTCCCCAAGGAAATTTTCTCCTTACCTTTGTTTTTATTGTTTATGATTTAGTTTCTAACTCTTTTTATTTCTAAAGTGTAAAAATCAGTTTCATATCTAAAACCTCAGAATGCTATAAAAACTTAGATATAGAGTATTCTATTTTTAGGTTCTGAATTCCGACTCCGAATTCATTGAAATTCAGATTCCAAATTCCTCTGAATTTTGATTCTGAATTCCCTAAAATTCAGACTCCGAATTTAGATTCTAAATTCCCTGAAATTTAGACTCCAAATTCAGATTCCAAATTCCTTGAAATTCAGACTATAAATTCTCTGAAATCCAGACTTCAAATTCTTTGAAATTCAAACTCTAAATTCCATGAAATTTAGACTCTGAATTCTCTAAAATTCAGACTCTGAATTCTTTGAAATTCAGACTCCGAATCACCTAAAATTCAAATGCTGAATTCTCTGAAATTCAGACTCCGAATTCTATGAAATTCAGACTCCAAATTCTCTAAAATTCCGACTCTAAATTCCTCAGAATTTAGACTCTGAATTCATCAGAACTGAAACTTTGAATTCCTTAGAATTCAGACTCTGAATTCCTCATAATTTAGGTTCCGAATTACATAGAATTCAGACTCTAAATTCCATAGAATTCAGGTTCTGAATTTGTTAGAATTCATACTCCGAATTCCCCAGAATTTAGGTTTTGAATTTCTTAGAATTCAAATTCTGAATTCCTCAGAATTCAGACTCTAAAGTATACAAAATTTTGATTCTGAATTTCTTGAAAAATAAAATCTGAATATCCATGTAATATAGAATAAAAATGTTTTCCTCTTAGACTCCGAACTTTGTTTTTCCTTAGACTTTGAAAAAAATATTTGGTTGAGCAACCATATTTTACTTACTCTTGTTATATTTATAAAATTATGTCATGCATTCTGTTTCTAAATAACTGTTTTTTGAGTGACATGTGTACAGGTCCCTCCAAGATTAAAGGAAAAATATAACTGTTGGAGGAGGGAGCCGACTGTTGGAGAAATGCTTATAAATAGAATCTTATTTGAACGTGCTCAATATTGTTCTACAACTCTAGAGATTACATGATGATGAAGTGATTTCTAGAGAGAGAGACTCTCATGCTTTGTGCGCACTGAAAATCTTGTTCAGCTTACTTCATGCGACTCCGATTGTTGCTGTGTTCAATCATGGGCTTTCGGGGATAGGAAGACAGAGGTGTCGACTACCTTAAAGTTCAAGGACTTCCTTGATAAAGAAGATAGAGGTGACAACTACTTTGAAGTTTGAGGGCTTGCAGGGATAGCAAGACAGACTCCGATATTCCTATTGAGGGATTACCATGGTGTGGGTAAGACAGACTTTCTTGAAAGTATAAATCAAGGGACCTTTATCCAAGGTTTTTGGATACCCTACTCTTTGGGTTAAATGATTCTCTACTTTTTACTTGTATTATTTCAAGTTTATTTTCCACTGCATTTTTATTATTAAGGAAAGTATAACTATCTTATACTTTCTTATAATTGTATACTCTGATTAGTAAGATTCTATACACTTTAAGGTAGAATCTTTGTCCTTGTAAACTTTTCCGAAGTTTCATTTCCAGAACCATATTTCCAGAATCTAGCAAGTTTTTAGAACTAAGAGGTCTTGTTAATTTACCTTGTTTAACATTGTTAAACAATATAAAGTTTTATACCATCTTTAAAAGTTCAAAAGGAATTTTTAAAGTATGCAATTCACCCCCCTCTTGTGTATTGAGCATATACATCATATTTCAATCCTACAATTGGCATCATAGGAGGTCTCTGGAATAATTATATTCACATATACGTTTTCTTTCCCAAGTTTTCATTGTTTTATATTTTCCTTGCTTAGGATATTTTTATCCTTGTTTACAAACTTTTTCTATTAACTAGTTTTTATGGAAATATATTTTCTTTTAGATGTCAGGAATGAATTTTGGTTTGATTGACAATCTTAATCCTACTAGACCACCTACATTTGATGGAAATGATTATGAATATTAGAGAGATTGTATGAAGACTTTTGTTATTAATACTAGAGTGGACAACTTTATTATGCTTACTGGAGATTACAAGATTCTAGATAAGAAAGTTAGAGCTTTTACTAATCAAGAAAAGTCAGAATATCAGCTAAACTACAAGGTACGCAATACTTTATTGTGTTCCATGACCAGGAATATATATAGTCGGATTTCTTCATGTGAAGCTGCAAAATGTATTTGGAAGAAATTGGAGGTTACTCATTTTGGTACATCCAAGGTTATAGAAACTAGAATAGCTATGCTTAGGGAAGAATATCATGGATTTCTATTTTCTTATGGAGAACCAGTGTGAAAGGTACAACAAAGGTTTATGAATATTGTGAATAGTTTAAAATGCATGGGTGAAAAGGGTTTAGATGATGGGGCACTTGGGGAAAATATTATAGACATCATGCCTAATGAATGAGAATCCAAGAGGACAACTATAGATGAAAATAGGAAAGTATCTCAGATTAATCTTGATGAGCTTTTTGGAACTCTTCTTCAACATGAGACAAGAATGGAAAGAGATGATAATTTGAATAAAAAGAAGTATAGAAATGGAAGTGTAGCCTTTACATCTGCAAAATCAAAGACTCCTAAAAGGGTTACTAGATCCAAGTCTAAGAAGGTTACTGTTTTATTTGAATCAAGTGAAAGTGAAAATTCTAAGAATGAACTAGCTAATCTTGCTTGAAGGATGAACAAGATAGTTGGGAAGAAAGACTTTCTGTATAGATATAATAATAATGAAAGAAAGAACAAGAAAGAATTTGACATTACTTATTATGAATGCAAAAGAGAAGGGAATATAAGGCCAGATTGTCCTATGATTAAGAGAAATGATATAAAGGAAAATCATTCTAAGAGGAATAGAAAGAAGTACTACCAAGCTAAAGCTAAGAAAGTTTTGAAAGATAATGGCACCTAGAGTGCCAGTGGTAGAGACTCTTCTAATGAATCCTCAGAGTATGAATCTTCTGGTCAGAAGAATCTTGGTTTACTTTCCAAGTTACCTATTGAAAATCACTATTTGATGGACAAGGTACACAATCCAGAATCCATAAACAATGTATCCTTGAACACTAATTTTTGTGATAGTAAATATTATGAATATTCGGATAAATAATCTTCTTCTGATGAAGATAATACTTTACCTACTTATGAATAAGTTTCTAGGTTTTCTAAGCTCCTTGAGATTGAAAATACAAAAGTCAAGAAAAAGACTGATAAGGAAAATTCTAGAATTTTTATTCTTACTAAGGAAGTATCATATCTTTCTAAATATCTTAATAAGAAAATTTATGATTTTTAAAGTATTTCAAAAACCCTTGAGGAAGTTAATTATGAAAAGGATAAACTTTCTAAGGATCTAGAAAAAGTAATTTCTAAGAAAAATGTTTTAGAGAATAACTTTAGTGAAAAAACTAATGTTTTTGAGGATAAAAACTTAGTTATTAGACTGAAGTCATAAATATTTTACTTGAGGAAGTGTTTGTCAAACTTTACCCTGGGTAAGGAAAACTTTGAGAAGATGTATTTCCAAATTCGACCTCTAAGGAATAATTTTGGATTTGGTTATACTCATTCAAAACCAGTTTTTAGTCATAATTATTTTGTTTCTAAAAGTGATATATTCTTCACTAAATGTCAGTGTGGTGGGAATTGGAAAAAAATTGTTCCTTAAATAAAACTCAGTCTTTAGGTTTTCATAAAGCTTATTTTTCAAAGAAAATATGGATTCCTAAAATTCTGCTTTCTGAAGTTTCCAGATCCAAGAAAGTTTGGGTTCTGAAAGTCTAACAATCTTATTTTTAATAAAATAAAGATAATACCAACATAAATATATGGTACATGGATAGTGGATTTTCCTGGAACATGACTGGTAACAAAAACTTCTTTGAAAATATTATCAAGACGAAAGGAGGAAAATTAAATTTTGGAGATAATGCTCAGTGAGAAATTATTGGTATAGGTAATATTGTTCTTTTTGGAAAAACTTTGATTTAAAATGTTTTATTTGTTAAGGGTCTTAAGAAAAAACTTATTAGTATAAGTCAATCATGTGATGAAGGTTACCTTGTGAATTTTAGTAATGACAAGTGTTTAGTACACAATTCCAAGGAAGATTTTATTCTTTCTTCCCATAGGCAAGAGAATGTTTACACACTAAACCTAGAAGACCTTAGGATCCAAGATCTACCTTGTCTTAGTGAAATGGAAGATCATTCTTTGTTATGGAATATAAGGTTAGGTGCCATTTCCTTAAGTAAAAACCCTGGACATCACTCTCTTGAAAAATACATATATATTAGGCATCACTTTCTTAGGGATCACACACAAAAAGAAGATATCATTCTTCAATTTATCGGAACACAAGATCAACTTGCTGATATTTTCATAAAATCTGTACCCTCTGATAGATTTGAATACATAAAACAAAATTTAGGTATGATAACCATAAGTAAATCTTATATATTAACTTCTTGTTGAAACCTATCTTCTTACAGTAAGAAACTCCTTTTCATAGGGGGAGTACATTTTCTTGGTAGTTAAATTTTTTTGTAATCTAAAATTTTTTGTAGTCAAAATTTTTCGTAATCTAAATTTTAGAATCTAAAGTTATTCAAGAAGAATTTTTTTCCTCATTACAAAAATTCTTCCTAGCATTCCGAAAGGTATGTTTCTTTTCTAATTATTTGTAATCATTTTTTTCTTGTTGGTATTTTTATCTTATTCAAGAAACTTTTTCAGATTTCTTTTTCTTAAATACCAATGTTTTTATCTTAAAAAAACCTCAAAATATCGGAACCTATCAAATTCCTTATTTGGTTATTATCTCAACCGTTAGATGTGATCAGAAATTTTACAACCATTGGATTAACCATGGAAGCTGAACTGTTGCCTAAATCACTTATATAAAGCCCCCCGATGGTTGTCCCACATCAGTTTTTCAAGATTTTGCGTAATGAAGCTCTGCCTATGTATTTTCAAGCCGTTCTGAATCTTCAAAATTTTCCTCAGTTCTGGATGTCTGCTGAAGCTTCTCCTCAGAAAGAAATGTCAACTGTTAAGGAAATCTATAAATGAAAGATATACCAAGAGAGGCTAGTTGATCATAAATACCTCGACAAGTATGATTATATTATTTACAAAAATATTAAGATGAATGGCTATGAGAGTCTCTGTATTTTGAATCCAAAGGCACAAGATCTGGTGTATCCAGAGTTGATGGTAGAGTTTTATGAAATAGTTAGTTTTTTTCAATGAAGGAGGGAAAGATAAATTTTTATTCAAGTGTTATAGAAAGACCTACTCTCTTTCATACAACAAGGCTGCAAGTCTGATTGGTATTCCTTATGAAGTGGAAGTAGAGTTTTATACTCACAAGTTACCCGATGAATCAGGATCTTTTAACTAGGAGAAGGCAATGGAATGTCTTGGCTTGAAAGGAGTGAAGACTCCGAAGACCATTCATCTTTCTACAAATTTGTAGATTCTTGAATTGTGGGTTCAAGGATTTATAATTTCAAGGAAAGTGGATAAGGATACTTTGAAGAAGAGTGACATCTATGTTTTGGATTTCTTGGTGAATCTAAGGAAGATAAACTTGGTTAAGTATATGTTGGTAATGATTGAGAATATCAATAATGGAAATATGAAGTCTCAAATCCTCATGTATACAACAATTATTTCAAAGATAATTGTTCTTTGCCTTCAATCATTCAAAATCCCATGCAGTTCCAAGCCGATAAATTACAAAGTTATGTTGCTAAGTGATGGCACATTAAGGAGAATGAAAATTAGATTTTCCACTGAATCCAGAAAATTTTATGATATTTCTGAAGATTAATTACAAGATTTATCAAAGAATCTGGAAGTGGCTGAAACCTATAATAAAGGGGGAAGGAAGAGAAAGGCTAAGGAGCCAGAAGAGAAAACAAAAACTCTTGTGGCCAAGAAAACTCATCCAGGACCTCCAAATCCAAAGAAGTAAAAAGCGTATCCTGATGAAGTAGTGACCAAGTGGAGAGAGGATAAGAAAAACTGGGAGGAAGGAGAGCCTAAGTTTGGCTTGGACCCCACTGAGGCAAAAACATTAAAGGAAAAGGCTACTGAAAGAGCCTCTGAACAAATTCAGGTACCAAAATAATTTTTGATAGAACCTTTTCTAGAGACTCCGGGGAAGAAAGTGGTGATTACAGAATCACTTCAAGAATAAGAAATTGCTCAGAGATTGGAAGAATAAATAGAAGAAGAAGAGGAGGAAGAATAAGGGAATGAATCTGATGATATCACAAAGCAAGTCTAAGAGTACCATGAAAAGGAAAGTCCATCTATAAAACTATCAATCTGTACTTCCCAAGCTGAATCCTCAAAAATTAATACACTAGGAAAAGATGAGAAGGGTGAAGAAGAAGTGAATAATCCAACAGATGATGAAAGCAGTAATCATGAATTTATTCATTCGGAGATCTTGTGGTTGATGCAGAAAAAGAATATGTCGAGGAAGAAAATATTGTTCAACTATCTGATAGTGAGCATGAATCACCTAAAGAACAAGATATCATTCTGAGATCAGATAAGGTAAATTAGGTGATTGTAGGTACACCAAGTAAATTTTTGGTGAAGAAGAAAGATGTTAGTGCTTCATCAAAAAGGAAAGTTGAGGATATAGAAAAATAATCCTCACCAACCAAAAATTCGTATTCAGAATCATCTTCACTTGGACATGATTTTGTTGTCTAGTCATTGACGAAGATGGTAGGTAGTATTCCTTTATTTCCAAGCATAGATTCAAGATTCCAAATGCTTCAGCATACCATAAAACAGAAGTCAGAATCAGTTTCCATGGTGATGGATAAATATGTTTCACTAGAGGAAGATTTCAAGACCTCCCTCATTGGTTATGAGGCACATATAAGATCGTGCAAGAAGATGACAAGCTGGTCAAATAAGGTTATTGAAGAAATGAGAATTTTTAATGAATTTCATGATAATTTCAAGGATTATTTTGATACTGAGGATGGGAAGATTAAAAATATTTCAAATAGTTTTAAGGAAATGTTAAGTCTTAAAGAGACTAATCAGAAGTAGGATGTTAAGGATTTGAATGGAAATCTTAACTCTGTGTCCATGAATTGGAAGAAGGAAAGAGATCTTAGAATGGAGATTGAAGAGAAGCTTGTTAAGCAAGGAGAATTGTTGAAAGCTCAAGTAGACATTCTTAAGGATCAGGAAGAGAAAATTCAAGCCTTAGAGAAGAAAAGTGAAGATCAGGATTAGTTGCTAAAGTGAGAAGAAGAGGATCACAAAGAGATCAAGGAGCTAAAAACTATTGTGAAGAAGATGATGCCGAAAGAGAAAGAGGTATAATTTTATTACAATTTGATTTTTTTTTTGTATTTTCCTCATTATACAAATTATTTCAACATAAATGAAGTTTTTCTTATTCTTCATACTTTTTTGTTAAGTACTAATGTTTCATGTACCAATATTTTCTTTCCATTCCCTCTATCACTTTTTGAAAATCACAAAGGGGGAGAAAGGAATGCTAAAAAGAATTCAAAGTAAAGAAGATAATTATCTAAGTAAGGGGGAGTTAATCTAGAGGAATGTTCTTATCAATGATGATTTTTGAATGCAAGAAAATGAAAAATCTCATTCAGGAAATCTAGAATACGATCCTTAGTGATTACAAAGCCTAAGGGGGATTTAGTCGTATTCGATTTGATCCATAAGTAAAGAGAGATAAGTTTTTATTTTCAAGTCCATAAAATTTTTAATTCCTTATATTTTTTTTAATAAGGATGTTTGTGATTTACAAAAAGGGGGATATTGTTGAGTCAATAAGGTTTCTTTATGAATTTTCCATTCCTTTATGTTTTGAAAATAAAAAAAACTCTATCTCAATTCAAATTTTATTTCCCTAAAGATTTTTTTTATAAAGAAACTATTCCTTCCCCAAGGAAATTTTCTCCTTACCTTTGTTTTCACTGTTCATGATTTAGTTTCTAATTATTTTTATTTATAAAGTGTAAAAATCGGTTTCATATCTAAAACCTTGAAATCCTATAAATACTTAGATATAGAGTATTCTGTTTTTAGGTTCTGAATTCAGACTCTGAATTCTCTAAAATTCAGATTCTGAATTCCTCCAAGTTTAGATTCCAAATTCCTTGAAATTCAGATTCCGAATTCCCTGAAATTCAGACTCTGAATTCAGATTCCAAATTCCCTGAAATTTAGACGCCGAATTCTCTAAAATTAAGACTCTGAATTCTCTAAAATTAAGAATCCAAATTCCATGAAATTCCGACACCAAATTCTCTGAAATTAAGACTCTAAATTCTCTGAAATTCGGACTCTGAATTCCTTGAAATTCAGACTCCAAATTCTCTGAAATTCAGACTCTGAATTCTATAAAATTCAGACCCCGAATTCTCTAAAATTCAGACTCTAAATTCCTCAGAATTTAGACTCCGGATTCCTCAGAATTTAGACTCTGAATCCATTAGAATTAAGATTCGAAATTACTTAGAATTCTGGTTCTAAATTCCTTAGAATTCAGACTCTAAATTACACAGAATTCATGTTCCAAATTCCTTATAATTCAGACTTTGAATTCCTCAGAATTCTTGTTCCAAATTCCTTATAATTCAGACTCCGAATTCCTCAAAATTCAGACTCTGAAGTCTATATAATTTTGATTCTGAATTCCTTGAAAAACAGAATTCAAATATCCATGTAATATAGACTCCAACTGTTTTCCTCTTAGACTCCAAACTTTATTTTTCCTTAGACTCTGAAAAATTGATTTGGTTGAGCAACCATATTTTACTTACTCTTGCTATAGTTAAAAAATGATGTTGTGCATTCTGTTTCTAACTAACCGTTGTTTGAGTGACACATGTACAATTCCCTCTGAGATTTAATGAAAAATATAACCGGTGGAGGATGGATTTGACCATTGGATAAATTCCAATAAATATAAGATCATTTGAATGATCTCAATACTATTCTACAACTCTAGAGATTACATGCTGATGAAGTGATTTCTATAGAGAGAGACTCTCATGATTTGTGCGTACTGAACATCTTGTTCAGATTGCTTTGTGAGACTCTGATTGTTGCTGTGTACAATCGAGGTCTTCCAGGGATAGGAAGACAGAGGTGTTAACTACCTTAAAGTTTGAGGAATTCCTTGATAAGGAAGAAAGAGGTGTTGACTACCTTGAATTTCGTGGGCTTTCGGGGATAGAAAGACATACTTCGATATTCCTATCGAGTGATTACCCTAGTATGGGTAAGACAAACTTTCTTGAAACTATAAATCAAGGGACCTTTATCCAAGGTTGTTAGATACCCTACTCTTTGAGTTAAAAGATGCTATACTTTTTACTTATATTGTTTCAAGTTTATTTTCTGCTTCATTTTAATTATTAAGGAATGTATAACTATATTATACTTTCTTATACTTGTATACTTTGATTAGTAAGATTCTATATGATTTAAGTTAGAATCTTTGTCCTTGTAAACTTTTCTTAAGTTTCATTTCCAGAACTATATTTCCAGAATCTAACAAGTTTGTAGAACTAATAGGTCTTGTGAATTTACCTTGTTTAACATTGTTAAATAATAGAAAGTTTTATACCATCTTTAAAAGTTACAAAGGAATTTTTAAAGTATACAATTCACCCCTCTTGTATATTTAGAATATACATCATATTTTGATCCTACAGTATTGATACAATAAAAGATAATATAAAGTCATAAGATATTCTTGGTGATATATTTTTTTAAAAAATCATATTTAAAGAATCTGATATGTGCACATGAATGGTATTAGTGAGTGGAAGATGGAGTTCCAATACTAAAAGTGAGTGGAAGTAAGTGGATCTACATTGGCTACTCAGATATGTGTAGTTTAAGTTGTTTTCCATTTTTTTAGTTGTGTAATAGTAGAAATAAAGAATTGGTATTCTAAATAAGTACAAATAAAATTTTATTTATTTCCTAACACCTTCATTTTTAAATTATTAGTTTATTACCTCTTATAGGATATGTTGTTTATTCATTATTGATGACTACTAAACCATGAGTGGATAAGTGTTATAGAGGAGGGTGGAATTGATGAAGAGGGTTTATAACACATTATAGAATCCTTCAACACCCATGAGTTGATTACATTAATTAATATCACATTGAGTATATATCAAATAATATCCCCTTGTTTCCTAGTGAGAGTGATGGAAAATAGGGGATATAGCCCAATGAAATATTGGAGAGTGAAGTGAGACCTTACTAAACATCCCCTTTAACTTTTTATATTAAACTTAATGTATATAGGTTTGTTTTAAAACCTCTAAAAAATAAATGTATGGTGCTATATAGTTTTAGTTACTACCTATATATAGGATTAGATACCCTAATAAGTCTCAAGACTAATAATTGCAATGATTTCCCATGTGGAGTTGATTTTTCTTAAATAATGATAAAACTATCCCCATATATCAATTTACCTCTCTTTGACCATAATATATTTCTATTTAATTAATTTAATCCACTCATTAGCCTTATTTAATTGGTTTAATTTATTCAATTCACAACTTGGGGACCATACTGTGAAGAGTTATGAAATATATTAGAGATCATAACTAGTATTCCTTATTATTCATGGGATTGACCTAGAATATCAACTATAATTTTTTTTAGTTAGTGTTGGTTAGGTTAAACAAAAATTATAAACTTTGGTAGAACATATGTAGTAAAAACACCATATATACTTATGAGATACTATTTTTTCATGAAGCAACCTAGGTCACCTCTAAATTGGAACTCAATATACCCTATTGTAAGGCCTTAAGGGAGATTCTAATATACATGAGCTAAAAACTAGTTACTGAAAATCATGTTAACTCTTTATAGAATTATTTCATAAAAATAAATATTAAATGAACAAGAGGATTCCAACTGAAAATATGACTTGGCTGATGTGTATGTCAGATGCCCATGGGAATAACAAAAATAATTTCAAGAAAAAATATAACATGAAAACTGATCATAACATAGAAGAAATGATAGGCTCAGGTTATGAAATATGACATCACTAAAACTAATCATAATGATACATATAACATCTCAAATAGAAAATAAACCAAATAGAAATGAAATTTGATAGGGATAATATTTTACCATCCCCAAAATAAATTAAACCAAGTGAAACAAATACTGATCACCTTCATGTGATCCATGGTCAGTCACCAAACTCAAACCAACTAACACTGATTTAACATGAATATAAAATGGGTAGATCACATCCTAGGAAACTTAAAAAACAAACATGAGATATATATACACTCAAGGGTGTATATAGGTTTTAGGAAAAACTGATCTTAGTAGGATCCCACTAACGAGTTTCTAAAATTATTTTACAAATTCATTTTATTCAATCGTATTGAATTACAATACAATATAATTTTCTACGAGTGAGTATAAAAAAACAGACCATTTTCATATACCATTTAAGGATCATTTAATTTATCAAAAACAGATGTGGAATGAACCATATTAATGATTTTTTTCAAAACCTTTATTTAAAATCATTAACAACCCTTTAAAACTAATATTTTTAGGGGAAAATTTTTTGAAAAGAATTTTCTTATTCATTCTTAGAAAATGTTGTTTCATGAATTAATTAATAATTCAATATAAAATCAAAACTTCTAAAAATAATAATTCTAAAAAATAAATAAAATTATTGAAAAAATATTTTTCAAAAAATGATCACATACACAACAATAAAAATAGGGGATACAAAAAAAGGTAAAGGAAATAACATTGGAAATGTAAAAAAAAACTAGGTATCATGGGAAACACATTATTTACTATGGTTAGTTGGAGCCAAACATTATCAAAGACATAAGACCAATTGTAGTCCAACATTGAATCTAAAATAATGAAATCCATCTAAATATCCCACACCGACATCATTAGAATGATAGATAACATCTATCAGTGGCCTATTTCTAAACCAAGGGTCACTGGTAGTGTGTGTACCAACTAATGTTGCAACAATATAGAACTATATATTAGATAGGGATTCAAAAAATAAATAAATTACTAGAGGCGTGTAATTAATCTAATCAGTGAAGAATCATATAAAATTATAAAAAATAAAATAAACCACACATAACCACTAACACCACCATAAGAAACATTATTATATCCATATAATCCATATCAATAAAATTCCCCCCATCATGTTCATGTTGAACATCAAATAATGGGGTAAAAATGAACATACACACACAAACCACATGAAAAATATTTAAAATATGAAGACATGCCTTCATGAATATTGACTTATAATGTCAAGATGATCTCTATCACAGAAATCCATTTCTAAAAAAACTTTGAAAAAAAACCATATACATACAACCTTATGATCTTTTAAATAATGAAATTTATATTTCATTCAAATCATTTGAAAATACACAACACCAAATTGTTCATTAAAAACAAAAATTTATCCATTTTAAGACCCAAATTGTGTCAAATACTTTAGTTATCAATTTTTTTTCAAATAAATCTATTCAAACATTTTCATAGTAACTTGGTATCCAAAATCAGCTTATTTTTTTTGAAATATTAATCACCATTTTAGAAATTGAAATTCATTTAATAACCTTTTTGATAGCTAAGAAATCACTTTAAAACATTTATAAAACCAATTACCCCCATCATAGAAAGATATAATTTTATAAAAAAGAAAATTAAAGTCCCCAAACATACAATGCCATGCCAATTAAAGGAATTACAGAAAACACGACCCTTGTTCCAAGTGGAAACCCTCATAGAAAGAAAAAATAGGTATAATTCAATATAATAGGCTTAGAAATGATAGAAAAAAGACCATAAAAGATGGAAACAACCAAAATCCTGAATTAAAACCATTATAATAGATTTATCTTAGACAAATAACCCCTATAGTTCATGAACGGAAGTGAAACTAATGGTAAATCGAAGAATGAAGAAGGATTAGGGAAAAAAATATTAACGTAGTGGTTTACCTAAACAAATCCAATTGAAATAAGTTGGAGGAGGTTTGAAACCATAAGTATAAGAATATATGAGATCCATTATGCATGCTCTATCCTATTCGAATAATGAGGAGTAAAATAAAATGGAAAACCCTTTAAAATATAAAGAGAAAAAATTTAAAAATCACTTTTAAATGATTATGGACAACTCTTATTGTTAGAAAAAATGGTTTGGTAAACCATATTCTAACTAGGAGTATTCTTTTATATAAGAACTATTTATACGTATAGTTTATATGAATGGTTTGATAAACCATTCACCAATAATATGAGGTCTTAATAATTTACTATACGCTTCATATGGGTAGGCTGAATAACCTACACTAACTATGATCAAATCATGCCCCCCAACACTAAGAATTAAAAAAATTTAAAATTAAAGGAAAAAACCCCCAAAACTCAAGGTCAAGATTATTAATATATAGGAAAATAAAATAAGGAATACAAATAAGTTTAGAGTGTGATATTTTCTATATTTAAAATATTCTTCTATAAACTAATATTTCCAATCCTAGAAAATGTGATCACCAACAAGAACACATAAGGATGTAGAGAAACCCAATATACCAAATATTATGGAATGGAAAATCCCTATTATATAGAAAATTATTTTTAAAAATTTCTATTATGAATATTTTAGATTTACCAACTATAATTTATTTAGTCTTTATAAATACCATTTGTTTATTACATATAATTTATATCACTTGGACTTATATATTTGAATTTTATTTATGATTTTACAAAATTAGTTGAATATTATTTGCACTCTTTTGAAAATAAATAAATTTTTTATCTACCTAAAAGCTTAAATTACAAATATATTCACTTTAGATCAATCATGTTTAGGGAATTTTAATATTTTCCCACCTTAAAGATCCTCTAGGAATCATCATAGAAATTTCATCTTTTATAATTTCTTATTAAGAATCAACATTAAGTTTTTTCTATGGCCTAATAATGGATACTAATTCTATGTGAATGTGTCATATATTGTGGCTGAATGTCCTATCATTACTATATTATCTTAAAAACTCATCAACTAATTTATTGAATTTAGTATTTATAATATGTACTAAAAAATGTACTGAACAACAAATATATTGAAAATGATGTCGATATAAATAATTAATAAACCAATATAATAAAACCTAAATATTCTCCATATCCTTTTCCTCTAACATTACATGAATTTCACATTTTAATTTTATGTATATACTAATACATTTTAAATTCCTATCAAATTCCAATATTATCCCTTACTTTTAATTCCTTTAACACATTAAAGAAAATAAATTCTCTAACTCTTATTTTAAAATCAACTTCTTTCTCCCCAGTTTTTTTATATTTTAATTAAAACTTATTATTGTTTAATTATTTCTTCAAAAACTCAATATATCATACAATATTTAAAAATAGATTTCAATTGATGAAAATTCTAGGATATTATATACCTTGTATGATTCCTCTTTAAAATACCATCCCCTTTCTCTCCTTGAGTATTTCTTTCTCTATTCAATAAATATCTCTCTATGCATGTTACTCTATTCCTTTATGTTTTTATATCCCTTTTTATTTTAAAATATTCTTTTATTTATAACCCAAACATATATATTTTATTCATCAATGTCCATTTGATAATATAATCATGAAATAAAAATGTGGAATGAGAATTGTGCCTCACATCCTTCTATAATATGGTACCAATTAAAATAAACATTAATACCAATTTGAAAATTCATTGCAAATATAATATTAATTCCATAATTATAGAGATATTACACTTAAAATAAAAAATATAAACAAATTGATTTTAATGAATTGCCCCTATTCACACTTAAGACATTTTAATGTGTGAAATAATAGAAATGAGTCCAAAATCAAATTTTTTCGTAAAACCCCCAGTTAATTTCATAAATTGAATATTAATATTTTATTACAATATATAAAGAAAAAAAAGTGGGAATGGATACTCAAATTACATAACTTGGTTTCCAAATTTGGTGTAACAATATTTAAACTTTTAAAAATATTTTTCCTCGATTGAAGAATTTTTTCTACAGAATCATTACAAAAATATTGTTTAATATTTTTTAAAGAGTACTAAAATAATTAAATATTTATTATTATATATAATTAAAGTCCATATCATTATTTATATTTTTTCAATAATTCAAATAAATTATCAGTGAAGTCCTCATGAATGACTGATTAGAAATTATCAATCTTTATTTATAAATTGAAAAATTTCTGACCATTTTTCATGGGATAGTTGTACTATATTTAAAAACATAGTGATATCCATAAAAGTAATTTAATTTGAGTTGAAAAAAATTTTCTTGTGAAATATTACCATTATGTGTGCTTAAAATCATTTTATCTATATATTTATAATCCTGATATGTCTCAAAATACTGCATGTTTAAAAAAAGTCAGCAGTATCAATAAAAATTGAATTAAATTTCTTCACATTCAACATAAATCTTGAATAAATTATATAATAAAGGGAAATATAGTTTTTTATTACATATTCTATTTATATAGATTCTTAAATGACCCTGAACCCATTATCCCAGAGCTAGTGTCATCATTATTTCATTCGATTAAGAAATAAGGAATCACATCCCAAAGGACCAAATAGTTTATTAGTATTGGTAAAATAGATACATACACAAATACTATATTACATTTGAAAACAAAAATTACAACATAATTTTTCTTGAGAATAAAATTATTCCCTCTATCATATCCCTGAACATAAATAATAGTAAACTTCAAAGGATTCTGGGAAAAGGAAATAAAATAAGGGTGATAATAAAATATCATTAATAGTAATGTGCAATGGAATCTACCATGAATCAGTAAATAATAATAAATATGGAAAAGTAAAAAAAAACAAACATTCCATTTAACCAGTAACTTGGCTATCATAATTAGAAAAGACAAAATCAATATGTAAAGGTAAATAATTTATAACACATACGATTTAATCAATAATCTGAGAATAAAATTCATCAATAGATAATAAAATTACAAAAATATCATGTATAATAAAATAAGTAATAATCAATAAGGAAAGATAAATAACTAAAAACACATGAAATATAGTAAATAAAATTAGAATAAAAAGTATCCTGAGATAATATCATTATGAAAATATCATGGATAATATTAATTGAATTCTTAATGAATGAAAATATTAATTATTAGACCTCATGATATCAGGCATCATGAAACCTCTATCATTTAGAATATTCACATGATGTCTTAATACTATAGGTAGAAACATGTTTAATGGTATATAACTTATTCACCACATTATACTACTAATGCATCGAAGGGGTATATAATTTCAGGTCCCACCCATAACTGTATATCCAAAGAATTTCTCATATATCAAATAATCGATTTAATTCATGAACAATGTGCCTTTTCATTAAATATTCATATTGAGTAAGGAATAAAATATTTTTTAATATTTTCCCTGATAAACAAATAACATTCAATGTATAACACTGTATTTATTATAGATACATGGTTTAATTAGTAAACATGTCTATGATAAATAATATTGATATTTTGTAGAAATTTAATGTCCATAGGAAATATTATAATTAAAAATAATGTTAACGAGTAAAAAAATTAATCAAGGAAGTGAAATTATATAATTTCCTTGGTAAAAATGATCACAAACCATACAAATAATGAATAAGGAATTCATTACTTAAACATATCCCCAATTTAGTATAATTAATATAAAGGGTTATTTTCAATGACATGTAGAAATACCATTAAAAATAATTTAAAAATATTTTTGATGAAAATATCCTTTTAATTCTAAAAATATCATATTAAAACTAGAAGTACACAAAAAAATTTCAATTTTTTTTATTGGAAATAACCTTTGAAACTTATAATTGAATCTTTAAAACATTAAGTGGTAATGAAGTTAAAGAATTATGTACATGTCGTATATGTTAAAACCAAGATTTGATTTATGTTTTCATTAAAAGCCAGTGGAGAATTGTTTTGAAAATGAAATGAATATTCCCTTAAATTTTCTTTTTAAATAGTAAAAATGGGTAAAAATGAATTTAATAAATCATTTGGATAAGGTTAATAACATTTTGTAAAACATTTTTTAGAAAACAAGTTTTTTTTTGAAGAAAATAGATTTATTACAGAAGAGAGAAATAATGTTTGATATTTTCTAAACATTTTATTAATAATTTTAGTTAAAAAATAGTGTTAAAATATAATATTACATTAAAATATAATGAATTAATAGAGTATAAGAAAATGAAATGGTTTTATTATGAAATTTTCAAATAAATTTATTTAACTGAAATTCAAAAATAAACAATCTCGATTAGAATGAGACTATGAAGTAAACCCTTTCAACGATCATAACACTAATGTGAGATTTAATCAATTAATCAATTATGTGTATAAATTATGAATAAAAATGAATCAAGTGTAAATGGAATATAGAATACTCAAATCCCACTCCACATGTAATCTATGAATATCAAAGACGATCAAGAAGTAATATAACCCAATGAAAAGAAATTTAGTTATAAAATTATTTACCATTTAGTAGCCCTTATATAAAATATACATAAATAAAATAATTAAAATTGAAAATAGAAATACCAAGAATTATTACAGAATCATGATATTATATGTCATAGGGGTTGTATGTACACCACTTAAAATAAATTAGGTGCATAACATTAAAATATTCCTCAATGAAGAGAAATTGAGATGAATTCCATTTCAAATATTGTATCATCGAACTAGGGATTAATCAATGAATTGATTATGTGTATCAATTGAAAATCCTTATAAAAAAGTGAAAATAAAAAAATAAAATAATTAAAGGTCATTACACACATAATATTATCTTGACATAACCAATGAAATAAAAGTTTAAATTAATGAATGGAAAATCAGTTAAGAGATCCCTTACCTAACGCTTCATTTTGGATAAACAATATTTGCACACCAATATAGTTTTTAAAACATGTTATCAACTTATTAAATCACTATATTAACACTTATAATATCATATATGATTGTTTTTTTACATCTTAAAACCAATTCGTTAATCATATTTCATTATTTTCATTGTTTCGTGTGTTAATTGCCTTGTTTTCTCATTCGTATTTTTCATGAATGTTTCAGTTCTTGTGAATGTTAAATAGTTCCATAATATCCAGAATTATATTACATAATTATTATATCTATATATCAATTATACTTTTAATACCAATTATGAATGTTTTTTCTGAGAAATGAAGTATGTTACGATCACAGAGATGGTAGGTCGTACGTACACAAGAGTAATGATTCTATTTTAAAATGATACTTATAGAAAAGTGAAATGTGATATTTTATCCTTAAATAATATAATAATATCATAAATACCATATTAATTCATAAAATATACTTATATATATCATCCATGTTTTGTGGTGATGAAAAGAGACTCACATCGCTTTCTGAAGGAGGTACTCCACGCATACATGAAAAATGTTATCATATTTAAGTGAGTGAAAAAGAAAGAAATAAAATAATAAATTATTTTTTATAATGATAAATATATCATGAATATAATAACTATGTCATGTATATCACATATATTTATTAACATTATCCTTATTACCTTCCATGTATAGCGTTAGTGAAATTAATGAATCACATCACTTCACGAGGTGGTAGTCCACCCCATATATAATAAAAGAAATTAAATGATCATTAAAATATTTATATTATTATATCATAATGGTTTAATAATAATTTATTTATATGGAGAAAGAAATAAAATAAAAATGTTTGTTAAAGAACGTTACCTCTTCATCGAGTAACCTCCTTAGGCTTGCACCAAAAGCCTTCTAAGGTGGGATTTATATAAAAAATAAGGATTATTGAATGAGATTAAGGATTTTGGGAATTAATTTGTTTAATTATTGGACAAATCAAAAGGGAGATAACGTGTGAATAATAGAGGATAGAGGGGTGACCTTTTATAACTTATGTGAGTGGAACACTTATAATTTTTGAAAAGAAAAAGGTGTACCCTTGTTTTTTTACAGGACAAAAGGGAAGAAAATAAGGTATTATCAAGACATAGACGTTATAATTTCAAATATGACCCTTAAATACATTTTAGACATATTTTTCGGTCATTTGGACTGTTATCTTTTTAGTTTAACACCCCAGTTATCCCATTTTTACCTTAACAATAGTAAATAACTTTTAATATTTTCCCCATTATTTTTGGTAAAAAATTAATTTTATCTTATAATACTATATAAATTACTCTTATTAAAAATATAGAATTTATTTTTAAAAATTTCCAGTCACATAAGTGTAGAAAAATAATTTAAAATTAATCCTACAGACGAGATGAGAAATCATGTTTTCAAAGAGAAAATGTTCAAAATATTACAATATTTTTATATCATAATTCAATACGAAATTAATTTAAATAACCAAAATTTTATTTTTAGATGTATAATTAAACTAATTTTATTTTAAAACCAATTAAATCTATAATTTAACTTTATAAATAATTTAAACTAAAAAGGATTTTTTAATTAAAATTTAGTATTTTTCATTATTCATCAAAAAACCAAACATTTGTAAAAAATAAAAAAATCACAAAAAGATAATTTTTATATTATTATATTTAAAATGAGGTAATTTTTTTTAAATAAATTTCTAAAAGTGCTAAAATTTAATTTAAAATTATTTGGGAAAAGCACGACTAAACATTCATTTACAAAAATACATATTTTCCAAAAAAACATTTCTTTTTATTTGAAATGATAGTTATTTTATTTATAATCAATAAATAACCATAATATACATAATTAAGTTTGTAATATTCATAACTACCTATTTAATAGTTAATTTATAATGTTATATTATATTATGGTTCATTTAGAACCGGGGTTCCGTGTTCTGCATGCAATCAAAGAGATTACATTTATAGAAATGTATTTCATGGGTTGTTTGTGCTCAGTGTTTCTTGCCGCATATGATTTTGAAAAAAAATTATTCTATTAAAATATCAGGGTGTTATAGATTCAAGTGGATATTAATGTTTACTAAAGCTAAAAAAACCCACGCTTTTCAAAAAACATTGCATACTAGTTCTTCTAATAAAAGTTATTTCATTCAAACTAAATTAATTCTACCAATAATATTATCATTATACTATGTTGTCTTAATCATTTAATCATCTCCATAATTTTAATGTTTTTTAATTTATCTCATAAAAGAATTTATCTTTCTCATCCTTATATATGATTCGTGTGATTAAAACATTGCAATTATGTATGTAGTGTTATAATGCAGTATACAACAATATGAAAATCCTGATCACATATTCCAATAATGTTCTTAAGAAAACATTATTTGTAAATTCTATTCATATCCACATGAGTTTACTATAAAACCAATTAATTTTTTTATTTATCAATTTTATTTTCTTATTTCCTCCAAATTCTTTTCTAAGTAATGTATCTTCTTTGGAAAAATCTTATAACGTGTCTAATTTATCCAAAATAGTAGTAAAGTTTTTTTTATTTTTATTCCATCAAAGGTTGTATTTATGGATTCATGTTTCAAAATCTTCTTAGGTCACGTTAGTTTATACATGTGTAACAATACTTTTTTATAAACATAAGATTAGCTTACAATTTCTTCTTTATCTTATATAATATTTTTACTTTGCAAAATATTTTTTATCAAAGAAAATATACTCATAATCATCAACATCATGGTTAGTTCGATTACATTTTTCTTATATATTCCTTAATGAATCAATTTTTTTACTCTATATACTTTTTTTTATAATGTGACTCCCATTGTAAATCTTATTTATCTTTAGATATAGAAGCTTCCTCTTATTAAAAATCTTCTGTCATTTTTAATGGGTTATTGTGACCTTAGGGAGCTTATAGGGCTTACATTTTTATAGGGGGCCAATATCATTACATTTTTGCGAGAATAGGTGAATAAAAATATTTTAGATAGTTCATAGATATATGGAGAAATAATAAATATCTTACATAACTTGGGGTGGTCTGAAGGCCTTACAATACTCATAATTACACTCTACTACAATTCTTATTGTAGGGATTCATTATTATACCTGTTATAGTGTTTCCATATTATACCAACTACACTATAATATAAATTACTTTAGTTGGTATTCAAACATTAGACCACCTCTATATCTTTTTCCTTATCCAATACTACTAATCTAAGGGATTATTTCACCTATATTATTTTAAAATACAGATTATATAATAAAATATATTCTTTATATCCACTAACATCACTACACCATAAATATCCATTAATCCATTGTTTTTAAATTTATACATATTCTATCTAGAATAAGTTACCTATTGTTTTGAATCTAAATATGTTATTAATTATATATTCTTTTTTGTGAAATATTTTCTTGAAGTGTGTTAAAATTACCTTATTTTATCCATGGATCTTTCTTCATGTTTTTAAACATCAATTTAACTAGAACTTTTCTAAACATAGAATTGTTAGTAATAATTATTTTGTAATATTGTGATGTTTTAGGGATATTTTTTATAAAATCTATTCAATAATATAAAATAATAAATAATAAATATATCCTTTATAGATAAAACTATAATTTAATGTTATTATGAATTCAATTGTTTATTTTGGAGTAAACCACATTGTATTGAAAGTCACCATGATGAGGTTCTATGAAAGGTAGTACAAGTATTATAAAATAATAAATTTTGATTGGTCTTTATTCCTTTTAACCTATCATCATAGTTCATAAAATCATTGGATAATTTCTAATGGTGTTTTTATGACATATTAAAAACCATTTCTTAGGATATAATGTTTCAACATGAATATTAAAATGTCACAACTTATTTTTTATATAGTTTCATTGTATAAATGGTTCCACATTTTTAATGATGAAACCATGAAATTTTATAAAATTTTAAATTATATGAACCCTTAAAGGATCATCATTGAAACCTATAAATTGGGGCCAAATCCATGATATGGCGCACAGATTTGTTTCTTTGAAAAAACCATGATTTGAAGCTACTTTTCTCTCTTTCCATTTAATGAATGTTATTTCAAATGTTGAGGAAAATGAAATCATTCATATATTTTATGTGATTCACAGTGTCACATGTATTACCCTAAATGGTAGGATATTTTTTTATCACGTATATCTATCAATATCCTATTGAAGATCTTGGAAATATCAATTTCACATAAGAAAGTGGCATGTTATTTATTTATGTTTTAATAAATTTGAATTAATGGATGGATCTTTTTGAAGTAAGATGATTAGTATTTTGTTTATACATTTCTTGGATAGGGTTTGTCTCTACTAAAACCCAAATTTGGTATCAATGAAATTATTAAAGGGATGATAAATCTCATGTATTTACAATTTATGAAGTGCATCTCTAAAAAAAAGAATATTTATTATTGATGTAACGAGTTATATGACCTAAAGAGTTAGTTAAATATATTACTCTTATTGTTTCATAATGATATCAAATTTTATGTATTCATATGAGGTATTTCATCATTCCCCACTAATGGTATTAGATCAACATTAATTAAATTTGGATCGTTGTTTAAAAAGATGAACAATCTATAAAAATTTGTTTTTATATAACGATGATTTCTTTTATGAAAAATAACCACCATGAATATTTTCATAAACATGAAATGATTATAATAAAAATATATATGGTTTAATAAATTATTAAAATCAATTTTTTTTATTTTAAAAAAGAAATATAAATTGATTTAAAAAACTACAAATCATGGAAATAACATTTTTACAACATAATTTTACCTAAAAATGGTTATGATTTGTAAAATAATGACATTTCCATGATAAAAACTTTATGTAAATGATTAAAATTACATTTCAGCTTCAAAAGTATCACTTTCGATAGATTTCCCCAAAATGAATTTGTTAAATAAAAAACTTCTTGGTCCATTGATAATTTATGTTACTTATAAAGAAAATTGATGTGGTTTTATGTATTGTGAAAAAAATAAAATTAAATTCTAAAAAAAATTCACATATATGAACTCTTTTAGTTCATATGATCTAGAATTAATGTGAATTTACTTGGTCAATGTGAAATATCCATGTTAAAAATAATTATTTATAAATTTATTTAAACCACTCTAATAGGATTTTTGATTGATTTAATCTAAGTTTATATAAAGTTAAAAAATTAGTAATTAAATTATATAAAATGTTGAAATAATATATCAAATACTCATATTAAATATAAAAGGTTTATATTTTAATAAATATCATTTATTTTTAAAATAAATAAATTTATATATAATACCATTTAAAATATAATATGAAAGGTTTCATGTTGAAATTAATATAAAATTATCATATTTATTTATTTATATAATAACTATCAAGGAATATATAAAATATTTTTTTTATAATTGGTTAATTATTAATTTTTATGACTTTTTACCTCACTAATTTTTTTGTAAAATGTTCATTTATTTAGTTTACTCACAATATTATTCTATTTATGAATATAATATCTTGTATTATAAATGTATGTATAATTTTGTATAATGTTTTAAATTACTTATTATAAATTTCATACCATGAATATAAGGAGTTATATTCTTATTATGATATAAGAATTAGTTACATAGAATAAAACCATTAAGTTTTTGTAGGTTATAAAATTGAAATTAATTGTTCTGAGGATTTCATTTGGTCTATATGACATTTATAGAAGTGTGGGAGTTGATTACATATAACACCATATGCTATTTTATATGGATTTTTTATTTGGTTCTAAAAATTTACAAGAAAGGATTTTATATACCATATGAAAGGGATGTATTTGGATAGGTTCAAATATAATTGGATTTTATTTTTGGGTAATATAAATCATTATTTGTAAAAGTAATTACAAATTATTATGTTTTGAACATAGTATTTTGGATGAAGGTATATGATATAAAAACTAAATCATTAGAATCCTGTATACATGTAATTAATACATGAAATATAAATATGGGATTTCAAAGAAACATTAATATAATTAGTGTTAGATTCCTTCAAAAACAAAATAAATATTAATTCATTGATAACTAAAATGGGTATGTTGAAGTTAAATTTTGATGTCCATGGATTATCTTGTGAAAGTCATAGTGGAATGGATGAACCTAAATATTATGTAACAATGTTGAATTTTGATAATTAGATAATATTTAATTTTCAAAGCCTAAATTTTGGGATAAAAGAGGAATAGACAAGGGATAATATATTTTATGTATTTGGGTAAGAATTTTTCCACTCAACTATCCAAGAATCATATATTAGATGATTGAAAATATTATTAAACTAAATAGATATGTATTGAGATGAAAACTGATGTGTAATCAAAGGTTGGTAAAATATAGATCCTTGGAGCATAGTTGGATTTGATTTGTTTTATATGTGGTTATGAATTTAGAGTGTTATGTTTAACGAAATGTTATTTTAAAAATGATTATAAAAAATTATATCCATATGATAAAAAATTATATTATACATAAAAATGGATCCAACAAAAATATTGAATTTAAGATCAATTTTTAAAAATGAGAAGCTTAATGTAAACAACATCAAGGATAGGTAAAGAATCCAAAGAATAGTTATTAAGAATGAAGAAAATTCTATATTCTATTGAAACCCCCACTCCATTAGTTTTAAGATGAATGTGTTCAATAAGTGGATCATAATGCTTAAGGAAGATAAGATAGATTTTAGTGATGGTCCCAAAAGTATTTTATAGATGGAGAATGACCAAAGAAACTTTAATCATTGATCATTTACTTAATATGATCAGGTATGATATTGAATATAATATAATAAGGTCTTATTTAATGATTGATTTGGATTTATACTTTATTCTATTACATTTTTTGGAATGGTTATGACAATATGAATGAATTTAATAAAAATATAATTAATCTCATTAATATATTAAGGATTTCCAATATGTACATGAGAGGTATAGTTTCCTTTTATATGGATTTATTTCAAATGGATACATTTTTATTCCAGAATAAGAAGATTTAAGGGTAAAATAGTAATTCAATTTAATTGAATCCCAAACGGGGTGATAAAAAGGAGGGACACTTTTTCTACTATGGTAAAAAATATTAGAAATTGAATTTTTGAGAATACCAAATGTGCTATAAGAAGAATTATGGATAAATTAATTTATTTGTTAATATTATAAAAATAAATCATTCTATTTTTATGTTTTATTTTTTCAAATACATATTTTATATTTGTTAAAAATATATATGTGTTGAAAACTAGGGAATAATTGATGGATGAAGTTTGAAGTTTGAATTCAGTTGATAAGGAAATGGTTTACTACATCAAGTTGGTGATTCAATGAAATAAATCAAATCATGGATAACAAAATATGTGTATTATATGTCACTTTATTTCTTTTATATGAATATAAGTTGATTAGAAAAAATATTTATTTCAAATTAAATGAGATAATTTTTTTGATACACATGGTTAATTATTCATCCAATATAGAATGTTTTGATGATATGGTACTTTTAAAATGGGTATTATCAAGAATAATTTTTTTTATCCAAATTATTTATTAAACTATGATATAAAAAGTTCCCACCAATATAAACTTTAATATTTTAAATATCAAATTCTTATTTTATAAATATTTCTCTAAACTCAAAAAATACAATATATGATACGATTGATAATAGATATATTGTTAAATATTATGATAAAGGAGATAAATATTATTTTATAAGATAGATGTGTTTGTTAGAAATATATTTTTTAAATAATATAATTTGTAATATGTTAGTATGAGTAGTATGATGGAATTTTTTAAAATTAAAAAACTAATAAATTAAATAAATTTTATCTCTAATTGAAATTTAAATTTAGTTTATACCATAAAGGAGTTTTGGATATATTTTTATGGAATAATAAAAATATACAGATTTATATTTAAATTAATTTCCAAATGATGTCAAAGAGATGATTGAATAGAAAATATCTGTATTGATGATGAACATAGAAAGATTTATAATCAACAATATTTATCAACATCATATCATTGATTGATGTGTTGTAATGAAATTGAAATATTATGTTCAAAGAGTTAAACATTAGGATTATAAATATTAATATTACCATTATTCCAATTTCACATATTCATATATGTTAACACATTAATGGAGTTTAGCTGGAAGATTTATTATATGGTCACATAGTGATGTAGAAGAAATTACATAGTGACATAATGAATTTAGTTAAACCCTAAAAAGGTATTAAACATAAGTCTTATATTGTGATATGTTCAAGCATGATTATAATAGTACTAATTATAACGTCCCGGTTCTGGAAGCCACCCAGAGGCGCCCCGTACCCGATTGGTCACATGGCCTCAAGCGCATTTCCCCAAACGCCAGAGGCTGTCAACTAGCAGCGAGGGCCTTGGGTTTGATAGTGGGGAAACTATGCCCTTATTGGCAGAGTAACACAACGGAAGAGAAACAAATATACAATAGAAGAAGCAGTAAACATCCAACAACAGTAGACAACGGAAGACTGAGATAATAAACAACTGAAGCACATATATATAAAATGATTCATGGTACACATGTCTAGGAAAATAGCCAAACAAGTCACAATGCTGAATACAACCAGTACTAAACCAAAGTGTAAAAGAAATAATCTAAAATCCTCAGCATCGTAAGCCACATCTTGGTCCCGTGCTCTCCATCTCCACAACAAATCAAGTACCTGAAGTATAAGGGTGCTTTCCCTTGTCCATACCTGCAACAATATAATCTGTTTGGGCCCAAAAGCTTGACCCAAACAGGGTGTGAGACTAAATCCGAGTAGGAAACCACCTGAAGATCTGTGCCTAACAATCAGTGAGTATATGGCAGGTTAAAAGTACAGAAAGTAGTAAACAGGAAGTACTCATCAGAAAATACAATCCATAGTTTCAATATCAAACAACAACCAAGAACGTAGCTAAACACAACAGGTAACCCACTGGGCAGTACTCACAACCTAACCCCTATGGTTCAACCCCAAAAGTCAAGAAACCCTCTGGGAAGCACACACAGTCTCACCCCTCTACTTCAGCTAAAGTATAGACTCTCTGGGGAAGCACTCACCGTCAATTCCTCCTATAGTCTCGTATCGTACTAAAGGCGCTCTGGGGAACCACTCAACGCCAATTCCCCCTGTGGCCCACGTCAATGAACTATAGACACTATGGGGAAGCACTCAACATAAATTCACCCTATGGTCTCACATCGTATAATTATGAAGACACTCTGAAGAAGCCCTCAACGTTAATTCTCTCTATGGTTTATACACCAGGTTCTCATGACCTTGTGTAAGTAAAGCAAGTGTAGCAGCACGTAACAGCCAAGATAAACCTCATGAACTACTTGGATAACATTATACAACACAACAACATAATAGAACAACAGTCACACCATCCTACAATACTATGCATGGGAAAGTAAACAGTAGCCTAACAGGAAAACAAGACCCAAAGGTCAAAACATGCAAAAAAATGCATGGAAATACATCCAAAGCACAACAATTCACCCTATTCACAATCAATAATCATCTAATTAGGCAAACCAGCATAGAAAAGAAACAATAAGGCTATAATGATAAACACGCAATACCCCATTCATGGGTATTAGGGAAAATTGCACATATAACTCAAAGAATTTCTACAGAAAGGCACAAACCACCTACCTCGGAATTGAGAGATCAATATACTTGAACCTCGAGGCTTGAATCTTCTTAGAACGTCATAGATCTAACAAAACATCTAAAATGTTCAACCCATGATAAATTAGAAAATAATAGAAAACATGAAATGAGGTTCCAGCAGAAGAGAGAACTCACCGATGCGATTCCAATGCAACCGACAGTGTTCGATTCAGAGGAAAAACAGAGGTTCAGGGGCTCATCGATGATCCATGACTGCTCGATGCTCTCAGATGAACTAGGGTGAGAAGGATACAGTTCTGTCCGTCAGACGCGACCCCGGTGTGTTTAATGAAAAAAAACAAAATATACGGCGTGTAATTTTGGAGTACATGATGTGTACTTACTGTTTCCGTACTCCGCATTAGACGGCCTCCAAGTCATCACACATGGCCATGTGCAAGGCCTCTACACAGCCAGCACACAACTACCCGTGGTAACCAAGTACACGTCGTGTACTCATAAAGTACACAGTGTGTACTTCAAAAATTTCCAAAAAATCCTCTTTTCCCAAAAACTCCAAGAAAAAGAAAAACATACATGAAAATAAGGTCTGGGTTCTTACAAACATCTACCCTTACAGAAATTTATCCCCGAATTTCCCTAGCATGGCGTAAAAGAAGAAACCTCAAATAGTTCCGTCCACTGTGATCGTACATCAGCCTCCCTCTCCCAAGTCTCGTCCTACACCCACCCGTGCTACTATAGCACTCATACCAAGGGAACATATTGGCCATGGAGTACCTTTGTACTATGATCCACAATCCGGATAGGATACTCCTCAAATGACGCATCCACTTTGAGCTCAACCTCCTCAGGTTGAAAGACATGAGACAAGTCTGAAAAGTAACGTCGAAGCTGAGAAACGTGGAAGACGTCATGCATAGCTCGGTACCTTTGAGGTAACTAAAACTGATAGGAAACTAACCCCACTCTCCCCAACACCTAAAATAGCCCGACATACCTCAGTGAAAGCTTAACCTGTCTCCTAATCCTCTTGTGTCCCACCCTCGGTGTGACATGCAGGAAAACCTGATCCCCAACCTCGTACTCCAGAGGTCATCTCTACTGATCAGCATAAGACTTCTATCAAGACTTTGCAGTAGCCATCCTCTTCTGAATCAACTCGATCTTCTCTATGGTATCCTGAACAAGATGAGGTTCCAGCAAAGCTACCTCTCCTACCTCCATCCAACATAAAGGTGATCGACATGGTCTACCATAAAAAGCCTCATAAGGTGCCATCTGAATAATTGCTTGAAAACTATTGTTGTTGGAAAACTCTACAAGTGGTATATGCTTCTCCTAAGAAATTCTAAAATCTAGAATGCATGCTTGGAGCATGTCCTCAAGCACTTGAATCGTACGATCAGACTGGCTATCAGTCTGGAGATGGTAAGCTGTAATCAAAATACTTGTGTACCCAAAACCTTCTGAATCCCCTTCCAGACCTGAGAAGTAAAACGGGCATCCCTATCTGAAAAAATGGAGTGTGGAACTCCATACAGATGTACAATCTCTCAGATGTACAACTGCCCCATCTCATTAACATTGAAGGTCTCCTTGATCAGCAAGAAGTGAGAAACCTTCATGAGTCTATCAATGACAACCCAAACTGCGTCATTCCCTCGAGGAGACCTCAGAAAACCGGCCACGAAGTCCATCGCGACGTCATTACACTTCCACTTGGGAATGGGTAACTACTGTAGAAGACCTACTGGTCACTGATGCTCTAACTTCACCTACTGAAAAGTGGAACACCTCATGACTAAACTTAAAACATCCCTCTTCATACCTGGACACCAATACTGACGGTGTAGATCACTGTCACGAACCAAATCTGGTCACCACCGAAACCAGTGCCAAACCTGGACCGTGAAAAGGCCCGAAGGGCATTCCCGATCCCCACAGGCTGGCACAAGTGCCCGGGTATCATAAAATGAGAATTGGGAATTATTTACCCGAGTTTATAAACTTAAAACAACAAAAGAATCCAATAAAACGAATCTGGATTTTTCAAACCAAACAATCTTTTACATAAATTCAGAACTGAATTACATAGCTTAAAATAATTAAAAAAGACTATACCAAAGGTACAAAACAAAAATGAAACAGCCCAAGAACCCTCATGGCATGGGGAAACTCCCTCAATCCACCTCCACAAGACTTCACCACCAAGGACCTGCTAGAAACCCGAACCACTGGAACAAAAAAAATTGTACCCAACCTGCGACAACAAAAATAACCAAGTCTACTTACACCCAAAGGTGTAAGTAGGATGTGATCCAATGCCCAGTAGGATACCACCACTAAGATATTCCCTGTGATAAACATTCAAAGACAAAAATCATGCAAGTTTTCAAAAACATGTAATTTCTAGTTACAATTTCTAAAAGATGCAACTTAAAAAAAACAGTTTTCAAGTGGGCTAATTTAAAGAATCAACACTTTTAAAATAAATTCAAAAGCTACTGAATTTTCCAGCCCAATATACTGTATGCCGACGGTAAGTATAAAGGATCTAATGAGCACAAGAAATAGGAAATAACCCCTAGGCACTAGCTAGCTGTGGGTCCCAGGTACCTCATATCTCGATGAGAGTAACCACAAAAATTATCCGTTCTCGTGCACGATCCACTAGTAGAGAACATACCCATAACATAGTGGTCCCCAATCATCATCATCATAGTTTTGTTAGAGTTGTAAGTGTCAATCCTGCTAAGTGAAACTGAGGCCAAACCCCACGAATTCACTAGCATACTAGTACACGTCCACCCACCTAGATACCCAGGTTTTCCCTTTGTGCTCAAAAAAGTTCAACAAGCCAAGAAATATACTTTTCACATGAAAATATCACTTCCACATCACACATTATCCAAACATCCCCATGCACATCACACAAGTCATAAATTTAACATTTCATTCAAATTCATTTTGAAATCAAACTCACACCAAAATAGCCCACAACACTTTTTTTCATAACATCCACAATCCAACACATCCTTTAACAAATTTATGAAGTCCCTAAAAATATGATAAACATCACATAACATAACTATCCACATCTAAAATGGTTCATTTGAAAGTATAAACAATCCAAAATAGTTTTCCAATATGGTTTCACCTCTTACATAAATCATTAAACCACTCAAAACTTTCATAAAACAATTCTAAATAGTGCACCAAAGCTTTTCAAATAAAACCCATTTCAAAACCATATTTCAAGGACAAAATCACACCAATACAAATTCAAAACAGAATTGGAATCCCAAAAAACATTTATTAAACAACTCCCATGTGTGATACAGACACCTCAACCAATAGTACAAAAGATCCACATGAAACACACACGTTTTCAAAACCACTTTCAAGAAGTAAAATAAAGTTTTACACCTTAAAACCTTAAAAAAACATCTTTAAGACCTAGTGGAACACCAATACCCCACAAAATCATAATTTTCATCCCAAACAAGATTTATTAAACAAAATTCATATGTTATAAAACAATCCCAAACAATACCCAAAGGGTTGTAAATGAAAACACTAAATTTTAAGCTAGAATGAAACTATAAAAACAAATGCTTTACTAAATCCAACATAAATAGTTCACACACCACAAAAAGCATATTAGGAACATTAATAATAAGTAATTCAAGCAAACTAACTCATCTAGAAATGTTTACACATGGAATCACCTACCTTTTATGACGAAACCCTCAAAAAAAGGTGTGTAACATCAACCGCACCAACCCGGCACCACAAGGAATATAAATCCAGACCTAGACCACCAAAAATTGACCTAAAAGATACCAAATCAGACCTTAGTATAAAAACCCAACTTCTGGACATGAGGAACTTCAAGAAATAGGAAATAAAACAAAAAGAGGATGGAAGGAACCAAGAAGGAGTTCCCTTACTTGAAATATATTGAATAAATCAGCCCCAATCCACCAAAATATGAATCTCCAAGTACCCAAAACTGATATGGAGGTTCGAAGGAGTAATATTAGGTCATGTGGGAACTGAAATGGGGGAAAAATGATTAAAATTGAAGGAGTTATGAAAGATTCATTTTACCTCGTCAAATCTGTCGATTTGAGAAAGAGAATGAGATATTTCCCTACTTTGCGGCTCTACTGAGCTCCAAAATTGCGAAACCGATAATGGGGGCAATCCTCGGGGTATTGTATTTGAGAGGGAGGTGGAATCACAGGAAAAAAGTAAAAAATGAATGAGATATGAAAAATTTTAAAAAAACATTTAAAGCAGGAAATGGGCCTACGGGCAGGCCCATTACCTAAATCAAAAACCCAAATCCATCATGATTTTGGATTTATATGTGGTCCAAAGGGATATGGTGGTTTTAATATATCAGGTTATGCCAATTGGGAAGTGGAATGGGTTTAAAATAGTAAACATTGAAGGAGTTATAAAAGAAACAAAATTAGTGTTTAAATCTGGAATTGGGCTCGCGGTTTGGCCCAAATTTTCAAAACCCACCATTTTCACCAAAATGAGTGGTAAACCCCACAAAAAAAATCAGGAATGGAAATTAAATGAAATATTAATATATAAAAAAGTCACGTGTGTGACAATCATGATACATCTTGGTGACACTAGGATGAACTGCCCAAACTGAGGAATGAAAGTCCCACATCATCTCCTTGCGTATATCTACTAGCACCCATACGCGTCCCTAGAAATGAAAGATCTCATCCTCACCTATGTTCCATCCATGAATAGGGTCCTCACCTAACACACTCTCCCTTAGGACCAGGCCTTTAGAATCTGATAGATTCCTCACTTGAACTTGCTCCAGAAGAGTAGAGGTAATAGCTACAGAAGAAAGAAACGTCTGCCCCTGACCGTTGTGCACCTCCAAATGCATCTCAGAGAATAGACCCATAAGTTTCCGCTCACTGCTGGCCTCCCAAACTGCCTGTATCTGAGTCCTCCTACTCAATTCATTAGCCACTGCATTTCCCTTCCCAGTCGTATATGCAAGATCAAAGTCAAAGGACTATAGGTACTCAACCCACCTACGCTGTCTCAAATTCAGATCACGCTGAGTGAAGATGTACTTGAGACTCTTGTGGTCAGTGAAAACCATAAAGTTATCTCATAGAGGATAATGTCTCCAATAGGGTAGGGCATGAACAAAAACTATAAAATCCAGATCGTGCGTCAGATAATTCTTCTCATGTGGCCTCAACTAGAGAGACCCATACGCAACGACTCCATCTCCCTACATAAGCAAAGCTCCCAACCCAATACCTGATGCATCACGGTAAACAATATAGATCTTTCCTGGCTCTGGAAAGACTAGTATTGGTGCTAAATTCAACCTACCTTTCAGCTTCTGAAAGGATGACTCACAAGGATCTGACCATAAGAACTTCACACCCTTCTTAGTCCGGCTCGTCAGTGGAGCTGCTAAGCATGAAAAGTCCCGTATGAAACATCTGTAGTATCTTGCCAGCCCTAGAAAACTCCGCACCTCAAAGACGTTCTTTGGATACTCCTAGGAAACTACAGCTCTCACTTTCTCTGGGTCCACTGATACTCCTACCTCTGAGATAACATGACCCAAGTAGTGAATCCAATCCATCCAAAAGTGGCACTTTGAGAGCTTAGCATATAATTGATGCTCCCTCAGTGTACTCAAAATGATCTAAAGATGGGTACCATGGTCGTTTCAAGTGTGAGAGTACACCAATATATCATCCATGAAGACCACCACAAATGAATCCAAGTATGGATGAAACACTCGGTTCATCAGTGCCATGAAAAATACAGGTGCGTTTGTGAGACCAAATGTCATAACCATATACTCGGATAGACCATACCTACTCCAGAATGCTGTGAGAGGTATATCAGATGGTTTAATGCGCAACTGATGATAACCAAACCTCATGTCAATCTTTGAGAACAACGAGGCTCCTCGAATCTGATCAAAGAGATCATAAATCCTAGGTAAGGGATATCGATTCTTGACCGTTAAATGGTTCAAATTCTGATAGTCCACACAAAGCCTGAGGGTACCGTCTTCCTTCTTTGCAAACAGGATAGGCAAACCCCAAGGAGAAGTACTGGGCTGGATGAAACCCTTGGCTTGTAACTCCTCCAACTGTTTCTTGAGCTCCTGCAACTCTGGTGTAGCCATCCTATAAAGAGGAATGGACATCGATGCCACCCCAAGCACAATCTCAATAGAAAAGTCTACCTCACACTCCAGAGGCAAACCTGAAAAGTCCTATATAATGAAATCTCTAAAATGATCCATCGCTGGGGGAAAGTCTAACTGTGAAGTCCCCTAGTCATCTTGATAAAGACTAGCAATCTGGGCTGTAACTGCTCCCAACCCATGATGCTCTGGAGCCTCTCTGCTCTCCTGGACATCCCACTCACCCTTATGAAGAAAATATCCACCCTCTGGTGATATGAAACTCACCCTACGATGATAACAGTCAACAAATTCCTAAAAGGGAACTAGCTAGTCCATTCTGAGAATGAAATTATAGCATGTTATCTCTAGTACATAAATATACCAAAGGAAGTGAAACCCACCAACCTCAAGAGGGCACTCCTTACACTGATGTACACTAGATGTTTTTTCCCTTATAGAGTGTCTAGTGTCAAAACATCAGCAGAAGAAAAGATACAGATCCCAAGGATCTCCAAAACAACGATAAATATAAAGCTATGCGTAGAAACACTATCGAAAAGAGTTGAAGATAAAAACCAAGGCAACTAGGATCGTACCTCAAACTGTAGAAGGTCCAGGATCCTGCTCCTACTGGGTCTGCTCTATAGAAAAGGTACGGCCTACTCCACGGACCTGTGATCCTACCTGAACACTCTGAGCTGATGCACTCCACTGTCACTGAAAGACTGGTGAATGACAACCATGGCCACGACCTCCACCTCGACTTGAACGGCCAGAATAACTCCAATTCCCAGACAGGTGAGAAACTGGTGGTGCTGCTCCTGAACGCGGGGTCATAGAAGAACCCCTATCACCAGCTGCTAGTGAGAAACTGGTGGTGCTGCTCCTGAACACGGGGTCATAGAAGAACCCCTATCACCAGCTACTAGTGAGAAGAACTGACAGAAGCGCTGAAGATGACCAATCATACCACAAGATTGACAGTACACTAGGTCTTTCTGGCATTATGACCTCGTATGTTCAACCCTTCCACACCAGTACCATACTTGCTGGTTACCTGAAGGTGTCTCTCACCTCCTTGGATCACCACGAGAAGAATCCCTGTGGCACTTCCTACTATCTGTAGGAGGGATGCTAACTCCAAATGTCGAGCCACCCTGGCTCATAACTCCATAATCCCTCAGATTGCGCTCCGTGATCAATGCCTGGTTGACAATAGAAGCAATGGAAGTCAACCTGAAGATATTCACCTGAGAGTAGATGTCCTGTCTGAGGCCATCCTCAAACTTCCTTGCGAGGAATAACCCATCTCCTCCCAAGAAGGGTGTGAAACGCTAAAGCTCGGTGAAATGAGAGGAATACTTCATGACCGATAGGGTACCCTGCTCAAGGATTATAAACTCACAGGCTCGGTTGGACCTCAGGGTCTTCGGAAAGAAGTAGTCATAGAAGATGTGCTGGAACTCCTCCTAAGCCATAACCTGCTGCTGACCCGCCTGTGAGATCACACCCCACCATCTCTTGGAGGAATCCCATAGTATATAGGTAGCAAGATTGAACCTCCTATCTGGAGGCGTCTCCAGATGCTCAAAGATTGTCAGCATGGGTGATAGCCATGACTCTGTAGTCTAAGGTCCTCCTTCCCCTGAGAAAGTGAGAGGATTCTGCTACTGGAAGACCTGCGTCAAATCAGCCATCGACGGAGAAGGTGGTGACACTCCTTGAAAGGTATGAATCACCCTCATGAAGCCTTCCCTGAACTGTGCATCAGCACCGGTAATAGGTATAACTGCTGGTGCCAAGACTGGCACAACATGAGGATCTGCTGGAAGTCCCTGATCAGCCGTATCCGGCATCTGATCACTACCCTGTAATTGGCGAACAACCAGAGGACGTCTTGGTGACATGACTCTGCAAGGTCAAGCGCACACCTTAGATCAAGATTATCAAGAACTGAAAACAAGGAGTGTAAGTAGAGAACCATAGGAGGAAAGCATTCAAGTTTTACAAAACATGACTACATAGCGTGTACACTTCCTACATGGCGTGTTACCAGAAGTCATTCACATGGGCGTGTACTTCTGCCAAATTGGTCTTGTAACACCCCAAACACACGACATGTTTTCTTAACACACGACATGTACTTGAACCATCTTTCCCTGCCTGGGTCCTTCTACATGGTTAAGCCACACAACTTTCCTAAAAAAAGAATACATAGCGTGTTCAAGATAGACATGGTGTGTACTAGACAAGCTTCGCCTGGCCCGTGTTGTTAGTGACATGGCTTGACACATGGCCTGACACAACACGGCGTGTTCTGGACGGACACGGAGTGTTCGTGAAGGGATAACACCGACCCGTGTTATTCATGACATGGCCGAGTACCTGAGTTAGACTACACGACGCGTTTAAAGTGGACACGGTGTGTATAGATTAAGGTTTTATCCATCCGTGTTGTTGGTTACATGGGCGGACACTGTGTCAACACTATATAGTGTGTTCGACCTATACACGGTGTGTTTCCACCAAACTTTTCCCAGCCCGTGTCTCTTCCCACACGGCCTATGACATGGTCAAAGACTACATGACATGTACATAAAGTACACGGTGTGTACTTAAGAAAAAATGTTTCTTCCCAAACAGAAGAACACTTTGCATGTACTTAACATTACAAAGTGTGTATTATGGGTTTTTCTAGACAGTAAGCCTCAGAAACTACTCCAGAACCCAGAAAACACTAAAACAAGCATTAAAAGTTCCAAATTCTGATCCGTGAGGGCCCATACTCCATGTGAATCAATGTTTGGCATTATATACAAGTTATAAACAAGAAAACAATGAAATGATCCACCAAATTCCGGTCCATGAGGGCCCATAACACCTCAAGAACCAAAGTTTGGTGTTCACTCAAACAATACCTTACACACAATACCCTATCAAACAACATGTATTTATATTAAGGCATCTATAACAACAACATTCATATTCTACACAACATCTATCACAACAACATGCAGTCGCTAATGCATCCTAGATGGCATGGAAATAATGCATGACATGTGACTTCTAACAAGTGCCTATATGATGCATGAGATAGAATACCCTCATCTCATCAGCTTGCAATAGAAATAGAACCTTAATAATATCAATGTTAATAGTACAATACATGTGAATCACTCAAGGTGAAATCACATCAATAGTAATAATTGCAAAAGCAAAAAAATTTGCAATTAACGAGGTAGATTGGCTTTTCCCTATACATGGGTTATCTATTCCCAGGCAAAACTTATTACCAAGTACCTATTCCTTCCTATCCCTGGCTAAAGGCTCCAAACAGTAAATCAAGATAAAATAATTCCTTTGATACCACTTTGTAACGTCCCAGTTCTAGAAGCCACCCAGAGGCGCCCTATACCTGGTTAGTCACATAGCCTCAAGCGCATTTCCCCAAATGCTAGAGGTCGTCAACTAGCAGCGAGGGCCTTGGGTGTGAGAATGGGGAAACTATTCCCTCATTGGCAGAGTAACATAGCAGAAGAGAAATAAATATACAATACCAGAAGCAATAAACATCCAACAATAGTAAACAATGGAAGACTGAGATAATAAACCACTGGAGCACATATATATAAAATGATGCATGGTACACATATCTAGAAAAATATCTAAACAAGTAACAATATTGAATACAAACAGTACTAAACCAAAGTGAAAAATAAAGCAGATAAACTCCTCAGCATCGCAATCCATAGCTTGGTCCCATGCTCTCCAGCTCCACAACAAATCAAGTACCTGAAGTAGAAGGGAGCTAGTCCTTGTCTATACCTGTAGCAATATAATCTATTTGGGCCCAAAAGCATGACCCAAATAGGGTGTGAGTCTAAATCCTAGTTGGTAACCACTCAAAGATCTGTGCCTAATAGTCAGTGAGTATATGGCAGGGTAAAAGTACACAAAGTAGTAGACATGAAGTACTCAGTAGAAAATACAATCCATAATTTCAATATCAAACAGCAGCCAAGCAAGTAGCTAAACACAACAGGTAACCCTCTGGGCAGTACTCACAACCTAACCCCTATGGTTCAACCAAAAAAGTACAAGCAAAACTTTGGGAAGCACACAGTATCACCCCTCTGGTTCAGCTAAAGTATAGACTCTCTAGGGAAGCACTCACCGTCAATTCCCCCTATAGTCTCGGATCGTACTAAAGGCGATCTGGGGAAGCACTCAACGTCAATTCCCCCTGTGGACCACATTGAGGAACTACAAACACTATGGGGAAGTACTCAACTTTAATTCCCCCTGTGTTCTCGCATTGTATAATTATAAAGACACTATAGAGAAGCCCTCAACATCAATTCTCCCTATGGTCTATACACCAGGTTCTCACGGCCCTTTGTAAGTCAGGAAAGTGTAGCAGCGCGTAACAACCAAGATAAACCTCATGAACTACTTGGCTAATATTCTACATCACAACATCACAACAGAACAATAGTCACACCATCCTAAAATACAAGGCATGGGAAAGTAAACAGTAGCCTAACAGGAAAACAATACCCAAAGGTCAAAACAGGAAAAAACATGCATGGAAATACATCCAAAGCACAACAATTCACCCTATTCACAATCAATAATCATATACTCAGGAATACCAACATAGAAGAGAAACAATAGGTCTAGAACAGTAAACGTGCAATACCCCGTTCATGAGTATTGGAAAAAATTGCATATATAACTCAAATAATTCCTAAAGAAAGGCACAAACCACCTACCTCGATGTTGGGAGATCAATATACTTGAACCTTGAGGCTTGAATCTCTTTATAACATCGTAGATATAAGAAAATGTCTAAGAATTTCAACCCATGATAACTTGGAAAAGAAGAGAAAACATGAAACGAGGTTCTAGCAAAAGAGAGAACTCATTGATACGATTCCAATGCAACCGACGATGTTTTATTTGGAAGACGTATGAAGGTTCGGGAGATCGTCGAAGATTCCCGACTTCTCAGCTCTCTCAGACAAACTAGGGTGAGAAAGAGATGATTCTGTCCATCAGACGCGACCCCGGTGCATTTAATGAAAAAAAACAAAATACACAGCGTGTACTTGCTGTTTCTGTACTCCGCATTAGGCGGCCTCCAGGTCATCACACATGGCCATGTGCAAGGCCGCTACATGGACAGCACATGGCTACCCATGATAACTGAGTACACGACGTGTACTTCAAAAATTTCTAGAAACTCATCTTTTCCCAAAAACTCTAGGAAAAAGAAAAACATACCTGAAAAGAAGGTCCGGGTTCTTACACTAATGTATGGTTTTTTAGTAATAAATTAGTATTTTGTAAGGTGGAAACTATGTGGAAATGGAACTGGGTAATGTTTGAGTCCTTCCACACTAGAATTTAGTTTGTGAATGAAGAAACATTGGTGTTGGGTTGATCCTAAGAAATGAGTGTTGTAGTTCCCCACAATACCACATTTCCCGATTTCATTTTCATGGTTTGAGACATGATAAATTGGTACTCACCACTTTTCTCCACATACAAGTGTATAGGGTTCAAATCATGGAATCCTATATGGGGGGATTTACATTACAGGAAGTGATGTATGTGTGGACACATACAGGATGTGATAAAGGTAATAACCTATGATGGTGACATATGAGTGAAAAAAGTGGTTAATACCCATTTATTGGAATTAATTACACTTTTAATTCAATAAAAAAATGTAATAGTCATGATATGGAGTGTTTTAACCCTTTTATGGGGTGTGGTATGTCTTTGCAGGACCATGGGTTTCTGTGTTATTTACTTTATATGTAACCTCATGGACTATCATTGATTATATTATATTTTTAATATATTATAATAAATTAAATAAAAATTTAACTCTCAAAGTATAACATTGAGATATCCCTAATTGACATTCATTATATTATATTATTTGTTTTGATGACATTATAAGATTATGGTGAATAAGGTTTTATAAAGAGATCATAAAATTTCTAATGAGGTATAAAAGTAGTTTTTATGTTTGAAGCTCTACGATGTATACCACATAGAGTATCTTAAAATATGTTTTGTTTATTCAAGGGGTTTATATTTGATATTTAATCTCTATGAACAAAATATAGGAAGATATTTATAATGATATCCTTTATAATTTTATTCCATTCTGATGATAATCTTAGGGTTTAACTAATCAGGGTGTCAATGGAAATTTTGTAAGTCCCCAATATTTTAATAGAATAATTTTCTTGATATAATTTATGACATTAAACATCATTATTTAAAGAAAATATATCACCAAATATATTTTGAAATATTTATTTATAAATAAATTTAAACTCCTTGATAGCTTGCGGAACACGCAACCCTGAGTCAAAATGAACAATAATATAGTATACAATTATAAATTAGACATTAAGTTGGTGGGTATAAATATTACTAACTAAATTAAGATATATATGGTAATATATTTATTAGAAATAATATAAGAATCATTTAAAATAAAATGAAGTGTTTTCTAAGAAATAGAATTTTTTCTGAAAGATGGTTTAGTCGTTCTTAAAACACATATTTTAAAATTATTTTTTAGAATTTTAGATTTTTTTTTTTGAAAAAATAAACTTAATTTTATAATTAAACACATCAATATTATTTTAGGGTTATTTTCTGTATTTTTATGAAACATTTTATTTTCTGATGAATAGTGAAAAAACTGAATTTTAATTGAAATTTTCTTTTTTATTTAAATTATTTATAGAGATACATCAGGATATTAATTTTTTTAAAGTAAAATTAGTTCATTTATAAATCTATTAATTCAAATTAGTTCATTATAATATTTTTGATATTGAATTTGGATATAAAAACATTAAAAACGTTTTGACATTTTCTCCTTAAAAACCCACTTTCTTGCCACTTCTTCATGATTAATTTTAAATCAAATTTGGCCAATTTTATGAATGGAAATTGGGAAAATAGATGAAATATTTCTATTAAAAATAACTTATGTTATATAATAATTTCATATTAATTTTCTACCATAATTAACAGTGAAAATAATAAAAATTATTTATCGTAGTTTAGGAAAAAATGGGTTTTTAGAGGGGTTAAACTGTGAAGATAAGGGTTACAAATGACCTAAAAACATGTAAAAATATTATTGGATGTTTATATTTCCACCTTATTCATACTAATTTATAACCTAGTTTAAATTTTATGCTTTATTTAGTTGAATTAATTTATCATTTTTGATTCATTTAGGAAAATTTTAAGAAATTTACAAGGATATCTCATTTTCCCACTTATAAAAGGGAGCTCCCTCCCATCACTTGTTCACACATACCAAGCCATTTGGCTCAAAAAACCCTAAAAATTCACCCCCAAAATCCTTATACAAATTTTATAGCTTATTCATATCCCAAAATACCATCCCTAGGTTCCTTAAAAGGTGATTGAAAGAAGGTTTCTATAAGAGAAGGTAATTATCTTAACAAATCTATTCCATTTACATTCTCTTTTTTTGAGTTAAATTATGTATTAACACTTAAAATATAATAAAAAATTATAACCCATATACTAAGATTTTATTATGTTTATGGAATAATAATTATCCATCTCCACTTCCTTTAAATCGGAAAAAAAAATCATTAATCATGCACACGCCACACTACCGCCTCGAAAACCGATATAGTTCATTTTCAATCACAACATTTAAAGGACAGATATATTATTGTATTTAAAAAATGTATATGATATATATTATATTTTTATTCTTATTTAATTTTAATATCATATATAAATTTTTAACGATCCATTCAATTTTATATACGATAACATCGCCCCTGTGTATGGTGGACTACCAATTCGAGATGCGATGTGAATCATTTTTCACAAAATATTTACATGAAATGTAATAGGAATAAAATTAATGAATATATGTGATATATATTTCGTGATATTTATTATTTAAAATTAATTTATCACCCATTTACTTACCTTTTCACTCATTAAGGTAATGATATCGTCACTCATGTGTATGTACAGTCTACCGACTCCACGAAGCGTTGCAACTCATTATCGATTCCCAAATTTTAATAATGATCCTAATAACATATATACTAAGTAAATATGATATCTATACCATTATCATACCTATGGACATGGTTTATTCATATCCTATATCAAAAATAAAGAACATTTATTAGAAAACACACATGAGAAAATAAGGCAATTAATAGCCAAAAAAATGAAATTAATGAAAGATTAATAACAAACAAGGGATAATAAGTTATTATACAATCATATATGTTATTATAAATAATATTTGGGTTATTTTATAAATTAATAACATGATTAAAACCATTTTATAGGATGTTAAATCATGTTCAACAAAAAAGTAAGCGTGAGGTAAGAGATTCTGTCTCAATTTCCTTTTATTAAGGAACATTTGAATGTTAAGAAGTAATTTATTTTATATGGTGTATACACTACCCATTTAAAATTTAATATCATGAATAACTTATAATTCTTGGTATTCTATGTTTCAATTATAATTGTTTTATCCAAGCTGATTTTGTTTGAATATTACCAAGTGGCAAGGGACTTTGCCTCAATTTCCCTTCATTGAGGCATTTTGTAATGTTATTGACCTAATTTATTTTATTTAGTGTATATAATTCCCCTTTTACATGTAATGTAACGATTTATTAATAATTAATGGTATTTTAATTTTTAATTTGAATTATTTCAACCAAGGTGATATTACTTGAAAATTTCCAAAATTTTAAAGTTATTGTACAATCTCCCTATTTTTTGTGATTATTATCTTTCTCTTGAAACAATCAATTTCTTGTGATCATTATTTATTAGAAATTTCATATATCTTAAATATCCATATTATTTTATAATTTATTTGATTATTTAAAAAAATTTAAACCATTTTTACATATGATGTATACTTTGTATGTTATTTGATTAAATGGGGAAATATTGATAAATTTATATATTTTACTCAATAAAGATATTTGATGATAAGGAAAATTGTTCATTAATTTAATTGATTATTGGATATATAAGGATTTATTTGGATGTAAGATATTGGTGGGGCTTAGTTATAGATATCCCCTTGTATCAATAGGTCTCATGAGATAAACCAATTAGAAAAATTAGATGGGGTTTTTTCTAATAGTTATAAATAGTCTTGATGATAGGTCATAATGGTAGAAGTGTCATGTTACAGAGTCATGAAATCCAATAATTAATAATTTCCTTTACTGATAATTTAGTTATATTATTATCCATGATATTATCTCCATGATATTATATCTATATGCAATTCATTCTCTATTTATTGATTAAGTGGCATGTGTCGTCAATTATTTACCTTTACATATTGATTATTTCATATCTTATCATGATAGTAAAGTTACATTAATGGAATATGTATTAAATTGTTTACCATTACATATTCATTATTCTTATATATTCATGATATCTTCCTCTATGTCTAAACCTTATCGAGCATTTGAGATCACCCTTATTTTGTCCCCTTTACTGAAGATATGAAGATGAATTCTTCGAATGGGTTTTCAAGGATTCAGTTAATTTTATTTTCTTTGGTGTTATATTTTATGTTATATTACCATTGTGAAATGGGGATCATTTATATATTTATTTCTCCAAAACAACTAAACATATTGATCCATCATGATGTCATTACTTGTATTTTATGCCTATGTAATAAATTAGACACCAACTATGTGCCATTAGGGGTGGGGTATATACAATTGGTATCATAGGAAATTTAGAAGAAACCATGGGTACTAGATTTAGGAAATAATCAATTAGGTAACGTAACCCTCTGATATGACTTATATGATATGTGTATAAGAGCATCCTAATATTTTAGTAAAAAATAAATTATATGGTTTCTTCCCAGAAATACATCTCTGTCCGGATACTATAAGTAGGTGTGGTTCTAGAACAGATATAATAAGGGGTAATTACCTCAAAATGGTGAATTACACATAACCTAATCAACTATTGGTGCATGAAAACGATCTTTACAATTCAAATAGTTTTAAAATCCAGGGGGATATTCTTAGGATAAATCACATTTTCTTTATAAGCCTTTGTGATGAATTTTAATAGATGATAATAATGAATGAACTTTGTTAAACCTAAGTTGGATTTGACTGAAAAGAATGTGTATCAAAGGAATGGGGCAATTTTTATGTGTGAAAAAGAAGTGAATAATGCAATGAATGGTTCAAGAAAACTGAAAAGTATGATAGAAGGAAATAAATCTCATCAATGGGATTTATTTATAGTTCATTTTCTTAAATATGGAGAGCTAAAGCATTATCTGAGTCGATTACATCTTCTAAAGGTTATACCCCAAAACAAGGAAGGACTTATGCTGAAATAAAATAGATGATTTATTTATGTATTAGGATACAATAATTAAATTGTTGAATTATTTTACTAATGATATTTTTTTCATGAAAATCCTGAAAAATCTAAGTATTGTGTTAAATTATATAAGAATATGTGTTTTAATTAAGTTAAGAGTTATTGATACCACCATATGATTATTATTTTATGATTAATCATAAGATCAAATTATTAAACAATCATTTTTGAGATTTCTATTATGGCGGTCTTCCAAGAATAAGGGTATTTTCTGATAAATTTATGCAAATAAAACCCATTAGTTTAGTATATGTTTTATTGATAATATTTTTTTGAGGAACAATGCATTTAAATTTTATAGGCATATTTTTAAAAGTATTGATATCATTTAGTTTTAATATGATCATTAATAACATTTAAATAATAGTCAAATAATATTATTAAACTTTATAGAAAAAGGGTTGATTGAAAATCAAAGTAAAAAAAGGCTATTTGATGATTAGTTTTATTTCAAGGATGTCCATCACATTTTGTTTTGGGAATTTTATAGGAATTTTATTATTATAGTTTAGAAAAAGGGAAACCAACATACTTGGTGAAAACTCATCATGTCCGACAAGATTGTGGGGATAAAATATTGACTAAAGAATAATATAGATTTAATTCCTACCACTAGCATACCTGATGTTTTGGTTAATGGGACATTGTTTTTAGTTACACTATTTTATAAAAAAAATTTACAATGAACCATTGGTGTTTATTTTTAGGTTTATAGATTAATTTATTATGATGGATAACTTGTTCTTACAATATTGGTTTTGGAAAATAGTTAGGGATAGTTCGGAAGACTTATCAGTCATTAATGGATCTTACAATCCATAAATGTCAATTTTTATGCTTCGCTCATTAGAAAATTATTTTTGGATTTTCATTTCAGGGAGTAAGGTGTGAATTAGAAATTTATCGAAGCACAAGAAAATGAGGAAATTGTGTTTATTAAATATAAATATATCAAGTAAGTATATTTCTATGTATTCTTAGAAAGTAAATGAATTAATCAACATGAGGAAAATAATATTGAAAAATAAATGTTTTCCTATTACATTTATATATAATGAATCATATGGTATTTTAAATCATAACTGATATATGGTTTTATAGACCTCATCTTCCCATTTATCATTCAATTTCTTGTGATCAATGACCCTAATCACTCTATATAATTATTTTATCCTTTATTCTATGTCTATATCTTCACATTCCTCCAATGTTCACCAACATAGAAACCATGTTATGTATTATTGAACAAGAATTGTTTTCTTCACATTCTATATAATTAATTGGATATGTTATTAGCCCTATTAAAATGTGGGTTTTTAACAAAATAATATTCAAATGTCGAACCCTTGATTACCAAGATCATGTTTAAACTATATAGATGATATTTATTTATGGTGGGGAGAATGTAATACCCCAAGATTTTAAAATAATAACAGCATTTTTGACAGTGTGTGTGAAATGAAACCAAAATATTATATCAAAATATAACACCTAATACTTTTTGAAATATTTCATTTTAAATAAATTTAACCTTTTCAAAAGCATGTAGAACACACAACACCTTGTCAAAATGATCCATAATATAGTATACCATTATAACCTAGGTGTTAAATTGGAAGTTATTAGTAGTACTACCTATATTATCCAAATTATGACAATATATTTATTATAAATAAAATTAAAATCATTTAAAAGGAAAATATTTTTTTTTGGAAAAATGTATTTTTTTTTCAAAAAGATTGTTTAGTCTCACTTAGTACACATAAATTAAAATATATTTTTAATATAGTCAGAAAATTTATTTTAAAAAATAAACATCATTTTTGAAATAATAATTTCAAAATTATTTTAGGGTGATTTTTTGATATATATGAAATATTTTATTTTTCGATGAACTATGAACAATATTGAATTTTATTTGTAAACTGTAATTTGGTTTAAATTATTTATAAAGATAAATTAAATTTTCTATTGATTTTAGAGAGAAATTAGTATCATTATATATATATTAATCTAATTTAGTTCATTAGAATATTTTTCTAAATTAAATTTTATATAAAAAATTCTAAACTATTGAACATTTTATCTTTAAAAACTCACTTTATCATCATGTCTCTGGGATTAATTTTAAATTAAAATTATCCAATTTTGTGAATTTAATTTGAAAAAATGGAATCCATAATATTAATAATAATAATTTATAATATCTATTATGTTTAATTTAAATTTTTACCAAAATTAATATTGAAAATAGTAAAAATTATTTACAGTAGTTAAGGTAAAAATGGGTTTACCATGGGGTAAAGCTGTAAATATAAGGGATAAAAATGGCCTAAAAATGAGTGAAAAATATTATTGGATGTACCAATATAAACATTATAATTCCCAATAACTTACCTAAGGTCATTTAGAATATTTATTTATGTGAATTAATTTATAATTTTTTATTTTTTGGGAAATTTTCATGTAATTTCCAATGTGGTCCCCCTTTCCAACTTATAAAGGGGAACTCCCTCCCCTTACTTATTCTCACATACAAATCCATTTTACTAGACAAAAACATTACAAATTCTCTCTCCAACATCATTATTCACATTCTATATCTTCTTTTCTTCACAAAATACCATACCAATGGTCCTTAAGAGGGGATCTAAATGAGGTTTCTCTTAGAGAAGGTAATTATTATAACAATCCATTTCATTTTCTTTCTCTTTTTCCCAAACTAAATTATTTATTAAAACATTAAATATAATAACAATTTTATATCCCATATACTAAAATGTTATTATGCTTATGTAATAATAATTATCCATATCTACATCCATAAAATGAGAAATGACATCATCATCAATCATGTATATAGAAGACTACCACCTCATGAACTGATGTAGTTTTTCTGTCACGAACCAACCCAAGTCGACCTTGAACCGGTCACCCGAGCTGGTCTGCGACATTGCCCAAGGGGCGTTACTGATCCCCACGGACTGGAAACCAGTGCCGGGTATCAAAATTAAATTGCTGTGAATGATTTTTCCCATAAAATATAAATACATAAAAAAGAATAAACGGAATAATGAAATGGAACTCGAGCAGCGCAATAAGAAAAATAAACAGAACACCTCAACATACCTCCACGTGACCATCTAGGTCACCTCTTAACCAAAATATGACCTTACTAAAAAAATGAGCAACTCAACCGAGAGAAACCTGATCAAAGGAAACCTGCAATTGAAATGATAAAGTAGGCGTGAGAATTTAAAATGCTCAGTATGGATTCCAAGAGTAAACCACTGAATCCAAGTCCTTCCTTTCCCGAAACAATCCATTAATGAAAGTTTGAAATAAAATTATAAAATTAGGGTTTTCACATTTGAAAATAAGAAACATGTTTTCCCATTTAAAACCCCAACACACACTACATTCCATTTTCTAAAATCATTTGTCATTTTATAAACAAAATCCAAAATAGAAAATACCAATGTTGTGCTAGAGTAAAATGGGTAAAAGTGAAAGCCGGAAATAAACTAGTGCACAGAAAGTAAACAAGACCAATGCACAGAAAGTAACAAGCAATGTAAATAATCTAGTAACTATGGGTGATCCTAAACATCTCTAGAAGACCCCTGGACGTACTCGGTTTCGGAACAACCTGCCGGCATATGGTGAAGCTCCTAAGTCTATAACCAACTGGCCTCCCTAACTGACCAATCCAGTGGCAAAGCCCACCCGGCCTAACAATAAATCCAGGCGGTACCAACCCATCTAATCAGGGTTGGTCAACAACCGTCACTCGATCTCTAAAATATTCCTAGGACCCCATGGTGATTACAATAATACTGTGTAAGTAAGAGGCCCTCGCACATGTGACTCATCTCACCGAACATGCCTACCCCAACACGGACACTCCATACGACAACCCATAAGGGATATTCCCCCTATAGAGGTGCCCAAGTATATATATATATATATATATATATATATAACATATCATCAAAGGTTCCAACCGAGCCTTCATACCATGAAATCATTAAAACCATTTGATACCTTTTTCAAAATACTAAAGTTGTTACATGGGAACACAACAATCAAAACGTCATCATTTCAAAGAGTCAACACAAACATTACATTAAAGCAGAAAGTTCCAAATGGGCCATCACAACACACCCATGTCGAAATAATTATTCTAAAAACATTTAAATTTCCAATAAGGTACACACAATTTCCAAACACAAACCATTCTAAAAGTTAATACAACTCCACCCATGAATTAGAAGAGCCAAACATGCCTTTAAGTTTTGAGGTCCAAGAACATTACCCAAAACATTACACAAACACAAATTTTATATTTTCAAAGCCAAACCAGCACACTCTTGAGATCACACTTCAAACCTTTCACTAAATCCACACAAAGGATCAAATCTTACTTAGGAAACAAAAACCAATTAGAAAACTAAGGTTTTAAAGAAACACTAGTTTAAAGGTTTCTTTGTCACTTGAAGGCACATCCATGGGTGCACCGAGTGCAGCCATAGATGTTCCAACATCCAATGGCACACCTACGTTCCAAGAAAATGACCAACACCATTCCCACAAAACTACCATTTTGAAACTAAAACCAACCACTCACTTTATTTGAAAATAAATCACACCGCCACATTAGAAACCAAAGATCCCCCTTTTTATTTGAACACCTTAACACAATTAGCATGTTATACCAACACCAATATTATAAACCAAACCAAGTTTACAAATAACCAATGTCGACACACAACATAATCAAGGCTAAACATTTCATAAAAACCCTCAATCAACATTGGAAACTATAGTATTTTATCAATGCGCCAAGTGCACATAAACATTATCATAATCAAATATTCACCTTTAAATTATTATTTTCTTCTATATAACTGTATTAACATATAAAGAAACACCCATACAAAATAGCCATAAATAATATCAATGCAGGATTTGGAACATAATCAAATAACTGCAAACTCGAACCAGTAATTGACTCAAAACATGCTTTTAACAAATTCTATAAATTTAAAAAAGCACTATAGAAGGAAAATTTATGTATATAACAAGGTTTAGAATCACATAAAATAAAATTATTGAAACAACCAAGCATCAATTAAACTGCAGAAAAGAAAAACATGGAATTACCTACCTCAAACCAAGAGTAAACGCGTCATAACCTCAATGGAAGGTGGAACGACGCCCTGAGAACCAAACGCACAACCTAAACCATGAGAAAAATGCACAAAAACGACCCTAATGAGTTAGGGTTTTTCTATAATAGATAAAAATACCAAGGATGAACGAAAATATAACCCAGGTGAGGTTGGAGTAGGCTGACCGGATCAGGGGAGTCAGCGGCTGGGGCTTCGGGTGCGAGCAGGAGGGTGCGGGGTCCCGACGGGCGGAGGGGAAGCCAGGAGGTGGTCAGAGGGCAGCGGTCTGGAGGGAGCCCGGCTGTTCGCGGGTGGCCGGAGTAGGAGGCTGGCCGGGGTGCTGAGGGGGCGGCAGACCACGACAGGTGGGGTGCACGGGAGGCCGGGGTGGGGCATGAGGCGAGGTAAGAGGCGGCGCAAGGCGTCTGGGTTGCTGTTCAAGCCGGAGGCAACAAAGGGGAGCCGCTGCCGGGATAGGAGGCTGGCTGGGCGAGCCGGAGGGGGTGAAGCTGAGGGGGAGAGGCTAAGGGAAGGGGGTGCGTAAGTCGGTAAGGCAGGAGGCCGGTGCGCCTGGTCGGGATGGCGAGGCGGTAGTGGCCGCTAGGCCGGCGTAAGGAGGAGCCGCAGGGGGCGGCTCATACAGGTGGAGGCCGAAAAAAAGCGGCGGGGGGGGGGGGGGGGGATGGGGCGCCGCGCGGGTAGAAATTAGGGTTTGGTTTTTTTTATTTTTTCTTTCATTCTATTATATTAATAATAATAATATTAGTAATATTAATAATAATACTTATAATTAAATTATAATAAAAACCAATAATAATAATAATAATAATATCATTAATAAAGGTAATAAAAAAAAGTTATAATAATAAAATGATAATAATAATAATAATAATAATAACAATAATAATGATAATAACACCTCACTAGTAATAATATTATTAATTGAATAATAATATTATCATTATTACACTATAAACATTTAACTCACTTTATTTAAATAAATCTTTATTCATTTTAATCGTTAGACGTTTGGGAAACACCCGGGCTGACTGCGCGTCTACCGCCCACTGTGCGGTGACCGCGCACGGGCCCGAAACCCAGTAAAAGTGTTAAACGACAAAAATTTTAAACCGGTACATAGACCAGACCTTGTCACCGGGACCCAGATCCAAGAATTAATAAAATAAAAATTAATAAAATGGTCGTGGTGTGATAATTCTCCCCACAACAAACACTTTCTGACCCCAGAAAGTCACTCAGCTGAACAATAGACATAACAAGGATCCATGCCCAATTGAGACTGAAGGAAAACACAACACAATAGAATGAGAGAACATGATAGGGTTCTCTCCACCACAAGAACTTGACTAGCCCTGAAATTTAACACCCAAACATACCACCCCGGGAAGAGGGGCAGACGCGAGAACTCCCAACCGATCCAAACTATTTTCTATAGCAATAGAGAACACCCCCACTAAACCTTGAAACTCTCGACCCATACCAATAACCCCGAACACTAGAGAAAAAACCTTTGAGAAGAACATGATCCCAAAAGTGAACTCGAGTATAACCACAAGCCTTGACTCCTCCACAGGCACTTACATCTCCAAACGAATGTCACCAAACCAAGACCAACATATACAAGGGTCAAACACACTTTTAAGAAAACACACAATTCAGAAACCCATAATCCGACAAACAAAACTACTGGATTAAAACAGAACATGTCTATTATAACTCCATGATAAAGAAATGAACCTACAACAACGTCAAAACTTTAACAACAGAAAAAGAAAGGACAAAAAAACTTTAAATGTTCCACTGCCAACACGGAACACAAAACACGGACTAAGGCTTCACACCCCTGGAAAAACCTAACTGCGCGCGAACTTCACCCGAAGACCTATGGCTAGGGTTCTGATGGATGAAGAATCTCCTGCCTCACAGTCAGACACTGTAATATCTCGGTCATAGCATCTTCTTCAGGTGATGATTTCTGCAAAACTTCTCTAGATGACCTAGACATCTGCAATGATGGCATGTCTTTGGAGGGATGCGACATGATGGCTTCACGTGCCCGAACCATCCACACTGGTGGCACACCACTGAATGATCCGACGAACTAGAAGTTAGAACCACTGTAGAGGACTCTTTAGGAATAGGTCCCTCTAGTACACCCTACTCTCCATATGGGGATCCATGATGAGCAACTGGATACGCTGGATTGCCAACCATCTCTGCTCCGAAGACCAACTCAGCTAAGAACACCTCATCCACCAGCTTCTCAAAATGATGGTCCTTATAAAGGAGGACCCACCCTTTGATCTCTGGATGAAGACCCCCAATGAAGAGAGAAGACTTCATCAAATCTTGTGACGTTTCCTCTAGACAAAAGGACACAAGCTCCTTGAAATATTCAACATATGCCTTCACCGTCCGTTGGCCTTTTTGAATACGCATGAGCTCTTCCCTTTTTTTCATCTTTACCTCTTCAGGTATAAACCCTCAGATGAAGATGGATTTAAAGAAATCCCATGTCATCCCAACTTGCATTGACGGTGAGGAAACCAACTCCCATTCTTCTAGATCTGGACCTTTGAACAAAACCAAAACAACACACACTCTAATAGCTTCGGGAGTTCCCAAAACCCTAAAAACACGCTCGACCCCTTCAAGCCATTCTGCTGCTTTTAACGGACCACGATCACTGTAAAGGATATGCAATGTCCGAGAAGGACCAAAAACTGGGCATGACTTATCAGAAACCTTGGGGACTTTTCTAGGCGGCATTTTCTGAACAACATATAAAACACAAAACCAAAAACAATATCAAGCCGAAGCAACATCATTGAAATCACTTTTATCCAAAAACAACCAGATCAAAAACCAAACAAACAAAAGCAAACACAACCCAAAATTATTTTTCAGAAACCCCTTTTTATTTTATATTTCAAAACTGGATTCTTTCAAGGCCATTTTTGAAATACCCAACCCACTTTTCAAACCAATTTCAATTTCCAAGAATAATTTTTCCTTTTTAAAATCTCTTTAGAAAAAAACAAGGTCAAGCCTTTAATTACAAGTACACACACCAGTAATCCCATGAACCATGACACATGTATTCATCTGCTTTCACCCATATGCACCAACATGCACTTCAAATGCATTCCCTCACATTTGCAAACGTTCATGAAGAGTACCCGAGGTTGCACCCAAACCATATCTCTACCAGTTCCAAGCGACCATTGGATTTTTAGACCAAAAGCTTTCAATTTTAAAAAATCCCTTTCACAAATTTAAATCAATTTAAAAGAAATCATTCTCATTTCAAAACCCTATTTTCATTTTAAAAAAAATTCACTTACACCCACAAGAACCAAGACAACACACAGCTTCAATCAAATTACCGAAGGGAGGAACTAGTAGTCATGCTTAACCTAGCGACATGGTAGTGGGTCATGCCCCAAGTAAGTGTCAACGACTAGGAAGAACTTAAACGGTGTATGTGGACTCCACATGGGTCACTAATCCATGAGAAATCATGATGAAACATCGGTTTGCCTCCGTTGTCATCGCTCAATCCCAAACAAATAAGAACGAGACAAGAACTCAATTCCCAGACTACCCTTGGAGAATTGAGGTTCAAAATGGGAGAGGGTTCATTACTTCCTTCCCATACCTACCTATTGACTCCCGAAAGTCCTCATCTCCATCTACTGGACACCCCAAATAACAAGAACCTGCCTCTGATACCATTTTTTCATGAACCAACCTATGTCGACCCTGAACTGGTCACCCGAGCCGGTCCGCGACATGGCTCGAGGGGTATTCCCGATCCTCACGGGCTGGAAACCAGTGCCGAGCATCAAAATTAAATTTCTAGGAACGATTTGACCCATAAAAGATAAATAGATAAACAAGAATAAACGGAATAATGAAACGGAACTCGAGCAACGCAACAAGAAAAATAAACAGAACACCTCAACATACCTCCATGTGACCATCCAGGTCACCTCCCAACCAAAAGCCGACCTTACTCCAACAATGAGCAACTCAACCAAGAGAAACCTGATCAAAGGAGACCTACAACTGAAATGATAAAGTAGGCGTGAACATTTAAAATGCTCAGTATGGATGCCATGAGTAAACCACTAAATCCAAGTCCTTCCTTTCCTGAAACAATCCATTAATACAAGTTTGAAATACAATTATAAAAGTAGGGTTTTCACATTTGAAAATAAGAAACATGTTTTCCCATTTAAAAACCCAACACATGCTACATGAAATTTTCCAAAATCATTTGTCATTTTATAAACAAAATCCAAAATAGAAAATACCAATGTTGTGCTAGAGTAAAACGGGTAAGAGGGAAAGATGAAAATAAATTAGCACACAGAAAGTAAACAAAACCAGTGAAAAGAAAGTAACAAGCAATGAAAATAATCTAGTAACCATGGGTGATCCTAAAAATCCCTAGAAAACCCCTGGACGTACTCGGTTTCGAAACCACCTGCCGATGTATGGTGAAGCTCCTAAGTCTATAACCAACTGGATGCCCTAACTGACCACTCCAGTGGCAAAGCCCGCCTGGCCTAACAATAAATACAGGGGCTACCAACCCATCTAATAGGGGTTGGTCAGAAACCGTCACTCGATCTCTAAAAGATGCCCAGGATCCCATGGTGGTTACAATAATACTATGTAAGTAGAAGGCCCTCGCACACGTGACTCATCTCACCGCACTTGCCTACCCCAAACACGGACACTCCATACGACAACCCATAAGGGATATCCCCCTATAGGGGTGCCCCAGTACACACACACACACATATATATATATAACATATCATCAAAGGTGCTAACCATGCCTTCATACCAAGAAATCATTAAAACCATTTGATACCTTTTTCAAAATACTAATGTTGTTACATGGGAACACAACAATCAAAACGTCGTCATTTCAAAGAGTCAACACAAACATTACATTAAAGCTGAAAGTTCCAAATGGTCCGTCATGACACACCCATGTCGAAATCATTATTCTAAAAACATTTAAAGTTCCAAAAAGGCACACACAATTTCCAAACACAAACCATTCTAAAAGTGAACACAACTCCACACATGAATTAGAAGAGCCAAACGGGCCTTTATGTTGTCATGTCCAAGAACATTACCCAAAACATTACACAAATACAAATTTTATATTTTCAAATCCAAACCCGCACACTCTTGAGATCACACTTCAAACCTTTCACAAAAAGTCACACAAAGGACCGAATCTTACTTAGGAAACAAAAACCAATTATAAAATCAAGTTTTTAAAGAAACATTAGTTTAAAGGTGTCACTGTCACTGGAAGGCACATCCATGGGTGAACCGAGTGCACCCATAGATGTGACAACATCCAATGGAACACCTGTGTTCCAAGAAAATGACCAACACCATTCCCACAAAACTACCATTTTGAAACTAAAACCAACCGCTCACTTTATTTGAAAATAACTCACACCGCCACATTAAAAACCAAAGAGCGCCCTTTTTATTTGAACACCTTAACACAATTAGCATGTTATAGCAATACCAAAATTATAAACCAAACCAAGTTTACAAATAACCAATGTCAACACACAACATAATCATGGCTAAACATTTCATAAAAACCCTCAATTCCACTTTGAAAACTATAGTATTTTATCAATGCACCAAGTGCACATAAACATTATCATAATCAAATATTCAACTTCAAAGTATTATTTTCTTCTATCAAACTATATTAACATATAAAGAAATGCCCCAACAAAATAGCCATAAACAATATCAAAGCAGGATTTGACACATTATTAAATAGCTATAGACTCGAACCAGTAATTGACTCAAAACATGCTTTTGAAAAATTCTAGAAATTAAAAAAAGCACTATAGCAGGAAAATTTATGGATATAACAAGGCTGCGAATCACATAAAATAAAATTATCGAAATAACCAAGCATCAATTAGACTGCAGAAAGTAAAACCATGGAATTACCTACCTCAAACCAAGAGCAGACATGACAGAACCTCAACGGGAGGTGGAACGATGCCCTGCGAACCAAACACACAACCTAAACCATGAGCAAAACGTGTGAACACGACCCTAATGAGTTAGGGTTTTTCCAAAAATAGATAAAAACACCAAGTATGAATGAAAATATACCCCGGGTGAGGTCGGAGTTGGCTGGATGGATCGGGGGAGTCAGCGCCTGGGGCTTCGGGTGCGAGCAGGAGGGTGCGGGGTCCCGACGGGCGGAGGGGAGGCCGGGAGGCGGCTGGAGGGCAGCGGTCCAAAGGGAGCCTGACTGTCTGCGAGTGGCTGGAGTCCGGAGTAGGAGGCTGGCCGAGGTGCTGAGGGGGCACCAGACCATGGAAGGCGGGGTCCACGGGAGGCCGAGGCGGGGCGTGAGGCAAGGGCGGAGGCGGCTGGGTTGCTGGTCGAGCTAAAGGCGGCAGAGGGGAGGTGCTGCCGGAATAGGAGGCCGGCTGGGTGAGTCGGATGGGGCGAGGCCGAGGGAAGGGGGTGTAGAAGCCAGAGAGGCAAGAGTCCGGTGCGCCGAGTCAGCAGGGCGAGGTGGTAGTGGCTTCTAGTCCGACGCAAGGAGGATCCGCAGGGGGCGGCTTGCATAGGTGGAGGCAAAAAACGAGGGGGGGGGGGGGATGGGGCGTCGCACGGGTAGAAATTAGGGTTTGTTTATTATTATTATTTTTATTTCATTCTATTATATTAATAATAATAATATTAGTAATATTAATAATAATAATCTCATTAATAATAATACTTATAATTAAATTATAATAAAAACCAATAATAATAATAATAAAAATATCATTAATAAAGGTAATAAAAAAAGTTATAATAAAAAAATGATGATAATAATAATAATAATTATGATGATAATAACACCTCCCTAGTAATAATATTATTAATTACATAATAATATTATCATTATTACACTTTAAACATTTAACACACTTTATTTAAATAAATATTTATTCATTTTAATCGTTAGACATTTGGGAGACACCCGAGATGACTGCGCGTCTACCGCCCACCGTGCGGTGACCGCACATGGGACCAAAACCCAGTAAAAGCGTTAAAAAACAAAATTTTTAAACCGGGACATAGCCCTGACCTTGTCTTCAGGATCGAGAGCCAAGAATTAATAAAATAAAAATTAATAAAACGGTCGGGGTGTGACATTTTTTTTCCATCATCACCTTTCAAGGAAGGATATAATGATATATTTCACAAATTTATATTATATTTATGATATTTTTATACTTATGTAATTTTAATATCATATATACCTTTTTACATTCCATTTAATTTTAAATACTACAACATCACTCTTGTGTACAACGGACAACCACCTCGTGAAGTGATGTGAACTATTTTCCCTAACAATTTACATGTAATTTAATAAGGATAAAATTAATGAATATATTTGATATATATGATGTTATATTGATTCTATAAAACCAATTTATTATCCACATCCTTACCCTTTCACTCATTTATGGAATAATATCATCGCTCGTGGGTACGTATAGCCTACCGTCTCCACGAAGCCATGAAATTAATTATCCATGATCAAAGTATTAGAATGATCCTAATAATGTATCTATTAATTAAATATTATTTTTAAAATTTTATTATAATTATGTAGTTGGTTTATTTTTATGATATTTTCAAGAACCATAACTTCTTTTACAAGACACACATGAGAAAATAATGCAATTAACCCACAAAACATTAAAATTAATGAAATATTAATAACATGAGAGGGGTAATATGTTATAAGATGATAATATATGTTATTAGAATATTAATATGGTTATTTTATAAATTAATAACATGATTAATACCATTATATAATAGGTTAATGATTGCTCGACCAAAAGGAAGTATGGGAACATGGATTCTATCTCAGTTTCCTTTCATTGTGGAAAATTTATATGTTATGAACCAATTTATTTTATATGGTGAATAAAAATCCCATTTCACATGTAATATAATGAATACTTCATACATAATGTTATTTTATATCGAAATTTTAATATCCTTATCCCAATGGATTTGGCATGAATATTTCTAAGTGTTAAGGGACTTCGTCACATTTTCCCTTGATTGAGGCATGTTGTGATGTTATGAATCTAATTTATTTTATATGGTGTATATAATTCCACTGTGAAATATAATATAAATCCATAATAATTCATTGTATTTTGAGTTTCATTTTTAATTATTTCATCCAAGTGGATTTCACATGAAAATTGCCAAATGGTAAAAGTTATTGTATAATCTAACTCCCTTTTGTAATTGTTAACCTTCTATTGAAATAATTAATTTTCATATGATTATTATAAATCAGAAATTAAATTTATCTTATATATAAATATTCATGTATTATATATAGTATTATTTCCAAAACTATTAACTACTTTTATATACAGTGTATACCTTGAATGCCATTTGATTGACTATGGATTTATTAGTAAATCCATATCTTTTACTAAATATATATAATTGATGATAAGAAATATTTTTCATAAATTAAATCAATTATTCAATATATTAGTATTACATTATAGATGAAACTATAGGTGGGTACTGGTTATAGATATCCCCTCGATTCATTGACTGGTCTCATGAGACAAACTAGCATGACAAATCAGATGGGTTTTTTTCCCAATAGTTTTGAACTGTCTAAAGGATAAATCTTTATAGTAGAGGTATCATGTTCATGATAGATGAAGTCCAATAATGAATAATTTCCTTCATTGAATTTTATATATTTTATTATCAATTATTTTCCCATTATTTTATCTATGGATTCATTTCATTCTCAGTTAATTCATTAAATGGAATGTGTTTTTATTTATTTACCTTCCCATATTAATTATGAATTATCTTATCATGATAGTCAAATTTTTTATATGGAATTCATGTTCAATTATTTTCCATTCCATATCTATTATATTTATTGATTTTGAATATGTAACACTTACTGAAAATTTGAGATCAATATTATTTTTTTCCTATCCTTAAGGTATAAAGAATAATTCTTTGAATGAGTTTTCTAGGATATAGTTAATTTTATTTTATTAGGTATTAAATTTTATATTATATTCTCAATGTTAAATGGGTGTCATGTATGTATTTGGTTCCCTAAAACTACTAAACTTATTGGTCCATTAGGATGATATTTTTTATATCTTATGCCAATGTAAGAAAGAAGACTTTGGATCTAGGCTACCAGGGTCAGGGATAATAAAATTTTGTTAATATTGTGGTTCTTTGAGGTTTATCTGACTTTAGATTATTCTATTAAAAGAAATAGTATGAAATATTAAACCTTGGTTGAGTTAGACTATAGAAGTGTATGGTAATAACCATATAAGAGATACGTAATGTGATTATATATTTTTCTAAAGGTAATATGAAGTATTCATCCAATTAGAGGAATGAAAAGTGATGTGTTCATCAATCTAGTAACTCTTTATATAGAGAATCAATAATTTTTTATTGGATGTATTATATTGGAATACTCTATGTCTCATGTTAACATGGTATAATCAGAAAAAATATAGTATATTTATTCATATTTTATTTGAAATAATTAATGTATATAGGTGATATAACAGTTTTTTTTCAAAAAATATATGTTGGATTTTTATATTGTATAGTGAAAAGTAAAGGTTGTCTCTAGGGAGGGTTGAAAAATAATTTTTTTCTAATTATTAAATGTTAAGGGGTTTTATAAATTCATATTGATATTGTTAACAAACCATTTAAATTTAATGATTTCACAAAATAGATGAGAGGTGATTCCTAACATCCTAGTCTCTAAAATCCCAGAGATTGTAGTAATATTACTATTAGTATTGAATAAGAGAATTCATAAATGATCCAATAAATTAATTTTATTGGAATTCCAAATAAATTTATATTTTTCACATTACACTTCATAAAATAAAATATAGCATAAACATCCATGAGAACATTATTATCCATGTTGGAAAAAATCCCTCATGGAAACATTGAAGCATTTTTGGGTTAATTGTTTTTATTGACAATATAGGTTTCCATGGTCATTTTTTGAGTTCTATAGATATTTTTTAAAATATATTTTTACCATGAACCATGAAAAAGGAATGGATGATCTGGAGGTGGTACAAAAAGAACTTATACAAGGTGGCACCTTTTTTCTTGTGTTTGCCAAAATTTTGGCTCTGAAAATTAGAGAATGGAGAAAAGTGTTTTTGGAAAAGGGATTTTCACTCAAGTGTCAAGGATCCTTGGAAATTTGCACTCCATGAATGTTTCAATATTATAATGTCAAAATATTTCAAAGGAAGTAAGGGAACACAATTTATGGAGTGGCGCATAAGGTGATGAGTGTGACAAAGTCTAGAGAGAATGCACTTTCATGGTCAGGGGAAAAGTTGTGTGTCTCATGCGCAGGGTCACAAAAATAAATAAAAATATATTTCTACACCCATCATTATTCATGATATCAATACTTATAGAAAATTAGAGCTTCGTTCGTGCAAGTGGTAGGTCTCATAAGAAGTGAGTTATTCAGAGGTTGTGTGCCAGATGGTAGTTGCATACCAATAGTGAGTGGGGCTTAAAATGAAATGTGTCATGAAAGTTTTTATTATAATAAGGTTTTGTCAAGAAGGTTTTTATTATCATGCATGTTGGTTTTTTCATGAAAATGGTAACACTTGCGCTTCATGCTTAAAGTAGGGTGCAAGTCAACCTAGGGTTGCACGAATATTGAAAGTTTCCCAGTACACCTGCGGTAAAGTTGTATTCATCAGTGGATTAAAGTGGGAAATCAAAAGAGCATATAAATATAGTGGAGGATTAGTTAATTTTTTATAATTAAAGGACCTAAAAGAATATAAACTGTGACTGGATGTTATGAAGAAGCAGTGAGCACACTTTAGTTGAGAGAGCAGTGATATTTCAAATTTAAATTGGTTGTCAACCAGGAGGGATAGTTAGTCCACTAAGAACTTTGTAAATCATAGTGTGATTTTAGTGGGTCTGTTATATACGAACTTTGACATTGTATACTCCTTGGACGTATCCTAGTGAGGGTGAACCAAGTAAAATTCTTGTATCACCTATATGTTTTAATTTCTATTCATACTTTGTTGCAGGAAGGGGAGAGAAGAGAGTTTTGTTTAAAAACAAAACAAGATCAAAAGGGGAAGTTGTTTTAATCTTTAATACCATGATTCACCCCCTCTCTCAGGGTATTTGAACTAGTGGACATAATAATCTATTTTAATCTATCCATGAAACATACTCATAGTTCTCTTCATGGTTTCATGGGGAAAGGAACATGAAATAAGGGTGAGCTCAGATTCTTAGTAAGGGGTAGCATACGATAAAGCTATTGTAACATAAGAATGAAGTAAATATTATATAAAATGAAATAAATGAATAAAATAATTCCATAATAAAAAACAAATTGTGTTTATATAATACCATTCTTATAAATGAAAACTCAGATAATAATTAACGGTCTCCTATTGATGGAATACATAATACTGGACATCATAAACATACAGTCAATTCCGTGATCTAAGAAATCGTACATAGATAGGTATGGAATATGATAATACCATATTTATTTTTTCCCATGATACCCACCATTTAATCGAGGGGATATCTATAATGGGCCTCACGTATCGCTAATTAGGTGAAATACATTCATCCTACGAGTTAACAATACATTTCATAACATTCCCTTAGGTATTAATTAATCATGGAAAAAATTAACAATGGTCATATATATTATTGAAGTATATAAAATAATTATTTTCCCATTAAATTGACTAATGTTTCTATATATGAGAATATGCCAAGAAACAAAATGGAAACTATGAGGTATTATCAATGCAATTAAAAGTACCCTTCCCAAAAAATGAGGATAATGTGGTAGAGAGGTTACTTTAAATTTCCTAGGTAATTGATAAAATATAGTAATCAATTTCACTAGTTTAAAGTGGTACGAGACTAGAGAAATGGTAGAAAAATCCTTTTTTAATGCTTATAAATATTGTTTGAATTATCCAATGCATTTCCACCAGGAGTGGCTTTCCAGGTGTAGAATCATTAGGCCACTCATGATGACCTAAGTGAAGATTGATATAATTAAAAAACCATCCTTTTTCAGGGTGATTACCCACATGTGAATATTTTCCAAAACTTCAACCACATTCCAATATACAAACAAAGTTTTAATTTCCCTAAAATCCACACACACTGTACTTTCCAAATATTAATATTTTTATGGAATATAACATATTAGGTAACCCTCCATAAAAAATTCAATTAAGGATACAATTTAATATAAAACATAAAATAAAATCAATAATTAAATAATGATGATATAAAATATCAAATGGGTATTGAGTACCCCACATAAGTGAAAAAATGGTTCATTACATTATCACGTCTCAATGAATATAAAATTTTAGACAAATAATACTTAAATTTAATCTCATTTATCCAAATATAATCTAACCATATATATGTTAAAAATGTCTTTCATAGTAACCTATTTCAAAAGCACATTCATACATATAACATTTTTAACAAATTCATTTATGTTATTTCTCTTATTTTATATAAATTAATTATTCCTAATTTTCAATATTAGGTGTGATTTATCTTAATCATTATAAAAAATCTTTTTAGTGGAAACATATTCTTTTTTCTTGTCCCAAAGTTCATAAAACATAGAAAAAATAAATTATTGTAAAAGATATATTTAATTTATTGATAAAATTTTTATCTCAATTTGTTAGTGTTTTATTTAGGTTTCATTAAAGTGGAACGAGTGTCAGCTAATTTTGGTAATCTTAGAGATGAAAGATGACATTTAAATAATTTGTTAAATACATAGTATAAATACTATAAATCCATTAAAAAATTATATTATTATTATCATATAATAATATTAGTATTTAATATCCCACAGTCTTCCCTTTTATAATTTTATATCCTTATTTAAGTAGGTTATGGACCAACCCAAACAAAAATAAATCCTAATTAATGGATGATTATTATTATGAAATTTATTTCACATAGGAATAAAATAATAATTATTGGATAATAATTTTATTATTTATATAATTTTAAGGTGGTGATTAATAATGGAATATGTTTAAAAATAATAATAAATAATTTACATGAAATATAATATATGTTACCTTGTGGAGGTGGTAGTCTGTATAATGAATGATGAATGTTTGAAATTCTCAAAGAATAATACGTAATTAAGGTATATGATATTTTAAATTTTTTTAAAAATAGTTATTTTATGGGTATCATATTTATTCATAAATCCAATTACTAAAAACAACAATTATAAGTGGTATAAAAAAGAATATGTAAATTCCTAGAGGTGGTTTTCCACACACAAACACACTAATAACAATATTTCTTTTTTCAATGGATAAAGAAGAAAAAATATTGGTTATTAAATTAATATGATAACATATAAATATAATAATGAAATTTATTTCATTATAATGGTATGGATATAAGAGGTTAAGAAGTGTAATATTAAGAAAAAAATATTAAGAAGAAGTTAATTATTATAACGTGAGCTTGTGTTTTCCCTATGAAATCTCCCTGGAAATAGAGTCCTTAAGATAAATACTGATGAATAGATGAACAACCCCCATTTTTAAGTACTTGAAACATTATTTATGTATATTAAGTATACAATATTATCGTGTTATGTTTCGGGAGGTTCATGAAAGTTTTGGGATATTTTTTAATATTTTATAGAGGTACACAGTTTGAGCATAGATAAAAGAAACAATGAAATCCCTCAAAGAAAACGTTTCAGTGAAAATAACGGACTTGGGTAGGTAAATTGTTGTCCCATATTTTGTCTAATACATGTGAATTTATAAGAGAAATCATACACCTTGAAACTGTGGGTAATAGGTTGCTGGCGAATGGTTCATCTAACCATGTGATCCAACTATGTGACAGATGGAAAAAGACAGTAGATCATGCACTATTGGAGTACTATTTGTGTAATCATGCAAGAAAATAATGTAGGTTTTTGGTTTGAGATAGTATAAACCTCACGGTTGGTGAACGATCTCCTAAACCGTGTAACAAAACTATGCAGAATATAGTCACCTCTATGAATTTTGTGGTTCTAATATAAATTAATTTTATTAAGCCTAATTTTACCTTAATTATCCAATAACATAAGATCCTATTTCTCCCAAGGTGTGAAAGACATTTAACTTCAGTTATAGATATATTCGTTGGCATTTCAAAGGTTGTTGGAGTTCTAGATTCTCTGGAAAGTCTATGTTCTTGGTTATTATTTGATAATATTTTGTTCTTACCTTTTCTAGAACCATGGATATTATTTGGAATATATAGATTCATGTTCCATGATGCTAATTGTGATGTTTTATGGAAGGATATAGGGTAGGAAATGTGATTTAGGATCAAATATATAGAATCATTGTGCCATTATTCATTTACGCCATTTTTTTGAAGTAGGTGGCTTATCTATCGATACAACATGATTATAACTTGATAGATTAATTTTAAATAAATATTTTGATTAAATTTCTTATGAAATTGATTATTTATACTTTTCAGGAAACCAATTTACTGATGGGTTTTTGAAATTGAGGAAATTGTATAGTTTCGTGGAATGGTTTGTCAATGATAATTTTTAATGATGATTTTAAGAATATGAATTTGTGTAAATTCATGGAATTTATTTATTGAATTATTTTAAATAAATAAATGTTAATGAGAAATTGGGTTGAAATGTGTTTTGGAATACATGTTGGCATGTTTTCATGTTTAATTTTATGAGGCCTTGTTGATATATGAATTGGTGCCCAGTGCCAAAGGTGTAATGGAACATAGGATTGAATACCTTGGGAAAATGTGGTAGATTGATGAGAGTACACTCATGAGTATTGAACTATCAAATGGGCATGCATCTGTGGACATGTGGGATATGGAAAAATGAAATGGGTACTCAAAACTAGATAAGAAATTTTTAAAGACTTATTTTATTTCCTTCTATGGACAACTATTTTAGATTATATTGAAACTATTTTAATTTGTTTTAAACTATTTTTTATATTTGTGTTAACAATTTTTTCCATAATGGCATGAGTTGGAAAGTGATTAAGGAATTTCTACTATGTTTAGAATCACCCCCTTCTTGGTAAGTGTGGTTCATTTTCATATGTCATCTATTGAGATATAGTTATTGGAAAGGTATCTTTGTTATTTATTAATGCTTCTTGATACTGTGAGAATGGATTATAGAGTTAGAACTTGGAGAATGTTGGGAGTTTCTAGTTTTATGTATTTAGTGTCTTTTGGTTTTCCTATCTTTGACTCCTTTTGTTATGTCACTTGGTTTTAGTTTATACTCCGATATTTTTTTTGGGCTTGGTTTTGTTTTGAGTTGTATTTTTTTCACATACATCATATAGAGGTTTTATTATTCATGTTGTTGTTGTATTGATGTTTTATATTAAAATAGAAAATTATTCACCAATTATTTTTTGTCCCTTATCATTTATTTCCAGCCTTTAGTGACTTGGGTATGTTAGCTATGGAAAGTAACATCCTCTTTCTCTTCTGAAGCCATTGCCTAAGTGGTGAGATGTTAAAAATAGTATTAGTTTGTTTGATTCGTGGTTATTCATTGTGTTTAGTATTGGAGTTGAAAATAGTATTAGTCTTGATAAGTTCATATGTCTCTTGGGATAGTAGTAAATATAAATATTTTTGAAACATTTATTGTAGAGAATAAAAAGTCAAATCTAATCTATTTCTGATGAAATTCAATTTCACATGATGTTGAGGTGTATTAGTGTTCTTAGAAACTTCTAGGCGACTTGTAACCTCATCATCATGGATATAGCTGGTGAGGTATCCTTAAGTCCATCCACAAGACCCAGGTTCAAAACCAGGTAGAGGCATATTTATGGGGGGTACTGTAGCAGTACTGTAGAAGGCATTGTACACTGTGCGAGGTACTGTAGTAGAAATGTACACTATACAGGTACTGTAGCAGAACTGTACATTGTGCGGGTACTGTAGTAGGCACTGTAGTAGTTACTGTAACAGGTACTGTTCGGTACTGTAGTAGCTGGAACTATTCAACTTGGGCCACCGGTTTGGGCTTGGAGTCCTTAAGGATTTTGGGCCACCCAGGCCTTTGGGTCAGCAGGGATTTCGGGCCACCTCAAGGTCTTAGGGCCACATGCAGTTGCCCCAGACATACTACAAAAAAGGAGCAGCCCCAGAAGAGGATTTAGAGCAGGTGCACTCACCAAAGTAGAGCCAAATGGATTTTTCAGAATGAGAGGGTATGGATATGCCATCGAGACTAGCCTGTGCTTGCACAAAAATCCTAGCCATATGTCCATGCAAAGGTGGAGAGCTATCATGACGCAGATGCTGGGGAGGGGCCATTCCTTATAGACAGTCTGGTTGATTTCCCCAAGACCTTCGGGTCATGTAATCTCCTAATCCTACAGGCCTAGTAATATCTGAGCCTACGAGCCTTGTAACGGTTCCCCCTCATCCCTTGAAAGGAGGGTTATCAAAAATCAATAAAAATGAAGGCTTTTGGGACATTCAAAGTCATCATGGATATAGCTGATGAGACTTGCATGACATGCATTGGTAGTATGATATCCCACTTGAACTGCGTTTTTCATTATTTAGTTCACGATTTATGAAAATGGTAATATATGAGGCTGATTTTTTAAAAGTGTTGAAAATAATTCACACTGTGATATATTGTAAATGATGGATGGCGTTATTTTGAAAATGTTCAAAATGATTTATTATGGATAATCATGGTAGTGTAATTCCTTATGATAATATGTGTAAATGAGATATATTGAAATAGGTAAGACTTAATTTATAAGTGAGTGAGACTAGATGGATTTTATTTTGGTTATAGATAATAGAACTAGGTAGGCACCATAGAAACCAACGGGAAGGGGTAGATGAGAATGTGGTTGGGCACATGTGAACCAACAGATGGTCCATATTATTTTTTAGGCTATTCAGGCCCTGGATAGAGGGAATAGAAAGGATTATCAATGATAATTGTATTATTAATTTCATTACCAAGAGCAAAACCCATCCATATTCTTGGGTGATTCATAGAAGAAAAAAGTAGAATTATTTTTGAATAATAATAATCAAAATTTTAATTTCCTTAGGACACCAAAAGAGATAAAAGTGAAGTTGAAAACATATATGTTTCAGGATCTAGCTTGCCAGTGGTGGGATTTAGTAGTTCATGCTAAATTGTAACAAGGCATGGTAGGGGAGGATTTTGAATAAGTTTTCAACAAATAATTCTATCCTCACTCTTTTAGAATTGGAAGAACAATGGAATTATTTATTTTTAAGAGAGATAATTTTTCAGTAATAGAGTATGTGGATAAATTTATGGATTTAGTTCATTTTTCATTACATAATTATGTAAGTACATCCTTGAAGAAGGAATTTTTTTAATTAGGTATGAGGCAATAACTTTACTCAATGACTTTCAAGATATGTATAATATGTTATAGATATATGTTCAATAGAGGGATGGTAAAAGAAATTGATATCATAGGAAACACGGTGGGAGGAACCATGTTCATTACAATAGGAACAGGTGGAACACCAATGTTGGGAATAAGAGGAAGTAGTACACCTATATCCAGAGTGGTTATACCCCTTAAAATCAGACCAAGGGATCAATAAATATTCATCCTCAACAAAAAATCATTCCAAGATGTTTTCAATGAGGTTCTTTTGACCATATGAAGTGAGATTGTATGAAACCACCTAGGAAAATGTCGCAACTATAACAAGATAGGGAATATTCAATGCTATTGTCATAGTGATCCAAGGTCGAGTTCTAGAGAGGCATCTCATGCTTTTTAGTAACCATATTATTTGATGGGATGAGTGTAGAAAAGTACATCTCATCAGTAGAACTGAGAAAGTCTTGGTGATTTGAGGAACACCCTGAATCCTCAACCAGAGAAATTTCAAAAGGGAATTAAAGATCATAGTGCAGCGAGTAAATTTGTTTATGGATATAAGGAAGTAACCATGGATGAACAATATGGAATATGAATTGTGATAAATATGATTATTATTTTAATTATAACCTTATGTAAGATTTTTTTGATATGGGTACATACCATTCATTTATTGCTTCTCATGATGTTGATATTCTGGGTTTATATATAGAGATGATTACTTATATTTTGATACACCAAACACCTTTATGAGAACATGAATTTCAATCCCTGAAATTTGTAGCATTTTTGATGAAAACTTATGGGACTGAGTTTGTATGGGATTTATCTATGATAATGATTAATATGTAACTTAATTATGAGATTGTATTCTCTGATGACCTTTGAGGCCCATATATATTGTTATGCACATAAGGTGAGTTTCAAATATTCAGATAATGTTAGGAACCTATTTAAAGGTTATTGGGAATTGGAATAAAGTAGAGTAGAACCCTTTCTACTGATGCTTGGAACTATCCCCAACTAGATTAATACAATTTCTTTTGTATCATATGATGATATCGAGAAAAGATATTTTCCAAATAAGGTGGACCATTTCTGTGATGTTTTTCGCTATAATTTCTAAGGGTTTCCACCCAAAATAGAATTGGAGTTTTTGATTGATCTCCTACTAGAGACTAGTACTATTTCCATTACATATTATCAGATGTAACTAATATAATTGAGGAAATTTAAGGATTATTTGGAAGAGTTGAAATATAAAGGGTTCATCCAACCACACATATCTTAATGGGAAGAAAAAGTTATCCTTCTATAGAATTTGGATGGAACTCTTAGGATTTGGGTAGATTATTGAATTTAAAAAACAAGTTACAATAAAGAATCAATATCCAATTCTATACGTTGATGTTTAGTTTGATCAATTAAGGGGATCCTGGTGGTTCTCTAAAATGAACATCTGTTTGGGATATTGAAATATGTGGGTTTAGAAAAAGTATATTCCAATGACAACTTTCATAAGTAGATATTTCCATTATGAGTTCATTTCTATTCTTTTTGGTCTTAGGAATAAACCAATAATATTTATGGAATTGATGAATATGATTTTTCAAAGGTATCTAGATTACTTTCTGGTGGTTTTTCTGCATGATATATTGGTGTTTTCAATGAAAAAAGGTGAATCATGTGAAATATATGACTATAGTGTTAGGTATCTTTCATTATAATCATATGTATTCCATGTTATCAAATAGTGACTTCTTTATATAGTAAGTATGTTTACAGGGCCATGAAATTTCTAAAAAAAGGTTTTTTCTATAGATCCATAATAGATAGAAGTTTTTATCTATTTTAAATCACTGAATAATTTCTTTAAGATATATATATATATATTCCATGGTGTGTAGGGGTACTATAGATGTTTTTACATGAATTATCATGTTTGGAATCATTTGTGACATCTTTGATAAGGAAAGGTTTTCATTTCTTGTGGAAATTACAATTTTAGAAATCCATTCAAGATTTTAAATCTACACATATATCAAAACCTATCCCCACATTTCAAGATTCTAGATAGGGCTACATAGTATAGTGTGATACATTAAGATCTAGTTTGGGATGTGTTATTATGCAAGGAGATCATGTTGTTTCTTATGGATAATAGAAGATATAGTTTAATGAGAAGAACTACCTAATAAATGATTTGGAATTAGTTGATTTAGTCCATGAATTGATGACCTGACATCATTATCTTTTGTTGGGAAATTTAAAGTCTTTATGGGTCATATGAGTTGGAACCATATTTTCTTATAAAGATATATAAATATAAGGGAATGAAAATGGATGTAATATCATCAAAAGTTTGAATTTTATGTTATGTATACATAAGATAAATAAAAATTCATTGCTTGATGCATTATATATGATTTAATATAATAAATTTTATAAATATTCTTCAAATTAGTGGCATCTGATGGCGACCATACCAGAAATGAACCTGGATTTTACCAACTAGGGTGATGTTCTGGTTTTCTACCTAGTTTCGTTTGTGCCTGATTTGGTTCACCCTATAAAAGAGGCTCAAATATCTGATTTTGAATGTGTTACTATGAGGTCAAAACTCAATGGCAGGGAGACCATTAAGGTATAGAAATAGGATGTGATTTTGGTTTACTGGTTTAAAAGTTAGAACATGGTACATTTGGTTTTTTAAGAACAAATTATTAATGCTTACCACCATTCAAAGTGGGTTGTTCCTTGAGACATTTAAAATATGTTTATTTTTATGAAATCACAATTTTGGTGAGTTGGAATGAAAATTGTAGTGGGGGAGTTTGTTTTTAGTTTCCTCACCTATCAATATGTCAAGGTGGAGAACCAACAATAGGTGGGCATGTTGCAGTCTTTTCCAATTCATGTGTGGAAATGGGAATATATAACTATGGATTTTGTGACAAGTTTATCATGAATGGGTAGAAAACATGATTCCATATGGGTGATAGTGGATAAAATCATGAATTTAGATCATTTTATTTTTATTTGTGAATCTAAAATGGTTGAGGTCTTTTCCAAAATCTATATTTGAGAAGTTGAAAAGAGGCATGTTGTTTCATTATCTATTGTATCTGATTGAGACCCCAAGTTTACATATTCTTTTTATAAATCCTTAAAATAAGTGATCGGGACTCTATTGAATATAATCATGGCATATCATACTCAAATGGATGGAAAATATGATAGGATGATCTTAATATAGGAGGAAATTCTTAGGGTTTGTGTAATGAATTTTAGTGCATCATAGGAGAAGAATTTACTATTAAAGGAATTCTCATTCACCAATAACTTACCAACCTTGATACATATATATCCTTTTTTAGAATTTTGTAGGCATCCTTTTAGTTCTCCACTTTGTTGGGTGGAAATAGGTGATACCTCACTGACTATGTTATGCCTTTTGCATGAGATAAAATATAATATTCATTTGATTAGAAATTGAATGGATATGGCTTAGATACATAAGAAATCACTTGTGGATCATTTTAAAGGACCATTTTTATTTGAGACGAGTGATCAATTATTCTTGAGAATTTATCCAACTCTTTTCCATCATAATTTTAGTAAGTTGGGAAAGATATATCCTTGATATATATCCACTTTTTGAGATAATTGAAAATTTTGGTGATGTGGAATATCAGTCATCTTGGTCACCAAGGTTTAGTTCAATGCATAATGTATTTCATGTATAATAATTGAAAAAGTATCAACTTGATCCTAACCATGTGATTATATGGGATGAAATTGACCTAGTGCCTAATTATATGTTGGTTCATGTGATGATACATATTTTTTATAGGAATGAGACCGCTCATGACTATGGAACTGTCACTTGGGAATGGATGTATTGATATGTGGGTTGTGGGTACATGTAATGGGTATGCCAAATGAGATAAAAGATGTTTAAATAATTTTTTATCACTTTCCATGGAAAAAATATTTTGGATGTACTCGAAACTATTTTATGTTTTTTAAATTGTTATATATAAATGTTATAACAAGCTACTTCATAGAGGCCTAAGCTAGGAAGTCATTGGAGAATTCCAATAGTGTTTAGACTCACCCCCTACTTGGGAACTATTTTCAATTTAAATATTTAATCTATCATGAAATAGTTATGTCAATATATATTAATTACTTAGTGAGGCTTCTTGATACCATGGATGTTTCTTTTTGAGTTAGATCTTGGAGTTGGTTGGGAGTTTTTGGGTTTATTTCATTGGAGTCCTTTATTGTTGTTGCCTATGACTCCTTTGGTTATGTCACTTGTTTTCTGCATTGTAATTTGATATGTTTATTTCCTTTGTTATGTTTTCATTTTTATTTTTGTACTTAGATATAAAATATAAGTTTGGATGTTCAATTTTATATGGTTTGGATAATTTCATTTAAAGGGGAAATCATCCAATTTTTTTTGGGGCCCTTGTAATTTGTTTTCTGGCTTTGGTGTCATGGGGATATCACCTAAGGATAGAAACACCCAGCTTCTCTTCCAAAGACAATGGAGGAGGGGTGATGTTACCCTAAAGGCCTAATAATGTTGGATAGGTCTATTGGAGAGAAATAATTATATAGTTAAAATAATAAATTATAAGGTATAGGTATTGTATAGAGTGGGGAAGCTTGTCCATTTAATAAGTGAATAAAATCAAACTTTTGTGAATACCCTTTACATTTCAATGATATCATTACACTATTAAAAGGAAAATGAAATAAAAATATATAAATAATATATTTTTGGTGTATTTTTTATTATTAATCATTAAAAATTATTTTTACCATTTTTAGGAATTTTTGTAGGTATTTAACATTATATTTTTTTTATTTCTTCGCTTTTGTTTTTACCTTAGTAATAAGATTTTGACTAAGTAGTTTATATTTGATTAAAAATATAAGGTATCCCATATTAAAATATTTGGGTGTGATGAACCATAATTTATAATCTATTTAATACAATTAAATTTATAAATATTATAAAATTAACTTTTCAAAATTAAATATATGAGTATAGAGGAAAATAATTATTTTATAGAAAAATAATGGTCTAAAAATTATGTGTTCCTAATAAAATTTAATATTGAATACTAAATTAATGTGTATTAATATATTAATAAATAAGTTTAAAAATATATTATAAAAATTATTTAGAAGTTATTAACTTATTTTATTTGATAAAAATAAAAAAATGTTAATAAAACTATTTTTGAGAAAAATAATTTTACAGTTACTGTAGTAATTAGATTTAATCCTATTAAACTTTTTTTATTCATTAAAAATAAATTTACCTAATTATTGAACATGAATATTTTTATTTGAATAAGATATAATTTTTTTATATTATATTTCTATATGCTTCAGAAGTTAATTATTATTATAAGCGTATAAAAAAAAGTTTTTTAGAGAGATTTTTTTATGATTCCAAAATGATAAACATTAGTTTTATAAATTGAACATAATAATATAAAATGAATAATTTTAAATTGTAAAAATAAAATTTTTAATGAAAAGGTGATTCAAAAATATTTAAGCCATTTTTGTATTATGATAATGTGATAAAAGTAACGTTTCTTGAAAAATCTATAATTTTTCATACCATTAACCTAAAAATATTATTTCAAGAATGTCCCAACAAGTAATATTATTTTAATTTTGATATCCGGAATTAAAAAATGAATTTAAATTAGTTAAATAAAAATTATGAAATTTAATTTTTATCAAAATTCCAGAATAATGGCTTTTTAGAGTGCGCATTATGAAATAGTTTTGATACATGTTACCTACTAAAAACCCATTAATATTCCCTCCTCATATCTTATTCAGACTCTAAAATTTATTTCTCTAGTTTTATTTCTCTAAAGGAATTTTACAAGATTAGTTGTACAATTCCAAAACATTTACTATCTAGTTTCAATAATATGGACATTCTCTTCATTATAAAACATGTAATATTCCTACTCGATTTCCTCACATGTGAGAATATTTGTTTTATATATCCTTTATTTCCAAAAAAATGAATCTATGAGGACATAATGCACCAACTAAAGGTTGGGTGGCATAAAATTGTTAATATTCAACTCTAATTATCTAGAGAATTTTAAATGTCACAATGTACCTTGGTTTTAAATGTACATTTCTAACAAATATTATAAAACCTGCCCATATGTACATAATTATATATACATTATCACATTATTCAAATTCTAAGAAATCACATTGATTATCAGCATGAATATTTTTTATTCTTTGAGCTACTTTAATATGTTTATGAATTTTCCATACATTACTAGTTGTATCCTCCACAAGGTCTGGTCAAAAAATATTCCTTTATCTAATTACCAAAAAGTTGGAGTATGAAATATCTTTCTATTAAATACCTTATATGAAGAAATATGGATTCTCTAATTGAAACTATTTGAAAGAGCGTTGTCGTGGGCGCCCTCAAATGATTAGTGTGATTTTGGGGTACTTAGGTGTAGCAGAGTGGTTGACCAAGGTCGTCTCTCAAAGGAGGAATTGAATTTAACAACTTACTAAAGGTATTCTAAAAAAATAAAATAGAATATAATAAAAACACTACTTTAAAGGATTGGGGTATGTTATAGTTTATGAATCTAGAAGAAGTTTGCTGGAAGAAGATTGTATATTTTTTTGTTTTTAGTTTTGAAATGAATTTTGATTAAAATGACACAACAAGAAGATGTTTTTTTAGAAATATATTTTAAAAGGCGCAATCGATCTAACTATACCTCTTCATTCACTTATTAATCATTACCATTTAAATCAATATCCACTTAATTATGATCCCCTGATTTTTTATCCCTCGAACCCTACGAGAGTTAACTTAACCACAAAGATGAAATTTCTTAAACCCTAGGCTAGCTTCGGAACACGCAATCGCAGCACCCTGCTTTGATTGTTGTTATAAGGATAGCTTATGGTCAGTGGTTGGTTAGAGAACATATAAATTTTGGAAATGATGATGAATTTTGTTTAGGGATTATATTTGAACTCTAAAAATTTATCCCGTGTGGTCTTGTATTACCGATTAAGATCACGCTCTCACAATTTACACAAAATCTCGACCTCGCGTGTTTTGTATTAATTGTTAAATTGCTTGCTTAGTTTCTTTTAATTTAAAAACACAATTCATGGATCATATTATCTGAATTAAAGTAGCTCATTGATTTAAAATAAATTAATGAATAAGGATAGAGGTCGATCGATTACTAAAAAGAACTACTCTTCCATGGGTGGCGTAATCATCGTAGAAGCGTTTTGCATGTGCAAAGGTTTATAATGGGTATAACCCAATAAAACTTCTACTCAAGAATTCCAGACCAAATAGTAATATTAAGAGAAGAAAAAATTTAAACAAAAAAGAAGAAAAGAGAAGAAATAAAAGAAGAACAACGAAGTTTATTACACAAATTAAAACATTACAAAATGAAGAAGAGAAGGAGGCTTTGATGAGGGGATCCTTGCTTCAAGAGCTACCCCTCTTACAATGGTTGGAGTATTTGGGTGAAACAAATTCTACTCTGCCTAAAATCTCCTAATTCACGTACCAAATACACAAAATGAGAAAAACACTAATTTATAGAGTGGTGGGGAGGCTAGGTTCAAAGTGGTTTCAAGTGTGAATGGGGAATCTCGGCCAAATATTTTATTCCAAATTTTACCGCCCATTTGGCCACCAAAACGCGTGAATTTTCTGGCCTTCCAGAAGGATAATATGTGTGTATATGGGTTCCCTATCTCCTCTCAAAATTTGGGCTTAATCAAATCCCATATGAAGGAGTTATAGCCGAAATACAGAAGCTTCTCCATTCTGGTGTTTCCAAACCACCTTTGACTTTATGGCCCAATTAATCCATCCAAATGAATTATTTTGATCACGTGTCCTGAATAAAAGTTGTATTACATGAAGTAAGGAACATATTTAAAAAATATTAAGTTCAAATAATTCAAATAAAAATATTTATGATTTAAATACTACAATAATTTTAAAAGGGTAAAACTGGAATTTTCATCAAATATTCAAATGAATGATCTAATCCCAAATACATTCCAATTAAACATATTTAACATAATGTGAGGAAATTATATCATTTATTATGAATAAAATATTCAATAAAATAATGTTTTATCAACTCCCCCACACTTACCCTTTTGCACTCCTGAGCAAAACCTCATATCAAGTAAACATCAATATCAAATCAAAATCAATTTTAAAACACATATCCTTGAGATCAATCAAACTCACACCAAGAATCGAAAGATATCATGCCTCATAAAAAAACCATTATTTCAAGTTCTTCATTTATATCATTCAATACATTTCCACTTTATTTATCCTCTCATGCACAAAACACTTACCTCGCTTGAATTTTCTCTTATCACACAAATGTCAATTTTTTTGCAATGTCTTTCTCATCCAAACTCATACAAGGGTCACCATAGGCTTGATAAATTCCTACATCACAACCCGATGTTAGTCAAAGACATATCTTTATCATGAGGACTTTTCAGGGTTGTTCTGTGGCTTTCGGTTGGTGGGATTTAGATGTGAAAAACTCTAAGGCTGAATGAGGAGGGCTTGACTCTTTTTGAAGGAAAATTGCATTAATCTAATTTTAACTTAAATATGATCTCTTAATTAATCCCTATAGTATAAATTCATCTCCATCATCATGAAAATTCATAGAAGGTTTTCACTATTCATCAATTCTGCAACAAAAATGTCAATCTTCTCAAAAATGATTTTCTTGAAAGATCCAGATAGGCACAACTTTCTTCCTCAATTAGAAGCTCCAGAAAAGGCACAACTTCACTTGTCATGAAAGCTCCAGAAAATGCACGGCTTTAAATATAATTATTTTCTTCAGGAGCAAACACATCTCTTCAAAATTTAATTTTCCACCCAAAGTATCACAGAATGTGTTAGCTCAACACAAGATAGCTTCCCCCACACTTAAGCTCAACTATATTATGCAATTTCACATCAAGAGTTGGTTGGATAGGGAAAATTGCCTTGTAATGTGGCTAACCTAACAGGCTGTGCATGGATTCTAAGGGCTACAAGGATTAAATGTTCAAGGAATGCCATTATGAAAAAGGATTCTTTGAAATAGGGGCTTTAATAACAAACAAATACCTCAATCATTTAAACATAGGCACCTCAAACCCTCAAGTTTTGACAGAAATAAATCAAACTCTGGTTAAATCAAGCATGGTTTGGTTCTCTCAACAAGTGAGGTGAATGTAAAGAATATGAAAATAATAGTTCAGAAGCCTCACAGGAAAGTGATTTCAAATATAAATACAGTGATATGTGGCATGGGATTCAAAATTCAGTGTACTTTTCATGAAATTACTAAATATTTGAACTTGAAACAAAGTCATTTCAGCATTCATTTAAACTTAGTTTCAAGGGATAAATTTTTTCACTCATTGATATGCATTTCAAAATTGTGATGAGAATAATTTCAGCTCAAAAATTTCAAAAACACAAATAAAATTGAAAAATAAACCCACAAAATTTGAAAACACACAAATTTTTTTGGTTTTTTTTAAAACAGGAAAACAATTGAAATTGCTAAACTAAAAGGTTCCCTCCCCCACACTTGAAATATTTCATTGTCCTAAATGTGAACCCATGAGAAGATATATGCACATGAAATGCAGAATTTTTAAATAGGACAAATAATATAAAAGTGAAAGGGTTAGGAACAGCCTGATGTGCTTAAGTGATGATGGGGTCATGTAGTGTGATAAAATCCACTGAATTAGTAGGAATTCCCTCAATGTATCTCTTCAAACGTTGCCCATTGACTGTAAAGCTCCTTTCAGTGTCCTCTTGTGTGATCTCCACTACACCATAAGGAAAAAAATTAGATACAATATAAGGACATAACCATCTGGAATGCAACTTACCAGGCATCAGCTTCAGTCGTGAACTGTAGAGAAGGACTTTCTCTCCAATATTAAACTCCCTTTGTTGGATCATTTTTTCATGAGTTTCTTTTGATCTTTCCTTGTAGAGCCTTGAGGTCTCATACGAAGACAATCTAATCTCCTGAAGCTCTTGAATTTGCAGCTTCCTTTGGATTCCAGCTTAGAAAAAATCCATGTTGCATTTCTTTATAGCCCAATAAGCCCGATGCTCAACTTCCACGGGGAGATGACACGCTTTCACAAAAACAATCCGAAATGGGGACATACCAATGGGTGTCTTGTATGCTGTCCTATAAGCCCACAATGCATCATCTAGGCGCTTTCTCCAATCCTTCCTATTTGGCTGCACGGTTTTCTCCAATATTTGTTTCAACTAACGATTTGAAACCTCAGCCTGACCATTTGTTTGGGGGTGGTAGGGTGTTGATGTTTTGTGTGTCACCCCATACATCTGAAGAATGGAAGAAAGATTCTGATTGCAAAAGTGTGTCTCTTGGTCACTGATGATGGCCTTTGGTACTCCAAACCTGCAGAAAATTTGAGCCTTGAAAAAATCCACTACAACATGAGAATAGTCAGTCCTGGTGTCCTTGGCTTCCACCCATTTACTCACATAATCAACAGTGACCAAAATATACAAAAATCCAAATGAACTAGGAAAATGACCCATAAAATCAATGCCCCATACATCAAAAATCTCACAGAATAGTATGGGTTGTTGGGGCATCTCATGTCTCCTAGAAATGTTCCCAATGTGTTGGCAATGAGATTATGACTTACAAAACACATGGGCATCATGGAATAAGCTAGGCCAATATAATCCAGATTCCAAAACTTTCCTAGCTACCCGTTGGGGTCCAAAGTGTCCACCACAAGCAAGTGTATGACAAAAATGCAAAACAGACTCAAACTCATGATCGAGAACACACCTCCTAATGACTTGGTCACTACACATGCGCCAGAAGTAAGGATCATCCCACACATAAAACTTAGACTCACTTTTTAATTTTTGGACTTGATTCTTCTCCAAATTTGATGGGATTTCATAGGAAACAATGTAATTAACTAAATCAGCATACCAAGGATGCGTACCTGAGATGGTATAGAGATGCTCATCGGGGAAAGTGTCCCGAAGTGGTACCTATTCCAAGGTGTCACCCTATATTGTGTGAGTAAGCCTACTCATGTGGTCTTCCACCAAATTCTCTGACCCCTTCTTGTCATTTTTCTCGATGTAAAACTCTTGAAGAAGTATCATCCATCGGATAAGTCTTGGCTTTGTATCTGGATTCTTTAGTAGGTACCACAAAGCTGCATGGTCAGAAAAAACAACTACTTTAGCGCCCAATAAATATGAATGGAATTTATCTAAATAAAATATGACAGCAAGAAACTCTTTTTCTGTGGTAGTGTAGTTTGATTGGGCTGAATCCAATGTCCTTGATGCATAGGCAATCACATGTGAATGTCCTTCCACCCTCTGAGATAAGACAACTCCAACCGTGAAGTTGGAGGCGTCACACATAAGCTCAAAAGGAATCTCCCACCATGGGGGCTGTATGATAGGTGGAGTGGTCAGACGTTGTTTTAGCTCATCAAATGAATTCCTTCAAGAAAAATCAAACACAAAATCAGAATACTTTTGAATTAATCTTGACATAGGAAGAGAAATATTACTAAAATCTTTGATGAAGCACCGATAAAATTCTGCATGCCCTAGGAAATATCTAACATCACACACACATGAAGGATATGGTAAGCATGAAATAATATCTACCTTTGATCTATCAACCTCTATTGTAGAGACCCGAAGCTTGAATTACATGGACATTACATTACTTTTGAGGAATACTTAGTACATAACAAAAACACACACACAAGGACCGTAATAGTTTAGTGTCTTTGGAAACTCGGAACGTAATCTTCTAATCGTGGTGAAAGATCTTCAATATCTCCCATAAAGATCTTCCCCTTTTTTTTACCTAAAACCATTCTTTATATCCTGGGGAAAAGAAAACATAAAAGGGTGAGCTCAAATGCTCAGTAAGGGTAAACAAAAGAAAATCAATCACATCATATTCATAAGAACATAACTTTTGGAAATCTTAACCTGCAAAAGAGATCATAATTTCACAACATGGGATAAATCATAGTAGTGAAATGAAATCCCAATAAGCATAAATTAAAACATGAAACTTTGTGGCATACACAAATAATCATAGAGAATAATTTCTTGTTAGTCAAGACTCATTGCCAAGACTATCTTAGTGGACAAAGTCCATTTCTGAATCGAGTGACCCTTGTTTCAGTCCTGTTTCACTGAACCTGTATAACCTACCATTCCAGCCATGTCTATCTCATGAGATATAAAATCTTTACCCAATGCATTGGAGGGAGATATAGGTCCCACCCATCTTATAATGAATCCTTTCTTATGTGTGCCACATAATCATAAACCATACATCATAGCGTAACCCATGTAATAAAAATGGGATTCTTAAACAACATGACATCATAAAAAAATTCATATAAGATAAAGGAATTCATAAAAATACTTCCATCACAACATAATCAAATCAATGTAATAATAGGGATAAAAACAGAACCCTATATTATCTTATATGGAAAATAATTTTGATAAAACACTTGAAATCCATTCTTGAGGAAAATATCCTTTCTACTTCAAAAACATTTTCCTTTCTTAACATGTCGTACAATTTAAAACTAAAAGAAGTTGATTAAAAATAAACTTGAAAACTAGTAAAGGAAGCTTCTTGGAAATAATGTTTTAAAAATCCATTCATGCCGTATAAGTTAAAAAAACATTCTTCTCGTACTTTTGTCGGAAAAGTCAAAAAGTACCTCGTATAAAAAAAACGACAAAAGATTCCTTTCATATTCTTTACTAAAAACTCACCGAAGGGTAAAATTGGATTTAAACTATTGTAAGTGGATGGAAACAATATTAAATATTGAGGGAACATGGATGTGGATGATAAAATACACCCCAGTAAATACTTACGAATAAACAATCTCAGATAAAAATGAGATTGTGATATTTCCCTTACCTTAGGTCTGAATTGCTTTGTAAGTGTCCCAACCTCCTGTATAATGATTTAAATCATGTTATTGACTTATTACAGAATCATATTCATTGTTATTATATCATATATGGTCCACTTATGACTTTATATTACCCGTTCTTTTGTAAATTCATGTTAAAGTAGCGTTTTGGGTAAAATCGTCTCATTTGTCGTTCGTGTTTTTAACTTGTAATTATTCATATGATTACTTAGATCATGATTACTTAATTACAGAATATAAAACATGATTTATATATATATATATTCAGAATATACATATATAATAAATCATTAAATGGAAAGAAATACACCGTTCATGGAGACGGTAGTCCGTACGTACGCATGAACGCTGTTTTCGTTTCCTTATTGAATTGAATGGAATTAAGTAGATGAAATACATATAAATATAAAATATTCCAGTATAATTATTATATCATATATTTCATTAGTACTTATTATATATACTTTATAATCATTCATGAATGGTTAATCATTGAGAATGAATCTCATCGCGTCGTGGAGACGGTAGTCCGTACGTACGCACGAGCGATGATATCGTTCCCATGGTCATGGAATTGTGTTGAAGTGTATGTATACTATTTCAGTATCAATATCACTTTATAATAATAATATATAGTTACTCATTAAACCATTATACCCATCCAATTAAGGTGGTGGCGGAAAATAGATTACACCACGACGTGGAGACCGTATTCCGTACATACGCACGCGCGGTGATTTCCTTTTTCCGTAGGATGGATAGAAGGTTAATTAGAGTTGTTTCATATTTATAATAACATATCAGTATATAATAAATACTGATGTTATTACTTTATCATGAAACAACTAAAGAAGAAGAAGTTGAAGAAGAAAGAAATTGAAAAGATCGGTAATGGATATTACCTCTTCTTTGGAACGCTTCTTCGAATCCTCCACTTAGGGAACTAATATTGGTCTTTGAAGAAGACCAGGACCTCTAGGATTATTCTAGGGAAGTGGAGATGAGAAAATGGCAGGGGTTGGCCGAGCTTGAGTGCTCAAATTGGTGTGAGGTGGAGGGGGAGGAGGTGCCTTTTTATAAGGGAGGAGAGGGGCACCTTAGGAATATCTCAAAATATTATTTTATATTAAAGTCAAAATCGGTTTATAATGGTTCCAAATGGTCTTATTTCGAAGCTAAAGTGAGGATGGGTCGAAATCCTATCAACCAATAGGATTTATACAAGTTTAGGTTATTATTTTAACCTTATCAATTAGATTTAACTCTAAGTTAAATAATTTAACTTTTACCGTGTCTTTTTGTTTTCTTACACTATATGGTTAATACACTTACTATAACATGCCAAAAGAACCCCAAATTGTTTATTATTAATATATATATCCTTATCTAAGTCATTTGGCTGAACCTTAGATTTTTAGGAATAAAATAACAATTAATAATATAATATTTGATTTAAAAACTATTTTCTGTCAATTTTAACACTATTTGATATATGATTTTTGTGAAAGTCATAACAGAATTATATGTTCGAACCAAGTTGATTAAATCAACACTAATATATCATGGTAACCTAGAAAATTAGTGGAATTCAAAAAAAGTCTTAAATTACATTTATTTTGGTGTTTATAACATCAATTATGTCAATATTTTATTAATAAGATAATTACTGCATCATCATTGTGTCATAAATAAATTAAATTATTTAATGTCTAAAAATTATAAATAAAATACCATTATGTATGAAATATTTTTATCTTTCTAATGAATATTTATAGTCGAATTTATCTTATGTATAACCCCATATTAAAAATGATTTACTTATTAAACTTTGATTTTAACTATTTTAACCCTTCTTTAAATAAATTAATAATAAATGTCCTAATCTGATCCAAGTGGGCCTAAATGATAATATTTTACACTTAAGGTTGTTTTTGGTCGATATACACTTGTAAAATAGGATTAGGACATGTGTTAGGGTAATATTAATATCATTTTTACCCTTAATTACCCTATTTACTTTTAACCGTGGTAAATAAAAGTAAAAAGTTACTATTCACCAAAAATTATTTTCATCTCATTGAACCAAATTTTACTTACTGACATCAACCGTGTCTCTCGGATTTTTGAAATTCCATTCACAGAAGTGGTAAAATTAAGATTTATGAAAAAATTAATTTTTTTAACTACCACTTAGTAGTTTCACTATTCAACAAAAACTGATGTTTTTCAGGACAATGCCAAAATTTCATCCTAAGCTATATTTCATATTCCGAATTCAAAAATGAAGTCTATTTTACCAAATTCATATCATATAATTTTCATTAATTAATTTTATAATTAAATCCCGCTGTTAAAACAAATAGCATGTTTTTAAGAAACAATATCTATAAAAAGATTGACACTTGATTATGTCTGGTTTAAATGTGAAATTACATTCAATGACCAACATTGTATTAAATTGTAAAAATATATTCTAAATATACTTTAAAACCACTCAAATTAATAATTTATCACTATTAATTATTTCGATTAAAAAAGTTGTTTTTAATTATAATTTAGTAATTTTCACTATTCATCAGAATATGAAAGTTATCCGAAAAGTACCAAAATTTCACCTTAGGCTAAATTCGATACTCCGAATCCAAAAATGAAGTCCATTTTGAGAGCTAAAATTTCTAAAATTTAAAAAGTGGTTATTACTATTCATAACGGCTAGTTTTAATAATATTTTAATAGTATATCGTTGTTTCGTGAAACTCAGTATTGCGTACTACACACGCTATCGAGGAAGGTTGCGATTGCGTGTAATGAAAGGCAAGTCAAAGATGCGTGTTGTGCAAGATCCTTTTGGTGTAGCGTACAACACAAGACATTAATAAAATTAAATAGAATATTTTTCATAAAATCTCGGGCTGTTACATTCTACCCCCCTTAAAATGAATTTCGCCCTCGAAATTCGTCGGGGTTATAAATGGTTTACTATTCGAAAGTTTATTTAATAGAAACCCACATCGTAAAAAGGAATATCAAAACCAATCTTTAAAAACAAAAGTATGAAACGTAACGGTTACCCAAATAAACTAATCACTGGGTTTCCACATAGGTGAAAATATGGATATGGAAGAGAAATCTAACCATCATGTTCTGATGGAGAGTGGTAGAGAACATGGCTATGGAAAAGCCAGTAATCACAAAGCCATAAATTTGTGACGATATAAGGTACAATCTGATTCATTAGGTATAAGATCACTAGGATAACATTTTTGGTTTTCAAGATCATTTCCCTAAAGTTGAAAATTTGAATTAGAATAAATACTTACTTTATTTTGGTACAATCTCACTGTTGTTCGTGACTTGAACAATTTCCACTTCATCTCTTAAATAAATGAAGTTGAATTTGTTATTCGTTAAGTGTTAGCAGATCATGTCATAGAATGACGGGTCATTCCATCTGTCGTAAACAAAAGGTTAGCAAAAGTTATATACATAAGTCGATCTATAGTGAGATTAATCATATATGGTTCCTAAAATGGACTTATACTTCATATATCATACTTCTTAATATAATAAAACTAGTTTTTACTAAACAGGGACTTCCTGTAGGCCAGTGGTAGGCGATAAAGGCCAGTCGCACTTCGATTGTGGGTTCGATTTCCACAGCCTTGTCCGAAGCGATGGGCTGTCGCCCGTCCTGCAGGTTGTCCTTTTTCTAAAACTACATTACTATAACATCCAATCAATAATATCGAAAAAAAAATTCTATCCTTAAACAATACTCACTTATGTCTAACAAAATCCATTTCAATCTTTAGTCTTATCCATAATACTGCAGTCCACTCTCATAACATAGTGAAAACGATTACCAGAGATTTAATACCATCGTTGATCCCCATATATCATAAGATATGTTTTGTTGGTCACATTCCAAACATTCAAAGGCCTTAATCATGTATTCTCTTGAATACCCATCGAACCTTAGTGAAAACATGAATGCAGTTAAAAGTTAACACTTTCTACATACCAAAATCCTCAGAATTCTATATACTCAAACCATGATATCACTTAGTCCTTATATCAATCATGAGCTCATGAATACTGTCAAACATTTCATTTTCTCCTTATCCCTTCATTATGGGCATATTATCTACTTTCCAAAATATTTGAATCACTTTTCATGGTTATCGGTACCTTAAAATTATTGAAAACCATAATAGACCAATACATAAATATTTCAATACACCATAAAAGTACCTCAACAACATTATTCCTGAATACCAATACATAAACAATTCAGTCCATCCACTTCAATGATTGTCCTAGAAGAAGTCCTTCCTTGATTTAGAAGTAACTTTTTAGGTCAGGGCATTGATTTGGGTAATGCCCATGTTCTCCGCAAATAAGACATTGAACTCCATAACAGTCTGTCACTCTATGACCCTTTTCTCCACACAGATAACATCGGTCCCTCCATTTGAGGTATTCCTCAAGGTTCTTCTTCCCTTCTCTAGAAATCTCAATCTTCCTTTCATTATGCTCCTCAACATGCGAACATGCATAATAGTTTATCTTCCTCTTCTTTGATGAATTAAGCATACCACTAAATTTAACCTTGTTAATCATATATCGCGATGACTGATTTGGCATAATCACAAGATCTTTCTCTCTAGGAATTACACAATTTTTTTGCTCATAGTCACCAATTTGTCCATTGGATTCAATGTTAACCGAATTCCTTCTGGTTCCCTCCATTAACTAAAACACAAAAAGAATCTTGTGAGAGGAAAAAATCATGCTAGGGAAAACAACATAGTAAAGGGGAAGTACCCTTAATATCTAACATCTTAGGTTAAATTCTAAGATCGTTACCGTAGTTCTAGGACTGTATCTTATACGTATAATTATCCTTAGGGACATCCCTAGACATACCTTAGAAATATCTCTAGGGATCTCACTAACGTTTTCGCATCCTAGTTTCCAAAGGTTGACTAAACCTTTCCTCTGATACCAACTGTAGAGACCCGAAGCTTGAATTACATGGACATTACATTACTTTTGCGGAATACTTAGTACATAACAAAAACACACACACAAGGACCGTAATAGTTTAGTGTCTTTGGAAACTCGGAACGTAATCTTCTAATCGTGGTGAAAGATCTTCAATATCTCCCATAAAGATCTTCCACTTTTTTTTACCTAAAACCATTCTTTATATCCTGGGGAAAAGAAAACATAAAAGGGTGAGCTCAAATGCTCAGTAAGGGTAAACAAAAGAAAATCAATCACATCATATTCATAAGAACATTACTTTTGGAAATCTTAACCTGCAAAAGAGATCATAATTTCATAACATGGGATAAATCATAGTAGTGAAATGAAATCCCAATAAGCATAACTTAAAACATGAAACTTTGTGGCATACACACATAATCATAGAGAATCATTTATTGTTAGTCAAGACTCATTGCCAAGACTATCTTAGTGGACAAAGTCCATTTCTGAATCGAGTGACCCTCGTTTCAGTCCTGTTTCACTGAACCGGTATAACCTACCATTCCAGCCATGTCTATCTCATGAGATATAAAATCTTTACCCAATGCATTGGAGGGAGATATAGGTCCCACCCATCTTATAATGAATCCTTTCTTATGTGTGCCACATAATCATAAACCATACATCATAGCGTAACCCATGTAATAAAAATGGGATTCTTAAACAACATGACATCATAAAACAATTCATATAAGATAAAGGAATTCATAAAAATACTTCCATCACAACATAATCAAATCAATGTAATAATAGGGATAAAAACAGAACCCTATATTATCTTATATGGAAAATAATTTTGATAAAACACTTGAAATCCATTCTTGAGGAAAATATCCTTTCTACTTCAAAAACATTTTCCTTTCTTAACATGTCGTACAATTTAAAACTAAAAGAAGTTTATTAAAAATAAACTTGAAAACTTGTAAAGTAAGCTTCTTGGAAATAATGTTTTAAAAATCCATTCATGCCGTATAAGTTAAAAAAAACATTCTTCTCGTACTTTTGTCGGAAAAGTCAAAAAGTACCTCATATAAAAAAACGACAAAAGATTCCTTTCACATTCTTTACTAAAAACTCACCGAAGGGTAAAATTGGATTTAAACTATTGTAAGTGGATGGAAACAATATTACATATTGAGGGAACATGGATGTGGATGATAAAATACACCCTAGTAAATACTTACGAATAAACAATCTCGGATAAAAATGAGATTGTGATATTTCCCTTACCTTAGGTCTGACTTGCTTTGTAAGTGTCCCAACCTCCTGTATAATGATTTAAATCATGTTATTGAATTATTCCAGAATCATATTCACTGTTATTATATCATATATGGTCCACTTATGACTTTATATTACCCGTTCTTTTGTAAATTCATGTTAAAGTAGCGTTTTGGGTAAAATCGTCTCATTTGTCGTTCGTGTTTTTAACTTGTAATTATTCATATGATTACTTAGATCATGATTACTTAATTACAGAATATAAAACATGATTTATATATATATATATTCAGAATATAAATATATAATAAATCATTAAATGGAAAGAAATACACCGTTCATGGAGACGGTAGTCCGTACGTACGCATGAACGCTGTTTTCGTTTCCTTATTGAATTGAATGGAATTAAGTAGATGAAATACATATAAATATAAAATATTCCAGTATAATTATTATATCATATATTTCATTAGTACTTATTATATATACTTTATAATCATTCATGAATGGTTAATCATTGAGAATGAATCTCATCGCGTCGTGGAGACGGTAGTCCGTACGTACGCACGAGCGATGATATCGTTCCCATGGTCATGGAATTTTGTTGAAGTGTATGTATAATATTTCAGTATCAATATAACTTTATAATAATCATATATAGTTACTCATTAAACCATTATACCCATCCAATTAAGGTGGTGGCGGAAAATAGATTACACCACGGCATGGAGACGGTATTCCGTACGTACGCACGCGCGGTGATTTCCTTTTTCCGTAGGATGGATAGAAGGTTAATTAGAGTTGTTTCATATTTATAATAACATATCAGTATATAAGAAATACTGATGTTATTAATTTATCATGAAACAACTAAAGAAGAAGAAGTTGAAGAAGAAAGAAATTGAAAAGATCGGTAATGGATATTACCTCTTCTTTGGAACGCTTCTTCGAATCCTCCACTTAGGGAACTAACATTGGTCTTTGAAGAAGACCAGGATCTCTAGTATTATTCTAGGGAAGTGGAGAGGAGAAAATGGCAGGGTTTTGCCGAGCTTGAGTGCTCAAATTGGTGTGAGGAGGAGGGGGAGGAGGTGCGTTTTTATAAGGGAGGAGAGGGGCACCTTAGGAATATCTCAAAATATTATTTTATATTAAAGTCAAAATCGGTTTATAATGGTTCCAAAGGGTCTTATTTTGAAGCTAAAGTTGGTATGGGTCTAAATCCTATCAACCAATAGGATTTAGACAAGTTTAGGTTATTATTTTAACCTTATCAATTAGATTTAACTCTAAGTTAAATAATTTAACTTTTACCGTGTCTTTTTGTTTTCTTACACTATATGGTTAATACACTTACTATAACATGCCAAAAGAACCCCAAATTGTTTATTATTAATATATATATCCTTATCTAAGTCATTTGGCCGAACCTTAGATTTTTAGGAATAAAATAACAATTAATAATATAATATTTTATTTAAAAACTATTTTGTGTCAATTTTGACACTATTTGATATATGATTTTTGTGAAAGTCATAACAGAATTATATGTTCTAACCAAGTTGATTAAATCAACACTAATATATCATAGTAACCTAGAAAATTAGTGGAATTCATAAAAAGTCTCAAATTACATTTATTTTGGTGTTTATAACATCAATTATGTCAATATTTTATTAATAAGATAATTACTGCATCATCATTGTGTCATAAATAAATTAAATTATTTAATGTCTAAAAATTATAAATAAAATACCATTATGTAGGAAATATTTTTATCTTTCTAATGAATATTTATAGTCGAATTTATCCTATGTATAACCCCATATTAAAAATGATTTACTTATTAAACTTTGATTTTAACTATTTTAACCATTATTTAAATAAATTAATAATAAATGTCCTAATCTAATCAAAGTGGGCCTAAATGATAATATTTTACACTTAAGGTTGTTTTTGGTCGATATAAACTTGTACAATAGGATTAGGACATGTGTTAGGGTAATATTAATATCATTTTTACCCTTAATTACCCTATTTACTTTTAACCGTGGTAAATAAAAGTAAAAAGTTACTATTCACCAAAAATTATTTTCATCTCATTGTACCAAATTTTACTTACTGACATCAACCGTGTCTCTCGGATTTTTGAAATTCCATTCACAGAAGCGGTAAAATTAAGATTTAAGAAAAAATTAATTTTTTTAACTACCACTTAGTAGTTTAACTATTCATCAAAAATTGATGTTTTTCAGAACAATGCCAAAATTTCATCCTAAGCTATATTTCATATTCCGAATTCAAAAATGAAGTCTATTTTACCAAATTCATATCATAGAAGTTTCATTAATTAATTTTATAATTAAATCCCGTTGTTAAAACAAATAGCGTGTTTTTAAGAAACAATATCTATAAAAAGATTGACACTTGATTATGTCTGGTTTAAATGTGAAATTACATTCAATGACCAACATTGTATTAAATTGTAAAAATATATTCTAAATATACTTTAAAACCACTCAAATTAATAATTTATCACTATTAATTATTTCGATTAAAAAAGTTGTTTTTAATTATAATTTAGTAATTTTCACTATTCATCAGAATATGAAAGTTATCCGAAAAGTACCAAAATTTCACCTTAGGCTAAATTCGATACTCCGAATCCAAAAATGAAGTCCATTTTGAGAGATAAAATTTCTAAAATTTAAAAAGTGGTTATTACTATTAATAACGGCTAGTTTTAATAATATTTTAATAGCATATCGTTGTTTCGTGAAACTCAGTATTGCGTACTACACACGCTATCGAGGAAGGTTGCGATTGCGTGTAATGAAAGGCAAGTCAAAGATGCGTGTTGTGCAAGCTCCTTTTGGTGTAGCGTACAACACAAGACATTAATAAAATTAAAAAGAATATTTTTCATAAAATCTCGGGCTGTTACATCTATCCCATGTTTTGACACTACATGCCCTAAGACAATGCCATTCTCTACCATGAAATGACACTTTTCAAAGTTCAGGACCAGATTCTTCTCAATAAAATGATTCAACACCTTTCCCAAACTAATTAGACATTCATCAAATGAAGATCCATACACTGTAAAATCATCCATAAATACCTCCATGCAGGTCTCACTAAAATCATAAAAAATACTCACTATGGATCTCTGGAAGGTACCTGGGGTGTTGCAAAGTCCAAATGGCATCCTCCGGTAGGCAAATGTGCCAAAGGGATAGGTGAATGCTATCTTTTCCTGATCCTCTAGAGATATAGGAACCTGAAAATATCCTAAAAATTCATCCAAGAAACAATAGTGTGTCTTCCCAGCTATTCTCTCAAGCATCTGATCAATAAATGGGAGGGGGAAATGGTCCTTGCGAGTGGACTGATTTAGTTTCCTATAATCAATACACACACGCCAACTGTTTTTCACCCTCATTTGAACTAACTCATCTTTCTCATTTTTAACAACAGTAACACCACTCTTCTTAGGAATGACCTGAATAAGACTTACCCACTGAGAATATGAAATGGGAAATATTATACCAGCCTCAAGCAATTTCTCAACTTCTTTTTTAACAACTTCCAGGAGGGTGGGATTGAGTCTCCTTTGTGGCTGTCTCACTGGTTTAGCCCCATACTCCAAGAGAATCCTATGCATGAAAATGGAGGGGCTAATACCTGATATGTCAGCCAAGGTCCACCCAATCACCCTGATGTTCTCCCTAAAAATATTCAAAAGCTTTTCTTCATGTTCAAAAGGGAGATTGTTAGCAATGATAATAGGTAATCTCTCACCACTCAACAAGTATGAGTATTTCAAATTTGGTGGCAATGACTTGAGTTCTAATGAAGGAGGGTGTAGTATGGATGGAGACATTGAAGGAATTGAAATATGTGCACAAAGAGCATTAGTATCAGAATATACATCATCAAAATTAAAGAATAAAGCATCAAATACATCAGCATACTCAACAACCATGTCATAATTAGATTTCACATGATCAAAATCAGAATATGATTCCATTTCAAAATCAAATCTTAGAGAGTATTATTTCTTATAAATGGGTGTGGAAGTACTCTTAGACATCAAACTAGACCCAATACTCATAATCTCCCTAAGCATAGGACAATCAAATTCCATGGGGTTTTTACTTGGTGGTTTAAAGTGGGAAATAAAAAAAGAAGAATGGTCCTCAGAGGGGTACTTCATGGAATCCATAACATTAAATATTACAACTTCATCCCCAAATTCCATGGAAAGTGTACCATCATTGAAATTTATGATCGTTTTTGCAGTTTTGAGGAAGGGTCTACCTAATATAATGGGGTAATGAGAACTTACCTGATCATCCTCCATGTTAAGCATGTAGAAATCTGCTGGAAAGATCATGTCTCTTACCCGAACAAGTACATCCTCAAGGACTCCCGCTGGATATGCCGTAGCTCTATTCGCTAATTACACCACTACTCTCGTCAGCTTCAACTCACCAACCTGTAAATAAGAGAATACATGGTGAGGCATCACATTTATTGAAGCTCCTAAATCACAAAGAGCATCAGAGAAGTGCAACTCCCCTATGGTACATGGGATGGTGAATGTCCCGGGATCCTTGCACTTTGTTTGCATTACTAGAGTTGGTGTAATGAGTGCTGACACATTCCTTCCAAGATTGATCCTATCATTTCCCTTGAGCCCTCTTCGATTGGTGCAGAGTTCTTTTAAGAATTTGTCATACCTTGGGATTTGTTTAATGACTTCAAGTAGAGAAATATTGATCTCCACACGCTTGAATGTGTCCAAAAACTCCTTTTACATTGCTTATTCAGCCATCTTCTTGGTTTGGACAACCCTATTTGGAAAAGGAAGGGGTTTAGGAGGAACATCATCAATATTTTTCTTACCTTTATCTTTCTCCTTGGATTGCTCATCAGTTGGTATGGAATGCGGCTTCTCTAGAGTTGAGTTGAATCCCGGTGGAATGGTAGGTACAGAGGTATCATTCATTTTCTTCCCACTTCTCAATGTGATGGCACTGACCCCTTTGGATTTGGAGTGGGTTGGGAAGGTAGATTTCCGGAATTCTTACTCACAAGCTCATGGAGGGCGGTGGAAATCTGGCTCATTTGAGTCTTCAACTCCCTCAGCTCTGAACCTTGACTTTTCAGCTCATTCTGTTGATTAAGAACAATTTTCTTGAAAAGGTCATCAGTGTTAGAATCTACCTTGGTTGGGGGATTCCCTTGTTGTTGGATTGTTGATGCTTGGGCTTCAAATCTCCTTTGGGGTTGTTGGAAACCCAACTAGTAAGGCGGAGGCTGCTATAAGTTTTGTTGAAAGGGTGGACTTTGTTGTTGTCCAGAGCCATAACTCATGTCCAGTTGATCTTTCCACCCCTGGTTGTATGTTGGAGCAAATGAATCAAACTTATTTTGGGGGATATGGTAGTTGTTGCTGCTGAAATGGTTTCCCTGGGAATACTGCTGCACAATCCTCTGTCTCTTGTAGTTGTGGGAAACAGTTAGTTGGGTGGATTGTCTTAGTGAAAATGCCACAAGGCCTTGAAGGAGTGTGTTGGGATGTATTTTGATCCAAATCAATCTACCTCACCATAGTGGTCAATTCTTCCAACTTGGTATCAATCAAATGACTTTCAAGAGAAGAAGGACTTACCTGATGTACTCCCCTGACATGTGGTGTGCCTCTATCACCAAATTGTTGGGAGTTTTGGGCCATCTTGTCGATCAATGCACGTGCATCTGCTGGTGTCTTGTCCACCAATGATCCTCTAGTTGCAGCATCAACCATGCTCCTCTCCATGGGTGTGAGTCCTTAGTAGAAGTATTGGATGAGGAGTTGCTCACTGATTTGGTGATGCGGATAGCTTGCGCACAACTTCTTGAATCACTCCCATTACTCGTACATTGACTCCCCTTGGGCTTGCTTGATCCCCGAGATCTCCTTACGAATGGAATTGGTCCTCAATGCTAGAAAAAATCTCTACAAGAAAAGACGTTTTAAATCGTTCCAACAAGTTACATCCTCAGGTTGTAAATAATACATCCAATCTTTCGCAGCTCCATCAAGTGAGAATGGGAATGCTCTTAATTTTATTTGATATTCAGAAACATTTCTTGGTTGAAGGGTTGAGAAAACCACATTAAATTCTTTAAGGTGTTTGTTTGGATCCTCACCGGATAAGCTATAAAATTTTGGAAGAAGGTGACTTTAACCAGATTTTAACTCAAAGTCTGATTTGAGATTCGGGTATGCAATACAATTTGGTTGATAGTTAATATCAGGTGAAACCAATTCTCGAATGGTTCTATTTAGCTCATTGTTATTATTTCCAGCCATTGGTTCTTCTTTTATGTTTGAATTTGAATAGCTTCCAATTTCAATGTTTCCAGAAGAGAGGAATTCACCAACTGGTTGAATATTGAAACTTCCCATAGACTGAGAATGTCTGATTCATGCCCTAAGGCTACGTTCAATCTCAGGGTCAAGATCTAATAGATCCTCAGGATTAGTTCGAGTCATAAATCAATGAAAAATAAAAAGAAGGAAAGTGGACCATAGTAAAATAAAAATTAGAAGTTTGAGTTGATGGTTCAAAAAGAAGTAGAAGAAAATAAAAGAAGAAGAAAAAAAAAAGAAATCAGATTCGGTAAAGAAGGAAGAAAGAAGAGAGGAAAAGAATAAAATGAAAAATAAAATAAATACCTCTAATTGTTTGAAATAATTACTTACCTCCTCAGAAATGGTGCCAATTTGAAAGAGCGCTGTCTTAGGTGCCCTCAAATGATTAATGTGATTTTGGGGTACTTAGGTGCAGTAGAGTGGCTGACCAAGGTCGTCTCTGAAAGGAGGAAGTGAATTTAACAACTTATTAAAGGTATTATAAAAAAAATAGAATAGAATAAAAACACTACTTTAAAGGATTGGGGTTTTTTATAGTTTATGAATCTAGAATAATTTTTCTGGAAGAAGATTGTATATTTTTTTGTTTTTAGTTTTGAAATGAATTTCGATTAAAATGACACAACAAGAAGATGTTTTTTTAGAAATCTATTTTAAAATGCGTAATCGATCTAACTATACCTATTCATTCACTTATTAATCATTATAATTTAAATCAATATCCACTTAATTATGATCCCCTAATTTTTTATCCTTCGAACCCTACGAGAGTTAACTTAACTATAAAGATGAAATTACTTAAACCCTAGGCTAGCTTCGGAACACGCAATCACAACACCCTGCTTTGATTATTGTTCTAAGGATAGATTATGGTCAGTGGTTAATTAGATCACATATCCATTCTGGAAATGATGATGAATTGTGTTTAGGGATTATATTTTAACTCTACAAATTTATCCCGTGTGGTCTTGTATTACCGATTAAGATCGCGCTCTCACAATTTACACAAAATCTCAACCTCACATGTTTTGTATTAATTGTTCAATTGCTTGATTAGTTTCTTGTAATTTAAAAACACAATTCATGGATCATATTATCTGAATTAAAGTATTTCATTGATTCAAAATAAATGAATGAATAAGAATAGAGGTCGATCGATTAATAAAAAGAACTACTCTTCCATGGGTGGCGTAATCATCGTAGAAGCGTTTTGCATGTGCAAAGGTTTATAATGGGTATAACCCAATAATTCTTTTACTCAAGAATTCCAGCCCAAATAGGAATATTAAGAGAAGAATAAATTTAAACAAAACAGAAGAAAATAGATGAAATAAAAGAAGAACAAAGAAGTTTAGTACACAAATGAAAACATTACAAAATGAAGAAGAGAAGGAGGCTTTGATGAGGGGATCCTTGCTTCAAGAGCTACCCCTCTTACAATGGTTGGGGAATTTGGGTGAAACAAACTATCCTCTGCCTCCAATATCCTAATGCACGTCCTAACCCCACCAAATGAGAAAAACACTAATTTATAGAGTGGTGGGGAGGCTAGGTTCAAAGTGGTTTCAAGTGTGAATGGGGAATCTCGGCCAAATATTTTATTCCAACTTGAACCGCCCAGTTGACCATCCAAACGTGTGAATTGGACATCCTTCAAGAAGGATAATATGTGCGTATATGGGTCCCCTATCTCCTATAAAAAGTTGGGCTTAATAAAAGCCCATATGAAGGAGTTATATCCTAAATATAGAAGCTTTTCCATTCTGGCGTGTCCAGCCCACCTTTGACTTTATGGCCCCATTACTCCATCCAAATGCATTATTTTGATCAAGTGTCCTGAATAAAAGTTATATCCCATGAAGTAATGAACATATTTAAAAAATATTAAGTTCAAATAATTCAAATAAAAATATTTATGATTGAAATAGTACAGTGATTTTAAAAGGGTAAAACTGGAATTTTCATCAAGTATTCAAATGAATGATCTAATCCCAAATACATTCCAATTAAACATATTTAACACAATTTGAGGAAATTATATCATTTATTATCAATAAAATATTCAATAAAATAATGTTTTATCACTATTATTTTATGGAAATTATAGTATTAGTATATACTTATCCCATGATCATTAGAAGTATATAGAATATGATTATAATATCCAATCTTGTGCTTTATTATTCCATTTAGACTTCCCATAAGTTTGGGGATAATTGGGGGTTATTAAATAGACCTAATTTTCTCTATCATGTTGAATAATCTTCTATAATTTTTATGTAAACCAAGGATCATGATTAGATTCAATTGATTATTTCCTTATGAAGTCTCAAAATTTCATTAATATAGATCCAATATTGTTTTTCAAGTGATACATCTTCCATTAATGCTAATAAATATTCATAATTGATAAGGTGGTCAATGATGAACCATATAGAATCGATCTTCCTTGGACTATTTTCTTTTCTAATGAAAATTAATTGGTAATATTGTCCAAATTCTATATAGTCATAGTAAAAGGTTTCATGACTCCATTAGGATGCTGTCTTTGATCCTTTACCTACTGACACACTGAGAATCATAATATATAGTTTTAAATTTTATACTTCATAAAATCCCACTATAAATGTTCTGTTAAATCCCTATTTATCATTACGCTACTAGGGGGTATAAATAAATTATGGATATGTGATTCATCTAGTCAGTATCTCTCCAGTTCATATATGGATGGAACAAATAACCTCTTTCAAAAATTCAATTATCAATATTTATAAATTAATTCTATTAATTTCTAACATTTACTAATTTAAAAATAATTTGTATATCTTTATCATCCTACTGTGAATTCCATATTATTTTTAGTAAACATGATTTAATAATTTGTACTAAAAGTAATAAAGACTCCCCTTGCCTAAAAATTACTGTATCAATATTTAACAGATCCCTAAATATAAGATCCTTATTAATCCACTCTCTCATCATAAATACATGTTACTTCCTACTCATTGAATCATCCAACTTGTATTACTTCACATTGAGATAGTTAAAATTGAAATCATAGTAATTGAGTAGTTACAACCATTTTCTTTGAAAGATGGTGAGATCGTTGTAAGAGAAAATATAATTTAAAATTTAGTGTTCCTTCTATATTTTACTTATTTTTATTTAGTGATGGTTTATTCATATATTCTTATAAATTATTATAGATTCAATATCAAGGTCACAAATTACATATTTTTGACATGAATCATTAATTTTCTTTATGAACAATCAAGCACTCTATCATTCTGCATAAAGACACCTCATAGTCTTTTATATATGCATCACTATATTTAGTAAATCCTAGATATATTTATGATAAATTAAATAAAAGTTTATAAATCAAAATCCTATTTATCTCAGAAAATTTTTCTTCACATTACATGGACCATGTAAATTTTACCCCTTTACATGTAAACTTGTTTAATAGGTTGGAAAATCCAGAAAAATTGTGAACTAACCACCCATAGTAACCTACTAAACTGACAAAAATAATTTTATTAGTTACAATAATCAATGTAATCCATCATTTGAATAAAATTATCTTTAAAGTATTAGAAGATATTGCATCCAAAGAGACAATATTCTCATGGAAATAAACATTATAAACCCAAAATTCACACCTATAGAATTTTCTATATAAGTCATTTTTTTCTGAGTTTATCAGAAATAATTGAAATATTGTTCTTGTTATCATAATATATTTAATATTATATAATGATATCATCAATTAATACCAATATGATGTTAATATGATAATAATTAAATTCTTTATTCATCATATCCATAAAGATATATGGTGCATTAGTCAATCCAAAGTGATTTACAATAAACTCATAATTTCCTTACCATATAAAATATGTTGTCTTTATTATATCTTCATAATTCACCCATTACTAATTATAACTAGAGAGAAGATCAATATTTGAAAAATATTTTTTATCCTTTAATTTGATCAAATATAAAATCAATTCTTGGTAAAGGATACTTATTTTTTAGTATTGGAATTGGTATCCCTATATTCGATTCACAACCTCATTAACTAAACCATTTTTTCATAAATAGAATATGAGTTATCAATTATCAAATAATAGGGTAAATAAATATATTATCAAACCACTCCAATATTACTTTCTTTAACTATACCAACTCTATTGGTTCCATTTTATTGGGATTTTTGGATATGGGCCCTACATTAGGAATGAGATTAATAGGGAACTCAACTTGATGCCCAAAAGTATGGCCATGTAATTCCTCTTGATTTACATAAATATATTGCTAAAAAATGGAAATATCCTATATATATAGGATTTATTTCTCATCCATGTAATGTGCTCTTTATTCCTCTTCTACAATAATTTCATTAATTTGAGCAATTGTAGGTGGGTTTTGTAACGACATGGATGGTGAAGTCTCTCCATTGAAAACAAGTGATTCAATTCCCCCTTCAGAAATAGTAATATTCATTTATAAAAAAATACATTCCTACATTATTCAATAATATTCACTCCATACCATTTATGGATTCAAATTGATCCATAGGTATAACCATGAAGTTTTCAAACAGGTAATATCTATGAATCTTTATATAAATATCTTGGTAAATATTCATTACAATGAGAATCCAAATATGTTCCAAAAATAAAAAATCCTTTCTTCATGTATGAATGGATGAATCAATGTTCCAAAACAACATCCTGATATATAAGAGTGAATATATAAACAATTAAATAAAGAATTCACTTACATATATTTGAGTATTAATGTTCTTATTTAATTTCATTTAGGACATCAAACTTAGATTTAGTAATCATTTAAGCTCATCATTCACTATTAGTAATTTCTCTACTAAATTCCAATGGTATTTGGGGAATTGGTTTAGATAGTTCATAATATTAATATAATTAATGCATTTAATTTTCAATAGATTCTTCCTTGCATTTTTATTAATGAGATTGATGTCCATTTTCAATTTATTTGGAACAAACTCCCATTCCCTTAAAGAAAGTCCCCAAGTATTTATTCCCATTTATATTACATATGGGAAATTTAGATCTTCCTTTATACTCATTTTAATTACTATTCTTTCCATTTTGGCCAGCTTACCTATTCTTAACCAAATTAATTTTGACTTCATAAGTCTTGGAGAACACATTTTCCATATTAATATATGATGAGATTATATCCTCTTATGATTTTAATGGATGAGAGAATAAAGACCTTAAAAGGATTGTTTTTATCAAATTAATGAATTATTTGATATTTCTTTACAATCTATGAACATATTCCATAGCATGTCTACATAACCTTAAAATGTTTTCCTTATACTCAATTCCATTTCCCTCCTCCTTATATATAATATTGAGGAATTTTATTTCTATAAAAACCATTTGATCATGAGGAAATTAATTTTCATCGAATATGTCCTAAACTGTTTTACATTAAATTAAATCTACCTCTACATTCTCTTTAGTGTTCTGAATTAGTGACTTCCATAAATACGTACCCCTCTTCAGATGATATACTTCATTGATGAATTTTAAATTTCAGTACATCCTAATGAGATAATGATATTTTATGGGGGATATTTTACTTTCATAGCTAAAAATAGATTAGTAGCTCAATTGAATTTTAGAGGCTATTTCCCTACGAATTAGTCCAACATAGTTACACCATGTTGTGGATTATAAGGTTTGTCTATGCTGGTGTGGTTATTTTCATAACCTAGGTAAATTTCCCTAATATGGTTATAATCTAATTAACTCCAACTCTTTCCTCATTAATTTTTTAGGAGGAACAACCCTACATTGACTATGTGTGTTGATAGTGTTCAAATTCTTTATTTTAGTGTCCATTTCAAAATAATGACTTACACATAATTAGAAAATAATATTTAATAGTAAAATATAATTCCAATTATGTTTTCTATAATAAATCCTTAATATATTTATGGGTTTTCATAATATTTGTTGAATCTAATATTGTTCCTCTTAATCTAGTCCTGAAGGTTTTTACAAAACATGTTTTTGTACTAACAATAACATCTCAATCTCTGGAAACCCAAATTTGGTAGTAATAATACATTATTGTTATAGAATAAAATATCTACCACTGGATTCATATATTATTATTTAAATACTATATACATAAATATTTTTCACATTACAGCTAAGAATATAAAATATAACATAAAAACTACTCGTGAACATTATTATCTCTTCTAATATATCGTTGAAAATAACAAATAGTTCTCTACTATGAATCATGGGGAAAGAAATAAATAGGAAGTGCTTAAACACATAGTAAGGAGTATCATGAATCATAATATATCATTAAATAATAAAGGAATAAATAGTTTGAAAAACAAATAAATGACTAAAATAATACATTTATCAAATGAAAATAAAGTTATACTATATTCATGATAATAAATAAAAACATGGATAATAATTATTGTCCTCTTACTATTGTAATTCATAATTCTAGACATCATAAACATATCATCAAGGCCTTCTTCAAGGAAATAATACATAATTAGCTATGAAATATTAAAATACCCAAGATTGTTCGTCTCAAGAGACATATTAGTTCATGTAGAGGACATATATAATGGGCCCCACACATCACTGATGAAGTAAAATAGATTAATTATATGTGTTAACAAGACGTTTCATAACATTACATAAGAAAATTATTATGTAAAAATGTAAAAATAGAAAAATGGATATTTATTGGATGAAAATGGTTGTAAAACATTTTCCCATTCCATGGAATAATGTGGCCATATAGTAGAATATCCTGAAAATAAACATAGAAATTATGGGGTATTCTCAATGTGATATTATGTACCATTTTAGAAGAAATAATTATAATGTGGTTGAGTGTGTAATTTAAAATTGGTGGGTTATTAATATAATCTATTAAATGAGATCAATAGTTTAAAATGATAGTAAACCAAAATAATAGTAGAAAAATAATTTATTATGGTTCATAAAGATCATGTTAATTATCTAAGGAATATCCCCCCATGAGTTTCTCACCATGGGTTTAGTCTGAGTCCCGCTCATCATGCATAATGAAAATATTTAATTGGTACTCATCCAGCCTTTATAAGGTGATTACCCTTAGGTTCATTTGTTCCATGACCTCATCTTCCTTCTAGTATTGAGATAGGGATACATTTTTAATGAAAACCACACACATTTTAACTTCCTAAAATTTATATTTTTTTGAATGATTACAGCTTAGGTAACATCTCAATCAAAATCCCATTAAGGAAAAAATTTAAAACCAAAAAATAGTTATTTGAAATAATGGTAAAATCATGATATAAAATACAACATTTTTTTAAACACGTTGAGGGTCTAGCCCCCTTTATTTTAAAAAAACATCAAATCCTCTTTTGAAAAATGGGGTAAGAGGTAACCCATAACATCACCATGGAAAATTCCAATAGAAAATTTAAGACAATGAATACATACCTTTATCCCCACACATTCAAATGTTCTCTAACCCCCTGTATGACCAAAATAATAATCCTAGTCACCTATTTTTAAAACCTCATTAATACTTATAACTATTTATCAACTTCATTTATAATTATTCTCTCTCTCTCTCTATTTATATATATATATATATATATATTTGTTTTTATACTATATTTTCAATATTGTGTGTGTAATATTGATTATTTTGAACTAGTTTGATAATATAGATATTTTTCATTATTATTATCCTCATATTTATTATTCCAAAATAACATAAGGTACTAGAATATATAAATTTTATTGATTGATAAATTAATTATCCCAAAAAACTAGCATTTTAATTTTGTTGTTTGAATGTGGGTCAATATCATCTTTTTTTGTAATATTAACGAGAGAAGGAGGTTTTTTAATAATAAGTAAAATACTTTTAATATCATTTATAAAATATTAAAAATTTATTATTTTATTAATAACATATAATAATATTTGTATTTATGTTCCCATAGTAATCCATGATAGAGTTTTATATCATTGTTCAATTAGGTTATTAGATCGACCTTAACATGGACATATAATAATTAATGGATGATTATGATTATTATTATGAAAAAAATCCCTCAATGCATCATTGCAATGTTTTTGGGTTAATTGTATTTGTTAACAAAACATGTTTATATCGTTATTTGTGTAATCCTAGAGATATTTTTGACAATGTATGTTGAAAAATATCCAATACAATGTAATGGATTCCCTAAAAGGAGTATAGAAAATAGTGTAAAAAAGGTGGTGCTAGTTCCCAGTGTTTGCCAATTTTTTGGGGTTCAAAATTCTATGGTTGGATCAATCATCACAAATGTTTGATTTCCATGAATTCCTCCTAATAATATGAAAAGGGATTGATTTTCATAAAGACTAGGTTTTGGTAAGGGAGTTTCATGAAGATTTGGATCATAATAAATGAGTGTTGTGAATGCATGAAGGGTTGTCATTAATCTCCATGACTGTAATAAGAATAACAATGAGAATTCATGAAGGGTTGGGCATAAATTTCATGAATACGAGAAGTAAATCTTCACATATAGAAAATTTCCCAGATGATTTTTGAAAAGTGGGAGCTTCACAAAGGAGATTGGATAACTTCATGAAAAGGTGATGATGTGGATTGAGGCTTCTAGAATGGGAGGAAATTCCAATAAATAGGCCTCTAATCCATCATAAAAGGAGATAAATCCTTAAAAAAATTGGTAGGATCTATATTTTTGAAGGTATTCCATGTATGTTGTTCATGAGAAAAATATCATGTATAACTGAATTTTTTGAAGGCTATAAAATATGAACAAAATTTGTAATCATCATAAAAGTATTGATGTTTGTGAAGGGTGTAAAAAGATAAATGAAATATATGATTTTTTTGAAGGCTAAATGAGCTTCATGAAAAAATTTGAGATTCATTAAAGGTTTTTGTTTGATGAAGACTGGTTGAGTTTCATGAAAGAGGTGATCTTTGTGAAATTTGTGGGATTTGTGAAGGAAATATATACTTTTCAAGAATTTTACATCTTTTATATGGCTGTGTATGCTTTGAAAAATAAGTGATCATAGTGAATGTTTTGAAAAGGGATTGACTGGTGAAAATATGTTAAAGTGATTTTCATCAAGTGGATGAAAGTGGGACTTCAATAGATCATCTAACTAAAACTAAGGATGCATTCATTATCAATAATTAAGGGACTTATATTTCTATAAACTATGTGTGAATCCTTTCTAAAGAAATGGGAAAAGGAAGATAAAGAATTTGATCCTTTCCACTTATAGTGATCCACTAAAAGAGAGATCAATGGAGCTAACCTCATGAAGAAGTGATCTATCCCTAAACTTTGTAATGGTAGTGGGAATGGTCATATAAGTGATCTAGCCTGAACCATATTTTGGTAGTGATTTTTAGTGGATTTGGTACATTGGCACATTCCCGTTGTATGCTCCCTGGACATATCCCAATGATGGTGAAATAAGTAAAATTATTGTGTCTCATGCATGATTTAACTTTTATCCATACATTTCTTGGGGAAAGGTAGAGAATAATATTTTTAATGATGAAAGATGATTTGTAGGGGCAATTGTTTTAATCTATCATACCATGATTCACCCCTCCCATGGTATTTAACGTATTTGCGATAAAAATTATGAATGTGGTTTATTTTTGAAATAACAACATTATTATAGAATAATAATGATATTATTTAGATAACTTTACTATGGGGAGTTATATTTATATATATTTTTAATAAATAATATTGAAACTTGATGAACAATTGGATATATCACTCTGAGGGAGTGGTAGTCTGCACAATGCACAATTAACATTTTCATTTATCATAGAATTGGATTGAATTAATATATATTATAAATTGAAATTTAATAATTATATTAATATTAAATATATCATATTTAGACATAATATCATCATTAATATCAACCATGAGAGGTGTTATGAAAAACAGAAAATGTTAATTTGTGGTAGTTGTGGGTTTTTCACACACACTAACAACACTTTTGATTTTTCATAATAGATTTAGAGTATTAATTTATGATTTTTAAAATTATGTAATAATATATTAATATAACAAAGATACCGATATCATTATATTGTGATGGAATTAATAAGTCATTAAGATGATGATTAAGAAGAAAATATTAATAAAAAGCTTATTCATACAATGTGAGATTTAGTTTTTTGATTGAAATCACCTTAGAAATAGAGAAATTATACTAACTAATAGTGAACAAAGGCCGAATAAATAAAGATATAAAAATAGTAGAAATAAAATAAATGTTTTTTGAGTATAAATTATAAGATATCTATGTGGTATGATATGGTGGAAATGTGTATAATTTATAATAGAAGAAAATGGATCTCTTGTGAATACCCGTTACCTTTCAATGACATCATTACACTATACAAGGGTCAATGAATATTATATTTCAGAATAATGGATTTTGGGATATCCTTGGGGTAGGAAAAGCTCAACCAATAATTTTTGAAAATATTTTAAAGTGACTATGAGTTAAATACTGCCATATTTCTATATTTTATTAAATTTTTTTACCTTAGTAACAAGTTTTTAACTAAGTAGTCTATATTTTATTAAAAATATATGAAAAAACTCTTAAAAATTATATGTTTGATGATCCTAAAATTTTTATTTATTTAATATAACTCAATTTCATAATATGGTAAAATTAACTTTCAAATTAAAACACATAATATATAGAAAATCATTTTCAATAGAAAAACATTGTTTTCCCAATTAAGTGTTCCTAATCAGATTTATTACTTATTAATAAGGAATAAGTGTTAATATATTTTTATATATGATTATATTTTATATTATAATAACTATTTATAATAGATTAATTTATTTTACATGATATAAATAACACACTATTAATAATCAAATTCTTTGAGGAAAACAATTTTACCATTATCATAGTGATTTAAATTAATCCTAGAAACATTATTTTTCATAATAAAAATAAAATTGGAATTATTAAATAATATTGGAATGTTCATGATATATTTTAAATCTATTTAGTTATATTTTATTCATAGAGGTGACAAAAAAAATTAGTTTTTTATATTGGTGTATAAAAACAACTTTTGTAGAGTGAAATGTTACTTAAGCTTCCAAAATGATAAACATGGGTTATATAAATAGAGGATATTAATTTTAAATTATTTAATTTACATTATATATATATTATAGAAAAAAGGTTTCATAAAATTTTTACCCAGTCTTTTATTACGATAATTTAATAAAATTGATGGTTCTAACAAAATCAGTTTTTTACTGTACTCATAATAATAAATTGATTATGAAAAGTCCTAAAAATTTATCTTAAGATAATTTTTATATTTGGATTTTGAAAATAAAATTAATTCAGTAAACATAAATTAGTAAAATTTAATTGTTAAATAAATTCATGAATTAAGAAACATTAGAGTGTGAATTTTTCAATAGTTTTAGGATGTCGAGTTTACTTACTATATAAGTGTCTTTGATATTACAAGATTTGTTCTGGGTATGGATTATATTTTGTAATGTTATCCTAGTATTAAAAATGGTTATCTCTTCTTATTACTAATTGATAAAATAAATAACCATAAGTAACATCATCCTTAAATATAGGTAGATATAAATGCTATTATTTAAACTTATATATTCACTAAATGATCTACCCTCCTTACTAGGAGTGAGAAATTATATCAAATGACACAATTACAATAAACTAATCCAAAACTACTATAATAATTTATAATTGGGATGTGTTAAACTTAAGTAATTTAAAACAAATTAACCATCATTGACACATATTTCAATAGTTTATAGATTCTCACTACTAATCCAATCTTATTATGTCATATATATGGTAAAATCAATGAAGGGTGAGATATTATTATCAATCATGGAAACAAATTAATAACATAAATAATAGATATTAACATAATCCTACATAAACTACTATTGAAATAATAAATAATAAATTTTATTAACAAAATATTCTTTGTTCATTGAATTATAAACTAAATAAATTTAAAAATATCATCCTTCTTATTCCTAATCACTAAAGTGATTTTAGCACTCAATTATAGAGGTAAAATATAGTTGAAATGAATAAAACCAAATAATCTCATGGTTGGAAAAAAATAAAAAATAAAAAATAGTATCTTAAATCTTTCATCTTCCTTCAACCTTTTTAACATTTTCTATATTCATTATATCATCCTTTATTATAATCAACCCCATTAGATTCTACCCTTCATAAAATTGATAATTTACTTTGATATCCTATGAATACTATTTTTTTCACATTGAAATTTTTCCATCATGACATGACACCCTCCATCATGACATGATTCATATTACAAATATCCATATTTTGGTATGATTATTTTTCACAACCTACCCCATATTAACAACTAAATGCAAATAATGTATCCCACACCCATACTTAAATCCTCTAATGATCATGGTGTAATCCTCTAATATCATCTCCACCCTTAAAAAATATTTTGGATGTAATATCAATACTACAAAATATTTCTTAATAGTTTCCATGTCTTCAAATCACATTATACACCATTAAATAACTTATACATTCATGACATGGGATTCGATAAGTATTCTTTTAAAAATTTAGAATGAAAATCCAATATGGTGTGACTCATCTTCCTTACTATAGAAACCTCTAAAATTTAATTATAACTAAAACTCACCCAAGCCCCTTAACGGTGTGGCTAAACATCCCATATTGTGGTATTGTATACTCATGATTTATCAAAGGATCTGACCTTCATGTGTGCAATGGTAACTTGAATTCATCCTTGAGATACCCATATATATTATAGAGAGCTTAAAAATGGCCTTTTTTGTATTGTAAATGGTTACACTTATACATCATCCAATTACTTTTATGTATATAGCAGGACCCTTATGGTTACTCTAATATATCAGATAAAGTTACACTCCCATAGAATCCAAGATAACATTTTCATGTGCATGGGATTAGTAGAGATACATTAACACATAATAGGGGATCTCAAATTTACATTTTTAAATTTTAATGGTGAACTCATAAATACTTTTACATAATGAGTTTGTAGGAATTTTATAATACAATTATTCAAAGAAATATTCCTATATATGGATTAATATAGATCCATTCTTAATTGTTAATACCTTCACCTAATTTATCAATTTTATTTTATTTCAAAATATAATAAACGTAGGATAATCAATATCTACCCATCCATATTAATCTAAAATATAATAAATTAACTAAATTCACAATTATTTAAATTTTGAGGAATATTCTAAAAATCCAATGAAATTGACATTAGTTACAAAACAACCTAACTCTCAATTAATACATAACAACATAATCCATAGAAACCCATAGACGATAGTTATATTACATTATTGGTAAATAATAAAATATTTCTTAAAGTATCCAACAACACAAAAGTATGAGAAGACTAGAAGCATTTATATTTTTACATTACACATTAGACTATAACATAAAACATAAAAAATACATGACACTATTATAGATTCTTGTAAATCCTTTAAAATTACACTTTTCTCTTTTTAATATTCTTGGGGAATGGAAAACAAAACAAAGGTTATCTCATATGTTCAGTAAGAAGCATCATACAATAGAATCTATAAAAACATAATCATTTCATAATTAATATGGAGAAAATAAATAAATGATCAAAAATAAATCCATAATCAAATAAAATTTATTGAATAATATTTCCATTTTAATGAATAAAAATATGTATAATGATTACTTATCACTTACTAATGGAATGTATAATGATTTCCGTAATAAATATACAATCAAGACCTTATTTTATGATATTATGCATAAATGGGTAAGGAATATTCCAATACACCAGAATGTTTGTTTCATAATACCTAATAATAAATTAGGGAGATATCTGTACAAGGCCCCACCTGTTTTGAATTAAGTCCAACACATTCATCATACTACATAACAAGAAATTTTAATAAATTCATAAGGAATGTATTACTTAATCATAAAAAAATAAAACAATGGCTATTGGTATGATTAAGATATGGAAAAAATTATCCATTAAATTGAATAATGTGGGTATCTAAAAGGAGTTTAAATAAATAATTAATTAAAGTGAAAAAAAATCTGGTGCACCCATGATGTATCCTTGATCAAATCTAGCATCTTAAATTCATATAATAATGATCCAAATGTATATAATAAGGTGTGTGTGAAAATTAAAAAGGAAGAACTCAATTTTAGGGTGACACAAAAAATCACCAGTGCGTGGTACGATGTCACTATTCATAAATCGATATAAAATTTTGGAAAAATCCACAGAACATCTACCTGGTACTTTGGAAGATACACTCATCCAATATCAAGGCTTGATTCAGTTTGGTTTGGATGAAATATATGAAATGGATATTTTCCCAGAAAATAGAAAAAATGATCTTACACCAAAATATTACAACTGATACCAATCTAAATGGGGAATGGAATGATAGGGATGTAGATATTTCTGATTTAGATCCATAGAAACCTATATCGCTCAAATCAAACGATGGATAGAGGACTTATCTCTATGCCTAGAATTGAGAGGAGGACGACTCAATGTAGGAAGGGAAGAGATTCACATGGCTTCTAGGAGGATAAGAAAAGAACAAATGAGTTCTTAAACTCATTAAGGGGGAATAGTAATCTTACCCTAAAAAAGTGGTCACATGATTTGGCTGCATGATTTAGTCAAACTGTTTACCCACCACGAGTCACCCTCTTCCTAAGAAACCTACCTCTCACAGTTGTGCCACACAGTTTCCCTAACTGCACACCAATAATGCATTGAATAGTGATTAGGTGCTGTTTACATGGTAATACCTATGCTGGATAGGTGCATGGTTTTGGTAAATTATTCAGAACATGTGTAGGAACTTTATATACTTCTAAAACAGGCTACACAGTTTGCTTTAGGGGCAGCACAGTTTCAACAAACTGTGTGCCCTATGCAAACCTTCTGATATTTTTATTTATCAGGCACGATGATCAAGAAACTAAATTAGACCTTCATGGGACCTATCAAGACCTCTACCACATCTTAAAAACGTATTGAATTTCTCCAAAACTAGAAATTATGTATTGAATCTTGGTTCAATGAATGTAGCATCCAATAAATGCCAAAATTTTAAATCCATCAGATTTTTACCTCAGCTCAAAACATGGGTCGTTACATTATTCATGAAAGTTCTCATTGATTGATTTCATCCTTGTTTAACATTAAATATTATTTGATCTCTCCATTATTATGTTATATTATCTTTTGGATATTAAGAAATATTTTTAGTATGTAATTCTTATTGAAGGTTTTATGTGTGATAAACATAGTGGTTTTGATTGTGGATATTTTATATAATAGTTTTTTATGTATAAATGTTTCTAAAGACACTATAACTAATTAGTTCTAGCATGGATCATAATGATATGTAATGAATATTATTCTAATAATATGTAATATTTATTTTTATATTTTTTTTGTCACATCATTTTGTATCATTACAATGTTTAGTTATTTTTGAAAACTAGGATGAGTATTTATGAGTTAAAATATTAGGATAATCTGAAGTACAAGAGAACATACTACATTAGGGTAATGAAAAGAGTATGGGTTTCCTAGTAAATATATCATTGTCTTGATACTAGAATGTTTTTGGCACTGTGGTATAGATGGGTATAGTGGAAACAACTCTTAATGGAGAAGATTATGTATTATCTAAATCATCACTGGTAGATGATGAGTGGGTGTAAGATTTTACACCGAGATAGACCCTCCTGGGATATATTCATGAGTTAATTCACATTTTCCTTATGAACAATTATTAAGGGTTTGAACAAAAGATGACTATGGATAAACTAGGTAAAACCAATATTTTTATAGATTTAAAATAGTGTGTCATGATTTATAAAATCGTATGAATTATTTTTCATGATTATATTATATACCACTATGATTATTTTAACATATACTATGATTTTTGGGTTGCATTTAATGGTTAGATCTAGGAGTAATAATGTTAACATTGAATGTGAAGTAAGATATAGTTATTTCCATAATAAGAAAGAAAATAAAAAGAGATATGGAATGGGAAATCTTGTGAATAATCCTAACTATAAATCATGAAATATGAATAACAACATAAACCTAAATGAGTTTCTAAAATAAATAAATAAGGTGAAAATATAGTTTTAAGAAGTCCATGTTTGAATGAATATTTAGTATCCTTTATGTTATGAATATTGGATAAAGAACCTTGTAAATGTATCAAAGGAACCATAATATTCTTTCGGTGTGGACAATAAAAAGATAAAGTAAAGTACATCTTAAGGTACCATTTATAGTTCACTATCTTTTGTTTGGGGGACATGGAAATTATTTGAGTCAATGAAAAAATCCAGGGTCTAACATATAGGAGGTGTCTCTACTATTCCAATTTTTGAAGTGGAATTAATGATGTATTTATGTATTGATATCTAAGAATTATGATATGGAAGGGGTTTATTAATGATATTAATTTATAATAATCTTTAAACATCTATGTTTTTTCCTTCTATAGTTTTAAATTATGGATTTACATATATATGATGAATTACACTGATAACCTAGAAAATTGATTTTTTGGTAAGGTGATTATAACGCCCTGAGCCCGCACTTTTGGACTCAACACATATAAATGTTGTATATCTGTTTTGAATAAAAGATAATTAAAAATACACATATCATTTACATTTCTAGGAACTTTTATAGGTCAAGGTTTTGGGTAGTTAGATACAAATATTACATCACAAAATAACTGTAAGAAATGAAATTAAATAGAAAATATATTCTTTAGTGCACTTACTACACATATAAAAAAACACAAGTAAATATACTAAACCTTTAAATAGAATATAAAAAATAGGGTGCGCATTTAAAATTCCCAGTTAGGGGTTTTAAAACAATTAATAAATTTTTTTAAAACTTTTCTTTAAGATAAAAATATATACTTTAAATTATATTTTCCTAGCATATATAAAATTAGAAAACCTTTATTTTGTCAAAAATAATTATAATTGAAAAGGAATTTTGGAATTATCCATTCAAAATAATAATTTCTGGTGGGTTATTCATAATACTTGGAAGACCAAAATAAAACCATAACATAAAGACACTAGTCATTACTCATTTGGAACAAAGCTCTCTTAAGACTTATGGTTTCACTCCCCATAACATCACATAAAGTACTGGTTCCAAACATTGAAAACATTTTCCATGGACCTGTGTTTCTCATTCAAAAACTCAAACATTTAAAAATACATACATAGAATTATTTTCTTTAAAATAAAATATTATTTCTCATAAAATGTTATCAATAATTTCTGGAGAATTCCTAAAACCATTTTTAGGATAATCTTATGCTTCAAATAACCATATTTATTTGAAATTCATAATTAGAAAGAATGATGAATTAAATGTACACATTATCTCTAAAATGAATGGAATGTTACTTATAAATTATATAATGACCATAACTACTTAGGCATGATATACTAAAGAGTAAATTTATTATATTGCACATGAAATAATATCATGTTTAAGAATAGCACATAAAATGCTATCTATTATAGTTTTAAAACTATATTACACATAATTATAAACCAAAAATTGATAGATTAATAGTAAATTATATACATTATATATAGGTTTGGAAATAAATGAATAAACCCTTTAAATAAATTGATACACAAATATGTATATAAATATAAATCATTACACACACACACACATATATATTTGTACATACTTATATATATAGATGTACTTCTTTGTAGAACAAAGATTATTTGATAAAACCTCTACCCTTAAGTTTTTTGTTCTGAAAAAATTATAAAATAGATAAAAATAATTGCATATACTTATATATATATAAATCAGTTTATATATATGTATAAAATTTTTATAGATTGAAAATAATTTATCCCTTACAAAACATAACTTTTATAAATAATCATTTATATTAAAACCATTATCACATATATATACACTAAAAATAGAATGTTATATATATTTATATATTCATACATATACACATATACATATATACCCTTTGAAAAATTATAATAAAAATTGAAGAACAAACAAACCCATACAAAATATACGTTTAAGGATAGAATTTTGAACATAAACTTAACTTATATCATCTAAAAATATTGGGTTATATAGTTAGATATAAAATTAATATATACATATATACATGTGTATATATTTTTATTACGAAGATAGTTTTGATGAAATAAAATAAACCCTTACCTATTTTTGGGTCAATTGAGGAATTTGAGGATCCTAGAACTTGATTAAAACAAAATGGGGGAACTTGAGTGGTGAGGTTTGGATGTTTTTCAGTTGTAATGAGGGTTTAAATAGAATAATAAGTATATTTTTTTTACTGTTGTAAATAATAAAAGGGGATTGAAATCAAGGAGATTGAAGTAATGTTTAATCTTATAAACTCAATTATGTATATTTTATTAGAAGTATGGGAAATATATATATATATAGAAATGGATTCTGAAAGGAATCTAGAGAAAATGGGGGTTTTTAAAAAAAATTGTGAGTCACTGATGTGTATTTTTTGAAGAAAACATGGTCGTTGTAGGGCATGGCGAAGAAAACTTTGATGAAGGATGTAACCCCAGTGGTGGGCATTTAATGGTTTGGGGTTCTGAGGAAGAAGACAACAAGGTAAAGGACATATGGGCGAGGTTCAATGACGGAGGGTTTCACCGGTTCTTGTCCCAATAGGTGTGGTCGCCGGTAGAGGATGATGGTGGGGGGGGGGGGGAAGGTCAGGGTTGATCATCTATGGTGGGTCGACAGTAGGGCATCGGGGTTATTGCAAGAGGAAGACGACTCTTCCTATTCATTTTAGTTTTATTCTCTCTTTTTTGTTTTGCATTTCACTCTTTACCATTACCCACTATTTACGTTTCCCATTACCCACTGTAATCATTCATGTCCCTTTTGATTTAGAATCATTTTTTAAAATAATAAACAAATAATTTAATAATAAAATAAAATAACATATATTATAACAAAATTAAAAATGATAAATATATATTTATAAACATATATCAGCTTTTGATATATATATATATATATTTATAAAACATATCATATTTTTCTTATTTTTCTTTTATTATTTAAATTTGTTTTTTATATTAATATAATTATATATATTAAAACAACAAAATGTAAGTGTTTTTATACAAATATAAATTATATATATATATATATATATTATTTTAGCATTCTCAAATATATATATATATATATAATTCATTTTTTTAATCTAAATGATTCAAATCACACATTATTTCATCATATATATATAATGTGTGTTTTTTATAATAAAATTATTATATATATTTATTATTTATAAATTTAATAAAAATAAAACATAATATATTTTTAAAAATTTATTACCTTAAAAATAATAATAGTTCTCATATAAAAATGTTTTCCGTTAATTATTATTACTATTATTATTATTACCATAATTAGACAAATTATAACTTTCAAAATTTATTTATGTTAAAATATCCTTTTAAATAAATTAATACTGCATTAAATAAATAAATAAATATATATATTTATATTGTTTATAATAATATATTTGAAATATTACATATTAAATCATACTTTCAAATATAGAATATATTTTAACTTATTTTAAAAAAATATTTAAAGTAAATAATATTTCTTGAAAAGAATATTTTAGTTTCATAAAATCTTTTGTTACAACCTTTGTTGATAAAAAATTTATTAAATAAATATTTTATTAAAATAAATTACTAATTAATTTTCTTGTGGTGCTAAAGTGATCTTTTGGAAGTCACATGATTGAGGGATACATAACCATTAATATGTGATAGATGTTTAGATAATAATGATTATTTTGGATAAACATATAAATATTATTATATCGGTGTCCTTGGAATCAGTTAGTGATTTGATGACAAAGTGATTCATGGTATCATTGATGATATATAGAACATTTATAGTTTTACAGAGTACATTATAATGTTTTTTATTATATTTGTGGAAAAAGATCAAGTTATTTTTTTCAATGAGATTTTATATTGATTCAGGTTATTTTCATAATTTAAAAGTATATATGATCAAGGTATTAACATGTATGGTATGTGACATTAAGATCCATGTTATGTTATTTGGGGATTAAAGATAAGTTGATTTTTTAAATTTTGTGATATCTTTTGATATTTCTTTTAATAATGGTTAATAATTAATTGAGGAGTTTTAGAAATTATCTATTTCTGGAATGAATTAAATTGAAATTTGGGTATTATTATTGAAATATTAGAGATTAATCATTCAAATGAATGATTATTTATATTAGTAATCTTTGCATATAATATTTTTTTTTTATTTTTAGTAACTGAACAGTGACATCAAGAATATATTTTCTTCCATTGATAAATCCAATGAAATATTAAAAATTTATTTTAGTGTTTCTGGAATGAAAATTTTATATTTTTCATTGATTATGGGAATATGGGATGAAAAGAGTTGGATTTTAAATTAAATAGGCATCAAAAGGTTGGAATTGTGTCTATAGATTTGTTGAAATCCAGTAAGTATATTTCCTCATATTCTATAGTAAAATTATTCATTAACTCTTCAAAAATGTTTCTTGAAAATGAAAATGTTTTTCTTTTTATAATAAATTTGGAGGAATTAATATTCTTTTCGATCCTTTAATGACATGATTTTCTTGGTCATTAATATTATAATGATAACTTTCCATATACCATTATATTATTATGTGGACATTATCTCTCTCCTCCATGTCCAAATTTCTACATCCTAGTATTTTTTCCATATCTAGGGACATGATTATGGGTTATTTCACATAAACATTATGTTTCCTATTTCCCCTTACCAATGTATGTTTTATTATCACATTATACTATTTGGGTATTCAACAATATATTTTAACATTTTAAAAAATTCATTATTGAGATAAAAATTGTGATGTGGAAATTTATTTATTTTGGTGAATGTAACACCCTTGAAAATGTAGTTTAAAATAATATTATGATTAATATCTTTCCTAAAAAAACATTATGGCATACAATAAAAATAAGATTATTTAAATGTGACAACCATAAGATTGTTGTTAAATTAAAAGGTATGGATTATAATAAAATTTTTATGACAAATATATTTATAGGATTTAAATAATTTTAAAGTATTTATTAATGCATAATAAATATGTATTAATTTTTAGTAATGTAATTTTATAATTTTAAAAAATGTATTTTTCAAAGAAATATTGTGTTTTGTGTTGAAAATTTATTTAATTTATTAGATTCATAAAAATTTTATTTTAATAAAATAGTACAAATTATGAAATCATAATGAAACTATTTTATAAGGGTGAATTTTTTGGATTTTTCTAAAAAGTTTTATCTTTTACTGAAAAGTGAAAAATATCATTTTTTATAAAACTATCATTTATTTTAATTAAATAAAATATCTTAAAATTCACATTATGTTATGTAATTTTTATTAAATTAAAATTTTCCTCTATTAAATATAAATAATATAATTAATTATTTATAAACCACAATTATAGTTTATTTTGTTAAAAGTTCATTTTTGGTATTAAAATGGAATTTTTCTTAAAAGTGTTTTTATGTGAACAATGTATTTTGATCTTAGAAAATCAAATTATGATTTTTTAACAAATGGTTCAGATTAAATTTATAGATTATATATTCAATAAAAAACATTAACATTCATTTTTTGGTTTTTACATGGCATTTAATGGATGTAAATTTAATTTTTGCTTCAAATTTCATTTTTATACAAACGAGTTTTGGTTATGTTTTTCATGCTTATTAAAAATTAGATTATTCCACATATAGAAATTTACTTAGGTAAAAAATATTCCATATTTTTACTAATGAAAAATGAATAAAATTTAATATGCACAACTTATGTTTTTTCATAATGAATAGTAAAAGCAGTGATTTGTTTTACCACATTTAAGGTTAAAATAGGTTTATTTGGGGTTTAAAATAATAGATAAGTGTTTAAGTGCCTCATTAATTTGTATATTTTTTATATATTTAATATATTTAAACCATATGGTTTATAATATTTTAATTATTGGCCATTTTTTCCATGTTCTCATGAATTAGACCTTATAATTGTGGTCTTTTAGGTAATTCAATGTGTGTCCCTCCCCTTACACACAAAACAATTACTATTATTTTCAAATTTTCAAAAATTTGTAGGCTTGTAGTTCTCCTAATAAATAAAAAAAATCATTCCTTAAATATTACCTAGAACTCATTTTCTTCTCATAATTCAAATATTCCATTTATTAAGATTCAATTTAATGGAGGTCTCTCAAAGAATATGTATAAATCCAAATTGATCCATTTCAATATCATTTATAATTCAATCCCCACTAAAATAATTTTATCAATATTCAAAGATAAGTAATGTATTATAAATTCACTAATTATTTATTATTATTATTTTTGAACAATTTCCCAACTCTTAACTATGAAATGGGAAATAAAAGTATCACTTTTACATAGGAGTGGAATGTCATCCCCACATATTGATAAGATTCAATTTAAATCACCATAATTTAATGGTTAATTTTTATTTTATATTTAATGATTATATTTATTATTTATGACATAAATATTATTTTTTAAGTATAAAAAATTATTTAGTTTCATTCCATCCATCTGTTTGAAAATGATGACGTCGTTGATGCGTTCATTTTGACTACCACTTCTGTGGAGTGATGTGATTTATCTACTTTTAAAATATGTTTATTTGGATTTATTTAATTAATATAAATGATATTTATGTTATAATAATTTTTTTTAATGTTTAATTACTATTCTCATTTCTTTAAATCCATCCATCGAAAAGGTGATGTATAATTTGACCATACCTACAGATTCCCTTCTCCACGAAGTGAGGTAATTTATTTTTCAACACCACTTTATGTGAGTGGTTATAAAAGTGTATATAAAGATAAAAAAAGATAAATATTACATGATTAGGATTCTGTATATTATCTAACCATCAAAAAATTTCACATACCATAATAGCCAAACTAAAACATACATGAAAAATAACATAGTTAACACCCTTAAAAAAGTATTTTAATAAAGAATTATTAATGAATGGGTGTTTAAGTGTTATATGTGGATTTTATATGATATTATAAGTATGAATATGATTGTATTAAGAAATTATAATAAATATAAACTTATTATATTAGAGGATAGAGTGATTAGGATTCATTTTGAACATAAGGTAAGGCATTATTTTTCAAATTTGAATTCCTTGAAACATATTTGTGTTATTGACCATGTTCTCATTTCCATAGTGAAATTATATACCAATTATCATTTTCATCTTGGTTCCTATATTTTTTTCTGTTAAATTTTTTATTTCATGTTCTTTCTCTCGATGGGTTTTGACTCAATGATTACAAAAGGGGGAAGGGATATTATTCTCAATTCCATTTCATTGGGGAATGTTTAATGTTATGAGTATATTGATTTTTATGAGGTTTATATAATTATCCATTGAGATGTTATATTATATTTCCTTCCTAATTCGGGGTTTTTAATATTATATCCTATAACCCACATTCCTATATCTAATTCTAAAAGCATAATCTCTACATTTTTGGATTTGATAATGATAAACATAACCCAATTTTCCATAAAAAACATACGAGATAAAATAGAAATATTATACCATGTAAATATCTAGGTACCTTTTAGGTTCATAATTTTAAATAATTATAGAAAACTATTATATAAAAATACCCATGTCTTTATGTGATTATTTTCCAACTATTCTTGGATTTTAATATTTCATATTACGTCTTCAACATACCCAACTTAATTCGCCACACATATAACCCTTTAAGAAATTAAACACATAATTTAACACCTAAAATTATAAAATAATTATACTTTATTCGATGGAATTTGTGACCTGAAACACCAAGATTAAACAACCCATGAAATATATTTCTTTAAATTTAATGTTATTGATAGCTTGCGGTACCTGCTACCCTAAGTAAAATTGAACTGTAATATAGTATACATAGTCTTCAAATTGGTGGGTGTGAAAAGTAATAACTAAATTATGAAAATTATTCTTAACTATTTATTAGAAATAAAATATTAATGGTTTAAATAAAAATAATTTTTTTTCTAAAAAAGAGTATTTTTCTAAAATAATGTTTAGTATAACATTGCACACAAAATTTAAAATTATATTTTACTAATTTTAGAAAATTTATTTAAAAAAATTACTTAATTTTTGAAATAAGGACATCAATATTATCTTATGGTGACTTTTTTTTGGATTTTCCTATAATGTATGATTTTTTGTTGAAAAGTGAAATATACTGCATTTTAATTGCAAGCTTCCATTTCATTTAAATTATTAATATTATAAAATCAAAATTTTAATTGGTTTTAAAGTAAAAATGGGTTTAACACAGGGTTAAAATAACAATATAAGGGTTAAAAATGACCTACCAACTTATAAAAAAATTATTGGATAGACAATTGTCCAGCTTATCCTTTGTAATTGGGAATCCCATGAAATTTTGGTTCTTTTTTCATGTGAATAACTTTATGATTTTTTATTCTTTAGGGAATTTCCATGTTATTTTAAGTAGTGTTCCCTTTCCCCACTTATAAAAGGGAAATACCTCCTCACACTTATTCACACCTCACTAGACATTTTTATAAAAAAACATCCTACATATTTCTCTCCCTATAAACCTTAATTAGATTCTACAACTTATGTTCCTCCCAAAAAACAATGCCTAGCATCCTTCAGAGGAGGTTTCTTTTGGATAAGTTAGTTACCTTGATAAAGATCTTTCATTTTCATCCTTCATTTTCTACAAAAAAATTATATCTTAAAATATACAACATAATAACACCAATATATCCCATTTATTGAGATGATATTTATTTATGCAATAATAATTATGAATATAAACATTCATAAAATACAAAAATAAATCACTGATTGTGTGTATGGTGGACTACCGCCTTATGAACCAATGCAGTTCGTTTTCCAACACCAACTTTAAAGGATGATGATAATGATTTATTTGACACATTTATATTATATTTATGATATTATTATACTTATTTAATTTTATTATCTCATATAAATTTTTATTTTATATTCTATTTTAAATATGATAACGTCGCTCGTGTGTATGGTGGACTACAACCTTGAAAAGTGATGTGAGTATATTTTCACTTACACAATATATGGAATGTAATAAGAATAAAATAATTTAATATATATTTTATATATGATATTATATTGTCTCTATAAAATTAATTTATCAGCCACTACCTTACCATTTCACTCATTAATGGAACGATATCATCGCTCATGTAGGCATACAACGTACCGTCTCTACGAAGAGATTTGACTCATTATCCATCCCCAGCATTTAAGAATGATTATAAAAATGTATATAATGATTAAATATTATATTTATAACATTAATTTCATTCTAGATATGATGTATCTATATCCAGAACCCCAGAACTAAAAATTCCATGACAAAACACTCATGAGACAACAAGCTAATTAACACCCGAAACAATGAAAATATGAATTATTATTAACGAAATGGTTATAAAATGTTAGAAGACGATCATATATGAGATTATAAGTATGAATATTATTTTTTTTATAAATTAATAACATAATTTAAACAATTATATAGGGGTATAAAGCATGTTTATCTGAAATGAATCATTTGGTAAGGGGTTTCACCTCAATTTCCCTCTATTGATACATATTATAATTTAATGAACATAATTTATTTCATATGGTGTATAAAATATCAATTTCAAATTAAGTATCCTTACTAATTCATAATCCATTTTATTTTATGTTTCAAATTTATTTAGTTTATCCAATTTTATTTCTCTTGAATATCACCAAGTGCTAAGGGATTTCTTTTCAATTTATATTCCATTGAGACTTATTTTTTATTAAATAATATTTAAATTTAATGTGCTTCATGTGCCACCACTTTGAAATGTAATACAATGATTCATTCAAACTTCATGGTATTTTAATTTTCACATTAAATCATTTCATTCAAGGGGATTTGACTTGAAAATTACTAAGTGGTAGAAATTATTGTATAATCTCAATTTCTTTGGTGATTGTTAACATTCTCTTGAAACTATCGCTTTATTATGATAATTATTCATTTTACATTACATTTCTATAAAATATAAATATTCTTGTATAATGGATATAATTATTTCCAAAACTGTATAACTTTTTTACATATTTTTTCTACATTGAATGTTATTTGATTAACTAGGGAAATATTGGTAAAATGGTATCCTTATCGCAATATGAATATCTGATGATAAGTCACATTGTTTATGAATTAAATAAATTATTTGATATGTGAGGAAGTATTTGGATCGTATATGATGGGTGGGTACCACAATTATATATCATGTTGATGTATTAATGGTCTCAAGAGTGAAATAAGTAAGCTAGAATTAAATAGCGTTGGACCTGTAGTTTTAATCCATCTTTTGAAATGACTTAATGGTAGAGGTATCATGATACATGAGATCATGTCATCATATAATTAGGGATTTCCAAAATTAAGAATTTTGTTAATTTTATCCATGATATTTTCACAATGATATTATCTATAGATGCATTTTATTCTTAGTTTATTGATTAAATGGCATGTGATTTTAGTTATTTACCTTTCCATATTGATTATTCATTATACACTTATTAAAATGGATTATGTGTTTAATTTTTTACCATTCTATTTTGACTACCATTATTGATTCATGATATCTTCCATTGTACTTAATCATTACTAAGAATTTAATTTCACCCATATTTTGATTCCTTTCCACAGGATGTCATGAATTGTATAGTGATTGATATGAAATGATATGATAGAGGGAATAACTATATTCTAGAAAAAAAATTATGTTGTAATTTTTTCTAAATTTAATGGAATAATCAAGTATGTATCTAGTTTACCAATACTAATAAACTATTTGGTTCATCAAAATGTGATTCCTCTTAAATAATTCCAAGGTAATAATTAAGACATTGATATTGGGCTACTAGGGTTTAGGATTATATAATTGGTATTAGAGGAGGTTTAATAGAAACCATGTAAACTAGATTTTGGAAAACATTGATTAGGGGAAAAATTATTTTATAATCATTTAGGAAATATATTAGGACATCCTAAAGTTTTGATAAGAAAGATATTTTGTGGTGTTTCCTATAAATAAATAAATCTCTGAATATTAAAAGTGAACGTGGTTATGGTAGAGATATTCCCAAGGATAATAACTTATAAAAGGGTGTATTGAGCTTTACCTAATCATTACCTTGTGTAAGACAACAAGCATTATTGAACACCTTGTTTGAAACCCGTAGAGATATTCTAAGGATAATTCAAATTTTTATTACAAACCATTATAAAGGATTCGAATAGATGATGAAAATAATAACTTGGATAAACATAAGGTTTATTGTAAGGAAAATAATATGTATAAAAGTAATGTGAGAAAGATTTATGTGGGGAAAATAAGGAATAATGAAAATAATTATTGAGTTAAAATAAAGAATATGATAGATGGAAAAAAATCTCTTCCTGCAGATCCTTTTTTTGTCTTAGAAGAGGAGAACCTATGAATTATCCATGTCAATTCCGTTTTCTAAAAGATAACCCATATATTAAGGAAGGAATTATATTCTGTTAAATTTTATTAGAAGATGTTTAATCATTAACATAAGATTTATAGATACCATAATGGCTTTATGAATTTATGATTTATCATATGTCCAAAGTACTAACACCCCTTTTTGGTTTTTTTGATGCATGTCAACCAAGAGTAAGGATATTTTGTGAGGAATTTTGGGTAATATAACCCATTGGTTTAGTATATGTTTTAATGAAAATGTTATTTTTTATTAATTACTTTACATTTTTTAAAAATAAGATTAATGTTATTGATATCCATAATGTATAATATGACTATTGATGACGTTATAATAGTAGTAAAATAAGATTATTTGACATTTTGGAGAAAAAATAATTGTATTGAAAACCATAGTAAAAATATTATTTAATGATTAATTTTATTTCAAGGATTTATATCATACTTTTTTAGAACATTGTCAGAATTATATAAATATTGTTTTTCAAAAAGGACAACCCACTTTTTGAGTGATAACACTTCACGTCCAGGAATGGAATGGTTCCTGAACCCCAAATCGATGGAAAATAAGAGTATAATAACCACCACTTGCCTAAATGATATCCTGGTAAATATTTCATTAGTAACAAGATTTAAAAAATAAATATTAATGATGAAGCATTGGTTTTACTATTGAAGTTTATAGATCAAGGTATCATATTGGATACCTTTTTTGACTATAATAGTTTTTGAAAATACTTCAAGACAGACATAAAGACTTTTCACCTTTTTATAGATCTTACGATATGTTAAAAGTGAATTTTAGTGCATCAAGAATAAAAAATAATAATTTTTGGATACTCATTTCCCAGAGTAAGGGTTGAATAGTAAATTGATCAAAACAGAACCAAAGTATGAAATTATGCATATGAAATAGAAACATATAATATAAGTATATTTCTATATATTCATATATATTAAGAGATTTCCTAAAAATTAGTAAAATGATCTTGAAATAAAAATTGTTTCCTATTACAATCATATATGGAGAATTAGAAGGCCTTTTCAATCATCAATGATTTATGGTTTTAAGTCCCTTAACATTCCATTGATCATTCACTTTCCTGTGATTAGTGACCTAAATAAATCTCTATAATTATTTATACAATAATTCCATATCCAAATATTTAATTTTTACAAATTTTATTCTTCTTCGAAACCAAGTTTTATTTTATTATATATGACCATTACACCTCCCTTTACCTCTTATTAAGAGGATGTTATATTAACCCTTATACTATGTGGGTTTCTAATTAATGGTACTTCCAAATATTGAAACCATCATTACCAATATAGAGTTTAAATTGCTAGGTTGAAATTTATTTAATATGGATAGAATGTAACACCCCAAAATTATAAAATAAGAACACTGTATTTGATAGCATATGTGATAGGCAACACCAAACTTAAACAATGCACAAAATATTTTTTTAATAAATTTAATCTCTTCGATAACATGTGGAACATGAAACCGTGAGTTGATGTGAACTATAATTTCTTATACCTAGTCATTATATTGGAAAATTGACAAATATCATGTTTTATACACAACTCACTAATTCCATACTATACTACTTTAAGGAACATAAGTTCATTGTGGATGATTCTAATATAATGGTTATGAGGATTAAGAGTATATATATATATATATATTATTGAATTTATTAACACTAATGAATAATACCCAAGAATAATACAACAATTTTCAAATCCAATGAAAAATGTTGATGTTCTTAATTTATTAAATGTGATTGTTATAGGTGTGACCCAAGGAAGTATTTTGTTAATATTCCACATTGATTTTGGTCATGCATATTTTCTATGGATGAAGATAGTTGTGAGATGAGGTAACATTAATCATTGAGGGTTTAGGTGGATCAGGTTTGTGGATGAATGTTATTGATTGGATGATCATATGGCTACTGTCGATTTAATCGAATGGCCATGATATAAAAAGTCATTTTTAAAAAAGGTGAACAAAAACCCATCCTCACATCCCACATCTAACTTCAGTTTTTTTGTGTAATTTTTAATAAGTAATCTCACAACACCAATTTCTTGAGCCGAAACCAGGGTCGACACCCAAAACACATCACACATTCCATCACATGAGTCGTAATACATAGTCTATTGTGCAGTCATGCATTTATATGGGCACAATCTGTGGAAACTATGCCCAATATTATTGTGGGATTACCTGAACTAATGATCTATAGTCCCTCTATGCCACCATGCAGGCTATCTATGGTTAACCTCTCCATATTTTTCCCCCAATATATTCCCATGTATTTCTTGATGTATCTCATATTTAGGCTAGTGGCTGGTTAAATTTTTTAATAAAAAAATTTAAAAATTAAAAATTAAAACAGAAAAACTATGTAAAATTTAAAAATAATAATAATTATTAAATAAATGTGTAATGATATTATAATTTATAATTATCAATACAAGATTAAAATTATTTAAAGAATATAATTAACATAAATTGATAATAATATATTTTAGAACTATGAATTTTCATAATTTATAAATAGTTTCACTTTTTAATAAAACATTTGTACATATAATAAAAAATATACACAATTATCATTTTTATTTTAGAATAATTATTAATATATATACTTATAGTTTTTTTTGTAAATTGGTTAATATAAAATAATATTATTGCATACAAATATTATTTCTATTATTAACATTGTATTAATATTGTTTTAGAATGAAAAAAATTGAAAAATTTATTTAAAAAGTTTGTATTATGTATTTTCATTAAACTTATCCACACATGACTACAATTTGAAAAAGGTATTTTTTAGAACATTTAGAAATATATTTACACAGAATTTTTATATAAAATGTTTTTTTCTTGAAAAATAATAGTATATTCAAAATATAAAATATTGAAACATAAAGTTTTAAAAAATACTTTAAGATAAATAACCATATATTTTAGCTTGATTTTTGATAAAGAAATTTATTTAATGAGTACATATATAAATTAATACATCTATATTAAAATATTCTTTATAAAAATACTATATAAAAAAGTAATTTTTTATTTTTTGAATACCTTATAATGAAAACTTATTTTTATTATAGATGATAAATTTGTTTCATTTAAGATTTTTTTAATCCATTTCTTATTTTTTTTTACTTATAAATAATTACCTGAATTAATATTTAATTAGAAAAATCTTAAATTATAGTGATTTTACTTAAATAATATAACAATCATTTTTAGAACAAATGAAAAATATTACTTTAATATAAAGAAAAAATGTTTTTGGAAATCTCTTTAAATCAAGTATTTTCAATGTGAGGTTCAGTTTTTACTATCCGTGAAAGAAAAAAACCATTTATTTAACTCACAATAAATAGATGTATCTATATAATGTATTTAATAGTGATAAATTTAGCATATATAAATATAAAATCATTATAAATTTATATTTAAAAAAATTATATCTACACCTTTAAGAATATTTATTTTCAACTTAACATTTCATTTAAATATAATTTTTATTTTATAAAATTGTTTTAAAATTTTAAATTAGAAGGTTCATGTTTTATAATATGTTCAGTTTTAATTTTATTCATTAAAATTAATTACTAAGGATAAAACAGAAGTTACCCTAGTAAAAAGGGGAATATGGTTTAGAAATCTTTAACTAAAGGGTAAATGGATAAAAATTATTAAAAATTGTTCCAAAAAGATTTTTTAAGATTTTATTGACCTAAAATCACCCCATATCCTCATTGTTTTCTTTTCTATTAACATTAACCTTGAATAGGGAAATAAAATTATTAAAATACATTGGGTACTTCAAAAACTACCTGTATCATCATGTATAAAAAGATAACACCTTCACCACATCAACACTCACTTATAATTTGGATTCTAAATTAAAAATATGAAATTTTAATCTTCCTAGAACCCTATCCCCAAAATATATTCCCTAAGTCCCTCACAGTTATCCTATGTAATTTAATTTTAAGGGGATTTCTAAAGAAATATCAAGTCTCGAAGGTAAATATTAGCTACTTATTAAGTTGTTCATCATAATATTATACTCCCAAATATCATATTATCATGATAATACAATGGAATAATTATCATTAGAATAATTATATTCATTTATATTAATAACTACAACGTTACTAAAACACTTATGGAATGATATAAGATCTTTATCAATAAATATAAGTTATATATCATAGTATCATAAATGATATATTAATAATAAAATTGGTTTCTTAGTATGGTTAAATCATCAATATAATAAATCCTGTGAACATTCTTAAAGTTATAAATTTCTGATGGTTGAAATATGCTAAAACTAACCCATATATCTATAATAAATATTTATAAATATGAAATATAAATGTAAAAATGTATTAATGTTATTTTTGAAATATATTATTAATGTTTATATTATTTTTTAAATAAATTCAAGGTTTCATAGTCTATGTAAGGAAACAAGGTAAGCATTTTTTAGATCTCAATTTCTCTTCATTGAGACATGTTAAAATGTTACGCACCAATTTAATATTTATATAGTGTATATAATTAGTAGAAATTTATTTCGACCTAAAACATGAATAAATTAATAAGATTTATAAAAACATATTATTTTATACATTACAATAAATTTTATTTAAAATTTATTAACGTTATATTGGGTTTTCAAGACTCAAATCACATCCTTGGTCCATAATCAGTCATTGATTTTTGTTATATTCCTTGATTTATATTTTATAAACAATGATTATTTTTTGTATTTATTTATACATTATTCTATTTGGAAATAATGTTTCATAAAAAACCCCTTTTCAATTATTATTTAATTACTTTTTTGAATTTCGTTTTTGTTAGGTGTAATTCCCAATAATTTTAGTGGAATTTTCTTACATATTAATGTTTTTACTTCTAATAAATGATCTATTTTACCAAGTGGATACTTAGATTTTTTTGACTGTAATAATCCTTTTTATCCCCTTAATTGATTTTATTAAAAGGATTTATCTTCTTTTCAATTATTTGAGTTTTCAAAAAGCTTAATTCCATTTTTTCAAATGGGTTTTCGATCTCTTCAAAATAATTTTTTATCATCCACTAGATCTTTTATTTTGAAAAGATTTATGTGATTTTCAATGTTACATTGTAAAAGATTGTTTTTTAAAGTACAAGTTTTTAAATTATTTTAACTTCCTTTTTAAAACATTATAACTTTTTTAATTCTCTGTTATTAAATATTCATTTAAAATTAAAAGAGTTCAAAATATTTTTCATTAATATTTTTGGAACATTTCTATATTTTTAAGAACTTTTTATTAAGAACTATTTATAATAAATTATTCAAATTTATTATATTTCCCTCAATAAAAACGTTTTTAATGTAATTTACAGTTCATCTTTTAAGAAAATGATAAAAAGTTTTTGTGAAAACTTTTGTATCTTCACATTTATTTTCCCTCTATGAGTTTTATCCGATGAGGTGATGCTTTTATCATCCATTATATGTTATTAAAGAAAAATTTATTTTATAAAATTATATTTTTGATATTATAGGAATTTTTAGTTCATGTTATATATTGTTTTGAATGTTTTAAGAAATAACTTATTTTTCCATGAGTTCTTTATGAGACGATGAATGTTTTATTTTCAAGTAGAAAAAAATGTATATATTATAAGATGGTTATGAACTTTATATACCTCCAATGAATTCAGTAAATAATTTTAACTCATGATATATAAAATTTAGAGAAACAGGTTAGCGAGTATCTAAGTTCACAAAGGGTGAGTGTTATTGCATTTTTCACTAATAAAAAATTTACGAGTGACTGAGTTAGTGAGTATCTATGTTCAAAAAGGGAGTGTCATGGAATTTAACTCAAACCTCAGATTTATAAATGAATATGGTGAAATGAATCCAAGTTCATAATGAATAAATATTCTATAATTCTGATTGTACAATATGTTTATGTTTTTTATCAAGTTTGTCCATGTTTTCATGATTACACCGTATTTTTAAATTATTGTACAGTTCTATGGAATGATAAATTTTTTTTATTGATTTTTATTAATATCTAGGAAATATATTTTATTATTATATAATAATAATATTAAGATATTATGTTACTTTATCATGTTTTATGATTATCATTCATGATCTTATAATCTCTTATTATGATATTTAATTCATTCTCATGTTCTCCCTCATGTTTAGGATCTGAAACATTATGGTACGTTTTTCCCTTACTAATTTTCTGAGCTCCAACAATTTATATGTTTCTATTCCCTAGGATATGAAGAGGACTATATCATGTGAGGTATATAAGAAAGGTTGTATAAGAACATGATTATAGAGAAATAATCACATATGTAGTAAATTAAAATTTTCATGTACCTAATATATAAAACACTAAACCATTTAGTATTTGGGTTTTGAGGTGGTTTTTGAAATTTATTATTTAAATAACCAGACTAATATATTTTTTATTTTATTCTGAGATTTGTTTTTTATATGGTTGGTCTTATACTAATTTACCTATACACATATGTACAACTAACTCCATGCAATAGTGTAGATATATATTAAACAGAAACCTCTATTGTTAAAGTATACATGGACTAAAATCTATTAAACTATTTAGGGTGATATGGATATATATCTATTAATGTAAAGGGGAAAATACATGCCCATACAAGATAATGGGAATTAAGTATCAACCAAGAAACAACTAAAATAGAGAGATATAGTTGAGACCCCAGCTCAAGATCCATGAGCCTGATAGCCGAGCATATTCAGTGCCTCTAATAAATGAAATACTCCATCAATATCCAGTCGACCAAGGTCACTGAAAAATATTATTGTAATATACATAGTTCATAACATGTGTGGTAAATGCCTTTTCAAGGATGAGTATAACACATAAGGACGCACAAAAAACAAAGAGTGAAGTTATAAAAGAAAATTTCCATCTCAACCATTTAGTATAAGAGGAAAAAACCAAACAAAAAAATATGATCCTAATGAAACCTTAGAAATGGATTAGATATCAATTTTAAGCCACATGAAGTGTCCTTGGAGGGACATTGAATGTCAAATCACCTAGGTTATTAATTGTATGCTCCCCACACCCAATTTAGCTACTTGGGTAGTAACACAGGACTTATCAAACCTTCCAAATTAAGTTATATAATTATTTGAGTCCAAAAAATAGTAATCATGTGAAAATCAAGAAAAAAATCATGTAGTCATATTTATTACATGACATGCAATCAAGTTTGATCTTTCAAAAAAATACATCTTTCTCTAGATGACTCACCATGTCCATCGATCCTTTTTAAAATCTCATCATAGTCACATCCAAACCTCTAAAATAAAATTGAAACTCTTATAATCATTAATTCATGACCTCTAGTGGATGGAAATCATATTTTTCATCACCCAAAAATGTCATTCCACACCTCACATTTCCAAACATGTCCTTGATCCCTTAAACCATCATTTAAGATCCCAATTTTCACATAATTCCAACCACAAATCATCAATGACAAGGTCTTTCTCATATCCATCATAAATATGAATGTTTTATAACCCTAATCTTATTTTGGATATGTTGAATATCTTACCCCATGTACCACTGTTGAATAATGTGATGAATATATATGGGATAAGAATAATAAAAAACTAGTATTATCATGGATTAGTTCAAACCCACCTAATGATTTTAATTGTGGAAACTGAAATTTGAAATTTAACTAACCAAATGAAGAATAAAAATCATGTCTTCTTAGTTCTAGATAAGAAAAGTAAAAATCATTGTTGAATAAACAAATCACTAGAGTTTTTGTTGAAAATTCTATTATTTTCATCATTTCCCCATGAATCTCTTCAATCATTCATCATTGATCCATAATCCCAAGTGTTTCAATGCATATAGTGTCTTTGTTTCTTATTAAATTCAATATCCTTGGGTTATGTGGCAAACCCAGGGTGTTTTTTATAATTGAATATTTATAGAGTAGGTAGAAAATATTATCATTTATTAAATTAAAATAAATATTCATTTAATTTATTTAACTCACATGAAAATGACTCCAATACAGTGGTACATCCAATGAAAATAAAACTAATGTCACGCCTAGGGAAAACTCATTTTTAAAATTCAACCATGGTATCATATTTACCATTAATGGATATAATAAATTTTAATTCCATTAATTTTGAATTGATGCATTTTCATGCTTTAATAAAAACTATAATTTTAATTTGTTAATTTACGGTTCTTATGACATCCATAACACTTTGAAAATATGATGAAAAAATAGATATTTATTTAGAAATATTACAAGGGTCAAACTATGAAAAAAATTGTTACATGGTTAGCCTTAATCTATTGGGAGACATAATAGTGGTGTTCAAAATCAGTTATCTCATGCATCATACCCAACCACCCAAATTAGTATCACATATCATAATACATATTTATAGTGTGAAGGTGAGTGGAATTTTATTAACTATGATAATTTTTCATTTCTCATACTCTAAGGGTAGAGGGATGAAACATGATCCCTGAAATAATGAACATTATAATAAGATAGAGGCTAACCATAAAAAATCTACCTTCTAAAATGAGAATTCTAAATTCACATATAATCATCATTCATCTTTTTTTACCTGAGAATTGATTCAAGGATATATGATTCCAATTGAAAAGTATTTAGAAACATACCATAGTAATACTCCCCAGAATCCAGGGGTATCTAAACCAATGGACCTAGGAGAACCCATTAATCCCCAAATTCAAGGATATACTATGAGTGAAATTTCAAAATAAGAGTATTATCAATAGTGTTATCCTTCCCATGGGTGCATGTGATGTCAATTAAAAATGTGTAAGTGACGTCAAAGTCAATTATATAGATTTACTCCACCCATTTCCACTACATAAGGATAAAATATTTTGGAAAAAATATATAACTCAAACTGTTATGATAGATAAGAAGGTAAACATATTCCTTTAGAGGTAGTGTCATCAACAATTAAGATAATTATTTAAGGTTTTATGTTCAAAATGAGGAGTGTTAGAATTCTTCTAATGAGGATATTTATGATGAGATACTTACATTACTAGAAGATCACCCTTCATAAGCACACCTCATAGACCTAACCTAATTCATTACAACACACCATATATATTTCACCATATTCTGGAAGTACCAATACATGATCTTATCTCAGATGTCATTTCAACTCAGCAAATGATGTTTGACACTTTCCATCACATAATAATTTAAACCTGATCATGGTAATAGGGGTCAGAGGTGCTAAATTATATTATAATTCCATTAAAAACTACTAATACTATCCATATAGTCCCAATAAGATCTGTATCTCAAAGAATTATTATATATCTTCCCATGAAAAAATAACCTCCACCTTTTCTAGATCAACTAGATTTCAATGTTCCAAAAATAAATTCCCTAATAATATCACTTCCTAGATCTAAAAAACAATATTTTATATTTAAGAATAAAGACGATGATTACCCATGATTCACAAATCCAATATCTAATGAAACTAATGCTCTTCTACATATTTTGAATAAACCATAATTTCCTCCATAAACACCCTAATAAATTAATCGACATACGATTGTAATATCCAATCCATCTAGGATATAAAAACTATAGGGGTGTTATTTTGGGAAAATCAAATCCCTTGATATTTATTGTATCCATTCATGAACTGAAAATCAGTATTTTGGATATATGAATACTTAACTCTAAGATAATGATAACTTGAATAAATTTCAAGTTTTGGAAACAACATATAAACCATAAACTGATTGAAGAAATCACCAGTATTGGGAAATAGATATTTACCATTTATTGTTACTAGATTAATATTATGAATGTAAATCTATAGATGAAGGGGTCTATTAACCTTATTGGAAAATAGCATAGGGGATTCCCATGGTGATGCACTTGGCTGAATGGAACCTTTTTCTAATAGTTCATAAAGCTGAATCTTAAGGTCCATCAAGCTAGCATGTGTAATATGATAATAATTAATAAAGATTAGTTTAGTACATGGAACCAAATTGATAAAAAAACACAACCTATATTTTATCATAAATACCTAAGAAGTCATTATGGAAAACCATATAAATGTCATGATCCCCCAACTGATGGTCATAACTATAAGATACAACACTAAGCTCAACTACACATTTATATACATAATTACTAATCTATGGAAAATAAGGTAACACATTACCAGGACTTAGATTCCACTGTCAGAGAAATAGCTAGGAGCTTCCCTCATGAATAATGTAAGACATGTCCGAATAATAATAGTCCATCTCATATCAATTTGAAACTAACCATTACATATAGGGAATAAAACCAAAAAAAACCATTTTAGGTACCAGAATACCCTATAATAACTCTTTCGTAGATATAAAGTGTGAATATGGCTGACATTGACACCCCTTATACTTTTTCTATCCATGTGGAAATGATAACTCTATAATATAAAAAATGAGCTCTATGAGAATATTAAAAAAATACGGAAAACATGTAGAGACAAAATAGTGGGCGGAACCTATCTGAAATAGACTAGTCACTAGAGAAGACATAATAAATATAGTACCTCTCACTAAATCTTGGCCCACATCAAATACAACTAGATATCCTTCAATTGTGAGTATCTAAATCACCCTAGAGTCATGAAACTATAGTCATGAATGTTTAGAAACATATTTATTCATGATATTTCCCTTTAGATATAAAGAACAAGTTCCATAATGAGTTTTGGATAAAAACTAGATGAAACTCTATATTTCAATTTTTTATCCACGTGAATTGATGGTCTTTGTATTATTAGGGAATTAATTCCTAGTGATACTTTTTATTAAAAAAATAGTATAAGTTCATAGGAATAATACTATCTACTTCTTATAACATTTATGGAGCACACTAGTAAGTATAACAACTACCACTGCCTGTAGTGGTCTTATTAAATTTCCTCTTATTCCCATAAAACCCACTAATTCTATGACTAGGTAAAGAAGAGTATCATACTAGAACTAACATGTATTCAATTAATTTTATATTTTGTCATCACATCCTTTCTAAAACTTTCATATAAGTTTTCATCTTTATCAATATCACTTGAGGTTAAATATCATGACACGATCCAATATGGAACCTCTATGCCTTCAAATTTTCATTTTCTATTTTTTTAGTAGAAGGAACCAGCTCAAAATAGTGATGTGTAAACCCTTCTACTGAGTGACCACCCTATAAAATGTTGATAAAATCTTTAGATTTATTAATATACAAGGATTCATGATAGAATTACTGAAAGAATATAGTCTTGAAATCCTTCCACTATAATTACTCTCCCCAATTTTGGTAAACCATTATGTTCCACCATGTCTATCTTAAACCCTAAAGCATAAAAGTATATAATTTTACATTTATAAATTTTTATGTCTTAAGAATTAAAATGATATTATAAACCATATACATCTAGTCCTCCACCTATTTAGGACCATTCAACCCTGTAACGATGGTGTTTTTTGGAGAAAAAACTCATGAGATTGATTCATGTCTCCATTATCTCCTGGTTTATCCTCTCTCACTTGATCATAGTTTTGTGGTAAATTTGGGCCCAATGGGTGAATTTCCCTCACTATATACTTAATATGATTTTGATTAATGTGAGGATACATTTGAGGATAATTTTTCCAAAAAATCCTCCTACAAAACATCAAGAATTTTTCTTAGAGTTAGGATTCTACGCATCGTTAGAATTAAAAAGGCCATTAGAAGATAAACACTCCAAAATTGAATAAAATAAATTATAAGGATAAAACTAAAATTAAATAGTAATTCAATATAAGAAACTCATAACCCAACATCTAATTGTGACTCAAGGATCTCTACAATTATATCTAGGTTGAAACATTTGTGAATACTGCCCATTGTGCCCATAAAATCTTATATCCTAAATCCCAACCCCCCAAGACATGAATACTTGACAAAAATAGAGATACAATTCCAAATTAATCCCTAATAACATTATATTACACTTAATCATGGGAACAAATCCTAATATTCAATATATACTATAAGAAATTCCAAATACTTATGGGCTGGTTACAATCACATGATCATCATGAATAACATTTGGAAATGGGTTTTCCAAATACAAAATAAACTATATAACTTGTAATACATGGACAAGAGCATAAAAAGTAAATAATGAAACAATTTATTAATAATAATTAACTACAAAATTGACATGTCAAGATCCAAATAATCTAAAAAACTTATAAATGATAAAAAAAACCCAAAGAACTCAGAAAATGGAGATAATAATACCATGTGATATTTGGCAATCAACCCACCATCTCACCACAATATACCCATTTTTAGAAAACAATTAAACCCACCACCTTATAGTGGTTCCTATACTAACCTAAAATCATATAAAACATGGTATACTCACATCCAAGGGTATAGAAAAGGTGTGAAAAAAACAATACCAATAAAATAATACCATGTGTTTCAAAACCAGTGTTTGTTAATATATCCAGATATGTAAAAATGTAAGAAAAATATGAAATTATAAGAAGTTTATCTATTTTTATTAAAAAAATCAAAATTACTTGATAATTTAATGATATGAAATAATTCATATATTTAGTTTTCAAAGAAAATTAGAAAAACATGTTTCATTTTTTCAATCATGCATCAATATCTAAATATAAATGAAGTGAAATGGAAGGTAATCATAGGTTAATACAACACTTGGTTAGCTATTTTTTCGATAAAATGATAAAAAAAGACTAGTACGCACTAAACCTTTACAAAACCCAACTGGAAAAGGGGAAGATAAATAACTTTATTTTTAATTATCATAATGATATGATGTAAAATAGTCCTTAGAACACTCACTAAAAGAGTACATTAATACCTCAAAGTTTGATTCCACTAAAAAATCTAAGATATTTCTTGATACCAAACCTATACCTATATACCCATGGCTCCCATGTATTGCACCTATTAAAACATTTTAAAGGGATCATCAGGATTCATGAAAAAATTCCATAACCCATTTTCATTATCAATCTATGATTTAAAAATCAATTATTGTAAACAAATCATTTTTGTCATGAAATCATCCTTTATCACATTTCAGGGAAAAATATTTTGTACCACAATACATTAAGAACATATTTTTTAAATTAGAGTTCATTCGAGTAACAAATTAGGAAACATGTTTTGAAATCACTAAGAATATACAATTCTTTAAATAAATAAATTATTTTAAACCACCTGCCTCAAAACATGGTTCACATAATGAGAATATGGAATCCATGCACTGAGAGGAAATGGATAACAAGAGAAGACAAGAAGATGCCCTAAAAATAAATTCCATCCCTTATAAATAAAACTAGGTGATACCATGGTTGATAGAGAATAAATTAGATCACATACCTCTTCAAACATGAGATCCATAACTGAAAAAACAATATTCAATCTCTAATAACCAATCACATAGTAGATATATGAGGATATAGGAATAAAACATCATCTTATCGATAAATAAAAATAATTCCAATAAAATGGATGTTTTTGTGTGATAACAAGATAATACCACCCTTACTAACACTTCCAAGGTTAGTAGAACTGATGAGCCAGTGGTGCACCCCTAGTTAGTTAGAGTACTGTACAAATTTATAGTGGCTAATAAAGCCATTGTGCCACCTCCAAAACTTTACAAACCCATAAGATAATATCTTAAAATATAAAAGGGGGAGATATATTTTTCAGGATGTGACAAACATAATTCAAATATAAACTATTAAAACATTACTAATACATTATATTTATATGTAAAATTCATGGAACAACGTTTCTCAAAAAAATATGAAATTATATATTTTTAAAAACATTTACTTGGTTTTTTTGCAACTTTCATTGGAACCATGTCATCAATGGGTATTAAATTAATTTAATTTTTTAATCATAAAAAGATAAGATTAAATTAACTTCATAAAAATATTATTCATTTTTAAAATTACCATTTACTACAATTCATGGATCTTTTATCTATATGGAAATAGATTTGAGATATTATATTCATGATAGTACCATATTAGAATTATACAATATGTAAAATAATATAAAGTTAGTTATCAAAGAAAAAATTTACTAAAAGAGAATATTTTTTAATATATTAAAGTATTGGTTGAAATAAAATTCTGTAAATTATTAAAATTAATAGTTTGATTTTAAATAATTTTCACATTTTCTTAAACCTATTTAAATTAATTTAACCATTACTATTATGAATTTTTTTATTAAGTTTATTCTTCATTATGAACAAAAATTATGTTTACCTCTTTCCCAAATATGAAAATATTATTCCCAACGTTGAATTAATTTTAAAAAAATTAACTCCTATATGTGGATGGAATATATTTTAAAATTGACCCTCAAAACACATTGAAAAACAGTTTTCTAGAAAAATGCATTTTATGTATAAAAATATTTTCATATAAAATTTCAGAATAATGTTGATTTAAATAATATAAATTGAATTATGTTTAATATAAATTAATTAATAAAATTTAATAACTATTTAAATTTAAAATGGGACTTTGTAAATAGTTGAAAATAAAATACCATTTTTATAATATTGTTATTTTTCAATATCCACTGAAAAATTAAACATTTTGGGAAAACTAAAAAAAATAGCCTTTGATAAATTTTATGTGATGATTTATGAAATGATTGGAATTTTATTAGTCAAATTTTCTAAAATATGTATAAATTTATTCTATTGTTCACTAAAAAAATATAAATAAATCTATTTTAGAAAAACAAAATCTGTTTTTGAAGTATAAATTGACTTTGCTAAATTTTATCTTCTTATTTATTAAGATTTAATCAGTACATTTTTATTAAGAGGCCTGTATATATAAATATATTTCATAATGTGGTTATTAAAATCATATCCTCTTACTAAATGTCTTGGTTATGATGGGTATATTTAAATAATTACATTTCATAGTCATTAAATCTTGGTGTTTTATTTTTTGAATGATATGGATCATCAATTTATTTTAAAATGTTTGAGTATTAAATTATATTATCATTAATAAATCATATTAAATCAATTTATTCTTGATCTCAGCCATTTAATTGTTTACTATTCTAAAACACTTATGTTTAAAACTCACATCATTATAATGGTTAAAAAATATCCTTTTGAAATTAGGGAAAGGGAAATATAAAGGTGATTGAGAATAACCCATAACTAGGTTCCCAAATGGGAGAACAATATAAGTATGTGAAAATATGGACATGGAGGAAAAAATTAATCCCTAGTTAATTATAGTTATTGATAAAGAACATTTTTACAAGAAATTAAATTATTATGAAATGCTGATGACCAAAAAACCAGAAAATAATACTGTCTCTAAAAGCAAATCATTTAATCAGAAATGATTTTATGAATGAAAAACAATTTCATTTTCAATATATTTTATATAATGGTGATGGGTAGTTTTACTATTAATATATATAATGTGAGGAAAATATTTTTAAATGATTATATTCAAATCTAAAAACATAATTTTATCATTTTTTCATGTTTTAACATGTTTCCACCAATATCACATCCCATATATTAATTGTTGAGTATCCATGATGAATCATTCTTATGCCCAAAGAATAAATTTTTAATAGAATATAGAATCTAGACAATGAAAAATAGAAAATCCTAAAATATTTATTATGTCCAAAATTGTTAGAAAATTGTAAGATAAAACCCAAAATGAATAAACCTTCATGTGATGAAATAAACCATAATCTCCAAAATTCAATAATAATACCAAATTTTTGAATTAAATCATTAGAAAAATAGTTAACACTATATCCCTAATAACTTCCTTAAGAAAATATTATCATAAAATTTTATCTTATAAAATTCATATTATAGTAATTAAATTTAATAGAATTATTCAGAAATAAATAATCATGTTAAAACTAACGGTTATATATACCTCAGTGCAATAATTATTCTTCATATATATTATTAATAAAATTAAAACTATATAACCTAATACCAAAAAATGTGTGTATATTCCATTAAACATATCATCATCCTTATACTTATTAACTCGATATGATATCCATTACTCTTAAGAGAACCTCACATGGAAATATTAAAATCTCGAATGTTATATAAACCATTCTCTTATACTAATTATAATAGCAAAAACCCACACACACAGATCGAGTTATAAAAAACCTAATCTTTATGTTTCATTCCTTGATACTTACAATAGTGACCCAATTTTATAAATTCATAACATAAAACATCAAAATGATATATTGGATCATTACCTTACCCAAGGACCTTTTGGGTATATAGTTTTATAGAAATAAGGAAAACTATTACATAACAATACACATATCATTTTTCTCACTATTGTCCACATTTATTATATCAAATTATTTCATCAACATGCCACACTAAATTATCTACACATCTAACCCTTCAAGACATGTATCAGTTAATGACATTATTAATAATCCATGTAATATAAAATATATAACATTGTGAGATCAAATGCTCAGTAAGGGTAAATATAGGAATCAACAGTTTAATATCTTAGAAGAGAAAAATATATGAATATAGGTATGAGAAAATATTTAAAGTGCATGGGAATAATATAAGATAACTCATATCTTTAAATACCTTGAGGGTTAAAAAATGATATATAATAAATATTTAACAAATTATAAGAGACATATGAGCCATAAAACATGATCCATTTGAAAATAATCCTCGAACAAAGTAAAAATTAGAAATTATTTCAATACTAATGAAATAATTTTTGTCGCAAGGAATATCAAACATTCAGCATGGAATCTACTTAATAGGATAATTCCAAAATTCTGTTATTTGTAATGTATAATAGATAAATCATTTATATCTCATTATCTTCTCATATTCAGTAAACACAATCATCTCTTATGTGTATCCTAAAAAAGATAACTTATTCATATCTTATGAGTAACATACCAAAATTAACACTATTACTGTACTAGATGAATTTATAGGTTATATTGGAACCACTATTCCTTGATTTAAAATAGTTCCACCTATAAATGATATATGTGTGTGTCTGAGTGTGTCAAAGTACCATTTAATGAACAAAACAATTAGAATCTATCACTTTTCAACATAAAAACATCATTCCTGTTTATATTGATTAACCTATAGAAAATAATTTGGTTATATAGAAATATATTTAAATCATCATGATCCCTTCAGGGAATGAATAAATAATGTTTCATTATAACATTTCCCCATTTGACTATTTAAAAAAATTAAGAGGTGTTTCTATATATGAAAAATAACATTAATAGAACATTGTAAAAAACACACTGAAAACTAAAAATATCCTTTTTATTTTATGATATATTATAAAATACTGGAAAGAATATATTCATTGCAAATAAACAAAAAAAAATTATAGTTCAATGTTCAAGGAAAATAATAATTATGATTATGGTAAAACCCTTTCATTTTTCTAAATGTTAAAACTATAGTTCTATTAACACATTTTATAAAATTTTATAAATATTCTCAAATGAAAACATTTTGAAGAATAAATTTCAATCCTATTATAATAATGTCATATATTATTTAAAAATATATTAAAATCCCATTGAATAATAAAAAAAATAACATTATTTAAATCATTTTATAGGATATGGAATTCAAGAAAAAATATTCTCGATAAAAGGAAGAATTAATGGTAGATTTTATGAAAAAAATATTCTAATCATATTCAGTACCAAATTGAGTAAAATGAAAATAAATAATGTAAATCTAATAAATAAAGATACGAGAGGAGTATATATGAGGGTCAATATATTTGGATCATATAATTTATTTGAAAGTAATCATGAACTTAAACGATCCCGAAATAAAATTAGATTTGTAACATAAATATGTTACCACATCGGTAACTTTTGAATTAGAAGAATTTGAAATAAATAATGTGATTTTTATATCTAAATCAGATGAATTCAATTATGTAAATTTTGGATACTCATTCATAGGTTAGTAAGTACACAATATAAGTGAATCTCAGTGCGTGACATGAAACATGTCTCTTGAACATGATATTAAGAAGAAAAAAGCATGTGAAAAAACATAAAAATTGAATTGATAATTAATCCATTAAGTGAATATGTATAAATATTTAAATACCTATAAATATATTTTATATAAAACATTAAACTATTTATTGATCAATTCACACATAATAAAGGAATGATGACATCAATGATGAAGTGTACTCACCAAAAGAATGTAAATTGAGTTAAGAAACCCATAACATCGAGTCGCAACAAGCCATTTATGTCCTTTTACACCATTATAAAAAATATATATAAATAATTTAATTATTTAAGAACCATTTATATATTTATTAATTTATAATTAAAACATTTAATTCATTTATTAAAATTACATATTATTTACTTGGTCAGTTAAGTCTACATCATGTGTTTTCAGGACATTCCCTTTATAATTTAAAAACTTCTTTTATAGGTTGGCCATAAGAAAATGGGTCATTATTCCATCATCTCCAAAATAATAATTATGAAATTTTTATCCTTTTATACATAATGAAATTTTATATTTGTTCATAAATTTTTTTCATGAATAACAATATATATTGTCTTGTGACATGATTGTTCACACGTACACATGAGTGATGATTTTTCATTATATTGGATGGAAAGTAAAGAAATAAAAAAATCCCTCAAAAATCATTATAATTTTATTAAAATAAGATGAAATCATCAAATCCACCCTCTTTATAGTCCAAGAGAGTTGGTTTCTACAAAAATGATGTATATAGCAGCATTAAGATGATAGCTTGAACGTACATATGTGCGATGATGCAATTTTTATTGATTGGAATTTTATGTAGATAGTTAATAAATTATATTTAATGAATCATATTTATGAAATTATAATCATATATATAAATTTAATCCATCACAATAACTATTCATTAAATGTGATGTTGAGAAATAAAATACATTGGTTCACTAGATTGTAGTCCACACGTTTTCACAAACAATGATTTTATTTCCGTTTTTATGGATATGGAAATGAATATGGTCATTATAGAAACATAAAAACCTTATTGTATAAGGGGTATATTAATGTAATTATATTCTATTTAATATAATAAAATTATAGGTGTTTCGTGAATATGTAAAATGGAATTTCTCTGTTATAAAGGTTAACTCATCTATAGGAATACACCTTTGGATTTCTCATTATGGACCCTAGGGATGGACAATCAAGATGACCAAATAATATTTAATGTTTATAATTAATTAAATATTATATTTTTTTAATTTTTTTCGAGCTATTTGGTTTAAAAATTTTATGTAAGAGAGGAGGTGTGGTGTCCATTTATAATTGAGGGAAGGGGTTCCCTTGGAATTACTATATTAATAAATTAATATAAAAAATTTCATGATAAAGTGGGAAAAGAATTATATATTTAGAATATATGATAAGGAAGTGTTGAAATCTACTAATCCAATAAAATTTAAAACATTTTAGGTTATATTTTAATAATTTTCTTTTAGTTTTAACATTTATTTACCTAATTAATTATTATAATAATAAAAATGTATTTTACACAATATAGGTCAAAATAGTTATTATAAAATGAAAAATTATCCAAAAATGAAAAATTCATGATATTTTAGACTATATCCCATTAAATTATACAAATATTCTATTTTTATAAAGTTTTAATCATTCAATAAAATATTATTTTTTATAAAAACCATCAAATTATTTTTTGGGACTATTTATATAATTTAATGTTAAAAAATATCAATACAGAAATGTAGTTTGAATTTGTATTTTTTTACAAATAACTAATATAGTAAATTTCACCTTACAATTCATAGACCAACATAATTAACATAAATACTTTGAATGTTCAAAAAATATTTTACATGATTTTTATTCTTCTTGTAGAAGCACTGTGTCTGTGTGGCGTAAGACTTCAAGGTAATTATTTAATTTCCAAATATAAAAAATAAATTACCATAATAAAAAATGTACATATTAAAAATGATCATTTACAAAAATTCATGATTTTTTTATCATTTTGGAAATATATTTTATATATTAAAATAAAAAATTTCCATTATGAAATTATTAATTACAAAAAAATATAATAGTCTTTATCAAATACAAATAGCACCAAAATTTCATATTTTAAAATATATTAATCGGGTGGTCAACTTCTAATCATAAAAATATGAAAATTAAATATTAGGATAATTTTATAGTATTTTTACATTAATTTTATTATTAGTTAACCTAATTTTTACTTTACTATGATGATAAATTTTACTATAGTTACTATACATTATAAAATAAATTATGAAATATTTAGTAAATATTGAAATTATTTTTCCATATATTTAATCCATTTTACAAAATTCAATTTCTATAAGTTGAAGAAATTATTTTTATGTTATATAATCAAAATGCGGTGAAAATTTTTTTCTATAAAAAAGAATTTGATGTATAAAAATGGATTTATATCAAATTCTTGCATAATATTGATTAAAATAAAATTAAATAGATTATGTTTCATAAAAATTGTAATGGATCTGAGTTTTTTGAATGTTACTTTACCAAAATTTGGAAATTGAGGTGTCTATAGGGATGTCTGGGGTGGTTTTGAGACATGTTTTTCATTCCAATGGTGAGACATTCCAACAATTTTCCAAATTTTCTATTTTCCAATGGAGACTCATCATGGTGGTGACTCATCCTGTTGGTGACTCATCCTTGAAGTGACTCATCATAGTGGTGACTCATCCTAAAAGTGACTCATCCTTATGGTGACTCATCCTAGTGGTAACCAATCCTGGTGGTGACTCATGAACAATATTTTCAGTTCTGTATTTTTTCTCTGTTTACTTATTTTTTTATGGGAAATGGGTTTAATAACTAGAATAATTAATTTCAAAGCTATTTGAATGTATAACAATCATATATTGAGTTTATAAAATTTCTAGATTCCGTTAAAACGTCTAAAAGAAATAGTTTTAATGAGAATCGCCTTTAATGGTCAACTAAACAGTTTCAAATCTCATTAGTTTCGGATCTAATCTTTCTATGGTTTGGATCTTCCCTTCATTTTTTCCTTCTTTCTTAAATTGATACTTGATGCTCCAAATCATTTCTCCTTGGAGTCTTATAATTTTCTACTGTAGTTTTCTAGAGTTATAACTGTCAAAGAGGTAGTTTCCTCATGTACACGCACCCCCTATTTTGGTGTAGCAATTTGGTGAAGGGATTCTTCCTTTCAGGTTGGATTTTCCTTCATTTCATTTCATGTGTATCATTCATGATGGGTTTATAATTATTATACTTGTGGATAAGGTTTAAAATTGAACAAAAAAGATAATATAATTAGTTTAAATTAAATATAAAGCGGTACAGGAATGCGATGTGTGATCTTATGGATTCATTGTTATTTATTGATGTCATGAATTTTATGAGCTAATTTACCCCCTAAAAAACATGTTTTTTGGTGTTCCATGATCTCAATTATATCGTGTGAATCATGGAATACATGTTTTTTGGTTTCTAGAAAACATATATTACATAACAAGATAATTATGCATAGTTTGTTAATGAAGTAGATTCTCCAAGATCTAATGGAATTTCTAATAACGCCCTTAATTATTGAAGTGAAATTGATAATATATCCTTTGAAAAATGTGAAAATATTTTTTTTTGTGGTTTGAGATATGATGTGTTTGGGGATAGTGGGCATGCTATTGTTGAGTTGTGGGTTGTGATGAAAGGAGGTAGTGGATGTGTTTTTGGGGATTTTTAAATTATGATTCTTGTTGTGTGTTGTTTTTTTAGTTACCTAGTTGGTATGGATAGTTATAACAATGATCTTGGAATATAAAATTATGTACATGTTTTAATATAATTGGTTAGTAATAGGGAATCTTTAAAATGGTCTAATATTAACTACAGACTGAAAACTAGTTTTGGATTAATTTCTGCTTGTGTGGGGTTGTGCATTTAAGTGTTTTAGTGATGTGGGGGACCTTGTAAGTTGGTTATTGGTATATTTTTAAACATGTATGTGGGAATTGTGTGGATCTATTTATATGTAGGTATACATTTTACTTTCACTTTGGATTTCTATACACACCCAACCCAAATCAACCACTACGTTCCAACACTCACATAGTCATGTGGGGGTGTCTTTCCCAACATCCTGGTGGGAGGATGGATAGATAGCCACCAGATCTTTCATTCTTCCTCTTCTATGTGATAATGGCATATATTTCATTGGGAGATTTGTGATATATTTTCCCTGGTGTCTTCGAGATGAGTTGTGATGTGCGATCTCATGTGTCTTTAGGATGAGATGTGATGTGTGGCCCAGGTGTGTGCTGGTGAGATGTGATTTGATGTGATGTGATACATGCAAGTGATATGTGCTTTGAGGTCTGGCCCATGTGTGTGCATGCAGTATGTGATGTGATATCTTCAGAAGAGGTGGTAGTTCTAGGATGTTTGTTTTTGGGATGTGATGGTGGATAATCGGTGGGGAAGTGGTGTGGAGCACCCTATCATCGATGTTCTTTATATTATATTATATACTTAGAAGCTTTATTTGGTGAGAGAGCCTTGGTAAGGTTGGGTTATGGTTAGTCTACCTATTAGATACTGTTTGGTTCTACCTTTTTTTTCTCACTGATACATTAGTATAATTTTTACATGTGTACATGAGAGACTTTGGTTTTCCTACTAAGCACATTTGTTTGACCACTCTATATTAATGAATTTTTTTTAGGTTTCCCAGAGAATTACGTAGACCATACTGGGCATTAATAGATGTACCCTTGGATTATTGTTTTGTTAATACTCTAGTTTTGTTTTCGGTATTTAATTTTGATACCTTTATTTTTATAATTTTTATTTACACATGCATTTTCGGATAGTGTTTTTTCAATTTTTCATATATATGTCATGTAGTTGATTATGGTTGATACATGCTATCTCCTGATCTTTTTTTCTTATAGAGGAAAATGCCTCCAATATTTGGCAGTTTTTTATACCCTCAGTGCTATTCTCTAACCTGGGGCCTACTGGATGAAGGACTCAAGGTGAAATTATTCTCTTCCCTCGTTGAGGTATGCTTAGATGAAGGGGGTCATGATACTATGGTGTCAAAGCGGATGGTTGAGATATAGGGTGGAGTTCATAATTAGGAAAATTGAGGAATTCATGGGTTATAATGGAAATACTGTCATTTTTCCTTAGTACTTGACATAGACTAGGGATACTGGATAGGATATGGAATTTTAGGAACCTTTAGTTATCCAATGCCTAGACTCTGAGCTTATTGAATTACTAAGTGGGATGAGACATCTTGAAAGCTAGAGACCTAAGAGAGGTACACGCATCATGATGAATTGTGTTCCTGTTTGAATGGGGTTTTTTGGGTAATCTCAAAATGGATAAAATGAATTAAATAGATTACAGTTAATTAAAATATATCATAATGAAAATATATACTTCCTAGCATAGGAAATACTTTTTTCACTTTCAACTATGGATCATGGTCTTTATCTACATGTGGATCAGGAAGTGGAGGTTTGGTCGGCTAACCAAGTTGATTTATGGAGAGTTGATCTGGATAAGGATGATGATCTGTGGAAAAGGATGTTGTGCTCTTCTCTTTGCTAGGATTTGGAAAAGTCCAAGGGGATAATTTCTGATATGAAAATAGAGAGTTGGAAAAAGGATTTCGAGATCAATTTTGGTTTGATCCCGATGAAGTATAGGGTCCATTTGGAGGTATGTTATATGTGAGGAGTTGTTCATTAGTGGTGGACATTGTACCTTGGTGAGAAGAGGGAGGCATATGGTTCATGGGTTAAATTTTAGAAAGTTTTTTTGGAATATTTCCTATGGTTATCCATGAAGGATGGGAAGAGGTAGAAGCTACTCTCCATTCAGTAGGAAATCATGTCTGTGTGGGACCCTAGGATCAAGTTAACGGACCTTCTATGATTTTCCCTTGATATTTTCTCAGATAAGGAGTCCCTAGTGAGGTGTCTTGAGGAGGAACTCTATCATTCAATCCATTATATGGTTACACCTTTTACACTGACATAGTTTCTAGAGGATCAGATGAATGGATAGGTTATTGAGGGGATGAACTCCTAAAAAAGAATTTCCCTGATAGGGGAACCAACAAGGTTCTATAAGGAGTATATTTGTTGGTGTAAGGCCCCATGTGTCTGGTCCTTCAAGGTATTGACCATCTGGGAGTCAACCATAATAGATTCCCTTTCAACCTTTTGGTTTCCATACCTTTCCTATGGTCTTGGGGTTTATGTGCGTATTCTGTGGGGTTTGTAAAAATCTTTAGGACTAGTGCCATGTGGCTACTCAAGATTAGTTTGGGCGAGATGGATTGGTTCAACGTCAGCCTCTATAGTAGTTACCAGTGAGTCTATTCCAATAGCAGGGGAAATAGTCTTATATGCATGTTAGGGTAGATGAGTTAGGTATAAGATTCCATTAGAATGTTTCTCAAGATTAGGGACTTTACACTAGCATGGTCATGGAGGCGGCCATCATCAGATATTCAAGGGAACTATGCATGGTCAGTTACTTAAAATCGAGTTAGTAGCACCAAATGGGCCAAAGATAGTTAGAGGTATGATCAGTTTATCATCTACGATTTTATATATTTTTATTTATTCTAGAGATTCTAGCTCCTTTGTGAAACCCACTCTATTCCATGATTTGAGAGTAGTCGTAGAGAGGCTTTCCATTCCCCTAGTGTTGATTATGACAGTTGGAGGTCCAACCACCTTGTTTTATGTGTGCCAGGGATATGAACTGATGATGGGGTAGCATCAGTCTTATGTGGACTTATCTTACTTTAGATTCAGCCAAATGATGTAATCCTGGTCATCGAATAGTTTAATTTTATTAATTCTTTTCTTCGAATGCTTCTTTAGGATAGTTTTTTTCTCATATGTAGATAGCTGACGTGTGGTCTTCATTGTTGAAAGGGGTTTCTTGGTGGTTATTTTTTGTTTGGATCCCCTTCATTCATTGGTGGATGAGTTTTCTTCGGAATTAGTAGAAACAAGTATTGAGGTATCTCCCAAGGTTATTAATATATTCTTGTATGTTTTCCACAAGGAGGTTGTTACCCTACCCCTTGATGTGACTTTAAGTTTGGGATAGACATGTAGCATGGTGGTTATCTGATTTTGATGGATCCCTAATGAGTGTTTCCTTATTAGTTGCATGATTTAAGGGTTCATATAGATGATCTAATGTAGAGAGGTTTCATCCGACCTAGTGTGTCCTCATGGGGTGATTCAATATTGTTCTCTAAGAAGGCGGATGTTATTATGAGGTTGTGCATAAACTATCCAAGGTTGAACCAAGTGATGATCAAGAATCACTATCCCCTTCCAAGGACTGATGATGCTTTCAATGAGTTTAGGGGAACTATATTTTTATCCAAGATCAATCTACAATATGGATATCACTATTAAAGGGTGAAGGACAGAGGTATCCAGAATTCATCCTTGTCATGACCCGACCTAACAGGGCTCGAGCTGTGACTCCCCAAGCTCGCCTCCAATAGGCTAGGGGCTGGCATCCAGCACTGAGTAGGCTATCACACACATGGGAGGCATTAGCCCAAGGTACCTATACACATGCACCCACATAAACCTTCATGCAATAGTGGATAGATATAGAAAACTGAAAAGTAAATGCATGCATACAACTCTCCCACAACCAGAGTACAACATAAGTACAAAAGGGAAAAACAGGGCCCACCAATAGAAAACTACAAAAGCGTGTCCAACCTACTCTAAAGAAGGAGAATGCTGCCACAAACACCCGCCGGAAATCTCCCTCGGCACCGCACTGGTAAACACCCCGGTTAGCCTCACTCACTCAGATCCACCTACTCCGGGTCCTCCTGGGACTCTGTCGAAAGGCCTGTGGTCTGTACAAGACACAAACATGTGCGGGCAAAGCCCGTGCAAGGTTGAGTATAAACATACTTGGTAGGCACCCCAGAAAAACCCAAAACAAAAGAGAGAAATTGAACGGAAACATGTCACTCATCCCAGCCATAGGGAACCCAGACGAGAGAGAAACTCCATATCGTGATCATCCTCGTCTAAACACAACTAGTCAGCTCAACTCATTTGTATACCCATACATACAACTTGAACAATCTAGATTTACTCATCTCACGAAATAAGCCACCCGAGGTACCGACCTCGTCACCAGTAATGTTTCACAACCAGGTGAACATGCTCCATGATCACTGTCATCCCATATGACACTCGTCCAAGAGATACACTCCATCGGGTCCCAAGAAAACATCTCAGACGCTCACCTGAGAGACCATGCTCGTCGGATACCGCCATTGAGGAAAACCCCGCTAAAACAACATAACCACCAAACTCCACAGATAGGGGATCAATCCTAGGGTCCTCTAGGAGATACCAGAACCCACTGCAGTATACGAGGCTCACGGATAAGGGATCACTCCCAGGGTCCATTGGGGGATACCACGACCCGATCCGGTGCTTGACAGAAACACGTCACTCAGATAGAGGATCATCACTCGGGTAAAGGTGGTCATGACGATACTGGAACCCAATCTGGTACATCTCGTACTGTAGGGGATTGAATTGATGATGCCACAACCCTACCAAAACCACGCGCTAAGTAGGGGATCATATAACCAACGATAACACAACCCTATCCAAACCACGTGCTAAGTAGGGGATCGTATGACCAACGATACCGCAACCCTACTATACACCTCATGCTGAGCAGGGGATCGTATACCCGACGATGCCACAACCCTATTGAGTTCGGCCCATCACGTAGGGGATCATAATCCCGGTGATACCACAACCCTACGGGGTTAACCAGCTATATATGGGATCACCACCCATGGATAAGCGGTCACAAAGATACTAAGAACCCGATCTAGGGAAAAGATGCTAGAGGATCCCAATCCGGGCCCACCGGAGGGATACCACAACTCTAAAAAATTAAACTTCCCATCGAGAGGATCAAAAACCTATAATAAGGTTGTGTTTCCACGTGAACCCTAGTAGAAACGAACCAAGGGAGTCCCCTCAACCACTGCTGGTCCAAATATCACTAACCTGAGGGACCAGCCACAACACCACACTGTGCACCTCCTAAGCCGATACCGAGGTCACCTTCACGATCCACGCGGAAAAACATGAAGGATAGGCTATTTACTCACCCAAAACGGACAACCGGTGAAAAAGGAACTATTCACCATAGCTAGCCCATGAGGGGCCCACACAACAATCCCGAAACACCTCAAGCGGATCATACCATGACGATCCCCTCGAAAAAACACACAGAATCGACTACTCGTTCGTCCGAAATGGACACCCGGTGAAAAAGGCATTATTCACCGAAGCCAGCCTAGGTGGGTCCCATGCCATGATCCTGATAATTGTTGAACAGATCACACTGTTGCGATCCCCTCGGAAAAACATGCAGGATCGACTGCTCAAACGTCCCAAACGGACACCCGGCGTGAGAGTTGTGTTTCTTCGAAAACGCCAAAAACCTGGCTTCATGGGGTTCACATCCTGTTCTCAGTCCCAACACCCAGAAACCATCTCAAAAAGTCCGTTGTACCATCAGGGTCTCAATGCCACTGATGACAAGTCATTCGGATGCTCCGGGTAGAAGTTACAACGACCCGAAGTCATAAAATAATAAAATATTATTATTTTATACAACATTTCTAACTCCTGAGCCACAATCCCGAACCTTTAAACCCTTGAAGCCACACCGGAGCATTCTCCTCATCCCCAGGGGCGCATCGCCATAGATGGCACGCGATTCGGACTCCCGGATTGCAAGAAACGGGGGTTTAAAACCCCCCGTGTAAGAAAAAGTGGTCGGAGCAGCCTGAACCTGCCGGTCCGGCCGGCCTGCACCGGCCAGCCGCCGCCGGCCTGGACCGGCCAGCCGCCGCCGGCCCGCCCTGGCCACTGACCCTCCACTGCGTGGCGCCCCGCGCCGCCTTGCTCCAGTGGCTGGGCCGGCGTGCCGCCCCTCCGGGCGGCCCGCCGCCGCGCGCCGCTGCGGACCGTCGCCCGCTGCTGCGGACCACCGCGCGCTGGCAGAGCTTCTGTGGACCGTCGGGGGCACCCCGATGGTCCGTTTTACGATCCGAAAGTACCAGCGCGACCCTTGGGTCGCGATCTTCCCTGGGAAGACATCAAAACAAAGCAATTCGCAGAAAAAATGGGATCCGGGGATTAATACTCAAACCGCCTACCTCACGGGAGAAACACCGAAGCTTTGGGTGCAGATCGACGCCAACGACGCCCTGAAGCTCGATCCACTGACGATCGGTGCAGAAAATGGATGATTCTAGCTTGAATCAACGAAGAACGGAGGTGGAGGGGTGGGGTTCCGTCTGCTACACGTAGGAGGTGAGGGAGGGGAGAGGAATTGATTTTCTTCTTTTTTATTTAAAAACCTCCAGTTAAAGCAACACCCCCGACTCTACGCCCGACACAGACAAAGTTAAGGCCGCCCTTAGGGTAAACACGATGTTCTGAATGCAACTGTGGGCTCGTATTTTCGATCCAAGACTCCATTCAGAAGTTATTTGAGCCGATGCTCACAAAATTTACACCCCGTCTAGAGTAAACGACACATTCCAGATGCAACCGTGCCCTCAGATTCTCATTCTAAGCTACCCTTTATGAGATATCACACCCCCGCCACGTGCATAGTATAAAAATACTTAATATTTTTATAATATTAATTTTGGGCACACCGGGCCTCGGAATCACACGCCGTCTTCACGCCTAGCTCTGGAATTATTCATAGAAATATTCCAAAGTTTGATAGGGCCAAAACATGAGTCGCTACACCCCCCCCCCCTTATAACTTTTCATCCCTGAAAAGCTAGAAGTACAAGGAAAGTGACTGGCCTCTCAACTGGGTCTCCCATGCCAGCGAGTCTACCAACAAACACCAATACTCGAACACATGAGTCATAGGGACTCATCCACCACACCTCAACACTATCTGCTTTGGGCGGGAATGACTCACCCGCACAATTTTAATCGCGTCACAAAAATGCGTCTCGGTGGGGGAAGGATCCTTCTTCCTCGCGCATTTGAAGCACGCCAAACAAAACCCACACAGGGTCTTACCAACACCCTAAACAAGACTTGAGTAAGAAATAGAAAGGAAGGGTACCTCTAAACAATGTCTATCAAACTACTGTAGAAAGTTGAAAGGACACAAGGTGTACCTCTATCCATCCACAGAGCCTAGGGTCAACAGCCTCCAGGGAATGCTGCTGTCCTCACCCTCGGCCACCAGCTCCCTGATCTTGGCGTGGACTACCTGGGGGTGGGGGTGGTGGTAACTGATACCACCTACCTTCCCCTGCTGCTGCACCAGCTCCGTCACCACGTCCACCGCCTTGCGGACGTCCTTGCTCGAGACGCTGCCTCTGCCAAGGCGGCCAATCGACTGACTCCTTCTTAGCTGCATGTCGGGTCAGAAAATCCCTAGAAAGATGTCCCTGACCGTCGCAAGCGTAACACCGCCTCTCCTGCGGCTGACCAAAACTGGCATGCGAGTCCTGTGAGCCCTAAGCCTTAGATCCTCCATCCTGGGGTCGCCTCCTGAAATGTCGGCGACGTCTAGACCCCTGAGTCTGTCGTCGGTTACCAGATGCTGACGTCTCAGCTCTCACGTTCCCAACACTAATATGGGGTATCTACTCAGGCAGAAATCTCTCCACCACCAACGCTCGCTCTAGCACTCCGACATAGGTGGGTAGACACAAGGAAACCACACCTGCCCGGATGTCTCTACGTAGGCCCTGCTCGAAGGTTCGATCCATAAAGAACGGGTCTCACACCATATCCAGGGAGTAGCGTGATAGGTCTATAAACCTCACTGAGTACTCCGACACGGTCATGATCTCCTAACGAATCTGTAAGAGCTTCTAGATCCGTACTAACCTCAGTGTCACTGGATAGAACTTTTCCCTAAAGAGCCACTCAAACTCTGCCCACATGAGCATCTCGTCATCATGGGACTACATCACTAGGCTCCGTCATCGCCTGACCGAACCATGTAGAAGACTCACCGATAGGACCACCATCTGATCTGGAGGTGTCCTCACTAGGCGGAAAACTCGAGTTACTGCTTCGATCCAGTAATCAGTTGCCTGGGTGTTTGGATCACCCCGAAACCTCAGAGGTCGCTGCCTCTAGAAGTCGTGCAACACACTCAGCCTGCGCGCAACCTCATCCTGCACTGCCGACACAACCAGCTGCTCGACAGGTGGTGTCTCAACTGGCGGACCACCTGGAGGTCAAGCCTCAGAACCTGCGCCCTGGTCCACAGCCTCCAGATGGGGCAGATCGTCACCACAATCCTTCTGTGGAACTCTCACTGGTTGTTTTCATAGACGCATCCTAAAATACATTCAAGACACACCACAGTCAAAGAGTATATCTGGAGAGATGACTCAAGAAGGACAAGGAAAACCCAAAAACCCAGTCCTATATGATGCATTTACCGTTATGTCCCTGCAACCAGTGTACGAATGTCCCAAGTCAAAAGGCAGGTTATCAGAGTCCTGGTGTATAGATACGTCGGCCACAACACCAACACTAGAGTCCCTAGCCTGAAAGCCGAACTCAAAACATCCTAACAGTACCGCTATGAAACCCAAACCGAACTCAAAACTAGACCATCTACGCTCTGAGATCCCAAAGGTGGAACCTCCTCTAATACCACTCTGTCACGACCTGACCCAATGGGGCTCAAGCCGCGACTCCCCATGCCCGAATCCAATAGGCCAGGGGCTGGTATCCAGCGCTGAGTAGGCTATCCCACACATGGGAGGCATTAGTCCAAGGTACCTGTACACACGCACCCACATATACCTCCATGAAACAGTGCAGAGATATAGAAAACTGAAAAGTAAATGCATGCATACAACTATCCCACAACCAGAGTACAGTAGAAGTACAAAAGGGAAAAACAGGGCCCACCAAAAGAAAACTACAAAAGCGCGTCTAAGCTACTCTGAAGAAGGGGAACGCTGCCACAAACACCTGCCGGAAATCACCCTTGACACCGCATCGGTAAACACCCCGATCAACCTCGCTCTCTCAGCTCCGCCTGCTCCAGGTCCTCCTGGGATTCCGTCGAAAGGCCTGTGGTCTGCACAAGACACAAACATGTGGGGGAAAAGCCCATGCGGGGGTGAGTATAAACATAGTTAGTAGGAACCCCAAAAGAACCCAAAACAAAAGAGAGAAACTAAAAGGCAACAGTCTGATCATCCCAGCCAGAGGGAACCCAGATGAGAGAGAAACTCTATCTCGTGACCATCCTCGGCTAAACACAACTAGTCATCTCAACTCTGGTGTATTCCCATACATACACCTTGAAAAATCCAGATTTACTCAGCTCACGTAACAAGACACTTGAGGTACCTACCTCATCACCAGCAACGGTTCACAGCCAGGAGAACATGCTCCATGATCACTGTCATCCCAGATGAAACTCGTCTCAGAGATACACTCCATCAGGTCCCAAGAAAACATCTCATACGCTCACCCGAAAGACCACGCTTGTCGGATACCATCACTTAGGAAAACCCTGCTAAAACAACATAACCACCAAACTCCTCAGATAGGGGATCGCTCCTAGGGTCCGCTAGGGGATACCAGAACCCACTCCAGTATACGAAGCTCACAGATAAGGGATCACTCCTAGGGTCCGCTGGGGGATACCACGACCCGATCCTGCACTCGACAGAAACACGTCAATCAGATAGAGGATTGTCGCCTGTGTAAATGTGGTCACGACGATACCAGAACCCTATCTGGTACATCTCTAACTATAGGGGATCTAACTGAAGATGTCACAACCCTACTGAAACCACGCGCTAAGTAGGGTATCGTATAACCTACGATACCGCAACCCTACTATACACCTCATCCTGAGTAGGGGATCGTATAACCGATGATGCCACAACCCTACTGAGTACGGCCCACCATGTACGGGATCATAATCCCGATGATTCCATAACCCTACGGGGTTAACCAGATAGATAGGGGATCACCGCCAGTGGATAAGCGGTCACAGTGATACCAAGAACCCAATCTAGGGAAAAGATGCTAGAGGATCACGCTCCGATCCCACCGGAGGGATACCAGAACTCTAACAAATTAAACATCCCATCGAGAGGATCACAAACCTATACGAAGGTTTCGATGCCACGTGAACCCTCTTAGGAATGAACCAAGGGAGTACCCTCAACCACTGCTAGTCCAAACGTCGCTAACCCGAGCGACCCACCACAACGCCACACTGCGCACCTCCTAGGCTGATACCGAGGCCACCATCGCGATCCACACGGAAAAACATGCAGGATAGGATGTTTACTCACCCGAAACGGACAACCGGTGAAAAAGGAACTATTCACCGTAGCTAACCTGTGCGGGTCCCACACAACGATCCCAAAACCCCTCAAGTGGATCATACCTTGGTGATCCCCTCGAAAAAACACACAGAATCGACTACTCGTTCGTCCAAAACGGACACCCGGTGAAAAAGATTCTATTCACCGATGCCAGCCCGGGTGGGGCCCACGCCACGATCCTGATACTCGTCGAACGGATCACACTGTTGCAATCCCCTCGGAAAAACATGTAGGATCGACTACTCAAATGTTCCAAACGGACACCCGGTTGGAGAGTTGCGTTTCTATGAAAACGCCAAAAACCTGGCCTCGTGGGGTCCACCCCCCATTCTCATGCCCAACACCCGAAAACCATCTCAAAAAGTCCTCCGTACCATCAGAGTCTCAACTCCACTAACAGCACGTCATTCGGACACTCCGGGTAGAAGTTACAACGGCCCGAAGTCGTAAAATAATAAAATATTATTATTTTATACGATGTTTCTAACTCTCGATCCACAATCCCTAACCTTTAAACCCTAAAACCCACACCCGAGGGTTTGCCTTTTCCCTAGGGCCGCGTCACCATAGACGGCACGCGATTTGGACTTCCAAATTGCAAGAAACGGGGGTTTAAAAACCCCCGTGTAAGAAAAAGTGGCCGGGCCGGCCTGAACCGGTCGGTCGGGCCGGCCTGGACCTGCCCGCCGCCGTCGGCCCGCCCTGGCCGGAGGCCCTCCGCCGCGCGGCGTGTTGCCACCCCAGGTGGCCAGCTTCTATGCGCCGCCACCCCGGGTGGCCGGCTTCCGCGCGCCGCCGCGAGCCGTCGCGGTTCCGTTGGTGCTGACGCCGCCGCGCCGACGGAGCTTCCACGGACCACCAGGGGCACCCCAGTGGTCTGTTTTGTGATCTGAAGGTACCAGCGCGACTCTCGGGCCGCGATCTTCCCTGCAACGACAAAAAAACGAAGCAATTCATAGCAAAAATGGGATCAAGGTATTAAAACTCAAACCGCCAACCTCGCGGGCGAAACGCCGAAGCTTTGGGTGCAGATCGATGTCGGAGACGCCCTGAAGCTCGATCCGCTGATGATCGGCACATAAAATGGAATATTCTAGCTCGAATCGATGAAGAACGGAGGAGGTGGGGTGGGGTTCCGTCCGTTTCACGTAGGAGGTGAGGGAGGGGAGAGGAATTGATTTTCTTTTTTTATTTAAAAACCTCCAGTTAAAGCAACGCCCCCAACTCAGCGCCCGACACAGACAAAGTTAAGGTCGCCCCTAGGGTAAACACGACGTTATAAATGCAATGACGTGCTCATATTTTTGATCCGAGACTCTGTTCAGAATTTATTCGAGCCGATGCTCGTAAATAAACTTTTCCATTTATTTACAAAAACGCCCCTGGTGACGCTTTCCACCGCTGGCCCGCGCCCACAATGTTTACACCCCGCCTAGGGTAAACCCCACATTACGGACGCAACTGTGCCCTCAGATTCCTATTCTGAGCTACCATTTAGGAGATATCACACCCCTTCCATGTGCATAGTATAAAAATACTTAATATTTTTATAAAATTAATTTTGGGCACACCAGGCCTCGGAATTGCACGTCGTCTTCGCGCCTAGCTCTGGAATTATTCATAGAAATATTCCAAAGTTTTACAGGGAAAACCCAAGTCGTTACAATCCTTTAGATATAGGTATGGACACTTTTAGTTCATGGTCATGCCTTTAGGTGTTATGAATTCACCAGCTGTGTTCATGGGCCTTATGAAATCAGTGTTCCATGAGATCCTAGACCAGTTTTCATTATATTTATCGATTACATACTGATCTACTCATGGTGAGAGGAAAATCATGATGAGCATCTCAGAACTATTTTTTAGGTTCTTCTTCACCACCAACTCTATGGAAATTAGTCTAATTGCATGTTTTGGACATAAGAGGTGATTTTCTAGGGAATGTGGTGTCCTAGAAAGGTGTGTTTGTGGACCCATCAAATGGAGAGGTAGTTATTTATTAGGGAGTACCTAAGAATGTGGTATAGGTTCATAGATTCATTGGGATTGAAGGATATTATCAGAGGTGTGTGCCCAATTTCTCTCAGGTAGTAGTCATGTTGAAAATATTAACGAGGAAGGTACAAGCATTAGTGTATATTGATAACTTCCAGGCATCATTCAATTTCCTAATAGGTAAGTTGGTTAGTGATCTAGTGCATCATCTACCAGAGGAGGGTTTGTTATTTGATGTTTTCTATGATTCTTCTTATATTAACTTAGGGTTCATTCTGATGTAGTAGATGGTAGTGATCTCTTATGGGTCTAGGCAGTAACTCCCTCTTGAATGTAACTATGTCACCCATGTTCAAGAGCTAGTTATATTTTTGTTTGCACTGAAGCTTTGGAAAAATTACCTGATTTGGGAGTGCTTTGTGGTCTTCATGGATCCTAAGAGTTTGAGTTATGTCTTTTCTCAATGTGATTTAAATATTTAGTAGTGAAGGTGGTTGGAGTTTCTTTAGTAATACGATTTTGAGTTCTCCTACACCTAAGGAAAATGGATTTTTTTGGCCTATTATTTGAGAAAAAAGTCACAGAAGGATGTTTATTGGTAGCCTTAAGATGCTTGGAGAGTGATGGAGGAGTTGGTAGCTCTACACATAGATTCATGGTAGGATCTTTGAAGAGTCTATTTGTTTTAGATGTCCATTCAATCCTCTATGATGCAGGAGGTGGAGGATTATAAGTGGGGAGACTCTGAGTTATACATGTTGTGTGATCATGTTAGTCATGGGGATGTTGTGGAGGTGTGGTCAGAGGATGGTCAGAACCATATGATGCTTCATTGAAGGATTTTTGTTCTAGTATCTATGTGTGATAGATTCCTTCATGATTTTCATAGCTCAACATTGGTGGAACACCAAGGAGTTTCTAAAAAGTAACATGGCTTTATGATTCAGTTTTGGTGGCCCGAAATGAAGCATTTGGTGGCATATTTTGTGGAAAGGTTCTTGGTTTTCAAGTATATAAAGGATTTAATTCATGTTATTGGTGGTTTTTTTTCAACCCATAAATTTTATTGAGTTGAAATGGTACAACATAATGATGGATTTAGTCCTAGGGTTACCCAGAAATCAGGAAGGTTGTGTGGCTATATAGGTGGTCATGGATCAGTTGAGAAAATTGGCTCACTACTTAGTGATCAAGGAGTTGGGTGTAGTGAATACTTTGTCTAAGCGGTATATTGAGTAAGTGGTGAATCTACATGGTGTTCTGAGGTCTATTGTCTTAGATCAAGATTCACACTTTACCTCATGAGTATGGAGGGTATTGTAGAATTATTTTGGAACTCAGTTTCACCTCAGTATTGTTTTCCAACCTCAAACAAATGGATAGATGGAACAAACAATCCAGACACTAGAGGAGATGTTGTAGGCATGATTTCTAGACTTTGGAAGATCATGGCCACAACACCTTCCCTTGATCGAGTTTTCCAATAAAAATACATATCACTCTTCCATTGGAGTGGATCCATTTTCGGATTTTTAAGGGATGTTGTGTCATTCTCCTTTGTGAAAGACAATGGTTGGGGATGTAGTAGATCTTGGACATGATGTAGTTTAAAGCACGATAGAGAGGGTTTGGTTGGTTTAAGAGAGGGTTAAAGTGTCACTAGATTAGAAAAAGTCTTATACCTGTCATAGGAGGAGGTCCTTGTATTTTGAGGTTTGGGAAAATGTTTTTTAAGGTTTCCCACCAACATGGAAAGAAGACGTTTGAAAAAAGAAGCAATCTCTCACCCCAGTTATTTGGGACCGTCAATGTCACATACATAACTTATTTTAAATTAATTTTTCATTTAATTTCCAATCTTGATTTTTGGGGGGTTTCCCATGCATTTTGGTGGAAGTGGTGCGTTTTTGAAATTTGGGCAAAACCGTGAGCCCATTTCCAGAGTTAAAAATAAATTTAATTTCTTTTATAACACATTCATTTTTTTACATTTTTTATCCATTATAATTCATAAATTGCCTCCCCTGACCTATTAACACCACTATTTCAATTTGTACCCTTTAGGAATCTATAATAATGGTGGATTAGAGTTTTTATTTAAGGAATTGGGCCAACCCAGAAGCCCATTTCCAATTTAAAAAAAATGTCTATTTAATAACATATTCAATTTTTATTATTTTTTAGTGATTCCAAGTTTCAACCAAGACAACTGAACCTAGACGTGTTCCCATTATCTTTCTTACCTCTTTGGATCACGTATGCATTGCAAATTAGGGAAGAACTTTATAGGGTTTCTCAAATCATCCAGATTTGTAGAGGTAACTTATTTCCTTCATAAGTCATTAAATTATTACTATTTTCCCCCTATTATGGTTCCTACATGACCTTATCTTCCTTATTATAACCTAAATTTCATTTTTGGCTGTTTGAAAATTCAGCTACGGGTGTATTTGTGGCGATTTCTTCAAGATCCCTCAAGTAAGTGGGTCTCCTTCATTCTTCTTTCATTTTTCTTAGGGTTTCATTAGATTTTCTTAGGGTTTCTTCCCTTATCCTTGAGGTTACTAATTTATAGAAACTATGGTTTTGAACCTAGGGTTTTATTCTGGATTTCTTGGTCTATTCTTTTGGTTTTAGTCTTGATATAAGTCCCTTGTGGTGCGACGGTGGTGCAGTTTGATTTTCGCACAAAGTTTCAAGGGTTTTAATAATTTTTGTAGGTGATTCCATTGTGTATGAAATTTTTTTGACCTAGATGATTTTTTTATGATATTTTCATGTTTATTACATTTTATCATTGCTTCAAAAAAAAATTCATGGTGATTGTAATGCAAGTGAATTTGAAGTGCCAATTTTAGATGAAATTGGGGGTTTTCATATAAATATTTTATTGGTTCATTTGGGGATGCCCTATAATTACCCAGTTGATTTTATTGAATTGTATTAGGGCTTAAAATAATGTTTTGAATATTTATCCTCTTTGGTTGTAACTGTGAAAGTTTGTTTAAATGGTGTTTGTGAAGCCAATATACTTTAAGTTCCATGTTTGTGTGAAAATGGGGGTTTTTAAAAGGTATAACCTCTTGGTTCATATGGGGCTGCCACATAACTAAATTGTTGATTTCACTGAAGGGTATTGAACTTCAATTTTTGTTTTGGTGACTTATAAGTGTGCACATAGTGTGAAAAGTGGATATTTCAAATAGTTTTGGGTGAAAAACAATGTGAGATTTTGAGAAGTTGTTCTATTGAAAATCAAAATGTTTTGTGGTGTGTTTTAAGTGATATAAAATGTGTATAGCTACTGTATTATTTGTATGTTATTATTAGTGATGTTTTTATATGAAAATTAATGTGTGTTTCTTGATGAAATTGTTTCATCACAAAAGGGGAAGCCCGGGGACCTAGGTGGGCGGATATGTACTAGTACGACTGGTGAACTAGATGAGTTTTGTCCTTATTTCATTGAGAAAATGGATAACGACAACTCTAAATAAGCTATGTGGATGATTTTTGGGACCACTAGTTTATGGGTATGTTCCCTACTAGTTTATGTGCATGGTAAAGGATTGTGACTTGGATACTTTACACTGAGGTACGAGGTACATAGGGCCCGAGACTATCTAGTTGCCTAGGGGTGTTCTCGATTTTGGTGCTCATTTTATTTGTGGTATTTACCCTTGTATTAGGGTTTGTTTGGATGTACTTTATAGTTTCTCACATGTCATGTTTAATTGTGTTAAAATTCTGAAATTGTTAGTTTAAAAACTATTTTCAATTTAAAATTTCATTTCTTGGAATTTATCACCACTTTTCTTTACATATTTAAACTGCTTTCTTTTTCACCTTGTATTACATACTCCTTGAAATATTTGGGTGGAATAATATTGGGATTAGGCTCACACCCAAATTACACCCCTTGGGTGTAAGTATATATGGTTATGTTTGACTAAGGTATAGGAAAAGCCTCAGGTGAAGGTGGTTCGGGTTGTTAGACCCCTCCCGCGGTGTGGTGTTGTGGAGACGGCTCAGGGGTGACAACCCCTTATCGTGTGGAGTCTTTGCGGATGTCTTGCTACTGTATTTATTTGTATTGGCACCTATTTTTTATATTTAAATCTATTTATTCAGATCTGGTTTTTGTTAAAACTTGTTTGGCAAGAAAATTTCAGATTCTTATTATTGATTGTTTTTAATGTTTTATGCTTTCATACTCGGGTAAATCGTTCCCAAACTTAATTTATTATTACCCGGGCACTTGTTCCAGCCCGGGGGGAAAGGGAACACTTTTTGGGCCATGCCATGTTCTGTATTTGATGCCAGTATTAGTGGAGACCATATCCGGTTCGTGACAAAATGGTATCAGAGCCAGGTTAATGTTTTTGGGTTATATTATTATTTTGGGATGACTCGGGCTAAAATGGAGCTAGGACTGTCGGGAATCATTTTTTTGGTCATGAGTAATGTGCATATCCCACACCTCTCTTGTTAGACCTCGAGTCACCATGGGACAATGGAATTGTTTGTTTGAATTAAATTACAGGTGAGACGTGTAGGCTGCAGACTACATGCGGACATCAGACGGGGGTGAAGTGGTGGTTCATTTTATTGTTGTAACTTTTTGGAATTATTATATTTGATGATTTTGATGGAATTTTTCAAAACTTTTGTTCTTATTTTTTCTCTTGTGATTTTTTCCTTTTTGGCGCAACATGCCTCCCCTAAAGGCTCCCATGCACCCATGGGAGGAAGCTGGAGAGAGTTATTTGTCACCGCTTAATCAAAGGCTAGTAGAGGCTATGGTTCGGGCTGTTCAAGCATGAGGACATGGATTGGAACTTATTCCATCTCCTATTAGGGATTATGAGACTATTCTTAGGAAGGACAAGTCTAAGGAGTTCTTGAAAAATAATCCTCCTACTTTCCTAGGTAGCGTGAACATGCTGAATTTTCCAACTGAGTTGTTGTCTTTTGCAATGGAGTTGGTGATGTTGCTAGGAAAGAAGAAGGAGCAGGGTCTTAGGTGCCCATCGCATGTGCTTTCCATGTTAGGGGTTGAGATGGAGTTGGACCTCTTGGTCTTAGATAAGGAACTTTTTGACATAATACTTGGCATGAATTGGATAGTACACTTCCAGGCACACATCGATTGCTATAGGTAGTGGGTCAGTTTCAAGGCACCTGATGGGAGTCGTCAGGTTTTTGTGGAGAATGGGATCCTCGATCGGGTCACACAATACGACTACTCCCAAATTTGGGAAGTATTATCTTACAGTTATCGTCACTCGTGCTAGAGGACGATGGTCTTTCCCCTGAAGGTGCACTACCTCATATGATGAATGAGTATCCAGAGGTATTCCTGGATGATTTTTTAGTTTTTCCCCCAGGGAAGTATGTGGAGTTATCAATTGATCTAGCACCAAGAACACAGCTAATATCTCTTCCCTCATATCATATGGCTCCAACGGAGCTGAGAGAATTAAATATACAACTAGATGACTTAGAATCCAAAGGATTCATTCGCCTGAGCATCTCTCTTTGAGCCACTCCTATGTTGTTCGCAAAAAAGGCTAACAGATTCCTCTGTTTGTGCATTGACTATTGGAAGTTGAATAAGGTAACAATTATGAACAAATAACCTTTTCCCATAATAGATGATTTTTTTGATCAGTTGAAGGGGTAATATGGTTCTCATAAATAGACTTGTGTTTGAGATATCATCAACTCAGGGTGAAAGAGGCAGATATCCCGAAGACAACATTCTGATGTAGGTAAGACCACTTTGAGTATTTGGTAATTCCCTTCAGATTGACCAATGATCCAGTGGTATTTATATCACTCATGAATAGGGTGTTCCACCGATATCTTGATTCTTTGTTGTGGTGTTCATGGATGACATTCTAGTATGCTCTAGCTCTGAGGAGGAACACGAACATCACTTGAGGATCATCTTGGGAACTTTGAAGGATCACCGCCTCTATGAAAAGTTTTCAAAGTTCACTTTTTGGATCTAGGAGGTGAAATTTATGGGGCATTTGATCTTAGAGTATGGGGTTTCAGGGGACCATGAGAAGATCAGTGCGGTCATGTCATGGGAGAAGTTGAAGAACATGTTCGAGATCATGGGTTTCCTTGGCCTGTTGGGTTATTACAGGCAGTTTTTTTAGGATTTCTCTCGGCTTGCTTCACCGATGACTGTGCTCCCCCAGAAAGGGGTGAAGTTTTTATGGGACCCAAAATGTCAAGAATCCTTCATGGATATAAAGTGGATATTGACTACCGCCCCCATTCTGATTTTTTCAGAGGCTGGGAAGGGGTATGTGGTCTATTATAATGCTTCAGGTATGGGTCTTGGGTGAGTGCTTATGTAGGATGATCATGTGGTGGTGCATGGCTCTCGAAAACTACGACCACACGAAAAGAATTAACTAACCCATGACTTGGAGTTAGCAGTGGTGATGCATTATTTGAAGACCTGGCGTCACTACCTCTTTGGAGTGAATTTTGGGGAATACTCTGATCACAAAATCTTGGACTATATCTTCTCCCAGAAGGACTTCAACTTGAGGCAGCGTCGTTGGATCAATTACTTGTAGGGGTTCAACTTTGACATTTTCTATACCCCATAAAAGGGTAATGTGGTGGTCGATGCCTTGAGAAGTAGAGTTCCAGTGTAGGCTTTGAGGAAGTCTAGTGATGAGTGGATTTTTATGGGTCTCTTTGCTCAGATGCATGTGAATATGAAGGAGTACATTGGAGGTGCGTTCTTGGAGAGCATTTAGTTGACTCCTTCTTTCTTGGAGTTGATTCAGTGGGAACAACATAGTGATGAGCTTTGTCAGTGGTTGAGGTAGTTTCTTCATGGTGGGGAGATGTCTTTGGATTAGTCATCGACTCCTGAGGGCATCTTGTGTATCATGGTCCATTCAGTAGTGTCGTTATCTCTGCGGAAGGTGGTGATGCAGGATAGCCACCAGTCTTAGTGGGTTGTCCATACGGGTGCCACGAAGATGTATTATGATGTTCTTCGGTAGTTTTGGTGTCCTGGTATGAGACAAGACATCGTGGAATTCGTGTCGAGATGCTACACATGCCAATAGGTTAAAGAAGAGCATCAAAGGCCCTCCAGTTTTCCACCCGTTACCCATTCCTACCTAGAATTGGGATGAGGTCGCCATGGACTTCATTTTTTTCTTTCCTCGCACTCCTTAGGGTAAGAATGTCATTTGGGTGGTGATTGATCGTCTATCCAAATCAGCCCACTTCTTTCCAATCAAAGATACAACTAAAGTGGATGAGTTGGTCTGTTTGTCTCTTCAAAAGGTGGTAAGGATCCAATGTGTGTCATTTGCAGTTTTCTCAAATATATACCCTCTCTTTAATTATCAGTTTTGGGAAGCACTTCACAAGGCCTTAGGGTCTCATGTTAAGATGATCACGACAAACCATCCTCAAATAGATGGTTAGACAGATCGGGTGAATAATATTTTGGAAGAATGATTCGTGCATGTGTCCTGGAATTTAGATGTTCCTGGATTAGCCGTTTGGAATTCGTTTAGTTTTCTTATAATAATAGTTACCAATCTTTGGTTCGAATGGATACTTTTGAGGTGCTCTATGGTCGGCCTTGTCGGTCCCCCCTTTGTTGGGCTACGGTAGGTGAGACCTCACTGCTGGGGCTGAGTCTGGTGCATAAGATGTCTGAGAAGGTCATGTTGATCAGGCAATAATTATTAACAACTTAGAGTTTCCATAAATCTTATTCTAACTAGAGGCGTTGAGACCTAGAGTTTTCTGTGGGCGATAAGGTATTCTTGAAAGTGGCCCCTTGTCTGGGCCATCGTCGATTGGGAAAATAAGGGAATCTGATGTCGCAGTATGTCAGACCTTTTGAGATCACTGAGCATATTGGAAATGTGGCATACAGTTTGGTCCTACCCTCTCATTTGACATCCATCCATGACATCTTCCATGTATAATAGTTGAATAAATACAACCCAGATCCTTCCCATGTATTGAATTGGGAAAAGTTGGATATCGAGCCCAATTTATCTGTTATGGAGCGGCAAATGCGAATAGTGGACTTCCAATAAAATGTTCTTAGGGGAAGTTCTTTTCCATTGGTTCAAGTTCTTTGGCAGCATGGGAATGATACACATGAGACATGGGAGTGGAATTCAGGGGTTGAGTAAGAGTACTCGTTCTTGTTTTCCAATCAATCTTTATGTCAACTTTCCAGGACGGAAAGTTTTCATGGAGGGGAGAATTTTCATATACATAACTTATTTTAAAGTAAATTTTCATTTAGTTTCCATTATTGTTTTGTTTTGGAAGTTTCCCATTCATTTTGATGGAAGTGGTGCATTTTTGAAATTTGGTCAAACTCTGAGCCCATTTCCAGATTTAAAAATAAATTTTGTTTCTTTTATAAATCATTCATTTTTGAACATTTTTCATCCATTCAAATTCCTAAATGTCCTCACCTGACCTATTAACACAAAAATATCAATTTGGACCCTTTAATAATCTATAATAATGGGGGATTTGGGTTTTTATTTAAGGAATTGGGCCAGCCCAAAAGCCCATTTCCAGTTTTTTTTTTAAAAATTGTTTATTTAATAACTTATTCAAGTTTTATTATTTTTCTGTGATTCTATATATCACCCAAGACCAATGAATCCAGACGCAAACTCATTAGCTTTCCCCCCTCTTTGGATCTCGTATGCATCATGAATTAGGGAAAAACTTCATAGGGTTTATCAAATCATCCATATTTGAAGAGGTAACTTCTCTCTTTCATAACTCTTTCAATTATTACTCTTTCCCCCCATTCCAGTTCCTAAATGAACTTTTCTTTCTTATTCAAATGTAAATTTTATTTTTGGATGTTTTAAAATTCAGATACTAGTTCATTTGGGGAGATTTTATTCAAGATCCCTCAAGTATGTGGGTCTCCTTCATTCTTCTTTCATTTTGCTTAGGGCTTCATTCGATTTTCTTAGGGTTATTCCTTTATCATTGGAGTTCCTAATGCCCATAAACTATGGTTTTTAACCTAGGGTTTTATTCTGGATTTCGTGGTCTATTATTTTGGTTTTAGGCTTGAAATAAGTCCCTTGTGGTGCGACAGTGGTGCGGTTTGATTGTCACACAAATTTTCAAGTGTTTTCATTATATTGGTAGGTGATTCCATTTTGTATGAAATATTTGTGAACTAGATTAAGTGTTTATGATATTTTCATGTTTATTACATTTGATTATTGCTGCAAAAAATTGATTTAGTGGTGTTTGTAATGAAAGTGAATTTTGGGTTCCAATTTTTGGTGAAATTGGGGGTTTTTCATATAAATATTTTATTGGTTCATTTGGGGCTAACCTATAATTAACTAGTTTATTTTATTGGACTTTATTTTGTCTTAAAGTCATGTTTTAAATATTTATCTTCTTTGGTTGTTCCTATGAATGTTTTTTTAAATGGTGTTTGTGAAGCCAACGGACTTTAAGTGCCATGTTTGTGTGAAAATGATGGTTTTTTAAAGATATAACTTCTTGGTTCATATGGGGATTCCCCATAACTAAATTGTTGGTTTAATTGAAGGGTATTGAAATAAATTTTTTTTGGTGACTTAAAAGTGTTCAAATAGTGTGAAAAGTGGATATTTCAAAGATTTTTGTGTGAAAACAATGTGAGATTTTAAGAAGTTGTTCTATTAAAAATCAAAATGTTTTGTGGTGTGTTTTAAGTTGTATAAAATGTGTATAGATACTATATTGTTTTTATGTTCCCATTAGTGGTTTTTATATGAAAATTAATGGGTGTTTATTTCTGAAATTGTTTGAGCAAAAAAGGGAAAGCCTGGGTACCTAGGTGGGCGGATATGTACTAGTACTGCTAGTGAACCAGATGGGTTTTGTACCTGTTTCCCTAAGAAAATAGATAAAAAAAAACTCTAACTAAACTATTTGGAAGATGTTTTGGGACTACTAGGTTATGGGAATGTTCTCTACTAGTGGCTCATTCATGGGAAAGGTTTGTGACTTGGATACTTTACAATGAGGTATGAGGTACATAAGGCCCGAGACTATCTAGTTGCCTAGGGGTGTTCCTGGTTTTGGTGCTCATCTTATTTGTGGTATTTTTCCTTGTATTAAAGTGTTTTTGGATTTACTTTATAGTATCTCACACTTCTTTTTTAATTGTGTTAACATTCTGAAGTTTTTAGTTTAAACCCCGTTTTCAATTGAAAGTTGCATTTCATGGAATTTATCACCACTTTTCTTTAAATATTTAAACTGCTTGTTTTTTCACCTTGTATTGCATACTATTTGGAATATTTGGGTGTTATAATCTTAGTATTAGGATCAAACCCAACTTACACCCCTTTTTTGTAAGTATACTTGGTTGTGTTTGACTCAGGTAAAGGAAAAGCCTCAGGTGAAGGTGGTTCGGGTTGTTAGACCCCTCCTGCGGTGCGGTGTTGTGGAGACGACTCAGGGGTGACGAACCCTTGTCATGTGGAGTCTTAGTGGATGTATTGCTGATGTATTTATTTGTATTTGTACCTCTTGTTATATATTTAAATCTATTTATTCAGATCTAGTTTTTTTAAAACTTGTTTGGCAAGAAAATATCAGATTCTTATAATTGATTATTTTTAATGTTTTATGATTTCATACTAAGGTAAATCATTCCCAAACCTAATTTCTTGATACCCAGGAACTTTTTTCAGAATGTGGAGATAGGGAACGCCCTTTGGGCCTTGTCAATGGTTGGATTTACTGCTAGTATTAGTGGTGACCAGATCTAGTTCGTGAAATTCAATGTGTTTGGGCATGTTGGCGAGGTAGCTTACTGTTTGGCACTTCTGCCTTGATTGGACCAGATTAATGATTTCATCCATGTCTCTCATCTCCTTCAGTATCTTCATGATGAATCCCATTTCATTGATTAGGGAGATTTTTTTATCAAGGTTAACATTACCTTCATGGAGTATCTAGTGTAGATCCTAGACTTTCAAGAGAAGGTATTGTGAGGACGGACCATTCCCCTGGTTCATGTGCTATAGAGGCATGGTGGCATGGAGGAGAGTACATGGGGGGAATGATATGCATATGTGATTTTTATAACCATAACTATTTTTAGTTTTACCATATCTATTTTCATTGTGATGTGTTGTTTAGACCTTGGTATTTTATAAAAAGATGTCGTTTTCCCATTGATGTGATGTGTTTTATACGATGTGTGATAATTTCCAAACATGAAAAAAATGAAATACCTAATTCCTATTCAAGACACATTTTAATATGATAAGATTGAACCTATGTGGGTGAGTTAGTTCCCCCTAGAGTGGATAATATCTTGACATGGAGGACAAGATTCCATGATTCCTATGTCTAGGGAATTACTTTTTATTTTTTTGTTACTGGTGTTTGGGATATAAGGTTTAGTTGATCACAACGTTCCAAGAGTAATGGGATTTTTGAGAGGTGTCTTGAAGGATAGTTGTTTGGACACTTTATCTCCTTCCTTCCATGTTGGTTTTGTGATATCGAGGGACATAATAGTTTGATATTTATCTAGTTTAATATCCTAATCCTTCTAGAACAATAATTTATGAAAAAAATGAAAATTGAGGTTTCCTGGGGGATTTTTGGGGTGTTTTTGAGACATTTTCATCATTCCAATGGTGAGACATTCCATAATTTGTTAAAATTTCCATTTTTTTAGTGGTAAATCATCCTGGTGGTGACTCATCCTGGCAGTGACTCATCCTAGCGGTGACTCATTCCTGTAATGAATCATCCTTGTGGTGACTCATCCAAGCAATGAATCATTCTAGTGGTGACTCATCATAGTAGCGACTCATCCTAGAGGTCACTCATTCTGGTGGTCACTCATCTTGGTATTTACTCATCCTGATGGGAACTCACCCTAGTAGGGACTCATTCTAACAGTGAATCATGAACAATTTTTTCCAATTTTTCTAGTTTTTCCCTTTTTACATATTTTTTGTGAGAAATGGGTTTAATAACATAATTCATGAATTTTAAATTGGTTTAAAAATTGATCAATCATATCTTGAGTTTCTAAGAATTATTGATGCCTTTGAAACATAAAAAATGTGTGGTTTTAATGAGATCTTCATTTAATGGTCTACTAAATTGTTTTAAATCTTGTTAGTTCTAGATATAAACTTTCTAAGGTGGATATATTACTTTTATTTGTTCTTTCATCCTTCTATTAATATAGGAGGATCAAAATACTTCCTCTTTAGAGTTCTAGAATGTGTTACTGTAGTTATATAGAGTTCTCTCTTTCAAAGATTCAGTTTCCTCATATACGCACACCCCCTATTTTGGTTGACCAAGTTGGTGAAAGGCTTATTCCTTCCAGGTAGGATTTTCCCTTGTTTCATTTCATTTGTATCATATGGGGTGGGTTTATAATTTCTATCCTTGTGTATATGGTTGAATCTAGACTAATAAATGAAAATGAATTATTTTAAATTAAATATAATGGGCTAGAGGAATGTGATTTGTGATCTTAAGAATTGTATATGATAAGTTACCCACTGAAAATCGTGGTTGGTGGTGGTACATGCTTGAAATTTTATCTTGTGAATTATGGAATGAATGTTGTGTGGTTTTTATAAACCACATAACACATAACATGATAATTATGTATAGTCGATTAATGAATTAGATGCCCCAAGTTTTAATGTATTATGTGATAAAATCCTTAATTAATGAAGTGGAATTGAAAATATATCCTTTGATAAATTTGAAAATATGTTGTGTTATGGTATGATATATTATTTCTGTGGTGGATGTGGGCACAATATGGTTGAGTAGTAGGATTGCGATGAAAGGTGGGAGATGGATGTGGTTGTTAGATTATTTTAATTATGCTACTGGATGGGTGTTGTTTTGTTCTAGGTGTTTGGTTGGTATGAATGGTTATGATAACGAGCATATAATATAAACTAATATACTTGTTTTAATGGAATTTATTAGTAATTGAGAATCTTTAAAATGGTCTAATGTAAAAAAAAATACCGAAAATGAACTCTAGATTGCTTTATTCTTATGCAGGGTTATGCATTTTGTCTTGGAAGCGGATGTGGGGGACCTTGTAAGTTAGTTAGTGATTTTCTTGTAAACATGTAGGTGGGGATTCTGTGTCTCTATGTATATGTATGTATAAATTATATTTTTCCTTGTGATTTCTATACCCATCCCACCAATGTCGAGCACTATGTGCCGACACATGCATAGTCATGCAAGAGGTGTCTTTCCCAACAACCTGGTGGGAGGATGGATGGATAACCACTACTCTTCCATACACCCTCTACAAGGTTATAATGGATCATGTGTGTTTAGGATATATGTGATGTGTGGTCCTAGGTGTATTCGGGATGAGTTGGGAAGTATTGTGTAAGGTTTCTTTGGGATAAGATGTGATGTGCGGACCAGGCGTGTGTGGGCAGGATGTGATGCGATGTGATGTGATGTGATGTGTGGACCAGGTGTGTGAAAGTGATATGTTATTTGAGGTATAGACTAGGTGTGTGCTAGTGGTATGTGATGTGATATATTTGGAAGAGGTGATAGTGCCATGTCGTTTTTCATTAGGGTGTGAGATCATCTAATCAGTGGGAATGTGGTGTGGGGTAACCTATCATCGATGTTCTTTACATTATATTATATACATGGTTTTCTTATTTTGTGAGTGAGACTTGGTGAGGTTGGGGTTATGGTTAGTATACCTATTAGGTTCTGTTTGATTCTAGGGTTTTCTCAAGGATGCATTATTATTCTCCTTCCACATGTGAACTAGAGACATTGGTTTTCTTAGTGACTATATTTTTATGCACAACCTATGTATATAAAACTGTTTTTAGGTTTCGAGGAGGATTAAATGGACCATGTTGGGCATTACTAGCTGCACACAAGGACATTTTCTGTGTTTATATTCTAGTTTTGTTTTTGGGTATTTACTTTGGAGAGTTTTATTGGTATCATTTTTATTTACACATGCACTATTGGATGTTTTTTTCTTTTTCTTATATATATATGTAATGGAGATGATTATTGTTGATACATAATATCTCCTGATTTTTTTCTATTATTGAGGTAAATGCCTCTCATATTGTAATAATTTTATACCCTCAGTGATAGTCACTAACTCGAGGCCGAATAGAGGTGGGACACAGGGGGTCATTATATCTCTCCCCTCATTGTGGCATCCTTAGAGGGAGGGGTCATAACAAAAATAATTTAACGAAATATTAAAATTAATAAAAAAATGGGGCGTTTTAAATTCTAATGATAAATTTTATATTTCTATAAAATTGGTATTTTCACTAATCATTGGGAAAATATTCATTTCTGAAAAATATCAAAAATATCATACGAAGATAATTTTTACAAGTGGATTTTAAAAATTGTATCCTTATTATCAAATAAATATCTTATATGTGGAATAATTTAGTTATAATTTTCACTCACAAAAATAAATTAATCAAACGTTGATGAAAACATATCCTTGAAGAATAAAATGACCTCAATAAATTTTGATGACTTATTTTATAGTAATTAATAAATACATTTATATTGTGTAGAAACTATATATATATATATATCATAATTCAGTTAATGATATTCATATATACGATGTACCTGACATTGTTTACTGATAATTAGTCGGTCCAGTAGTCCATATTCCCTCAAATAGGCCTCCTAGTACACTAGAGGCTACATACTAGTAGTAATGTATTATGGTTTTATGGTTGGGATACTATACCCCCAATATTATAGTGAATAATAGTGTAAATAATAAAATATGAAATTAAATACATAACAAAATAAGATGTAAAAATACACTCTATATGTGATATCATGGTGATAAGAAATATAAAACTGTAAATTTTTTAATTTAGTCATACAGGTAGTACTATAATAGGAAAAATATTTAAAAAAATAAGAAATACTAATCATTATGATCTTCTAGGTTGTAGCTCAATCCTATGCCCCCATGCTTCAACCTAAGACAGAATTAAGCAGCCGTAATAGGGTGCTTTCAGTCTTCCATTCCTGAATCAATGATATCTACCCAATTACCATGTACTGGCTCATTAGGGTGTGAGGAAAACTAATTATACCACCATCAATGATGTATAAGGAAAATATATTCTTTGAATATAAAATTTAATAGTGTATATATACAATTAATTTAATCAAAACATTAAAAGAAATTATATAAAGCTCAAGCTCCTCATGGGATACCCAGTGGACCCTACCTACTACAACATAATCCAGACGTCATTGATCATGTGTCCTATTAATTGGTAAAAGGACCTAAGACATATATAAAAGGAATATATTAATTAATAACCGTATCTAATCCATGTAACTATTATCAGTATCCCAACAAAATGCACCTATTTTAATTCCCTAAAAGTTCTAAGGCACTTTTTATTGAAATGTTTTTCAATCCAAATAATGGTGACCAATCCTTGAAGGTTATGTCTGTGTTTATGATATGAATATGAGAGATTAACCCCTGTAATTATAATCCTATGAGTATCAAATAGAACCTAGGAAAAATTCCTTAACATTTTAGGGATTATATTTATTGGAATTCAAAGGGATAACCCATAGTGTTCCCTATCTGGGGACATTAAGATAAACCAAGGATATCATATATGGGGTTCTATTTTTTCTAGAGATCTAAATGAATCCATGATTACAATTGGTGGAATTCAATATAATAAGACATTTAATGTATCCATGATGGGTTAAACACTTGGAAATTTCTTCAATTAATTGTGTGTTATCCTATGGGTTCTATCAAGGCATTCCAAAGACAGAATAAAATAAATACTCGATGAATGAAACACCATAAATTCTATATGAATGTTCAATAATATATTACCAAGGAATCCATGGTGAACAGTCATAAGTGAAATTTAAGAAAATCATGGCAGGGATATAATCAAAATTAAACCACAATGGTGTTCAATTATAACATATATTAAAAACATACTCAAGGGTAATCCTAAGAATTAATTATTTTATGTGAAATTCCAAACAAACCCCAATGGTTTGGTTTGGTTACATAAGAGATATATATATTTTTCCTAAATACCAACCCAAAACACCGTAAGGGGTTTTTTGTATGCATTTAATGTTTAGTTCTCAAGTGTTCTAAGATAGGAACACAGTAAGGGGTTGTTTGGGGTGGGGTTTTTAACCTCCAAAAATGTTTTGGAGTCCCATAGTACATATAGGTCATGGATTAGAATACAAGTTTATGTAATATAAATTATAGGATCAGTACATGTAAATTCCCTTGTATGACACAATAACACATTTTATAAATGGTGATACCATTGGGGAAAATAATATTGACCACCTACCAAGGGCTCATAAAAGACTCCCCATATTTTATTGGCCAAAAATTTGTGTTATAATGGGAGATATTTTAATACCAAAAAATACTTGAAATTATGGTATATTATCTCACATGGAGATAAGACCAACGAAAGTGAGGGAAAATAGAAAAGAAGGTATAGGAGTGAAAACCTTACCAAGGGTGTTCCGATATGATAGAAGAAAGTGGAAAATGAATTTGAAAGAAGGAGGTACACCAATACCCTTAGGAGAAGTGTGGGAGATTTTATGGAGGGATGATGTATAAAAATTAGAAAAATGAAATGATAAATTATAGTTAAGGGTAAATAATGGAAATATAGAAAATTTACATACTTTTTAACAGGGTGCATGGTTGGGCAATGTGGTTGGTTAGTCAGCTACTAACCATTCATCTCTACTTTCTTGCATAACCACACCCTAAATGGTTATACATACTCTTAGAAAAACCATGTGAAAATCAGGTGAAGTGAACTAATAATAATTTTAATTCCTTGGGAAGTTCACATCCCCCCTCAACATGGTTTTCTAAACCATTCCCCAACCCTTTCCAAGAGGAATGAATAGGATTTATAGTTACCATAAATCATGCCTTAAGTATGAACCATATTCAAATTCCTCCATAAAACAAAACATCAGGCCCCATACCTCCCTGAATGATCTTAAAACATCCTCTACTCACTTGTAAAATCCTATTTAGAAAAATATAATTGAAAAAAAGGAGTTCATACCTCAATGAGAATCCCAGATCCTACCACCTCTCCTCCATAAAATCACTGATCCCCGAGTTTAACTTTAAAGGGATATTGAACTCTATATTAGAATAACTCATTCCATTGGCCACCTATATGAAACTATCATTACCATTTTCCTCCAATATATGGTTTTATTTCTTTAAAACCTAAACAGGATTAATGTTTCTTCCTCATAGTATCTTCATGTTATGGATAATGATACAAACATGATACTCCTCAAATTAAGAATCTATATCCACATTTTCATCCTATGGATCAAAAAAATGTGTTGGGTTTGGATAATAATTATAAAGATGAGATATATAGAGAACATAATGTTTATCATTGTACCACTAAAGAAGAGGTACCTGCTATGCTACCATCCCAACTGTCTCTAAGATCAATAATGGTCATATTAATCTAGGTGTGATCTTACATTGAATATGTATCCTTTGATGACATAATCTAGTAAAAACAAAATAAAATCCCAACCGCCAACTCAAACCCAAGAGTTCGGTGATTCCAATATATGTATATGAATTATATATAAACTGAGTAGTTCTCATATGTTCTCTAATTATATGTGGCTAATCTAATGACTTTTAAATGATATTGGGTCCCAAAAGTGCTAACCCTACCTCAACCAAGCACAAAATGGAATAACGTGTCCAACCATATAGTTCTTATAAATGATCTATATGATTTTCACTTGGAAGAAATTATTATAAGAAAACTCAGTAAGGGTCAAGTTTTTCACCCATGAGCCTCAAAAATCAAGGACTCATTCATGAGTCATGTCATCCATACCTATATAGTGTGCTTGGACTGGCCATTGGACTGAGTGTGATATGTTTTACTCAAGAGTACCAACAAACCAAGTCCATTTTTAAACCCTTATAGGACAATGAGGTAATCTAAGAATCCATGTTTGACACAATGGTATGTGAAATCCCATTAATATACATGAATTATTAGAAATATAATCTCTTTATATCATCTAGTAAAAAATTATCTTGGATAGGCAATAAATCAATGACCTTTATCAACCTATCCAAAATTACCTACACAAAATCACTGGCTCAGGGTGACTTCGACAACATCATTACAAAGTTCATAGAAAAATCATCACATTTCCATTCTAAAATAGGTTATCAATGAAAATGGATGTAGGCCATTGGTGATAAACTTTCACCAACTGATAGGTGGAATTATAATTGAAAAACCATCTATTTATTTTTTCATCACATTCCACTCATAATAGAGAAAAAAATGTGATATATCATTGTGAGTCTAAGATTCCCTAACAGTTTTAAATCATGTGATTCTAAATTTTTTCCCCATCTTGCCTATAGAAATCATGATATTCCCATGGATACACATGATCTTATATTTATCAATAATCAAACCAGGTATTGGATCATCACAAAAAATACTATCCCAGATGGACAATCATCCTGGATAATAATTTTTACTTCTATTTATTAGATTTGGATGTGATGAGACCATGGATAAATCCTTGAGTATTTATTTCTAATGAAAATAGTGAATGTCAAATATATTCTTAGAAAAATAAGACATCAACTAATAATCACTATAGAATTCCATAAATACTTGACCATGTGTCATTTAACTCAAAGAATTAACAACAACATTTTATTTCTTTATCGTATATGTGAGATTAATATCAAAAGAATGAAGATATTCTACAAACCTCTACATCAATAGGTTTTAGTTACACTAAGAATATATATACATTAGTCTATTTTTTCACTATATGTCATGATCAACTCCCCCATAAGGTAATGTATCCAGCAATGTAGATAATGAACAATATCTTTTATCTCAAGTTCATGAGTCACATAATATTTACCGTTAGTCATAAAAAATAGAGACTTATAAATGAGGAATTTCTCCAAATTCATTATTACAACTCATATATCAACGCCTCATCTGTCACAATAATTTATGTACTCTCTCCCTAATATAGTAAAAAATAGCACTGACACTGACGTAAATCTTCCTTTTAAATCTAGAAAGTACCTTTCACAAGGTTTATAGTCAATAAACCTTAAAAACTCTTGTTCAATCAGCTTGGTATTTTTTCAAGGAGATAAAAGTTGTGAAAAAACTAGTAGATGTAACCAGCTAATCCCAAAAGGTTCAATATGTCAAAGATATTATTGGGAAGCTCCCAATAAAAAACTACTCTCACCACACCTATGTAAAAAGAAACCCAAAATTTTGATCTGATGTGACATAGTAAGTTAACCTTATCAATAGAAATGATACACTATAATATTTTAACCTAAATTCGATGTTCCCAATGAGTAGTCAAAAAAACATCAAGATGTCACACTTTCTCCTCCCATGATTAGGATTAGACCATGATATCATCAAAAAAACTACCATGAAGGCATATTGATATAGCTAAAATACCTAATTCATTATGTCCATATAGAATGTAGGCCCATTCATAAATACATAAAATATTACTATATACTCACATAATCCATACCTACTTTGGAATATATTACATGGTATTTACAAGGGTGTGAATCTGAAATGATTATAGCTTGATATCAAATCAATCATTGAGAAGTATTTGGCTCTCCATATCTAGTCAAATGGATCATATATATATCTAGAAGTGGCTACATGTTTTTAATTGTATGCTAATTGAACTTTTTTGTAATCCACACAAAAATATATACTCTTATCTTCACTTTTGATATAATGTATTGGTGAACCCAAGTAGATATACTAGTTCATATTATTGCTTCAGATTCTTGGTAATCTAAATATCTATTGTGTTCTGAGATATTTTTTGAAGTTATCAAGTATGGATGAATAGATATTTGTTCTTCTCCTAATACAATATCTATAGTAAATTAATCTTAACTATCATGAGTAATCCCAGAAAATTATTTAGGATTGGCATATAGAAAATGGTCTATAATTCGATGAAATATGTCCTACCACTTTACTTCATAATCCAGTAATAGGTGTTTAATATAGACTGAAACACAGAATAACACATGATGATTTTGTCTAGAATGGGCATCCTAAACATCCCATTCTCTTTTTTGAACCTAAATCCCTACCATAGAAGAGGAAAATTAAAATCATGGAAAATAAAATACAATATGATCTTGAAAGGGCACAACATAGTCCATCATGACAACTATGGAGAATCCTATCATCCCAAGAATGAAATTGTCCCATATAAAATGATTATAACCTATATAAATGGGATACACTATGAAATGATGAATGAAATCTTCCAAAATTCAAATAGGAATATCAAGGGACATCACCCAATGTAGGTATTAGACTTCAAATATCAAGCTTCCCATTAATCCAAATGATATGAATGAGTGCATCACATTAGTGTCAAATAATAATGAAACTAAATTTGAGGCTACTAAGATCATACCTCACACTATAGATTTCATGATGGTTAGGTCAATAGGTGTAAGTATCATTATATATAACTCGAAAGATCCATGAAACCATGTTATAACCTAACCTCCTTGACCATATCAACTATGATCTCACTATGAATCTTGTATCCTGTTTCCACAAACATGAATACTCTCTCTATATTTATGACTTGTATTAATCCATATAAATACCAAACCTAGGTCAACATATCCCACTCTATAACTTTGAACAAATGCAGATCCCCTCTAACAATGAATTAGTGGAATGATCATGTAGAATCTATAGAGATGGCCCAACATGTCACAGTCTTAACAATATACTAGATCCTTATTACAATAAGCCTTCATGTGACATTTCCTTTAACACTAGTGGAAACCACAGAAATAACTATATATACACCCTGACTTCCACTACCCTAGTGAGAGGTCTACTAATGAAGCTTCTGGCTGTTGGATGACGCACGACCTATCCAAGATGTTGGACCACCAAGGTCTATATCCTTGTATTCCCTGATATTACACTTATATATAATTTCATGGTTCACCATCTTAGATATGGTATTCCATTAAAATATTTTCACCTAATATAATAGAATACTTGATCCCATTCATAAAATGACTCTCCCTAGACACCTCATTTTCTACAAGTGTGGGTGAAAATAAATAGATATTAATGAATTACTCTGATTAATACATGAAAAACCTATTTCTCTACTTTAGATGAATGAATTTCAAAGCTTTTTTAGCCCTCATAATCTATATTTAGTAGTTATCAATGAATATAGTATGGAAACCACAATAAAACATCCCCCAATATTTCTTTTTCGGAGTCGGAATTTCCCACCCCCACATGAAAGATAAATGAAGCATAAAATATATATTCTTAACTATCCTTTCTAGAGGAATTTTATAAATATCAAAGACATTATACATGGACTTTAAATAATACTTTGTATCCTTGGGACTAACCTACCCTTAGATAACAAGTGGGTGTTGATACTGGAACTCCCTAGATAACTCAGACATGGTTGGGACGGCCCATAAAGATCCCTCTAATGACTATACATGGTTTAGAAACCCATACCTAATATAAGATTTAATACCCAATCTTAGTTAGATGGGTGATACAATTGGATGTTCAGTAGGTGGAACAACATGTGGTTTTCGGTCCAAACAGATTGGCTATATAGTCATCACTTCCTTTTATTCACTAAACCCAAGGCCATCGTGGATGAATTCATGTATAATGATAATAGCATGACTTAGAAAAATGTGTAAAATAATGGAACCTTATCAATAAGGAAGGTGATAACTGGATCAAGTCCCTACTATAAGATAAATAATAAAAATAAGATAAATTAAGACAAGAAAATACATTGACCCCAACTACCCATCCCTATGGTCTGAATAAGGTATATTTTGAAGAATTTACCATAACGATTCAGTTATATGTTTTTCCAATTCAATTTTATAACTTTAAACTCTATTTAAGATCCAATTAGTATAACATTTAACAATAACCCATTTCCTTTGAATTTTTAAAGTTATATTTTAACACATCTACCAAAAATGATTTGATTATATGGATTTCCATTCCTTTGTTATAGAGGTATACACCTTATAAGTTTCAATTGGAACTCAATTTGACTAAAACTATATTAAATTTTGAAATTTGTAAACATTGTTTTAATTAATTTATAATATTAGAAATGGATGGCTAAAATTCTATCTACAATCTATATAGGAAAACACTATTTTGGTGGATGTAGGAACTTTATGTTACCAATTATTTTCCTGAATGTAATGTTATAAATCAAATGTATATCAAAAAAATTAATTAAAATAAGTAACAATAAGTACAAGAATTAAATATGTATGTCATTCCATATGAATGAAATATAAATCCATATGTTCCTATCAAGAATCATGTGAAAATTATCCCTTATTGTCCCATTTTAATAATGAAAATCCCATAAAATGTAATAGTACACAACATGTGCTCCACCAAATGGTGAATATAGAACAACTATAATAAGAAAAATATAGAAAAATAAGTCCCTCGTATGGAAAATTGGTATTTCTCTAGCCTATGGGTCAACTAATCCCATTAATGACATATTAACATTTTATGAAACATACTATTCTTCTATATACAACCCAATGTAGTAAGGAAAAGGAAAATTAGGCTATGATATCACTTTTTGATGTCCCACATATGGTTAATTGATAAGTAATTGGTCTTATGGTCGATAATGCCTCAATCATCCCTCCCTTACACCAATTATTTTCATCTAGAAGAAAGGGTGTATGATGTTATGGTTGGGAGAATATAACTCATGTATCAGAGTGAGTCATAGTTAAAATAAAAGAAATATAGTGTAACTAGATAACAAATAAAATAGACATTATACAATAAACAATACTATTTATAGGTGATGATATTTGGTTAAAAATATAAAACAAGAATATCATGTAAGAAATCATAATAGTAATACTTGACTATGTAGAAGATTTACAATAGAAGGAAAAATTATAAGCTCCATAAGAATCATGAGTCTCTCCTGGTCCTCTGCTCACATGGTCCAACCGAATAAAAAATCAAGAATCAATAATAGGGAACATCCCATTATCATTTCATTACTCTAAGAAACATGCCCAGGTGTCAAGAACAATCCTAAACATTATTTGAGTAAAAATAAGAAGTCCACCACCAATGGTGTTAATTAAAATCCATTACTTGAATATAAAATTTATTAATATGATGATATAATAATTTAAAGCAACAATGTAAAAGAAGCAATGTTGATCTCAGGATCCTTGTGAGATACCAAGTCGAAATCACCTACATAATACTAATATGGATGTCTATGATCATATATAATCTTAATTTTTCAAGATAATGGTCTCATATAGGTAAGTAATCCAAGAATGAGTGACCATAAATAATCCATGGAACTAGTCTTGATATTGAAACCGAATAAACTTATTTATAATCCATGGACATTCGAAGGAATTTGTATTTATTTTTTCGATCTAACTCATAGTAATTAATCCATGAAGGTCATATCTTTATTTTTTTATTGAAATATAAGGTATTACCTCTCATAATTCTACTCCTATGATTTTATAACCAAACTATGAAATGATATCATTCATTTTGGGGATTTTATCAGTTTAAATCCAATGAGATAGCCTATGGAATTATATTTACATGAATATCAATTCAAACATAAGAGATCATTTTAAGAATTATAGATTTTCTAGAGCTCTAAAAGAATTTATGTTGATAATTTGTGACATTCATGGGAGTAATACATTTACCAAATACAATATGAGTTAACCAATTGGAATTTGTATCAATGAATCAGGTGGAATCCTATGGGTTCAATCAAGGAATTATAAAGTGGTAATAAAATATATAATCAGGTCATTCCACACCATAAATGGTGTCTGAAAGTACCACAATAAACAACTATGGCATCTATAGTAAATAGTCATAAGTGAAAAGTGATGAATTCATGTGATGACTATAATCAAAATTAAAATCAGATTCTGTTTGGTTATAAAACTTATTCAAATAATACAAGTGTCTAATCCTATGGATTAATTAGTTTATATGATATTACATAAAAATGATAAGGGGGTTGTTTTATTAAATATAATATATATTTTTCAATTCTATAATATCAATCCAAATAACCCCTAAAGTGTGTTTAGTTACATTTAATGTTTAGTTATCATGGATGTTAATCCAAATCACCAAAATGGGTGGTTTTAGTTTAGGCCATCAAATTTTAATGATGTTTAGGAGTCCCATAGTATATCTATGTTGAGCGTTATGTGTAAACTCTAATAAATTTAAATTGTTGGTTCAATGATAGGAATTTACGACATAAAAAATAAATATGCATTTTATAAATGGAATGAACATTATAGAAAATTATATATACCACATACCTAGGGCCCTTGGGAGAATCCTTGTCTATTATTGGCCTTATATTTGATATAAAATTGGAGATATTGGAAAATAAGACAAAATCCCTGAAAATAGGGTATATTAACTCATATAGATACAATAAAAACAATAATGATGGAACTAAATAAAATAAGGAAGATGAGTAAATGTGTTACAGAGTATTTTCTGATGTGATAGATAGAATTGAAAATGGAGTTCAAAGGATGGAGATACACTAAAACCTTGAGGATATTTGAGGGAGAGATTACAGAGGTATGATGTGTGAAAATGTGGTAAATTAATGGAGTAAATTGGCTGAAGTGGTAAATAAGGATAAACTAGTAAATTTCCCCACTTTTTAGTAGGGGTCATGACTTTTTGCAAAAGTTAGCGAAATCATTCTTCATCATTTTTTCCCTATTATTAAGGGAAACTACACCCCATATAGTTTTGTGCACAGTGAGATAAACCTTGTGAAAATAGTGTGAAGTGAACCTACAATAAATTTTAGTTCTTTCATAGTTTACAATACACCTTCACATAGTTTTCTAAACCATTATCCTTCCGTTTCCAAGATATATGGTGAACGTTCACTTTTAGTGAAAAACATGTGTTAAAGGTAAATTCCGTACAACCTCTTTAAAAATAGAAACTTTGAGCCTCAGAACATTCAGAATGATATTGAAATAACCTCTAATACAATATAAACTTCAATTAAAGTATAATTAATAGAAACCCAACAAAAAAAGGACTCTTTACTTTCTGGAATAGTAAAGATCTTACAATAAAATCCAATTCAAAAGCTTCTTTATAGTGTTAATATTAAAATAATAATATTTTTCAGTTGTTAAAACACAATGTTGCGTGTTGAATATGCTATCTAACTTTATTCTTTTAAAACATCATGGTGTTAATTTTGAATATATTATTACATTTTTTTCATCCAAGGGATTTGATTCTAATGTTTCATAATTGGTATGGGTTTATCATCTCAAATTGTCTTCTTAGGGAAATATGTTATTTTATACACCTATCTTCTCTTATAAGGAGTATCTACTGACTATTTTATTGGTTATATCATAAATCTCTTTATATTCTTAGTATTTAAATTTATGTTTGGTGATTTTTCTTTAAAAGGGGTTATGATTCAAATGTTATCAAATGGTATGGTATTTATGTAACAAAATAATTTCTATTGATATATTTATACCAAAATTTACGATAATGAAATTATATGATATATCATTCAAAATAATATTTCATTTCTTATCATCTGGTTATTTACAAAATTATAGTGTTCCTTTCATTTTCCAATCTTTAAGTACTAAAAATACCAATAGAATATTTTTAAGGAAAACTGACCTTATTTTTCTCTTCAATAAAGAATGTTTTTCTTCCTTATTTAAATTAATTTTTTTCAAGAATGTTTTTATTATTTTAAAATGATTGATTAAAGAAATTATTCCTTTGTTTTTTTATCAATATAAATGTTTAAAAGGATTCTTGTTTTTCAATTTCTGAATGACATATATTTTACTAAAGGTGTGAACAAAATATTTTTTACCATATATCACATGAATGAATTTTTCACTATCATGAGTACCCATTTAAATGATGATTAAAAGAAAAGTTTCCATGGTTATTTTCAAATAAAATGTTTTGAATATTATTTTTGAAATATTTAGATTTTAAATATGACATTCGAAAATTGAAATGGTATTTTCTTTATGAAAATTTCCAATGATCTTTTAAAGGTATTTTGAACTATACCAATATCCAATGATGTTTATCATACTCTACTAAGGATATGATCCAATGTTACTATCTTTAATCATTCATTTGATGGTTTATGATTGTGACAATGATATATTTATAAAAATTATTTTCATTTCCAGGGGTTATGTTATGATGAAATGATAAATGTTTTCATGATCATGTTGAATAAAAATAAATATATTATGATTTTGTGATGGGTGGATCAATTATATCCCTCCAATTAATTGGATAAAAATAAATATTTTATAAGCTCAAATAGTTCATAGAAAGTTATACCATACCAAAAATATCGTAAATTGGGTGTTATCCCAGGCCTAAAAGAGTGTATATATGAGTTTATCTGAATCCCAAAGTTTGTACAAGTCTGGTTAACCAATAATAAATATATGGTGAATGTCTTGGTGGGAATAACTGATACAATATTTCTATAATTATGATTATTCCATAGGATTTATTCGACTCTTTTATGATATTATCTTATTCCAATGTTATCCTCCCAGGGATCATATTCCTTTACCACTTCATGATTCATATTATATGAACTACCATGCTCTATAAAAATACTTATGGTTATGATATAGGGAATGATTATTTCATTTTTATAATGTTAATATATTTTTTCTAATAAGTTTATTCTTATTTTATACTTGAAAATAGAAAATTATTGATATGTCATGTGTTTAAGATTATTAGGAATCTGATCTAACCCTTCATAAGTTTTATTTTCCAAAGTATATAAAGAATTATTTTAGTTATCTAAGAAGGGTTATAGGTGTTAAGAACCTAGTAGAAGATGTTGTGGATATTTTATGTTCCAAAATTTTATGTATCTAGGTTTCCAAAGGCACTAGATCAATACATTTATTGCATGAAACATAATTAAAATTTCATAATATTCATCTAATAAGATGTAATAGTTTCTTTTGTAATGTTTGGGTAGCCTAAATCATGATATTTCTCCACTTCCAAACCAAATAATGGAATACATTAGATGAATTAATCAACAAGAATATGGTCTATAGGAGGGATGAATTATGGTTTAATCATTGTACCTCACTCTCTATGATTCACTAAAGGCATTCTAGGAGGCATAGTATATAATAAATGAAACATTGAAATCAGAAAACACATCATTCATATTAAAATAGCATGGGTAAAGCACAAATGTTCACCCAAATACTCATAAAATTTAAAAAACAATAATAATATCAATCTCTGGTACTAAAGGGGTAAAAGAGATTAAATTTTTAATATTAAAAGTCTATTATTGTGTTTTCCACAAGGTTTGGTAGACCATTGGATAACTATTTGAGTTAAACTATTTTTTTTCTAGTATGATCTCAAGGATAATATATGGTTTTATGTACCATGTGCAAAAAATATGAAACTCTTGTTCTATCCTATTTTTAACTAAAAAACATGAAATTTTTGGAAATTAAAAGGAAAACCTATAGATGTATTCAACACTGGGGGGGGGGGTTAATCCATATTGATAACTTATAATCCAATTGTTATTTTTATCATTATATTTTTTTAACTCTATTATTTGTTATGTTTAATCATTATCTAATTCACTTTTCATTCCATTTATTATCACATCTAAAGATGAAAATAATGTATATAGTGATTTATAAGTTTCAACATTCACTAATAAGGGTTGATCATTTGTGTAAAATGAAAAAACTCATGATCTCATGACCCACTAGTAATAAACATGTATGTTTCCTGTTATTGGGGTATATTTTTGAATCGTTTATTTTATCTATAGTAACTCAATAGTTCTTCTTAAATTTTTATGTTTGTGTGTGTACCACACATTACAATGTTGGATGTTGTTTTGATTCGGTCTACTTTATCTTAAACTCTTACTCACACACCAACATATAAAAATTCCTTTCTCGATTTCTTGTATAATTTGTTGAGCACACAAACAAACTTCTTCTTATTCACATTAATAATCATTAGATATGATTATTTTTCATCTTCTTATATTTATATGAAAATAGGAGTGCATAGATATCTTCTTCTTCTTCTTGTGAACATCAAGACCAACTTAGCTAATTCATAATATTGTAATTGTCTCCCATCCATTCATATTTCATAAGTGAACTAGGATTCTATTGGTTCACTTCCCCATTATTATTATTCATTATATAAAAACTCAAACACTAATACTTTATTTCACTCTTTTAGTTGATACCATTATTTCTATAGTTATGGTGTAGTCTCATGTCTTCATCTGGGAACATGGATTTTTTCATAATGGAAATATTTAATCTTATCTTTCTGTCACTTTTCTTCTCATCCTATTATGTATATATAATATAGAAACATCTATTTCTCTATAATTATTCAATTTAATTTGAATAACATTTTCTATGATATTAATATTCTTATCTATTATAAAATAAAAAAACTCCATGATATGAATTGATTTATATCCAGTGATATCATTTATATTAAAATACCCATGTTTCCTTTTATGCTCTTGAAGTCACATGGATTTTCCTCTTTATGAAATATTAAAATATCACAACCCTCTCCTAAATATATGCTCCCTTAAAAAACATTTCCATTATAGAATATAAACATGCATAATTCTCAGTTCCTTCTTCCACCATACTCCATTATTCTAGAAATATCATAATTATATAACTATTAATGTATTATAATGTTATATATAAATGCTTTATAATCAAAAATATTTATTCAAGTGATGACCTTGAAAATTTAGTTTTTTTCAATGACTTAGTAATTAATGGATTATTCTTGTATTTAAATGGTTTACACTCAGAATGCTTGAGTTCACAATTCTTTATGATGAAGTCTTGTGACCAAAGTCATATAATTATCATAAGCCAAGATTAAAGTCATATGATGTGTCTTTCACATTGAAAAATACATGTAGAATATGAATTCCTCAGGTTTTGGACACTTAATGAAAATTCCATTTTACATCATTGACATGTATCATGATGATTTTATCATGATATGTGTTTCATTGATGGATACTTATATACAATCATAAGTATAAACTAATTCAAACCACTTGAAAAGTGATGTGGCATGTGGTCACATGATCTACAAGAACGCATGTAGCCACTCATCATGCGGTCAATCATCCTACTATATGAAAATCATTTCATTTAGTTGATACTATATGGGTGGTTGACCAATTATGATTTTTTATATCTCTCCACCAACCATGTGAATTTGACAATCACTCTTACTCAATATAAAATAAAAAATATCAATAAAATATCATGAATTTATTTGAAACATAAATGAATTGGTTGCATTGAATTGACTATATTAAATATCTCCTCTTTATCTTTCCATTATAATTAACACATGAATTTAAATGTATCAATCATGGATTCTATAAAAATGTATAATGATCTAATAGGTTCCTATTCTTACACCTAAATTACACTTATGTATATTGAAATTAACTCATATTAGTAGTTTACCCATATATAGTTTTCCAGTTATCTTAATGTAGAATAAAAAACGACCTTTATGTAATATACTTGATTCATTATTTAACCTTACATATAAATTATATCAAAGGATCTACATTTAAATAGGACTTAATCTGGCTATATAAAATTACACAGAAACACAATTACCATTACATTAGTTCTATAATATTATAGCCACCATTATGTCAGTAGATAAATATTAATGTAATATTTAAACAGTATATGGAATTTAGTTTTACCTATACTCAACACTTGAATGAACTTTTTATGTGCTAAGTGATGGCCATGTGACATTTCCATACATTTTTCTTCAAGTAAATATATTTATTCACTTAGGTTAAAGGGCATTCAAACTATTCTCTTTGTATTTAACATTATTTTTATAGTGTAGAACTCAAAATCCATTATCAAATATTATAATCATAAATATTAGAATTATATAGATCCCAAGAAATAAATATTTACCTTTGCACAAGGTGTATAAACTTTACCACAACTCCAATAAATTTTAAAACCGCATAGGCTTATATGAGCCCTTCTCACTCATTATAAAAACTTCTTAAACCCTACATTCAATGACACGTAATTTCATTATTCTAATAATAATATATGGGTCTTATCATGTATTAATTTTACAGATACTAGGATTCCCTTAATAAAATTTCCATGTGATACAACATCTAAAAATATGCATTTTTCATCAGGAATAACTAAATCTTTAAATAAAAATCTATATAAATTACTTCTTCCTTTTTCATATAAATAATTTTATTATATATATAAAACTAACCACCCAATATATAAAATGAAATATTTATGCACTAATTAATGTGTCACCATGTTTAGAAACTTCTTCTTCATCACAAATTCAAGTGAAACAACTAAACAATAAATCTTACAAGATACTAATCCAACATATTAAAATTCCTTGACAATAAACACAACTCAAACAAAGTTATCTAAAAAAATTCCCCATTTATATTTATTGGATAAACCTTTTAAATGATATTTAAATACGTGATATTGAATTTATTCCTTCTCTCAATGCTTCAAATTAACATTCAATTCACTCTATCTCCAACTGAATTATAATAAGTACAAATTAATTTGGACTTTTTTACTAATACATTATGAAGAAAATATCCTTAAATCATCACTCTCTAAGTGAACATGATCCATTTTCAGTGTAGATAAAATAATGTTTGTTTAATATAATAAAAATGTTCCATTAAAATGATACTAATTGAAATGAGTTATCATTTAACATTTTTAAAATCTATAAAAATATTTTAGGCTAAGACCATTAATGATATCAATGGAGATCAAAATTTCTCATGTGATATATCAAACAAAATTTATTTCACTCATTCTAATAAATTGGTTAAATGAATTCATGTATAAATTTTAGGATTGAAGATAGATTCGTAATTTTTTGAAAATATATAATTTCGATTAATTAAATTAAATTAATATATGTCCCTTAACTATAGGATACAATTATCAATTTCCAAGGATGTAATATTTAGAAATCAAATAGCTCTAATGACACTTTATTCAAGAACATTCCATACTAATATAATTTTTACTATATAATATTTCTAGAAACTTCCTCTAATTTCTTCACATGGTTCTCCTTAAGGGGGGCGCTTTATTAAAATTCATGTGTCTATCCAAACATCAAAAAATAATTTTATTTATCATATATGATTCATTTCATATATTTATTTTTATGATACTAATTGAGAAATAATTCCTATATAGTTACTTCTTCATCTATTAAACCTACCTTTTAAAAACCTTTTTATCTTCTCTCATTATCCCCCTGAGGCCATGATTCACATGAAACTCCATTCATTTTAAGAAAATAATAATAATAATTTAATTTAATAAGGTTTAACTACATAATTTACATGTAAAATAGAATTTTTGAGACTATTTTATCAACTATGTTTCTCTATTTGTTACATTTTTTAAGTGTGCACAATTGGTATTTTGGTCTAATTTTATGTTGGGTAGCATGGTATGATTCACCTATTAAACATAATTGAGTTTGTCACCAATATCATCACAAGACTTCATTTTTAATTACCTACTTATTTCTTTTAACACTATCACTTATGTTTTTAGAAAGGTTATAATTTCTTTATAATTGTTAAATTCTTATTTTCATGTACCAAAATGTTCTTCATTAATAAAATGGTTGTCCTTAAATGAAAAATACACATGAAATTAAGGATATTCTTATGTAATCCATTATTTTACCCTGGTACCAAATTCTTCTTATGAAAAATTATACACTCTTTCTACCTAAAAATATTTTGGAAAAAATTATAAAATATCTATCATTACATTTGTATCTTATCTGAGTTAACCAAATGTAAAGTTTTGAGTACCCTTCATTTCATCAAATATTTTATATGATGAAATCTTCTTGAAATTATTGGGTTTATTTCCCAAAGATAAACCATTAACCTTTTTGTGATACTTAATGATTAGCTAGATTTTTAGCTTCATTAATCTACTTTTATATGGATAGATTATAATTACTCTCTATATTTTATGGTCTTATTTTCCTATTTCCATTAGATACATGTTGATATGAATATGAATCACTTTTGTGAACACCCCCATTGTAGTCCTCATAAAAATAATCATATTCATTAAATTTCTTTTCTGGAAAAATTATTTCTTTTTATCATCAATGGATGTTTCATCTTCTTTAGAATACCCCCACCTAGTATTGTGATTCTGTTGAACTTTATTTATTAATGTATTGAACTAGCTATATAAATCCATTTACAAAATTTGTTACAGCACTAACAGAACCCCATAAACCTAGTTTTTCTTCTATGACATTCATGCTTCCTAGAAAAACATTTTTTGTTAACATACTATTTTTGGGATTTACTCTCCCTTGGTTTGGATCTTCATGGGGAGTTAGTACTCATACTACATTAATCCACCATATAGGTGGTAGTAGGAGTATGATCAATTATCCTTGCCCATTGTTCTATTGGTTTTATATTGAACCCTAAACAATTAATAAATATAGATTTTGGTAGAGAAGTACATTTTGAAAAGGATAGTACCTATTACAAAATGTTTGTAGAGGATAGAACTGGGGTAGATCCCAATGACTTCTTTCAATGCAATAGATTCTTTTAGAACAAAATAACTCATTTTAACACTATGCGTAAGTATAAAATTTTTCTTTATATTATCATTAATACATGAATTAACTTGTTTTTATACATTTTAATCTAACCTTAAGGATAATATGTTTCATATTGAGAAAATCCTTCTCATCCTCAGTGACCCTTATTTTTTCATCATCATCCTTCATAAATCATTCAAATTACTCATAAATCATTTTATCCCCTATTGTAATAGTGTATCATTCACCAATAAAATTTTGTGTATAACATATAATTACATATTATTGAAATTAATAAATTTTTAGTGTTAATTCAAATTCATTACACTTTAATTATCATCCTTTTGTGGTCCCATAGATTTATTTGATTCCATTGAGCCGCTATTAATCAAACATGGAGCACCTTTCCATAAGTTACATCTTCACTGATTCATTCTATTTAGAGTGATTTATTAATGTTAAGAAATTTTCCCCTAAATAACTTTTCATATTTTCTACTTCATTTTAAAGAAATGTGATGTCTCCCAATAAGATTTTAAAATCCCATAAATGAATGAAACAATTTCTCCTGGAAACATGCACATAAACTCATCAAATACATCAACTGATATAACTTTAGAATTTTTGTATATATTTTCACTTTAACCGATGCATTCATTTTCTTTAGAATAGTATTTTAAGAATCTAGACATACCATATGGTCACTTGTGTTTCTTGAATTATTGGAGGTACAATAATTTTTCACTCCTTAGCTAATGGATTAAACCATAGGTTCTCCAAATTTTGTATCTAATCTATAATCTTCAACATTGATGAAAGTGGGGACTAAAAATCCTTTTTAATATCTTGATTAGAATGTGTTCTTAAAATACATATTATTCTTATTTCCCCAATTCATCATAGTTTTTATAGATATGGAATTCAAATCAGAAAAAGATAGATCTTCACTAAAACAAAACTTTTTAAATAAATTCTAAAAGAGACCCAAATTCTTCAATAATAGAAAAAATTAAAAGTATAATATTACAATCACATGTATATAAGGATATAAATCCCATTTATAAGTCTATATAGATATGCATTCCACACTAAGAGGTGGTGAATCCATGTTGACGGATTCTAATCTAATATTTACTTTTATCCTTTTACCTTTTTACATTTTAAACTTTTTATAGGTAATGTTTTTCTCATACCTTTTTGTCACCATTTTTTAACATTAAACACACACAAAAAAGGTTAATTTGATTCCCAAGGTTCAACATTAAATTGGAAAAGATTTATACTGGTTAAAACTAGAAAAACTTATGATCAAACTATCCACTAGTAACAAATCTATAAGCTACAAGTGTGATGGGTATATCTTTGAAATCCATGTTTCAACTATAGTCTTTTGATAGTGTTTTAGTATTTCTATCATATAGGTTCCTCCTGTAAATTAAATGATTAATAGTGTGATTATTGGGTCTTATTTCCCTTATTCTCTTACACACATACAATAATTAATGGAATTTAGTTCCTCTTTAATTGAATACATGTATATATAGGAAAACACAATTATTACTATTATTATTCACTAAAAAAACCATGGATTTGTTCCTTCTTCTTCATCATCTTCTTCTTATCTTCAAACATGACTTCATATATCTCCTCTATATTAGATAAGATTCAAGAACAAATCAATCAATTATTTTTCTCTCACTTCTCTCTATTATTATTATTTCCATGGTGCGTAAGTATAGAATTGGTTCTATTAAATATTCTTCTTATTTTTCATCAATACATATGACTAGTACCACATGTACTCTACTTATATATTTTCTTTAATACTGTCAAATATAGAATTAGGGTGAATTGATGACTCTTCTTCATGACATAGGGATTTTCCTTCTCAAGATAGCAGTGTCTAACAATCCCTTTTTCTAAATTTTCTTCTCAACCTAAAACCTATATATATATATAATAAAATATAATTAGTATATACATAATTTTAATACATGATTTGAATATAATTCCCCAGAATATTCAAATGTTGTATCTCTAAAATAGATGATTTGTAACTCCATGACATCTCATGATTTAAATCTAGGGATTTTATGTATATTAAAGTAATTATGCTACCTTTTATCCTCTAGATGACTAATAAATTTATATATCTATGAAATATTAAAGTAGAAAAACCCAGTCCTAAATAGTTATTGCTTTCAAAATAATTTCATTATAGCATCTAAACACACGTAATTCTCTTAGTCGTCTTTCTTCTTGATACATTTTTTTATAAATTTTAAAATTCAATAACTTTCAAAGTCTTATAATTATAAATAAAAAAATTATTATACATTGAATGAATTATGACATATATATCCTTTAATACTAAAAAGTCCTAAATATTTTTGTATTCAAGGATTATTATTTTATTTCAAGTTTTTACAAGTAGAAGGTTTATATATTTAATGTTTTATGATAAAGGACTATGATAAAATTCATTACATGATTTTAATTCTTGGTGAAACTTTTTTTATGAGTCTTCCACTTAGATAAACACATATTAAACATAAATTCCTCTAATTTCATACTCATCAAGAAAAATATCATTCTTTATTATTTTAATTAATCAGAATTATTTTATCATGATATGTGTTTAATTGAAATATAATTTACTTATCATCATATGAATAATGCATCTAAAACCAATTTATTTACTATGTGACATGAATTGACCTGATATATTGAATGGGATGTGTTCAGTCTTCATGTGATCAATCATCATACTATTTGAACATCCTATAACGCGGTAAATAATGTTTGGTTGTTCATCCTATTATGAATTCCACATTCACTCCACCCATTGTATAGAGCTCATTGTTTTGTTTCTTTATCCTACTATAAAAATATCAACAAAATAGTTTCGAGGCATTTGAAACATGAGATAACAAGTAATATTGTAATTAATAAATTAAATATATCCTTATTATTCATATGATAATTAAAATATTCATTTATATGTATAAATTGGGGATTAATATATAATTTTGAATGACCCCATGATTTCCTCATCTTTCACCAAAATTAATCTTATGTATCCATGCATTACCTTGAAGTTTCAGTTTACCTATCCCTAGGTTACCTATTACCTTCTAACATAAGAATAAAAATACATTTTATAATCTCCTTGATTTTTTTATTTACCATTACATATGAAGAACATTAAAGGAGATACCATTAAATGGGGATAAATCTAGCTGCATACCTTTATATAGAATTATTCTCACCTTTATATAAGTACTCTATTCCTATTATTACCTTTACAAAAATAGAAAAATCTTCTAGTATCCGTTATGAAGTTGAAAGATTTATGTTTTACCTATATTAAAAAATGAAACATCCTTAACATATTCCATGTGAAATCCTTTTAAAAATAACATACTATGTTCATCATGGACTTATCATTATACATATAGGTCAAATGACCTTTATGTATTGAATATTCTAGTAACGTTTTTGTATCCCTCATATCACTAAAAATAACTTTATGCTATCTCTCATTCATCAAAATGACCATTATATGGATCCCATATATTTATTATTTACCTTTAAGTAGGTTGTGTAAGGTCCATAACAACTACAATATATTTCAAAACCACTTAGACTAGTCTCTGGTATTATTACACATTCTTAGAGCATCTTAAAAAACTAATTGAAATAAATTAATCATTATTCTTATGATAATAATGGAAATATATTTTCAAATCATAATAATAGAGATATAAGGATTATATTTATAAATTCTTCATGGAATAGCATACCTTCAAATAATCAGTTTCCATCTCAAATAACATAAATATTCTTGAAAATTTTATGGAAATTAGTTCTTCCTTTTTATATAAAATATGATAGGAATATATAGAAACCAATCTTAAAAGATATTTTATGAAAACATATACACTAATAAAGGTGAAACCATGGATGGGAACTCCTTCTTTGTTACAATATTTTGTGATACAACTAATTAAAAGACATAAAATCTAATTCCAAAACAAATTAATATTACATGAAAACAAATAAGACTCACACAATGATGTGTAATTAGAAATAACCAATGATATTTCCTTATAACTCATAATAATAGTAAATCATATCATATATTACCATGATATAATAGAATAAAGCTAAATTTCAAGACAAAATTATTGAACAACTATATTAACCCAATGACCATCATTAAGTTGATTTGGAAATAGTCTCCCCCTAACCACTTATTGAGATCCAAAAAATTAACCACTATACTACTAACCCCCCCAATAATCAAGAGTCATCAGATAACATTTTGTAATGAACCAACCTAGGTTAGGATTCCATGTCACCTAGGACACCTTACCACAATTTCCAATGTCCATTACTAGTAGCTATATAATGAGGTCTTTGATAACATTAGGAATGATTAATCTCTCAGTGAAAAACAATGAAAAACACAAACCATAACCCATAATCCAAGATGATGTATCCCCAAGAACATAAATAAGAAATATCAATACCATGATCCCAGAAAAACTAAGTATAATAAAATAAAAATGACAAACATCCCAATAACACTTTGTAAACCCAAAGGAGTGTAATATATAATAATTATACAAACACGAAACTAAATAAAGTGAATTTCATAGTTTCAAATATATAATTATACTATAATGTTAAGCACCCATAAGAGGATCCCCAAAAATTTCTACATGATCCAACTCCTCATGGCCCAGAATAGTAGCTAATCATTATACTACGAAGGATTAAGAAGCATAAAGAAGTGTCACCATTAATTGTTTTTAATTTATCTTTACCTAAGTAAGACAAAACAAATTATAGATACACCCATAGGATATATAATAGGTTTGAGGAAAATATATATATATAATACCCCCATAAATCTATATAATATCATTCAAAATTAAAACCATTAAGAGTAGTTTGAAAATAGGATTTAGAAAATAAATATATTAAGAAATTACCTCTTTTTATTTCTAAAAAAATAATTTATAAATACGTTACTTAAAATCTTTATCTTTTATAAAGAAAAAATAATAATTAGATGTAAACTAGAGTATGAAAGGGGAAAATATAAAAAATAGTGATATTTTATGAACATCATCAATTAACCGAGATAAAGGTAGGATCATATAATACGAATGTGAAACATAAACATCCAATATAAATTGAGAGGTGATATATCTAAAAAATACATCACATTGTCTCTAACCATTGAGACAGGTAAAATATAGAAAGGGGTAATATTAGACCTTGCTTATGGAATACTGGAATATCCAATGTGAACCTAATAGAATCCCAACACTATTTTACCCTTCAGATACCCTGTTTTACATCCCCTGGACCTAGCATGACTAACTAGGAACACAAGTCCGTGAAATTATCTAAACTGGTGTATCAATCATCCAATTGCACAAATACATACCCAAGGCTCCCAGATGAGACACATAATATCCAACTCACATAACATGGATAACATTATATAAACATATCAAATAATCATTTCAACTTACTAAAGAAATTTTTTATCCAGATCATTGACCTCAACATAAAATAATAACATAGATAAAAAAGATTTAATATTAATCAAAAGATTATAAATAAAGAGAACATAATTCATAGGTAAATTATATTTAAAATATAATTTTAAAATACATTGTTATCAAATTACACATTTTGAAACATTTTCTCAAACACCACTTATGTGTAAACTAATTTTAAATAAAATAATAGATGAAGGAAATGGACATACTACACTTCATCCAATATAATGTTAAGAAACATGAGGAAAAATATAAATTGGTACCCAACTACTATTTCTAATAATATTATGAATAATTAATCCATAGAAAAATCATGTACTATAGGTATTCCAAAGGAATTATTAATTATATAGAGACATCTATTTCAAAATTTTCACAACCTTGTGACCTTATTCAAATAGAAAAATATTATGGGGATAGGGATGCTTACATGACCTAAAAACTAAGACATTTTCTTTTAAATCCATTACTATCCTGAATCATCACCACTGTAAAAAAATATGGAAATTGGAATATATAAGGAAAAGATAATAAAAAAGATGGATTTACAAAATAAGGAGATAAAAAAATTTACCATTAATAAATTCCACATAAACATAAAGAAAACCACAAAAGAATCATAGAAGAGATAAAACCATGGGTAAAATATTTATATTTCAAGAAAATGGGAAAGGGATATAAATTTTTTCTAAAATGATCAAGGAAAAAAAGGTTTATTTTATAATTTAAAAATATTAGTTTGTAGTAAGGTTTGGAATCATATTTTGGGAAATATTTCACCAACCATAATCCCCACCATTGAGAAAAAACTATTCATAAAGGTAGGATGAAAAATTAGACACATGGTTTGGATAACCATAACTAAATCTCACACACTTCACTAGGAGCTCCCTTCCCACATTCATGGCTTGGGTGCAAGGTTAGTACAAAAAAAATAATTGTGCACCCAAACCAATATTCCCCATTTTTAATATTTTGGATATATCAAGTTGTGAATCTATTGAAAATAAAATATATAATTCTTTTAATCAAGTTAAATATATATCAAAAAAATGTACTATTCACTTGGGGTATTCCAAGATGTTTTAGGATGTTAAAAATTATTATCGATGTCCTGGGATAAGGTAAGTAGTTTCCATTTCATCTCACTGTTAATGAAATGTCTGAAAATTAAATCCAAACATTTCAATCTAATATCATTATTACAAATACTTATAATTAATTTTTTTTATTATATGATATTTCTATGGACATTTTAATTTTCATTAATCAGTCTTTTAGTGGGACGAATTCTATATGGATTATTATTGAATGGGTGATGAAGTCTAGCAATTTAATTTCTATTCATGAGTATACTAATGTGAAAGTACTATTCCAAATATATATCTATAATTTTTTTTTTCTTTATGGTGATTCAGAAAATATTATTTTGTGATCTTGGCCCTCACATTAAATTCCATTTATAAAGAGGTATTCAAGAGGTTAATGGTTTATAGTTGAAGTTGATCATGAATTATCATCCCTTGATATAAAGTTAGACTGATAAGGATATTTAGATTCATGAATATATTCTAAGAGCATGTCTGACTGACATTAATGGATCATTTATGAAACACATATCATTGGTTGAATTATAATATAATTACATTAATCAATCTTGGATGAAGATGGCATCTCCATTCCACTAATGGGGAGTGATGAGAACTTTATAGGGAAAAAATGGTCTGGTGGGGATATTTTTTACACCTCTTGGGTCACTAGTATGTATTTAATTCATTAATTTATTTTATTTTTTGTTGTTTTAGGATTCTGTGAATTGAAAATTATAAAAATGGGGAAAGGGAGTCCGTGTTAATGGTAAATTCGTGGTTAGTTTTAATTCCTCAGCCAAATAGGGTAGGGGGAAGAGGTTTTATAATGATATATGAATGGTTTATGATTGGTTTTCAAAAAATGTAAATCTAAGAAATTAAAACTACCATTACATATGGTTCATCCTCTATATTAGGTAATTCAGTAGGTTCATCGTTATAGGAAACCAAGTAAAAAAACATGAAGCTACTGATACATATGGATTTACATTATAATTAAAATCACATCCATGGTTAATAATCTCAAACTATGGAATCAAAACATATTACATTCCAAAAATTTGAAATAGTGTAATTAATCTTTCTCTATGTCTTGTTTATAAAAAACTCCCCATCCAAATTTTGTATTTTTGTGACCTTATTGTATCCAAGTCATGGGTTTCCCCTTCACCAAGCTTCCTTGGTGGTTTTCTTAGACTTTTAGTGGAATTTATTATAGTTAACTAAATGTTTCTCCTTGTTTTATATATCATATCATTAGATACATTCATGCAATTCTCGTCCTTTTACTTGTTTTACTCTTTAATTGGGTGCACCTTGGGACTCTCTAGGATTGAAAATTTTTTGGGGGGAATTTACTTAAGGTTTGGGGATGTATGTTTGTTGGGTTAATGGAGTCTGTGTATAAATGTGCTAAAAGCCTTTTAAGGTTCACCCCATGTTCATAGGATGGCTGATGTGTTTTGGGATTTCATATAAGAATATGCAGTTTTTGCAGACTATAAGGGAAAATAAATGTTTTCTAATGGGAGTAAATGTCATGTAAGTTCTGCATGGAAGATTTCATGAACCTGTTACACATCAAAAAATTGATTACATTTCATGTAAGGTTAAAATGATAGTTTCTAATAAAATGGTGATGAGTTTTTTTGCATGTCTATGTCCCAAAAATTATAAAACATGTAAAGGGATTACATGCCATGTAAATGACATGAACATGGAATTTTGGGTTCCACTTAGTTGAAATTTTATTTCCTTATTGCTCAGTTCCTTCAGATATTGGCCTAAAAGGATTATCCAGTGATTTTAGGATACTTCATTCAATCTGGGTTGATCTGTTCATGGATTGATCACCATTTCGGTTGTTTTGTGTCTCTCCAAGAGATTATGTCTTTATGATTCTTCATTTCTCTAATTGTGGTAGACATATTTCATTGAGTTATTATATCCATTTATTTGTAGTGATTTTTCTTTTGTTAATATCTAGATTCATTATGTTATCTTGTTCTGGGGGTTATTTTGTTTGTTGGTTGTGTTGCGGTGGGTTTGTGTTCTTAAGGTATGCATTTTTTCCTATTATTTTCCAACATTTTTGTTAAATTTAATCAATTATAAGATGTGTAGATTAGGTCTAGGGACACTATTTTAGTTTTTTTATCATCTTGTTGGATGGATCTTTTTGGGTGTGTACGACCCCAAGTTTTTACGTAGGTGGTTCAGTCTCTAGCCTTTGTTAGATGAAAAATTTTGATATATTTTTTATAAATTGATTTATAAATAATTTTTTCATGATTTTATTTTTTAAAATGGATTTTTGATAAATTTTGGTATTACTCTGTTTTTGGTTAACGTAAATACAAGTATTTTCAAAGAGTACAAATGATTTTCGAAATGAATAACATGGGAATCCTTAGGTATGTACGGAGAAGGTGTAGATTAGTGATATCATAAATAATAATGCCAGGAGGTAATATCATGGGGATTTATCTAATCCTCAGTCCTATTATTTTAGGGAATTGTTTTTTAAATTGATAGACAGTGAACTCATTGAGTGTTCCTCTACTCCTTAGTCCTATTTTATAGGGACTTATTATGAAGTATTCATTATTTTAGTATGAGAAGTCCGTTGGCTAGGCCTATTGAGTTTTGTGGAGTGATTTACCTTTGATTGTATTTTTACTATTTTGAATATGATATTCATGATTTGGATTTTGATAAAAATAATGGAAATTGATATACCTACCTTTGTTTTGGAAATATTGGAAAAATAGAATATTTACCATGATTTAGATAAAATTTATTTATTTATTATTATTATGTCATGTTTTATTTAAAATGATCATTCTTCATCTTTTATATGGATATGTGTCATAGAAAACCTAGGTGTAACCCTATTAATAATATCATCTCACACACTACATACCCCTTCGGTGGTTCATATACCTAGTTTATACTTTTGATGTAAGGAAAGGAAAGGCACTATAGTGTGGCAGTGAGGTTTTCTATCAGCAGAGTTGAGTAGCTGGTGGTGAGATGGTGGAAGTCTTCCCATGCAGTCAAATAGAGTTGTTGTTTTTCTATTTGGTAGTCTGTTGTGGTTTAACATGTATTTGGAGATTGTTTCTACTTTTCAGTTTTTTGAATTCCCATATCTTCATTAAATTATAGAATATAATAATATTTTTTTATTGTTCCTGTTGTATATAGGTTTCATGTTGTTGCATTAGGTTCGGTGAAATAATTACATCTAGTCATTGATCGATGTCTGATTACTACTCACCATCCCATGGGGATTAGGAACTCCCATTGGTCATGTGATATGTCATGTTGGGTGCCAATTTGAGTGGGTATTTAGGTCTATTAGTTAAATTTGGTATCAATGGTGTTCATTCCTCAAGAGTCTTTAACTTGGTAAATTTTGTAGATTGGATGTAGTATTTTCTAGAATTGAGAGGTATATTACGTTGAGTACCTTGCTATCTCTTCCAGTGATAAGACTCAAGTTTCCATGTGATTTTGGGAAGTGTGTCTTCAATTTTAAGTACATGTTGTTAATAATAGTTTTTTCTTATTGGTTGTATAGTTTGAAAGAAATTATTCAATAGTATGATCATTTATTTTTTTTAGTGTGCAACGGTATGACTCTGAGACATATTCTATGAGATCCATTGGAGGGTAGAGATGATGCTCCTTAAGGAAATACTCTGATGGATCCAAATTTTATCGAGTCTATCATGTGATTAGTTTATTCTATTGATCAGAATTTGCCTCATTTTTAGAACACAATCATTGAGGTACAACCATGAGTAACATGTGAGATGGATTGATCATGGGTGTTTAGGCATAAGAATTTGTCATCCATTAAAGGTACAAATGAAACTCATGTGGTGGAGGACTAGCTAGACAAGATCGATCAGATCATTGAAATCCTAGATAAACCTAAGAGTAATAACCTGAAGTGTGATACATTTCTACTTGAGGTTCCTAGAAAAAGGTGGTGGTATTCCATGGTATAGACTGATAAGCATGTGGGATTGGACTGGAATGGTTTCAAGATTCATTTCTTCCATTAGTTTTTTCTAGATTAATTGACTATAGAGGTTTCTCTAGAGTAAATCTCTTACAATAGGGTGTATGTGTGGTGTAATTATACACCCATCGGTTTACTAAATTGGTTCATTTTATTGCAGTAGTTATAAATAATGACCAACTAAATGTGAAGATGTACTTGTGAGTTTTGGGACCAGCTATCAGATTTCTGAAGTTTATGATGAGGTTTTTAGACTATGTGGTGATAATGGAATGGGAAATCATGGATTAAATTAATATGTAAGGTAAGGTGGGATATTATGCTCCATGTATTCCACCTAGTGGAAAGTTTAGTGGTGCAACTAAGAAATAGAGGAAGTATTAGGATCAACATAGGAGTAGTGGATGTGGTTATTGGCAGTATGCCTCTTAATCACCTACAGTTTAATCTAGTGACACACCTATGACTTTATATCAGTTTGGAATGATCATAAACTGTAGATGTTCGTGTCCCTCTCTTGAAAAGATATGTAACAGTTGCGGGTGTTATGGACATCTATAGTGTTTCTATCAGGCCTTGTCTACTCATCGATATGATCAGGTATCATCATATCCAAAGGATACTGCAATGTATTCAGATGTTGAAAACACTACATGGCTCTAGCCATAGGCCTTATGAGTGAATCACCTTCACATAGTAGATGAAATTATAGTAGAGGTAGAAATGGGTCCAGCAATGGTGGTTGGTACCATCATTATTTCATATTCATTATCGAGTTCTTTATTTGTTAATATTCCTTTCCACTCATGTATATTTTGTTGTTTGGTTGGTATTCTTAGCCTTTTATAGGAAGCCGTTTCCATTATTATGGAGTTGGTGTCACATCTTGGGAATATGAATGAGTAGGGGTTCGAGTGTCCTCGTGAGCCATCGATAGATTATGCAGAGTTAGTATGTGATTTTCTTTTTATCGATCTAGATTTTTTTGATGACATCATCAAGATGGATTTTATTATTTCTCATCATGTGAAGGTTTATTATTGTCATTGGTGCATATCTTTTCTTAGTGTTGATGAGATCTCATGGGTTTTTCAGGGAGAGTGGGATCTAAGATCTGGCCATGCAAGACCTTCCCACCTAGAGCATAGAAGTTTTATGTCTATTGTTATAGCTATGTATGATGACATGTTCTTTGTTGTTGATCATACCACCTTTGTTCAGGATTTTTCTTACATTTTCCCAGACATGTTCATTGGTATTCTTCTATAGAGGGAGGTAGTGTTTGAAATAACATTGGTGTTGGATACCTAGATGATATCAATACCATCTAATCATATGGGTCTAGTAGAGCTAAAAGAGCTCAAAATTTGTAGGATGATCTGATGTAGAATTTCTTTTTTCATCCTAGTGTTTCACCATGGGAATCCCCACTGGTCCTTTCTAAGAATTTATACGGTTCACTCTGATTGTGTGTGGACTAAACGAAGTTTAACCTGGTAAATTTTAAGAACATGTATCAATTACCTAGTGTAGATGAATCTCTTGACCATTTATATGGGGTAAATTGGTTTTTTAAGATTGATCTTCAGTCGGGTTATCCTCAACTTTGTGTTTGAGAGTTTGATATACTGAAGAAGACTTTCAAGAGATAGTATCACAATTATGAATTTATTTTTATTTCATTTTTTCATACTATCAGTCATTTAGTTTACAGGGATTTGATGAATCATATATTCCATCAGTATCTCAAAACATTTTTAGTAGTATTCATAGATTAAATTTTGGTTTACCCAAAATATGAACGCAAGCACGAGCACCACATGAGGTTGGTTTTGTAAATCCTCAGTACTCACTGTTTGAATGGAAAGATTTTGAAATGAACTTTATGAATTGAATAAGTGAAGTTATTAGGGAACATTATTTTTAAACATTTCTTTTCATTTGATCCTAAGAAATAAAATTCTATCTTAATATGGGAATACCCAAAAATTGCCATTGAAATTTTTAGCTTCCTTGGTCTTACCGGTTACTATAAATAGTTCATCAAGGATTTATCAAATTTGGGGTCACCTTTGATTGATCTTAGAAGTAAAGGGGTAAAATTCATATGATATGTTAAGTTTTAGTCCTCTTTTGGTGAGTTGAGAGTACTTCTAAAATGGTAACCTATTATGATCATACTTGGTCCCAGTGAGGTGTATGTGGTTTTTGGTAATTCTTTTATCATTGGTTTGGGTTTTTTTCCCATTTGGGAACATCATGTATTGGATTACAGTTCTCTTCAGATTAAACCTCATGAAAATAATTAAACTATTCATTATTTATATATTTCCACAGTTATGAATGTGCTTTTGTTTTGGTGGTAATATCATTTTGGGGAAAGTATCATAGTCATTTCAGACCATAAGAGTTTGTGTTATATCTTTTCTCAGAACATGTGAATCAAAAATAGAGACAATGAATAGAATAAAATCAGATGTTTGATTTCAAAATCACCTATACCCTAGAGAAGGATAATTTCGTTTTATACTCTCTTATAAGGAACGTACCGGGGAAAGTTGTTGTGGAAACGAAAGAAGAGTGAAACTCTATGAGTATTTTTTCTTAGTTGCATCCAGATGCATAGAAGAATATTTCAGGATTGGTCCTGACTAGTGTTCAACTATCTTTATCTGTCCTTGATTCTATTCTAAAGAGTCTGCATCTGGATGTCGAGTTTAGATGAATTAGAGAAACCTTATATAGTGGGGAGACCATTTTGGGTCAGTCTCTCTATTCAACTGGTGTAGTCCATTTTGGGGACATGTTTATTTTCCCCACACAAGTAAGGAGTATAGTTTTATTTTTTTGTCATAGTTCCTCATGTGTCTTAAATATGGGAACTATAAAGATGTAGTATGGAATGATATGATGTTTTTGGTATCTGGATATAGAGAATGACAATGCTGAGTATGTGTCCCACTTTTACACTTTCCAATAGATAAAGAAATATCATTTGAAACCTTCTAGTTTTCTCCAATGTATTCTTGTACCATTTAGGAAATGAGAAGAGTTATTTATGGGAAATGTTTTGTATTACCATAGACTCCTTGAGGGAGGAATGATATCTAGTTGGTGACTGATCGATTTACAATTTCACTTAATTTCATTCTAATCAAATAAACTACAAATGATGATGACTTAGGTAAGTTGTATGTGCATGAAATTGTGAGGTTTCATGGGATTCCATCATATATTGTCTTGGTCAGGGTTCTTATGTTTAGATAAAGGTTCTGGATAATTCTATGAGAGTTAATGGGGACTCAGTTCATATTGAATATATATTATCACCCATAGATAGATGGTTAGACAGAGCGTGTTATTCTGATCCTAGAGGATATGATTTCTGCCTATGTCTTGGATTTATATGGATCCTGGTATAGCCATTTGGGAATGATTTATTTTTCTTATAAAAACATTTATTATTTAAAAATCCAAATGGATCCTTTCAAGGATCTATATGGTCACCTGTGTTGGACACCTCTTTGTTCGAAAGTGGTGGGATAATTTTATTTAGTGGGATTGAGTTTGGATCGTGAGATGTCGGTATGGATTTAAGATATAGATTACCATTTGGCTATAGTGATGAGTCATTATAAATCTTATGCATAACAACAACATCATCCTTTGGATTTTTCCATAGTCGATCAAGTTTTCCTGAATGTGTATCCTCAGTTGGGTCACTATAGGCTTAGAAAATATGGAACGTTGGCGCTGAGATATATTTGACCAATTTTGGTATCTGAGTTCCTTGGGAAGGGTAATTATCAGTTGGAATTTATTATTTAGTTGAATATAATTCATGATATTTTCTATATATAGTATCTCAAGAAATACTATCCTAGTCCTTCTCACATATTGTATTGGGTATAGATTGAGCTAGATCCATATATTTCTATCAAGGAACAGCTAATACAGATCACAGAATCTCAAGTGAAGGTCTTTAATGGGAAGTATATTCCATTGGTTAGAGTGTTATGTAAGAATGAATTATATTCTCATGAGACATGGGAGAACAATTCATTGATGAGGGGGTAATGGACTCATCACTTTACCAGAATTCATTCTTGTACATATCTTCTTGGGGAAACAAATACTTGTGGTATGGAGTTTGTATCATCATGTTACCCGCTTTCTAGTAATTACCAAAAATTTACATTTTTTTCTCTTTAATTGGGTGTGTCGTAGGTCCTATGAGGATTGAGATATTTTATTCTATAAAATGACTGAAGGTTCAGGGATGTATGTTATTTTAATTAATGGATTCTGGGTATAAATGTGTGAATATATATTTTCGGTTCTCCCCATGTTCAGTGGATTCCTGAGGTGTGTTGTGTTTTCATGTATAGATCTTCCGTTTTTGTAGATTGTAGGGAAAATACACACCATGTAATGGAAGTAAATTCATTGTAAGTTATACATGGAAGATGCCATAAATCTGGTATAGATTATGAATTAATTACATTTCGTGTAAATATTACACGTGGTTTAAGGTTAAAAGGTTGATTTTTAATAAAAGGTATATGTTTTTTTAGAATATGAGAGTCCAAAAGATTACACAATGTGTAACAGTGCTACACTCTATGTAATTTTTGCAGACATGGATTTTAGATTTCCTCTCGGTTGAAATGTTATTTTATTCTTTTTTATATCCTTAGGCTCTTAACCTAGAAGGATCCTTCAGAAATTTTTGGAATCTCCATTCAATTAGAACTGATCCATTAGAAAATTGATCTCTATTTTAGTTTGTTTTCATATCTTTGGATGAGTAATTATTTCTGATATTTTTTACATTGATCGTGGTAGTGTCATTGCATTGTGTTTTCTGATATCTTAATTATTAGTGACATATTTTTTTGTTTATCTATAGATATGTTTCCTTGTCTCATTATGGGGTTCATTTCCTTTGATGGTTATGTTGTGGAGGGTGTGAGTTCTTAAGGTATGTGTTGTTTTCTATTCTTCACCAACCATTTTGTTAAATTGAATCCATTCTATGATTTTTAAATTTTTTCTAGGGCCTCTGTTAAATTTTTTGTGATCAACTTATCATAGGATCTTTTATGGGAATGTGTGATCCCACATTTTTAGGTAGGTGGATCAGTCTCTAGCCTTTGTTTTATGAGCTATATTGATCTATTTTTTATATATTTATTTAAAAATAAAATTGGAATTATTTTTTACTAATTGTAAATGGATTTCTTAAAAAAGTTAGTTTTACCTAGTTTTTAGTAAATTAAAAAAGATGCATTTCCAAATAATTGAATTGATTATTGAAATTACACATATGGTAATACTTGGGTATGTTGGTTAAAGGTTTATATTAGGGACATCATCCATATTACCATAAGGATCTTAGCTCATTGGAATTTTACATTCTCCTATGGCCTGAAATTCTAGGGATATTTTCTCACATTGTTTGGGGGTAATATCATGGGATTTTCCCCTAATATACATGCCTATATTCTAGGGACATGTTGTATAATATTCATTGTTTTTGTATGATTAGTCTCTCATCTTGACCTATTTCATTCCTTAGAAGTATTTACCTATTCATTTCATTTTTCTATTTTGGCATCGATATGCATACTTTGGATTTTGATAAATGTTAATTTAAATTGATATACCTTCCTTTATTATGGAATATTTATGAAAACGTAATATTTAACAAGACTTTGATAACACTTATTTATTTATTATTATGTAATTTTTTATTTAAAATGTGCATAGATGAGATTTTTTATAGTGAATATTTATGGAAAACATGAGAGGGGCCCCAATGACTTAGTTATCTCATTCCCTATATACCCCTTTCGGTGTTGCGTAAACCTAGTTATGTCATCGATGATGGGAAATACAAGGCGCCAAAGTAGGTGACATGGTTTTATTCAGCTAAGTTGAATAACTATTGGTGAGATGGCGGGTGACTTCCCACACTATCACATAAATAATTTGTTTCCTGTTGGGTATTCCTTTGTGGTTGGACCTATATTTTGAGATTGTTTCTAATCTCGAGTTGTTTGTTTTCCACTATCTTCTTTCAGTTATAGAATATATTTATATTTTCTATTATTTTTACAGTGGTATATATGTTCCATGTTATTGCTTCATGTTGGGAGAAATCATTCCATCTTGTTTTTATTTGATGTCTATGTGCTAGTCACCATCCCATGGGGATCAGGAACTCCCTTCAGGTATGTGATGTGTCAAGTTAAAGACCAATTTGAGAGGGTATTCAGGCTAGATAGTTAAATTTTATCATTTTATTTTCTTATATTCTATATATACCCAATACCTATACACATATTGTTACATTATTTTTAAGATAAACAACCATTTATTATAACTCAAATATCATAAATCTTAGTGTCATTGGAAGACTAGGGCTATAATACATCAATGTGAGACTAAAATAAAAAATCAATAATTTTTTCTCAATAATGTGTCCAAAATCTATTTATCTCTAAAAACTTCATGGGATAATCTGGGAAATATATAGAAAATGGGGTTTATCTATGAATCCTAGTAAAGGAATAAATTTGATAAGGAAAGATAACATGTGACTCAATGGTATAACATGATATCATAAATGAGAAGGCGGATAAGTTATCACATAAAACCATAACATAATGAACCAGGTATCATAATATCATGTATTTATAAGAAATGTGGAAGAAACATAAAAAACGACATAAACATAAGACAAGTATGACAACTAATACAATGTCACACAAAAGACTGAGTACCATAATGGATTTCGTTCACTCCCTAATCTCATACATAACATCTCATCAGACTAAACATTTACCCAATGCATTATAAGGCTATATAATTTTAGGCACACCTATCACATTCATTTCATATAAATTCATATGTGTTCCAAATAAGGAAATCAATCATAAGGCATAAACATAATAATTACCCATGAAAAGAAAATGGGTTTCATAATAATACCTTATACCATAATCAAAAGAAATTTATTAATGAGGGAATTTGATACATGATCATAAGGAATATATTACCCCATTCAATGAAAATATAGTGATCTAGAAATTTATTTAAGAGATATATATATAGATTTTAAAATTTTCTATAACATTATAGGTTGTTATCATTGATGAATAGAAATATTTTTAAAAATATTACAAATATTTTTGAAAAAAAATAACCACTTTGAATATAACATATTAAGAAATAAAAATTTATAAAATATTTCAGATAATATTTTCTTTTAAAAAACCATGGAGGTATATTAATGAAGATTCAAATATTCAAGTGGTCATAACTGGGGTAATACCATACATGCCATATTATTTTAAAGAAACATTCAATTCCCATGGTAATGAAGAGGCTAAAATGATCCATGTTTGGAAAATGAAAAGAATATTCATTTAATATCATTTTGTAAAAAAAGTAAAAAAATTTTAAAAAAATTCAATAAATATTTTTGGGAATTTTAAAAGTATTCTTGAAAATATTTTTATAAAAAATGGATATGGATATAAAATTATTTTTAACCGAAGAGAAAAATGAAGTTATATTTTAATGAAATCATTTTACCAATCATGTTAAGTAATAAACAGATGGTAATTGTAATATTACTTGAATATTTAATGAATAAATAAGGGAGATTAAAATGAAATGGTTTTATTATAAAATGATCAAATAATTTTCTACAACAATAATTCAAGAATAAATATCTAGATTAAAATAATATTGTAATGTAAATCCTTACCGCTTTGGTTACTTGTGAATAATAACATCCCAACCCTAAAATGGTTGAATTTTCAATTAAAATTCAATTACCTATGGATAATTAATGATATAATATGTAAATGTGAAGTATATATAGTATTTAAAATAAATTAACTGCATAAAATAACATGTTCCTCAAAAAGGATATTTTGATATTGAACCCTTACGTCAAGTCCAGATATTATCATGTATTTCTTTATCTCCTCCATAAAAAACCTAAATGAATCCTTTTAATAACCTTATTCAGTTTTAATAACTTATACATTATCTATTTTTTTCATTTATTCCAATGATGTAATAAATTAATTAGTTAGTTATTTCAACATTGAGTGTTTAGTGAACATTTGGTTTGTAATTTTACAATGAAATCAGTTTTTCAACGTAGTAAAAGGGGTCATTGTTCCCTAATCTCAAGAATAATATTAATGAAATAATTATAATTTTAAAAATAAATTTTATTTTTAAAATGTATAATGAAATATGGTTGTGAGAAATTAACTATTTTACAATCATGGAGATGGTAGTACATAGATATGCATGGGTAATGTTTCAATTTTTCAAATTTCAAGATGGGAAGAAAGTATTTGTTATTTAATACTTAATGAATGATAATTATATCATAAATATAATTTTAGTTTTCTAATTACACTTATATATTCTATCCATGTGATTTGGTACTAAAAAAATCTATTCAAATGTCTTCACAAGGCAGTATTCTTCCATACACAAGAACGAAGGTATCATATTTCAATGGATGGTAAAGTAAGAAGTTGTATGATATTTTAATTTTATATAATAATTTATATTTCATGAATATATTATATAAAAATTGCATCCATACTTATTAATAGCTACGAGATATGATTATGGAAAAAATTACATCAGTTCACGAGGCGGTAGTCCTTCATAAAAATAAACTTATTTTTATTTCTCATTTGATTAAAGTTGAAATGGGTTTACATTATTACATAAAATTAAAAACATTTAGTATATAAGAGATACTTATGTAATTATTTTACAATTATTGAGTGGTATTTTGAGGATTTGAAAGAAAAAATTAAATAATGATGCTCAGTTAAGAACATTACATATTCTTTAAACAACCTTTTTAAGATTGTACCAAATGCCTTTTTAGATTAGAATTATAATATAACCATGTATTATAGGATTATAGGAGGAATTTATGGAAGTTATTTGTTAAGGTATTATCTGATCAATTTTTTGGATTTGTGGAAAATAGAGGAGAGTTTGTACCCTTCTGTAAGTGAGAAGGATTAGCATTCTTGAAAATACCAAAAACTGTTAAATAATTAGAAGTCAATATCAAGAAAATTTCCCAAAAAATTTTTAAATAAAGGAATTGAGGAGTGATATTGTCCATACAAACATAAAAAATCAATTAAAACATGTTTTAATATTTTTATCCTCTTTACCTATATGTTTACTCACTTTTACCATTTTAATTATTATTACTTCCTTGATAACTAATTTTTTACTTTTTTACTATTCATTACATCAAAAAATAAAGTTTATTTTATTATATAATATAAAATATACTGACTAAAAATATGTAATTTATTTTATGACATTCAATTCACAAGAATTGCACAATTTAATTAAAAAATAAACTTACAGACATGTCAAAAAAACTGGTTTTCAAGAAATGCATGTTTCAAGAATAAGATAATATTATAATAAATATATTAAAAGAAATTATAAATAATTGAATTTTAATTAATATATATATATATATCATCTTTAAATTACATTTAAATCATTCCACATTATAGGTTATTTTAATTAGCAAATATAAATAAACATTATGTACTTTAAAACAATTTTCAAACCATATTGTTTTAAAGCCTAAAAATAGTCTTATATTAATATAAAATATAAATATTATTTAAATGAAATTAATTTTATGATACATAAATAGATAATACTTATTTTAAAATTATATCATGTTAAAAATAATATTTATACTTTTAAATTACACAATTTATTAAAAATAAATTATTAATTTACCAAAAATCAATATATTTCCCTATTGAAATGAAAATCAATATTTTCTAAATAATACCAAAATTTAACCCTAGGATAATAAAAATATTTTTATTTCAAAAACTATTTTCATTTTATAAACATTCATTTCAAACAGTTAATAAATTAAATATAATATTTTTTTTTAAAAATCAATAAAAAGCATTTTTTTGGAAAATGTATTTATTATAGAATAAATGTATTTATTAAAAATAGAGTTCTTATTCCTAAAGAATATATAAAATGGGTATAAAATTTATATGTAATTCATAAATTTTATAATATTATCCATAAACTATAATTTAATGGATATTATATAATGGTTATATTTTGTTATTAATATTTTAATAGTGTTGTACTAATTTCTAAAACTCAATGTTGTGTGTTGACTATGCTATAGAGCATATTTTCATCATAAAATTTAATAGTATTACACTGTCTTTATTCCTTATATTCTACTCTTCTAATCCTCCCCCTCTTGACTATGGTGGCCAATTTTATAGATAGGGATGGTTTTAAAAGTGAATATCTCATCTCTAATGGATTATGTGGATCATTTTCCATTTAATTCACTTATATTTGAAGAAGGAAAGAAGGATTAAATGCATTTGAGGTTTGTGTATATATATAATATGTTTTTTTATAGAAAACTCAAGGTATTTTATTAATCTATGTCATTGTAATATCCCGTCATTTTCCAGGTAAGTCCCCCATTGTGTTATACACAAAACTTCTTTTATAGGGTTTTCCATGTCTTTTAACATTGTTGGTCTATTCTTATTTATTGAAGGGGAGTTTTTTTGTGTGTTAAATGGCCTAATTTTTATGGATTTATATCTTTTTAAATTAATTAATTCAATTTATAAATGCATTGAATGAGATTACAAGGGTTTCTTGTGAGTTTGTACGGTATCAGATGTGGTTCAGGAACTTTTACAGAAGTTGAGACTCAAGTTGTCTACAGGTAGATTATGCACCATGTAAATAATTTTCACAATGTGTAATTGTCCCCATGAAGGTGTTGTGAAAAGAATGAAGGTTATGAATTATTTCATGGTGGTAATTGGTTATATTCCATGATTCTATTTTACATGACATATACTGTTTGGGAAGTGTTAAATTCACTTGTGGCTGAGTAAATTTCAGTGTACTCATAAATTAAGAATTACACGTTGTTTAATACGTTTACACGTAGTTTATTTCTCTAACATATGGATTATAAGCTGGGATGTGAACTTATTTTTACATTCTTCATCATGTGTTTCTTTCCTCTCTCAATCCCTAAGCATTTATAGGTGATTTTGGAGCATATTCCTCAAATACTGACATCTAGTTCAAGAGATCAATCTCTAGTGAGTTATGTTTCTTAGTTTTTTCCTTCTATTTAATTTCTCAATAGTTTTGGTGGTGGAATCTATTTCCCATGGTTGGATTATAAATTTATCTTGATCGTTATGATCTAGGTTTATTATTGATGGCATTTATGCCTTATTTCATATTGGCACTGCCTATTGGAAGTGTTGAGGTGATTGTCAGTTTAAGGTGGGTAGTCTAAAACCTAACCCATTGGTGTGTTTAATTATTAAGTATGTGAAATACTATGATTTCATTGAAAAAATGTGAACATTAATATATTGAATGATGAATGATGATAAATCATGTATTGGATTATTCCTAGGATTCCTTTGGACTCAATAGGGTCATGACCAGGCTTATAGCTACCCATTCATTAAGTGAAAAATTGATTAATATTTAATTGGGAAATTATATAATGTGTGTTTTAAATGACATGAAACCTCAGGTGATTTGATGAGATAAGATCACCTTTTTAGTGGATTTTTTATTGAACTGGATATGATTTATATGACATTATTTGTTAAAAAATGGAATGCTAATGATTTGAGAACCACTTGATAAATGAAATGTGTAATTGAAAGAAAAATAGAAATTTAAAGTATTAACCATTGGAGATGATGATATGATATTTTGACATCCATGATTTTATGTTCTCTATTTTGATATATACTACAATTTCTATATAAAGGGTTTTCCTAGTTTCATGTTGTAATTCTCATAGAGTGGGTATGGACCATTTTGATGACGTAATGCTTATATAGAGGGTTTGACCCAGTTTTATATTGTAATTCTTATATAGTGGACTTAGCCTAGTTTTATGCTTTAATTCTTATGTTTTATTCTTGTCCCAATTTCATGCAAGAATTCTTATATAGAGGTCTATGCATAGGATACAGAAATGATCATATAGAGGGATTTGCCTGGTTGTCAAACTTCTTATACAGAGGGATTTTCTTAGTTATTTGATTATTCTATCTAAATTTTTTTTCTAATTGGTCTGGTTTTTCTACAAGCTTATAGATATTTGGTCCTCATGCTAAGGTAGGTTGATTTTTGTATTATATCAATTGATTGATTAATATACCTTTTTACCAAATTATTTCATGTTCTTACTATAAGGATGGTTTGTTTTGACATGATGGTGTTAAAATATTGAGTTTTACTAACATACTATCCAATACATCATTTGGTACTTGATATTATTACATGGATACCGGTTTGGACAAGGTCATGTGACACAATTTTTTATTGTTTCTTGTTGAATAGACCATAGTTTGGAGATGAGGCCAACATGGGGTTTGATACCCAGATCAATTGAGTTTATTTATGTTAGCTAGTTCCTTGATACTCTATTAATTTTAGTTTTATATCCAGATATTCTTCTGTGTGTTATGACATGATTCGTTATTATTGGTTTTTTGTTTTATTGGTTCCTCATTTTACTTCTCATTCGTATGTTGTAATATTTTTATATATTTCATTATACAAATAATTATTTAAATTGTTAATTTAAACTATATTGTAACTCTATTCCATGGGGTATAGTGTTCTTACTATACTCCTCACACTCCTACTACTAGTCTTCCACGTCTAGCATACGGTGAGGTACACTTGAGGTCTCAGAACCAACAAAATTTGGAGATGTGTGGGAGTAATGGATTGGGGGATGTTGCAATGCGGTATTAGAGGAGATCAAGTTTTTATTTTATTTTTCTATAATATTTGTAAATGGTATAAAGAAGATAAGGATGTGTCAGGATTTGTTAATGATCTTGTTAATTGTATTTTCTAACCCATGTATGGTGAAAATACGGGTGCCCCAGTATGGGATTTCTATTCATGTTGTTCACTTGTTACAGTTGATGTTATTTCACCCATGGTGATTCACATGTTTTGTAATGTTATTGTTTCTTGAGATTTATAATCATGGCTTAAAATGGCATGATATGATTATACATACATCATGATAGGCACATATGGATATATCTTGTCATGCATTGTTCATTGTAGGGACATATTTTTCGTTGAGATGTAGTTTCTCTAGGTAAAGGTGAAACAAGATACCTATTATATGATATAAATTAAATTAAATAACTACTATGGAATACTAAAACACATGAAATACATGTTTAGAGAGACCATGATCAATTTTTACTTTATTTTTTTCACCACTTTAGGTAGAACTTTTTATTTTGTAGTGTTTTATGGTGTGTGTTTGTATTATAGAAAAATGCATCATCATCATATTTGAGTTGAGAATTAGAAGAGTGGAAATCAACACTCTCATAACATAGTTGAACTAGAGATTCTTGTAGCTCTTGAGGATCATATGGATTTTTAGTTTTGTGATAGCTTCCTAAGGGACATGCAATTCATGGAAATATAGATTGTTTACACCATTCTTTAAAATCAGAGCTAATGATAGAGTCCCATCTATAAAAACCACATATATTTAATGGGGAGGGAGTCCCCTAATAATCCATGTTCTAAATCATGTTAGTGAAGATGATATTTAATCACCATGAGACACCCACATTTAAGATGGTGAATATGGCTACATATATGCTTCTTAGACCAAGAACGTTTTGGTGGTCCATTCTATAGAAAGTTGTGCAACAAGATGAGTTATCTTGTAAGGAAATCGAAGAGAATTTCTTGAGCCACATCAATCCATATATGTGAGTGATGATATGGATCACTAGTTTATGCAACTGACATAGCATGAAATCTTAGTAATATACTATGCTAGACATTACACAGACATTTATCACTTTTTCCCATCTTTTTCTACTGAAGCGATATATAGGTAAATATTTTTTAGGATGAGATTAACTATGAGATCAGGGCACATGTGAATGTATTCCTCTTGATTATCTTTTTGGATGTGATTAATTAGGATCTAATCGTGGAAGGAAATCTGAGAGAGGCCCAAGAAGTGAACAAGCAGTTTCATCAGGGTGATTTGGGATATCATCTTATGGTAAAAAGTACCACTATGATAGTTATCTCCAAGGTAACATTGGAAATTGCATTCAAGGTAGTGGGCATCCACCTTTTTCCCATATTCTATTATAGTAATATTATTCTAGAGAGTTAGGAGAAAATAATTCATGGTGACTACACCATCAATTGGAGTGACATTCTTATAGTTGATTTAGTCATCATCAGATTTTTTTTTGTAATAATATTTCATAATAGAGTAGTGGAAGGGGTTAGAATCTATGCGAGAGAATGAGAATGACTCATAAAAACCTATGTTTGATGGAAGTTATAGTTCTATTTGATATTTAGGTTGGGGAATGGGATGTGGTACCCTAGTATAGGAGAATTATTACTAGGTGGAGGGAATAGATCTGGGGAGTTAGAAGGAAACTCGTAATAGAGAGGAAAATCAGTAACATGCTTTGTATTCTACTCTGACTAGTTTGAATGTAAGACCTTCTACAGTTAGAATTACAATCATGGTATCATCTACCATTTTCCTTATTTTTGGATATAGGAGAATCAAATTTTTTTTTCTTTCCTTTTTTCAAATAGTTTGACCATGATTGTGGAATTCTAGGATGATATTTTTAATTTCAATACATTTTTGGGAGTGTAGTCATAAATTTCATTTTTTAGGGTGTGTTATCTTAAAATTGGTGCTACCATTTTCTTTGGGAATTGTTTATTCTAGAAATGACTATATCTTATTTTATAATTTGTATGGTTTGGATTGTTCTATAGTATGTTGTATTAACTAATGTTAAATGATATTTAACTTTATATATCCAAAAGGGTACAACTATTCTCATCAAGGTGAGTGGCATCTTCAGGATGGTCATGCAGGACCAATTCTATGAATACTAGATCGTCTCATTGATCAAATTGAAATATTCTTCATATTGATGGTGAAATATAGTTGTATTCTTTTCCCCCAGTGGTGGAGCATTTTTAGATTGGCTTTATAGATGAGTTATATAACATACCGCTTAAGAGAGAGATCTATTTTTGGATAAATTTTTTTTCGATGAAAGAGTAAGTTTATATTCCCCATTTCTGGATGTAACCATCAATGCTTTGGGAGTTGAAAGTTTAGTTGAATGATCTTGAAGATAATGGTTTCATATAGTATAGTACATATTCAGGTGTTTCTTGAGTTCTTTCCTCTAATAAGTCTCATAGAACATTATGGTTCTGTGAATATTATTAGAGATTGAACTATATGACTGTCAAGATCTAGTATCCCCTTCCATGCATTGAGGATCTATTTGATTAGCTAAGAGATTGTATGATCTTGTAAAATTTCTATCTAAGATCAGGATACCACTAATTAAGGATGACACAATTATAGATACCTCAAAGTGTTCTTAGGAGTAGATATGGATTGTATGAGTTTGTAGTGATGCTTTTTGGTTTGAAAAATGCACCAACAGTATTCATTGACTCTATGATTTATAAATTTCATCCATTTCTAGAATAGTTTTTTGTGGGTTTTGTTAATGAAATATTAGTGTACTCCCAGTTAGAGGATGATCATTCCCAACATCTTGACATCATCTTCAGTATATTTAGTGAGAATTATCTTTACTCTAAGCTAACCTAATGTAGTTTCTAGATTGATAAAGTGAACTTCATTGGTCATGTAATCTTGGAGCCCAGTGTGTTAGTAGACCCAAAGAATCTATCAATAGTGGTATCTTGTGACTGACCCAATAATGTTTCTAATATTCTGATATTTCTTAGTTTACCAGGTTATTGTCTTAATTTTACCCATGACTTCTCTCATCTTATAGCACACATGTTCTAGATGACCATCTATGGGGTGATATTTTTTTTTTGTAAAATTCATGAAATAGAAGTTTGTAGGATTCTAAATCCATGATAAACTTAGCACATATACTCACATTACTTGTTCTAGGTAAGGCATATACCCATACTATGATTCATACATAGTTGGACTCAAACTAGTTTTGATGCATAAGGATCAAGTGGTTTCTTAATGTTCTAGAGGGATGATATCATATGAGATGAATTACCCCATTACTGATATTAAGTTAACTAATGTGGTACATGAACTGAGATGTTGGAGAATCTATCATTTGAGTGAGAGGTTTTTGGTGTACTCGGGCCACAAGAGCCTCAGATTCATCTTTTATTAACTGGACCTAAACCTTCTTCATATGAGGTCGTACAGTATCTATAGTATTTCGATATTGAGTTTTCCTATACACCATGCAAGAGAAACATATTTTTTATTCCCTAATATAGAAGATAGAAATATGGGTAGTTTTGGAAGCTTTTGATGAGTGGAGGATGATGAAACTATTTAATTACATGCATAAGGATGTTCAAAAGTATCATGGATGAGTAGATATGACTTGAACATCTGTTCTATTCATGCATATTGAATAGATTAAGAAGAAATTTCTATATGATCTGGAGGGATTATTTATGAGAGACAACTCATATTGTGGGGATACACAATGAATATGGTCTCTTGGTACTAGAAATTCTCTTCATTTTTATGGCTGAGTATGTGTTCATGAATGTTTGTGTGATGTGTTGATGAGAGAGTTTCATGATTCTAGATGGATGATATATCCTGGTTCAGAAAATATGTATCATGATCTCTGTTGAATATAATGGTAGTTAGGAATGAAGAAGGATGTAGTAGTCTCTAAATGGGTATGTTTCACCCATCAATAGTTGAAAGCTGATCATGAAAGGTTTATTGGGCTATTTCAGCCTCTTCCCATTCCTAAGTATAAATAATATGATTTTACTATTGATTTTAGGATAGGATTACTTAGGACACCATCTAATAATTATGCACTATATGTGATAGTGGATCAAATAATGAATCCATTCTAGTTTTTTCATATCATGACGACCTTCACTATTCATGATCAAGGCAGTCTCTATATATTGAGATAGTTCGGTTACACAGAGTTCCATGAAGTATAATTTTGAATATATATCATTTTTTCACATATTAAATCTGTAAGGGTCTATAGAAGGATATAGGGTTTCATGTTCTTTTGATAACATTCTATAATCCTCATACTTATTGTCAATCTGATTAGACTATTCAAGATTTGGTAGATGTGTTATGAGCCTATATTTTGTATTTTTTTGGTTTGTGGGAGAATTTTATGGAACTCATGGATTTTTCATATAATAATAGATTTTATGCGTCAATACAAACAGAAAATTTTTATTATTTTAATGATAGGGCATGTTGTTTTCCTATTTATTAGTTGCAGATAAGAGAGTCAGCACTTCTTGGACCCATTTGTATACAAGAAACATCTGAGCAGGTTTATTGATTAGGTGGAGATTGGTGACTATACTAATTTTTCCGAAATCATATGCTAACCATCAAGGAAAACCTCCAGAGTTTAAGGTTTTTATTCATGTTTTTATTTCAAGTGTTTCCTTGGATTGAACAATACCATATTAGGAAACAAGGAATGTTAGTGTCCATTTTTTATGGATATTTAAGATAGTGGAATGTGTAAGTCTAGTTTCATAATGATTAGCCCTTTCACATCACTATAGTTATATGCATGATGTGTTTCACATGTCAATGTTATTGTGATATTAACCAAAAACTTCTCATGTGGTGGATGTCTAAGACATCAATATTTTCATAGATGCATCCACTGAGGAAAATTTGACACAGATTTTGTACTATGGTGATAAGTATCTATGGGGTAGGAATATAACTCTTGTTTTAGTGTAGTGGAAGTATCGGTGTGTTCATGAGGATACCTTAGAGAAGTATTCTAATATTCTAGAATAGTGTTCATATTTTTTCAATGAAACCCCACAGTGATGCTTGGAGTATCTCATGGGTGAGATTTTATATGGTGGGGGGTTATAATATCCCATGTTTTCTAGGTATGTACCACATTGAGTTTTTTATTGAACCACTTTTTGGGGGTTTCCATGACTGTATACCTTGTTGGTCATGTATCGTTTAAATATGGAGAGATTTTGTGGTGGAAAATGACCAAAATTTTGGTGATGTAGATTTGTTAGAATTAATAGATTCTCCATATAAATGTGTTAAATGGTCTTAAAAGTGTTTTTCATGAGTTTGGAAGGATTTAGATGTGGTTCAGGTACATTTCTAGAAGTTGGGATTAAATGTCTCTCTAGGGAATTTACACAACATGTAAATGAGTTAGATAACATGTAACTATCTCCATGAAGATTCTATGAAAGGAATACAGGTTGTGAACTGGTTCATGGAGAGAACATGTTACACATAGTGAAGCTATTTTACATGACATGTAATTTTTGGGAAGTGTTATATTCACCCGAAGAAATGATGATTTTTTCATACTTATAAATTGAGAATTAAAAGCTATGTACTTATTGGAATTTGCAGTTATAAGCAATGTCATTTGTTTTTATTGTGATTCGTCATCATGTGAAACCATCATCTCTTAAGACCCAAGTTTTTTGTTGGTGATCTTGGAGTGTCTTTATCTATTCAATATATCATTTTCAATTTAATAATCTATGATACATTTTTATGTTTTTAACTTCTCTTTCATTGTTCCCCTATTATGGCAGTGGAATCTCATGACCATGGTTGGTTTGGGTGTTGATCTTTATATTTATAATATGGTTTTCTTATTAAAATCTTATATTCCTTTTTTGTTTTTGGTTTTACCTTTTCGAAGCATTTTGATGATCTTCAATTTAAGTGAGGTGGTCTAAAACCTATCCATTTGGTCTTTCAAAATGGCATGTTTGTATAATAATGATATTGAACTGACACAATGTGAACATTAATCAATTAATGATGATAAATCATTGATTGTATTATTCCTAAAATTCATTTGGATTCAATGATGTTGTGACTTTTCTTGTGGCTAAAAACTATGTGAGAGAACTTCTAATTAACAAGGAAATGGAAAATGGAATAATGTGTGTTTAGCATGATAAGAAACCTCATATTATTTCTGGGGATAGGATCTCCTTGGTAATGTATTATTATTATTGAAAATGATAAGTTTGATATGATATGATCATGGGATGATGAAATGATATTGTGTTATCCTTTCTGTTATGAATTGTCTTGTGATTCATGTTGTAATTCTTATGTAACCGGATAAGACCAATTTCATTCTATAAAGTTTATATAGCTGGCTTCACCAACTTTCATGTTGTAATGATGATATATCATTATTGGCCAAATTTCATGTTGTAATACATATATATTTGGATTTTCCTAGGTTCATGTTGTAATTATTATATAGTGGGCATGAACTAGTTTCATGATGTAGTTCTGATATAGTAGGTTTGAAATTATTTCATAATTTAATTCTTGTATAGAGGGTTATACTTGTGATGCTAAAATTCATATAATGAGGGATTTGATTGAATTTTTAAATGAAAATATGGAGGGATTTTCCCAGTTATTTGATTATTCCATGGATATATTGGTATGGTTGGCATGGTTGTGTTGTATGCTCAGATATATTTTGACATGGGGCTGAAGAATGTTGATTATTTTATTATATTAATTTATTAATTGATACACATTATTATATCTTCATTTCATGAAATTATTACCATACTAGTTTGTTTAAACGTGGTTGTGTTGACATACTGAGCTTTACCCACACCCAATTTGGGTCACCATTTGGTACTCGAGCAGATAACAGGGATGAAATTTTGGACAGGGCAAATGTACCATGTTGCTGATTGTTTCTTATTAAATGAGATGGAGTTTGGAGATGGCACCAACATGGACATTAGGAAAATGTTTGTTTGAGTTTATTTATGTTAATTAGTTCCTTTATATTTCATTACATTCAATTTTATATCTAGATACATTTCATCCTATAATTACATGATTAATTATTATTGGTTTATTGGTTCCTCATTTTATGTCCGAGTTGTATTTTTTACCATTTCTTATATTTTTTATGTATTTTATTTTTATTTTTATTACATATTTTCAATGCATTATAACTCTATAATAGTGGGTACATTCTCAAAAATATACTCAATAAAACCCTAATAATATTTGGCAGTCTTTGGCATATGGGGAGGTGCACTTGAGGTCATAGAACCAACCTCATTCAACCACAAGAGAGAGTTCCAAATCAAGTGACATTACAGTTTTCCTTTATCATAATATGATTTCAAATAGGTGTACCAGACTGATTTAAAATTTTAAATGTACCTTTTATGATTCGGTTGGAAATGTGGGGGGTTTCTGTGAACACAATTTTTTTATTTGGAACCAGTTTTATGCCCGGGATATATTTAATAAATAAATTAAATAGTTTTTTATTGATATTCAAAAGTGGTTTTTTAAATTAATTAATTTACAATATAAATTATTTTGATTTTTAATCATTTGATTCATATAAATGGTAGTTTTTAAATGTGATTATTTAATGTTAATGTTTTATATCTTATTGATCACTTTGTTTAATATATTGATATGATTATTTTAGATGATTATATGATGGTAGTCATGGTATACAAGTTAGATTGTAGGAGTTTAAAATGGGAACACAAGGTATGTATTTGGGTAATTGGATGAGTGGTACACTAATTTAGATTATTATAATAGCCAATTTCCAAATATAATCTATTATGTGTATGATATATGTTACTCATGTAATTAAAATGATTATTAAAGTTTTTATATATATTAGTTTTACATAATTCAATCAATTGTTCAAAGGGTGAGGTTCTATATTACCCTTTTATTTATTTTATATATACCAAAGGTTATAACCCATGTGATGTATTTATGATATATGTATTTACTCTTGTTATACATTATGTTTATGTTTCATGTTTATATTACATGATCTCAACTTTATCATATTTATATGATTATATTTATACCACATCAATCTTGGTTTTGTTTTACACATTCCATACTCTTGTTTTCCTCAAAAAAATTATTTTTACTTTATAAAATGAAAAAAGTTTATTAAAATGATTTCCAAATAGTTTTTTCCAGAAAAAATGGTAATTTTCTAAAATAGTTATTTTCTAAATAATATTTTCAAACCAGTTATAATGATTTTCATTATCAAACATATTTTATATATTTATGGTGATACTATATTGTTTTTTTCCTTAAAATATATATAATTTCAATGGGTGTATGTATACTTGTATTTTTCAAACTTGGGTAAGGAGAAAGGAGCCATATGTCATGGTGGAACTTTATGATTTAACATTTTCATTCATGGTATGATGATCAGTAGTTACCATGGTTCAAAAGTAGATAGATCATATAGAAATTTTTTGGGATCCTCTTGTAGATGTTTACCTTTATGGGTTGATCATGTAATATCTAATATGACCATTTCATTATTTGGATTCATGTTTTAAGATGAATTTATATCACATTACTTTTGGTTTATAATGTGATGTTGGGATGTTGGTTATTTTCAGAAGGTTATGCACTTTTTCTCTTGGTTTAAGTTATTAATAATAATTATTTGTGTTTATTGATATCCAATACTTGGATAGATCACATCGGATTGCAATGTGGGGTTTGTATTGTGGTCAATATTACTTTGAGGGTGAAATCATTATAAACTGATATATTAGTACCCTCATTTATTATCATAATCCTATAGTGATATAAATTGTCCTCTTCTATTAGTGGTTAGATAATCTGAGTGACATGGAATGTTGAGCTATACTAGTTCATTAAATTCTTGGAAATTAATTCCAAAAAAACTTATATGTAATTTTTTCCATAAGATATCTTTAGAAGAAACATAAAATTTTTATGGGGTTTTCTACCATTTCTTTATTCTTATGGGTAATGGTATCGTTAACCCCTTGACCTTTTTATAATCTGAATTGACACACTAACATACTGAGAACATTATAGTGTACTCAATTATCTTATTCTTCATGTTAACCCACTATAACTCATATTAATGATCTAGATTTATCTTTGTAAATACATTATAGATAGAGAAATATGTATTATTTCATCATAAAATAGCTTCATATTTAATTAGGTTATTATGTTACAAAGAGCCTAGTTCCATACCAAAAACTCTATCTATGTTGATTTTAAATACATTAATATTCATTTTTTTTCTTTTATTAATTTTTTTATTTTAATATTACACATATGAATCATTGAATTTCTTATGTATAGATGGTTGGAAATCCATTTGTGAAATATAAGATGTCCTCCTTGCCTTTATGATTTCAAAATCCATATCTTACATATCCATGAATAGGGTGTTTTTCTTAATCCTTATAATTAATTCACTAGATGGTTTATTTATGCTAAAACATGAACAACTATTTTCATCATTTTTGGGTGGTAGTGAATTGAGTTGTCATAGTTAATGATTAACCTCAACCATTTTTATTTATTAATTTTTTATCCATCCATGTAAATATATAATTTTAATGATTTTAATTATGGTATAGTTCACTGTAGCACCCCATATTTTAGAATACTATTTTCTCTATAATAAATTTTCAATGTTCGAAATGTTTAGTTAAATTAAACCCCATACTTAGAATAATCATGTTATTCTATTGAAATATTATTATGTGATTTTCCTCGCATATTTATTAGATTTTTGGGATTTAATAGACTAACTGAATTATGAAATATAATTTTAAATTTTCCTTAATGTATATGTAATTATTAATGATTACAGAATTTGTACTCAAATTTTAATGATTAGAATAAAAACATATAAGACACTATTTTTCAAAAATTTAATTTTATACATATTATGTATTTATATCTAAATAATTTATACAGATCACTATATACATATGAATATTTATATTATAAATTTATTTAAAAATATAAACCATAATTTTTTTAATTAGTTAGAAATAAAGATAAAATAATTTTATGTTAAAAGGAGATATTATTCATAAAAATATTATTATTGTTTACAACATATTGTATCATTATAAATGAATTAACCCAATATTAATGAATTATTTTAATTATTTTTATAGATAACATAACCAATAAATTATATTAACATTCATATAATAGTTTTTACTTGGCCAAGAATGAGAATAAAATCATTTTTATCCTTAAAAAATCACTTTCTCTAAAACAAATTACTTGTTTGGTGAAAGAATATTAAATTTAATTAATTAATATTACATGAATTGAATCATGAAATATGGATTCTATATTTTCCATATTTATAAATACTATTTATTTAATATGTTTATCTTAATTTGATCTCATAATGAACAGTTACCATGGAAAATATATTGTTACCACAATAACGGTCAAAAGGGTTAAATACAAGGTTAAACTAATAGATAAGGCATGAAATAAAAAAAACGTATATCTTATAGGATGATTTTATATCCACTATACACTTATTATGTTCAAAATTATGATAATTGGGGGTTACATTAAATGGGTTTGGATTTATGAAAATGATTTATAATATTGTGTTTGTTTTAAAGTTGTAATGAATTAATTCTTATTATTAGACCTTGTATAGAATCTATTAAAGTATACTAATGGGATTTTTTCTCACACCATAATTTTTCTTTTGGGTGGGTGTAGATTTTGTTTTATGGGACTCAGGTAAATGGAAATGCATTATGTATCATGTCAGCTTATCTTTTTATCATTTCCTTCATAATGGGATGGTTTGGAGGTGAAAGTTGGTCACCTGGAGACTTTTTGGTCTTGTCTTGTCATAATTTCTAGTTTATCAGGTTTGTATTTAATTTTATGGATCTTATATGTATCTTTTTCTTCCTCTTTTTACTCCAGTTGTATTCCTTGTTTTTGTTATATTCATTAATTTCTTTTCGTTATCTTATTTCACCTCACCACCGTGACGAGCCGTCTTAGGTTTCTTGTTCAGTTGACTCGTGTTGGTTTATTATACTTATTATAACTTGGATAGAATGGGATAGGAATATTTACATCATTTCCTAGAATAAGAAACATTATATCATCCCATTAAAAACATAAATATCTTTATTATAAGGGGGAAATCACTTCGGGATATTTTACATAATGAACCAATTTTAATATATCCAAAATCCCCCTTATCACTTTAAAACATAATTAAAATATTATTATTAATAATTTATAATTCATAAGAAAACATTCTGTAAAACATGTTTTTTCATTTTATTTAGAAAACATGATATGAATTTTATCAAATGTATTATGTGCATAAAAATACATGTGTATAATTTTACATGTGATTCCTATGAAAAATTTTCTAAAATGATACAAAATTGATAAATAAAACAAGTAAATATTCCATAAAACCATTATAGAATATATACATATATATATATAAGATAAATTTATCTAAAAAAATTAAAATTATCAAGAATAAAATGTTTTACCAGAGAGAGGGGAAGGAATAGAACCACCATCCTAAAATTTATGAAACCTCGATGTCATCATCGAATATCACTGAATCAAAGTTAGAGGAGGGGTTTGTATCCTTTTTACACAAAAAGACACATGAGATTTATTGTTTTTTCCTTTATATAGATAAAACCCACTTTTATATAAACCCTAGATGAAGTTGTGGTTTTTAAATAAGGATAAGGTACAAGAGGAGAAGGATAAAAAGTAAGAGGAGGGAAAGCATACCTCAAATCTATGGTGAAAATAATATTAGAAGAATAGTAAGCAAGGAGAACATGGATATGAGGATTGGATCTCCTTTCCCTTGGGGTATTATCCAACAATGAGAAATGTGGGGGATATCACTTCGATTTACACAACAAACCTCTATTCAAAATAATAAAATAATAATAATTTTCATAATAATAATATAATGATAACAATAATAACTGTATAACCAATAATTTTCCACAATCCTTTTTATATTACTAATCCATTATCAACCATAATAATACCATTTCCACTATATACCAACAATAAATCATATTTTTTAAATTAATATAATAATTATTTAAGAGAAACAGAAAACATATCACATAAAAAATATTTTTCATAATAAATAAATTAAATTAATTAAAAACACATTCCATAAATTATATATTCATGATAATTAATCCAAAACATCATTATAATATTCTATAAATCAATGTTGGGGGTATCAAGAAGTTTGGACATGAAAAATGTGGTTTCGAGTCTACTTTATAGTTATGATTGGTTAGCATGCATGATTACTCAAACTATACACAAACCATTCACGAAGTATTGTCTCAATATCTTGACATTTCACTATTACTATTCATGGTTTATCAAACTATTCATAAACCATACATCTTCAAAAATTTAAAATATTCATTATTTCATTATTTTTATTCTAAAATTATTATTATAATAAAATTTATTTAAAAATATATAATTGATGTATTGAAAAATGATATAATGTGAGTCAAAAATAAGGGGAAGAAAAAACATGGAGTATTTAATTAACTTCAGTCCAAGTAGTATCTATTTTAATGATAAAGTATTATAGATAAATATTGATTAAAAGAAAAAAAACTGAGAACATATAGATCATATCAAAAATTATTCAAACATAAAATTATTTCAAAGACTTAATAAATTATAAATTTTATCTAGGAAGGTAATGTTTTGTGCACGATTTAATGGATTCATTCACACCAATTCTGTAAGATTCAAGGAATTAAATCAAGGAAATAAAACTAAAATAAAACTAAAATAATAATCTTACAAAGTTTACTTTTTATGAAAAAAATTGATAAATTATTCATTATAGAGATTATATGTATTCTAATACATGTATTAACTTGAATCAAAAAAAAAATTCGCTACATTTCTTTTATAAACCTATAGAGATAAACCATCAAAGTACCTAATATTTATTCAAATGAATACAGTTTTTGTTCACTTAGAGATAAATTTTTTTTAATGTTTTAAAGATCATGGATGTATGATACCATATAAACTAAATTCAATAAGTCACTAGATGGTTTGAGAAATGAAGAATTGTTCCATTAATAGTATCATGAAATAAAATATTAAAATTTTGAAATTTTTAATTTGTGGATCATGACTGAATATGAAGGATGAGTAACTAATTCAAAATAAACAATCTTAAAACCAAGTATATTCCAAAGAAAAATAAACAATGACTATAACTTATCTTTATGGTAATAAACATTTAACAACTATATAAAGTTTTTTGACCAATTATATAGAATACGGTTAGATAAAGAGTGGTCACAATATTGTAGTGGTTGTTGGGACCCATGGGATTGTTTTTTGAGTTTATAAGATGAAGAATAATTCCTTTACACTACGAGGTTTTTCAAAGGGAATACAAATTGGAGAAAATATAAATTGGACCTTGTTATTATGTTGTATTTTGTTTTCAATATATAAATCATGTTCAAAATAAAATTTTACATGGTATTCCATTTTATGTGAAGTTCATTTCAAGGTTTTGGAGTGATTTAAAGAACATGGAAGGAGTTTTGATGTTGAAGAGTGATGTTTGAAATTGGTTGAAGTGAAGAGATACCCCACTATATAGTGGATAAATAAAAAATAGGTGTTTTCTGGTGTATGAAGTGAAATGGATTTGGTACTCTAGAAACATGAATTTTGTTTAGTTGTAGTCTATATAAGAATATAAAACTATGTTGTGGTGAAGTGGATCTTACATCATAGAAAGTAAAATGGGGAAATTATTTTAGAAATAGGGGTTTAAAAAGTCATTATAATTATGAAATTTTCCTATGAGAAATAATAAGTTTCATATATGTTGTTTTCAAAATCATGTTGGTTTTCATACAATTAACCTTAAGGTATATAAAAATAGATGGGATGGTTAAATTGTTAGAGAAAATGTAGAGTGTTTATTAGGTGATCAAAATAGAATTTATCATTCCATGGTCAAGAAATGGTGGCCATTTCTTAATAAATTCAATACATTAAAGAGGATTGTAGTCAGGGAATTGAAACAACTTGATTCTTTTTTTTTAGGTTTCAAAATGGGGAGTCATTTTTCAATTCAAATGTTGTGATGTGAGAATAAAATCCTTATCTAAAATGATTAAGGGTGGAAATTTTGTGGAATAATCATATTGAAAATGGTTTTAAAGAAACTCAAAGCTATTTTACTAAAATGCCTTGAAATACAGCATGGTGGAGTCAAAAAATGACGTGGTTAATTAATATTTCAAGATTTTGAGTAGATTTGATTACATGGATCATTTAATGGTTCTTATGCCACTTAAACATGATCTTTAAAGTATCTAAATCACTTCAATGGTGACAAAGATGTCTTGAATTATCTAAAAGATCAAGTAAAAGTGGAAAATTTTAAATGTATTTAAAGGAATCTTGGAGTTCAAATTTGAATTTGAAATTAAAAAATTGAATAAAGGATAGATTAGGGATATTTAAGAAAACTTTGAATAGGGTTTTTACCTGAATTAGAGTGTGGGGAAGAGAATAAAGAGAGAGAGAAATAATATGAACTAAAATATGTGTGTACACTTGTTTTTTGTGTGATCATCAGACTTGTTTTGTGTACTATTAAAAAAGGATTTTCACACCTATTCTTCTTTGTAAAGTTTTTTTATAGAACTATATATTTTTAAGATACAATAATTATAAGAAAAAGTTTAATCCCAACCTCTTTGAATATAATACAACACTAGAAACAAGATTCATCAAGGAAGAATCCTTTATTCTTATGTCGAGAGATATATGTTTTGATTTATTATAAGATAACTCATGGATATTCCTTGATCATTATATCAACATGGTGATTCTAGTGGACTATATTATCTTAAGTATTTTGGAACCTTTTAATAATTTAGATGATCATTTTGAATATTGAACCTTGTACATTAAGTGTTATTTGTTTTCATGCAATCTGTGGCGTGTGAAAATTTAAATTGTGTGATCATTCACTATAACAAGTAATGAAGGTTGATTTCATACGAAATCATAAAATTTGATAATGAAATATTGTTCACTAATTTACCCCTCCCCCCAAATAAACCAACACCATACAATGGAGAATAACAAGTGGTATTAGAGAATCAATATTTCCTTTAAAGTTGATCAATATTTTGAATTTTGGTATCAAAATTTGTTCCTATATGTTTAAAATGATAAGTTATGAACTTTTATTTTGTATATATATTACATTAATTGTGTTAAATGAAAGGGTATTCTCACTTGAAATAGGGAGAATTATTATTTTATGGAATAATCAAATTCTACAATATTTTTTGTTAGTCAATATGAATGTATTGGAGGCTTCAAACACTATTTTTTCTTGCACTGAAGGTGATGTAATGATGGAATAAGATATAAGGAATTTTGAGATTGATGGTAATCATTCTTGTCATATATTTTAGAAAATTATTCTCTCAATGTTAAAGGGATAAAGATACCAAATGTAATTTGGGATAATTTGGAAAATATTTATAAAAGTAACACAAATATAAAGAAATCCAAGATAAAGTTTTAGAGATTAAATTATGAAGACTTTAAGACAAATGAGGATGAAATGGTAGATGAATTCTTTATAAGAGTTGATAAAGTTGTGAGTATCATCAGAGGTTTTTATAGAAATATTATATATTATAATTTTTTTTAGAAAATTCTACATATCTTTCTAGATATATTTAATATGAAGGTTTCAGGATATGAAGACAATAATTCGGGTACACCTATTCTAGATGATCTGTATATCATCCTGATTGCTTATAAAATGTAGAAAATTAGTGCTTTTAAGAATAGAAACAAGGATTACACAGAATTATATCTTAAAAAATTGAATGAGGAGAATAGAAATAAATAAGTGGATAAAGATGAGTAATATTTTGATAAATATGATGATATTAAAATAAAATTTGACAAACTCGTGTCATTTATTTCAAGAAATTTTAGAAGATGCAAAAGAAGGTACCGATGGAAGATTCCACTTAAATGTTTCAAGTGTGGAGATATTGGACAATTAATAGTAAATTTTATATAGTTAAAGGAAGATAAGGATCTTGTATATGGGGAAGATAATCTAAAAATTACTTCAAATAAGTGAGTCCAAAAATTTGTTAAACAAATGTTTTTCAACAAAGGGTAAAGTTAATAACTTCTCTAAACCCTAGAATAGAAATTTATTTTGAAATTTTGAAGATAATTATTGTGTTGGGGATGAATATAAAGTTGAGACTCCAAATGAATTCGGTAAAAAGTACTAATTAAAAAAGTGAATTATTAAAAAGTCATTGGTAATGAGATTAGTAATGATGAAATTGAAGAGAAAAATAAAATAGAGTTCATGATAGAGGGGGAATTCATGGTATTTCTCTAAAATATTTCAAAAATATAGAGGGATAACAATAATCTAAAGAAATAAAATCAATAATCAATAAAAAACTCAATTCAGGATGAAAAAGGATTCAAAGTTGATGAATATGATTAATAACATCAAGAAGTTGTTTGTTGAAGAGAAGGCCTCAAAATTTGATATATAAGTGAATGTAAAAGAAAATGATAAATTTATTAAAGTTTTTCAACAAAAATTTATATAAGTATAAAGATATTTGGACAAATTCATATTTAACTTTCACAATTTGTCTTAATAAGATATAAAATTCTTTAAGAATAAATTGTTTGAAATGGTTGATGTGAAGATGTGAGGGGTTAACATTGAATTTTTTTTACAAAGAAATCTAATTAAAGGATATCATAAAATTATAGGAACACATATTTAGAAGTGAAATATGTTACATATGATGATATACCCCCACTAAGAACCTTGGTGACTAGCATTGTGGATATAAGTCACACAAATGGGATATATTGACCTCATAAATCCCAATAATTTTATTAAAAACCCATAAATAAACTCAATAATATGATATAACTATTGGCACTGGAACACTCATCCAAAATATTCACCAAATGATTCCATTTATGATGTCATATAGTAGAATTTTTTACAGACTTTGATTTGACTGGTCTTAGAGCCTGAATAGAGTTACAAATTAGAAGTTATGGTCATTCGAAGTTAGGATGGAAAACTGGTTCACAAAGCCCAAACGCGGAGCTCCCTCCATGGTAGCATGAACATATGCACTTTGTGATATCTGTTTTCTTCATTGAATGATTTTGAGAATTTTGATTCATAGAGCTCCATGCACAAATATATCTCTCTGTGGAATCGCTTTTCCTTCACAAACCGCCATGAACGTATCTCCTTTATGGTGTCACTTTTCCTTCGCGATCCGGCCAAAAACTTATGTCCTTCACAACATTAATTTTTCTTTACAGCACCTGATTTTTCTCCATGGCAAGCCCCATGGACCTTATTTTCCTATAAATACCAGGCTCAACCCCCTCATAAGAATGTTTACACCACCCTTCCATTTTTTGATCTCCCATTTCATGGTGCTCCTGAGCACCGTGAAGGCCTCTGCCCTTCGAAAAGGAGGGAGCCCCTTTTGGGTTGCTCAAGGCTCTGCGAAGCATTAATCCTTCACAGAAGACTCTCTTAATAATTTGAATTTTTCTAAGTCGTGTCCATTCTCTGTGAGCACATTTCCATCATGAAGCTCCTTCGTGAGACCCTGAGCTCCGCAAAGCACAATCCTTTGCGAGACCCTGAACTCTGTGAAGCCCTTTCCTTCATGAGGCTCATATCTTCATGCCCATCAGTCCATACCACAGGGGATGCACCCCCACACCACCATTTGGGACTACATCCAAGTTGTGGTCCTATCCCTCTAGTTCATTCCCTTCACTACCATTACTAACCCCCATGAAAAATGGAGAGTCGCACCGCATAATTTTCAGGCAGGGTCATCAACATTTTACCTTACATGCACCCCACTTCCACCTATGGAATACCATGATTTGAGATACTCATTTGATCTCCTTCAAACACCTTTAGTTGACATATTCCTCTTCATCTATTTACCATGTCGTGAGTCAAGATCCTTATCTTTAATCCCCCGAGTACCTTGATCTGAGAAATTCCTTAAGAAAATCCTCTAACCTCATCACCAGGCTTCTATGTCGGGTTCAACCAGAAAGGGTCACTCTTTCATAAGTCCCACACCATCCATTTATAGGTATCTTCTTCTTAATAGTCCTCACTACATTACTTTAAACTATATCATTCCCTATCATTAAATAATAGGATTCCTCTTGTTCCAAATAAGAGATACCTTATGTGAAAAGCATAATATGCCTCATGCCATGATCTCAGTGGCATAATTTCAAGAGCCTTGAAATCTGTTCAAACATTCCATCACTCCACCTCACTCTTTTCATGTACTTTATTTGGATATTAATCCTTTTTCACATCTGAGGGACCCCCTAACAGTCTAGTCCCATGACATTTCGTCTCACCTACCATTCTAGGCCAACACCCCAGAAGACATTGGATGACACTTCGAGTTTGGCCCCATGTTTTGAATACAATCAATGGCTAACCCACATTTTTTTGTTTCCATATAAGGCTAACGTTATGTGAATGTTGTGTTGTGAACATGGTCATCATTTATCTTCCTTCATCATGCCGCCCTCATTATTTTCCGAATGTTAGGCATGAGATTCACACTTTTTTACTCCATTTGTTTGGATTGATTCCAATGCCCTTGGCATTATCCCACTTGTGCACTAGTGCATAAGTGTAGGCCCCAATTATATGCCTAAACCCACTAGCGGGTTGGGATGACCTCATGGCTGGACATGAGGAACACATTATATGTAGTTTACATGTGTAAGCCCAGTCTATCATCACCTCTCCTTAGCAGCACCTGGGTGGCTTCAATGCGTAAACCCCATCCATCATCACCACTCCTTAGTAGCACCAAGGCAGCATCCATACATAATCCCCATCTATCATTGCCAATCCTTAGCAGTACATGGGAAGATTCCATGTGTAATACACATCCATAATTGTCTCTCCTTAGTGACACACAAACATCTTCCACGCATAAGCCCTATTCACCTTTGAAACTCCTTAGCAGCACCCGGGCATATTCCATGTGCAAACCCCATCCATCATTTACACTCTTTAGCGGCACATAGGAAGATTCCATGCGTAATCCCCATTCACCATTATCACTCTTTAGCGGCCCCCAGGAAGCTTCCATGCATAAGTCTCATCCATAATTGCCACTCCTTAGTGGCACTCGGGCAGCTTCCACACATAATCCACCCATCCCTCATTTTCTCTTCTTAGCAAAACCCAGGCATCTTTCACACATAATCCCTCATCCTTCATTGTCGCTCCTTAGCGGAACATAGGAATCTTCCCTACGTAAGTCTCATTCACCATTTTTTCTCCTTAGCATCACCTGGGCAGCTTCCACATGTAAGCCTCATCCATCATTGTCGCTCCATAGCGGCACCTGGGTAGCTTCCACCCATAATCCCCCCATCCATAATTGTCACTCCTTAGTGGCACCTAGATAGATTCCATACATAATCCCCCCATCCATCATTGTTTCTCCTTAGCAACGCACATGAATCTTCCATTCGTAATCCCCATCCATCACTGTCTCTCCTTAGCGGCACACAGGCAGCTTCCATGTGTAAGCCTCGTCCATCATTTCCACTCCTTAGAAGCACACAGGCATCTTCCCTAAATAATCCCCCACCATCATTGCCGCTCCTTAGCAGCACCTGGGCCACTTCCACATGTAAGCCCCACATCATCCCCTGTGTTCATACTTTTTGTGACATGCATGTATGGTCTACTGATTCCTCTTGTTTCTCACACCAAGTATGAATCACATGATCTTAGAGGTAAGTAGTAACCACGACACCACACACCTACTGAACTGAATTGGATTTAATCCCTGCCTTCTACACAAGGTGCGTAGGATGCCTCCTTCTGTTTCAATCCCAACCAATTGTAAACATTGGTTTCACCCTCTTAAGGGTTTACCCTCTCTGATCCACCTCCATCATTGTCTAGATCAGCCTACACTATGTGACATCTTCCCTTTATGGGGCACACCACCCTGGGTCCGCTCTCATTGGTACTACGGCAAAAGAGGCATTTAGCGGCGGTTTTTTTTTCCGTTTCGCGGCGGTTTAAACCGCCGCTAAATCGATTGGCGGCGGTTTTCAAAAACCGCCGCTAAGTCGTGCGTCGGGAAACTATTCGCGGCGGTTTTCAAAACCGTCGGAACGTTTCGCGGCGGTTTTTTAGCGGCGGTTTATTTATTTATTTATTTATTTATTTATTTATTTATTTATCCATGCATGCATCTCCCATGCCCATGCACATGCATGCCCATGCACATGCACATGCACAAGCACAAGCACATGCATGCCTATGCAATATAAAGAAATTCTGCGTTTGGTGAGATTTGAACCCCTAACCTCTTGCATATTTTCCAAAGACTTTACCACTCCAGCAAGCTCGCCATGTGGTTAATAAACAGAAATTAACATACTTATATATATTAATTGAAAAAACAAATAATACATAAATAATATATATAAACTCGATAATAATAAATAATAAATAATAAATAATAAATAATAAATAATAAATAAATTTAAACAATAAATAATAAATAATAAATAATAAATAAATATAAATAATAAATAATAAATAAATATAAATAATAACTAAAAATTAATAAATAATAAATAATAAATAATAAATAATAAATAAAGATAAATAATAAATAATAAATAATAAATAGTAAATAATAAATACTAAATAATAAATAATAAATAGTAAATAATAAATAATAAATAATAAATAATAAATAATAAATAACAAATAATAAATAATAAATAATAAATAAAGATAAATAATAAATAATAAATAATAAATAATTATAAATAATTATAAATAATAAATAAATAGAAATAATAAATAATAAATAATAAATAATAAATAAATAATAAATAAATATAAATATAAATAATAAATAATAAATAATAAATAATAAATAACAAATAATAAATAATAAATAATAAATAATAAATAATAAATAATAAATAATAAATAATAAATAATAAATAATAAATAATAAATAAATATAAATAATAAATAATAAATAAAGATAAATAATAAATAATAAATAATAAATAATAAATAATAAATAATAAATAATAAATAATAAATAATAAATAATAAATAATAAACAATAAACAATAAATAATAAATAATAAATAATAAATAATAAATAATAAATAATAAATAATAAATAATAAATAATAAATAATAAATAATAAATAATAAATAAATTTAAACAATAAACAATAAATAATAAATAATAAATAATAAATAATAAATAAATATAAATAATAAATAATAAATAAATATAAATAATAAATAAAAATTAATAAATAATAAATAATAAATAATAAATAAAGATAAATAATAAATAATAAATAATAAATAATAAATAATAAATAATAAATAATAAATAATAAATAATAAATAGTAAATAATAAATAATAAATAATAAATAATAAATAATAAATAATAAATAATAAATAATAAATAATAAATAATAAATAATAAATAATAAATAATAAATAATAAATAACAAATAATAAATAACAAATAATAAATAATAAATAATAAATAATAAATAATAAATAATAAATAAATATAATAAATAAATATAAATAATAAATAATAAATAAATAGAAATAATAAATAATAAATAATAAATAAATATAAATAATAAATAAATATAAATAATAAATAATAAATAAATATAAATAATAAATAATAAATAAATATAAATAATAAATAATAAATAATAAATAATAAATAATAAATAATAAATAATAAATAATAAATAATAAATAATAAATAATAAATAAATATAAATGATAAATAAATATAAATAATAAATAATAAATAAATATAAATGATAAATAAATATAAATAATAAATAATAAATAATAAATATATATAAATAATAAATAAAAATTAATAAATAATAAATAATAAATAATAAATAAAGATAAATAATAAATAATAAATAATAAATAATAAATAGTAAATAATAAATAATAAATAATAAATAATAAATAGTAAATAATAAATAATAAATAATAAATAATAAATAGTACATAGTAAATAATAAATAATAAATAATAAATAATAAATAATAAATAATAAATAATAAATAATAAATAATAAATAATAAATAAAGATAAATAATAAATAATAAATAATTATAAATAATAAATAAATAGAAATAATAAATAAGAAATAATAAATAAATATAAATAATAAATAATAAATAAATATAAATAATAAATAATAAATAATAAATAATAAATAAATATAAATAATAAATAATAAATAATAAATAATAAATAATAAATAATAAATAATAAATAATAAATAATAAATAATAAATAATAAATAAATATAAATAATAAATAATAAAAAATAAATAAATATAAATAATAAATAATAAATAAAGATAAATAATAAATAATAAATAATAAATAATAAATAATAAATAATAAATAATAAACAATAAACAATAAACAATAAATAATAAATAATAAATAATAAATAATAAATAATAAATAATAAATAATAAATAATAAATAATAAATAATAAATAATAAATAATAAATAATAAATAATAAATAATAAATAAATTTAAACAATAAACAATAAATAATAAATAATAAATAATAAATAATAAATAAATATAAATAATAAATAAAAATTAATAAATCATAAATCATAAATAATAAATAAAGATAAACAATAAATAATAAATAATAAATAATAAATAATAAATAATAAATAATAAATAATAAATAATAAATAATAAATAATAAATAATAAATAATAAATAGTAAATAATAAATAATAAATAATAAATAATAAATAATAAATAATAAATAACAAATAATAAATAATAAATAATAAATAATAAATAATAAATAATAAATAACAAATAATAAATAACAAATAATAAATAATAAATAATAAATAAATATAAATAATAAATAATAAATAATAAATAATAAATAAATAGATATAATAAATAAGAAATAATAAATAAATATAAATAATAAATAAATATAAATAATAAATAAATATAAATAATAAATAATAAATAATAAATAATAAATAATAAATAATAAATAATAAATAAATATAAATAAATATAAATAACAAATAATAGATAAATATAAATAATAAATAATAAATAATAAATAAATATAAATAATAAATAATAAATAAATAATAAATAATAAATAATAAATAATAAATAATAAATAATAAATAATAAATAATAAATAAATATAAATGATAAATAAATATAAATAATAAATAATAAATAAGAAATAATAAATAATAAATAAGAAATAATAAATAATAAATAATAAATAAGAAATAATAAATAATAAATAATAAATAAATATAAATAACAAATAATAAATAAATATAAATAATAAATAATAAATAAATATAAATAATAAATAATAAATAAATACTAAATAATAAATACTAAATAATAAATAATAAATAATAAATAAATATAAATGATATATAAATATAAATAATAAATAATAAATAAATATAAATGATAAATAAATATAAATAATAAATAATAAATAATAAATAATAAATAAATAATAAATAAAAATTAATAAATAATAAATAATAAATAATAAATAAAGATAAATAATAAATAATAAATAATAAATAACCAGTTACAAATAATATATAACAAATAAATTAAAGTATATTATAAATAATAAATAATAAATAATAAAGGAAACACATGAAAAAGTATGAAAAGACGTGATAAGGGATGAAAAATCATGAAAATGCATGAAAAAGGATGGAGAAGCATATGAAAAATGAGGTATTAGAAAGAATGAGAACGCATGAAAACTCGTGACAACTCTGGAAAACTCCTTAATAATTCAACATAATCATCATCATAACCCACAAAAAACCATTGATAAAGATAACAAGTCATGGAAACCCAAATAAACAGTAATAAATGGAGCTACCGTTAAAACGCGTCAAAACGGTCATAAAGAGACAAAAACATTGGACTCACATTAACGGAGATAACTAAAGATCTGAGAGTCCGTTTTAGATCCGCGACCTGTCAAATCAAAGATCCCGAAACGATCTTAAACCTGAAAGGTGAAAGCTGACGGGGAACGGGTGCTAGAAACGAGGCATTGAAAAACATAACAAACCCGATACCCACTAAAAAGGCCATAACATATGATCTATGAGTGCATGTGGGCGCCGCAACCAGTCAAACTGAAGCTCATGGAACGAGATATGATCTGGCAGGTGGAGGAGGCCGAATTGACACGCGGATCGAAAGTTAGGTCCATTTGAAGACAAGTTCGACGGGACACCGGTGACGGAAACGGGGTTTTGGAGGCCTTCAGATGGGTTTTTGGGGTCGAAAAACCCGACAAAAGCATGCTTGTGTCGAACTAGTGCGTAGCTCTCTTCGCTGGCTTCGATTTGATATGTGGTAGAGCCCAAACGGACACCCGGAGCGAAAGTTATGGCCATTTGAAGTTGGAGAACTTTTTTCAACTTTTTTATAACTCTAATATCGTCCACACCTTAGAACGTCTCACGGTTTTGATTATATGTGCCTCTATATATCTTCATGAGCTTCGATTTGACTGGTCGTGGCGCTTCAACGGACGCCCGGATCAAAAGTTATGATCGTTTTAGTGTTTTCGGGGTTTCTCACGTTTTTTTATTTTTTTCATTTTATTTCATGGCGGTTTTACCGAAACCGCCGCTATTTCGCGGCGGTTTTTTAAAAAACCGCCGCTAATCCTTGAATAAAAATAAAAAAATAAAAAAAAATAATTTTAAAAAAATAATTTTTTTTTGCCGTTTAGCGGCGGTTTTTTCGCGGCGGTTTTAAAAACCGCCGCAAAATGCCAGCCCGAAACGCATTTCGCGGCAGTTTTTAAAACCGCCGCGAAAAAACCGCCGCTAAACGGCGGTTTTCTCGTAGTGGTAATTCTGATCCATCCATGGTAAACTCTGGTTCTCCCTCCTAGGGATGTATCCTTATAATGTGACATTTTCCCTTTATGGGAAACATCACCTTAGATACACCTCTAAATAGTGTCTTGATCGATCCGCTATCATTCATTATCCACCCTGATTCCCCCCAGGCCAGCACATCCGAGTAGGATCTTGACACTCATCCACTCAATCCACTAAACTACATTGACTTTGTTTCTCTACCAAAGGGATACATAGGAATACTCCCTGAGGTTCAATCCCATCCTCTATCGGTCCCAAACACTTCACTTTGGTTCACCCTCATCCAACATGATGTTAAACTATACTTTTCTATCTTTCTAGAACTACGTGGGTTTGGATCCCTAACTTCTACAGAAGCCTCCTCTAGGTTCAACTCCAACCAATGGTAAACTTTTCTTCTACCTCCTAGGGATTTACCCTCCTAACATGACATCTTCCCTTTATGGGACACATCTCTTGGATCTTCCTCCAAGAGGTGTTCTAATCCCCTCGGGTAGCTAACCATCTATAAGCCCCACTCACTTGATCCATACTCCTCCAACCAAGAGTATCCCTCTTGCGATGGGCTACTAACCATATGTAAGACCCAACATGTATCTGGGTCATTGCCCTTTGTGTAAACCCCGATTCTATACCCCATCCTGAACTATATGAACTTTGATTCCCTACTACGAGGATACATAGAAATCCTTCATAAGGTTTAAACCCATAATCCATGTCTTATCCTAGTCTATCCTTCAAGACCTCGTGTTTTGTAAAGATCATGCCTCAACCCAAGGTTTCATTTCCTTTGCATCCCACCCATGTGTTTATCCTCACAAGTTTCCTCTTAAGTTGTCTCATCACCCCTTCCAGAACTATGTTGACTTTGATCCCTATCTCCTAAGTAGGGTACGTAGGAAACCTCTATGAGGTTCAATCCCAACATCATTATCTCCACATCAATTCTATTAAATTCCCACCTTTCAACACTTCCTCTATATCCATATTGATTTTATCCAGGCTGTCACGTCTTGGTGGGTTCACACCATTCATATGGGAAGCTAATCATGCATAAGCCCCGACTGTCTACTCAATAACCCAACCCTTATAATGGTGGGGTCACATCATCCAAATGGTCTGTCTTAGTGTGTAATCCCCCTTCATCCATGTGATTTCTTCTCCTAGCAGAACCCAGGAAATATTAGTGCATAAGTCCCAAATCATCCATTAGAACTATGTGGCTTTTGATTCCCTGCCATGGGGATACATAGGAAGCCTCCACGGGGTTCAATCACATCTAATGGTAAAACATGGTGTCCCCCTCATTGAGGTCCACCTCCCTAATCCACCCTCAGTGGTGTCATGGTCATCATTTATGGTGTGAAATATTCCATCTTTGGGACACACCACCCAGGGTCCATCCTCATTGTTCATTTTGATCCATCCATATGGTAAACCTTCCAGGTGCTCCATCCTAGGGACGTAGCCATCTGGTCCGCTATCATTAGTGTTCTAATTATTCAGATATATCTCCGCTAGATTTTAAACTTGTGGCATACCCCGTGTCAAAAACGAGAAGCCAAGGAAAACCTTAGAGACATGCCTCTGCCATAAGATACCCCATGATCAGTGTGGGAATCCTCGGTCCCCATGCCTTTGAGAATCCCTCCTTTGAGAAGGAATCCATGTTATCTAATGTCCCAGTATCTAGAGATGGCCCGACATCCCTGATGTTACCATCTTCTCTGACCAAATGTTTCTTCCCTATCAAGACCCCTTGGAATATCCAAATAGAAGTAGCATATTTAACTGGCATCCACAAAGGTATGGCACCAGGAAGGGTATTCATGAACAATATCTTAATATATAAGGGAGACCTGGACTAGGCAATGAGTTTTGAGGAGGAATCCATAGACAGAGGAACTGACATCCCATCATCACATTTTGATCAAGGAGAAAACATCACTGAATAAGGGATGGATGATATCCGCATTTAGAAAGAGGGAATGTGGGGTACAATGAAATTGTCAATGAACGTCAAAATACGCTCGTGTGGCACGCCCTAGTGTAAATAATCAAAAATAATAAATAAGTCCAATATCTCATAATAATAATAATAATGCATTAAATATCATGCAAATACAAGTATCTAAAATAAAAATACCAAAAGAAACTCTTAAGTAGTAGCTCTAACCAAAACTCCCAGCATTAAGCTAGTAATGACCAGCACAATCTCTGAACTCACACTAGAAGCCTAAAAATAGTTTTATATATATTGGTGTGCATAATTTGTATACTCAATAGTATCATACTCAAGATATCTCATGAAAATTTAAAAGTATAATACTAATTCTTCAGTAAAAAAATGATAGAACCAACAAGAACCTAACATATCAACTACAAACCAATATCATTAAGGCCCGCTCACCAAATATTATATCCAAGAGTAATGAAATAATATAAATTATATTGTATAAAGTAACTCCAAAACCAATTCCCCAGTGTTTTCTCACTATCATTCCTCACCAAAAAACTCCATATACTTCCATACCTTTTGTATCATCATATCCATATCCACATATTACATATCAAGTGACATATAATGTCGGTTGAATTGTAGTCTTACCTATCCCAACCACTCACAAGTTCTAACATCTCATTCTTTCATCAGTATAAATAATTATGTTACTTATGATGTGGGTTGGACTGCAGCCTTACCTATCCTAACCAATTTCAGGGTCAAACATCCCATATAGGAATCGGTTCACAACCAAAACTCCATATCCATCACAGTAGGTTATCATGAACATGGAGGAAATAATCTTTTCTCCGTCATGTTATCATGAATAACCCCTAATATGTGACAATGCCATAATGAGATAAAACTGGAAGGGAGAATTGGAAAGAGGGATTAGTCATCTTTCCCTTCCCTCACCAACCTAGATATTAGGAAAAACACTCAGAACTCAAAATTACCATAATAATTGTTTTCACCTCTACCTTATCAACCATCCCACTTTCCCATACTAAATAACCAAAAAAAACATTCACATTTTCCCATTAAATCAAATGATTTCAATATTTCAAAATTTTCTATTTATCTTCCATATTACATTCATTATTCCATTCAAATAAATATTTAATAACAAATCATTCTCATCCATCACCCATTTATTTTGTTTATTAACATTTTGAACACAAACCATCCTCATTGATATTTCTACATTACTAACCACATCACATCACTATATATAAACTAAAAGATGACCCACAACCACCACCTGACTGATATTAAACCATCCCTCAACAAATATCATGCCAACTATGGTAACCAACCATATGAACTGCCTCAAAATCATGTTCTAACATCCACAATAATAGCTCAGACACTTCACATCAACAACCATCCCAACTCATTCTACTCAATCACAACCCTGCTACCCAACTCATACTAATGGAACATAACTAAAAATATCTTCCACTACATAAAATCCCCACAATAACAATATAAAAATAAACATGACATCAATCATTTCAAAAGAACACAAAAATAATTATCAACATCAAACACTTCCAAAATTCCCATACTTTTCACAAGAAACACCACTTCAATATCATATTCCACTCAAATGGTATATTTATCATCTTTACATTATTAACCATTTATAAAATTTGATCCTAGAATCATATAAAAAACAATAGAACACAATCATAATAGAAAAAAATACTTTTAGTAATAGAAACAATCAATCATCAAGAATATAAGAAATATATTAAAAATAATTAAACCCATGTAAAGCGCTCTTTCTCCTCCATTTCATTTTGTCCAATTCATTATATTTTATTAATAAAATGTATACTATCTAACTAGATAAATAAAGAGTGTGTTAATTCAACAATTCAACACATAAATAAAGAGAGTTCTCAAATCCACTACCTCAATTGAAGCTTCATTATTCATTATGTAAAGGAAAAGTGAGGAAGATATGATCAATCAACCACAATCATGAAAGGAAATACCCAAAAATATAAGACCCAAAAATATTAATCAAAACTAGGGATCAAAATCAGTAATATAAACACCGAAACTACTAACACATTCTCATTAGATGAAGAAAAATGGGAAATTTGAGATAAAGGAAGAGGGAAACTCACCGCAGATCATTATTAGTCAATATCTTGAAGTCGAGAGCCAATAATAATTAATGGGGGTTCAAGGGTCACTATGTTTAGACCTCTATTTGACCAAGTTTTGAATAAATCAAGGGAAAATATGATAATTGGGGTGTAATTCAAAACTTATACTAACATTGGAAAACATTATGTCATAGAACAATATGTAATTAACATGCCACGACAGTCTAATTTCGTTTAACCATCAAAAATCGCACCATAAATCTCCCATATATCTCCCTTATTAATCTATTTCAACCTTCTAAATATAATATGACTGAAAAGTGTCACATAGAAACACCTAACACCATGGTGTGATATCACTCGAGATAGAACCTCCAAAAAAATAACATCTGGTTCATCGCGTTGTAACAAGGGTGGATGCATCATGACACCCCACTAAAAGAATATCATAATATAGAATCTCAGGATTCCCACTAAAAAACATGAGTCTATGCTAAAATTTACCACTAATATAGTAATCATAACCTATCCTTCAGGGATCCATGTTGTGACACCTAAGGCTACATCATGGCTCATCTCCTACAGAACCACCCCTCTACTGCACCCATCCCTCATGTCGTAATGCCCAAGGACACACAAAAACCTCCTCCCAGCTAATATTTGAGCTCCAATGGAACCTATCATCCTTTAAAATCCTCTAAAAACCTCTTTCATCCTAAAACCATAAAAATAAACATGCAAAAAATGTTCAAGTTTTTAAAAAAATTACCTCTCAAACAATTATTATCCTTGAGAATTAAAACTAAACCAGAAGGGAAGAACCAAAATAACACCAACCAACCATCCCTTGGGTGATATCTCTCAAATGGATAAAAATATGGCATCAACCATAAATCAATACTAGGATAAAATTCTAAATAAAAATAGCCATAGAAATCATCTCAATAAATTCAATGTAAAATCAAGCATCTCTTCCCACAAGAAACACAAATCCAAAAAATGTTCAAAATTTCTCAGGATATTGAGTATGAATCTACGACTCTCACTCCCTAGTACATTTCTCCAGTACACCATACCTACACAAAATGTGAACCAAAGGAAATACTCCCCCGCATAGAACCATCTCCCAATGGTCCTGAATCCTGGTTTTTTATTACATGAATATTGTTTCACCTTTTACATCCAGTTCTCACTAATAAATCACATGGGAATAATATTGAAGATATTGAAAAATATATTAATAGTTAAACACATCCTAGACCTAGTATATCTATGAGGGTAGATCCATCAAATATGCTACCTCACCAAAGTTCCTTAACACCTCAAAGGGGCCGATAAACCATGGAGAAATATTATTCCCTAAAAAAATTGTACTACTCATGATGAGATAAAACTATAAAGAATATGTGATCACTAAACTTGATATACATAGGTATACTTTTAGGAAAACATAAGATTTCTAATGGTAATACATTTCCATCATCTACTCTAGAACCATCTGAACCTTCTCTATCATGCCTTTCACCATAGTGGGTCAAAGGACTAATGTATCCCCAACCTCATTCTATAAAAAATAATATTGATAAGGTTCTAAGTATATCTTCTCTAGTTGAACCATGTATATTTAAGAGTGATAGATTTATTTATAAAAATACTCAACTGGTGGAAAGTGATTCACCCATAAAACACTAAAAATTAAAACACAAGCTTTCATCATATCCTCCATCATCTAAATAGTTTTCTCTATCTTCCCATCCATCTGAGGACGGAAGGAAATACGAAGACATATTTGAGTTCCAAAATAATTTTAGAGACTTCACTAGACTTGTGAGGTGAAATTATTATCCTAATCAAAGATTATTTTCCTCAAAATCCCATGAAGTTGTACCACCTCATCCGCCTACCACATCACAATGACCTCTATAACACCTAAATCCCTAATTACTAGGAAGTGAGCCAACTTCAACATCATATCCATGATCTCCCAAATAACCTCACATATTTCCTAGGATTAAGGTAAATTAGTGATTAAATCCATTGATATTTTCTTCAATTTTCATTTAGGGAAATACAATGGATACAACAAACCACCATGAAAATAATTCTATACATTCACTTACTAGAAGATTAAATATCATGAAATGAATTCCACTACTGATTGCTTCATCTTGGGCCACCAAATATGAACCCTCATGGAATGATACATATTGGATATGCTAGGACATACTACCATTTTAGATATATGAAACTCATGAAGAAACTCCATGCCCATATTTTATGGAACAAACAACCTCTCTAGAAACAACACCTAATGAAAATAATCCTCTAACTATCCCTCTAGAGCATCACTATGAGGGATGCAATATTGTATCACCTCTACCTTTGAGCCTCACTACTAAGTCTCCTCAACTCACTATATTAAAGATGACTACATGATAATTTGGAATAGGTTACCTCTACCACCATCCTTCTCTATATTAGAATACATCACTGAAAGCTCCTTCACCACCCTCTTATAATTATCCTAATACCAAAAAACATCTCCATGTGACTTGTTAATCAATGAATCTACATCTATGTTACCCTTACCTGGGTTGTAGTAGATCTCAAAATCATAATATGAGAGAAAAATTATTTATCATAACTGATACAGATTCAAATTCCACTAAGAAAAAACATTCCTTAGGCTCTTGTAATCTATAAAGACCAAAAAGCACTCACAAATGAGGTTATGTCTCCATAAATACAAAGAAAAAACCAATATCACCAACTCAATATCATGGGTGGAATAGTTACGCTCATGGGGATGTAACTACCTAGAAACATATGAGATCATTTTTCTATTTTTCATCAAGATTAATCTCAAACTAACAGGATAATAATCACAAAAAACCTCAAACCTTACTCCCTCATTTGACAAGTAAAGTATGGGAGAACTAATTAACCTCCCATTAATGTAATCAGAAGCATCCTTACACTGAACAATCCATAAGAACGCCTAGTATTACCTTGTTAGGGAGATAAATATAGCATTAATCCATAATAATTCAAACAAAAACCTCCTATAATATCTTGTGAGAGCAAGGAAGCTAGAAACCTCTTCAAGTTTCATGGGTTCTTCCTAAGAAATAACCACCTAAATATTTAAAGGATCAACGAACACTCTTTGATGAGACACCGCATTCCTAAGTAAATAAACCTCACACATCCAAACATTTACTTGGATAAATTAACATGCATATAGTGGTGTTGAAGGACCTAAAATACAACTCTATGATTTTTAACATGATCGACCTCCAACCCTGATTATACGAGGATGTTATCAATGAACACTAAAATTAAGTGATCTAAGAACTCACAATACACATATTTCATGAGTCCCATTAAAATGGTAGGAGAATTTGTGACACCGAATAACATAACCATGAACTAGAAGTTTCAATAGAGAAATCTTAAAGTAGTCTTCAAGATAGACTGCTTCTTCACCCTCATCTAGTGATACCCAAAGAAAAAAAATCAATCTTTAAAAAATATTTGTATGCCTTCAACAGGTCCAAAAAAACATCAATAATCATTAGGGGTAACGGTTATTCACCATTACCTAATTCAACCACCAATAGTCTATATAGAGCCTCAGACCAGCATTCACCTTTTTCTGGAGAAACGTTGGAGTATCCCATGGGGATACACTAGGTAATATAGTTCTTTTTCCATTAGACCATCAATCTAGAGCCTTAACTCCCATAAATCATAATATTTCATCTGATAGGGATCCATCCAAATCATAAATGTACTTAGATACAACACTTTTTTGAACCGAATATTATCTCAAGGTGGTATGGTCACAACCTCATTGGTAAAAATATCCAAAAAAACCCTCCATGGACTTGGGAAACTCCATTACTTTCACCAACACTGAATCCACAGATAACGATACCAATTGAGACAACAGTGGATCTAAAAATATATGATACATCCTGTAATCTATCTCACAAATGAATAATACATGTTGGACTTCCTATTCATAGAACACAACTCATTTCAAAAATTAATCAATAACCACATGAATAAAATACAACTAGTATATTACAAGAATTACATTATATGGTTGTATATGAAGTAGAAAAATCCCCAAATGGATGATGTTTCCCAAAAATTAGCTCACAAACCTATCACACATCAAGAAAGTTCTTCTGACCTCCAACTTGTGTAGTCAACACTAGGGGCACTAGAAGCCACTCCACCTTGAGTCACAAGGTACAAAACAAGGTTGGTATAATGAAAGAGTTTGATTTTTTTTTGAATCAAATAAAGAATAATCCAAGGTTAAAGATAACCAGATGGAACCTCAGATGATCTCTAGCCTATCTAGTGTTGACTCCTTCATAGAATGAACTTAGCCACATCCTAGTCCACTTACCTACTGCTAACGACCACCTCCATTGTTTTTCATAGCCTTATATCTATGAGGCTGGGGTATATTATGAGGATAAACTCTACCAGATCCATCATCTCTTGGTGGAGCATAAATCTACTTCTTTGGTCCAAAAATGAACTCTGAGGATACTGTTATTGGTACTTAAATATGATCTTAATATCTCACACACTCAAGATCCCATACTTAAGGGTGATAAGTTCTTGCCTCTTTATTTCCCTCACCCTAAAAGATATGAACTTTATATGAAATTTCCATTGAAAATTATACCATGAAACATCCACCTCCTTCCACACCCCATGATATAAAATATGATACTTGTGTTCTACCCCTCACATCTAACTAAAAATTAATGAAAACTAATGCTCTATACTAGCTCAGATCAAACTGATGTCAATCACAAGATCTTCCATCCAGTGCACAGTATCTAAATAAAATAAACTCCCATCATACTTATCCAATCCCTTATGCTGAAATTCACACATCATCTTTAACCTAACCTCATCCTACTCATTCATGTTAACCCTCCGACAGTAAACCAGATCATATGTTGCACCTCACCAACCTGAACAACATGCACATGAAGATCAACATGAATCTATTCAGTCAACAACAAACTCCTAATCCTAATAAAAAAATAATTCATTAAAGATAAATTAATTATATTAATTTTAATTTCCTAGAATCACCCAAATTTAAATACATGTCCAAACAAGAATGATGCATGTACCTATCCTAAGTATCTACCCTAAAAACAACATCAATTTTTTTAACATTCCATAAGAATAAGGTATTTTTATCAGATCACAAGGGGCCTAAAATTCTACATCCTATCTGGTCTCCCCTACTTATATCACGAACTAAGTTCAATTGATGCTTTTTCTGACCAACCCATGAATTTTTCACCAATTCCTAACTCTAGTTCCCCACTAGGAACCTCTATTGGGCCAATAATAAATATAATTTTGAGCCTCAAATTCAACCTACAATGGTCTTTAGGGTGGAAACTGGCACTAAGGGTATAAGTCGTATAAATTGGAGGCACTATCCTCATAAATCCCTGGAATAAAAAATATGACCAGCAATCAACTCCATGATACAATATAAATAAAATCAATATCCATCAATAATCATAATGAATGAAATTTTATATAGATACGTGTCGCTAAAATGAAAATAATAAAATAATCTTTTAAGTTGAATCTCTGACCATAACTCTCAGTTCCAAGATAGTAATGTCTAGCTTGATCTTTGAACTCTCCCTAAATGCCTACAAAATATTTTAATATATAGGTGAGAATGATATGTATACTCAGTAACATCATACTCAATACCTCCCATGAAAATGTTGGAGGAGTATATTAATTATTTTTTGAACAAATTTAATGTCCAAAAATCAACTATCAGGTCAACTACCACCCATCCTCACCGGTAATGTTATCCAATTCTGGTGACATGCGTAAAGAAATCATAAGATAATACAACTATAGTGCATACACATATAAGTTGATCATAGTAGGTTCACACCAAAATATCCCTATCACAACCCACAAACATCACCACAATTATTTAACCTGTAAAAAACACTTACCACCTCTATGTCATAAACCATCACACTTTCCCACACTATATATCAACACAAAAAATTAACATTTTCCAATTAATTCATATCAGTTTACCATTTAAAAATTTACAATTTACCATCTATATTAAATTAATTATTACATTCAATTACAAACATTATCCCATTCCTATTACCAGTTCAACATTACTAACCACGACATATCACTACTGGGAAACAATAAGACATCCCATAACCACCATATGACTATCAAGTAACCACTCTTAAATGAATACCATGAAACCCATAGAAATCAACCACACAAACCGCCACACAACCATCTTCGAACATCCACCACAATAGCTTGATCATGTAAGGACCCCCACCCCCCCCCCCCACACACACATAGAACCATCTTCCAACATTCATTGTGAAAGGATAAATTGTAGAAGATATGATCCCTCTTCCAGAATCATGTAAGGAACAACCCCCCCCCCCCCCCCCCACACACACACACACACAAATCTCGTATACAATAATCCTCATCAAAAGTATTACTAAAAATGGTAAAATCCAACCCATAAAAAAATATAACAATCCTATCAGATGAATAACAAGGGGGAAAATAAATAAAAATGAATATGTGAATTTTCCTTGAATCATTATTGTTCGATCTCTTGAAGCTGAGATTGGATATTTTTTGAGGGGAATTCAAGGGTCTCTAGATCCAAACATTTATTCATATAATATTTAAATAAATCAATAGAAAATATAAGAATTCATGTGGAATTATAAACTTATTCTTACACTGAAAAACATTGTGTCATTTCATGACATCCAATCACCATGCTGCAATGGTTCATTTTCAATGATCCCACATAAATCACAACATTAATCTCCCATATATCTTCCCTATTAATATTGATCAACCTCACAAGCCTAATATATTCAAATAAGGGTAATTCCATGACAACTAACACCATAAAATGGCATCAATCAAGAATTAACCTCTAGAAAATTGACCTCCAGTTCATCGCGCCATGATTGGGGTGGACATACCACAACACCCAACTAGAATAATCTCATAAACCGACCTCCCAGACTCCGTGTTACGACACTCAAGAATCTATGAAAGCTTAAAACTAACAGATCTACCATAAACTTACCTCAATTGTACCCATACATCACATAATAATGCCTATGGACACACTATGATATTCTTCTCCCATCTAAATTTTTAACTCCAATGGCACCTCTCCTCCTCCAAAATCCTCATAAAACCTCTATCGCCCAAAAAATATAAAGTAACGGCTTTGAAAGTTTTTTCATATTATACTAAAAATGGGGATCATAAAGAGTCAAGAAATAATTTTATAATTAAAAAAATAATTTTTGGGTGACTATAATAATTTTAGGTTGAAGAAAAGATTCAAGGTTTATAGCCAAAGTATGAAATAATAATAGGAATACACTTCACGATAGTAATAATTTTTTAAAATAAAGTGTACATTTTATGGTTATTACTAATATTGTGGACGTTTTGGGAATAAGGAAAAAATGTTTTGTTTAATCACTAATATCACTCTAAGTCTATAGGTTATGGGAGAAAGAGATTTAGGGAGATTCAACCCACTTGAAGAATACATGGTTAGTAGTAACCTAAAAATTATGGGCTAGTAGTTGAGAACATGTTCCATCCATTAGATGGGGTTTTTGAAGATATGACTATCTAAGTCACTTTGTTGATGATTGTCTCATAATTTTCCCTACCCAAATGATTATAAAAAATAATAATAAAAATTATTTTATGAAAATTTAGAATGGAAAAGAGAATTTGTTGATTATTTAAGGGGATCTCAACACATCAATAAAGGAACATCCATGGTCCTTGGATAGTGGATGATCCTACCATATGATAGGAGGTTTAAATCTCATAAAGAATATTGAGAAATGAAAGGAAGGATATGTGACCATTTGAAAATATGGTTTAATCAAAATTAGAGGAGTTAGTTTAGTGATCTTTGATGAAGATAAGTTGGAATCAAAGAAAACATTAGTTATTGACCGTATAAAATACAACTTAGTAAGTGTGCCATAAATTTGTTATAAAGTAAATGAAGTAGTGTTTCAAAATAATGAATGTTTTTAAAGATTTTAAAATATTAATTCATATTTAAAAGAATACAATTAATATGAGGAAACATTTTTTTGGTTGGTGATTCTGAAAATTCTTGTTACTTGAGCATGAAAAAGGAAAATTAATTAAGGCATCAAATACTTGGTTGCATTTCTCAAAAGAACATAAAAATATTATCTAAGAAAATGATTTTTTTTATATACCAATTTTTAATAAATAAAGGGATTGGATGTGATATATATTCCAGAATGGGAATACTTATAATTCTCCACACATGAGGGTAGAAATTTAAACCTCTCAACTATTAGATCTCATTCATTTGGATGTTTTTGGACCTATAAAAAAGAAATTGGAAATAGATATATGTACTTTATTTTATTAATTGATGAATTCACTTATATTACTTGAATTGTGTTTGTGAAAAAAAAAGTTATATTACTTGAAGATGTTTATACGCTTCAAAAGAAGTGTGGAAAAGTAGTGTTGTTTCTCTTTAAAGAAGTTACAAAAGTGTCAATAGTGCTGAAAATACAAGTGGTAAATTTGAATAATATCTTAAAAAGAATGATATTCATTATGAATTTATTACACCATATAATATAAAAAAATTGTTGAATTAAACAATATGATATTTGTTTAAATGGATTGTATGATGTTGGAAGAACATAATACATCTTGATTTGTATAGAGGAAAACAGTAAGCATAGAGATTGTTTTCAAAATAATTATTTATGTTGACCTAATTATGATTTGAAAACATATAATATATATTACAATAAAATAAAAATATTGAAATAATTTAGAGAATTTGGAATCCCCTGTATTATCAAAGTGAAAGGTTAAAATTTAAGTGGGTTCAAACAAATAGGATTTAACGGTATCCTCATTGATTTTCCTCAAACTATAAGGGAATATAATTGTTGTAATAAAGAAATAGGGAATATAATTGATAGTGTTGATGTAAATTTTTTGGAACACTCAAATAATTAAATCACACATGAAGAGGGAAATATCAAAAATTAAGATAATGATGAATAAATTTTTAAGAAATGACATGAAGGTATTGAAGATAATGTAGATGTAGAAGAAGTAGAAGTTAAATAAGATGATTCATCTATTTCAAGTAATGAAAAACAAATTTATTCATCTCATCTAAGGATAATAATGTTGGTGGAGATACAAAACATTATTAGAGAATAATGGATTTTTATTCAAAATAGGATAAATTTTAGGCTAGAAACACATACCTCAATATTATTTAAGATTAATACAATAGATTTCAAAGAAGATATAGAGAATAAATATTGGGTCAATGTTATGAAAAAATAGTCAGAACAAATTGATAATAATAGTACTTAAGAGTTGGCACACAATCCAATCAACAAGAATGTTATCAGAATAATGCAAGATTTTTTTTAACAAGTTTAATGGGAATGGAGAAGTGGTGAGAAATGAGGAAAGACACATATGTAAAGGGTATTTTCAGGTTTAAGGAATTAATTTAAATGGGACCTTACCACCAATTTCTAGGATTAAAACTATTACGATATTTCTTTCCATAATGGTGTAAATACAATACAAGATCTTCCAAATTGATTTGAAGTCATCATTTCCCAATGTAGAAATTTTTAGTTAGAAGAGGATGTTTATATTGGGAAACTCAATGGATTATTTATTGGAGAAGATAAAGGATGTGTTTTCAAGTTTAATAATGAATTTTATCTCCTGAAAATATCCTTGATAGAATGTTATTTGAATCTTGATTCATTCTTAAACATGTTGAAGTTAAGTAAATGAAGAGTATAGATAAACCACTACATCAAAGATGATAAAGAGGTATATTTGATTAATTTCATCTATAAAGATGATATTATCTTTGTTGAAAGTAAATATGGTTATTGTGAAGAATTTTCTTTGGAGATAAATAATATGTTTTATATGTCCATGATTAGTGACATAAAGTATCTCTTGGGTCTACAAATATATCAAGAGGAAAATTATATTTTTTTCTCTCTCAATAAAAATATACTTGAGAACTTCTAAATAAATTTCAAATAAAAGATTAAAAGTGTTTTTATACCATAATTTTAGTGGGAACCAAGATATAAGATGGTAAATAAATTAAGGAATTTTATTCAAGGAAGTTCATAAAACTAATTAGTCATTTAATATACTTGGAAGCTTCATGATTGGATCTTGGGTATATTATTAAATATTATTCCATATTTCAGAGTGATCCAAATGAATCATGTTTTATTTCTATAAAGAGGATACTCAAATAAATCAAAGGAATCATGAATTATGGGTTTAAATTTAATATAAATGTAAGGTTTGGTTAATTTGGATACATTGATGTATATTGGGTTGAAAATGTTGATGATAGAATGTTAAATTTCATTGGGAATTATATTTTAGGATAAATATTTGTGGCATGGTATATGAAGAAGAAATTTCAGTGAACTTAAGTACTATTGTGGTATAGTATGTTTCTATAAATCAAGAAATAACCCAATTGATGTGAATAAAAAATAAATTGGAAGATCTAAAGGTTTATTTAATGTTACCACATCTTATTGGTTATGATAATCAATGTATTATCAACCTATCAATGAATATGGTTCAACATTCTCAATCAAATCATATTGATATCAAATATCACTTCATCAAGGATATTATGGAGAAACAAGTGTTGAATAAGGATTTTATTCCAACAAATAAGAAAATAGTGGATGTTTTCACTAAACCACTACTGAAGGATACATTTTTTACAATGAAGTTGATGTTAGGAGTTTAGTCTCAACACTTATAAGGATAAGGTATGGTGATTTGGTCCTATATATTCTTGTCTTTTTATTTTTTATTATCAAAGGAGGGTAGAACAATATAAATTTAAAGAATGTGTATTTCTTAAATAGAGGTACATATTTAGAGTTAACTTTCAAAAGGGTAAGTTGTGAAGTTAGTGTTTGTTCATGTGTTTAAAGAATGTTTATTTTGTAACAATTTTATTAATCATTTATTATTTATTGAATTTTTTTAGGAAAACTTTAAATCATTGAAGTTTATTATTTTATTCTCTATAAAAAATTTCAGTTGGTATCACTGGTGTATGCATTTGTTTATGGGGTACTAATCACTACTATAATTTTTACCTATACCCATGATTCAAAACCGTAGGTATAGGTTCTACTCATGGTTCAATGAACTGTTGGGAGTCTAGCCATCATTATAGACCTATACCCAGAGTTTAGTCAAACTATTGGTATAGGTGTCATATACCCATGGTTTTTAATCCCTTGGTATAGGAACTTTTTGTGTGCATACTTATACCTGTGTTTTGACTAAACTATGCTCTTAGGTCTATACCCACTATTTGTTCAAACCATAGGTATAGGTTATTTATTAAAAAAACACCTGCTAGGATTTGATCACAGCACCTTCCCCCTTATAGTCCAGCGACCTTACTACTACTCTATCACACATTTTATGTTATTATATACAAAATTATATATATATATATATATATATATTCACATATATATATATATATATATATATTAAAGTATTTATTTTGTTTATTTTTATGAAAAAATAATGGGTCGACTTATACCCATGGTTCTGTCAAACTGTGGGTATAGGTCGAATTTTTTTCCCCATAAAACATATCTCCATTGTTTAAAACAAAATGTGGGTATAGACCAACCTCTACCCAAGGTTTTTTAGAACCATGGGTATAGGTCATTCCTGTAAAAAAATTTCCCACTAAACATATACCCATGGTTCTCTAAAAAAAGTGGGGTATATGGTTGACCTATACCCATAATTTTTAGAGAAATGTGGGAATAAGTATTTTTTATGAAATTTGTTTTCCTGAAAAACCTATACCCATGGTTCTCCAAAAACTGTGGGTATAAGGTTAACCTATACCAATATTTTTTTGTAAAATTATGGGTATAGGTTCATTTTCCCGTAGTGAATATTTTTTCATTACTATATAAGAATAACTATTATTATATCTTGTGTTATTTTCATTTCATCATGGAAATTATTTTTAAAAGAAAAGTTAATGGAAAAGTGAGTGAGTTTCAAGAAATGTTTTTTTGAATAAATTGTTAAATAATCAAATTTGGATAAATTTCAAAAAAGTGAGAGATATTTTTAAAAATTATTATTTGGTTTTATGATTTTCATAAATGGGTATATTTTCAGTGATAAGTTTGATTGATATAAATATTATTTCTATTAGAGTCTGATTATTTATATTTCATATTTTAAATATTTCAACACCATGGATTTACTAAATTTTATAATTATAAATTCTCATAGAATTAATTATTCTTAAATTATTTTATCTTATAATATATGTATATTAATTCATATTTTTGAAGATATTAAATTTCTCTAAGATTTATTTTACTATTTTTAAGCTAATTGTGCTGAAATATTTCAGAATATTTCAATTTTCTGAAGTGTTTCAAGGACTCTTCCAAATTATAAATTTATTTTTTATAAACTCATGTATTCACTATTTAGAAAATATTTTTTACTTTTCTAAAAAAATTACCTTATGAAGGTTTGTTTAAAGTATATGAAGGACTTTTTTAACCTTTATGTCTCAACTATTTTCTCTCAACCTTATAATCCTAACTTCATGAAGAATTTGTATCAACACTATAAAACTAAATAAAATCTACATGAAACTATATAAACTCTATGATGGAAAAGAACTTTATAAAAACTAAAATAATATTTTGTGAAATATATTTACTAAAATAGTGTTATGTGAAAATAAATATTTGAAATATCATTATATGAAATTTTTATATGGGGTTTTTATCTTATTATATTTCACTTATACATATTTTATCTTCTTATGAAAATATAAAATTATGAATCTTTTCTTCTTAGGAGAATCACTATCTTATGAAGTCTATTCAAAAATAATTATTTTATTTATTTTAATTTTAATATATATTTAGTTTGGTTCTATTTTAGTTTTTCATGCATAGGTTGCTATGGTTTTAGGAAAATATTTTAAATTATCAATGGGTGGATCAAAATATGGATACCCGTGTAAATATGATCATAAAGATCATAAATTAATCATTGGGAATTTTTTTATAAATTATAATTAAGGTAAATAATTACAGAGGTTTAACATGTGTACTGATATAATATGAGAAATTTTATTATGCTAAAACTTTGGTACCATGACATATATTCTACTATTACGATTACAAGGGATCATAAATTCATGATCATTTTTTTGGATTGATTGAGTTGAATTAAAATATTTTTCTTATTTGGTGTTTTAGGATATTCCCTAGTCAGTAGAAAAGAAGTGTTGTTTTGTATTTTTCTCTAGGTGTGAAAAAAGGAAATGTCTGTAAAAGGTTTTCACAACCTTTCAAAAGTGAGGTTTTACTTAGTGGGTTCTATTTCTCTCATAGAGAATAGAAGAGTGAAAAGTAAACATAGGACCACAGTGTTCTAAAATACTATAAAAATATAGTGTTCTTATTTTTAAATTTTCATTTTATATTTTTATTTCATGAACTTGAAATATTATATGTACTTAAATGTTATTTAAATTTTCCCTGGATATCTAAGCTATTGGTGTTACTACTCTATTTTAATTAATTTGTTTAAAATTTTAAAAGTTATATTAACCCATATACAATATTATCATCTCACACTATTCTAATAGGTGAATAAGGGACCTGGGATATTTTTATGGGGTAGAAAATAGTGGATAAAGGAGTTAAAACATGTGATAGAAAAAGTTAATTTTACATTTTTAATAAACTCATGAAGGGCAGGTCATTGTGTGACCTAACCCTATCATGGCATGATGCAACTCCATTTAAAAATAACCCCTATTCTTGGGTTTATTCATGGTGTGACCTCCCTTGTTCACCACCTCAATTAGTCATAGTTCTATCCAATTTCCTAAAAAATAGGCAGTATACCAAGGTTGAATCACATTGTGGCCTCCCTTAGTCCTGAAATGGTCCAACTACTTCGAAAAATAGGTATTCTACTTGGGTTGAGTCATGATGTGACCTCCCATGGTTGCGGTGTGAGCCAATTGTATTCAAAAACTTCATTTCACCAAAAAATACCAGAGTTTATGAAAAATAAATAAACAGAGGGGATGACATTAAAAAAGAAAATTTTCATTCTTGAAAATGACACTGTGGGCATGACATAAAAAAATATTTTTTATAACTCTACACCAATTTAATTGATTTCCAAGGTGAATATGGTGTGAGGAAACAAAATCAATATAATTAAATCTTGTAAATTTAATATACACACAAAACTTATCTATTATAGTTTTGGCATTCAATATCTTTCAGTTTTTTAATTTTTTTTTTTTGTAAGGGGTGGGCTTTGTCCGGATCCTAGACCTGCTTTTATTTTATGATAACCTAGTGGTTTTAATGATCTAAAAATACTTAGAGAATAAATTCATAATTATATCTAAAGTGTTAAAGATTAAAAGTTAAACCTCATAACATTCTATTATTTTTTTACTTTTAGGTGGAAATCATGGGTTTGAATTGAAAAAAATACTAATATATTTAATTGAATTTAAATTATATAAATATCTAATTGGTATCTAATCTTTTGAAAATTTTAAATAATGACTTAGATTAATAATTGAATAGAATAGTAAGAAAAAATTTATTTTTTTAACTTTATTTTTTCCAATTTCCAATATTTTTATAAACTACATTGTACTTTATGAAAAACCAATAAGAATATAATTTTAATTCATCATATATATATATATATATAAGGTATTTGAAGTATAATAATGAATAATCCTTGGCTTTCTATTTCTGATTCATTGTAAATTGGGGATAGTTCCACTAATTTCACTCTCACTACCTTATCTTTGGTTATGGTTATCTTATTTAGCTCTATAATTCTCATACCATTCAAGATATTCTTCACCTTGACATCTATATAACCTATGCAGATGCTTATATTAATCAGGATCTTCTTCGCATTAAATTTTTTATCATCCTTATAGATATTTATAAACTTTAGGCTATTCTTTACATTTATATCCATTCTTCTCTTGCTAATCATATTAGGTAGAATCTTCCTTATATCCACAATTCTTATTTCATTCAGTTTATTCTTTACTTTGACATATGTTTCACCCATAAAAATGTTTTCTTAATTATTGTTATTAAAATCATATACTAAACTTTTGAATCGTATTTTTTCAATCATGGGAACTATTGTAAGGGACTTGATCAATAGATCCTTCCAACTATTTATTCATGTTCTCATCCAAAACAGTAACCTATCTTCATTAAAATGACATTGGAGTTAATAATTGGCCACAATCCATGATTTTAGAGATAGAAATGGTATTTTAATACATCAAACCTATGTAAGGTATCAATCTCATTTGGTGGATTCTCTATATTTATTAAAAATGAGTACACTTTTAATTCTCTATCTATTTATTTAGTTTTTAAAATGGAATGACTATATATTAAAAAGATTATGGATATACTGGAGCCTTCACATCTGTAAGAAATTTTAGTTATAAATATTTTACACTCATTTCTCTTACTATTTTGTGAGTGAGGGTTCTTTAAAGAGGTAGTTCTTTACCATATTAACCGAAATGAATCAATACAAAATTTAACCACCTACCTGTATATTTAATGCGAGTTCTTGGTTATTTATTTCCAAAAAAAATTGATATGAATTGATCTATTTTTATAATTTATCAAAGTTCTAGAATTTTTATTTTTCTAATAAATTATTGGGTATGCAGAATTCAATATTCCATACAACTCAATTAAATCATTTTTTATTGAAAAAAAAATGATTTCTATTTATAGATCATTATTATATTAATGATATAAATTACAATTTTGTCTGTCATAATTAATTGGTAGAATTTAAGGTTTTATCATATTTTTTATTGGGGGTTGTTTTTATGTTGTGAAGAAAAATTAATGATGCTAATTAATGGTTTAGATCACTATTTAACCTGAGGTTTGTCTCTTTATATACCACATATCAATGGTTAAGGTTTGATGATCATTATCCATATTTGGTTTTGTCTCCTTTTAAAACTACAAATGCTTATTTACTTAAATAATAATATAAGAAATATTTCATATCTAGTTTTTATTTTTTCCCTTTATAATTATCTTACTTATTTTTTAACAAATTGTTTCAAAATTACTTCAAGTATACTTGGGAGTAGATTTTATAATCTTAAAATAAAAATATAATATTCTTTCAGGGAGCCTCTATAGTGTTTATCATCAATTTCCAATATCAAATTTTATATCTCTATATTTTGACAAGAGGTATATCACTATAGGAAAAATAGTATTTATCAACAGTTTGGGGGGTGTTAGCGGCAGTTTTTACCGTCACTAAAATGTTTCATGGTGGTTTAAAAAAATCATCATGAAAAGATGAATCACAAAATATTTAACGGTGGTTTTCAAAAATCATCGTTAAATGATTTAGCGGTGGTTTTTTACTTTTTTTATTTTTTTATTTTTTGTAATATTATCATATTATTAATTAATAATTATTTTTTAATTATTTAAATATTATATATTAAATATTTTTATTTTATTTATCCTACCATACATGTAAATTTCATGCATGTCATGCATAAATTCAGCATATATATGTGTTGGGTGAGATTTGAACCGCTTACATCTTGGTTATTCTACAAAGACTTTACAACTTTAGTAATATCTTCATGTGATGAGTAAACAAAATTTAATATACTGTATATATATATAAATATATATAACTAAATATACATAAATAATATGATTAAAGATTAATAATAATAATAATAAATAATAAAAAACAAATAAAGAATAGTAAAGAAACAAATAAATATTAATAATTAATAATATTAAAAAATAAATAAAGAAATAAATATTAAATATATAATAATTAATTAATTACTAATTAATAATAATAAATAAATAAATAAATAATAAATAACAAAAAAATGACTAATAAATAATGAACAATAAAAAATAATCAATAAAAAATAAACAATGAATAATAAGAAATAAACAATATATCATTAATAATAATCAATATAAAATTAGTGGTAAATAATAAAAAAATACTAATTAATTAATTAATTAATAATTTAATGATAAATAATAAACCATTTATTTATTAATCATTAATTAATTAATAATAAATAGATATATAATAAATAGGAAATAAGAAATAAGAAATATTACGTATTAAATAATAAATAATAGATAGTAAATATATATATATAATTACATATAAATTTATTTTAATATAGTTATATATATCTTATAAAAATATATAATCATAAAAAAATTTAAATAAATTTATATATGTACAAGCACAAATACACAAACATCAACCAACAGAATACATAAAAATATATATAACAATATCATATATATATATACATTAACGTACATAAATATTAAAAAATGAATATGAATATATATGCACAAATTCCATTATATATAATTTTTAAATAAATATTGATAAATATACATAAATTATAAATATATATACATAAATGTATATAAACACACACAAATATATATATAATAGATACTTAATCACCAAAATAGGAAAAAACACAATAATTACAACACTATAAAATCAATATTAATCTAAATCCATGGAATAAAAATCATAGATATCCCAACAAGCATATAAAGACACTTTTAAATAAAGCTGAAACCACATTGAATGTTCATAAATCATGATATCTAAAAAAACTAATATTTAGTATCCTTATGAACCATTTTTTACATAAATAAAATAGTTACCAAGGTCACCCAAGGTATAATAGTATATATATCTTCTCAGGATTCAATTTGATATTTTATAGAGCATAGACGGCCACCCAGATCATATGTTATGACCATTTGAAGTTGAAGTTTGATTTTCAACTTCTCTTAAAATAGAAATAAATTTTTTTATATTACCTGTTACTAAATTATTGTCTAATTTCATTATATTTCATTTTATAATCTTCGATTTTACTATTTGTGGAGCTAAAAAAGACATTCATATCCAATGTTATGGTTATTTGATAATAAAATCTAGTTTTTTTTTAAAAAAAAGTTATTAAATTTATTTTTAGTTGTGGTTTCATAAAAAATCACTTCTAATGTGATATTTTTTTTAAAAACTGTTGCTAAAATAAATTAGAAAAATTAAAAAAAACATAATTGGTAATGGTTTTTAAAAAAACCACCACTAAAATAATATTGAAAAAATATTTAGTGACGGTTTTGAAAACTCCCACTAAAAACCCACAGTGAATTTCAATTTTTCAAATAGTGTATAGAGGTAATAATATTAAAAAACAAGTAATATTTAAAGTGGTAAACCAATGTAAAGAATAATAACTTTAATAATAACATTAAGATATATATTGCTATAAAAAATATGATCCTCAAAAAGAATAATAATTTTAAGGGATGTGTGAAATTAATACACATATTATACCCTTAAATGAGTGTTTTCGTGTTTAGTGATTCTCAAAATATAGATAAGGTAATCCTTTTAATGAAAAAAATTAATATTATCAAACATTATTTTCTTATTATTCTATTTTTTTCTATTTTAATTGACCAGTGATGAATTGTCTAATATTTTTATTAAATAAGATTTATTTATTTCATTCTGAATACTAAAATAAATATTATTGTGCTTTTGTTTGGTTTTAGTGTTTTCACCTTCCATTATAGCATTATTATTATTATATAGATAAAAAATTATGTTCTTTTCTATTTAATGAGGAACATATTTTTTTGTTAATGTTTCGTTATTGTTCAATCACATAAAGATTCATGAGGTCCCCTATTTAAATTTTATAAATCATAGGAAACCAAAATAGGATTTTATTATATGGTAATTGAATCTTATAATAATATTAGAAATAAAGAAAAATATGCTCAAAAGGCTCAAAAAAAATTTCAAGCCTTTTTATCTTCAGATGGAATGATAAAAAGGATTTCCCATTTTCTTGAGTATGGTATAAACAATAAAAGAAAGTTAAATTGTCACCTAGTTGATGTATTTAGATTTATTATTTTTGTTTTATTTAATAATTCAAAAATAATAACACCAAAGTTCTATTCTACAAAGTCAGTAAAAATGTGTTTAAAGTTTTTCACTTATTGAAAAATGTATTTTATATCACTTAGGAATTTCTATATAAATTTAATTATGACTATTAATTTAAAGATTGAAACAACCATCACATATGTTTTTGAATTATTTACCATTTGTATTAATGGTTTTTCATTGTTTTTAACTATAATTAATTAAGATTCATTTTACAACACTTAATGGAAAAATGTTATCCATAATTTTATAATGGTTATTAAAAATTTATTTAAGAAATTATCATTATATCCATATTTCTTATTGAAAAGTATTTTCCACTTATATTGGTGGTTTTGATATGGAATATAAGTTTAAGTTATTTTTCCAAAAAAAAACTTTTTTGTGTGTGTTTCTTGATAAATTTATGTAAAAAAAATTAAATGTTTTTTATCTATTAAATAAACCTTAATTCTCTCTTAATTTCACCTTTATAACACCTCTCATCAAAAATTATTTTATGGGTTTAGTACCTTAAGAGTATCATTCACTATAATTTATTACATATGAATTAATTATTTAGAAATAAATATTTTTAATATTTTTCCCAAGTATAGATTAGAATATAAAGTTACAAAGAAATAAGTACTAATAATGTGTATTTAGATAGAGTTACAAGTGAAATCAATAGAGTAAAATAATCTTATTACAGTAACGTATGGACTCATCCAAGTTACCCACCTAATTGTATGAGTTAGAAAAAATACTATTTTGTTATATTTTTTACCAATTTAATTTTTTATAAACTCCCTTTGTTTTCTCATATAATAATGGGACTTGTCCCTTCTTTTATGCTGAAAATGTGTGGTTAGTAGTGATAATACATGATTTTGATCCCATTGATCACATTTTTTTGTTTCCTACTATGTTTAAGAATATGGGAATAATTATTTCATTGTGAAAGGGAAATAATTCCTCAGATTTATGATATCATTATTTTTATATATATTTTTTGGGTGGTAAAAAAAATTCCCTTTTACTGAAATATAATTTTTCTTTTGTTAATGGTTCAAATAATTCACAAAAGTTATAATTCTTTTATGTTCTTAAACACAATTGAAAATAAAGATAAACTAGAGTTCATCAAAATCTTATAGGTTATTGAGTATAAATTCAGTAATAAGTATGATGAGTATAAAAAGAAATGGGGTGGATGGATCATGGGTTAAAATCCATAAGTTCAAATACAAGGCCAAGGAAATACTTTTTTCCAAGGATACATATTATAGGGTAACTTAGAAATATAATCGTTGGATTTATCTATAATTTTTTACATAACTTTTTTTAAGAAGCCTCATGATTTTTATGTTCAAGAATACTAAAACATCATCTCAATGAAATATAAGTGAAATTGATATTGTTTTTTATATTTCATTTCATTTTTGTTGATTGGTTTGGTATTTATATTGATTTTCATTATCAGAATACCTTCTATTTTTTCCATATGAAAAATAAGGATGAATACTATTATGTTTTGGAGGGGACAATGCTTGTACAAATGAAGTGTAAAACAATCAACCAAAACCCAATTTTCCAAATATCCATCCATTAATACTAGACTAAATAAAATAAATGAAAAATGTATACCTTTTCTTTGATTATGTTATCTTTCTATGATTTTTCTAAACAATATTGATAAGATCATTGAGAAGCAACAAATAAAATATTTCCTCATATGGTAATCATATACCATATGAATCTCTAAATACTTATGAAGGAATTATTTCAATCTATAGTCTTAAAAAAATTTGGTTAAAGTATTAAATAAAATGAGAGCTTTGGTATGATTCGGTTAGATGAGTATCTATGAAAAGAATAATATTCCACCATCTCATTGTGTTGGTCTCCATTTTATAAGAACCTATGACACTCCCAAAGCTTCCAAATGTTTCATAAATATTTGATAATAATGGGAATGTTACAAAAATTTTATAAATCACTCATTATTTCTCCTCAAATCTTTTTTAACTATGAATGATTCATTAAATACTCTTTTAATGTTATACCAAGTGCTTATCAAATAATGATAGATTTTTTTAGAAAAAATAGTAGTTTATATGAATTATCGTATAATATATATTATATTATTCAGATAACCAATACGTTGTGGAATTCAACTCAACATAATTTACCCCAGAATATACTGTAATTTGGGTAAGACCACAACACCACGATTTTAGATTTTTTTTCATACAACATACAATATCCAACTTACTCTAAATCTTAATAAACATAGTTCACTTTCACCTAATGTCACATCCTATGTAATAACTTGTGAAAGTATATCCAAAACTCCTTTTTTATATCTTACAAAACTCATTTGGGAAAATTTACCATTCATTTTCACTATATGATACATCATATGTAATAGCTTATGAAAATCTATCCAAATATTTATTTGAATATATTCTAAAAGTATTTTGGTCTATATATCAAAGGATTATATAAACACATTGTAAAAAGATAATAATAATTATTCACAAAACCACTAATTGTGATCCCATAGGCCTTTATAACATTACAAAAATTATGAATTAATTAATACATAATTTTAAGAAAAGAGTGGATTATAGAAAATTTTAAATATTATTTAATCAACAAAGTGATTTAGTGTGATATCTATCAAGAACATGTATCTACCAACATGTTTCCACCAATTGTGTCATATAAAAATATTTATAATCATACAATCTCTTTTTCCAAGACATAGAGTGACCAAGGTACATAGAGTGCATCAATACCATATATCCTACTCATATGTTGTTGATTATTTAAGTATATAAGTGTTGAAATATTTTTTACACAAATACAATTTGTACTGGAGGGCCAGGTCGAACATAGGGATAAAAGATTAGTATTACTCTTTTTTTGTTTATTTAAATGAAAAGAATCCAAATTAGAGAGGAAGTGATGTGTACAGATAAATGGAAAATTAAAAATGTAAGGGACAAAATGAAGAGTTGATAACCAGGTGATTCTCCATCAATACAGGGGAAAATCACCTACAAGGATAAATTTAATTCAACCAAAATTACTTATTACTACCCACTGATCATGAAAATATCATTAAAAATACCATTAAACACCTAGAGACTCTCAGTTAAAGATGATATTTAAGCATCCCAAATGAGAATGTAGGTTTTCATAAGGTTATTTAAGTCCTAACACTATAAGAAATGAATTTCTAGTTCCAATGTTTTGTGATTCCACTATATCTATAAGCTTGGGTGATCATCTTGGGTTTTTGGACCCTCACTAATGTGGTTTTCAATCACATCGGTGTGGGTATCACTCCCCAAAATACCATTAGTAATATAAATAATATTATTTCTAATGTGATTAATATAGGTTCAACTCTCATTTTTACCCAAAACTCTAAAAAAAAATACCTATAAGTAGTTGTAAGAATATAAAAGTGATATTATGAAATTCTAATCTCACTAATTTACTCACATTCACAATTTACCCATTAAAATTGCATCTAATAATTAAAAAATCATGAAAAAACTTTAATACTCATAATAAATTAATAAGAGAAAACTGGATTGAAAAAAAAACCACATCCATTCATTAAAAACCATATGAGACACAATAGATGAATAAAAAATAAAAACAAAGGTATAAGAAAGATAAGTGGTCATTAAGAATTTTTGTAGATACCCTAACTGATAATGTTCTTCTCCATCTTGGTTCACACTTATAGATCACCTATGGAATGATTAATCCTCATTTAGCCCATATACTTCTCCCAAAGGTCCTCTTTTAGAACCAAAACCCATGATCTCTTATCTAGATTATTCTTACTCTTCAAATATATATCTTCCTTAAGAATTATTCTATATCCTTTTATATCAGTACCACATAGCATTAAAATATACATTATATTCTTTCATATAGACATTAGACTCATTCCTTTATTAATTTCAGTTTTAAACCCCATGATCTCTTTACTGTAACACCCTGATATTTTTTAAAATATTATTTATAAAATATTAATAATCTTTTCAATATTTTAAATTACACACAACACTGTGTTTAGATTTCATTACATGAAACAATATTTTTTTACTTGTGTTACACACAATATCGAGTTTAGCTTAGGTTACATGCAACACTAAGCTTCAAAGAACCATGAAATAATATCATTTTAACTATGACCATTATAACTTAGTCATTAAATACGGAGGTACTAATAGTATTTACTAATTTATTAAATCTATATATAAATTTCCTACTCAATTTAAATTTATAATCAATCAATTTTTATAAAATTATATTCATCAAAAATATGTTTCCTTGAAAGATGATTTTTATTGATTTTTATGAGAAAATATTAAAATTAATTTTTAAAGATTTTTTAAAATTTATTTGATAAAATAAAATTAATTTTTGGAATCATTATATTGAAATTAACATATGGTGAAATTTTGGAATTTTTTAGAAAATATTGATTTTTTTCAGTGAATAGTGAAAAATACATATTTTTTGTAAAATTTTCATTTCTATTCAATAAATTAAGTAAATTAAATTAAAAATTTTGTTTTAAAGAATCATAATTATTATTTAGTTATATTTTATCCACTTAATTACTTTTTAATCAAATTTATATTGAAATTTAGTATAAGCTTATTTTTTGGTTTAAAAAATGGTATTTCTGAAAACTATTTTAAAAATGCTTAATGTTTATCCATCTTAATTAATTAAAATAATATGTAATGAGAAATTTTTAAAATTAAATTAATATATTATATATAAATAATATTTAATTTATATTCATACAATTATTATCATTATACACAGAGTTAATAAAAAATCACCTTGTGCTCAAAAAATATAGTTCTTGAAAACTTGTTTTTTCATCACATATGTAGGGTTTGTTTTAAATTTATTTTTTTAGAATTTTAGAAAATTAATTTTATAATATAAACTTAATTTTTGAAATAATAATTTCAAAATTATCTTAGGGTGAATTTTTCAGAATTTTTAGAAAATATTACTTTTTTGATGAATAATGAAAAAAAACTAAATTTTAATTGAAAACTGCATTTTTGTTTAAATTGTTTGTAAAGTTAAATTGTATTTTAAATTGGTTTTAAAGTAAAATTATTTAAATTATATTTATATTAATATAATATATTTCATTAAAATCACTTTCATGTTGAAATTGGGAATAAAAACTTTTTAAACTTTTGAACATATTCTCTTTCGAAGCATGTTTTCTCATCACATCTATGGGATTGATTTTAAATTAAAATTTCCCAATTTTATGAATGAAATTTAGAAAAATGAATTCAATATTTTGAATAAAAATAATTTTTATTATCTAAAAATTTTAACTTCATTTTGGACCAAAATGAAAAGTAAAAATAGTATAAATTATTTATCACGATTAAGGTAAAAATGGGTTTACCGAGGGGTTAAACTTAAAACATACGGGGTAAAATGAACTAAAAACTTATAAAAATCCAATTTTCTAGAAATATTTATACATTATACCTTATATTGTTGATAATTGTTCATTATTATATCCTTTTAACATAAAAAATTGTGGGTGAAATTCTTTCTTTTCAAAAATTTACAAGTGTGTTATTCACCTCACTTATAAAAGGTCACACCCTATCCTCTATTATTCACACCGTAAAACCACTTTTAATACAATAACTAAACAAATAAATTTCAAAATTCCATCATATTTTTCTAGAAGACTTATTTTGGACATAAATCTAACCTATAAAGGCTTTTAGTGAAAGACTATGGAGGAGACACAAAGAAGACGTAACATTTATTAACGAGCATTGTTTAGTTTATTCCTCCACATCCTTAAATTATTATTATACCAAGATGATATAATAAAGTAATTATATTACATATATTAGTATTTTTTATATTAATTTCATAACCTACATCCATCTCCATTTTCATCAAATGGGTTATGAAATCATTATTTATGCGTACGGTGGACTACCACCTCATGAATCGATGTTATTCGTTTCTCCATTACCAACTATCATGTCTATAAATAATGATGTATTTACTATTTATATATTATATTTATGATGTTATTATTATTATTTAATTATTATATCACACATTCCTTTATAATCTCCATTTTTTGGGAATATGATAGTGTCACTCGTGTGTACGGAAAATTACCACCTCACGAAGCAACGTGATTCGTTCATGCTTTACATGGAAGATATTAAGGATGTTTGTAATGAAAATATGCAATATATATAAAATAAATATTATTTTGTAATTTATATATATACCATTTACCTTTTTTCTCTCAATTCTAAAATAAAAATAGAAATAACTTTAATGCGTATGTACAGACTACCGTCTCTAAGAACGATGTATTGCAATTTCTATCACTAAATGTTACAGATAAATATAAATAAATATATAATAAATATATATGATATTAATATCATAGTTTAAATTAAATTTAACATGAAACAATGATCAAAGTAATAGGACCAAAAATAACAAGTCAAATAATACACAAAAAACAAAGCAGTTATTGCTCAAAATGTGAATTTAACATGGAATTGTTAATAAACGAGTAGTAAAAGGTTATAATAATATAATATATGGTGTGATATATATAAATTTATGGTTATTTAATAGATTTATAATAAACTTATAATTATTATAAATTATTTTTGAAAATCCACAACATAATTCAAAACACAAGGTAATGGATTTACGCCTCACTTTTACTTTCTGGGAGACTTATGCCAAATTCATCACTCGTTTCTTTTGTATATTGTATATATTTCACTCTTTTCATGTTATATAATGAATATGATTATTATAATTATATTTAATGTTTCATTTTATGCTATAATTTATTGGTTCTTATGATAAAAATGATTACTAAAGCGATAAGGGATTTTGTCTCACTTTTTACTTCTATGCGACACATGCAACATTCACCACCTATTTTCTTAAAGTGGTGTGTATAATACCCATGAATTTATTTTATAATGATGGCCATTAAAATTATTTGGATTTATATATACATTTTAGGATCTATTATTCATGGGTTTTATAATTCAAATGTTACTAAAGCGGTAAGGGATTTTTGTCTCAATTTTCCTTCTTTGAGACATATGTTATCTTATGGACCTGTATTATTTTATAAGGTGTATATAAAACCCAATTGACATGTTATATCATGAATATCTTTATTTTAAGGATATTATAAATTTAATTTAACGTTATTATTTCATGGGGATTACAATTAAATGTCACCAAAGTGGTAAGAGTTTTATGCTACAATCTCACCGTCTGTCAGGATTATTTATGATTATGCTTACAATGATGAAATATTATGATCTACATCTCATGAAAATAATGAATTATATTCTTTTATGGTTATTTCATGACAATACATGTTTTCTATTTAATTTTTATATATTTATGTAATCAATATTTCAAAATAATGTTTTAATAAAAATCATTTTTTCGGTCAAAAACCTTTTTCTAACAAAAACATGTTTTCTAAAAAAAATTCAAAAAAAATAAAAAAAATCAATTTATTTATTAAATAAAATTTTTACCATTTTTGACATTTCAAAAAAAAATTGAAAGTAATTTTCTAAACAATTCATGTTTGGATTTTATCAAAAATGTGAAAGGAGTATTCATTTTAATATGTACAATATGAATGAAATTATCCAATTTCATGACCAATAATTACTTTGAAGCTTCCTTTATCTTATATGGTTATTTTCAAAGAAAAAGTATTTTCAAAATGTTTTATGTTTTTAAAAATATTTTTTTTCAATGTCAAAATGATATTTCCCTCAAGAAATGATTTAAATGATTTTTAAAGCTTCATTTATAAGTTTTCAAGGTTATTTTCAAAGAAAAGGATTATCAAAATGTTTTATGCTTTAAAGAATAGTTTTTTCAAAGTGGAAATGATATTTTCCTCAGGAAACATTTTAAATGATCTTTCAAAATAATTTTCCATCTAAAATGAAATCCATGGATTTTACCTATGCCTTACTGGGGATATTATCCAAGGATATAATTCATATTATTTCTATGAATGGTTTACATTTTAGATGGCATGATTTTTATGAAACTCATTTATCTTCCAATAGTTATACCATGAGGAAATGTTTATGAACCCCACTTTTTTCACAGTTTATGATATGATAAAATAATGAAATGATTATAAAACTTTTCTCTTTTCCATAGGTTATGATATGGTAAAATTTTCATGAAACTCATTTCATTTCATGAGTTATGATATGATGAATATTTTATGATCTTATGGAACACAAACTTATTATTTTCATTATATGATGGGTGGGAACTATATCTCCTTCTAATGCATTGGGTAATGATAAATGTCCTATAATATCATAGGATACACACGTGGTTATCCCAAGCCCAAAGTAGGCACACGGGTGGTTATCCTAAGCCTAACACTACTACAAAACAGGCGTTTAACAGCAATAGTATTTATCAGTACTAGAAAATAGCCCTGATACATGGAATCTTTATCAGTGCTTAAGAAAGCACTGATAAATTTAACCCTTTATCAGTGCTATTTTTAGCAATAATAAAGGATTTCTTTATCAGCGCTTTATTTTTAGTGCTGATAAAGGGTTCCATTTATGAGCACTTTATTTTTTGTGTTGATAAAGGGCACCCTTTATCAGCACTATATTTTTAGTACTTAAAAAGGAATCTTTTATCAACGCTTTTTTAGCACTGATAAAGGCCTGAATAAATAAAATGAAATAATTAAATAAAAAAATAAAAATGAGTTTATTAAAAAAAATATTACAAATTTTATTCATTAAATAATTATTTATAAAAATGAATAAATTGATTATATTATATATAAATTATAAATACACATAAATAGTATGAATTAAATATATAGATATATAAAAAATAAAAATTAAACAAATAAGAAATAAAAATATATAAATTAATAAAAATATTAAACAATTTATTAATTAAATGATTATTGATCATTTTAATAAATAATATATATTAAATATATATATGATTTATATATTTAAAAATATTTATTCTCTTTAAATTAAATATTCATATATTTAGTTAATAATGGTTTATAATTAAAAATTAATATGAATTAAAAATACTCACTAATTACAAAGAGTAATGGACATATAATTAAATATCGTTTGATTTTTCAATTTAACATAGATAAAATGTGTGTTATATTGATTTCACATATACGTAATTAATACATTTTTATATACAATGAACATAGACAAAACTTCTCCATTTTTTCAATATTGTTAGTGTACTTAATTTTAATTTATTCAATTTCACTCATTTTTAACATGCATGCACTTAAAATTAGATATTCATTAATAATGTTAAAAAAATATTTGTAAAAAAATATTTTTAAAAAAATATTTGTAAAAAATATTTGTAAAAAAATATTTATAAATAAATATGTATAAATAAATATATTTATAAATGTACCTACTATATTGAAAAAATTATATATTTATAATTATAAATAAATAAATATTTTTTTAAAGTATTTATATAATTATAAATGAATAATTATATATATTTAAATAATTATATATATTTAAATAATTATTAAATTTATAATAAGTTTGCTTAAATAATAAATATATTTTCTATATTTATATTTATATTTATTTATTATATATATATAATTATTTAAATATATATAATGATATAAATATTACTTTCTAGATATATTTATATAATTATAAATAAATAATTAGATATTTTAATAATTATAAAATTCTCATAAATATATTTACAATATTTATATTTATATATATTTATTAAGTATATATATATTTAGAATTTTTTTATTTATAATTATAATTATAAATCATTTATCAACGCTTAAGTAATAAGCACTGATAAAAGAAATATTTATCAGCACTTTTTAGTGTTGATAAAGATGAGGCTTTATCAGTGATAAAAAAAGCATTGATAAAGATGGATTTTATCAGTTCTAAAAAAACACTGATAAATATGCCTTTTATTAGCACTTATTACTTAAACATTGATAAATGGACTCTTTATCATATCTTTTTTGAAAGTACTGATAAAAGTATCCTGATATATTTTAAAAAACCTAATCAGTTGCAAAACCATCACAATATCAGAAGCTTTCCACATAATCCACCCACCTTCGGCGCTCCTCCTCAGTGAATCGAAGCTTGAATCACACAAACCCACTCGAATCACATAAACCCATAGCCTCCAGTTGCTCGAACATCATCTGGCATCTGGGGTTCACTTTAAAATAGGGTTTCTAAAGAAAACATTGAGGTATGGATATGAGGGTCTCAGATTTTCTTCAACCTAGTGAGGTGGGCTTGTGTTTTCCATTATAGGTTCTGATTTTCTTTTTTTTTCTTTTTCATTTTGTTTTATATTTCTTCTTCAATGATGTCATTATTTATTTGTGCTCCAGTTGTTGTATACTATTTTTCTTTTGTTTATGAGAAATTTTTTTCTTAACTACTGATTTGGATATTCTGTTTTGGTATTTTTAATTTTTTCTTCTGAATCATTTTTCTTTGTTTTCTATATCTATACCCCAACTTGCTTCACAAGCTTAATTTTGTCGCTATTTTGAAATCTTATAGAATATTTTCTAGTCTATAAATAGTAAAATTAAATAAATAATTATTCCACTTTATAAATAGTGGAGGTTTTCAATATAAAAATCTTAAACAAATGAGAAAATTGATTTAGCAAACCAATTATTAGTCTGATGATGGTGCGAAGGAGCAATAGAAGCTGTTTTTATGCAATTCATGAAAGGGAATTTATTTACTTAAATTATATTTTAATATTATATTATAAGGTTATTTCCTTAAAAAATTATATTCTCATAATTGTGTTGTTTTATTTTAAGAGAAATTTTAGTTAGGTTGATACCATATTTATTTATTTTCAATGGCTATCTATTTTCAAAATTAGGATGGGGTTGTATTTATTTTACGATATTGTGATATTCTGTTGTAAGGGTTACTTATATTTTTATCAATTTAAGTTTATTTTATAAATATATATATACATATATGTATATATATATATATTTATTTATATGTGTTTTCAGAACTTATAATGTAATGGTGATTTTATAATAATTTATTCACAAAATATGGTTCTGGATTTCCAAATTAGGAAGGGATTATATTTATTTTCATTAAAAATTATTTTTAAATGTGCATTTTGTTTTCAAGTATGTGTACTATAAATTACATGTCATATATATATATATATATAAATGTGTATAGGATATACATTGCAAGGGTTGGTGTTTTTTTCTCCCTTGTTTGTGATATATCTTGTTGATGTGTATTATTGCTTTAAACCAACTTCTTTATAGACCTCCCTAGAATTTCAAGGATGGGTCAATGTGTATTAGATAGCCTCCCCAGAATCCTTTAGATGGGTATATCTGATGTGACAACTTCCCTAGAATCCTTGGGATGGGTCAGTGTGGTTATATGATATCCCAAGAGTCTTGAGATGTTTTCAAATATTTGATTTTCCATTAATTTTAAATATAATAATTCCTTAGGTTTCTACATCACTTGTTCCAAAAAATAGAATGGAAGTTATCAAATTCTATATATTAGAAATTATTTTTAGGCATTCATCATTTTATGTCTACATGTATTGGTTCCACCCTTAGGAATCTTTGATTACTATCCATGTATATGAAATAACCCTTTATTTATTAAAATGTTTTATCAATACATTTTTATATATTCTAGTTAATTTAATGAGAGTGTATTCTTCTTATTTATCATATTTTGGTTTCTTATTACTCCTAAATTTCCTATATTATATTTTCATTTGTTTATGGGTTTTAAGAAAGTTTTGATGTGTGTCAAACAACATTTATAATTTCAATTTGTTACTTGAGACTCATCCACTATCTCTTTTAAATAAAATTATCACCCTCATCAACTTCAACTCCCAAATCATCATTATTTCTATTTTTTGCTTGAAACTCATCCCCCATATATTTTATATCTCTTTTACTACTCTAATAATTAGTCATCTCATGGATGACTACTGCTTAGAGTATTTGAAACAACATAGGTGCATGTCTACAAGAGATAAAGGATGTGTCAAACAAAAAAATGAAATGATAAATGTCAGAGAGATGAGTTGATAAGGTTGAGTTTTCTATAACTTTCACCTTTGAATAAATTCATAGGATAACACCTTCCATAGTGGATTAATTCTTTTCTTAAATTAAATTACCTATTTTTTTTCAACATACTTAAATTATTTGGAACAATCAAATGTTGAGTTTCCCTTATTATAATTTTCTATAGCTTTCGCCTTTGATAATGAATATCTTATGTAAATTTATTTATTTATTGTACAAAATAAATCTTTTATGAATCCAATAGGGTGGATATGAATTGAAAATATATGTGTGATAATTGTATAACAAAAGAGTCTGATGATGGGGTTAAAGAGTTCATCAAGTTTTTATGAGATCATGCATACGACCCTTCTCAAATCCTCTATCTGTGTTTAAATTATTTTTATTCAAGAAAAATTATTCAGGAAGAGTTGTAAGGACATTTCATTTGTCACAGAATAGATAAGAGCTAAAAGTTTTGGACTAAACATGGGGAAAACATAACATGGACACCAATTGGGTTGATACTATGGTTTATGGATCATTTGATATGAATACTAGTGTAAATGTTGATGGAGATCACATGGAAGAAATGAAAATGGAATTGAAGATGACCTTAGTAATTTTAGAAATTTATTTGAGGAGTTAAATAGTTTTTCCAAGAAATCATTGTATACTGATTATACAAAATACACAACATTGTCAGCTGTATTGATGTTATATAATTTTAAATATGGTAGCGAATGGAGTAACACCAGCTTTACAGAACTACTTGGTCTCTGGAATGATATGATACCAAAATAAAATGAACTACCATGCTGAACATATGATGTTAAATGAATGTTATGTTCAATGGTAATGATCTCTAAAAAAATCATGCTTGTCCAAATGATTTCATATTATTTCGTAAGGACTATGAATCACTCATAGAGAACCATAAGTGTGGAACATATCAATACAAGAAAAATGAATCAATTCCTTTGAAATTTATATGGTACTTTCCTATCATTTCATGGTTTAAAATATTATATGGATGTTAGGAAACTACGAGAAAATTGACATGTCATGAAGATAAAATAAATAAATATGGGAACCTACATCATCTAGTATATTCTCCTTAGTGGAATAAAATTGATTACGAGTATCCAGAATTTGGAAATGAGCCGAGAAACTTTTTTCTTGTGTAATCTCCAAATGGAATAAATCCTTTTGGTGTACAGAGTAGTAATCAAAGTACATGGCCCGTTATATTGGTAAATTATAACTTTCTTCCATGGTTATGTATAAAGTGAAAATACATTATGTTGTCTCTATGTATATCCGGACTAAAGAAACCCAGTAATGATATTTATGTCTATTTGGATCCATTTATCAAAGATCTAAAATTGATGTGGGATATAGGTGTTACAATGTATGATGCTCGTAGAAGTGAATAATTTACATTAAAGGACATGTTGTATAAAATGATAAATGACTTCCCCACATATGGAAATTTATTAGGCTATAGAATTAAACTAATTTTGGGGTGTCTAATTTGTGAAAAAAAAATGCATACTAAGTTCAGTCAAAACATTCCTTTAAGACTATGCTTTAGGACATCAAAAAATTTTACCTCGATAACATAAATACTAATCCTGGACGACAACATTTGATGGGAATATCGAACAAGGTACAATACTATCTCCAGTAACGGGCAATCAACTATACAATAAAGTAAAATATATTGAACCTTCTATTGGTAAACTATTTTTTAAAAACCCTTACAAAATCTGGTTGGAAGAAGATACCATTTTTTTGAATTACCATATTAGAATTGTTTTTTTGTCAAATATTTTCTTGATGCCATTCATGTATAAAAAAATGTATTTGATAGTGTTATCGGCACATTACTAAATGTTCCTAGAAAAAATAAATATGGAAAAAAGGCAAGGTTGGACTTTATTGAAATGGGTATAAGGGGAGAGTTGGCACCAGTGAAGTGTAAAAGATGCACTTTTCTTCCTCCAATAGCTTACACTCTATCTAAATATGAAAATTTTCAATTTTTCCTTTTCCTTAATAGTGTAAAAGTTCCCAAAGTGTATTCATAAAATATCAATAATGTCTTTTCAATGACTAATTTGAAGTTACAAGGACTAAAATCACATGATTGTCAGATTTTGATGCAATATTTAATTCTTGTTTCTTTCCATTGAATTGGGCCTCAAAATGTATGACATACATTAACTAGACTCAAATTTTTTTTCAAAGCCATATGTTGTAAAGTTATAAACCCGATAAAGTTTCCCATCATTAATAAGGAGGTTGCGGACATATTATGTGAATTAGAGATGTTCTTCCCAACATAATTATTTGATATTATGGTCTACATTATTGTTCACTTAGTTAAAGAGGTTCAACTGTGTGGTCATATCCATTACAGATAGATATACCCCATAGAACATTATATAATGATTTTGAAAGGGTATGTTAAGAATAGAAGTCGACCAGAAGGTTGTATTTCATAACAATATATTGTTGAAGAAGATATTGAAATCTATACCTATTACATATCAGATGTTGATAACATCGATCTCCCAATATTTATTCAAACCGAACGCCTTATGGGTGATGGGATTTCTGGAATAGATGTTGTTACAATTAACTTGATAGAGCAGGAGAAAGCAATCCTTTAAATTTTACATAATAGTGAAGATGTTGATCCATACATTGAATCCCACAAAAAAAATCTTAAATATTTGAATTCATCAAGGGATAAAGGATGGATATCAAATATACATAATCAAAAATTTATAGGATGGTTCCGAGATCTTATTTATAAGGAGTTATCTGAAAATCCAAATTCAATTTATGAACGATTTCAATATCTTGCCAGAGGACCAAATGAAAATGTTATATCTTACACTAGTTTTGTAATTAATGATTATACATTTTATACAAAAGAACATGATGACTGCAGTATGATGAAAAATAGTGGTGTTACACTTATGGTTGTAGTGATGCACAAATCTGGTTCCAAGGATATAAATATAATTTATGAAAATATGTCATATTTTTTCATTATCAAACAGATATACAAGTTGGATAATACAATATTTAAAGTGCTGATTTTCCATTTCAAATGGGTTGATAATATCATTGTAGTTAAAGTCTGGGAAATGGAATTCATGAAGGTGGATTTCAGCGTGGAAGGGAGAAAAGATGAGTTGTTCCTAATGGCATCATAAGGAGTGAAATTATTTTATGTATCTGATCCAAGAAATAAAAATTGGTTGATTGTCCTGCTGGTGACTAAAACAAATTTTGGGTTTGATGAAAATTCAATTGAGGATGAACCTTTTATTGTGATATCACAATCACTTCCTTCTGGTCCAAATATAAAAAAAATATTGTACATTAGAGGGGACCACAAAGAATGGATTTGGATTCTCGATAGAGGAACCAAATCCCTAAAACCTTTAAAAAAATAAATTGAGTTCAATGATAAGGTAAAATTGTTTTTTAATATACAAGGTTTTTCCTCATAATATTATATGTTATCTATTACATTAACATAATCTATATTAAATGATTGACTACTCATTAAGAAAATGTCTTATGCATATGATGATGTTACCAATCCCTCTGAAGAACAAACTATAATGAAGGAAACCCTTTGTAAATATGTAAACGTAATGTTATGATATACTTTCTCTTTTTTACTGAAATGTTATATAATGGAACATTTATTTAATTTTCATTATTCCTTGTAGTGTTTGTTTATTTTAGAAGATTCATGCCCATCTATCATGACTTTGTAGGAAGAGAAATGACTCTATCTCTACTCAATCATAGAGGTAATATTGATATTTTCACTATAAAATAATTTTCCATAGAATTAATGTATTTTTTCATATTTATGTCTATTTTATTTATTTTTAGTAATACTCTTATAATAATTGTTTTCTTATATAGGTGGATTCTTTTGTTCAAGTTGGTGTGGTCTGCCTAACTTTCATTCCTTTATATACCAAAACTTCCAAAGTCTTCTTCTCCCTCAAAACCTTTTCACCCCTATAATGTTGTATTTATCAATTTCCTTCAAGTTCTCTCTACTGCCTTTACAGGAAGAGAAACGACACTGCCTCTACTCAGTCACAGAGGTAATCTTGATGATTGCACAGTAAAATCATTTTCTATAGAATTAATAATTTATTTCATATTTATATTTAATTTATTTATTTTTAATATTACTCGCATAATAATTATTTTCTTATAACTATGGAATGTTTTTTTTCTATTTGGGGTGATGTGTCTATATTTCATGTCTTTGTGTACCAAAACATCCAAAAACTTCTTTTCCCTCAAAACCTTTAACCCCTACAATGTTGATATTTATCACTTTCCTTCAAGTTCCCTCCACTGCTCAATCATATAGGTAATTTTGATGTTTCTACAGTAAAATAACTTTCCATATAATTAATTTATTATTTCATATTCATGTTTAATTTATTTCTTTTTAGTATTACTCATATAATAATTTTTTTCTTATACATTTGAATTATTTATTTCGAGCACGGGTGGTTTGTTTGAAATTTTTTCATGAAGTGCTAATAGTTTGACAAAGAAATTCAATGTATATCAAGTTAAAATTGATAGTTAGGATTTTTTGGAGACTTTTGGGTGTGTGGGAATCAGCCTCACCTAAATCCAACACGTGGTGTGACTTGTATGACTCCAAGTAATTTTTTCTAATTAAAATTGACATTAATTTTAGTAAAATAGAAATGTAAAATACTCAAAATTGAGTAAACATATTCAGACTATTTTGATACATTAATAAAATGATATATAATCCATTTTTGACGTGTAGGAATCAAATTCACCTTAATCTGATACATGATGTTCCCGGTATGACTCAATGTGTCTGTTATTAGTTTAGAATCGACATTTTAGTTCAAAAAGTGTCACTCACTAAAAACTGATAAAGCACACTCGTATTTTCTTGATAATTTATGAAAATGATTCATAATTAATTTTTGACATGTAGGAATTATTTTCACATCAAATTGATACACTATGTGATTGTAATGAGTCAAAAGTGTGTGTTTCAAGTTTAAAAATACATTTTAGATAAAGAAAAAGACAATTGAAGTACTCAAAATAGATAAAATGAATTCATATTGTATTGATACATCATGAAAATGATTAAAAATCCATTTTAGATGTGTATGAATTTTCCACAGCTCAATCTGAATCACGATGTGACTGGTATGACTCCAAGTGCATCTTTTTACTTAAAATTGACATCGATTTTAGTAAAACGGACAACTAAACTACTCAAAACTGAGAAAATACATTCAGATTGTTTTGATACTTTACAAAATTTATCCATAGGTTATTTTTTACATTTAGGTATTATCTAAACCTCAATATGATACACAATGTTCCTAGTATGACTCAAAGTCTCCATTATCAATTTAAAATCAACATTTTAGTTCAGAAAGTGTTACTCATTAAAAAATGATCAAACACGCTCATATTTTCTTGATAATTTATGAAAAATATTTATAATCCATTTTGATGTGTAGGAATTATTCATACAGAAAATTGATACATGATGTGATTGGAATGAGTCAAAGTTTATGTTTCCAGTTTAAAATGACATTTGATAAAAAAAGACATCTGGCGTACTGAAAAATAATAAAATTCATTAATATTATTCTTATACTTTATTAAAATGATACATAATTAATTTGAGATGTTTATAAATTAGTATCACCTCAATCTGACCCATGGAGCGACTGATATGACTCAATGTTTGTATTTTTATTTAAAATTGACATCAATTTCAGTAAAATGGACAATTAACCTACTCAAAACTGAGCAAATGTTTTTGAACTATTTTAATACTTTACTAAGACTATCCATAAGTAATTTCTGATGTGTATGAGTCATCCACACGTCAATATGAAACTTGATGTGACCGGTATGACTTAAAGTTTCTTTCAACATTTTAAAATTGACATTTTAGTTTAAAAAGTGGCACTCACTTATAATCGATCAAACGCACTCGGATTTTCTTGATAATTTAGTAAAATGATTAATATATCATTTTTATGTGTATTAATTGTTTTCACATCAAATTGATACACTATGTGATCGTAATGATTCAGAATTGTTTTTTTCCAGTTTAAAATGACATTTTAGTAAAAAATACAATGGACATACTCAAAACCAAAAAATTCATTTATATTTTTTTTTTGATAATTTATGAATATTATCCACAAGTCATTTGAGGTAGGTAGGAATTATCCTCACCTCAATCTGATACACGGTGTGACCAATATGACCCCAAGTGTGTCTTTTTATTTAAAATTGACATCAATTTTAGTAAAATAGACAACTCACCTACTCAAAACCGAGAAAACGCATTTGGACTATTTTGATACTTTATGAAAATGATCCATAATTCATTTTTGACATGTAGGGATCATCCAAACCTCAATATGATACAAGATTTTCCCGGTATGACTCAAAGTATTCATTATCTGTTTAAAATCCACATTTTAGTTAAAAAAGTGTCACTCACTAAAAACTGATCAAATGCGCTCGAGTTTTCTTAATAATTTTGGAAAAAAATTCATAATTCATTTGTGACATGTAGGAATTGGTATTATTCCAAACTACTACATTATGTGATTGAAATGATTCAAAGTGTATGTTTCCAGTTTAAAATGACATTTTAGTCAAAAAGATAATCGACGTACTCAAAACTGAGAAAATGCATTCGAATTGTTTTGATACTTAATTAAAATGATCCATAACTCATTTGAGATGTGTAAGAATCAACTACACCTCAATCTAACCCACGGTGTGACTGGTATGACACAAAGTGCGTATTTTTATTTTAAATTGACATCAATTTTAGTAAAATGGACAACTGGCCTACTCAAAACTGATAAAATACATTCGTATTGTTTTGATACTTTAAAAAATGATCTATAAGTAATTTTTGATGTGTGGAAATAATCCAAAAATCAATATGATACATGTAGTGGTTTATCTATATTCATCCTTTCTTTTAAAAAATCATTTTATTTCTTAAAAATATCTTTGAGAGCATAGTATTTTAATCTTGATTCATTCTTAAACATTGTGAAGTTAAAGAAATGAATAGTAGAGAGAAGCCACTATATCAAAGAAGATAAAGTGTTATATTTGATTCATTTCATATATAAAGATGATATTTTCTTTTTTGATAGTAAATATTGTTCTTATGAATAATTTTCTTTGGAGATGAATAAGATGTTTTATATTTCCATGATTAGTAACATAAAGTATCTCGTTGGTCGATAAATATCACAAGAGGAAAATTACATTTTTCTCTCTCGAGAAGAATTTACTCAAGAAATTATAAATAAGTTTTGAATAAAATATTCAAATTAGTTTTATACCCCAATTTTAGTGGGATCCAAGATATAATATGATAAATAATGGAAGGAATTTGATTCATGGAAGTTCATAAAACTAATTAATAGTTTAATCTACTTGGAAGCGTCATAACCGGATATTCTGTATATTATTACACATTATTCCATATTTCAGAGTGAACCAATGGAATCATGTTTTTTTCTATAAAGAGGATATTCAAATAAATAAAAGGAATCATGAGTCATGGGATGGAATATAATATAAATTTAAGGTTTGGTTTATTTGGATACACTAATGTATATTGGGATGAAAATGTTGATGATATAAAGTTGAATTAAATTAGAGTTTTCTTTTAGAATAAATATTTGTGGAATGGTATATAAAGAAAAAAATTTCAGTGAACTTAAGTACTACTCTGGTGTAGTATGTTTCTATAACTCAAGAAATAACCCAATTGATGTGAATAAAAAAATCAATTGGAAGATCTCAAGGTTTGTTTAAAGTTACCACTCTTATTGGTTCTAATAATCAATGTATAATCAACCTATCAATTAATCTAGGTCAACATTCTCAATCAAATCATATTTATATCAAATATCACTTCATCAATGATCTTATGGAGTAACAAGTTTTGGATATGGAGTTTATTCCAACAAATAAGAAAATAGTGGATGTGTTCACTAAACCACTATTAAAGGATACATTTTGTACAATGAGGTTGATGTTAGGAGTTCTGCCTCGCCCCTTACAAGGATAAGGTATGGTGAGTTAGTCATCTATCTTCTTGTCTTTGTATTTTTTTATCAAAGGAGGGTAGAACAATATAAATTTAAAGAATATGGGTTTTTTAAAGAGCGGTACCTATTTAGAGGTAAATTTTAAATTGGTAAGTTTTGAAGTTAGTGTTTGTGAATGTGTTTAAAAAATGTGTATTTTATGAAAAGTTTATTAATCATGTATTATTTATTAAATTTTTTTAGGAAAAAAATTTAATAATTGAAGTTTATAATTTTATTATCTATAAAATTTGTCAATTGGTATCACTAGTGTATTCATTTATTTATGGGGTACTAAGGATTTTTCATTACTATTTAAGAATAATTGTTATTATAGATTTTACTATTTTCATTTCATCATGAAACATATTTTTAAAAGAAAATTTAAAGGAAAAGAGACACAATTTTAATAATTTTTTTTTTTGAATAAATTTTTAAATTTTCAAATTTGGATAAATTTCAAAAAATAAAGTGATTTTTTTAGAAATTATTTTTCATTTTTATAATTTTCAAAAAGGGGTATATTATTAGTGATAAGTTTGATTAATATAAATATTATTACTATTAGATTCTGATTATTTATATTTCATGTTTTTAATATTACAACACCATAGATTTACTAAATTGGATAATTATAATTTCTCATAGAATTAATTATTCTTAAATTATTTTATCTTATATTATTTGTAGTTAAATTTTATGTTTTGAAGATATTAATTTTTTTCAAACTTTTATTTTACACTTTTGAAGCTAATGGTGCTGAAATTTCTCAAAAAAATTTACTTTTCTGAAGTGTTTTAAGGACTCTTCCAAACTATTAATTTAATTTTTATAAACTCATGTATTTACTATTTTGAAATGATTTTTTACCTATATAAACTTTTTTTACCTTATGAAGGTTTTTTTGAACCATATGAAGGACTTGTTTTAACCTTTTAGACTCAACTATTTTCTCTCAACCTTATTTCCTAACCTTATGAAGAATTTGTATCAACATTATGAAACTAAATAAAATCTACGTGAAATTTTATGAACTCTATGATGGAGAATAACTTTATAAAAATTAAAATAATCTTATGTGAAATCTATTTTCTAAAATAGTGTTATGTGAAAAAAAATTATTTGTAATATCCTTATATGAAATTTTCATATGTGGTTTTTAAATTATGATATTTCACTCATACATATTTTATCTTCTTACACAAATATCAAATTGTGCATTTTTTCTTATTAGGAGAATATATATCTTATAAATTTTATTTAAATGTAATTATTTTATTTATTTTACTTTTAATATATATTTGGTTTGGTTCTATTTTTTTCATGTATAGGTTGCTATGATTTTAGGAAAATATTTTAATGTATCAATGGGTGGATCAAAATATATAAACCCATGTGAAGATGATCATAGAAATCATAAATTGATCATATAGAATTTTTATTATAAATTCAAATTGAGAGAAATAGTTATAGAGGAATAACAAGTGTACTGATCTAGTATAAGAAATTTTATTATGTTAAAACTCTAGTATTATGACATATATTATATTATTGCAATTACAAAGGATCATCAATGCATGAACATTTTTTTGAATTGATCAAGCTATATTGAAATTATTTTTCTTCTATGTTGTTTTAGGTTGTTCCTTGGTCAGTATAAAGGAAGCATTGTTTTTGGGTTTTTCTTCATGTGTGAAAAAAGGAAATGTCTGTAAAAGGTTATCACAACCTTTCAAAAGTGAGGTTTTACTTATTGGGTTCCATTTCTCTCATAAAGAAGAGAAGAGTGAAAAGTAAACATAGGATCACATTGAGATAAACTACTCTAAAAATATAGTGTTCTTGTTTTAAGATTTTTATTTTATATTTTTATTTCGAGAACTTGAACTATTATATATACTAAAATATTATTTAAATTTTTAGTGGATATATAAACTATTTATGTTTCTACTCTATTTTAATTAATTTGTTTAAAATTTTAAAAGTTATATTCACTCCTAGACCATATTATCATCTCACATTGTTCTAATAGATGCATGAGGGACCTGTGAGGTTTGTATGGGATAGAATATATTTGATAAAGGATTTAAAAACACATGATGTAAAAAGTTAATTTTATATTTTTAATGAACTCATGAAGGAAAGGTCATCGTGTGACCTACCCCTATCATAGAGAAATTCACCTCCATTGAAAAATTACCCCTATACTTGGGTTTATTCATGGTGGGACCTCCCTTGTTCACCCCCTCCATTAATTATATTACAACCCAATTTCCCAAAAAATAGGCAGTCTACCTAGGTTGAGTCACAGTATGGCCACACTTAGTCATGGAATGATCCAACTACTTGGAGAAATATGTATTTTACTTGGGTTGAGTCATGAAGTGACCTCCTATGGTTGTAGTGTGAGCCAGTTGTATTCCAAAATCTTAGTTCACCAAAAAATACCATAGTTTATGAAAAAAAATAAAGTAGCTAACATTAAAAAAGAAAATTTTCATTCTTGAAAATGACATTGTGTGCATGACATATAAAAAATATTTTTTAAAAATCAATACCAATTTAATTGATTTCCATAGTGAATATGGTGGGAGGAGACAAAATCAATATAATTAAATATTATAAATTTCAAATACACACTAACTTATATGATATATTTTGTATATTAAATATCTTTCTTTTTCACTACTATATAATCTATTAATATGATTATTTTTTTGATTATAAAGAAATCATTCACCCCTCATTATATTTTTGTTTTTTAAAATAACTAAAATCTAATAAGTTTATCATAGTTAATGATGATCAAATTTAATGTTGTGGTCACTTTATGAGAAATAAAATATTCATATTTATCTTATTATTAGTTAAATATTTTATGATAACCTAGTGGTTTTATTGTTCTAAAAATGTTTTTAGAATAAATTCATAATTATATCTCAAGTGTTATAGATTCAAAGTTAAACCTCATAACATGTTATTATTTGTTACTTTTCGATGGAAAACGTGGGTTTGACTTGAAAAAAATATTAATATTTTTTAATTGAATTTAAATTATATAAAATTTTAATTGGTATCTAGTTTTTGAAATTTTTCTAGAATTTCTTGGATTAATAGTTGAATAGCATACCAAAAAAAAATTATTTTATTTTTTTCCAATTTTCAATTTTTTTTCTAAAGTACAATGTACTTTATGAAAAACCAACAAGAATATAATTTTAATTCATCATACATATGTTTATATAAGTTATTTGAAGTATCATAATGAATAATCATTAGCTTTCTATTTCTGATTCATTGTAAATTGGAGCTAGTTCCACTAATTCCACTCTCACTACCTTATCTTTGATCATGGTTATCTTCTTCGGCTCTATAATTCTCATACCATTCAATATATTCTTCACCTTGACATCTATATAACCCATGCATATACTTATATCAATCAGGATCTTCTTCACCTAGACTTTTGTATCACCCTTATAGATATTTAAAAACTTTAGGCTATTCTTCACCTTTATATCCATTCTTCTCTTACTACTCATATTAATTAGACTCTTCTTTATCTCCATGATTCCTATTGCATTCAGGTTATTCTTTACTTTGACATATGTGTCACCCATACAAATTTTATCCTTATTATTGTTATTCAAATCATATACTAAAAATTTGACTCATATTTTTTCTACCATGGGAACTCTTCTTAGGGACTTGCTCGATATAGCCTTCTTACAATTTATTTAGGTTCATATCCAAAATAGAAACCTACCTTCCTTAAAATGACATTGGAGTTAAGAATTTTCCACAATCTATGATTTTAGAGATGGAAATGGTATTTTAATACATCAAACATATTCAAGGTATCAATATCATTTGTTGGATTCTCTATATTTATAAAACATGAGTATACATTTAATTTAGTTTTTTATTTATTTAATTTTTAAAAATGTAATGACTCTCTATTAAAAAGTTTATGGCTACACTAGGGCCTACACATCTGTAGGAAATTTTAGTTTTACATATTTTACACTCATTCACTACGGCAAAAAAGGCATTTAGCGGCGGTTTGATTTTACGTTATGGGGCGGTTTAAACCACTGCTAAATAGATTGGCGGCGGTTTTGAAAAACCGTTGCGAAATCGTGCGTCGGGAAACTATTCGCGGTGGTTTTCAAAACCGTCGCAGAACATTTCACGGCGGTTTTTTAGCGGCGGTTTTTTTATTTTTTTTATTTTTTTTTATTTTTTATTTTTTATTTTTGTTATTTTTTTAATTATTTTTTAATTATTTTTTAATTTATTTATTTATTTATTTATTTATTTATTTATTTATGTATTTATTTATTTATTTATTTAGGTATTTATTTATGTATTTATTTATTTATTTATTTATTTATTTATTTATTTATTTTATTTATTTTATTTATTTTAATTATTTTATTTATTTTATTTTTTTTTTATTTTTTTTATTTTTTTTTTTTTTTTTTTTTTTATTTTTTTTATTTTTTTTATTTATTTTATTTATTTTATTTATTTATTTATTTATTTATTTTATTTATTTTATTTTATTTATTTTATTTATTTTATTTATTTTATTTATTTTATTTATTTTATTTATTTTTTATTTTATTTATTTCGTATTTATTTTATTTATTTTATTTATTTATTTTATTTCGTATTTATTTTATTTATTTACTTTATTTATTTATTTCGTATTTATTTTATTTATTTCGTATTGCTTTATTTACTTTATTTATCCATGCATGCACATCCCATGCACATGCAAATGCACATGCCCATGCAATATAAAGAAATACTGCGTTTGATGAGATTTGAAGCCCTAACCTCTTACATATTTTCCAAAGACTTTATCACTCCAGCATGCTCGCCATGTGGTTAATAAACAAAATTTAATATACTTATATATATTAATTGAAAAAACAAATAATACATAACTAATAGATATAATAAATAATAATAATAATATATAATAATAAATAATAAAAAACAAATAATAATAAATAATAAATAATAAATAATAATAAATAATAAATAATAAATAATAAATAATAAATAATAACTAATAAATGATAAATAATAATAAATAAGAAATAATAAACAATAAACAATAATAAATAATAAATAATAAATAATAAATAATAATAAATAATAAATAAAAAAATAAATAATAATAAATAATAAGTAATAAATAATGATTAGTATTAAATAATAATAAACAATAAATAATAATAATAAAATAATAAATAATAATAAACAAATAATAAATAATAATAAACAAATAATAAATAATAATAAACAAATAATAAATAATAATAAACAAATAATACATAATAAATAATACATAATAAATAATAAATAATATATAATATATAATATATAATATATAATATATAATATATAATAATAAATAATAATAAATAATAAATACGAAATAAAAAATATTTAATAATAAATATTAAATAATAAATAACACATAATAAATAAAATATTAATATTAATAAATAATTAATAATTAATAATTAATAATTAATAATTAATAATAAATAAATAATAGTAAGTAATAAATAATAAATAATAAATAATAAATAATAAATAATAAATAATAAATAATAAATAATAAATAATAAATAATAAATAATAAATAATAAATAATAAATAATAAATAATAATAAAGAATAAATAATAAAAATATTTAATAATAAATATTAAATAATAAATAACACATAATAAATAAAATATTATTATTAATAAATAATAAATAATAAATAAATAATAAATAATAATAAATAATAAATAATAAATAACAAATAAATAATAAATAATAATAAATAATAAATAATAAATAATAAATAATAATAAATAATAAACAATAAATAATAATAAACAAATAATAAATAATAATAAACAAATAGTAAATAGAAATAATAAATAATAAATAATAAATAATAAATAATAAATAATTATAAATAATAAATAACCAGAAACAAATATTATTATTAATAATAATATTTTATTATTAATAATAATAAATGATATATAATATATAATAAATAATAAATAAATATAAATAATAAATAATAAATGAATATAAATAATAAATAATAAATAACCAGTAACAAATAATAGATAATAAATATATTATATTATATTATGAATAATAAATAATAAATTATAAATTATAAATTATAAAGGAATTACATGAAAATGTATGAAAAGATGTGATAAGGGATGAAAAATCATGAAAACGCATGAAAACGGATGGAGAAGCTTGAAGAATGAGGCATTAGAAAGAATGAGAAAGCATAAAAACTAATGAAAACTCTGGAAAACCCCTTAAGAATTCAACACAATCATCATAATATCCCACAATAAACCATTGATAAAGATAACAAGTCATGGAAACCCAAATAAATAGTAATAAATGGAGCAATCGTTAAAACCCGTCAAAACGGTCATAAAGTGACAAAAACATTGGACTCACATTAACGGAGATAACTTATGATTCGAGAGTCCGTTTCAGATCTGCGACTAGTCAAATCAAAGATCCTAAAACGATCTTTGAGCTGATAGGTGAAAGAGACCGAATGGACCGACGGATCGAAAGTTACCACTGTTTAAAAAAAAGCTGATGGGGAATGGGTGCTAGAAACGAGGCATCGAAAAACATATCAGACTTGATACCCACTAAAAAGGCCATAACTAATGATCCAAGAGTCCATGTGGGCATCGCGACCAGTCAAACCAAAGCTTATATAATGACCTACGATCTGGAAGGCGGAGGAGTCTGAATTGACACGCGGATCGAAAGTTAAGTCTGTTTGAAGATAAGTTCGACGGGACACCGCTTACAGAAACGGAGTTTCAAAGGCCTTCAGAGGGGTTTTTGGGGTCTAAAATCTGACAGAAGCAAGCTTATGTTGATCTAGTGCGTAGCTTTCTTCGCTGGCTTCGATTTAATATGTGGTAGAGCCCAAACGAACACCCGGAGCGAAAGTTATGGCCGTTTAAATTTGGAGAACTTTTTTCAACTTTCTAACAACTCTCATATCTTCCGCAACTTAGACCATCTCATGGTTTTTATTATACGTGCTTCTAGATCTCTTCATGAGCTTCTATTTGACTGGTCGTGGCGCTCCAACGGACGCCTGGATCAAAAGTTATGGTCGTTTTAGTGATTTCACGGTTTCTCATGTTTTTGTTATTTTGTTAACTTCATTTCGCGACGGTTTTACCCAAACCGCCGCTATTTCACGGAGGTTTTTTAAAAAACCACCGCTAATCCTCAAAAAAATTAAAAAAAAATTACACATTTCGTGGTGGTTTTTAAAACTACCGTGAAATACTGGCCCGAAAGCTATTTTGCGGTGGTTTTAAAAACCGCTGCGAAAAAACCTCCGCGAAACGCCTGTTTTCTTATAGTGATTTCTCTTACTATTTTTCATGTGAGAGTTCTTTCAAGAGGTATTTATTTACCATATTACCCAAAATTAATCAATACACAATTTCACCACCTAAATGTATATTGAATATGATTTCTTGGTTATTTATTTCCAAAAAAAATATATGGATTGTTCTATTTTTATAATTTATGAAAGTATTGCAATTCTTCTCCTTCTTATAAATTATTGGGTTTGTGGAATTCAATATTCCATACAACTCAATTAAATCATTTTTTATTAAAAATGATTTTTATTTTTATCTCATTGTTATATTTACCATATAAATTATTATTTTTGGTGCTATAATTTATTGATAGAATTTAAGGTTTTATCATATTTTCTATTAGGTGGTTTTTTATATGTTGTGAAGTAAAAGTAATGATACTAATTAATGGTTCATATCACTCTTCAACCTTAAGTTTTTCTCTTTTTATACCACATATCAATGGTGGAAGTTTAATGATCACTATCCATATTTGATTTTGTATCCTTTTAAAACTACAAAAGTTTCTTTACTTAAATAAGAATACAAGAAATATTTCATATCTTGTTTTCATTTTTCCCCTTTATAATTAGCTTACCAATTTTTTAACAAATTGTATCTACATTACTTCAAGTATCCTTGGGAGTATATTTTACAATTTTAAAATAAAAATATAATATTATTTTAGATAGACTCCATAGTGTTTATAATTAATGTCCAATATCAAATTGTATATCTCTAGATTTTGACAAGAGGCCTATCACTATTGGAAAAAATAGTATTTATCTACAGTTGGGGGGGGGGGGTTAGCAGTGGTTTAAACTGTTACTAAGTTGTTTCAAGGTGGTTTTCAAAAATCATCATGAAAAGATGAATCACGAAACATTTAATGGTGGTTTTCAAAAAGCATCGTGAAATGATTTAGTAGTCATCTTTTATTTTTTTTTTTATTTTTTTTTATATTAACATATTATTAATTAATAATTAATTATTAATTATTTAAATATTTTTATTTTTTGTTTATTAATCCTACCATACATGCATATGTCATTCATTTCATGCATAAATTCAGCATATATATGTGTTGGGTGAGATTTGAACCTCTTACCTCTAGGTTATTCTACAAAGACTTTATCGCTTGAGTAATCTCTTCTTGTGGTGAGTAAACAGAATTTAATATACTATATATATACACATAAAATTACATATAATTACATATACATAAATAATAAAATTAAAGAATAATAATAATAAATAATAAATAATAAATAAGAAAAAACAAATAAATAATAAATAATGATAAGAAAAAAAAATAATTATTAATAATTATTAATTATTAAAAAATTAACAATTAATTAATAACTAATTAATTAATAATAAATAATAATAAACTAATTAATTAATATTAAATTAAAATTTATTTCTTTATTAATAAAGAAATAAATAAATACTAAATAAATAAATAATAAATAACAAAAAATGATAAATAAATAATGATGAATAAATAATAAACAATAAATAATAAACAATAATAAATAATAAATAAACAATAAATAATAAATAATATACCATAAATAATAATATTTAATAAATAAATAATAAATACAAAATAATTAGTAAATAAATAAATAAATAGTGAATTAATTAATTAATTAATTAATTAATTAATGATTTAATAATAAATAATAAATCAATAATTAATTAATTAATAATTATATAGTAATTAATTGTTAATTAATAATAAATGGATAGATAATAAATAATAAATAATAAATAGTAAAAAATAAATAATAAGCAGTAAATAATAAATAATATATTGTAATATATATATATAATTACATATAAATTTATTTAAATACAGTTATATATATCATATAAAAATATATAATTATAAATAAATTTACATAAACTTATATAAGTACAGGAAAAAATACACACACACCAACAAACAGAATACATAGAAATATATATACCAATGTTATATATATATTAATATACATTAAATTACATAAATATTAATAAATGAATATAAATATATATACATAGATTTGATTATATATAATTTTTAAATAAATATTGATAAATAAACATAAATTATAAATATATATATACATAAATGTATAGAAATATACACAAATATATATATAATAAATACTAAATTAACAAAAGAGGGAAAACCGTAACAATTAAAACCTCATAAAATCAATATTAATCTAAATCCATGAAATAAAAAATCATAGATGACCCAACAAGCATATAAAGACACTCTTAAATGAAGCTAAAATCACATCGAATGTTCATAAATCACGATATCTGAACAAAAAAACTAAGATTCAGTGTCCTTATGAACCCTTTTTTACATAGATAAAATAGTCACCAAGGTCACCCTAGGTAAAAAACAGTATACATATCTTCTCAAGATTTGATTTGATATATGGCAGAGCCCAGATGGACACCTGGATCAGCTATTATGACCATTTTAAGTTGAAGTTCAATTTTCATCTTCTCTTAAAATAATAATAAATTTTATTATATTACATGCCACTACATTATTATCTAATTTCATTATATATTTTTTCATAATCATCGATTTGACTGTTTATGGAGATAAAATGGAAATTCATATCCAAATTTATGGTTATCTGATACTGAAATCTGATTTTTTTAGATATATATTAAATTTATTTTTAGTCATAGTTTTCTAAAAAAGAACTTCTTACTTAAGATGGTTTTTAAAAAACACCTCTAAAAATAAATTTAAAATTTAAAAAAAACATATTTAGTGATGGTAGTTAACAAAACTAGTGCTAAAATAATATTGACAAAATATTTAGTGAAGGTTTTGAAAACCATCGCTAAAAACTCGCTGAGGATTTCAATTTTTCCAATAGTTTACAAAGGTAAGAATATTCAAAAAATAGTAATCTTTAAAGTGATGCACCCATATGAAGAATCATAACTTTACTAAGAACATTAATCTATATATTGGTATAAAAAAATATGATCCTAAAAAGAATAATAATTTCAGTGGATCTGTTAAATTAATACACATATTATACCTTTAAATGAGTGTTTCCATGTTTAGTGATTCTCAATATGTAGATAATGTAATCCTTTTAATGAAATAAAATTAATACTATAAAATATTTTTTTCTTATTATTCTATTTGTGTTTCTATTTTAATTGATGAGTGATGAATTGTAAAATATTTTTATTAAATATGATTTATTTCTTATATTAGGAATACTCAAATAGAAATTATTTTTCTTTGTTATGTTTTTAGTTTTTTCACCTTCCATTATATAATTCTTGTTGTTATATAGATCAAAAATTATGTTGTTTTATATTTAATGTGTAACATACTTTTTTGGTTAATGTTTCTTTTTTGTTTAATCACTTAAAGATTTATGGGGTCCCCTATTCAAATTTTTATAAATAAAAGGAAACCAAAATAGGCTTGGAATTTATGGTAATTGAATCTTATAAGAATATTAAAAATAAAAACAAGATGCTCAAAAGGCTCACAAAAAAATCCATGCCTTTTTATCTTCAGATGGAGTGATAAAAAGGATTTATCATTTTCTTGAGTATGGTCTTAACAATACAAGAAAGTTATATTTTCACCTAATTGAGGTATTTAGTTTTATTATTTTCTTTTTATTTAATAATTTATGAATAATAGCACCAATGTTTTGTTATATAAAGTATGAATATTAAAAATTGAAATAACCATCACAAGACAACCATCACAAGAAAACCATCACCAAGGTTTTGTTTTATAGGGATTTTCTCTATAAATTTAAGTATGAATATTAATTTAAAGATTGAAACAACCATCACAACACTTAATGAAAAAAAATTAACCATATTTTGATCATGGTTATTAACAATTTCTTTAAGAAATTATCACTATATCCATATTTCTTATTGAAATTTTTTTTTCTACTTATATGGGTGGTTTTAATATAGAATATAAGTTTAAGGTATTTTTTAAGAAAGAAATAACTTTATGTGGGTGTGTTTCTTCATGAATTTATGTAATAAATTTATTAAATATTTTTTATCTATTAAAGTCACCTTAATTCAATCTTAATTGAACCTTTATAACACCTCTCACCAAAAATTATTTAATGGGTTTAGTACCTTAGGAGAATCATTCACTATAATTTATTACATATGAATGCATTTTCTAGAAATAAATATGTTTCATATTATGCGTAATTATATATCAGAAGATAAAGTTATAGAGAAATAAGCACTAATAAACTGTGTTCATATAGATTTATAAGGAAAATTGATGGAGTAAAATAAGCTAATTATAGTAAAATACAAACTCATCCAAGTTACCCACCTAATTGTATGAGTTAGAAATAATATTATTTTGTCATATTTTTTTACCAATTAACATTTTTATAAACTCCCTTTGTTTTCTCATGTAATAATGGGACTTAACCCTTCTTATATGATGAAAATTTGTGGTTAGTAGTGATATAGCATGCTTTAGATCCCATTGATCTCATTATTTTGTTTCCTGGTATGTTTAGGAATATTGGAATAACTATTTCATTGCAAAAGTGAAAACATTCCTCGTATTGGTGATCTCATTATTTTTATGTATATTTTTTAGAAGGTATAAATTCCCTTCTACTAAAAAATAATTTTTCTCTTGTTAATGGATCAAATAATGCACCAAATGTCTAATTCTGTTATGTTCTTAACCATAATTGAAAATAAATATAAACTAGAGTTCATCAAAATAATATAGGTTATTAAGCATAAATTCAGTAATAAGTATTATGAGCATAGGAAGAAATGTGGTGGAGGGATCATGGGTTACAAATCATAAGTTTAAATCTAAGGCCAAAGAAATAATTTTTTCTAAGGATATATCTTAGATGATAACTTAGAAATGTAATCATTTTTTTATATACAGTTTTTTACATAACTTTTTTTAAGGAGCCTTATGATTTTTATATTCAAGGATACTAAAACATCATATCAATGAAATATTAGTGAAACTGATATTGTTTTTTCTATTTCATTTTATTTTTTCTAATTGTTTTATTATTGATATTGATTTTCATTATCATAAAACCATGTATTTTTTTATATAAAAAATATGGATGAATACTATTATGATTTGGAGGGGAAATACTTGTATAAATAAAGTGAAAAACAATCAACCAAAACCCAATTTTCTAAATATCCATCCATTCATACTAGACTGAATAAAATAAATGAAAAATGTATACATTTTATTTTATTATTTTATCTTTCTATGATTTTTCTAAACAGTATTGATAGGATCATTGAGAAGAAACAAATAAAATATTTCCTCATATGGTAACTATAGACTGTATGAATCTCCAAATGATTAGGAATGAATTCCTTCAATCTATGGTCTTCAAACCTTTTGGTTAAAGGCTTAAAGAAAATGATAGTTTTGGTAAGATTCACTTAGATGAGTATCTATTACAAGAATAATATCCCACCATCTCATTGTTTCGGCATCCATATTATAAGAACTTATGACACTCTCAAAGGCTCCAAATGTTTTATAAATATTTTATACTAATGGGAATGTTACAAACAATTTATACCTCATTGGTCATTTCTCCTCAAATCATTTTTAACTATGAATGATTCATTAAAAACTCTTTTAATGTTATCCCAAGTTCTTATCTAATAATTATAGAATTTATTGGAAAAAATAATAGTTTATATGCATTATCGTATAATGTATATTCTATTATTCACATAACTATGAATTTGGGGAATTCAACTTGAAATACTTTACCCCAGAATATACTATAATGTGGTTAAGACCACAACACCACGATTTTATATTTTTTCATAAATATTACTATAGCCAACTTACTCTAAAGCCGCATAAACATAGTGTACATTCACCTAATTTCACATCCTATGTAACTACTTTTGAATGTATATCCAAAACTCCTTTTGGATGTCTTCCAAAACTCAGTCGGTATGGCCCGAAGGCCTTCATTTTTAATTATTTTTGATAATCCACCTTTCAAGGGGTGAGGTAGAACCCTTACAAGGCTCGAAGGCTAAGAGACAATTACATGACCCATAGGACTTAGATGGAATCACACATACAAGACAACTTGGAACTGCTCTTTCCCCATCATATGTCATAATATCAGTATTCCACCTTCACAGAGCTGGTTGGCTAGTTGTCGTGTGAAAGGTTGCATAGGCCTGGTACCGATGGAAAAGTCATACCCTCTCATTCTTCCAATTCCAGTTAGCTCTTATCTAGTGAATGTGCCTACCCTGATCCTCATCTAAAGCCTTATCCCCTGTATTCTGACCGGTACATCTACATCATGTGGTCTGGAGGCCTTGGGGTGGACCTAAGGCCTTAAGGTGGCCTGAAGGCCTTGAGAAACAACTGAGTCGAAGGCCTTGGGTGGCCTGAAAGCCTTGCAGGACCCAAGGACCAAACCGGTGTCCTAGAGGCCCAAATTGATGAATAGTTCCGGCTACAACAGTACTACTACAGTAATGCTACAATCCTGCTATAGTAACCCAGAAATATGTCTCCACTCGGATTTGATCCTGGGTCTCTTAGATGCACTTGTTGTGTCCTCGCCAACTGGGTTGAGGCTCATGTGAGGATATCTTCCAAAACTCATTTTGGAAAATTTATCATTCATTTTCACTATATTTTACATCATATTTAATATCTTATGAAAATCTATCCAAATATTTATTTGATTATCTTCAAAAATTATTTTGGAAAATATCTCAACGTTTTATATAAACATATTGTAAAAAACATAATAATTATTCACACAAAGACTAATTGCGATCCCATAGGCCTTTATAGTAATAAAAATTTATGAATTACATAAAACATAATTTTAAGAAAATTTTGGCTTATAGAAAAGTGAAAATGTTCTTTAAGATATAAAGGGATATAGTGTGATATCTATCAAGAACATGTATCACCCTGCATGTGTCCACCAATTTTATCATATAAAAATATACAAAATCATATAATCCCTTTTTCAAAGATATAGAGTAACCATGGTACATAGAGTGTATCAATACCATATAGCCTACTCATATGTTCTTTATTCAGTGTTGAAATATTTTAGGAACAATTATAATTTGTATTGGGGGCCCAGGTCGAACATAGGGATAGAAGATTAATATTACTATTGGTTAGGTAATTTATATTAAAAGAAAAAAAATAGAGTGTAAGTGATGTGAATAGATAAATGGAAAATTATAAAGGAAATAGACAAAATGAAGAGTTGAAAACCAGGTGATTCGCCATCAATAAAGGAGGAAATCACTTTTAAGGATAGATGAAATTAAACCAAAATTACTTATGACTACCCACCGATCATGAAAATATCATGAAAAAAACCATTAAACACCTAGATATACTTATTTAAAGATGATATTTAATCACCCCAAATGAGAATGTAGGTTTTTATAAGGTTATTCAACTCCCAACACTAGAATTAATGAGTTTCTAGTTCCAATGTGTTGTGTTTCTAATGTATCTATAAGCTTGGGTGATCATCTTGGGTTTGTTAGACCCTCACTAATGTGGTTATAAATCACATCTATTTGGATATCACTCCCTAAAATACCCTCACTAATATCAATAATATTTTTCCTAATGTGATTAATGTAGGTTCAACTCTCATTTTTACTCCAAACTCTACAAAACTCTACCTATAAGTAGTTGTAAGAATATACAAGTGAGATTATAAAATTCCAATCTCACTAATTCACTCACATTCACAAGGTAACCATTAACATTGCATCTAATCATTACAAAATCAGGAAAAACACACATTAATACACTCATAATAAATTAATAGGAGAAAAATGGATTGAAAAAAACCCATTTATTCATTAACATCCATATGAGACACAACAGTTTAATAAAAAATAAAAATAAATGGGGAAGAAATATTAGTGTTTATTATTACTTTTCAAATATCCCTTAATTGATAATTTTTTCCTCCATCTTGGTTCACTCCTAGAGATCTCCTATGGAATGATTAATCCTCGTCTAGCCCATATACTTCTCCCAAAGGTCCTCTTCTAGAACCAAATCCAAGGATATCTTCTCAAGATTATTCTTCCTTCTTAATAATTATTCTTTATCCTTGTAGATCACTACCACATAGAATTAAAATATGCATGATATTCTTACATATAAACAGTAGACTCCTTCCTTTATTAATTTTAGTGCCCAACTCCATGATCTATTTATTGTAACACCCAAATATTTTTTGAAATACTGTTTATAAAATATATTTAATATTTTCAATATTTTACATTTACACACAACACAATGTTTATATTTTATTTAATGAAATGCTATGTCTATCTTGTGTTACACACAATACTAAGTTTATCTAGCGTTACATGCAACACCGAGCTTCAATGAACCTTGAAATAATATTATTTTAAAGATAACCATTAAAACCTAGTCGTTAAATAGGTAGGTATGAATAGTATTGACTACTTTATGAAATGTATATATAAATTACCTACTCAATGTAAATTTATAATCAATAAATTTTTAGTAAAATAATTATTTTCATCAAAAATATGTTTCTTGAAAGATGATTTTTATTTCTTTTTTTGAGAAAATGTTAAAATTAATTTATAAACATATTAAAAAATTTATATGATAAAATAAAATTAATTTTTTGAATAATCATATCAAAATTAACATATGGTAAAATTTTGGGATTTTTCAGAAAATATGGATTTTTTCAGTGAATAGTGAAAAAAACCAATTTATGAAAAAAAATCATTTCTATTCAATAAATTAAGTAAATTAAATGCAACAAAATGTTTTAAAGAAACATAATTATTATTTAGTTATATTCTACCCACTTAATTACTTTTTAATCAACTTTATATTAGAATTTAGTATAAGTTTATTTTTTAGTTTAAATAAGGGTTTTTCTGAAAAATGTTTTATAAGTGCTTAATATTTATCCATTTTAATTAATTAAAATAATCCGTAATGAGAAATTTTTTAAATTAAATTAATATATTATATCAATAATTTTTAATTGATATTTAGACATTGGTTATTTTTATACATAAAGTTAATAAAAAAATCACTTTGTGCTTAAAAAAATACACTTCTCGAAAATCTGATTTCTCATCACTTATGTGAGGTTTGTTTTAAATTTAATTTTTGAAAATTATAGAAAATAATTTTATAAAATAAAATTATTTTTTAAAATCATAATTTTAAAATTACCTTAGGGTTAATTGTTGAGATTTTTTTGAGAAGATTAATTTTTTGACAAATAGTGAAAAAATACTAAATTTTAATTAAAAACTGCCTTTTTGTTTAAATTATTTATGAAGTTAAATTGTATTTTAAATTGTTTTAAGGTAAAATAATTTAAATTTTATATCTATTAATATAATTTATTTAATTGAAATCAGTTTCATAATAAAATGGGTTATAAAAACTTTTTAAACTTTTTAACATATTCTCTTTGAAAGTATGTGTTCTCATCACGTTTGTGGGTTTAATTTTAAATTAAAATTTTCCAATTTTAGAAATTAAATTTGGAAAAAATTATTCAATATTTTTAATAAAAAAATATTATTATCTAATAATCTTAACTTTTTTTTTTACCAAAATAAATAGTAAAAGCTATAAAATTATTTACTATGGTTAACGTAAAATTGGTTTACTGAGGGGTTAAACTTAAAAGATTAAAGGTAAATGACCTAAAAAAATTTAAAAACCCATTTTCTATGAATATATAGACCATATACATTATTTTATCAATAATGGTTCCTTATTAGATCCTTGTAAGATAAAAAAATGTTGGTGGAATTGTTTTTTTTTCAAAAAGTTACAAGTGTGCCATTCGCCTCAATTATAAAAGGCCACACCCTATCATCTATTATTCACAACTTAAAACAACTTTTTTCATTCAATAACATCCCCAATAACTTCCAGAATTATATCCTATCATCCTAAAAGTCTTATTTTGGACATAAATCCAACCTATAAAGTCTATTGGTGTAGGACTATGGAGGATACATGAAGAAAACGCAACGTTCATCAATAAGCATTTTTAAATTTATTCCTCCAACTCCTTCAATTTTTATTATACCATGATGATATAATAAAATCATAATCTTCCATATATTTGGATTTTTTATGTTATTTTCTTAACCTACAACCATCTCCATTTCCGTCAAATGGGTTACGAAATCATCATTTATGTGTACAACGGACTACCACCTTGTGAACTAATGTCATTCATTTCTCCATTACCACCTATAAATTCTAGAAATAATGATAGATTTACTATTTTTATATGATATTTATGATGTTATTATGATTTTTTAATTATTATATCATTAATTCCTTCATACTTTCCATTTTGTGGAATACGATAACATTGCTCATGTGTACGGCGGACTACCGCCTCGCGAAGCGACGTGATTCATTCACGCTTTACATTAAAGATATTAATGATGGTTTTAATAAAAAATATCTGATATATATAACAAAAAATATTATTTTTTTATTATTAAATATATCATTTACCTTTCTTTCTTTCTATTCAATAAGAAAAATAGAAAAAACTTTCATGCAGATGTACAACCTGCCATCTCTACGAACGGTGTATTTCATTTTCTATCACTAAATTTTATATATTAATCTAAATAAATATATAATAAATATATATTATATTTATATAATATTTTAAATTATTTAAAATATTAAACAATGATCAAAGTAATAGGAACAAAAATAAAAAATCAAAGCATACACAAAAAACATAGTTATTGCTCGAAACGTAAATTTAACATGAAATTGGTAACAAACAAGTAATAAAAGGTAATAAGAAAGTAATATATGGTATGATATATATAAATTTATAGTTATATTATAGATTTATAATAAAATTATAGTTATTATAAATTAATTTTGAACATCCACAACAAAATTCAAGACTTAAGGTAAGGGATTTACATCTCACTTTTACTTTCTGGGAGACTTATGCCAAATTTACCACTCATTTATTTTTTATGTTGTACCTATTGTACCATTTTCATTTTATATAATTAATACCATTATTTTAATTATATTTAATATTTCATTTTATGTTATTATTTATTAGGTCTTATAATAAAAATGACTACTAAAGTGTTAATGGATTTTCGTCTCACTTTTTACTTCTATGAGACACATTCCATATTCACCACTTATATTATTTATGTGGTTTGTATAATTATCATGAATTTATTTTATGATTATTATCCTGAGAAGTTTTTGGATTTATATATCCATTTTAGTATCTATCAATCATGGGATTTATGGTTCAAAATTTACCAAAGCAGTAAGGGATTTTTGTCTCAATTTTCCTTCTTTGAGACATATGTTATATTATGAACCTATATTATTTTATGAGATATATATAACAACTCGTTGAAATTTTATATAATTAATATTTTTTTAAGGATATTATAATTTTAATTTAATGTTATTATTTCATGGGGATTACGATTCAATGTCACCAAAGTGGTAAGATTTTTATACTATAATATCATTGTCTATCAAGATTATTTATGATTATGCTTCCAACGATGAAATATTATGATCTTCCTCTCAATAAACTTGTGAATTTTATTATCATAATAATATATGTCTTATATTAATTTTACTCTCTTTATTTAATCAATAGTTCACAATAATGTTTTAATAAAAATCATTTTTTCGGTCAAAAACCCTTTTTCTTACAAAACCATGTTTTCTAAAAAAATCAAAAAAAAATTAACATTTTATTCAATTGATTTATTAAATAAATATTTAAACATTTTTTACATTTAAAGAAAATTGAAATAACTTTTCCAATTAATTTATGTTTGTATTTTATCAAAAATGTGAAAGGAATGTTCATTTTAACATGTACAGCATGAATGGAATTAACCAATGTCATGACCAATAATTTCTTTAAATCTTCCTTTATATTATATGATTATTTTATAAGAAAAAGTATTTTCAAAATGTTTTATGTTTTTAAATTTTTTTTTCAATGGGTAAATTTTATTTCCCTCAAGAAATTATTTTAATGATTTTTAAAGATTCCTTTATATATATTCAAGGTTATTTTCAAAGAAAAGGATTTTAAAAATGTTTTAAGTTTTAAAGAATAGTTTTTTCAAAGTGTAAATAATATTTTCCTCAGAAAATGTTTTAAATGATCTTTCAAAATAATTTTCCATCTAAAATTAAATCCATATATTTTACTTATTCCTTACTAGGGATATGATCCAAGGATACCATTCATATTCTTTCTATGAATGGTTTGTGTTTATGATGGCATGATGTTTATGAAACACATTTCTCTTCCAATATTTATACCTTGAGGAAATTCTTATGAAACCCACTTTTTTCCACATTCTATGCTATGATGAAATAATGAAATGATTATGAAACTTGTCTCTTTTCTATAGTTTATGTTATGATAAAATGTTCGTGAAAATCATTTAATTTCATGGGTTATGATATGATAAATGTTTTATGATCTTATGGAATAAAAACTTATGATTTTCATTATATGATGGGTGGGACCTATATATCCCTCCAATTCATTGTGTAATGATAAATGTTCTAAAAGATCAGAGGATACATGGGTGGTCATCCCAAGCCCAAAAATGAGGGTACAAGGGTGGTTAGCCCAAGCCCAAAAAATAAGGTACATGGGTGGTTAGACCAATCCCAAAGAAAGTACATGATTAGTTATGCCAAGCCTAACACTAATACAAAACAGGCGTTTAACAACACTTATATTTATTAGCTCTAAATAAGGCGCTGATAAATTTAACTCTTTATCAATGGTTTTTTTAGCGCTGATAAAGGGTTCTTTTATCAGTGCTTTATTTTTAGTGCGAATAAAGGGTACCCTTTATCAGTGCTATATTTTTAGTACACTTAAAGGAATCCTTTATCATTTATTTTTACGTTTTGATAGAGGTCTGAATAAAAAATGAAATAATTAAATTTATAAAAAATAAAAAAATTGGGTTCATTAAAAAAATATTACAAATTTTATTAATTAAATAATTATTAATAAAAATGAATTAAATTTATTATACTATATATAAATTATAAATACTAATAAATAATATATATTAAATATATAGATATATACAAAATGAAAATTAAACAAATTTAAATTAAAAATAAGTAAATTGATAAAAATATTAAATCTTTTATTAATTAGATGATTATTAATAATTTTAATAAATAGTATATTTTAAATATATAGATATATATTAATTTATATAGATATGATTTATATATTACAAAATATTTATGCACTTTACATTAAATATTTATATATTTAGTGAATAATGGTTTATAATTAAATATTAATATGAATTAAAAATAATGACTAATTGCATAGAGTAATGGATAGATAATTGATTGTCATTTGATTTTTCAATTTCACATAGATCAAATGTGTGTTATTTTGATTTCATGTATATGTAATTAATACATTTTTATATACAATTCACACACATAAAGAAGGTTCGTCTCATAACCCCTAACACCGTGATGTGAAATCACTCAAGATCGAACCTCTAGAAAATTGTCTTCTAGGTCATCATTCCATGATAAGGGTGGATGTGTCACAACACCCAACTAAAAGAATCTCAAATAGAACCTAACCTATTTTGGATCCAAGACTCAAATAAAATTCCTATGTCCACATCATGAACTCCTACTCCCATCTAAAATATCAAGTCCAGTGCTACCTCTCCTCTAAACTTCTCTCAAAAAACATTTCACCCAAAAAATATAAAGTAATGGGTTATAAATATTTGGTACATTACAACACATATGGTTATCATAAAAAATCTAGACATGATTTATAATTAAGAAATATGTTTTTAGATTCAACCATAATTTTGGGTTAAAGAAAGGATCCAAGGATGATATCAAAAGTATAAATGCACAACATTAATCTACTTCAGGACAACAAGAATTCTATAAGGGAAAGTGTACTTTTTATGGTTACTAGTAGTATTTTGGAAGACTTGGACATAAATAAATAAGATATTGGATCAATAAAAAATATCACCCATATTTTATAGGTTATGGGAGATAGATATTAAGGGTGATTTAACCCACTTGAAGAAGAAAATTTCAAAATCAAACAAATTTTTTTTTACTGGAGGTTAAAAAAATGTTCCAAATATTAGATGTGGTTTATAGATTATGTGAACATAAAGGTCATGTTTTTTATGATTAAATCATCATTTTACCTATCCAAATGAGTATTAATAATAATAATCATAATTATCATAAGAAGAAAGAGAAAGTAAAGGAGAATTTGTTGATTGTTGAAGTGAAACTCAAATAATTACAAAAGGAACATCCATAGACCCTATATAGTGAATGATCCTCTCATATATAAGGATATTTAAAACTCCTGAATAATTTTGAGAATTTAATGGATTGATATGTGACCTTTTTAAATTATTATTTACTCAAAATCATAGGAGTTAGTTTAGTGATCATTGAAGAAGATTAGTTGGAATCAAAGAACACATTATTTATTGATGGGATGAAATATAACTTACTAAGTGTGATTTGGATTTGTAATTAATTAAACGAAGTATTATTTTATAATAATTAATGTTTTATGTAGAGTTTTAAATATTAATGTGTATTTATAAGAGGAAAATTAACATGAGGAAACATTTTTAGGTTGGTCATGCTGGAAATTCATGCTACTTGAGAATGAAAGAAGAAAATTATGTATGGAACTGAATACTTGGACACATTGATCAAAATAATATAAAAAAATTTATCTATTAAAAGGAATTATTTTAATGATCCAATTTTTAATAGATAAATATACTAGATGTTATATACATTCTGAAGGGGAAAGTTTTTTAATTCTCTACACAAGAGAGTGGAAATTTATACTTCTATTCTATTTGATCTCATTAATTCTAATATTTATAGACCAATTAGGAATAAATTGAAAATTTTAGATATTTATTTTAATTCATTTATTTATGTCTACACTTTTATTAATTTTATTGTGTTTATTAAAAATAATTTATAGGTCTTGAAGATGTTTAAAAAAATTTAAAAAAATTGTGGAAAATGTGTGGAGTTTTTATTTAAAAAAGATGCAAAGGAACAATAGTGCTAAATATACAAGTGGTGAATTTGAATTTTATATTGAAAATAATTATATTACTTATGAATTTAGTACACCTTATACTATACAAAAAATAGTGTTTTTTAAAGAAATAATAAGATATGGGTGGAAATGGCTCGAATGATGTTAGTGAAATATAATACATCTTGATTTTTTTAGAGAAAAATAGTAATTACATTGATTCATATTAAAAATAATTTTTTATACTGACCCAATATTGATTTGAAACTATATAATATATATTATAATAAAATACCAATCTTGAAATACGTTATGGTATTTGGAAGCCCCTATATTATCTATGTGAAAGGTGTAAATTTTGGGAGGTTCTAACAAATAAAATTTAATGGTATCTTCCTTTATTATCCTCCAAATATAAAATTATTTCATTACTTCAATAACGAAATAAGAAAGATCATTGATAGTATTGATGTAAAAGTTATATAACACTCAAATAATGAAGTCCCACATAAAGAGACAAATTTCAAAAATGAATATTCTGATGAAGAAATTATTGAGAAGTGGGATGAATATACTAAAGATAATAAGGGTCTAGAAGAATTTTATATTGAAGATGATGATTCATCTAATTCAAGTGATGAAAAAAAAACTTATTCAAATCATATAAGGATGATAATTTTAGTGGAGGTATAAATCATTATTGGAGAACAAGGATAGTCGTTTCAAACTAGGAGAATTATGAGGTCAGCAACACATACCTCATTTTTATTTCAGGTTGGGAAAAGAGATGTGAAAAAATATTTAGAGCATCAAGAGTATATTAATGATATGAAAAAAGATTCAAAAAATTTATAAGAATAATAATTAAGAATTGGTAACCAATCTAATCAATAAAAATGTTATTGAAATAATGTAAGTGGTTCTAAAAAAGTTTAACGATAAAGGAGAAGTGATGATAAATAAGGAAAGACTCATAAGAAAATGGTATTTCTAGGTTTAAGTAATTAATTATAATGAGTCTTTCACACTGGTTTCTAGTATTAAAACCATTATTATTTTTCTTTTTATCATGGTTCAAATACAATACAAGATATTCCAAATAGATTTGATGTCATCCTTTATCAATAGAGAGTTATAAAAGGAGGTGTATACTAGGTTAGAAATTGGATTATTGCTTGGATAATATTAAGGATGTGTTTTCAAGTTGAATAAGGTATTCATATTTTAAAAAAATCCTTTAAAGAATGGTATTTGAATCTTTATTCATGCATAAATTCATTGAAGTTCAAGAAAGGAAGAGTAGACAGAACCCTGTGCATCAAAGAAGATAAAGAGTAATATTATTTTTTTGTCTATAAGATGATAATATCTTTTTTGAAAATAAAAAAGTTTCTTATGAGGAATTTTATTTTTATATGAATACAATTTTTGATATATCCATAATTTGTGTGATAAAGTATCTCTTGGGTTTAAAAATATCTCAAGAGTAGAATTAAATTTTTCTCTCTCAATAAAAATATACTCGAAAACTTCTAAAGAAGTTTGGAAAGATGATTTAGAGTAGGGTTATACACTAATTTTTGTGGGAACTAAGCTATTGGAATATGAATAAGGGAATGAAGTTGAGTTAAGGGAGTTTAAAAAACTAATTAGTAGTTTACTCTACTTGGTAGATACCTAACTAGATCATGTGTAAGTTTTTACACATTATACTATATTTTAGAGTGTTCCAAAGGAATCATATTTTATTACTATAATGAGGATACTCAAATACATTAAAGGAATATGGAATTATGGGTTAAAATATAATATAAATGGGGGTTTTATTTATTTAGATACACCAATATAGATTTGGATGAAAATGTTGATGATAGAAAGCTTAAATCCAGTTTAGTTTTCTTTATAATAGAAAGTTCTGTGTCATGAAACATTTAGAAGAAACTTTTAGTGAACTTCAGTACTACTGAGTATGAGTATGTTTCTGTAACTCAAGGAATAACCCAATTGATGTGTATGAAAACTCAATTTGAAGATATCAAGGTTTATGTAAAGTTATTATTGTTCATTGTTTATGATTATCAAATTATTATCAACTTATAAGGGAATCATGTTCATAATTCTCATTCAAATCATGTTGATATCAAATATCACTTCATTAAGTATCTTGTGGAGGAAGAAGTGGTGAATATGGGTTTTATTAAAAAAAAGGAGAAATTTTGGATGTGTTCTCGAAACCACTACTAAAGGATTCATTTTATACAATTAGGTTGATGTTAAGAGTTCAAATTCAACCCTTTCAAGGCTAAGGTATAGTAATCCAGCCCTATATATTCTTGTATTTTGATTTTTTGTTATCAACAGAGGGTAAAAAATATAAATTTAAATAATATGGATTTTTTAAGTGGAGGTACATATTTAGAGGGAAATTTTAAAAGTGTTAAGTTTTGTAGTCATTGTATGTGCATGTGTTTGAAAAATGTGAACTTTTCAGACGAGTTTATTATGCATGTATACATGAACTTATTATTTATATGCTTAAATAATAGTTTTGTGAAGTTAAACATGATCCATGAAGAAACTAATTTTTGATGAATTGAAATTAAGTAACTTTAATGGAAAACATGACCTTATTATTCAATTCTCATGTTTATTACATAGATTTTTATCATAGGATGATAATTATTAAATGATTATTAACTACTAAGTGTACTAGTTTTTGAAATGTGATTGATTTTAAATGGTTTTTAAAAAAACTAATGTGGGATATTTTTGAAACCAAGTATAGAGAAAATGGTGATATTAAGAGTAGTTGTGACTTTGGGGAGGTTTTTGAGACCTTGGGGGAGTTTTTTTTTTCATAAACTAAAGAATAATACCTTAGAATTGGGATTTTTTCAAAGGGAAAAAGGATTCAAGAAGAGATAAAGTGGATATGGTTCTTGTGTTGACTTTTTTCCAACACATAAATCATGTTCAAAGTAAAGTTTAATAAGGTGTTTCATTTTGTATGAGGTTTATTCCAAATTTTTAAGTGATTGAAAGATCATGAAAGGAGTTTTGATATTGAATATTGATGTTTAAAGATGTTGTAAGTGAAGAGAGACCTCATTATTCCATGGTCAGATTCAAAATGACCATGGAATTGGTCGGTGAAGTTAAATATCTTAGTTATTCAAAAAATGGGTGTTTTCTTCATCTATGGTCATTATAGGAAGACAATCCTATATCATGGTGAAGTGGATCACATGTTATAAAAAGTAAAATGGGGATATCATCTTTAAAATAGGTGTTTTAAAAGGAATTAAAATTATAAAATTTCCCTATGAGAAAGTATAATGATCATACACATTGTGGTTAATATCATGGTGTTTTGAATATAATTATACTATAGGAAAATAAAAATATATGGGATGGTGAATTGTTATAGAAAATAGTGATTGGTTATATAGGGATAAAAATGGAACTTACCATGCTATGGTCAACCAATGGGGTCCATTTTTGAAGAAATTTAATACGTCAAGGAGGCTTATACCCAAGTAATTGAAACATATTTTTTATTCATATCTGTTATCAGAGGTTCAAAATAGGTAAACCTATATCATGGAGTATTTTTTGGTGTGATAATAAAATCTTCATACAAAACAATTAAGGGGAAACATTTCATAGAATGGGGAATATTGAAAATGATTTCAGATAAATCCAGTGAAATTTGACTAAAATGACTTGAAACACATAGAGGAGAAGTCAAACAAGCCATGGACAATGAGTATTTAAAATTTTCAATTAGATTAGATAATGTGGATCATTTATTGGTTCTGGTGACACTCAAACTCGATCTTTAAAGTCGCTAAAGCACATAAAATGTGACTAAGTGGTCTAAAATGATCCAATATCGTAAATAGAAGTTGAAGAAGTTGAAAAGAATTTAAAGGATGTTGGGAGATTGGATTTGAATTTTAAATTTTAAATTTAAATAAAAGATATACCTTTTCTATATAATAAAAAATGTTAACATGGAAATTACATGAATTAGAGTGTTGGGGAGAGAAAAAAGATAAAATAATAATAATAATAATAAGAGTATACAATTTTCTTGTGTGTAATAATCACACATAGGTTATGTGTTGATAAAGTAGAAGGTTTACACATATTATACATTGTAATTAAGTGTGATATAAATATATATTATCAAGAGACAATCATTCATAAGAAAACGATAATCCCCACCTTAGTGAATACAAAAACTACACCTGTAATAAGATTGATTGAGGTGGAATCCTTTCTTCTTATATTGGGAGAGAAATATATTTATTTCTTGTAATATGAGTTCATGGATATTACATTCTCACTGTGTCCATATAATTATTCTATTGGATTTTATGATCTTGTATTTTCGAAATCATTCCAAGGATGTTATATCTCATTTTGATTAGTGAGCCTTGTACATTAGGTGTCCTTTTTGTTCTTTCCCTGGTGTGTAGAAAGTTTAGAAGTGAGGTTTTTCACTCTAATAAGTTATAAATGTTGATTTTATATGAAATAATAAATGCTGATAATAGAATATTTTTCATTGATACCCCCTCAGTAAACAGATAATGTACACTAGGCCATATCATGAACATGAGGCTTAAAAATCCCTTGGATCAAATGGGAAGTAAGAAAGATGAATGATTCATGGGTTATATGAGGATTTAAATTAGTTGATCACATATGAGGGTTCATAATGGTGGTTTTTAATCCATAATTACGAACAATTATTTTCTTTTGATAAAGAGTAATGGATAAAGAAACTTCAACTCTACATGTCAAAGTTTATGAACTTGTATCATATGATGAAGCCAGGTCCTTATGTGATTAATTTATTGGCCTCTTTTCATTTTGGAAATACTTTCCTTTTTGTTGATTTTACTAAATAGGGTAGGATATAAACTCTTATTATTCATTTGAAGGCTTCTATTATATTCTTCGTATGGGAATAGACTGAGTCACCTCCTCATTATTAATTAATTTATCTTTTTTATAATACATATACATTAGTATCATTGAATTCAAGGTTATGAAATGGTTGTTTTTAACCTCTGATAGTGAGGTGGAATATGGGATGATCTTGCAGATCACAATTAGGCTCATGGGTATGTGTTTATTTTATTTTATTAATCTTGTGTGCATGGATTTTGGCTTTTCTTAGTTATTAATTGATTATTTTGTAAGTAATTATACTTGACTATGGCCCATACAAGGAGTATTTGGTTAGGTGGGTTTATCTTAGAGGGAAGGGTGTGTAATATTTTAAGAGATTTTGAGATGATTTTTTATGTTGATCCCATGTAAGTAGTTTTTATTTTATGAAGTGAACTATATGGTAAGTTAATTTTTATGGAAACAACATATAATAAAATTTTATTTTATTTTATTTGATTGAGGTGGAGTAGTGTTGTCAACAATCATTTAATTAGATCCATCCCCTATTGATAGGGGTGGAAATTTTTATTTTTTCATGTAAACCTATTTAATATTTTTATCAAAATTCTCAACCAAAACCCAACCCAATTCTTAAGCTAGTTATCATGTTATGTAATCATGTCAAATATTATTTATATATTTAATTAATTGTGTAATATATTTATTAAAAAAAATTATAGATTTATATTAATTAAAATTATTCATATAATATAAATAATTGCTAATTTAATAATATATATTAATTTCCTTAAAATTAAAAATCTTATTTAATAATATATCTATAAAAAATTCAAATATTTAAATAATCATTTCATTTATCATGTTGTAATTTCATTGACAATAAACCCCAACCTGACCCATTTATTTAATCTTGTATCTAGTTCTTGTGATGTTTGTTTCATGTTCATATGTCATGTCACTAATTACCACCCCTACCTATAATGATTTTGATAGAACATGGGACAGAGTATGATTTTATATGGCATGGATCATTTTTGGTATAATATAATGGTTTTCCATTTTTATGTTTCATGTTATTGATATTTATTCATTATTTTATGTTTTGGACCTCCTTAAATTCTTGTATTACTTTATTTATTGCTTGAAATTTTTATTAGGATGGTTGGTTCGTACTCTATTGTCTGGGTTTATCTTTATTATTATGATCATGATTATCCATGATATTTTCGGTTTTATTTATTTACAAGTACTGTGATGACTAGTGGGTTATGTGGGACTCTAATGAGATGAGGGATTCAATATTTTTAGTGGTGAGATTATATATCTTGATAAAATTAAATGTGATGAGAGTATGTCCTTATATTGATACCTTATATGGGATATGGGGTTGCAAATTTTTAGTAATAGGTGGGTTAGATGTGACTTTTAGTTGGGTAGTATAGGTGTATGTGTGTGTGTGTGCTATTTATGCCTCATTAGTATAAGTATGGTACCATTTTTTATTCTACATGCATGTTTTGTATATGTCTTAGGTGTATTGATTGAAATTCACCATAGAAAAACACATGCAATTACTTTGATCACTATCACTCAGTGAGTTAAGGATGATGAGGTAATCCTACTAAGTTTGTGGAATCACACCTACCTATATACGAGGTATTTTTTAAAATGTACTTGGGTAAACTATTTATCTTATATAGGATTGCATATCTTATTAGATCTATATTTATGGCTCAAGATGCATAATGTCAAGGTGGTCAAGGATTCGATAGGTAATTGTATTCAGTTTAAGTCATATTTTAGTGTATTCCATTTATTTTTCTTATCTTATTATGTATTATTCGGGTAATATATTTATTTATTCTATAATAAATAATCTATATTTATTATTTATTGATCACATGTGTGTTTATTATATTTACCATTTATTTTATTTTGATATATTTGACTATGGAATACCTAACTAATGGATCCCTATTTTTTGTTATTAAAAGATGAGTAATCTAATATACAAATGGACCATTATAGATTTTTTATATATTCAGGCATGTGTATTGTGGATTATATTTTATTTAATAGTCTCTAAGCATTTGGGGTAGGCATGAACTACTAGCCAAAAAATCTAGTGTATAGGGAGGTGTATTTAAGGCTATGTGGTATTCTAGATCAAGCACCAGCTCAGGTATCAGGGATGGGAAATTATAGAAATTATAAATCAAAGGGATACCAGACTACCTTTATAAATCTAATCCCCATTCTTGATAATTGGAATCCCATAAATGTATGTTTGGGTTACACTAAGAAAAATCTTAAAGAGGTGGTCATATATAGCAGTATCGCTAAAATAAAATGAAAACATCAGGATTCACAAACCAACCAATCAGAATAAGTAGAACCTCCAAAATCTCTAGTAAATCATCTTAAAATTTTTAAGTGTATTAATTATAATGACTTGTCATATTGGAACCATTAATAGGAAAATAATAATTTAAGGAAAGTGAAAAATACCTAATGAAATAACCCTTATAGTACTCCCACACTCAGTGCACACTATATGTATGAACTGAAAAATATGTGGATTTTGTAATCACATCCTCTAAATTTTTCATGATTAAAATATTGTAATAAAAATTTCATATCTTACATGACTTGTAAATACCCTAACCCTAGTAGTTTTGATTTAGTGGTTACTTTATTACATTTTCTCTAGATACACTGAATCACATCCTGAATGGCTAAATAGTTTAGTGGACTTGGAAAACTAGATACATACTTCAATCTTACATTACAATTGAAATCTAAAAATGCAACATAGTATTTTATTTCATAACACCATTATTATCTTTATAATATCCCTACATATCAATCATAATACACTTCCTAGAATTTTGGGGAAAGTAAACATAAGAAATGGGTGATCTTAGATGCTCAGTAAAAGTATTCGTACATTGTAAGATATTATGAATAAAAAGAAATAATAAATATGAAAATTTAAATAACTAAACACATACCATTTAATTAAAAAATTGATCGTGAAGAATAATATGGTAGAAATAAATGATGATCAAATAATGTCATATAAATAATCACACGATCTTGAAGCTTATCCATGGACATCATAACTAAAAAAATAATCACATGGGCATAAATCAATAATCTCATAATGAGGGAATGTTTAATTTTAGACATCATAAACATATTTTCATGGCCTCGTGCCAAAAAATCTTACATAAATGGGTAAGGCCTCGGCCAAATATTCATGCTAATCTGTCTCATGAGACCTACTGGTGTATTTAGGGGCTATAACAGACTTGTCCTATCACTTACTAAGTCCAATGAATTCCTTATATGATAGTGGTGAAACATAATAAATGTAAATATTCATATTGAAAAAATATAATATCAAATTTTAATACTTCCCCAATCAATAAAAGTAATCATAAAACATCTAGGTAATATGGAGAATGGTATCAGAATAGTACATCTCAAATCAAACTGATCATAAACCATATGAAGAATTAATAAAGATGGTATCATTATAACATACCCCTAATGGATCATAAGTAAAATGATGTTTTTTTTATTGATGGATATAAATACCATAAAGATTTCATTAAAAAAATACTTGAAGATATTTTCCTTTTACATTGAAAATAATTTTACAAAAAACTAGAATATTAGGAAAAACATTTTATTTAAAAATAATAATGGAAAATTTTATATAAATATTCAAATCAAAGAGAGGTCATGATGAATATAAATACTATTCATTTTATATAAGTTAAAAAACAATCCTTTCACACTACTATAAAAAGGTAAAAATGTATCTCATTCATAAAATGACAAGAATATTGATTTAAAAAAAAAATTTAAAAATTCAAACATGGGTAAAAAATTATTTAATAAATCATTTATAGAATTTTAAAAATATTTTTAGAAGACATGGATATGGATGAAAAGGTATTTTCAACTGAAAAGAAAAATAAATTCACCTTTCATAAAAACATTTTTTCAATCATTTTAAGTACCAAAGAGTGTAAAATGGTACTATTACTTGAAAATTTCATGAATAATTAGGGATAATAAAATATATATATTTTAATATATAAATATCTTATAATTCCCTGAAGGGATACTTAAACATAAACAATCTTGGATAATGATGATATTGTGAAATAAATCCTTACCATAGGTACGATTTCCATTGTATGTCTATGAACCTCCTATATAATAAATATAAATATATTATAAATATAATATATGTCAATTATCATATATATCATACAATATATGATTTACTTATAACCTTTATCACCCTTGTATTAAAAATTCTTTATTAAATCACTATTTCATGTGATAACTACTTCATTTTTCATGTATGTTTTGGTTCAGTAGTTTTTGTCCTTGTAATTTGATCATGGTTTATTAATAATTATATACAAATTATATATATTAATTATTATATTCAAACATAAAATTTATGGATATAAAAATGAATTACATTGTTCATGGAGATGGTAGGTCGTAGGTACAAATGAATGTAGTTTTCATTTTTTGATGGATGGAACAGAATAAAGGTAAAAATAATTCATATTTCTAGAATAATTTTTCTATAATATATATCATATATATAAATTAAATATATTATTATTACTATCCATTAAAATCATAAATTAAAAATGGATCACAGCGCTTTGTGGTGGTCGTAGCTCACACGTACGCATGAGCGACATTATCATTTTTCAATGAATTGGATGGTGAGAAAGTATATATATGATATTATAATTACAGAAGAATATTTATGTCATAAATATTATATATATTCATTATTTATGTCTTTATAAACATTCATGTGAATCCTTTATAAAAAAATAATTGCATCACTACATGGAGACGGTAAGTTGTACGTAAGCATGAGGGATGTTTTCTCTTTTCATAGAATGGAAAAGAGATGGAATATGGTTTTTACTATAATAATAGTAACAAATTAGTATATTTACGATAATTTATTTATTATATTAGTATGGTTATAACACTTTATGATAATTTATAATAATAAATATTCTTGAAGGACTCGGTAAAGATGATTACCTCCTCTTTAGTATAATTCATTTAGATCTCTTCTTAAGGGAGATAGGGTTGGTTTTTTGGAATGAACAATGTTATAAAACTCGTATAAGGGTGTTTATAATATAAATTTTCTATTTTTTTGAGATATATGGATTAAAGTGTTATGAATAATTTAGAGAAGGGGCATCTTTTTCTAAGTGAAAAGAGGGGCATTTTTAGAATTTCATAAATTATTAAATTAATAAAAATTCTATTTCAAATCTAAATAGATAAAAACATATATTATTAGTATATAATATTATTATTAGTTTAAATACTCTCCTACAATAAAATTTGGATAGGTTTTACTTTTTTTTCACCCTTATCATTTTTTTAATCCCCCATGTTAAAACTTTTGAAAAATACCACAATATTAAAGTTTTTGATCCTGTAAGGTTCATTAATGTTACTATATGAAGAAAAACGACCCATAAATAGTATATGGTTGATTTGTAAAACCACTTACCATTAATTTGTTTGAATCTGTGTTTTTTAGGAATTTAAAGCATTTAATAAAATATTATTTATTTTCAAATATCATTAATTTCGTTTTTTGATACTATTCAATTAGTTTAACTTCAAATACATAAAGAAAAGTGAGAATTAGAATTTAATAATTCCAAACAACCAAAAATGTGTTATATATTTCAATAAAATTCTTATAACACGTTAAATCATTTAAATTATATATATTTAACATTTAAAATTATGTTATAAAATGTTTCACTTATAGAAACTCATCAACTTACCCAAGTTAAGCATTATAAATAAAATATATTAACTATAAATTTATTAATAAACTCATAATAATTTCATTGAAATCCTTTATAATAAGTCAATTAATTAAGGGTTCATGCTTCTCCTAACAAATATGTCTCTTAGGTCATTTTATGATCATGGTTTGAGTGGGTTACCATTCTACCAATCCCCCTCCACAAATCATATCCTATAAAATATATATATATAATTTAGCTAAAGTGAGTATTATATTTTATACAAAATTAAATTATTAACCTTCTAGTTATTATAATAATAGAGATAACTTAGTCACTCCCCTCGTGACACACAACTTCTTCCTCTAGGAGAGGTTTGGGCTTCTTTTTCTTTAACTTCTTGAGAAACTCAAGGTTTCTAAAAAATTATAAAAGGGTTTAAAAAAATGGTATTTTTATTTAAAAATAGAAAAATAAATATAAATAGTAAATTCAAACTAAAATAAAAAAATATCCTTAAATGTGTTGGGTTACCTCTCAACTAGTGCTTGAGTTCAAATCCCTTCAACCAGGATTTATCTTAGAAATAACCCCATTTATTTGGGAGTTTTATTTCTTTGTAGGAACCTCTATCTTTGGGTTAATAATATACTCCTAATGGTGACAACAAATTTTTTCACTTTATAGGCTCAATTTCATCAACATTCATCATATCGGATGTAATAAATCCTTAGATATCTCTATGTAAAGTGAAGTTTAGAAAACTCTTCACTTCCTTTATAATGCTTTAAATTTGACTTAAACTCATGTAGGGTGGGAATGTGGTGGTAATGGCCTCCTCAGGTTCACTTTGTTTTATATATTAGTTTTTCCCTTCTATTGTGGCTTCTTTTTCCACTTCTCTTCTTTAGAAATACTTTTTTGATTATTTTTCTTTGGTTTGATCCATCCCATTCCCAAAATAGATGTATAGGGTTTTAAAAAATACTATAAAAGTTCTTCTATAGATTTTACCACCTTAAAAAGTACATTTTCTATAAAATCAGTAGAACCAATAAAAGATAATTTTGGTGAAATTAAATGAACTAATATAAATAAATAATTATATTCACATGATAAGAAGAAGTAATTCTACTAAAATCGATATCAAAGTGAAGGATATTATGATATTTTTTATATTTTCAAATATTATAGTTTTACGAGTTTTAGATGTTTTTTATATTTTTTTATCAAAAACACTAGTAATCAACACTTATCCTGGGTAACAATGTTGATCATTGTGTTAAAATATATTGAGAATTAAATACTAGGGATCTAAGTCAAACATAGGGATAGGTGATTACTTGTACACTTGGTTGGGTTTTTTAAATGAAAAGAAATAAAAACATGGTGGAAGTGATATGTGAAAATATAATTAAAAAATTTGAAAGTAAATGATAAAAAACAATTATTGATAAAAAAAAGTGACCCGCCTTTACTAGATTTTAAAATCACTTGCAATGGTGGAAGGAATTCAACCAAATTTCCAATGTCTACCTACTAATCATACAAATTTCAAGATCAACCATCACTTAATACCTAGATAAACATTATTATAGATGATCTGTAAACCCACTAATTATAATTTAGGACCTTATAAGGTTTATTAACTCTTATAAATAAGATAAATGAGTTTCAAGTTCCATAGTGTTATGATTCCACTATATCTCTCAACTTGGGTTCTCAACTTGGGTTTTTCTAGCCCTCACTGGAGTGATTTTCAATCACATGTGTGTGGATTTCACTCCATAATCTACCTTCAATAAGATCAATAATGTTCTACCTAACATTATTATTATAGGTTAAACTCTATTGTTTACCCTACACTTCATATAACTCTATATATTAGTAGTTTTATGGATACATAAGTGAGATAATGAGATTTCACTCTCGCTGCATCACTCATGTTCATAGGATACACACATAAAATTAATTTATATAATAATTATGAAATTAATAAAAATTATAATATAAAACAATTATAGTAAATTAAAATAAGGAAAATTGATTGAAAATAAACTCCTTTGTATTCATTAAGAATAGTGCAAGACACACACAGTCAAATAAATAAATTCAAAGAGAGGGTGAAGAAAAATCAATGGAAATGATGACTCTAGATAGATATCACGATTAATGATGTACTCCTCCATCTTGTCTCACTCATATATATATCCTATAGAATGATCAACCCTCTTATAGACCATATTATTCTCCTAAGGGTCACCTTTACCAACCAAAACTAGGGATATCTTCTTCCAGTTCTTCCTCCTCCTCAAATAAGTATCCCCCTTGGGAATTATTCTTTAGCCTTACATATCACTTCCACATGGAATTCCAAAATTTATGAGATTATTCCAAATATATATTATACTCCTTCCATAATTAATTTTATTTCTTTCCTCCATGATCTCATTATTATTTTTATCTCTAGGATTGGATGACATGTGGTCAGTTTTTGGGGGTCTTTACCAGATTTGGTTATATAGTTTGAGGGAATATACTTTTACCCATTTATCATGAATGAAATACATTTTTAAAGTTCACATTATCAATGTAAAGGTGAATTATTCCTCTCCCATGGTTTGGATCCATCACTTCCAATATTATTCTCCTTCCTAGAATGCTCGTGTTTGGATTCAAGAGGCATCTGTAATGATTCTTTACTGCAGAAAACATTTATTGATAAATGTAGATTATATTGATTAAAAAATGTAATGTTAGGACTGGATATAAGGCTACATTGGGTGGATAATGGTTTTTGTAAATTTAACATAATTAAAATTCGTCTTGAGAATGTTATTGGTGTTTATTTATTAGGATACATTTGAAATCATGCATACTATTAGTGTCTTACTTGAGACTATGTTGGTGTTTCCCATGTTACATCACTTTGATGGTTAAACATCCCCAAATGTATATCCTTGAAATATATAAGTCATTGGATGGAATTTATTGTGTTTTTTAGGTTTCCTATATATATTAGTGATGTGATTTGTCCTAAGGTTATTCTATAGGGATACGTTGATGTGGAAATTTAGTGTGAGGTAGCTTGATGAGGAAACATTGTGTGGTATCTCCTTATTGGGTTTTTCCATAAGGCTGTATTGGACATTAAATTTATTATTAATGTTTGATATAGAATTTAATTCTACCATTTTTTACACTCAAGGGTTTCCACCAAGATCCATTTTCATGTCAAATCTTACTCAAATATTGAGTCAATACTACATATTCTAGGGAAAAAATATCAAGTGTTTTCATGAGGCTAAGTTTTCTCCCTAGAATAGTCTCATCCCTATAATTATAAGATTAAAGATGTTAGTGTAGATTACTTAAAAATAAAATAATTAAATAATAAAGTGATTAAATAAAAAAATTAGAATATAATACATATAATACAAGATCAAAGTATTTATAAACTATATCTGGGAATGTAAGTTATATGTTCAAATGTAGTTTTTTAAATACATATTAAAATGGATTGAATTAAGAACTTAAGTACTTATTTCCATAATTAAATGTGCAAAATACAAAAATCCATGAACCTAGATACCTGAATGGGTTTTTGACATGAAATATATTAAAATTATTTTGAATTAATCTGAAAAACGTATGATAATTTTTTTTTAATAAATATATTAACCATATGGATGAACACGTCAAATACCATTGACCTGGATAGATAATCACATCACATTACCTTATCCAAAGAAATGATAAAATCATATGTTTCTTAAATTGGTATATACATACACTTCCTTAATTTATCTCAAATGAAGTTTCATGGTTTTATAATCATAATATGAGAGGAAAAATACCATCTTGGTTAAACCTCAATGGATGATGTGATCAGCAATATTCATGAACTCCCCTGATTAGATCAATCTCAAGGATGGCATAAGAATGGTATCAAAATATAAATATTATTATGATAACTATCTTATAAACCTTAGTTATATGGATTTAATATAAAAAATTCACCCTTGGTATACCAAAGACATAGTGTATGACACTCCATGTGGTATACATAGTGGGTCATCCTTCACAAAAAAAATTGTTTTATACATCAATAGTGAATCTTGTATATTTATACAAAACTCAACTCACACTAATATTTACAAACCATAACAACATATAATAATATTTAATGATGATCAATTAGATATAACTTAAAGCCATACAATGAGAAACCAATTATCAATTCACTTCATACAATATATGCATCTAACAAGAAAGAATAATAAAGTGGAGACTATAGTTTGTATAATATGATATTTTTATATTCCTGAAATATTTTAAGAATATTTAAAAAATCAAGCATTAGAATCTATCAAATAATATCCCATATGTATAAGTCCCCAGCCTTAAACATTACTTAATCTTGAGTTATTACAAGATTACACCTTGAGGATCTTTTCAGGTTTAGAGTTTTAGAGAATTAGATCATAAAACTTGCATTACATTCCACATATAAACAAAGTGGTTACATAAAGATAGTATTATTTTTTTACCATCAATGGAAACATATTTAAAATAAAACATGGATTCATTCTTGACACTTACTTGACACTATCATCATATCATGTACCTTTCCCTTGACCTGTGAAAACATTTCAAAAAAACTTGGGATGAGCATAAAAAGCTCAGTATGGGTTATAAAAATATGGAAAGGAAACATAAGTTCATATATACATAATAATGAAATCATACTTTACCCATAAAACATATGTAATTTAACATACCTCATCAAATCATGAATAAATCATAGAAATCATAAGACATAAAGGTAACTTGAGGCATTCATAACATTCTTACGTAGGGAGTAACCCTCTTGGTTACGTTTGGAATACCCATCATAGTATATTCCCTAAATATCTTCGGAGAAAACTTAACGTTTCACTCCTTCGCATTACCCAATGCATTAGAGAGCTATATCAGGCTCACCCGCCCTTAGTCTATCACGGAACCACCCGTCTTCATAATAATTCCCAAGAACCTCAACATAATCGTATCACATAAAACATGCGTAAAGGAAATATAACATTTCCACCTTTCAATCACAAGATATCAATACCACACATTGATATAAAAATATTAAGAAAACCATTTTAAATACCAAAATAAAACAAAAGTAAAACATGGTATTTATTTTTCTTTAAAAAAAGGTATGGCTTGTAGAGGAAGCCGAAACTCAAATAATGGTCACGGCGGCGGAGAAGTCGTTGTCGCCGCATACGTATGACAAAAACATTACCTTTTGTCATTTAGTAAACACTTCGTATAAAAAATATTCCTTTTTAATAAATGTAAAAGTCAAAGGGGTTTATACACCATATAAAAGAAGGTTGTGTATAAAACAAAATATTCCTCAATGAAAGGAGATTGAGATGAAGTCCCATACCTCGGGTCCGACTTGACTCGGTCGTTCTTTAATCTCCTGAATAATAAACTTGAGTTAATTTCTAATTGTTTAAGAACCTTTTTTAATTTCATTATTCCTTTTATATTACATATTTCCATTTCATGAACACTATGTAATTATTTAAGTTAATAACGGTCGTTTTAACGATCATTGGTACTTGAGTCAAAAATAAGCCCTTTATAATTACAAGTTTTTCATGTATACATTATATCCAGAATGGTATTCATGATGTAGATATCATATATGTCATATATATCCAGTACATGCATGCATTTATAATATTACATAATCATTTAGAGGTAAGAAATGAAATGCACAGTTCAAGGAGATGGTAATCCGTACGTACGCATGAACGCTACTTTCATTTCTATTTCATATTTTATAGAATGGAATCATAATTATATAATGGTATATTATAATTCCAGTATAATATCATATATAATATCATAGTTCCATCCTTTATATCTCCCACATATGGTATTTAACGAATCAAATCACTTTGAGGGGGCGGTAGTCCGCACTTCCTTAAATGAAGATATCGTGTTTACCCATAATGGAAACCATAAAGGTATGCCCAAAATTAAAAATACATAAGCTTAAGGAAAACATAAACATATTATATATCATATATAAATATAGTGACATCTTAATGGCCACCTTTGAAGGTGTTAAAATAATTTTGAACAATCATTGTTTCGGGAGGCATAAATTCACCATCCATAGAAACAGTATGTCCTTTAACCATTAGATGTAGGTGTGTGTAAGTGTTGCTAGAATCCTTTTTATAAAAACATCCTAGTATATTGAAGATATTGTAGTTTTTACAAAATAAATGAATAAAAATAGTTTAGGGGGTTGGAGAAGCAAAATAAAACAAAAGGACTCAAGTGAATACATTACCTTAAAATCGGGTAACTCCCTTTGTTTTGAGCTCAAAGGCTTCCTTGGGAAGACTTCTGCCCAAATTGAGGCTTAAAGAAGCAAGAGAGGGAAGTGGAGAGACAAAATCGGCAGGGGTTGGCCAAGCCAAAGGCTTTGGAAGTGTGGGTAAGGAGGTGGAGGTGGAGGCCTTTTATAAGAGGAGAGGAGGGGCACTCTTGGAAAGTAAAGAAATGTTACTTTATTTTCAAATGGGTTTCGGATTTTAAAGGTCCCACATTGATATAATTCGAGTATAAGGTGATAAGGGTTAGAAATATACCCACCCAATAGGTTCTGGACATGTTTAGGTCTTAGATTTTACATTATCCTTCCATTTTATTTAAATCGTCAAATAATGTGGTCATCGATGCATCATTATGATGTCATAAATAATTTAATTTATTTAATGTCTAAAAATTATAAAAAAATACTATGATGTATAAAATATTTTTAGTTTTCCAATGAATATTTATAGTGTAAAATATCATCTATGTAGACAAAATTAAAAATGTTTTAATCAGGTGATACATTCTTGTTATATTTACTTTCTTTAAAAAAAAGATAACAAGTCACTTTCCACAAAAGTGATTCCATGGGGCCCCCAAGTTTGGCACAAGGAATCCCATGGTCGGCCATGAGACAACCAGTAGCCTTAGGACACATTTTGGTGTCATTTTTTATTATTATGATATTATTTTATTATCTTTAACTACCCGATTACTCATTAATCAAGATAATTAAAGATAATTACCGTCCTTACTATTCATAATGTCCAAAAAAAAGAGTCTTGATTACATAATTTGGACCTTCTGATTCCTAATATTTAATTTATTTTACCAAATTACAAACACAAAAATTGCAATAATTGATTTAAAAATAATTCTCGTTGTCAAAACAAATAGCGGGTTTTTTTGAAACAATATCTATGAAACGTTTGGCATTAGTTTATAACCAATTTAAAAGTGAAATAAATCCTAATGACCACCATTGGATTAAATGGTAAAAATATATTCAGATTACACTTTAATACCAATTAAAAATATAATCTAACCATATAATTAAATTAAATGAAAAAGCAGTTTTGATGTAAAATGCAGTATTTTTCACTATTCATTAAAAAATGAACATTGTCAGAAAAATATAAAAAAATTATCCAATGTAAATTTCAATGTCCCAATCATAATGAATATGTTTATTTTGAAAAATATAGATTATAAAATTGTCAAAAGTTTTATTTAAAAAGGGTTTGCCATCAAAAGGCAGTAAAACAATCTTTTAAGAATATTAGTGTATTCCATGCTTAAGATTGGATTTATTTTCATTTTAAGCCTCTAAAACACTATCTAATTCATTAATAGACATAGATAAAAATATCTATTACTCATTACTTACTTGGGATGTTACATCCTTCCCCCCTTTAGAAAATTGTGTCCCCGCAATTTATTTACTTATCGAATAAATGGGGGTACTTATCCCTCATTGCATTTTCAGATTCCCATGTTGCCTCTTCCATCATGTGGTTTTTCCACAAAACCTTTACCTGATTAATCACCTTATTTCGTAACACTTTCTCCCTGTGGTCAAGAATCTGGACCGGTTGTTCCTCATAAGATAGGTTCTCTTCCATCTGAACTACCTCTGGACTCAAAACATGAGATGGATCTGGCATATACTTTCTCAGCATCGAAACATGAACAACATTGTGTACCTGAGATAAACTCAGAGGTAAAGCCACTCGGTAAACAACTGATCCAACTCTCTCCATAATTTCATATGGTCCAATGAACCTTAGACTCAGCTTTCCTTTCTTACCAAATCACATCACACTTTTCCATGGTGATACTTTGAGAAAAACACGATCACCTACCTCAAAAGAGAGATCCTTCCTCCTATTGTCCGTATAACTCTTCTGCCTACTCTGAGCTGTTCTCATGTGTTTCTGTATCAGCTGAACTTTTTCTGCCAACTCTTCTACCAATTCTGGTCCCATCAACTTCCTTTCACCCACTTCATCCCAGAAAGCTGGAGTTCGACACCGCTTCCCATATAATGCATGAAATGGTGCCATCTGTATACTAGAATGAAAACTGTTATTATATGAAAATTCAACCAAAGAAAGATGTTGGTCCCAACTTCCCTGATAATCCATCGAACAAGCTCGTAGCATATCCTCCAAGGTCTGAATTGTTCGTTCCGACTGCCCATCTGATTGAGGATGAAAATCTGTACTAAAATTTAATTCAGTACCCAACGACTTCTGAAGGCCTTTCCAAAAGTTAGAAGTGAACCTGGGATCACGGTCAGATACAATGGAGAGAGGAACTCCGTGTAACCTGACTATCTCTTTAAGATACAAACGGGAAAGTTAATCTAGGGAAAAAGTATCTCGTATAGCAAGGAAATGAGAAGATTTGGTCAAGCGATCAACAATAACCCAGATTGCATTATTACCTCGAGATATCTTCGGTAATCCCACAACAAAGTCCATGGATATATTCTCCCATTTCCACTCTGGCACTGGTAAAGGCTGAATCATCCCTTTCGGTAACTTTCTCTCTACTTTAACATGTTTACAAGTCAAACACTTCACAGTAAAATCAGTAATATCTCTTTTCATTCCATACCACCAGTAATACTCTCAAAGATCTCTATACATCTTAGTACTTCCTGGATGAACTGAAAACAGAGAACTATGAGCTTCACATAACAACTCTCCCTTCAACTGTGAATCACAAGGCACACACAATCTCTTCCCAAATCTCAAAACGCAATCATTGTCAATGTTGAATTCAGGCAACTTACCTTTCTGAACCAGCTCTACCTTTTTCTGCAACTCACTATCTTGCTTCTATGCTTGCTTGATTCTATCTGATGGAGATGATCTCACTGATACCTGAAACAAAACAGAAGAAATTCCTGCACCAACAACTTCTATGCCAAATTTCATCAAATCCTTAACCAAAGGATCACGTTCCAAACGCAACATTGCTAATGAAGCATTACTTTTTCAACTCAAAGCATCAGCCACTTTATTTGCTTTTCCCGGATGGTAATGAATTGTACAATCATAATCCTTGATTAATTCCAGCCATCTCCTATGTCTCATGTTTAACTCTTTCTGAGTGAATATATACTTTAAACTTTTGTGATCAGTATATATTTCACACTTTACTCCATACAAATGATGCATCAAAATTTTTAAAGCAAAAACAACAGCAGCTAATTCCAAATCATGTGTAGGGTAATTTACCTCATGAGTTTTCAACTGACGTGAAGCATAAGAAATTACCTGATCATTCTTCATTAGGACACAACCAAGTACTTTCAATGAAGCATTACTGTATATAATAAACTCACTATTCCTGGAAGGTAGTTCCAAAACTGGAGCATTCACCAATCTTCTTTTCAATTCCTGAAAACAATCATCACATTCTTTTTTCCAGATAAACTTAACACCCTTCCGAGTTAGCTTAGTCATTGGACTAGATATCTGTTAAAAATTTATAACAAACCTTAGGTAATAGCCTTCTAAACCAAGGAAGCTACGAATATCAGTTACATTTGTGGGTCTTGGCTAGTATTCCACAACTTTTATTTTTGCAGGATCATCAGTTATCCCATCTTTAGAAACAATGTGACCAAGGAAAGAAATTTGTTGCAACCAAAACTCACACTTTCTGAATTTTCCATAAAGTTTCTTTTCATTTAAGGTTTGCAAGATAACCCTTAAATGTCTTTCATGCTCTTCTTTACTTTTAGAAAACACCAAAATTTCATCAATGAAAACCACCACAAACATATCCAAGAACTCATGGAAAATTCTATTCATTAAGTCCATGAATACAGCAGGTGCATTGGTTAGCCCAAAAGGCATTACTACAAATTCATAATGGCCATATCTTGTACGAAACGCAGTCTTCGGAACATCTGCTTCCTTTACCTTCAGCTGATGTTACCCCGATCTCAGGTCAATCTTTGAAAAATACTGAGCTCCCTGGAGCTGATCAAACAAATCACCGATATGAGGCAAAGGATATTTGTTCTTAACAGTGATGTTATTCAAGGATCTATAATCAATGCAAAGTCTCATTGAACCATATTTCTTTTTAACAAATAAAACAGTTGCACCCCATGGTGATGTGCTAGGTCGAATGAAACCTTTATCTAATAAATCTTGCAATTTCTCCATCAACTCTAAAAGTTTAATTTGAGCCATTCGATAGGGGGGTTTTGAAATTGGCTTAGCATAAGGAACTAAGTCAACAGTAAATTCAACTTCCCGATCTGGTATTATTCCAGGCAACTCATCAGGAAAAACATCAGGATACTCATTTACCACTAGCACATCATTAATCTGAATAGTTCCTTTATCAACGGTGTGTGCAAGGTAACATTTATTTCCATCTTTTACAAGTTTATTGGCCTTTTGATATGTTATCAATAGTAAGGGTTCATTCTTGTACACAAACTGAAAGTCTTTCTGAAAATAAACTTCTTTATCTCTACAGTCAATCTTAGCATGGTAAATAGAGAGCCAATCCATACCCAGGATAACATCAAACTCTACTAGAGGTAGAACAATAAGGTTTGCAAGTAGGTTTTTTCCACAGATAAGGATAGGAAGATTCTTATAAATTCTTTTTGCCTCAACATTTCCCCCAGGTGTTTTTACCACAAGTTCAGGAGTCATTTCTTGATATGGTATTTCCATTTTACTAGAAAAGGTTTCAGAGATGAAAGAATGTGTAGACCCCGAATCAAACAACACACTGGAATAATCTGAAAAAACAAACAAAGTACCTGATAAAACTTCATTTGATGGCCCAACATCTGCTGAAGTAGTTTCAAAGGATTTCACCACCCCTTTCTGCTTGTAGTCTAACTGCTTCCCATCACTCAAGCTCTTTTTCGGACACTCGTTTGCATAGTAACCCATCTCATTGCACTTAAAACATTTCACTAACTGTAAATCAAATTTGGTCTTACCTTCACCTTGATCTTTTTCAGTGCAATCAAGAGCCTTATGTCCCATCTTACCACATCGGTAGCACTTTACAGAATTCAGAAGACATTCCCCAGCATGCCTTTTGCCACATTTATCACAAACTGGAAACTTAGATTTCTTACCATCAGACTTTTTTTAAGAATTCTTCCCTTTCTCCTTCCACCTTGGTCTCTTCTTTTGCTGGTTTTTATAGAACACTAGATCATCGGAAAACTCCATTTCCACCTTCTCAGCACATCGAACAAGCTTTTCATAACTTTTAAACTCACGAAAAGCTAATGCCCTTCGATATTTTGGATTTAATCTTGAGTAAAAACGATTGATTTTAATATCAAGGTCTCGGATAAAATTTGGAGCATACCTTGCCAATCGAGTGAACCTTTCTTCATAGGCAGCCACTGAGTCTTCCTCTTTCCTCAATTCCAAGAATTTATTTTCCATCCTAAGTCGAACAGCCTTAGGAAAATACTTCTCAAGAAACATACCTTTGAATTCATCCCAGTCAAGAGAATCAATCTCATCGGCATCTCTGATATTTTTAACCATACACCACCACTTATCTGCCTCACCCTCCAAACGGTAAATAGCAAGACTAACCTTTTGATTGTCTGAACAACCCATGACATCGAAAATCTTCTCCAGTGCTTTAATCCACCCTTCAGCTAGCATAGGTTCAGATGATCCTCTAAATTATGGGGGATGTTTCCTCATGAAATGTTCAACCACTGACATGTTCCTCTGCGGTTGATCTGGCTGATCTCGTGTATGGATACCACCACCATTTATCGCTTGAGTCAACTACGCCATTACTGTAACAAACTGTTCAGTTCCAATTCCGACCATCTCAAGATGCTGATTCGGAAGGTTATTTCCTTCTGTATTCCTTCCTAGCACTGCTTCCCTGTTTCCTCTGCTGAAAACCATTCTGAACAAACATGTCTTAGATGAATCAACATGGTAACCTTAAAATGCTATATCATTTCAATTTGACCATAAAAAAAATATTTTTGGATAATCATTTAATAGAATTATAACTCCTAAAGTTATCTAAACCGACCTTTGATAACAACTATAAGGCCCCAGCCTTAAACATTACTTAATCTTGAGTTATTACAAGATTACACCTTGGGGATCTTTTTAGGTTTAGAGTTTTAGAGAATTAGATCATAAAACTTGCATTACATTCCACATATAAACAAAGTGGTTACATAAAGATAGTATTCTTTTTTTTTTCATCAATGGAAACATATTTAAAATAAAACATGGATTCATTCTTGACACTTCCTTAACACTATAATGATATCATGTACCTTTCCCTTGACCTGTGAAAACAATTCAAAAAAACTTGGGATGAGCATAAAAAGTTCAGTATGGGTTATAAAAATATGGAAAGGAAACATAAGTTCATATATAAATAAGAATGAAATCATATTTTACCCATAAAACATAAGTACTTTAACATACCTCATCAAATCATGAATAAATCATAGAAATCATAAGACATAAAGGTAACTTGAGGCATTCATAACATTCTTACGTAGGGAGTAACCCTCTTGGTTACGTTTGGAATACCTATCACAGTATATTCCCTAAATCTCTTCGGATAAACCTTAACGTTTCACTCCTTCGCGTTGCCCAATGCATTGGAGAGCTATATCGGGCTCACCCGCCCTTAGTCTATCACAGAACCACTCGTCTTCATAATAATTCCCAAGAACCTCAACATAATTGTATCACATAAAACATGCGTAAAGGAAATATAAAATTTCCACCTTTCAATCACAAGATATCAATACCACACATTGATATAAAAATATTATGAAAACCATTTTCAATACCAAAATAAAAGAAAAGTAAAACATGGTATTTATTTTTCTTTTAAAAAAAAGGTATGGCTTGTAGAGGAAGCCAAAACTCAAATAATGGTCACGGCGGCGGAGAAGTCGTTGTCGCCGCAAACGTACGATAAAAACATTCCCTTTTTTCGTTTAGTAAATGCTTCGTATAAAAAAATATTCCTTTTGAATAAACGTAAAATTCAAAGGGGTTTATACACCGTATAAAAGAAGGTTGTGTATAAAACAAAATATGCCTCAATGAAAGGAGATTGAGACGAAGTACCATACCTCGGGTCCGACTTGACTCAGTCGTTCTTTAATCTCATGAATAATAAACTTGAGTTAATTTCTACTTGTTTAAGAACCTTTTTTAAGTTCATTACTCCTTTTATATCACTTATTTCCATTTCATGAACACTATGTAATTATTTAAGTTAATAACGGTTGTTTTAACGATCATTGGTACTTGAGTCAAAAATAATCCCTTTATAATTATAAGTTGTTCATGTATCCATTATATCCAGAATGGTATTAATGATGTATATATCATATATTTCATATATATCCAGTACATGCATGCATTTATAATATTACATAATCATTTAGAGGTAAGAAATGAAATGCACCGTTCATGGAGACGGTAATCCGTACGTACGCATGAACGCTACTTTCATTTCTATTTCATATTTTATAGAATGGAATAATAATGATATAAAGGTATATTATAATTCCAGTATAATATCATATATAATATCATAGTTCCATCCTTTATATGTCCCACATATGGTATTTAACGAATCAAATCACTTTGAGGGGGCGGTAGTCCGCACTTCCTTAAATGAAGATATCGCGTTTACCCATAATGGAAACCATAAAGGTATGACCAAAATGAAAAATACAGAAGCTTAAAGAAAAAATAAACATATTATATATCATATATAAATATAGTGACATCTTAATGGACACCTTTTAAGGTGTTAAAAGAATGTTGAACAATCATCGTTTCGGGAGGCATAAATTCACCATCCACGGAAACAATATGTCCTTTAACCATTAGATGTAGGTGTGTGTAAGTGTTTCTCGAATACTTCTTATAAAAACATCCTAGTATATTTAAGATACTGTAGTTCTTACAAAAGAAATGAATAAAAATAGTTTAGGGGGTTGGAGAAGAAAAATAAAACAAAAGGACTCAAGTGAAGACATTACCTTAAAATCGGGTAACTCCCTTTGGTTTGAGATCAAAGGCTTCCTTGGGAAGACTTCTGCCCAAAGTGAGGATTCAAGGAGAAAGAGAGGGAAGTGGAGAGACAAAATGGGTAGGATTTTCCCAATCCAAAGGCTTTGTAAGTGTGGGTAAGGAGGTTGAGGTGGGGGCCTTTTATAAGAGAAGAGGAGGGGCACTCTTGGAAAGTAAAGAAATGTTACTTTATTTTCAAATGGGTTTCAGATTTTAAAGGTCCCACATTGATATAATTCGAGGATAAGGTGATAAGGGTTCGAAATATACCCACCCAATAGGTTTTGGACATGTGTATGTCTTAGATTTTACATTATCTTTCCATTTTATTTAAATTGTCAAATAATGTGGTCATCGCTGCATCATTATGATGTCATAAATAATTTAATTTATTTAATGTCTAAAAATTATAAAAAAAATACTATGATGTAGAAAATCTTTTTATATTTCCAATTAATATTTATAGTGTAAAATATAATCTATGTAGACAAAATTAAAAATGTTTTAATCAGGTGATACATTCTTGTTATATTTACTTTCTTTAAAAAAAATAATAAGATAACAAGTCACTTTCCACAAAAGTGATTCCATGGGGCCCCCAAGTTTGGAACAAGGCATCCCATGGTCGTCTATGAGACAACCAGTAGCCTTAGGACACATTTTGGTGTCATTTTTTATTATTATGATATTATTTTATTATCCTTAACTACCCGATTACTCATTAATCAAGATAATTAAAGATAATTACCGTCGTTACTATTCATAATGTCCAAAAACAAAAGAGTCTTGATTACATAATTTGGACCTTATGATTCCAAATATGTAATCCATTTTACCAAATTCCAAACACAGAAATTGCAATAATTGATTTAAAAATGATTCCCGTTGTCAAAACAAATAGCAGGTTTTTTTGAAACAATATCTATGAAAAGTTTGGCATTAGTTTATGACCAATTTCAAAGTGAAATTAATCCTAATGACCACCATTGGATTAAATGGTAAAAATATATTCAGATTACACTTTAATACCAATTAAAAATATAATCTAACCATATAATTAAATTAAATGAAAAAGCAGTTTTGATGTAAAATGCAGTATTTTTCACTATTCATTAAAAAATGAACATTGTCAGAAAAATATCAAAAATTTATCCAATGTAAATTTAAATGTCCCAATAATAATGACTATGTTTATTTTGACAAATATAGATTATAAAATTTTCAAAAGTTTTATTTAAAAAGGGTTTGTCATCAAAAGGCAGTAAAACAATCTTTTAAGTATATTAGTGTATTCCATGCTTAAGATTGGATTTATTTTCATTTTAAGCCTCTAAAACACTATCTAATTCATTAATAGACATAGATAAAAATATCTATTATTAATTACTTACTTGGGATGTTACAATATGATAGACCACTATAGAGGCATTATGTTTATAGAACTTGTATGATTTTCTTAACTCGTTACCCCACTATGTAATTCATAACACATATCTATCTAACCATATAATAAATCATACCACTAAACTCATTTAATGGGTAACATTTATGAGGAAACCTTGTATGAAATATAGTAATATTAAAAATAATAATCTTGTTTTTAGATGTTTTAAAGTAATATCCAAGCTTCTTTACTTCACAAAATCAAATGTTATAATGTAAATAACTTTTTTGTCTAAATATAACTCTTTCTAATATCATTATCATAATTATTAAAACTTTTACATATAAAAATTTTCTTTGATATAATTTGGTAACAAATTTAAACATTACTCATTACATTATGATCATTATTTAACAATATACCCTAAAATTTTTTGGGATATTGAGTGACTTTAACTTGGAATTAAACTTGTATAATCATTTATTTATTACATTTTGAACTACTCTAAGTCCAAACATACTCCCACTAACCTCTTATAAATTATATTTTCTCTAAAATACATTTTTATGACACAAACTATTTTGTGTTAGGAAATAATGATTATTTTCTAAATAGGAACATTTAAAAATAGAATATTAACACCCATATCTTATATGGTATCCTATATGTTTGTATTAATATTCATAAAAGAATATTTTATTCTATAAAATATTTCATTATTAGGTGGAGGAAACTCTTTATGTCATATTTTAAAAATGACTTAGATAAAACACTTTTCCCTAGGTAAAACTACTTTTATTCTTATATTATTTTTAATAATATTATGTAATTGGATCAAATCATAAACCATATATATCAAATCCTTCGTATCATATTATTCATACTAAATATTTACTTATAATATTAAATTTATTATAAAATAATATAAAATGAGATAAAGAATACACATCTTTTATAATATCTAAATACACTTGATCTTTTAAGTAATCCAATGCATCTACCTCCTTTATATATCAACTCTTTTCCTTTTCATATGAATGAATAATTAAATATATAACCATAAAATCTTCATTAGTGTTTAACTCCTATACATTTTTACAATAATTTTATAATGTATAATTGGTATCATACACCATTAAAAATAGATGAAATTATTTTTATAACATTAATAATGTATATAAACTATCCATGGTATTTCTTGTTATCCTTAAATTTTTCTAGTAAATTCCTATTCTAGTGGCCAATTTTTTCAAAACATAACATTTCCCCCACTTCATGACACATCCTTTAAGTTTCAATGACCTAGGATGACTATAAGACACTTAAATATTCTTCTTTAAATTTAAATATTTACCCTTTTATATTTTCAACATAATAATAGATATTTAACCACCCATGTTATGCTCAAATATCTTCAGTATATTAAAGAGATTATGTGAAATTTTATTGAACTCATTCATAATTTAGTTTACAATAAATTATTATAACCATTACGATAATGATTATATAATTAATTTTATATCCATATCAAGTATTAAAGAAGACCTTATCCTTTAAAATACATTGATTTACCCAATAATATTTTTTACATGAGTGAAGATTGAAGTTCAGGTTGTTACCTTACATCTAGATACCTCATACCAATCATACATAGCATATTCCTGATACAGAATTTTCATGTTTTTATAATCTTGAATATTTCCATGTTCTCATGTTTCTTTTAAAACTTTGGTTCCATGTATAAAATCATGAGAGTAGATACATGTTAAAAAATCCTTTAATTTATTATAATAAGTATTTAAATCCATTTATTGAATAGTTTCACCCATCATGTATATATGAAGGTTTTTATCTAATATATATATATATATAATTTTACTTCATAATTATGAATGATCATTAACTTTTTGTACAATTCTAGAAAATTAATAAATTAAGATTATCCTTTTATAGGATATATCTCATTATAAATTTTAATGGTGTTGGTATCATTTCATCTATAGTGGAAGTTTTTATTATATGAGTATCATATTTTATAATTATTTGATAAGAAATTTTATTAATGTTTTACCATTGAAATGGATAGCCTTTTAACATTACATATTATCCATCAATGGGAAACTATATACATTTCACTAAATATTTGAGTCTATTTGTAATGTTCTATCATCGCTTGGATTTTTTGGTGGACCACCAGTTCAATCATATCATATGACTTGTGGGTTGTTTTTTGGAAAACCCTTTTCCCAAATCTATTATATGGATAATTTTAACTCTATTCCTTTGGTATCCTCAAATTTAGGGTTTCTAGGATAATTTTAATCAAAATCACATTCCAAATACAAGAAACTAATCATATTTGGGTCACACATAACTTTTTTCCCATATATAAGATGATCTATGGGGACCTTTCTTTGGCCAAACCTATCTGGTTAGATGATCAAGGACTTGAAAATTGTTCTATTTAAAAGTAATATGATACTTAGTATTTTCAATGGGTTTTAAAATATAAAAATATTATCTCATGAATTACCTTTATGTATGTGTGCCTTTAAATATTTGGTTCATATAATCCTATACATTAATCCAAATTAATATATTCAAAACATAAAAATGTTTTACACTATATAAAACTCATGATTTGTGTTAATTACCCAAAAAATAAAATCCAATCACATTAAAACATATCCAAAGTATAATTTATATAAAACATATCATGTGGAGGCTTATAATCATGAAAAATAAAAAATGAACACTAGAGAAACCATGTTGAAACAAGTTTCCAACCCAAATTTTCTATACATATCCTAACACCATGGCCAGTGAGAAGTCCAACCAAAATTCCCACTTTCCATGTATCACTATTAAAGATAGACTTTATTTCCAATATAATCATAACACCTAATATGTATAAACCATAAAAATATTTATTTTAAAGTTCATAACCAATAAATAAATCATATTCATGGTTTAATTAAACTAAATATTTTTTTGTGCCTATCATATAACACCTTATATGCATGATATGAAATTTATAAGAGGAAATTTAACCCTTTAAAATAAAGAATATATATATATATATATATATATTCACAATATAAAAAATTCATATTCATGAATAAATAAGGGAATAAAATAAATAAGTAATTTATAATTTTAGACATGAAATAAATAATTCCTAAATAAAAAATTATAAAAACTTTATAATTATACATGTTTCATAAACTCTACATAAATAAATAAATGTGATAATTTTATATTTATTTCAATATGAACTCTTTTATATTATTAATTTATATGGTATTTAATATAAAGTCCTACATATTCAAAACATGTGATACTTATGAAAACATTTATAATTATATAAACATTTCATATTTTATGTAAACATTTTATATAAACTAAATATTACATTTTTAATTTTTTTTAAACCTTAATGAAATCCACCAAAGCTCATTTTATCATGGTTAAAATAAATTTCCAAAATAATCCATTTAATAAAAACACTTTATGATATTATTTATATTCATTTCATAAATCAATATAAAAACTTTTATATTAGCTCTTTTTTATAATTTATATAAATTTTATAGATTAATATATCTTGTCAATAGAATTTAAACCTGGATATATTGAAACATTTTTATAATGGTTTAAAACCACCCTTCAGATTTAGTATGGGCCTAGAGGGCTCACCTTACTAGTTTTTTGATAATTTTAACAAAATAATTTACTTTACTATATAAAAACCATGGCCTTTTCTTAAAACATGATGTTGCTTATCCTTGTTGACAACACTTACTAGGGTAAAATAATGATTATTTTCTCTAGATCAATCCATTTTAGGTAGATTTTGTTATACTAAAACTATGGTGTGGTATCCTCAAACTACATTATGGTTTCCTTATAGAAATAATATTTTTATACTTACCATGAGTGTTTTATGTTAAATCAAATCATAATATAATTTTTTATGATACATTATTTTTTTTTAAAATTATTCTTATTTTTATTAAACCACAACATATATTTATAAATTTTCTAAAAATATAATCCTTATTTTCCTATAACATGTCGTAGTTTGGAAAACATCATTAGCTATGAATGTTTAAAAAACACAATATGGTTCTATAAAATAGTATTTACCAATTTTATTTATCTATCTAAAAAACATAATTCAAATGTAATGAAAACGTATTTGATATCACCATTAGGTTTTATAATGGATAACACCTTTCCAAATACAGTGTACAGAAATCAATAAAAACCTCATTTTCCTAAGATCCATTCATTTGTATTGGACTGAATAAAATAAGTGAATAATGTATACATTTTCTTTGATGTTGTGTTTTTTATAAGATTATTCCACATGAGCATGATAGTATCACTAATAATTAGCCAATGGAATTCTTACTCTAAGATTACTAATGGGTTGTATGAGTCTCCAAATTCTTGTAAATGACTTATTTAAAGTTGAAAACTTTTAGAACATTTGGTTTAAGTCTTGAAGAAAATTAGATCTTCAATTTTATTTGTTTTAAGGAGTTTATATTTATATCTCTTTTATAGGAATTGAGGATACTCCATGAGGTTTCAAATTTTTCATAAATGTGTTATAATAATGGTGAATGTGGCAATTTTTTTGTAACTCCATGGTCATTTGTCTTCAAATCATTTATCACCATAAATGATTCATTTTAAATTCCTTTAAAGTTACCTTATAACATTTAACCAATAATGATAGAATTAAATGGGAAGAAATACTAGTTGATAGGAATTATTTTATAATTCATATTATTACATATATAGTTGCATGATGTGTAAAATTTACCATGACATGATTTACCCCATCATAAACCATGACGTGGTTAATAACACCATGTTGTGGTTTTTGATTTAGTACATATTTCTAAAAAACATGTGTGAATGTTGATTAAAATAATTATGATAAATAATATGTGTTTTTAAAAATTATGTAATTCTAACAATACATGGGAAATAATATTAAAACTTCTATAACAACATAATACATATTTTTTGTAATTGTATATTAATTTAATAAGATTTTTATAACATATGATATGTCTTTTCAAAAATATGTAGTAATAAATAATGCATGTTGTTAAAACAAATTATTTTTAACCACACGACCTTCCGTAACTCTCATGAGAGTGTTTTAAATTACATTTAACAAAAAATATAAATTGTTAAAAACAACATGTAATGTTAATATTTTTATATTCTTTTTCTAAAAGAGATTTAGCCATGAATATTTCTTACATTTAAGCCAAATAGGGGTAGTGATTACTTTATTGAGAACTTATAATAATACTTTACATCTTAAATACAAAAAACATAAACTATGGTATTTAGCAAGGGTATCAAAATGATCATCAACATTGAATATTAAACTATGTCCTTTATTGGAAAGAATGGTAGTCTTTTTCTTAATACAATAGATAATATCCTTAAGTATTTTTCAAAAAAATAGAGCACTCATATTAATAAAATAAATATTAATATCATTATCTGTATAAAATTATTCAATCTCAAGTATATTGGTTATTATATTAATTAAAATAGAAATAATATAATAATAATTATAGGATTTGAGATTATAGATTTAAAATATTGAGTTGTTTAAATTGATTGAATATATACAACACTTTATTGTTATGGTAAAATAATTATGTTATTTATTATAAATGATATTATAATAAAAAATGTGTGATATGCCTACCCAAATATATGTCCACCATACCTGAGCTGGCATACCACAAATGTCAAAGAAAATTCCCCATCTCCATGGGTTGGAAACAAATGCCAAGGGTATCACACATTGTTTAGGAACGTTTTTTCCATTATAATTTATAATTAATATATAGAATTAAATTGATCATATCACTAGAAAAAAATATGAATTATTCCATATATAACATAAAAAAATAATGTAACGTGTATTAAGGTGAAAAAATATTATTTATAAACAACCACAACTCAAAAAAAATCTAAATATCTCCATGTGGTATAAAAACTCCTTCCCATACTGCCACATTTATAGTCTCAAACCCGTGACATGGTCCACTTTAAAGGATCTTAATTTTTGATCAAGTCTTAAATTATTCATACATAATTAATTAAGAGAGGTAATTCTGCATACACACTAAGTTTTTTATATAGGGTTCAAGAGAAATCTCAATAGGATACCACCAATATTCTATAAATTCCCTTTCTTTGAAAAAACATACATGCTAGTTTGAAATAAAATCTAGTAAAATAAATTATTTAGATTTTATAAAAAATAAGTAACAATATTAAACACTTTTACTTAAATAAATTAGCATAGAAAATAGAAATTTCATCTTTATTTAAAAATAACATAGTTAGGAATGAAAATAAAAAGTTATCAAAAAATAAACAAGTATATGAGTGAACATATATAAGTTATTTTAAATTAAAAACTAGGATAAATCATCATTTTAATATACCTAAGGAACTAAGGTAGTAAAAACTAAGAACCTCATTCTAAACAAGTTGGTAATCAATACTTTAATCATCATCATGACCATAATCATATCTAAATCTGTAACCAACTATACATCAGTCACTTATCTAAGCATAATCCTAAACTAATGATATGACCATAATGGAATAGTTAGATTCAAAAAGTGATTATCCACACTACTCATAGTTTGATCGTAACTAGGATAGACAAGTCTATAGAGGGTTCCATCATTACCTAAATAAATCCACACAAGAGAAACCCATTAAAAGGATAAATATCATTAGTACAAAGATAGAAAATAATCACTTGGGTATATTTTATATAATAAACCAATTTTAATAAATCCAAACACCCCCATATCATTTGAAAATTTCATTGATATCTAGTTATTCATCCTTTATAATTCATAATAAAACATTCTATAAAACAATTTTTTTTATTTTCTCAAGAAAAAATGATAGGAATTACATCAAACATGATATCTGTATAAAAATACATGTGTATAATTTTACATGTAAATCCTTTAAAAATAATTTAAATAATAAAAATTTGATAAATAAACCATGGAAATATTTCATAAACCCAACTTAGAAAATATATGTGTGTGTCTGTGTGTGTCAGATCATTTTATGATGCATAATGGTAGTAGATTATTTAAAGAGGTAATTTATGGGTCAAACTAAATATGAGACTTGAGTAACTCATTTAAATAAATATAATGACCAAGGATATTCCAAAGAAAAATAAACAATGACTATGATTTATATTTATGGTAATAAACATTTAATAACTAGATAAATTTTTATGAAAAATTATAGAGAAGATGGGAAGATTAAGAGTGGTTGGGACCTTGGGGGGTTTTTGAGATCTAGGGGTGTTTTGAGTTTATAAATTGAATAAGAATTCCATATCATAATGAAGTTTTTTAAAGGGAATAAAAATTAGAGAAGAGATGAATTGGATGTGGTTCTTTTGTTTCCTTTTGCTTTAAACACATAAATCATGTTCAAACTAAAGTTTTAAATGGTTCTTAATTTGGGTTTAAGTTAATTCCAAGGATTTAGAGTGACTGAAAAAACATGGAAAGAGTCTTTATATTAAACAGTGATGTTTGAATATGGTTGAATTGATGAGAGACCCCACTACATGGTGGTTAAATTCAAAATAGGGGTGTTGTTGGTCAATGGAGTGAAATGGATTGGTTATATTGGAAACATGTATTTTGGTAAGTTATGGTCTGAATAATAAGACTTGACTATGTCAAGGTGAAATGGAGCACGTATCATAGCAAGTAAAATGGGGATATTATCTTTAAAATGGGTGTTTCAAAATCATTTCAATTATTTAATTTTACAATGAGAAATAAAAAGGTTCATACATGTCATGGTCAAAGTCATAGTGGTTTGTGCATAATTAAACTAAATGAAGATAAAAATGTTTAATATTATAAAATAGTTAGAGAAAATGGAGATTTTTTATTAGGGCATCAAAATGGAATTTACCATACCATGGTTAAGCAATGGTGCCCACTTTTTAAGAAAGGTAATACATCAAGGAGGGTTGTACCTAGGGAAGTGAGATAGCTTGCTTGTTTGTAGTCATTAATTGAGGTTAAAAATGGGGAGTCACATGTCATGGAACATATTGTGGTGTGAGAATAAAATCCATATATAAAATAGTAAAGGGAGAAAATTTCATGGAAAAGTGTATATTGAAAATGGTTTCAAAGGAACTCAGATAAATTTTACTGAAATGACTTGTAACACACTATAGTTAAGTTAAACATGTTGTTGTTAATGATTATTTATAGATTTCAAGTATATTTAATGACATGTCTCATTTAATGGTTCTTGGGCCACTCAAAATCAATCTTTATAGTCTCTAAATAACTTCAATGGTGACTAAGAAGTCTTGAATGATACAAAGGATCAAATAAAAGTGGGATAAGTTGAAAAGGATTTTAAGTAAGATTGGATTTCTAATTTTAATTTAAAATTAAAAATTTTAATAAATGAGATACTAGGGATATGTAAGAAAAAATTTGAATATATATATTTTGTGAATTAGAGTGCGATAAAAAGAATAAATAGATTAGAATAAGATGAATAAAAAAGGTGTACACTTGGTTGGTGTGTTAAAATTACATGTCTGTTGTTTTTTTGAGGAATAATTAGTTCGCACATATTATTTATTGTAAATAATTGTGATATAAATATACATTTTTAAAAGATTATAATTAAGAGGAAAAGGATAATCCCTACCTCAGTGAAGATAAGACAACAATATCAATAAGATTGATCAAGGAAGAATCCTTTATTCTTATGTTGAGAGACAACAGTTTTGATTTCTTTTAATAAAAGTCATGGATATTCCATGTTCATTATATCTACATGGTGATTCTATTGGATTGTTTTATCTTAGGGTTTTTGGATCGTTCTAAGGATATAGTTTCTTATTTTTAATAGCAAACCTTGTACATTGAGTGTTATTTGTATGCTTGAAATACTTGGTGTGTAAAAAGTTCAATAGTGTGATTATTCACTCTAATAAGTGATGAAGGATGATTTTATAAAAAATAATTAAAATTGAGAGTTAAATGTTGTTCACTGATTCCCCCCCCCCCCTCCCAGTGAACCAACACCATACAATGGGGCATATCAACTGGTATCAAAGCAGTCAAGTTCCCTTTGAAGATTATCAATAGATTGAAGTTTGGTTTGGAATTTTTTTTCACTATGTTTAAAGTTTCAAGTTATGAATTTATATTTGAATATGGATTACATTAATTCAATGAAATGAAAGGGGATTCCAACTTTTTAAGGGATGAATTATTATATTTGGAAATATTATATGATACCATATCTTCTATTAATCATCCAGAATATATTGGAGGTTGAATCCAATTTTTTCTTCTTATACTAAAGGTGCTACAATAAAGGTAGTATATAGAAGAAACTTGAAAAATGATGGTCACACTCAAAATTACATTTTTCAATATCTTTCAGAAAAGGATTTTCTCAAGGTTTAAGGGGTTAAGATAGAAAATGTAATTTGGGATAAGTTAGAAAAATATTTATGAAATTAACACAAATGTAAAGAAATATAAGTTAAAGGTTTGGATATTGAAGTATTAAGTCCTCAAGATTAATTATTATGAAATTGTAAATGACTTATTCATAAGAGTTGATGAATTTTTTATTACAATAATATGTTTTTATGAAAACATAGAATATTATATAATTTTTTAGAAGATGCTACATATATTTCTAGATTGATTTAATACAAAGGTTTCAACACTTGAAGACCATAATTCAGGTACACTTATATTGGATTATTTTTATAGAATCCTAATTGGTTATGAAATAAATAATATATATTCTTTCAAGATTGGAAAAAAGTATGATAATGAAATTGTAACAACCTAAAATTATAAAAGAATATCATTTTATTCAATAGCATATGTCACGCACAAAACCAAGATTAAAAGAGAATGTAACAACCCAAGACATTAAAATATATTTATTTTGGAATAAATTTAATTTCTTCGATATCTTTAGATACAATCAACAATGTGTTTCTTCAATAGCTTGCATTACCCACAAGACCAAGTTTTACCAAACAACAGTATACTATTAATATTATTATTTAATATGATATTTATCGCCTAGCTGTTGGAATGGAGGAAATTAATAGGGTTAATTAACTTATAAAAATATCTATTTTACACATGTTTATTAATTATCTATCTATTAATAATAAAATAAATATTATTTTAAAGAAAAAGAAATGTTTTCTGAAAAAACAATTCTAAAAGACGGATTAGCAGTACTTTGCGTACATAATTTAAAATTATTTTTACTACTTTCAGAAAATTTATATGAAAAAATAAAATTCATTTTTTAAATAAAAATATTTAAATTATCTTAGGGTGAATTTTTAGTATTTTTTTGAAAATTTTCATTTATTGATGAATAGTTTTCTTAAAAAAAAGTTGGGGTCAAAGCCTCATTTATTATTAAAGCAAATAAAAGACCTCTTTAACTGGGTAGAGGGAGACACATTACATAGCCCGAAGTCCCCGTGGGAAATTAGCACATTACATGGCCGTAGGCCCATTTTTTTGGCCCAAGGCTCATTCTGTGAATAATATTGCTACAGTACCCGTGCTGCTACAATATTGCACAATACCAGTCACTGCTACAATACCCTTCCGCCACTATAGTGACCTGCCGCCGCTGCTACAGTACCTTGTGCCCAATGGGTTTTGAACCCTCATTTTTCATTTAGAATTAAGGGGTGATTACCACTAAGACAAACCCCAACTACATTGATGAATAGTGAAAAATACTGAACTTTAATTAAAAAATTATATTTCATTCAAATAATTTATATTGTTTAATTATATTTTGAATTTGTTTCAAAGTAAATTTTTTTAAATTTTAGATAAATTAATACAATTTAGGTAATTGGAATCAATTTTATATTTAATTTATATATATATAATGTGTAAACTTTTCAACATTTTCACTTTAAATACCCTCTTTCTTTTCATGTTTACGGGATTAATTTTAAATTAATATTTTCCAATTATATGAATTGAATTTGAAAAAATAGATTAAATATTTCAAATTATAATAATTTATAGCTTCTAATAAGGTCAAATTAATTTTGACCAAAATAAATATTGAATGTAGTAAAACTTAATTACCACGGTTAAAGTAAAAATGAATTTTACTGGGGTTAAACTAGATTGATAAGAGTAAAAAGAACTAAAATATTATCAAAATTTTATTTAAGGAGTGTATTTATAATTTTTTCATAAAATTATCTAAAATATGGAAATACATTTCCACTTTTCTTTGAATATGACCAATATAATAAGTTAGGTAAAGAAAAGGACAAAAAAAGATATATTTCTTCCTTTTAATGTCTATAATGATTTGGGATAGGAAAAACAAAATTGGATTGGTTATATATATTATTTTTAAATATAAATAATTTTTTTACATGATAATTTATTTTTAATTTTTTATAGATGAATTAGTTACTTAAAATGCTTAAGAAATACCAACATAGTAATTATTTAGTTAATAATTAAATAAAATAAATGATACTAAAAATATTAAAAGTGAAGTAAATTGAATGAATAATTGTATTAAATTAATTTTTTAGAGGAATATATCATTTTAAAAAGGTTTTAATTTAATATTTTATAATTCCATTATTTTATTATTTTTTTTAAATTCAAATTAAATAAATAATGTCAAAATTGACATTAATGTTATTTTATAGAAAATGATATTTTATTAAATGATTTAAAATTAATAAAAAACCAATATTATTACAAGTGATGTTTAAATGTTAATAAATATAAAATATGTTCCATTCATGTAATAATTGATCTTCTGTAATGAATATATTGACATCTAAATAGTAAAAACTCTTTTAGCGCGGTTATAGTTAAAGTAGTGTTTTTGCATATTACATGTGCTTGTGTTAAAATTAATTTCCAACACACAAATGATTTATATTTTATAAATTAGATATAATATTTATAATCATTAGATATAAATTATATAAAAATTTTCACTTTAATTTATTATTAATAGATAAATTACCTCGATTAGAAAACTAGTTACCTTAGTAAAAACCCAAAATGGTAAAAATAAGGAAACATAGAAGTTAAGAAAAAGAATGTTTGAAAAATGTGTTTTATTGTGTTTTGGAGATTTGGATCTAAAATATAATCCTTAAACCCCATTAATTATATTTTTGAGCCACTTTAGGCAATATTAACCTCAAAATAGTGAATAATTTTGAGTATATAAAAGAATTTCACTCCTCCTCAACTATAAAAGGGCACTCACTCCCCTTACTTCCCCACACCTTAAAAAATATTTTTTTTTGGAAATACCTACCCAAATAACTCCCAAAATTCACTCCCATTATCATATAATCCTTATTTTTGGAATAAATAAAACCTTTCAAGCCTTTAATGCAAACCTAAGGAGGATACCTGAAGAAGAGGTAACATTTTTCAATGAGCGTCTTCGTTTTATTTCCTTCACCGCCTCCTTGAATTCTATTCAAAACCTAAGGAAATGGTAACCTTGGTATATTAAATATAATTAGTTGGTTTATGTCAATTTTATGACCTAAAATCCCACACACTTCCATCAAATGGGTTACAATATCATCATTCGTGTGTACAGCAGACTACCACCTCACAAACCGATGTCATTTGTTTTTTCATTTCAACCAATCAAGGTTGGTTATAATGATAGATAAAAAGTATATATATGATATTTATAAAATATTTATACCTATATAGTCACTATATCATATATATCTTTTTACCTTCCATTCTATAGGAGATAACATAACATCACTCGTGTGTACGGCAGACCACAGCCTCACGAAGTGATGTGATTCATCTTTTACCAACGTTTTACGTGGAAGGTGATAAAGATAATGTTAATGATTATATGTGATATAAATGAAATAATTATTATATTAATGAAATATTTAAAATTATTTAAAGATAATATATATCATTTTATTTCCTTTCTTTTCACTCATGTAAAGATGATAGCATTGTTCACATACATGTAGACTACCGCTTTCACGGAGCGATGTGACTCTATTTTCATAACCACACCGATGGATAGAAAATATAAGTATATAATATGTTATACATGATATCATGGTCATTATTTAAAGTTAATATATTATTTACCTCCTTTTCATAATGATCATTGAAAAATGGAAATGTTACTCATGCGTATCTACGGCCAACCGTCTCCATGATCGTAAACGTACTTCATTTTTCATAAGCATGATAAATAATTTTTTTAAAATAATTTTTTTATAAAAATATAAATGTTATATCATGATTATTATTATGAATATTATATAAATATATAATATACACAAGAATAGTAACCTTCCTAACAAAACACACATGAGAAAACAAGGCAATTAACACACGAAACAATTGAAACAATGAAAGGATGTTATCGAATGAGTGATAATATGTTATAAAATGATCATATATGATATTATAAATATTAATATGATTATTTAATAAGTTAATAACATTTTTAAAACCAATTTATAGCTGGTTAAATCATGTTCATCCAAAAGGAAGCATGGGGTAAGGGATTTCTTAACTAAATTTCCACTCATCGGGTTAAACTTATACTTTATTGATTATGCCATTCTAAGATTCTATGTGTAATTAATTTTATTTATATTATGTTGTATTTAAATTTTTTTATGTGTATTTATATTTGATACACATAATCTATTAATTTATTAATTCTCAATTCATTGTTATAATCATTATTACGGGTTTATTTCTCAATCTCATTCCAATCAAGATTGTTAATTCTTAAATATTAGTTTAAGAAATTTACTTGACTATTTCCTAATAAAAACTTTAATTTAATTATCCCGTAGTTATTAATTAACCCTTTTAAGTAATATTTTCTTTTTTTCCACTCTTTTTTACTTAAAATGTTTTAGATAATTTTTGTAAGAAAATATGACTTCATTTCTCTCCTCGATCAGAAATATGTTTTCTTCTAAAACTATGTTTTCTAAAACATGTTTTCAAAAATGTTTTAGCCATTTTAAAATTATATATTAAAGTCATTTTCATCAATTTTTAAAAATTTTAAAAAAGTTAATCTTTATGTCATTTTCAAAACAATACATTTTTTTCTTTTAATTGTACCCCTCCTCTCCATGGGAACTAGCACAAGCTCGAGTCTCACTTGGCTCAAAAACCTTCTCATATTATGAATAGGGTGATTCAATTCCAATTCTTAGATGGGGAATTTGGTATGCACCTAGGTTGTTCCCCCCCCCCTCTGGGAGTCGGTGTTAGCAACACACGTTTTTACTGAAGGCGGGGCTCTCGACTTTGATCGAGAGCTCCCTGGATCCTTTAGGGTTTCACCATCCCCAACAGCACTGGATGAAGTAGATTAATGATGGGGTATTTCTTGGCATTCTACTTAGGGTCTCATCATGCTGGATTTCGTGGTCAATGGGGGTTCGTCGAGGCTCTAGTGGTCTTAGGAGGTTCGGCTCGGTGTGACTTGGTGGATTGGCATCATCGCGCTGGGTTTGGTGGTGGTGGCCCTTCAGGGGTCGGTTTTTTGTGATATTGGGCGACAACAGTCTGGTTCTACGCCCAATTTCCACCTGCCTAACCAGATCTGACCCCCCCTCACTTCTGGATGCTCACCTCAAGAGGATAATTCAACCACACATGACTCTTCTTGAAGTCTATCACTACTCGACCTCACAGGATTCCTGTAGGAGAAAAGATCATTGAGTCTTGATTTTGGTCTAAAATCATGGACAAAGATATATTTTTCTATTTCTATTTTTTCAATGGTGATGGTTTTCATTGGATTTGTGTTGACGTTCTTCAGCGTTGGAGTTTTTTACTTCGTGAGGCAGTTGCATATCTGTTGTGATCTATGACCAAGGCTAGTCGAATCAGATTCTAGGGTTGATTTTGGTTTTAATGTTTGTTCGTGTCGAGTTCTTCCTACTCAGTTTTCTTCCAGATTAAATATGGATTTGTAATGATGGATAGTCTATGTTGTTTGAAGTGTTTCGGGTTCCATATGTAGTTTTCTTGGTCTTACTAAACATTGGTGTCTTCTTTAAAGTTGTGATCATGGTCATTGGAATTATAGGGGTTGTGGATATGTGCTCCGTCAAGGTCATTGGCCACTCTCTTATCTTCTATTTACTTAGGACTCTGCCACTCTCTCTAAGGTGGATCTGAGTGGTTGTCTTCTTATTGATTTAGTATGTGAGGGTGAGAGACAGCAGGCGTTCATGGTTTTGTATCTGTTGGATCCTAGAGGTTGATGATGTTGAGGATGTGATATTCTATAAAGACCTTTGATTATGTAATGTGGTAGTTTTTGTGTTGTTGAACTTTGTCTTAAATGGTGATCATCGGCATTGGGGGGTTGTGGATACATCCTCTTTCAAGATCATTAGATGGTTGTTCCTCTGCTCTTGCTCCAGGACTCCACCACTCTCTCCAAGGTAGATCTGAGTGGTGGTCTCCATGGTGATTTGGGATGTGAGGGAAAGATACAGATGGTGTCTTATGGTGGTTCTATCTCTATTGGATCACCGAGATTGAAGACACTGAGGTGGTGATGTTCTACGATGGCTTTTGATCCTGGATTTTTAAATCACCTAGACACTCTACAAGAAACAACTCCAGATTAGGAGACAGAGCAGGATGTATTCACCTGAGATTGGCCATCTGGATTTGTATGAATGAGAGGGTATGGATTTTTTCATCAGTATCAGGACCGTGCAATCTTGCATGGGATAGATAGTCGACTGGTCATGTGAAGGTGGAGGCTTGACATAATGATGTAGTCGCTGGGGAGGGGTTGTTCATGTAGTTTCTATTTGGGATGACTTTCTTTTAGTATTTTTATTGGTTAAAGTTGTTAGGGTTCACACTTTCCTTTTAAAAGTGTCATTTAAAAATTCAAAAAAAATGAATTTGGCATGTTTGTCTTTTACTAAAAAGTGAAAGGATACATTTTTTTAACGTGTATGACATAAACTGAATTTTCAGCCATCATGACCACTCAAATTTTTTTCAAGATTATTTTATAATTTTCAAAAGTTATTTTTAAATAAATTTTTTTCAAAATTTTTTATTGAAATTTTAGTTTTTAAAAGGGATTTTCAATGAATTTTTTTTTCAAAATAAAAAGAATATTTTTCCCAAGAATGTTTTTAAAGATATTTTTATAATATTTATATCAATGAATGAAAATATCCATTTATTATTACTCTAATGGGTATATATTTTATTGCTACCATAATTAATATTCCCTTGGATGGTTTATGATCATTTTGACTAAGAAAAGTATTCACATTCACTTACTTGATACATTTTTGTAGTTAATAAATTTCCGTTGAAATGTCAACTTTCCTATTATCGTTGGAAATTAAATTTACCCTAAATACCCATATTATTTTTCATGGATATGTTTTCTTCTTAAAATGTATATTATTTATACATAAGATGTAATGCATTTAAGGTTATTTGATATCAAGGGAAATATTGATAAATTTATATCCTTTACTCAATATAGATCTTTATAATACGGGACATTGTTTATGAATTAAATCGATTATAAGATATATGAGTAATGATTTGGATATGTTAAAATGGGTTGGAGACCTTTTATATAAATCACCTTGATTCATCTAAAGTCTTGTAAGAGAAAATAAGTCAGCCACTAATCCTTCGTGTTTGTGACCAAGCAGTTTTAAAAAATCTAGAGGATAGATCTTGACAGTAAGTATCTTGTGAAAGGTCTTGAAACAAATCAGATGGGATTTTACCCAACATGTTTTAGACTATATTGAGTATAGATCTTGAAGTTAAAGTTATCATGTGCCTAGTAGAAATGAAATCCAATAATTAAATATTTACTGAATTCAGAATTCATTTATTATTATCCATGATATTTTTTATATGTTATATTCTTTGGATGAGTTTAATTCTATGATTATTAATTAAATGACATTTGTTCTTAGTTATTTACCTTTCCATATTGATTCTTCCTTATCTTACCATGATATTCATGTTATTTAAATTGAATTTTTTATTAGTTATTTACCTTTCCATGTTGATTATGTTTATTGATTTATGATAGCTTATGATGTACTTAACCCTTACTGAGCATTTGATCTCACCCTTATTTTGTTTCCTTTATCTAGGGTTCCATGAAGTTTACTATGAATTATATATAGGGATATGCTATATTTAATAAATTTATTCTCAAAAAAATATGTTGTAATTTTTGTATTCAAATGTAATATAAAACTCAGGTATGTATCTAGTTTACCAAGACTACTAAATTATTTAGTCCTTCATGATGTGATTCTTTGTATCTTATTCCAATATAATGGTATCAGAAACTAGATCTGGGCTATTGGGTTTGGGGTTTCAATAGAAATATCATTAAAATAATTGAATTAGGATAATAAAAATAAATAATTTTATGAATATGAGTAATATTTTTATGAATAAGATGATATCAAAATAAAATTTAACAAACTCATGTCATTCATCTCAAGAAGTGTGAGAAGAGGCAAATGAAGGTATCAATGGAAGATTACAATAAAATGTTTCAAGTTTGGATAAATTTTAAATTTCATGGTAAAGTTTCCAAAGTTAAAATAATAATAATATTTTTTATATGTGGAATAGAAGCTAAGGATTTCTTCAAAAAGAGAGTCTCAAAATTTGATAAATTAATGAATTTTTCAAAGGGGAAAGGTAATAAGTTCTCTAAACCCAAGAATAGAAATTTATTATCAAAATTTAAAGATGGTGATAGTATTTTGGATGAATAGGAAGTTGATACTTCAAGTGAAGGTGCTAAAAAATACTGATTACAAAAGTGAATGAATAAGTATTCACTAGTAATGAGTGAATCAAATATGAAAGTGAGGAGGAAACTAAAATAGAATTCATGATACAGTGGGAACTCAAGGTATATACTTCAAAGATTTAAAAACTTGAGAGGGAGAACAGGAGTATAAAAACGATAATCTATAATAAAAAATATATTATTCAATTCATTATAAAAAAGGATTCAAAGCTGGTGAATGAGATTTATAACTTGAGGATGTTTTTTACTAAAAAGAAGGCCTTGAAATTTTATATGAAAGTAAACGTTAATGAAAAGGAGAAAGTACCTAAATAAATTTAACAAAAATTGATATAATTACAAATAGAGTGGGACCAATTCAAATTCACCTTTTATAATCCTACTCATAAAGATGAAAGAATCTATAAGTATAAATTGTTTGAAATTGTTGATGTGAATATGTGAGTAGAGAATGTTGAATTTTTTGAAAATAAAACCAATTCGGGGAAATCAAAAAAATATGGTAACATATATTTAATAATGAAATATGATTCATGTCATGACCTACCCCCATTTATAACCCCTCTTGGGCTTGTAATGTAGATGAGAGTGACCCCGAAGCATACCTCAAATAGTCCATGTGGTGGCGACTAGAACCACAGGTATAAGTCATACAAATCGGAATAATTACCCTCATAAATCTCATGAAAATATTAAACAACCATAAATAAACTCAATTATATGATATAAATAAAACCAATATCCCACAATATTCATAATTCATAAAATTTCATATAGATACAAGTCTCTAAAATGAAAATTCCATAATAAACTCATATGCAGCAACTCTGACAACAAATCCCAACTCCAATCTAGTAATGACCAAAATAGTCTCCAAACTCACCCTAGAAACCTAAAAAATGGTGTTATATATAGAGGTGATCCAAAAATGTATACTGAATAGGATCATACTAAATAATTCTCCTGAAAATGTGGTAGGATCATACTAATGCTTTACTGAACAAACAACAGAACTAACAAGCACCGATCAAATCAACTAGCACCCATCTTCACCAAGTACAACTCACTAAATTTTGTATCCAAGATTAATAAAATAAAATAAATCATATATTATAAGGTTACATGACAACCAATTCCCTAGTGTTTTTTCTCTCTCATTCCCTAGTGACAAAGTCCTATACTTTCATACCTTTTGTATCATCTCAAACATAACCACATATCACATATCAAGTAATCTATGATGTTGGTTGGAGTGTAGTCCTACATATCCCAACCACATGAAGGGTCTAGAATCTCATGTTGAAATCATTATAAATACCCACATCATTGCTGGTGTGGGTTGGACTGTAGCCTTACCTATCTCAACCACTTGTAGGTTCCAACATCCCACGTTGGAATTAGTTCACGACCACAACTCCATATCCATATCCATCATTGTAGGGTATCATGAACATGGAGGAAATCAACTTTATTCCCTCATACTCCCATACATAAACCCCTCCATATGCTAATACCACAATGCACTACACCTAGAAGGGAGAAAGGAGAAGAGGCGGTATTTACCCATTCATTCTCTCACTAACCTGGATGTTGGGAAAAACACTTAGAACTAAAAATATTTGGGCATTGGTAAGTTTATCATACTCAGTTATGGTTTTTAAATAAATCATAAGATAATAAAAGTATATAAAATCCAAACACATGCACATACTAACTAATTTACATCAAAAAACCCTATAACAACCCATAAACATTACCACACTTATTCAACCTTTGATGAATAACTATTTCCACCTCTACCTCATAAACTAGACCACTTTACCATACTAAATAACTACAAAAATAATTCACATTTTCCCATTAAATAATATCATTTAACTATTTAAAAAAATTCTACTTACCATCAATGTTACATTCATTATTTCATTCAATTCAATATTTAATGAAAACCCATTCTCAGTCATCACCTATTTATTATTTTATTAACATTACAAACACAAATCATACCCATTACCTATTAAACATTAATAACCACATCCCATAACTAAATCTAAACTATAATAAATCCTACAACCACCACCTGACCACCGCGTAACCACCCCTCAACAAATCTCATGCCAACTATGGAAACCAAACATGTGAACTACCTCACAATCATGTGTCAACATCCTCAACAATAGATCAACCACAACACATCAACAACTATCCAAACTCATGCAACTCAATCACAATCCCACTACCCAAATCATATGAATAGACCATAACTGAAAATATATTCCACCACATAATAACCCCATAATAACTATAGATCATTTTAGTCTCACACAAAAACAATTTCCAGTATCAAACACTTCCACAATTCCAATTTTTTTCAAAAGAAACACCGCTTTAATATCTAATTCCACTCAACCTGTATATTTTACATATTTATATTATTGGCCTTTTATGAAAGGTGATCCAAGTTGAATATTCAAAACAATATCACACAATCACAACAACAACAAAAAATATTTTCAATAACAACAAAAACCAGGCATTGAGCATATAAGCAATATCATGGAAATAAGTAAACACATGTGAAACATCCTTCCCCATTTATTTCAATATGTTCAATTCATTATCTTTGATTAATAAAATTTATACCATCCAACTAGAGAAATAAAGAGTGTGTTAATTTCCTAATTCACACATAAATAATGAGAGTTATTAAAATCCCCAACATCAATTGAAGCTTTCCAATTCATTGTGTAAGGACATAGTGAAAAATATATGATCAATCAGACAAAATCATTCAAGGAAACCTCTAAAAATCTACGACCTGACAATATTGATCAAAACCATAACTCAAAACTAGCAAATAAATCCCCTAAACTACAATCAGATTCTTATTAGATAAATAAAATAGGGAAATCAAGAGAAATGAAGAGGGAAACTCACCTCAGATCACTATCAATCAATATCTTGAAACTGAGATCCAATGCCAATTAAGTGTGGTTAAAGGGTCTCTATGGTCATAACTTTGGTCGACTAAGGTTTGAATAAATAAAGGGAGAATATGAGAATTGAGGTGGAATTCCAAAGTTATATTAACTCATAAAATCATTGTGTTGTTGCACAATATGAAATCATTACATTATGATGGTCCAATTTAGTTGATCCATTGAAAATCACACCATAAATATCCCATATATCTCCCCTCTTAATCTCAATCAACCTTCAAAATATGATATGACCAAAAATGGTCATGCAGTAACCCCTAACACCATGGTGTGATATCACTCAAGATAGAACCTCTAGAAAACCAACCTCTAGGTCATCGCATCATGATAAGGGTTGACACGTCGTGACACCTAATTGGTAGAATCTATGAATCTATACTTTTAGGATTTTTTCACAAACTCCAATACTTTATTAAAACATACAATTAACTGAGAAACCAGAACTTTTCCTTCATGTTTCCATTCTGCGACACTAATGCTACACCATGACTCATCACCTACAGAACCACCAATCTATTATACCCATACCTCGTGTTGTGATTCCCAAGTCCGCACCATGATCTCCTACTCCCAATTTAAATTTTAGCTCTAATAACATATCATCTCATACAAAATCTTCCTAAAAAATCTAGTACCCAAAAACAAACAAAAAATAACATGCCAGAAATGTTTGAGTTATTACCTCAATTACCTCTCAAACAATTATTTTCCTTAAGAATTAAAATTAAACTAGAATGGAATAACCACAGCACCACCAACCAAACATACCTCCAAAGATACCTCTCAAATGGAATAATGACTTCCTTAAGAATAAATAAACACCAGGATAAAATACACTCGAAAAATATCTATAGAAACCATCTCATTCAGTTCAATGAAAAATCAAACAAATCATCATATAAGAAAAATAGATAAAAACAATGTTTAAAATAGTTTAGGATACTAATCGTGCATCTAAAAATCTCACTCCCAAGAAAATTCCTCTAGGAAACCATGTGACTATAAAATGTGAACTAAATAAAAAATCATCCACATAGTACCTTCTCTCAATAGTCCTAAATCTCAATTATTCATTCCATGAATGTCATGTCACCCTCTACATACATTTATCACTAATCAATTACATGGGAATCATCATGAAGATACCTATGAAGTTGTGATAATTTAAAGACATTGTGGACCCTATATAATAATAGAGGAAGAACCAACTGATATTCTACCTCACCAAATTTTTTCAATACCTCAAAGGAACTAATAACCCATGGATAAATCTTACTCCAACAAAAAAACCTACACTAAACATGATGAGGGAAAACTCTCAAGAATACCGATCACCATCCTTGAACTTCATAGGTATCTGCTTCTAGTAAATATAAGACTTTTAATGGTTTTACATTGCCTTCATCCACTCTTAAACCACTTAAAAAAATTTATCATTCTCTACACCACATCAGGTCCAAGGATGAATGAGTCACCAACCTCAATATAACACAAAATATATTTATAAGGTCACATTTATATCTCCTCCAATTGAACCATGTAGCTAGAAGAGTGATAGTTGTTGTTATAATAAAACTTAAACAGTGTAAATTTATTCACCCATTACCCATTGAAATCAAAAACACAAGACCATATCATATCCTCTAGAATCTAAATATTCATCTATGTATTCCCATCCATTTAAGGATAAAAATCAGTAGTAGGATGTATTTTAGAGCCAAAATCACTCCAGATACCTCCCCTGAATTAGGTGGTGAAATGAGTATCCTAAACAAAGATGATGGTCCTTAGAACCTCATGAATTTATACCACATCATCCACCTACTACCTCATAAAAACTTCCATAACACCTAACTCCCAAATGCATGGGAAGTGATCTGACTTCATTAGTTGATCCATGATCACCCAAATAGCATAACATCTATCTTAGGTTTGGGGTAAACCAGTGAATAAATCCATTGATATTTCCTCCAATTTCAACTTAGTTAAATCCAATTGTCACAAAAAAAACCACCAAGAACAAGATTTTATACCTTCACTTGTTGAAATATCAAACATCGTGACATGAAATTTGTTACTGAATGCTTCATCTTGGGACAACAATGAAAAACCCTCAAGGTATGATACATCTTGGATATATCATGATGCATTTACATTGTCAAGCTATCAAACTCATGAAGAACATCCATTTTCATCTATTATGGAACAAAAACCTCCCTATAACTAATACTTGATGATGGTCATCCTCCATCCATCCCTCCAGAACATCACCATGATAGATGTGTTCTCACATCACCTCTAACTATGAGTCTTCCTACTAAGACTCATCCACCCACTATATTAAATATGACTACATGATCATTTGGAATAGGTAACCTATAATAACTTCCTTATGTATATAAAAATTCATCACTACAAGGTCCTCCATCACCCTTAAAGAATCTTCCAACTCCTGAAAAATATCTCCATGAAACTTCCAACTTAGTTCATATACAACAATGTTCCCCTTTATTGGGGTGTAAAAGATCTCAAAATCATGATCCTATATAAATTCCATCCACCACCACTAATATAGATTCATATTAAACTTTGAAAGAACATACCTATGGCTCTTGTAATCTATAAAGACCACAAATTTCTCACTAATGAGGTAATGTATCCATGAATTCAAAGAAAAAATCATTATTTTCAACTTGATATCATGGATGTAATGGTTATGCTCATGGGGATGAAACTTCCTAGATATATATGAGATCATTGACCAATGTTTCATCAAGATGAATATAAAATTGATAGGTGAAGCATCATAGAAAACCTAGAACATTACTCCCTCCTCTAACAAGAAAAGTGTGGGATCACTAATCATCTTCCGCTTCAAGTAGTCAAAATTTTCCTAGCACTGATTAGTCTATAAGAAAGTCTGGTCTTTCCAACTAAAGGATATCAACAGGGAATAAATCCATGATAAATCAAACACAAACATCCTATAATAGCTTTTGATTCTAAGTAAGTTGTGGACCTATAAAATATTCTTGGATGCTTCCTAAGAAAAAAAAAACTCAATATTTGAATGTTAGACCACAACTTCCTAATGAGACACCACATGCTTGAGGAAATGCAGCACACACATCCAAAACTTTCACTTGTGCAACTTTCCATAGAGACAATGGTATCTATGGACCTATAATATAACCCTAATATACTTATAATGATCTAACTATAACCTAATGTATATGATAATGTTAATTGATGAACACTATAATGAACTGATCAGGTAACTCATGAAACAAATACGTCATCAGTCCCACGAAAATGGTTGGAGATTTTTTGACACCGAACAACAAAACTATGAACTAGAAGTTCTAATAGCATAATATGAATGTATAATTCAAGATATATGCCTCCACCCATGTATGGTGTTACATAAACCAAAAAAATATTTGAAAACTAGTTGTATCCATTCAATTAGTCAAACAAATCAACAATCGTCAGCAGGGGGTAATGGTTCTTCATTGTTATATGATTCAACCACTAATAGTCTATAAAAAACATTATAACAAAATTCACCTTCTTCATGAATAACATTGGAGTTCCCCATTGGGACACACTAGATCAGAAGAAACTATTTTTCATCAGATCGTCAATATGGATCCTCAACTCCCATAACTCAAAATGTTTCATCTGATAGGGATCCATCCAAATAAAAAAATCACTTAAATACAACTCTTTTTTAGACTCAATTTCACATTAATTGGTAGGTTTAAAACCTTCTTAGAAAAAAATACATAAACTCCTCCATTACCCTAAGAAAATCCATTTCTTAAACCACCACTGAATCCAATGAAAGTTCTACCAGCAAAGACAATAGTGGATTTAAACATCTATAACACGTCTGATAATCTATCTCACCAATGAATATTATATATTATCCTTTATCTTTATAGAACAAAAATAATTTAAAAAATAAATCAATAACAACATGAACATAAAACAACTATTAGATTCCAATAATGGCATTGTATAGTTGTATATGAAGTATAAAGAAATCCAAAAATGGATAATGTTTCCCGAAAATGAGCTCACAATCCTATCACACATCAACCAAACTATTCTGACCTCTAACTAGCATAGTCAATACCAGGGGAACCTAAGTCTTATCCACCTTGAGAACCAAGGCAAAAACCAAGGTGGGTTAAATAAATTAGTGTGATCCTTCTAAATCAAATAAAGCATAATTTAATTTTTAAGATAAATAAATGGTACCTCATATGATCTATGGCCCATATAGCATTGACACCTCCATAGTATGTAATTATCCACATCTTGATCATTTTCCTTACAAATGATGACCACCTATATGATTATTATCATCCTTATATCCCTAATGGTTGGATAAATCATAAGGATGGCCTATACCAGCTCTATCATATCTTGGTGGATCATAAGCTTGCTTCCCCTAGTGCTAATATGGACTCTAAGGAAACTATTATTGGTCCTTAAATTTGTTCTCAAACTATCATATAGTCAATATTCCCTATTATAGGAAGATGATAACTCACTAATTTATTTAAATCATCATAAAATATATAAAAATTTTATAAATATTCAATTAAAAATTATCCCATGAAACACCAACCAAAATTTGATCCCCAAGATACAAAATCCAACACTCTCACACTACTCCTCCCATCTGACTGACAATTAGCTAAACCTAATATTTTGATCTCACTTAGACCAGACTAAAGTTTATCTCAATATCCTCTATCTATTAATTAGTATCCAAATAATAGATAATCCCATTATACTTATCTAATCATATATGTTAAAATCATGCATCTTCTTCCTCCAAGTCTCATCATCCTCAATTAGGTTAACCCTCCAAAAGTCAACTTGATCATCCTATTGCACCTCACCAACCTGAACCACACAAAAATGATGACCAATAGGAATATATTCAAACAAAAATAAACTCCTAATCCTTTTATCATTGAATTCATTCAGTATCACTTAATTAAATTAATTTTAATTTCCTATAATCACCTCAATTCAAACACAAGTGGAAAAAAGCATGATGCATATACCTATCCTAGGTATCTACCCTTCAAACAAAGTCATTTTTCTTATTACATACTATAATAATAAGTTCCTTGTGTAATATCACATGTGGGTATAAAATAATGCATCCAAGATAGTCTCCCCTTCTTATATAATGGGATAATTTTTACAGATGCCATTGCCCCACCAACCCATTCATTTCTCACCAGTGCCTAACAATAGTCTTTGTCCTAACTCTCAAATAAAACACTAATAATAATTTTTCATGACCCTAAACTACTATTAATTCTTCTTGGGCCTATGGTAAAGATGAGGGTGACCCTTGAATCCCACCTCCAATGGGTCATGGGGTTGCGACTAGTACTAACACAAATGGGAGGCATTACCTTCATAAATTCCAAGAATATAGAAAATGAACACCAATCAACTCAATGATATGATATAAATAAAATAAACATCCCCTGATAATCATAATTCATTAAAGTTTATATTGATACAAGTATCTAAAATAAAAATACAAAAAAAAACTTTTAAGTAATCTCTTTGACCATAACTCCCAACTCCAAGCTAGTAATATCTAGTTTGGTCTCTAAAATTTCCCTATAAACCTAAAAATATATAGGTGATAATTATTTTCATACTCATTAGGATAATATTCAAGACCTATAATAAAAATGTGGGGGGATCATACCAATGATTTAGTGAACAAATAGAAGAACCAACAAGCACCTATCAGGTCAACTACCACCCAACTTCACTAAGGACCACTCACCAAATATCATGGACAAGAGTAATAAAATAATATCAAGCATATAAAATAAAGGTACCTTGAAATAAATTATTCACTAGTTTCTTTCTCTCACCCTCCAATGGAAAAAATTATGTACTTTCATCCCTTATAAATAATTATGACCATATTTAAATAATACATATCAAGTCACCTCTAGAGTGGGTTTGACCACAGTCCAACCTATCCCAACCTCCCCCAGGGTATAGTATCTTATGATGTAATTATTAAAAATACTCATGTTACTATCTATGTGGGTAGTACCATAGCCTTACCTATCCCAACCTTCTATATGGTCAAATATCTCATGTTGGCATCAGTTCAAAACCATAGCTCCATATCCATATCTATATTTATCACAGAAGGGTATCACAAACATAGAGGGTATAAAATTCATGTCCTCATACTCCCATTCATGACTCCTACCATGTACCAATAACATAATGAACTATGACTAGAATAGATAGTAAATAAGAGTGAGTATTCAAACATTTATTCTCTCACCAACCAGTATATTAGAGAAAGCACTTGTAACTCAAAACATTTGGGACTCAGTAAGGTTATCTAATTCAGATTATGTGTATAAATAAATCACAATAGAATAAAATTATATTAAATCCAAAAACAATCCCAACATTTTAGGTTCAAACCAAAACATCCATATCATATCCCACTAACATTACCACAGGTCATCAACATTTAACAACCAACTGGTTCCACCTCAACCACATCAACCTACCCACATTATTACACAAAATAACTGCAACATGAATTCACATTTTCCCATTAATTAATATCATTTAACCATTTTAATATTTACCATTTACCATATATATTATATTCATTATTCCATTAAATTTTGAACATCACCTGTACTCGTCACCGGGTCAGCATTATTAACTGCATCCTTTCACTACTGGGAAACTATAAGATAGCTCATAACCACTATTTGAAAACCACATAACCACCATTAAACAAATACCATTATTATCCTGGAAATAAACTACACAAAATACTACATAACCATGTTCCAACATCCACTATAATATCTCAACCACCACACATCAACAACTATCCCAACTCATGACACTCAATCACTGATCCACTACCCAAATCATTTGAACAAACCATAACCAACCATGTCTTCCACCAAATAACATACAAATAATAACCACACAAACATATACATGACATCAATAATTCCATCAACACACAAGAATGATTTCTAGCATCAAACAATTCCATAATTTCTATTCTTTTCATAAGAAATGATGGTTCAATACCATATTCTACCCAACCGGTTTATTTAACATCTTTACATTATTAACATTTTATGAAAAGTGATATCAGTGGAATATTCACAAAAAATATAATGGAATAATATTAGAAATATAAATTATTTTTATTAATGGTAGAGATCAATTATCGATCATAAGATTGATATCATGGAAATAATTAAACACATGTGAAACACCTATTTTCCCTTTATTTAATTTTGTCTAGTTAATTATATTTGATAAATCGAATTCATACCATACACCCATATAAATAAAAAGTATGATAATTCCTTAATTAACACATAAATAAAGAGATTTATTGAATCCCCTAACTCAATAAAAGTTTTTCAATTCACTGTATAAGGAAAAAGTGAGGAACAAATAATCACTTGGCCAAAATCAAGCAAGGGACCCCCCCCCCAATAATCTAGGACATGATAATCCTTACCAAAACCATGAATCAAAACTAAAAAACTCAACCCCAAAACATATGTAATGGTATTAATAGATTAATAACAAGGGTAAACTCAATATAAATGAAGATGTAATTTACCCTGGGTCATTATCGATCGATCTATTGAAGTTGAGAGCCAACACCAAATGATGGGGGCTCAAGGGTCTCTATATCCAAACCTTTTATCACCCAAGTTTTGGATAAATCAAGGGAAAATAGTATAATTCATGTGAAATTATAAACTTATTCTATCACTTAAAAATATTATTTTATGTCATAACATCTGATCACCATGCCACAATGGTCAAATTTCACCAAACCACCAGAAATAACACCATGAATTTCCTATATATCTCCCCTATTAATATCAATAGAGCTTCTAAATCCAATATGATCAAATAAAGTTCACATAATGTCCTATAACACCATCATGTGGAATCACTCAAGATTGAACCTCTATAAAATTGACCTCTAGGTCATTGTACCATGATAAGGGTGGATGTGTCACATCACCCAACTAAAAGAATCTCAAAAACCATCCTCCCAGACTTTATTTCATGACACCCAAGACTGTGTTATAACATAAAACTGGCATATCAATTAGAACCTAACCACTTTTTTATACAAGACTCAAATACAATTCCTATGTCCACGTCATTAACTCCTACTCCCAAATGAAATATTCGGTCCAATGGTACCTCTACTCCTATAAACTCCTCCTAACACCTATAGCACCCAAAAACTATAAATTAATGGGTTATAAATATCTGGTACATTGCAACACAAATGGATATCATAAATAATATAGAAATAAGTTTTTTTAATGAATAAGTAAGTGTTAGGATTCAACCATAATTTTGGGTTTAAGAAAGGATCCAAGGTTGATATCCAAATTATAAAAGGAAAACATGAATCTACTTCAGGAAAGTAAGAATTCTATAAGGGAAAGGGTAATTTTTATGGTTACTAGTAGTATTTTTGAATCTTTGGGAATAAGGAAAGAATATATTGGCTTAATAAAAATATCACACTGATTTTATAGGTTATGGGAGACAGAGATTAAGGGTTATTTAACCCACTTGAAGAATAAAAGTTTAGAAGTAGCCTAATTTTTTTTTACTGAAGGTTGAAAAATAGTTCAACCATTAGATGAGGTTTGTGGAAGATGTGACCAAAAAGGTCACGTTTTTTATGAATATATCACCATTTTACCTGTTCAACTAATTATGAATAATAATACTCAAAATTATCATAAGAATAAATATAAAGGAAAGTATAATGTGTTGATTATTGAAGTGTAACTCAAATAATCACAAAAGGAACATCTATAGACCTTATATAGTGAATGATACTCTTATATGAAAGAATATTTAAAAATCTTGAAGAATTATGAGAAATGAATGGATTTATATGTGACATTTTGAAATGATGGTTTAATCAAAATTTTAGGAGTTAGTTTAGTGATCATTGAAGAATATAAGTTGGAATCAAAGAACATATTATTTATTGATAGGATGAAATATAACTTAATAAGTGTTCCTTGGCTTTGTGATTAATTCAATGATGTATTGTTTCAAAAGAATTAATGTTTTATGTACAGTTTTAAATATGAATGTTTATTTATAAGAGGAAAATTAACATGATGAAACTTGTTTTAGGTTGGTGATGGTGGAAATTCATGCTACTTGAGAATGAAAGAAGAAAATTAAGTGTGGAATCGAATACTTAACCACATTGGTCAAAAGAATATAAACAAGTTGATCTAATAAAAAGAATTATTTTAATGGTACAATTTTTAATAGACAAAGAGACTAGACATGATCTACATGCTAAAGGGGGAATATTTTTAATTCTCCACACAAGAGAGTAGAAATTCAGACCTCTCTTTTGTTTGATATCATTCATTATAATATTTATAAACCTATTAAAAATAAATTGAAAATTTTAGATATTTGTTTTAATTCATTTATTTATTACTAAATTTTTATTACTTTTATCATGTTTATGAAATATAAGCTATATTCCTTGAAGATGTTTAATATTTTCAAAATAATTGTGGAAAATGAGGGCAGTTTCTCTTTAAAAAAGATGCAAAGGGACAATAGTGATAAATATACAAGTGGTAAATTTGAATATTATCTTGAAAATAATTATATTCATCATGAATTTAGTACAACATATACTGTAAAACAAATTATATTTGTTGAAAGAAATAATATCATCTAGGTGTAAATGGATCGAATGATGTTAGTGTAATATAATACATCTTCATTTTTCTGAAGGAAAATATTCATATTCAAAATCATTTTTTATAAAGACCCAATATTTATTTGAAACTATATAAGATATATTATAATAAAATACCAAGATTTAAATGATTTAGGGTATTTGGAAGCCCCTGTATTATCGAATTGAATGGTGGAAATTTTTGGAGGTTCTAACAAATAGGAGTTAATGTTATCTTCCTTGATTATACTCCAAATATAAATGGATTTCATTACTATAATAAATAAATAGCAAAGATCATTGATATTTTTGATATAAAATTTTTATAACACTCAAATAATGATTTCCCGCATAAAGAGTCAAATTTCAAAAATGAATATTATAATGAATAAATTATTGAGAAGCAGGAAAAAGATACTAATGATGATGAGTATCTAGAATAATTGTGGATTAAATATGATGATTCATCTAATTAAAGTGATAAAAAACAAACTTATTCAACTCATATAATGATGAAAAAATTATTGGAGGTACAAAACATTATTATAGAATAAGGATAGTCAGTTCAAACTAGGATAACTCTGAGGTCAACAATACATACCACATTGTTATTCCAGGTTAAGCAAAGCAATGTGAAAGAATATTTAGATCATCAAGAGTAGATCAATGCTATGAAAAAAGAGTCATAAAAATTTGAGAAGAATAATACTTACGAGTTGGTACCCAATACAATCAGTTAGAATGTTATCGAAGTAATGAAAGTGTTTCTCAAAAAGTTGAATGAGAAAAGAGAAGTGATTATAAATAAGAAAATACTCATAAGAAATGAGTATTTTATATTTAAGTAATTAATTATAATGATTATTTCACACTGGTTTCTAGGATTAAAACCATTAGTATTTTTCTTTCTATCATGGTTAAAATACAATAAAATATTTTCTAAATGGATTTTAAGTCAACCTTTATCAATGGAGAGTTGGAAGAGGATTTGTATACTAGGTTAAAAATAGATTATTGCTTGCATAATATGAAGGATGTGTTTTCAAGTTGAATAAGTCATTTTATATCTTAAAAAATTACTTTAAAGCATGGTATTTGAATCTTGATTCATTCATAAATTCATTAAAGTTAAATAAAGGAAGAGTAGATGGAACCCTCTACATCAAAGAAGATAAAGAGGTATATTATATTTTTTTAATATATATAGATGATAGTAACTTTGTTGAAAATAAAGAATTTTCTTGTCAAGAATTTTATTTCTAGAAGAATAAGATGTTCAATATATCCATTATTTGTGAGATTAAGTATCTCTTAGGTTTAAAAATGTATCAAGAGAAGAATCGTATTTTTCTCTCTCAAAAAAATATACTCGATAACTTATAAAGAAGTTTGGAAAGAAGATTTAGAGGAAGGTTTTACCATAATTTTAGTGTGAACTAATCTATCAGAATATCAATAAGGGAAGGAAATTGATTTAAGGGAGTTCATAAAACTAATTAGTAGTTTACTCTACTTGGAAGATACGTGATTGGAACATGTGTATGTCTTTTCACATTATACTAAATTTCAGAGTGTTCTAAAGGAATCATATTTGATTACTACAATGAGGATACTAAAATACATCAAAGGAATAGGGAATTATGGGTTGAAATATAAAATAAATGGGGGGTTTTATTTATATAGTTACACTTATGTATATTGGTCTAAAAATGTTGATGATATAAAGCTTACATCCAGTGGAGTTTCCTTTCTAAGAGAAATTTTTGTTGCATGAAACATTAAGAAGAAAATTTTAGTGAACTTAAGTACTATAAAGGATGAGTATGTTTCTATAAAATAGAAAATATCCCAATTTATGTGTATGAAAACTCAATTAAAATATATCACGGTTTTTGTGAAGTTACTATAGTTCATTGGTTCTAATAATAAAAGTATTATCGACCTATAAAGGAATCATTTTCAGCATTCTCATTCAGATCATATTGATATAAAATATCCCTTCATTAAGGAGCTTGTGGAGGAAGAAGTGTTTTATATGGGGTTTATACCAAAAAATGAGAAAATTTTGGATGTGTTCACAAAACCACTATTTAAGGATTCAGTTTATAAAATGAGGTTGATGTTAAGAGTTCAACTTAAAACCTATCATGGCTAAGGTATGGTGAATCGGTCTTATATCTTCTTGTATTTGGATTTTTTTATCAACAGAGATTAAAAGAATATAAATTTAAATAATATGGATTTTTTTAAGTGGGGTACATATTTATAGGGAAATTTTAAAAGTAGTATGTTGTGAAGTCATTTTATGTGCATCTGTTTGAAAAATGTGAACTTTTATGAAAATTTTATTATGAATGTATAGATAAACTTATTATTTATAGGTTCAAATAATATTTTTGTGAAGTTGAAGATGATCCAGGAATAAATTATGTTTTGAAGAATTGAAAGTAATTCACTTTAATGGAGAATGTGGCCTTATTAGTCAATGCTTGGGTTTATTACATCAAGTTTTCTCATATAGGATTGGAATTATTAAATTATAATTCACTACTAAGTCTACTAGTTTTTGAAATTTGATTTATGCTCAATTGTTTCCAAAAAACCTAAGGTGGTAGAATTTTGAGACCAAGTTTAGAGAAGATGGTGTTATCAAGAGTGTTTGTGAATTTAGGGAGGTTTTTGAGAACTTGGGGGAGTTTTTTGTGTTTATAAACTAAATAATAATACCTTAGAATTGGGATGTTTTTCAAAGGGAAAAATAATTGAAGAAGAGATAAAATGGATTTGGTTCTTGTGTTTCTTATTGTTTCCAACACATAAATCTTGTTCAAACTCAAGTGTTACTAGGTGTTTCTTTTAATATGTGGTTTATTCTAAATTTTTTAGTGATTTAAAGAACATTAAAGGAGTTTTGATATTGAAGAGTGATGTTTGAAGATGTTTTAAGTGAAGAGAGACCTCGCTATTCCATGGTCAGATTCAAAGTGAGCATGGAATTGGTCTATGAAGTGAAATAGCTTGGTTATTCAAAAAACTGGTTGTTTGGTCATCTATTTTCAGTGGAAGAAGACCATACTGTGTCATGGTGAAGTGGATCACATGTTATAACAAGTAAAATGGGGATATCGTCTTTGAAATAGGTGTTTTAGAAGGCATTTAAATTATAGAATTTCCCTATGAGAAAGGATAAGGATCATACACATTGTAGTTAAAGTCACGGTGTTTTGAATATGATTATCCTAAAGGAAAATAAAAATAGACAAGATGGTAAAATAGTAATAAAAAAGAGTGATTGGTTATATAGGGATCAAAAGGGAATTTACCATGCTATTGTCAAGTATTGGAGTCCATTTTTTTTAAGAAAATTGATACGTCAAGGAGGCTTATACCCAGGTAATTGAAATAGATTTTTTGTTCATAGTCATTATTATAGGTTCAAAATAGGTAAACTGATGTCATGGAATATGTTATGGTTTGAGAATAAAATCCCTATACAAAAAAAGTAAAGGGAAAACATTTCATGAAATGGGGAATATTGAAAATGATTTCAGATAAATCCAATGCAATTTGACTAAAATGACTTGCAACAATTTGAGGATAAGTCAAACAAGCCATGGCCAATGAATATTTAAATATTTCAAGTGTATTAGATAATGTGTCTCATTTATTGGTTCTAGTGAAACTCAAACTCAATCTTTAAAGTCCCTAAATCACATTAATGGTGAATAAGAGGTCTTAAATGATCCAATAGATTAAATAGAAGTTGAAGAAGTTAAAAAGTAGTTTAAGGAAGTTGGGAGATCAAATTTGAAATTTAAATAAATTATATAATTTTTCTATATAATAAAAAATGTTAACATGGGTATTACATGAATTATAGTGTTGGGAAGAGAAAAATAGAGAAGAAGAATAATAGGAATAAGAGTATGTAATTGGTTTACATGTAATCATCACACATGGGTTATGTGTTGATTAAGTAAGAGGTTTACCCATATTATACATTGTAAATAAGTGTGGTAGAAATATATATTATCAAGAGACAATGATTCATAGGAAAATGATAATCCCCACCTCAGTGAATACTGCATTGTGCCGACAATAAGATTGATTAAGGTAGAATCCTTTATTCTTGTGTTAAGATATAACTATATTGATTTCTTTTAATATGAGTTCATGAATATTACATTATCATTGTATCTATATAGTGATTATATTGGATTGTATGATCTTGGGTTTTCCAAATCATTCCAAGGATGTAATATATTATTTTGAGTAGCAAACCTTGTACATAAGGTGTCCTTTGTTTTCTTTCCTCAATGTGTAGAAATTTTAGCAGTGAGATCATTCACTCTAAAAAGTTATAAAGGTTTGTTTTATATAAAACCATAAAAAGTGATAATATAATATTGTTCATTGATCCTCCCTTAGTAAACCAAAATTGTACACTATGTCATATCATAAATAAACATAAGGCTTAAAAATCACTAAGATCAAATGGGAAGTAAGTAAGATGAATGAGTCATGGGTTCTATGGGTATTTAAATCAATAAACCACATTTTAGGTTTGACCATTATGGTTTGTAATCATTAATGGTGAATAATGATTTACTTTTGATAAAAATTTAGGGATAAATAAATTTCAACTCTATATGTTAATGGTTATAACCTCATATCATATGATAAAGTTCGATCTGTATGTGATTAATTTATTGGCCTCTTTTCACTCTTGTAAATACTTTCATTTTGGTTGATTTTAGTGACTAGGGTAGGATATAGCATCTTATTATTCATTTGAAGTCTTTTATTAGATTCTTGGTATGGGAGTAGATTGAGTCACCTCCTCGTTATTAATGAATTTATCTTTTTATAAAAGATAGAATTTAGGATCATTGAATTTAAGGTTATGAAATGCTTTTGTTTAGAGACACTGATGAATTTTGCCTCGGAGCGGCAGTGGCCTCCCCTTTCTTGGCACTAGGGTTTTCGCCCTGGATCTCACCCTATCCTCTCCTCCGCCCCTCTAGTTCATCTCATCGTCTCGGGGTTGTGCTCTTCTCAGTGACGACGCCTCTTCTGGTTCTGCATCTTGGCTTCAGGTCCTGCTCTGTCTAGGCGCTGGCGTGCTTCGGGCTTGTCCGCGATGGGGGAGGGTCTTGATGGCCGAGACTTGGGTCGATGGCCTTGTATCTGGAGTACGGCTGCGATGTGCGGGCCAACAAAGGGTTTTTGGTGTTGGATCCCAGTCTACATCAGAAGGCATGGCGCCGTGATGGGAGAGGGGTTCCGGCCCTATCCGGTGGTAATGGCATTGGCCCTGTAGTGATGCGGAGGGGAGGGGGGATTTATGGTGTTTGGAGGCCATGCGTTTCTTTCCAGCAGGTTTGCGGTTCATTTGACAGGTATGGGTTGGATGCTCCGTTGGTGTTCCTACGCCGATGTCGTCATCGGAGTGCTCTGTTCCTTCCCTGTAGGTACCTTATTCTTCCCACAGTCTGGCCAGTTTGGAATCCAGCGAGTGTTCCTCCGTGGTTTGATTTATCCCGCTCCAAGCCTAGAGAGGCATTGCGTCCTCAGATCTGCTCGGTTTCTCTCAACAGTGATGCTCCCTCAAGGTGCGGGTGGGGCTTCTAGTCCTGGGTGACGAAGTCTCGTCTTCATTCTCCTTGGTTCATCTTCCTCTCCAGTTTGCTGCATTATGGTGTAGGAGGGTGTCTTGCGGATGCGGCGGGGTATTTGGTTCCGGTTCCAGCGGTGATTTTTAGTCTTAGTTTGCGGTCTGATTTTGAGTATGTTGGTATGTTGGTTCCATGCGATTGATTATTTTTGGATCAGGCAGAGGAGGGATGCTAGTTGGTGATGCGTGGATTCTTCCTGGTTTGTGCTGATTGAATTGGGAATGAAGGATTTTCCTCAATGGTGGTCATACTATGGATTATGGATTTTGCTTGTATTTATGCGTGTTTCTTGAAGATTGGTAGGATATTTCTCTTAATAATTTCTTGGGTTGATGATGTTTGTTCTCCTTTGTGGCTTTTATTTTCAGAATGTGATTTGGTTTTGGCCTCGAAGGTCCGGTGCTCAAGGGTTTCAGCAATTAATTCTCTACAATAAGTTGTTCTAGATAAGCTTCAGGGCAATAGATTCTCACTGTTTTATGGATTTTCAGAATTGGATGTTTGAGATGATATGACTTCGGTCATCGGTACCAGGCCCATGCGCTTTTGCATGGGACAGCTAGTCATTCATCTTAGAAAGTGGACTTAATGTTTTTTGTTGCTGGGTGGAGATTCCTTGTAGTGTTGGTTGTTTGTGATCTTTAGCCTTTGGTCTGTTGGAGCATTTTTATTTTCTAATTCAATAATGTCATTATGGTTTCCTCTCAGCCCTTAAAAGAGGGTTATTCTCAATAAAAAATGGTTTTGTTTAACCTCTGATAGTGAGGCGGGATATGGGATAATCTTGAAGATCACAATCAGGATCTTGGGTGTATGTTGATTTATTTTATTTTATTTTATTTTCTTAATATTTTGTTCATGGATTTTGACTTTTTATAGTTATTTATTGATCCTTTTAAAAGTAATTGTACTTAAATATGGACCATACACGGAGTAGTTGGTCAGGTGGATTCATCTTGGAGAGAAGGTTGTGTAATATTTTAAGAGGTATTGAGATGATTTTTTAATGTTGATCGCATGGAATTGGTTCTTCTTTTATGAATTGCACTAGATGGTAAGTTAATTTATATGTAAACAACATATAATAATATTTGATTCAAGTTTGTTTGATTGAGGTGGAGTAGTGTTGTATACAATCATGTGATTAGAACCAACCCATGTGGATAGGGGTGGAAATTTGTATTGTTTAATGTTAACCTATTTAATATTTTTGTCAAAATGCTCAACCAAAACCCAACCCATTTCTTAAGAATGTTGTCATGTTATGTAATCATGTCAGATATTATTTATATATTTAATTAATTATGTAATATTTTTATTAAAAAAATATTTTATAGATTCATATTTATTAAAATTGTTAATAGAATATAAATAATTGAAAATTTAATAATATATATTAATTTACTTAAAATTAAAATGTATTGTTTAATAATATTTGTATTAAAATTTCAAATATTTAAATAATAATATCATTTATCATGTTGTCATTTAATTGGCACTCAACCCCAACCCGGCCCATTTATTTAATCATGTACCTAGTTCATGTGATGTTTGTGTCATGTTCACATGCCATGTCACTTATTACCACCCCTACCTATAATGATTTTGATAGCACATGGGATAAAGTAGGATTTTATGTGGCATAGATCATTTTTGGTTTGATATAATGGTTTTACATTTTTATGTTTCATGTTATTGAGATTTATTCATTATTTTATGTTTGGGACCTCCTTTACTTTTTTCATTGCTTTATTTATTTCTTGAAATTTTTATTAGGATGGTTGGTTCATACTTGATTTTATAAGCTTATCTTTATTATTATTATCATGATTTTCCATAATATTTTTGGTTTTATTTATTTATAGGTAGTGTGATGACTAGTGGGTTATACAGGACTCTAATGAGATAAGGGATTCAATATTTGTAGTGGTGAGATGATATCTCTTGACAACATTCAATGTGATGAGAGTGTGGACTTATATCAATACCTTATATCGGATATGAGGTTACATGTTTTAGTGACAGGCAGGTTAGACATGAATTTTAGTTGGGTGGTATAGGTGTGTGTGTGTATTCCATTAATGCATCATTAGTATAAGTATGGTGCCATTTTTTATTCTACATGAATTTTTTGTATATGTCTTAGGTGTATTGAGTGACATTAACCCTAAACATACACATGAAATTACTTTGATCACTATCAGTTAGTGTGTTAAGGATGATGAGGGAATCCTACTAAGTTTGTGGACTCATACCTACCAATATACAAGGTATGTTTTACAATGTACATGGGTAAACTATTTATCTTATATAAGTTTGGATATCTTATTAGAGATATAGTTATGTCTCAATATGAATAGTTCCAAGGTGGTCAAGTAGTTGATAGGTAGTTATATTCAAGTTAAGTCATATTGTAGTGTATTTCATTTATTTATCCTATCTAGTTATGTATTAGTTGGGTAATCTATTTCTTTATTCTTTAATTAATAATCTATATTTATGATTTATTGATCACATGTGTGTTTATTTTTTTATCATTTCTTTTATTTTGATATATTTGATTATATAATACCTAACTAATGGATCTTTGTTTTTTTATTAAAATATGAGTAATCTGATATAAAAATGTCTCATTCTAGATTTTTTATAGATTTTGGGCATGGTTATTGTGGGTTATCTATGATTTAATAGTATTACAGCATTTGGGTTAGGCCTACACTACTAATAGACTAACTCTAGTGTATAGGGAGGTGTATTTAAGGCCATGTGGTATTCTGGCTTGGGAACCAGCTCGGGTATCACAGATGGGAAATTACAGAAATTATAAATCAAAGGGATACCTAATTACCTTTATTAATCCAATCCCCACTCTTGATAATTGGAATCCCATATCCATAATTTTGGTTTACACTTAGTAGAATCTTAAATAGGTTGATCATATATAGAATTATACCTGAAATAAAATGAAAACATCAGGAATCACAAACCAACCAATTCGAATAAGTCCAAAATTTCAATCAAATCATCTTCAAAATAATAAATGTATTAATTATAATAACTTTACATCTAGGAACCATTAATAGGAAAATAATAATGTAATGATCATGAAAAATACCTCATGGACGAACCCTTATAGTACTCCCACACTCAGTGAACACTACATGTATTAACTAAAAAATATGTTGATTGTGTCATCACATCTTCTAAATTTTTCATGATTAAAATATTTTAATAAACATTTCATATCTTATATGACTTGTAAATACCCTGACCCTGGTTGTCACGACCCGTCCTCGGGGCCCGTGCCGTGACTACCACAAGCCCGCCTTCCATAGGCCAGGGGCTGGCGACTAGCACCAAGGCGTAAAATCCCAGTAAACAGGGAAGGCATTGCCTTTATAAGTAACAACCACACAGAGTCAGCAAGCGGAAAGTAAAGTGCAGAAAGTAAAGGGGGCCGGAAATACAAGCCCAACTGTAAAGTACAACTGAAAAGAAAAACAGCAACTGAAGAAAAGACGGCGGCCTCGTGTCGTCCACTGGCAACCCCACCTGAAGGGTGGGTACAGATAGCCTCCAGGCTCCTCGGGTCCCACGTCCGCTCCGAGTACGTTCCGTCCAGTGGTCCACCTCCAGGTACCGTCCTGCTCCACGCCCCAACCGTGATCAGCGCTGTCCGTCGTCTGCAACCAACACAACAAGGTGCGGGCATAGCCCGTGCAGGGGTGAGTACAACTACTCAGTAAGGACCCCGAGACCCCCGAAGGTCTCCCGAAATCCACAAAGGATATATCACAAAAGAAAGATGCAATCACGAAATAACATCCGACTCGACTTAGGTATATGCCCATACATATACCTAAGTCCCCAATTCTAGCTCTGCTCACGAGCTCAAGAACAACTCAATCCACAAAGGAAAGCAAGACCCAAATCCACAAAGGAGAGTAAACAGTAAATCCACAAAGGATGGTTCAACACAATCCACAAAGGAGAGTAACATAAGATTCAGCTCAACCAGGTATACTTTTTCAGATGACGTCAAAGATGATCACTGATCCATCTAAGTCGTCGGACCCACGAAGGATCGATAGGTACTAACCCCCGCAGTAGACCCACACAGGATCGGGCTCACACAGAACCTGTAGGCAGTGGCTCACACAGAACCGGTAGGCAGTGGCTCACACAGAACCGGTAGTAGGACCCACATAGGATCGGGCACTGATCCGCGTAGGATCGCTGAGTGCAGTAGTCGACGCAGTCCACTGAGGATCTCTGCACAGTCGTCGCCGCAGTCCACGAAGGATCTCTGCTCTGCCGTCGTCGCAGTCCACGGAGGATCTCTGCTCTGCCGTCGTCGCAGTCCACGGAGGATCTCTGCTCTGCCGTCGTCGCAGTCCACGGAGGATCTCTGCTCTGTCGTCGAGGTCACAGCCAGCGCTAGGGTTCCCGCACGTAGCGAGCTCGTTTAGGAGGGTCCGCTCCACGAGCCGAGGGGCTGATACATCAACTGACACGTAGTCCGAAGTTGATGTATCCAAAAGTTCCGTATCGACAACAGGATCTCAACGCGACAGACGGCGCGTCAATCGGACGCCCGGTCTGAGAGTTATTGGCATTTTCGTCCCAGGGGCCCGGTTGGTTTTTTAGGGAAAAACCGACCCGACCGTACTCCGCCTGTATCCGATCCTCGGGCGGAGTATGCCAAAAGTTCCGTCTCACTTAGAGGAAACTACCACAGCTGACGGTACGTCGTTCGGACGTCCGTAGCTCAAGTTATGAGCGTTTCCGCTCCGAGGGCCCGGTTGGCTTCGTGTACGAACCAACCCGGCCGAACCCAAAGTCTTCCGAAACCTTGAGTATAATATACCGAAACGACCGTCTCGATCCAAGAATCGCGTAGCCGCTGACGGTTCGTCAATCGGAGGTCCCAGGCCCAAGATATGGGCGAAAGACCGTAGAGGGCCCGAAACGGGGGTACTGGGCCCGGGGCGACCCGGCCCGAACCGCCCCCTGGGGTCGGCCGAACCGGGTCGGCCCGAACCGGGTCGGCCCGACCCGGCCCGAACCGGCTCGGCCGGGTCCGGTCCGGCCTGGGCGCGGCCCGGCCGACCGGACCGGCCGGCTCGGCCTCGGCCGAGCGGCCGAACTGCCGCCGCCGCGGGGTTGAACCCGCGGCTTGAGAGAAACCGCGGCCCCGCGGGGGGCCGCCTGTCACGCGGACGCGGCCGGGCCGCCGCGTCCGTCCCGGTTCCGCGCGGCCGCGGAACCGGCTGCCGCCGCCGCCGCGGCTTCAGCCGCGGCGGGAGATTTCCACGGCGGCGCGCCTGGCGCCGCCGCCTCCGGTCGCCGGCGCCGCCGCGCCGGCGACCCGCGCCGCCGCCTCCTTCCGCGGGCCGCCGGAGATGCTCCGGTGGCCCGATTTCTTTCCCGTCTGCGCCGATGCTCCTCCCGGGGGACGATCTTCACTGCGGAGCCAACAAATTGCCCTTGCCGCACGGTTCGTCGTCGTCCGCCAAATCCGCGCAAAAAGAGGAGATCGGCGGAGGGTTGCCGGGTCTTGTTCGTTAGACCCGCACCCTCCGCGTTAGTCATAATCCACGGGAGGAACAATAAAACAATCAACGACAATTTTAAATGTTAAAATTGTTCGAAGATCATGCTTCTTTACTTTAAAAGAAATAAATCACGGGAAGGAAAAATATTCCAATCAACCCTTACCTTATCGTCGTCGTCGGATGAGGGGTCGTCGCGGAATTGCTCGTCGCGGAAGATGGAGATCGCCGCGTCGTCGCGGAATCGCTCGTCGCGTCGCCAATCTCCGGATCAAGATCAACGGATTTAATTAGTTTAAATCCGTTGATATTGAAATTAAAAAGGGAGAAGAAAAGATCTGATTCTCACCTTTGTTGCCGAACGAGGGTCGGCCGCGGAAGAAGAGGCGTCGCCGAAGAACGTCGCGGGTAGATCTCGTCGACGTCGCAGATCTTGGTGTGCGTCGTCGAATTCCGGTCGCCGGCGTTCTTCGCGTTCTTCGCGTTCTTCGCGTTCTTCGCGTTCTTCGCGTTCTTCGCGTTCTTCGCGGAGAGGGTGGAGGAACGAAGATTCTCTCAAATCCTTTCCAAGGATTTTTATGTTGGTCTTATTTTATAAACATGCCAACACGAAACCGGTTAAGAAACGATCCATCAATTCGTTGAATTAATTCAACGAAAGAAACGACCCATTTAATTCACGAAGAAACAGTCCATTTAATTCACGAAATAAACCGCCCAATTAAATGGTCTGTTAAGAATTAAAGAAAACGCGTCGGTTGACTTTTCAGTTACTTTGACGGGTTTTCGCGGGTGCGTTACTTAGCGAAAGAAACGGCGGGGCTCGTGCGGGTCCCACCGCACAAATATCCTACCAAGGGGTAGGATATTTCTGGATAGCATCCTATCCAGTTCAACTCAGTTCAAGCCGTCTTTAAGTGACTTCAAGTGGCTTCCAAGCAGCTTAAGTGAAATAAAATAAAGTTGTCGCACAAACTTTATTTTATTTCTGACTTAAAGCCGTAAAATTTAAAAACCACGTCTGAGCAAACGCAACTCCGGAAGAGGCGTTTCTAAGCAAATACCGGCGCTGCGATTTCATCGGTGCCCTCAGAATTCGATTCCGGGCACCGGTTCAAAAGATAGAAAAACCCGCTCGTCCGTTCACTGAACGTACCCGAGCCAAACTTCGGAAATTGATTCCGGGCACACCGGGCCTCGGAATCAGGTGCCGTCTGAAGCTGCGCTCTTGTAAAATTCCAAAGAAAATTAAGAAAAAAATTTCCTTGAAATTTGCGGGTCTTTACATTACTCCCACCTCAGGGCTTTACGTCCCCGTAAAGATACATCAAAACTAGGGGAACAAATGGGGGTACTGAGCACGCATCTGAGCCTCCCGCTCCCAAGTGCTCTCCTGGAGGTTCCCGTGCTGCCATCTGACGCGCACAAGAGGAATCGACCGCCCACGTAGGACCCGCTCCTGTCGATCCTCGATCTCCACTGGGACCTCCGCAAAAGTCGCCCCATCGTCCACGTCCAGCTCCCCAAAGTCGATGATGTGCGTCGGGTCGTGCACGTATCTCCTCAGCTGAGACACGTGGAAGACGTCGTGCACCCGGTGCAACTGAGGTGGTAGAGCCAGGCGATAAGCCACCTCTCCTATCCTGCTGAGGACCTGGAAAGGCCCGATGAAACGTGGAGACAACTTGCCGCCTCGGCCAAATCTCCGTAAACCACGTCGAGGTGAGACACGCAAAAAGACGTGGTCGCCATCCTCGAACTCTAGTGGCCTCCGCCTCCTGTCAGCATATGACTTCTGCCGGCTCTGAGCTGTCCTCATCCTCTCCTGGATGATCTGGACCTTCTCTGTCGTGGCTCGGACCATCTCTGGTCCCACGAGTGCTGACTCCCCAGGGTCTGTCCAGCACAACGGTGATCTGCAGGGTCTGCCGTACAACGCCTCGTATGGTGCCATCCCGATGGTGGAGTGGTAGCTGTTGTTGTACGCGAACTCCACCAAGGGTAGGTGGTCCTCCCAGCTGCGACCAAAGTCGAGAACACATGCACGGAGCATGTCCTCGAGTGTCTGTATGGTCCTCTCCGTCTGTCCATCCGTCTGAGGGTGGAAGGCTGTGCTCAGATGGAGCCGCGTCCCGAACGCCTCCTGCAACCCCTTCCAAAGCCTGGAAGTGAAACGAGCATCTCGATCGGAGACGATAGACGATGGCACACCGTGAAGCCGTACGATCTCCTGGACGTAAAGACGTCCCAAGCTCTCTACTGAGCCCTGCTCTCTGATGGGTAAGAAGTGTGCCGACTTGGTGAGTCGGTCGACAATCACCCAAATGGAGTCGTGACCTCTGGAAGTGCGTGGAAGTCCAGTCACGAAGTCCATAGATATGCCGTCCCACTTCCACTCCGGGACCTCCAAGGGCTGTACCAAACCTGCTGGTACCTGGTGCTCTGCCTTCACCTGCTGGCAGGTGAGGCATCGTGAAACGAACTCTGCCACAGCTTTCTTCATGCCCGGCCACCAGTGCTGTCGCCTGAGATCCTGGTACATCTTCGCCACTCCGGGATGTACCGCCAAGGGAGAAGTGTGAAACTCTCTCAGCACCTCCTCTCGTAAAGCAACTGGTACGAAGGTACGCCCTCTGAAAAGGATGTCGTGCTCTGCTCCAAGGGAGAAACCATCAGGCGCCTGACCTGAGGATATCAGTGCACGCCGGGCCTCACAGTCAGCGTCCCCACGCTGAGCCTCTCTGACCCGCTGTAGAAGTGGAGGAGAGACTGTGAGAGACTGAAGAAAGGCTGCTCCGTCTCTATCCACGAAGGATATCTGCAAGGAGGCTAGCTGCTCCGTCGCCTCCTCAAGCAGCTGAATGCCCGTCCTCCTGCTGAGGGCATCGGCTACCACGTTCCCCTTCCCAGGAGTATAGACTATCTCAAAGTCATAGTCCTGGAGGAACTCAAACCATCTCCGCTGTCTCAGGTTCAGGTCCTTCTGAGAGAAGATATACCTGAGACTCTGGTGGTCAGAAAAGACTGTGAAGCGCTCGCCCATCAGATAGTGCCGCCAAGTCTTCAGAGCGAAGACCACTGCTGCTAACTCCAGGTCATGAGTGGCGTAGTTCTGCTCATGCGGCCTCAACTGACGTGATCCGTAGGCGATCACGGCCCGCTCCTGCATCAGGACGCACCCGAGTCCAGTCCCTGATGCGTCGCAGTAAACTACGTACCCAACTCCCTCCTCAGGCAACCTCAAGATAGGTGCGCTGGTCAATCTCTGTCTCAGCTCCTGGAAGCTCTGCTGACATCTGTCTGACCACACGAAGGGTTTCCCCTTCTTCGTCAAGGCTGAGAGTGGTGCTGCAACTCTGGAGAAGTCTGGCACGAATCTCCGATAGTATCCCGCTAGGCCCAAGAAGCTCCGCACCTCTGTCACGCTCTTGGGTGGATCCCAAGCTAGCACTGCCTCGATCTTCGCGGGATCCACTGCAACTCCCGCCTCAGAAATGACGTGCCCCAAGAAATGGACCTCACGTAACCAGAACTGGCATTTTGAGAGCTTGCCATAAAGCTGGTGCTCTCGGAGTGTGTCTAGCACAACTCGCAGGTGGTAGGCATGCTCCTCCTCAGTCGTCGAGTATACCAAAATGTCGTCAATGAAGACAACGACAAATCGGTCGAGGTATGGCTGGAAGATCCTGTTCATGAGGCTCATGAACACTGCTGGAGCATTGGTTACGCCGAACGGCATAACCAAGAACTCATAATGGCCATACCGACACCTGAAGGCCGTCTTCTGCACGTCCTCGTCTCGAACTCTGAGCTGATGATAGCCTGACCGGAGGTCTATCTTCGAGAACCACCGCGCTCCCTTGAGCTGATCGAAGAGGTCATCAATCCGTGGCAGCGGATACTTGTTCCTCACTGTCACCTGGTTCAGGCGACGATAGTCGACACAAAGTCGCAAGCTCCCGTCCGCCTTCTTGGCGAACAAAATCGGGGAAGCCCAGGGTGAAACACTGGGTCGGATAAACCCCTTGCTCTGCAAGTCCTCCAACTGTACCCGCAGCTCTCGAAGCTCGGCGGGGGCCATCCGATATGCTGGAGTAGATATCGGGGCTGTCCCGGGGTACAAGTCGATGTAAAAGTCTACCTCTCTACGAGGAGGTAGCCCTGGAACGTCGTCGGGAAAGACGTCCACGTACTGGTCCACCACTGCAGGAAAAGCCGGACTCCGCACGTCCACTGCTCCTAGGATGAGGCTAGCCAACTGATGTGAGATGGGCTGCACTCTCCTCCGCGGAAGTCCATCCTGTGCTGCAAAGGTTCCCTTCTCGCCGGTGAAGGTAAACCTGCTCCCGTCGGTACGAACACATCGCACCTTGCGCCTAAAACAGTCGATCTGGGCATGAACCGTGGATAGCCAATCCATGCCCAAGATGACGTCGTAAGGCCTCGACGCCGCTACAAGGAGATCCCAGCCGAAGCTCTCGCCTCCTAGAGTAAGTTCACACTGCCGGCACCAGTGCGTAATCGTCGAGTCTGCTCCCGTAGGAGTCTCTAGCCGTAAGGATCGAGCCAACGGCTCAGTCGGAATCTCCGAGCTCCGAACAAGGGCAGAGGCTATGAAAGAGTGACTCGCTCCTGTGTCTATAAGTACTGCAGCAAGGGTGGAATAGACACAGATCGTACCTCGAATCATCTCTGGCATGTCGGGGTCGTAGGCCTCCACTGCCTGGAGCTGGGCCTGTCCCTGCCCGCCGGCTCCCTGTGGTCGAGGTGTCCCTCCTGGTGGTGGTGGGGGTAGAGCCTGGAAGCGTCGCCCACCACCCGCTGCTCGGCCAGCTCCTCTGCCTCGTCCGCCTCCTCCCTGCGGACCGCCACGGTCGACCCTCTGCCTCTGCCTGGGTGGCCCCTCCACCGTCTGCTGCTCCTCTGGTCGGCGAGTCGGGCAGTCACGAGCCATGTGACCCTGCCCGCCGCAAGAGTAGCACAACCTGCCTCTCGAAAGGCTGGCACTCCGCTGTGTGCCCCGCACCGCTGAGCCGGTGTCCTGAGGCCGTCTGCGAGGGGGTCTGGTCTGCCTGGACCCGTGAGTCATCCGTCGGCTGCCTGCTGCCGATGACTCAGCTACCTGCCGCCCTGCGCTAGGTCTCGCCGCTGAAGAAGGCTCTGCCAGGAAGCTCTCGATCAGGAGGGCTCGCTCCAGCACTCCTGCCTGGGTCGGAATGCTGAGGGAGATCAGCGACGCACGAATCTCCTGTCGCAAGCCCTGCTCGAAGGTCCGGGCCCGGAAGAAGGGGTCCCGTACCATGTCGGTCGAGTAGCGAGATAGGTCCGTGAACCTCGCCGCATACTGAGCGACCGTCATGCTGCCCTGGCGCAGCTGGAGAAGCTCCTGGATGCGCACCGCTCGGAGGGTGTCCGGGACGAACTCAGAGCGGAAGAGGCTCTCGAAGTCCGTCCAGAGCAGGGATGCCTCATCGTGAACCTGGAGCATCAGGCTCCACCATCGTCCTGCCGCCGCCTGCAGGAGGCTCGCTGCGAGGATCACCATGAGATCCGCTGGTGTCCTCACTAGCCTGAAGATCCGTACCACCGCCTCTAGCCAGTCCTCGGCGGCCTGGGGGTCCGCCTCACCGCGAAACCTGGGCGGTCGCTGGCTCTGAAACTCGTGCAGTGCCCTGAGGCGACGTGCATCGTCGGCGTCTGGTACTGGAAGCATCGGTGGCTCGGCGGGTAAGGCTACCGCCGGTGCCACTGCTGGCAAAGGGCCCTGCACCGAGGCCTCGTCGCTCGGTGGGCTGCCGTCGCGCCCTACACTCGGAACCCTAGCTGGCAGTCGTCGCGGGGCCATCCTGAAAAGGAGAACAAGAGCACCACAGTCAGAACAGTATACCTGGTGAGCTGGCACAAGTAATCACAAGGAAAACTTGAGACTTTCATAAAGCAGATCAGTATACCCGGTGAGCTGACATAAGTAATCACAAAGAAAACTTGAAACACACACGCAATCAATGTTTTCATGCATTAAGTCGGAAATCAGGAGTCAGGGTCCTGGTGTACGGATACGTCGGCCGCCGCACCAACACTGGGCTCCCTGAACTGATAACCACACTCAATACACTAAACACTATTGCTTCACATAGAAAGAAAGGACGATCAGAGTCTGCGGTAGAACCGACCGCCTCTGATACCAATTTGTCACGACCCGTCCTCGGGGCCCGTGCCGTGACTACCCCAAGCCCGCCTTCCATAGGCCAGGGGCTGGCGACTAGCACCAAGGCGTAAAATCCCAGTAAACAGGGAAGGCATTGCCTTTATAAGTAACAACCACACAGAGTCAGCAAGCGGAAAGTAAAGTGCAGAAAGTAAAGGGGGCCGGAAATACAAGCCCAACTGTAAAGTACAACTGAAAAGAAAAACAGCAACTGAAGAAAAGACGGCGGCCTCGTGTCGTCCACTGGCAACCCCACCTGAAGGGTGGGTACAGATAGCCTCCAGGCTCCTCGGGTCCCACGTCCGCTCCGAGTACGTTCTGTCCAGTGGTCCACCTCCAGGTACCGTCCTGCTCCACGCCCCAACCGTGATCAGCGCTGTCCGTCATCTGCAACCAACACAACAAGGTGCGGGCATAGCCCGTGCAGGGGTGAGTACAACTACTCAGTAAGGACCCCGAGACCCCCGAAGGTCTCCCGAAATCCACAAAGGATATAGCACAAAAGAAAGATGCAATCACGAAATAACATCCGACTCGACTTAGGTATATGCCCATACATATACCTAAGTCCCCAATTCTAGCTCTGCTCACGAGCTCAAGAACAACTCAATCCACAAAGGAAAGCAAGACCCAAATCCACAAAGGAGAGTAAACAGTAAATCCACAAAGGATGGTTCAACACAATCCACAAAGGAGAGTAACATAAGATTCAGCTCAACCAGGTATACTTTTTCAGATGACGTCAAAGATGATCACTGATCCATCTAAGTCGTCGGACCCACGAAGGATCGATAGGTACTAACCCCCGCAGTAGACCCACACAGGATCGGGCTCACACAGAACCTGTAGGCAGTGGCTCACACAGAACCGGTAGGCAGTGGCTCACACAGAACCGGTAGTAGGACCCACATAGGATCGGGCACTGATCCGCGTAGGATCGCTGAGTGCAGTAGTCGACGCAGTCCACTGAGGATCTCTGCACAGTCGTCGCCGCAGTCCACGAAGGATCTCTGCTCTGCCGTCGTCGCAGTCCACGGAGGATCTCTGCTCTGCCGTCGTCGCAGTCCACGGAGGATCTCTGCTCTGCCGTCGTCGCAGTCCACGGAGGATCTCTGCTCTGTCGTCGAGGTCACAGCCAGCGCTAGGGTTCCCGCACGTAGCGAGCTCGTTTAGGAGGGTCCGCTCCACGAGCCGAGGGGCTGATACATCAACTGACACGTAGTCCGAAGTTGATGTATCCAAAAGTTCCGTATCGACAACAGGATCTCAACGCGACAGACGGCGCGTCAATCGGACGCCCGGTCTGAGAGTTATTGGCATTTTCGTCCCAGGGGCCCGGTTGGTTTTTTAGGGAAAAACCGACCCGACCGTACTCCGCCTGTATCCGATCCTCGGGCGGAGTATGCCAAAAGTTCCGTCTCACTTAGAGGAAACTACCACAGCTGACGGTACGTCGTTCGGACGTCCGTAGCTCAAGTTATGAGCGTTTCCGCTCCGAGGGCCCGGTTGGCTTCGTGTACGAACCAACCCGGCCGAACCCAAAGTCTTCCGAAACCTTGAGTATAATATACCGAAACGACCGTCTCGATCCAAGAATCGCGTAGCCGCTGACGGTTCGTCAATCGGAGGTCCCAGGCCCAAGATATGGGCGAAAGACCGTAGAGGGCCCGAAACGGGGGTACTGGGCCCGGGGCGACCCGGCCCGAACCGCCCCCTGGGGTCGGCCGAACCGGGTCGGCCCGAACCGGGTCGGCCCGACCCGGCCCGAACCGGCTCGGCCGGGTCCGGTCCGGCCTGGGCGCGGCCCGGCCGACCGGACCGGCCGGCTCGGCCTCGGCCGAGCGGCCGAACTGCCGCCGCCGCGGGGTTGAACCCGCGGCTTGAGAGAAACCGCGGCCCCGCGGGGGGCCGCCTGTCACGCGGACGCGGCCGGGCCGCCGCGTCCGTCCCGGTTCCGCGCGGCCGCGGAACCGGCTGCCGCCGCCGCCGCGGCTTCAGCCGCGGCGGGAGATTTCCACGGCGGCGCGCCTGGCGCCGCCGCCTCCGGTCGCCGGCGCCGCCGCGCCGGCGACCCGCGCCGCCGCCTCCTTCCGCGGGCCGCCGGAGATGCTCCGGTGGCCCGATTTCTTTCCCGTCTGCGCCGATGCTCCTCCCGGGGGACGATCTTCACTGCGGAGCCAACAAATTGCCCTTGCCGCACGGTTCGTCGTCGTCCGCCAAATCCGCGCAAAAAGAGGAGATCGGCGGAGGGTTGCCGGGTCTTGTTCGTTAGACCCGCACCCTCCGCGTTAGTCATAATCCACGGGAGGAACAATAAAACAATCAACGACAATTTTAAATGTTAAAATTGTTCGAAGATCATGCTTCTTTACTTTAAAAGAAATAAATCACGGGAAGGAAAAATATTCCAATCAACCCTTACCTTATCGTCGTCGTCGGATGAGGGGTCGTCGCGGAATTGCTCGTCGCGGAAGATGGAGATCGCCGCGTCGTCGCGGAATCGCTCGTCGCGTCGCCAATCTCCGGATCAAGATCAACGGATTTAATTAGTTTAAATCCGTTGATATTGAAATTAAAAAGGGAGAAGAAAAGATCTGATTCTCACCTTTGTTGCCGAACGAGGGTCGGCCGCGGAAGAAGAGGCGTCGCCGAAGAACGTCGCGGGTAGATCTCGTCGACGTCGCAGATCTTGGTGTGCGTCGTCGAATTCCGGTCGCCGGCGTTCTTCGCGTTCTTCGCGTTCTTCGCGTTCTTCGCGTTCTTCGCGGAGAGGGTGGAGGAACGAAGATTCTCTCAAATCCTTTCCAAGGATTTTTATGTTGGTCTTATTTTATAAACATGCCAACACGAAACCGGTTAAGAAACGATCCATCAATTCGTTGAATTAATTCAACAAAAGAAACGACCCATTTAATTCACGAAGAAACAGTCCATTTAATTCACGAAATAAACCGCCCAATTAAATGGTCTGTTAAGAATTAAAGAAAACGCGTCGGTTGACTTTTCAGTTACTTTGACGGGTTTTCGCGGGTGCGTTACTTAGCGAAAGAAACGGCGGGGCTCGTGCGGGTCCCACCGCACAAATATCCTACCAAGGGGTAGGATATTTCTGGATAGCATCCTATCCAGTTCAACTCAGTTCAAGCCGTCTTTAAGTGACTTCAAGTGGCTTCCAAGCAGCTTAAGTGAAATAAAATAAAGTTGTCGCACAAACTTTATTTTATTTCTGACTTAAAGCCGTAAAATTTAAAAACCACGTCTGAGCAAACGCAACTCCGGAAGAGGCGTTTCTAAGCAAATACCGGCGCTGCGATTTCATCGGTGCCCTCAGAATTCGATTCCGGGCACCGGTTCAAAAGATAGAAAAACCCGCTCGTCTGTTCACTGAACGTACCCGAGCCAAACTTCGGAAATTGATTCCGGGCACACCGGGCCTCGGAATCAGGTGCCGTCTGAAGCTGCGCTCTTGTAAAATTCCAAAGAAAATTAAGAAAAAAATTTCCTTGAAATTTGCGGGTCTTTACACTGGTATTATATATTCACTGGTTACTTTATTATATTGGATCTAGATATAATAATCACATCTTGAAGCACCGAATAGTTTAGAAGACTTGGAAAACTAGATACATAATTGAATCCCACATTACAATTGGAAACTAAAAATACAATATGGTATTTTATTTGAGAACACCATTATTACCTTTATAATATCCCTATATATCAATCATAATACACTTCCTGACATCTGTGGGAAAGAAAACATAAGAATGGGGTGATCTTAGATTCTCGGTATGGGTATGCATATAGTGTAAGATATCATGAATAAAAAAGAACAATCAATATAGAAAGGTAAATAACTGAAAACACAAACCATTTAATTAATAACTTTATCATGAACAATAATATGGTATGAATAAATGATGTTCAAATAATGCAATATAAATAATCACATGATCTTGAAACTTATCTATGGATATCATAACTAATTAAATAATAACATAGGAATAAATAGCTAATATCATAATGAGAGAATGCATAATTTTAGACATCATAAACAAATTATCATGTCTTCATACCAAAAAATATTATATAAATAGGTAAGGCCTCAACCAAATACCCAAGATTGTTTATCTCATGAGACTTACCGATGCATTGAGGGGATATATCGGACCCCTCCTGTCACTTACTAAGTCCAATTAATTCCTCATATGATAGTGGTAAAACATAATCAATGTAAATATTCATATTGAAAAAATATCATATTCAATTTTAATACTTCCCAAATAAATAAACATAATCATAAACCATCCATAGTAATATGAGAAATGGTATCAGAATAGTATATCCCTAGTAAAAATGATCATAACCCATCTGGATAATTAATAAATATAGTATCATTATCACAGACCCCTAGTGGATCATAAGTAAAATGATGGTTTTCTCATTGATGAATATAAATACCATAAAAATTTCATTAAAAACATTCTTGAGGTAAATATCCTTTTACTTTGAAATAACTTTTAAAAACTAAAAAAATTAGAATATTCGGAAAAAAAAATTATTTGAAAAGAATCATGAAAAAATATAAAATAAATATTAAAATAAAATTGTGGTCATGATGAAAATAAATTATATTCATTTCATATAAGTTAAAAAACATTACTTTCACACTACTATATAAAAAGGTCAAAATACACCTCATTTAGAAAATGACAAGAAGATTCCATGAAAATCATAAATGAAAATCATAAATGAAAAATGAAAAATGGATCACATCACTTCGTGGAGATCATAGTCCACACGTATGCATGAGTGACGTTGTCATTTTTTAACATATTGGAAGGTAAGAAGGTATATAGTATTTTATAATTAAAGAATAATATTTATGCCATAAATATTATATATATTCATTATTTATATATTTATAAACATTCAAGTGAAATGGTAATGAAAAAAAAATTTCATCGCAACATGGTGACGATAAGTCGTACACAAGCATGAGGGATGTTTTCTCTTTTCATATGATGGAAAAGAGTTGTAATATGGTTTTCCTATATTAATAATAACATATTAGTATATTTATGATACTGTTTTTATAATATTAGTATGGTTGAAACACTTTATGATGAAGTAGAAAAATAAATAAGCTTGAAGGACTCGGTAAATATGATTACCTCCTCTTTGGTAGAATTCATTTAGATCTATTCTTAAGGGACCTAGGGTTGGCTTTTTGGAATGAAAAAAGATCTAAAACTTGTATAAATGTGTTTATAATAAAAATGGTATGATCTTTGTTGAGCTATATGGACGAAGGTTCTGTGAAGCACTAAGAGAAGGGGAATCCTTTTCTAAGTAAAGAGAGGGGCATTCTTAGAATTTCATAAATTATAAAATTAATATAAATTCTATTTCAAGTAAAAATGGCTCAAAATTTATATAATTATAATATAAGATTATTATTAGTTTAAATCATTTCATAAAATAAAATTTGTAAAGGATTTACTTTTTTTCACCCTTCTCATTTAGTTTTAACCCCCCTATTAACACTTTTGACAATTACCATAATATTAAAGTTTCTCATCCTTTAAGGGTCATGAATGTTATTATATGTGGAAAAACGGCCCATAAATGGTAAATGGTTTATTTTTACAACCAAATCACATTAATTTGTATGAATCTAATATTTTTATGAATCTAAATCATTTAATAAAATAGTATTTATTTTAAAATATCATTAATGTAATTTTTTTCCACTATTCACTTAATTTGACTTTAAATACATCAAGAAAAAGTGGGAATTATAATTTAATACTTTTAAACAAACCTAAAATGTTATATATTTTAATAAAATTCTTGGTACACATTAAATAATTCAAATTATATCACTTTTAATATTTTTAAACTCATTTATTTTGTTTTTCTGTCAATTAAATATATATTGTATTAGTGTTACATGAGAATTTAAGGTGATTATTTAATAAATAAAAATTATAAATAGATTACAATAATGCATATAATTTTATTATTCACAAAATAACCATTAATATTTATTCACCACTTGATTTTTTTCCTATGTGAACACTTAAAATATATTTAAAACTAAGAGAGTGTTTTTTGGTAACTTTCTTTGATTTAAATATTATATAGATCAAATTCATAGAAATTTTTTCCATTAAAAAAATAAATTTTGATTTTAATTTGATAAATGTAAAATTAAATTCATCCAATAATAATTATGATGAAAAATTATGGCCTTATCTCTTATTTTTAACCAAGATTAACAAGATTTACTCTTTATCGATGTGATAAATTTTACCACAGTTACTATTCATAATTCCTAAAAATAAAAGAATCTTATTTTAAAAAAAATTAACCTCCTAATTCCAAATATGGAATCCATTTTTTTCAATTTAAATATCTATAAGTGGTATAAATTAATTTTAAAATTAGTGTGAAAAATGCAATGAAAACCATTTTTTTAATGCAGTTTTTAACCATAAAACTGGATTTTTTCTTATCCAAATCACCATAAAAAATATTAAAAGAATGTTAAAAAAACTGATTAAATATATAATAAATAATTTTAATTAAAATAATTAAAAAATAGTGATTATTTTAATTTATTAATATAAAAACACACTTCATGTATAAAAATATTTTTTTCGGAAAAAACACTTCTTTTACTTTCAAATGATTTTTTATTTCTAATTAATCAATAACTAATGAATTTATTTTATAAGGGGTAAACTATACACTTTTAAAAAATTAGTTATTCCTTTTCATACCTAAAAATTTTTAAAAAAATTATAATGGTACACTATATTTCAGTTCATTTTACCTCAAGGTTGTGTGTACTTCCAGAAATCGAAGCGATTAAATTTATTTAAAAAGAAATATATCATAAATTCTTAGGGTGTTACATTATTCCATCCTTTAAAAAATTAATCCTTAAAATTTATAGAATGTTACCTTGTGAAAATATTTGGGTAGATTTTTATCATAATTGCTTTAGGTTCCCACATCAACTCTTCTATATTATGATTTCTCCAAAGTACATTTATCAGCCGAGTCATCAGATTCCCCAAAACTTGTTCTCTAGTGTCCAAAATCTTGATAGAATATTCATAATAAGATTGATCAGGTTCTAATTCTATTTCTTGAGAGGTGATCACATTCAATGGGTTTGTAATATACTTCCTTAACAATGATATATGGAACACATCATGTACTTTAGAGAGACTTGGTGGAATTTCAAAATCGTAAGCCACAACTCCAATTCTTTATAGGATTTCAAAAGGTCTAATGTGCCTAGGTATCATTTTATATTTCTTACTGAATCTTATAAACCACTTCCATGGAGATAATTTCAATAAAATGTGATCGGCCATTTGAAATTCCAAATCTTTCCTCCAGTTATCAGTATAACTATTTTTCATACTTTGAACTACTTTGATGTGGGTTTGAATAGTCCTTACCTTTTTAATTGTCTCCTCTACAATTTCTGGGCCTACGAGAATCCTTTCACCAACCTCATCCCAACAAGTTGGAGTAAGAAATCTCTTACTATATAATGCTTAATACAGATCTATTTTAATACTTTAATGGAAGCTATTATTATAAGAGAACTTTACCAAAGGTAAATGCGGATACCACATACCTTTAAATTCAAGAAAAAATGACCTAAATGTGTATTCTAATGTTTGAATAGTCCCTTTGGACTATCTATCAGTTTGATGGTGATAAGTGATGCTCAAATGAAGCTTGGTATCAAGACCCTTCAGAAATTTTTTCCAAAATTTTGATATAAATCATGGATTGTGATCAAACACAATTGAAGTTGGTCTTTCATGAATTCTTAAAAATTCAATAATATCTAGTCATGAAAGATTTTATAGAGATAAATCTTATCCTATATCAAGGAAATGTGTAAATTTGGTGAGGTGATCAACAATAATCCACATTTCATTATTATTCCTAGTATTCTTTGGTAATCCAGTGAAAAATCCTAGAGTAATGTCATCCCATTTACACATATGAATAGGTAGAGGTTTCATGAATCCTCTAGGATTTTTCTCTCAGCCTTTACCTATTGATAAACAAAACATATCGATACATATTTAGTAATTTACCACATCATATTATCTCACCAAAAATGTTTTTTAAAATCTATATACATCTCTGTGATACTATGTTATATAGAGAAATTTGATCTATGAACATCATCCAAATATTACCTCTTCAACTCAAGTATATATGGAACACATATATTTCCAAATTTCATAACATCATCCTCACAAATGAAGTCTTCTAATTTCCCATCATTCGTGGCTTCAATTTTCATTTGAAGATTCTCATCATGAGGCTGATAACATTTAATCTTTTATAATAAATATGGTTTGGAAATCATTTGAAAAGAGAGTGATATCTCCCCTTCTTTGATAATTCCCTATTATATATTTACTATATCCATGAACATTGGATCCATGTTGACCCTTATTTTGGTTATAACTCCATGATCTTTCCATCTCAATGCATCTGTTGCCTCATTTTCCTTTCTTAGGTGGTAGTGTATTGAGAAATCATAATCCTTGAGTAGCTCAATACATCTCATTTTCCTCATGTTGAGCTATTTATATGAAAATATATATTTCAAAATCTTATGATCTGTGTATATCTCACAGTTTTCATTATATAGATAATGTATCCAAATCTTTAAATAAAATATTACAGTCACCAACTCAAGATCATGGGTTGGATAGTTTCATTCATATATCTTTAACTTTCTTGATGCATAGGAAATAAATTTATCATTATTCATAATGAAACAACCAAGTACCTTATTTTATGAATATCTATATATTAAAAATACATTATTCACAGATGGTAGATTCAAAATTGTATCATTCACCAATTTATTATTTAATTATTCAAAACATTCTCACATTCCTTTGTATAAAAAAACTTTACCCATTTATGTGCAATCCTGGTTAATGAGTTATCCAATCAGGAAAATATTTTAATAAATCACTGGTAATAACTTTCAAAACTAAGGAAAATAAATACCTCAGTTATGTTTTTTGGTGTATTCCATTCTTGGATTTCTTTTTTCGTTGTAGGATCAGATGAGATTCCATCCTTAGAGATAATATGACCAAGAAAAGAAACCTTCTAAATCTATAATTCACACTTACTAAATTTCCCATATAAATATTTTATTATAACAGTCTTGAGAATGATATACAATTTATTTTAATAGTCCTCATAGATTTTAGAGTACACCAAGATACCATCAATAAATAACACAACAAAATTATCAATATATTCCTTGAATACTCAGTTCATTATATCCATGAATTTGGAGGGTGAATTAGTCAATACAAAAGGCATTATTGTGAACTTGTAATGTCCATACCACATGAAAAATATTGTCTTTATAATATCTTTCTTCTTTACCCTCAATTGATGATACACAGAACAAAGGTCGATCCTTAAAAAATATTGTGCTCTGTGAAGTTGATCAAATAAATCATCAATATGAGGTAGTGGATACTTTTTCTTTATTATAATTACATTGATGTCACTATAATAAATTCACATCCTAATATATCTATAATTATTATAAAAAAATAATGGGGCATCCCTAATGTGAAACACTAGGTTGAATAAATTTCTTATTACATATCTCCTTTAGTTTTTATTCAATTCATCTAGTTCCATAGTGGAATTTCTATAGGGAGTTTTTGATATTGTTCGTGAATTGGGAATTAAATCAATGTAAAACTCAACCCCATGCTCTGGTGGATGTCCCAGTAATTCCACAGGAAATACATCAATGTATTTATGCATAATAAGTGTATCCTATATGTGAATATTACCTTTTCCATTTGTACATTGTGTCTACTCTTCTTCCCCAAGAATCTCATTAAAAAATGATATTGGGGTTGGATCTAGACATGAATTATATGGTGAATTCTCTCCTCTAAAGATAAGTAATTATATATCTTCATCACAAATCATAATTTCCTTTTCTTTGTAATAAATTTTTGCATCGCATTATTAAATACATTCCATACCAAGGATTATATCAAAATCAACCATAGGTATAATAATGAGTCCACCAAACAGGGAACTTTTATGATCCATAATGGGAACTAAATGAAACATCCTTGTTTTGATGAGACTTACACTAGGATTTTTTACTAATAACTCCCATATTAAGGTTATAGGGAAATATCTAATTTTATTAGAAAACTTGGAATATATAAAAAGTATGATGATACAAAATAAAATAAATCATTGTCTAATTTTTAATATATTATTAAATTAATTGTCCCCAAATCATTAGGAACTTCATCCTCAGCTATTGTGATCACAAAATCATATCCTTAATACCTTATACTTTTATAGGTAAAATTCCCTTGATATCTGGGATAATTATTTGTATAGTGAAATGTCTCCTTATAGTTGAAGCATTTCACATTAGCATCTTCTTTCTATCCCTTGAAATCATGAGCCTGGTGGCCTTTCTCTCCACCCTTGTAGAATACTCCCATTCCTAGAAATTATATTTCATTATTTTTCTTTCCATATTTATTACAAGATAGAAATTCCACTATTCTCTTATTCTCTTTTTCCTATTTCCTTTTCCATCATGATCAGTATCCCTCTTCTTATCTTTCTTTCCTTCAAACCCATAAAACATGTATAATTATCTCTATCTTGAAAGTATATAATATTATATCCTTATATGAATATAATGTTTGGGATACTAGTGCCCTTTGAAGTATTTTCTTAATCCTATCAAAGAAATGGTCAATATTACTATTTGGATTACTTACATAGTCTATAACATGTCTTTTTAACCTTGTAAATTGGATTCATACTCAGAAATATTTTCATCTTCCTTTTTCTTAGACTAAGAAATTTTCTCTCTATATCCACTCATTAATTTCTAGGAAAATATTTTACCAAGAAGAGTACCTTAAAATCCTTCCATTCCATGATTGTTATTTCCTCCTCATCCTTAATGTTTTAAATCAATGAACACCATTGATCATTATCCCCTGAGAGATGATAAACTACCATAAAAACCTTCTACCTTTCATTTCTTCCCACTGAAATACTTATCCTGCTCCTAGATCCAACCAAGATACTTCTTCCCATCAATAGGGTTGACTAATTCAGGAGGATATTTACATCTTCCTCCATGAGATTACAGGATCTGACTTGCTCATGTATAAATTCATCTACCTTTGCATCATGTTGGTATTTATTAAATTAATTTTATCACCTATGTATGATTAGTTTCATTAGTTTATTTATGCTCAGAAAATTATTCCTTCTATCTGATGAAGTCCCGACCTCATTTACATGTTTGAAAGTGGTGCACATAAATTATTTTATATTATTTTATGCAAGATAAAACATGAAAAACTCAATGAATCTTCCTTCTTGAATTCTCAACACAATCTCAATAACTACACTTCAGGAATACAAGATGTATTTTATATTTCATATTATAAACAAAACAATCATTTATTTATATTATTATTTTATGTGCTATATCAAGTCTATTTTGGGTATCTCAAATTCTCTTATTTTAATGTATGAATGAGATCATGCATGTACTCCTCATTTAATCTTCATCCTTCACAAAAATAGATCAGGCAAATTGAACAACTTGCATATACTAGATTCTTTTAGAAAATTCGAATGGATGTAGTTGTCACTATTCTTCTACTCGTGTTCTTCTCTCTTTCATGTAAACTATATATGTCGTATCAAATTGACCTCACAAAAACCATAAAGTCTTCATGAGACTGTTTCAAGTTTCTTTGAAAAACAATTTGAGTGTTCTTATCACAGGTCAAATTTACATGGTGTTTCTCCTATTCCTTGCATAAGTAGAAGCTTTGTGGATCCTCTTTACAAAACAGAAGTTCACGGTGGATCTATTTATCTAGAAAAAATATATATCTTCAGTCAATAGTATTTTGTCTCATCCTAGAATCTTATTATTTATAGACCTTGAGAACCACCTCTCTTCTACTCTTCATTTACATATAATCCTAGTTTTTATGTTGTGTCAATACTGATATTATAATCCTCAAAGATCCTGAAATTTAAAATATTTCCATGAATGTTTATTTCCTTATTCTGTGACACTAAAAATAATTTTATCACCTCATTCGTGGTGAAATAAACACATTCATATGATAAGGATCACATTATCCATAATTTTAAGTAACAAAAATTCATTCCTATATCTCATATGCATGAAAATCTTCCTACAACTGCATTTTAATTTGACAGTGTCATGTTCTTTGATTAACAGCATGCATGCAAGAAAGAGATTTCATGCATCGAGGTCCTTCATCTCATCTCCTCAACATCTCAACCATATAAAAACCATATAATACTTAAATTTGATCATCATAAGGTCAACATGCATATCCTGATGAATAGAAACCCTCATGTAAAGGCTGAGGAATAATATTTTTTCCCATAGTGGTCAGATGTCTCAGATGAATCTCATCATGTGTCTAGTATTTTATATATATCTTTTTAACAGATGAATAGTATAGATCTTATATTTTACCACATCGAAGTAACACTTAGTTGAGTAGAAATTAATAAATTATTTTGTTCCTACTTTACTATTGATCTGATACTATGGTTGTCACCTTGAACACTTCACACACATACATGGGGTGGGCTGACATGCTCTCCCCCCATGTGCACTACTATGTGAACCCTTTAAGAGATATGTGCCCACTGTACTTCCTTCCCATGTGGTATCTCATCCATTTTCTCTGTATGGGTTCTTTTCATCCTCTCTACAACTACGTGAGCTACTCTATTCTATCTCTACCTTGTGGTAGAGGTCTCCTCCTACATTTGTGGAATTGAGATGGCCCCTTGGATTATGTGGTTGGCCACATTTTTTTAGTAAGGCCAATTAGAAATAATAATTAGAAAAAAAATATAATTATTGAATTCATAAAACCAAGCCTTCCTCGAATTCCTCATGAAAATTAAACATTATTTATAATGGAATTCTTCTGCATGCCCTTCTTCTTCTACACATTTTTTTAAATAATTTGTTATCCTTATTGACATCCTTATTGTCAAATGTCTTGGAACATAAGAGTAGTTAAACAATCATCAAAATTACATAGATAATTTTTCAATCATGGCATCCAATTCCATAAAATGATTCCATAACAATTCTATAATCATAACCAATCCATTTTATCTCACTAAACACTTATTGACATATAATTGTCAATAAATACAACACTTGGGACCAAAAATCTCCCCCTTTTCCTTTTTTTGTCAATATATCTTTATATTATAAAATTCAATACGTGTGATCAAAACTTTCTCCCCATTATTGAAAATAAAATGAAAAGGTTAAGTGGTGGTCATCTCATCTCCTCAATTTTCCCAAAATGTGTTCTCCTCCCTTATATGATTATTTATTTAACACTTCTGAGAGATGGATGATATCACATGGTTTTATTAGAAAATATACTTTAGTTAATCAACTATAACTCTACATGGGATAAACCAATGTAGAAAATAAGATATATGTAGAAAAGGTTGTCCATGTTATCCATAAACTACCATGCATGTGAAATCATGCCCAAAAATTATCAATTCTCAAATTATGGGCTATTAAGACATGAAATACATGATCCTAAATATACTTTAACAAACACATTATAAAGTTTATGTGAGAAATCAATATCTCCCCATTCATCTCATCTTTTCAAGAACTAAGAACTCCCCCTTAATTGATATGATTAATATAATTAATAATGATGCATGGAAGTGTGATTAGTATACCTTAACCTTCAGGTTTAAATTTTTTCCATAATTTATAGATTCATTAAAATTTATTAAAATAACATATTCTTTTCAAGATTCCACACCCTTAAGAGATTCACTCATTTCTTCTATTTCATGGAAGTTATTAGAATCTATGAATTACAATCTCTTCATGCTTTATATAAGTGATATCCTCAAAAATTTCCTTCAATTCCCTACTTTGTTAGTTCCAAACGCATAAAATAATAGGTAATAAGGAGGGAACTCTTGGTTTTTTAGAAATAATATTCAAACTGAGAGCTTCCTCCCAATATGGGTAATTACTTTCTACCAGTCTCAGTATGAGAAGATTTCTTTGGACTCTTCTTTTTTATATGAGTAGTATATATTTAATTATCTTCTCTCTTCTCTTGAATTTATTCTTTATGTGGAATACATTTTCCCACCTCAATTTTTGTATCCACTTTATTTCCTTTATCTTTATCATGTTTTTCCACTTCCTCTAATTTATCATCCAATTTCAGTTGATTTTGACAAATAACTAGGCACTCTTTCATAATATTATCTATCTTATCATAATCATCACATGACTTACCACTATTTTTTTGTTGAATAATCTTCTCTTTCAAAACATAGGGAATATATCCTAGTATATTTGTTATGAAATTGTTAGTTATGTCACCCTATTACTTAAATATTACATAAAATCTTTCTAAGAATTCATTATTATATTTTGAATTAGAAGCTTGGATGCAATTTTGGACACAACATTCTACTTTTATATGATTATTTATTTAACAGTATTCTTATTTTTCTCATATATAAATATTGAACTGTCGACTTCTTTTCTTACATGCCTCCCATTTTATTATGGTCTTATATTTACATTTTTAAATGATTTTTTATGATTGATTAATAAAAATAGTCATAATAAAAGTGACCAATTTTGTTTCAGTACTCACATAAATCTTCACAGAATTTAAATATATTCTTTGTATACATATCCATTTTATATGGAATTTTATTATTTGGTACATGTATTCTCTTATATTCAGTTTGTCTTCACTTAAATATAGGCCTTCTATCATTTTCATGAATTTATTTTTTATTTCATCATTCTAATTCCTTGTTCCCAAAATTCTAGTAACACCAACACTATCCAATGAATCTCCTTGTCTTCTTTTTTGGTGTATTCTATCTAAATTTCATAGATTGTAAAAGTTTCTATTTTTGATTGGAACCGTGTATCTTTTGTAAATTTCTTGGGGAGAATATTTTCATATATATTTTCTCATACACCATTTATATGGTGGGTTTATCAATATATTTCACCATCTATACTTTACTAAATTTTGGTTTAAAATTGTTATTAGCACTTAAAACCATATTAGTATATAAAATAGTTTCTATGATAATTATAAATTATTCTTTGAGGAAGTTTCCATTTGATTGGTTAATGATATCATTCTCTTCTTAGATTCATAACTCTCAATGAAAACTTGTTTGGTGGCATATCTTTTTCCATAAGTATGAGATGTTTTATCTTATGGTGATTCTTGATTTTTCAATATCACCTCCATATATAAATACTTCATATTGAGGGAATTTTTCTTATCATAAACTATTCTTCACTTATCTTCCCAATCTTCCTTAATATTCTTTACTTGTTATTTATTCATTTTCCTTAATTCATGTAAATAATTTCAGACTCCTTTATCTTGTTTTAATTTTACTCTAGTTGAGTAGTAATGATAACCATATAAATTTTTTTTAATTTTTCAAGTGAAAGGAAATCATTAAAAAACACTATCTCAGAAATAACTTTATTATGATAAAACCTTTACAACTCTTCTTTGGTATGAAAAATAGATTTCCCCTTTACTTATATCGGGTTTGTGAGAGTGATGAACTTTCTGAACTTCTCACTTAATACAAATTCCAATTCTTCAACTTATTATTCTAGTTATACATTATCAAAATAAATTCCCTTGAAAGCTATAATAATTAATTTTATAACTTATTTGGGAACTTTCTTCGGACCTTATTTGAATTAAAAAATAATATCAATAACTAATCCATCATCATCGTAGCTTAAACAGGATTTGTTCGAAGAATCATAATCAAAATAATTATTAAAAAATATACCAATTTAATTAACTTCAGTTTTTTGTGTCTCTATCTTTACTGCATGATTCTTCTTTAGATTACTTTCCTATATCCTATTTATGTTCTTCTGAGTCTTGGTAGAAATATCAGGATTAGTATCCTTTGTGGTAGCTTCCTTTTTCTTAATTTGATGCATCCCTCTCATTTCCTGAAATATACACTTCATAAAGTCTCACTTGGATATTTATAGAAAACCTACCCTATGATACCACTTGTAGAGCCCTAGGTTGGATTATGTGCCACTGAGAGGGGGGTGAATTAGTGTTACACTCGTTATATGAATTATTTTACTTTTCAATTCAACTTATTGAACTTGTTAAGGTTATCTATCCACTTAGTGATATCTATCAATATCACCTCATGTTAAGTAGTAATATTTGAGAGAGAATCACATAGTATTTACATGGTTTGGAAAAAGTCCTACTCCTTTATATATTTTTTATACCCCAACATGTATTCTCTATTATAATATTATTATCAATTATAATTGTTCGGGAAGCAACTGTTTATACAGCTCAGTAGTTGATCCTACAGTTGATCCTAGTTATACCCCCAGCAATCCAACTCTTCTACCATGATTGGTTATCACCCCAATTTTATTCTCCTAATCACTTCCCTAACTGAGAGAATTTTTTATTTTATCTCTAACTAAAATACTTCACATGTTCCTAGCTCCAACTAAGAGACTTCATGCTTTAAACTCTAACTGAAGGACTTATCCTAATACCATCTTCAAATTAGAGACGTATTCCCTTCAATATGTTAATCCACTTTAGGATGATATTTATATATTCCTCTATGATATTGTAGTATCTGAAATTCTCATGCATAACTTCAAATACCTTTTCATCTTGCTGGTCTTGCTCAAATAATTCTGATCACCTATGTATGATCAATTTCCTTTGTGAAACTATGCTCGAGAAATTATTCCTTATGAATAATGAAGTCCTGGCCTCACTTAGATGTGTGAAAGTGGTGATCACAAATTATTCTATATTATTTTATGCAAGATAAGACTTCTATGACTTAATACAGAATCTTTCTTGAATTTTAATTGAAATATCAACAACTAAATTTCAAGCATGGATGATTTATTTCATATTGCATATTATAGAGACTAGCAAATTCATTTATTTATATTATTATTTTATGTTCTATATCAAGTCTATTATGAGTATCTCAAATACTCATTTTTTAATGTATGTGTAAAACATACATGTACTCCTTATATACTCTTACTTATTCCCACGAATAGATCAGAAAAACTGGAAGGATTATATGTACTAGCTTCTACATGAAAACTCGAATGGGTGTATTTCTCACTTTCCTTATAAGTGTGTTCTTATCTAATTTTCATAAACTATATATGAGGTATCGTAGTGACCTCATGAAAACCATTAAGTCTTTACAATATTGTTTCATGTTTCTTCACAAAAAAATTCGAGTCTATTTGGTATAAGTCTAATGCCCATGGTGTTTTTTCTCTTCCTCATGTAATTAAAAGCTTCATAGATTCATTTCATGAAATATAATTTCTTGATGGCTCTGTTTATCTGTAAAAAAAATCTATATTCAATTGGTAGTATCCTATCTTAGCTTATAATCATTTTATTTATAGACCTAGAGCACCACCTCTCTTCTACAGTTCACTGACTTAGAAGCCCGATTTTTATGTCGTGTCAGTGCCAATATTAGAATCCCTAAAGATCCAAATATTTAAAATATTTACATTAATGTGGTTTTCCTAATTCTGTTATGCTAAAATTCATAGTTTCACATCCTTCGTAATGAAATCAACACGTTCATGTGATAAAGATCACATGCCCCCATCATTTTAAGACACTAACTCATGCACGTATCTTGGATGCATAAATAGACTCCTGAAACTATGTTTGAATTCGACATTATCTCATTATATGAATAACAACATACATGAAAGATGTATATTTCATGCATGGAGGTCCTTAGTCTTGTTGCCTCAGCATCTTATCCATAGAATAGTCATGGAATCATCAGGTTCAATCATCAGAGGTTGGCATGCAGATATCGATGAAAAGAAACCCTAAGGAAAAGGCTGAGGAGGAAGATGATTTTTTTTTGTGATCAGGTGGATTAGATAAGTATTATCATTAGGACATCATTTTATCTATATAATTTTAATAAAGGAACATTACAGTGCTTCTGTTGTCCAATATTCAATTATTGCTCAGTCGGGGCATGCTTAATAAATGATTCTGTTCCCATTTCACTATTTATTCGACACTAGTGTTGGCTCCCAGAATACTTAACACACATACATAGGTTGGTCTAACACACTTTCTCCACATATTAACCACTGTATTCACCCTACAGGAATTATATGCCCACTTTACTACCATCCAATGCAGGCACTCACCCATGTACTCCCTATGGGCACTTTTCCACCTCTATATCTCTATGTGAGCTACTATGGGTTGTCTCTCTCATGTGGTAGAGGTATCATCCCACATGTGTGGGATTGGAATAGACCCTTGTCTTATGTGGTTGGCCATTTTTTTGGGTAAGACCAATTAGAAATAATACTTAGAAAAAATATAAGTATAGAATTCATGAAACCAAGCCTTCCTAAAATTCCTCATGAAAAATAAATATTACTTTTCATGGCCTTCTTCTATACGGACTTCTTATTATTCTAACCATTTTTGTAAACAATGTTTCATCCTTATTGAAATACTTATTGGAACATGTCTTGGAACTTAAGATTTGTTCAATAATCATCACAATTACATAGAGAATTGTTCAAACATGACATCCAATGGAATAAAGTTATTCCATAACAATTATTCAAGCATAACCACTTTATATTATCTCACCAAACACATATTTATAATAAATTCAACACATGCACCCAACACCCCCCCCCCAATCGGTGATTTATTTTTAAACAAAACAATAATTTAATATAATTTAGTTATATATTTTAATTAAAAATTATATTTTAAAATCATAATTGAATTAAAAAAATATAAAGGGATAATTAATTAAGTTATTTAATAATATGATATAGGGGGGTTTTCCTTTTCTTTATTTGAACCTCTAAGGGATATCACCTTTTGAGAAATGTAAAAATATAGAGAATTAGAGTATTAATTACTTGTAATAAACAAGAGATGCTATTAGGAATTTTGAACTCAAAATTCACTAATATCACCCCTTTATAAAATAAATTACTCAAAGAAATTGTACATTTAATATTTATTAATATGAGGTCCCATTTGTGAGATATTTTTCATTTTTTAAGGGATTATTGTTCATGAAAATATTAATTATTTAGAATTGATTTTTTTTATTTTTTTTATTTACCATAAATTTATCTAAAAAAGTATTATAATATTTTGAACATATAAATTTTTTAGTAGATTAAATAATGGATCAGGTTGTTATAAATAAATATAAATTAAATTAATAAAAATTTGAGTTACTACAACCTACCCATATCCAAGGATTTTCATACCAAGAATCAGTAATCAATAAAACATATGGGTATATTGATCTCTCATCCTGGTCTCACATTTATAGGTGCTCTCATTTATGTTTTCAAAACTCTAAAGAACCCTTATGAAGGGAATCATTCTCCAATGAATCTTAAATCACCAATAACCTCAATAAATATCATTTCATCATTTATTTCTAGCTCCTATCAATTGATGAAGTGTGAGGGATCATACATGTACCTCATAAGCTACAACATGTGAAATTTTTATGTAATATATCCATATATGATAGAAATTTCAAGATATGGGAAGACATACTAACATAGTATATGATATAAAAAGGTTTAATGAATATTAGGGATATATTTATCCCATTACAAGGTTTCCTTCTAGAATACATGGTCTCCCACCTCAAATTCCAAGGATTTGTGCCCTCAAATAGAATAGCAATTATTATAGATTTATGTTCTCTTTATGCATTCACAAATAAATTTTGACTTCTCTATGATCTGAAAAAGCCATCTTAAGTCCATTCATCGTTATATTTATCATATATTTCTAGCATAGTAGTGACCTGAATGATTTTTCATATAATGCCTCATAAGGTTTCATTATTATCTTGTTGTAATAGGTGTATTTGTACACAAACTCTACTAGAGGGGGATGAAAAATCCATCCTTATCAAAGATTCAATACACACATTCATGGAATATCATAAAAAACTTGTTCTTTTTTCTCTAGCTTAAAATTTTTCTAAAGATAGAACATTGTATCCAAGAATAACTAAGTCCCGATGATATATGTAATATCCTCTATAACTATAATGTGAATCTAGAATCATGGAAATATATCATCATCAATGGTAACCCGTGTATTCAAACTATCTCAAATATACTTAATAATCCCAATCTACCCATTGAAATCTTCTCTTATATATGAAAAATTAGAAAATTTATTTAACCTATCGATGTTCACCCAGATGATGTCATGAAATCTTAATGAATGTGGAGGTTTGGTCATGAATCCTATAAATATTTTCTCTCATTTCCATTATTGGATATACAGAATCCAATTAATACCACCAATCATTCAGTTCTTATCCTTCACCATTTAATAGATAAGACACCTTATTGGGGACTCATCCACACATATCTTTATTATTATACACCAATACCAATGCCTCTAATATTGATATATTTTCACAACATCGAGATATATCACCAAGGGGAAGTATAATACTCCCTTAACACATCCTCTCAATTCTCGGTAGGCACAACTAATCTTCCTCGGAAAATTATTATTTAATATCTTCCTTTAGAAGATCAATAGATATAATCATCTAAGGAAATATGATCACTCCATAACTCATAATCAATTAAATCTATATGATCTTACTTTATCAAATGAATGAGGATAGGAGTCACTATCACTGATCTTTTATAAGATATATTTCCTTCTTCAACCGTATATAGGCACATTATATCCGACCGCCCCCATCATCTGCCACTCCTCGAATGCCTATTTCACTTTTTATATCCTTAATTACTTACTTAGTGTATATACCACTATATTTACCTTCCTCAAGGTTTATAAAATCTCGAAGTAATATTTTTATAGGAACTTGATCCATATTCTTTACCTCATATTCATTTCCCTCAAAGATAATATACCTTTAACTCTTGTTATTTGTGTATACCATAAATTGATTCTCAAGAAGTTATTACCTCTAGATATTAAATATTAAGACCATTCCAACAAGATTTATATCATATATTATATAATTATATTCATGGGATATTTGTATTTGAAACCCATAAGTGATAATGAACATATAATTCATCAAAAATTACCCTAGACTTATCCCAAATTCATCACAAAATACCACGCACTCTGCCTCTATAAATATAAATACCACTTCTCTAGTTAACCTCCTATTTTACCCCATAATTTTTTATTAATATATTTTTATCAATATAAATGGATGACCCTTTTTTGGTAAATACATACATTGGGGTTTCAATAATAGAGAAATCTAGAGTGAATCTCCTATAGTACCCAGCTAATCCTATATAATTATATGCCTCAAAATCATTCTTGGATGGATCCCAATCGACTACTTAAATCTTCACCAGATATTTCACTCCACCTTATGAGATAGAATTTCCTATGATGTGGACCTCTTAGGTATTAAAATGACATTTTGATAACTTACCATAAAATTGGTCCTCTCAAAGTAATTATTTGTCCATCCTTGGGTTCTCTTAATTGTCCTATAATTCCCAAGAATAAATGAGAATGTATTAGATAAATACCATTCTTTAGTGTATTATATAAATTGTAAGTATGAAATATGAGATATATAACATTAACTAGTAATTAAAAAATTCATATTTATAGGTTCAAAACCAGATTAAACAAATGATTTACTAATATATATAAAATAATAAAAACAAAATTGGGTTTTTATGTTATATTTCATGATCTATATTAAAACAGTTCAACTAATTTTAAATAAACATTAATTTGTGAGTGAGGTTTGTTAGGAATAAAGAGTTGGGGATTATTTTCATATTGAGTGAGAATTTATATATAGTAGGATAATATTCTTATAATTAATCAGTTAATTATTTTATTAATGTGAATAAAAAAACTATATTCTAAAAGCACTTTGCTGGGATACTTAGGACTTCCTCTAGAGAACACAAGTCCTCATAAGGTTTCCTAAAATTCTATAATGTATCTGACCTAGTTAACTTACATTATGACCAAACCAGAGTTCCACATATATTAGGAATGAATTCCCATATTCCAAAGTCTCTTAACTAGTGATGAGGATCTAGGGGTAATTTTGGGGAGACTATACCATCTAATGTAGCTAACTAAACACGACATTAGAAGCAACAATAATAAAAACTAACTCCATTTAATAATTATAGAAAATAAATAAATCATGAGATACATACATAAAATAAATATCTAAAATTTAATTCCATTCATAAAGAATCAAGCTATGTCACATGTAGTTTAGCCATATATAGGCATGTCCAAGTCTACAAAAGAACAACTCCAATGGGCATCAAGGATATGCCTAGTCCATCCCTGTAATAGAACCATCAACATATCCTATAAAACCACCACACTACTAGACACTATGATTAAAATATTAGGACCTTCCCCTTCCTTGTGTCATAGAACATGAAGTTATCACATGTCCCAGATGTCCCATATAGTTTGTGAGTATGAATATATGTATCCACCACCAATGGTGTCCCTAGATAATAACCACACATATATAAGTTCATGAATAGTGAATAATATGAAATCATAAGTAAAAAACTCTACTATGTCTCATTATTAAACATCCATTAGTAAGAGACATACCTACTTCAAACAATTCTATAATGGGATGATATAATCATTCTTTAAACATTCCCCAAGGGAGAATGATACAACCTCATTATATCATAATCCAAGCAACAAGTAATAACCATGATAATGGCCTATGGGTGAAAAATGAATCACTAAAATATTATCCAACTACCATCAACCATAATTTATTTCTCAATAACCCCAAGAAACCCATATATGAAAAGTGGCACTCCCTCAATCAGTGATCACAATCACCCACTGAAATTCTCAAAGCCAACCTCTATGGTGTATCCCTCCTCTAGTCTAATGATCGATATTATCACACTATATAACACCCCATATTTTTATATGGTATAAATTTATTTAAATTTATACAATAACTTGTTTATTTTGGTTGATTCTGAATAATGGAGGTGTTAGTATAGGCTCAAGGGTTAATTTTATGTCGTTAAACCCAGACTGGGGTTTGTCTGTTTTGAAACAAGAGACATTGGGTTCTTGGTGGTCTGGTACTGAGAACCGGAATAAGACCCTAGATATGGGAGAGATTATATGAGGGGTAATAGTTGGTTAGTGCCCCTGGAATGGGTACTCCATTCCCATTGGGTACCAAATGGGGGGCTGGTGGGTACCCGATGTGTACTAGTCTATTTGGGTCTCTTCCCATCCCTTTAGGTTTCTTATCATACTAACCTTGGATCAATTTAATTTCTAATTAGTTTTAAGTGTCTAATAATATAGTAGGTTTCCTATAGTAAGTCTAAAAGTTCAAGTTATTCTATTATTCATTTACATAATTTTTATTCCATATATTTTCGGCTATGCCTAATTCTAGGGTTTTTTCCATGTTTCTTGATTCCACCTGTTTAAGGCCGAATAAGTGGGTGGTATTCAGTGAGAAAGACCCTTCTAGTCCAAGGTAAGTTATATCTTACTTTCTTGATGGTTTTTATTAGTTTTCATGAATCATATTAAATGTGGTAAATGATACTATGTTATATATTCCATAAAAGTAAATTAAATTGGTTTTATTAAATCTATAAAGTTTTAATAAGACCTAAAAGGTTATTAGTGGCCCATGAGAGGTGTGAAATGACACAATTGGTCCCTAAAAACAAATTATATATGAAATTGGGTTTAAAACCAAGACTTTAGACTAATTATGGGTGCTTATGATTTAGAATTATCCCTAAGATCCTAGTGTAGAGCCCTATTGTGATCTGTGGAGGTGTTTGTCTTGAGTATGAGATAGTATAGAGTTTATTTGTTCTAGTATTAGAGATTTTATGGGGTTTATGGAAGTCATATCATGACCTTTTACTTTATTTTTGTGATATATTGTTCACTTGGACTATTTAAATTGTGAAATATTGTATTATTATTTTTAAATCATGATGTATCATTCAATTGCCTTATTTGAATTGTGATAAATTGATCTATTTAACTATTTAATATGTGTTACATAATTCACATGAATGAAATGACTATTAAAACATAATTAACTATATTTTTTAGTTAGTGATATATCAATCATAACTGTTTTGGAATTATTGGTGCATCTTCCACCCATGATAGGTCGGTGTTACATTGTCCACTTGGGCCACTTGAAGAGGTGATGAATCGATTACTGTGAAACCAAAGAAAAGGGGAAGACTTTTCCACTTTGGGAATTTAATATTAGTTTTATATCATCCACTTGAGATTTTATACTAGTGGTACATCATCAACTTGAGATTTCATACTAGTTGTACATATTCCACTTATATGAGTTTTCTTGGTGGTGAATCCTCTAATCAGAGACCAGATCTAGTGGAATACCATTCACTCAAGGTTTGATGTTGGTGGTATAAAATCCACATGATATATGATATTGGTAGAACATAGTCCAACTTAAGATATGATACCATTGGTATATAATCCACCAATGCATATGGTACCGATGGTTTATATTCCGCCTATAGATGTTGAAATAGTGGTGAATCATTCGCCTTTGGATATTGTCTTTATGGTGAATCATCCACATAGGGACTTTAGATGGTGAAATTTCATCCACTTTAAAGTTATATTGGTGGTATATTTTCTATCCAAAATATATTATTTAGTAGAGAATCATCCACCCAAATTATGAAATCATGGTATATTGTCCACTCAAGAATAGAAATGGTAGTGCATAAACTACCCATGATTGGTGATGCCTCATTCACTAGTGATGAATCATTTACCTTTGATATTGTCCTAGAAATATAATGTTTACCCAGTGATTCTTAATGGTGATGTCTAGTTAACCTTGATTATTATATGAGTATTGATATACTATTCATCCTCAAGGTGTGTGTTCAGACCATGGGTATATTATCCCTTTCCAACATTGGTTAAAGTAAGTGTAGTCACCTATGGTTTGGTGGGAACATTCCATGAGGTGATAGGTTATTCATTTATTATTGTTTACATTAATAAAATTTCATATATAGAATGTATATATATTATAGTATTTTATAAGGATATAAATTTTGGTGTCTTTCTGAGTTTCACTCATGCATTGCTTGGGTTCCCTAATACCATAGAAAACATCATGTTTCGTGATCCAAGTTAAGGAAAGGGCACTGTAACTTTGGAAGGCTGAGCTGGTGGAGCTTGGATGGTACTGAGAGACAGTTTGGGACTAGAACTTAAGACCAGTTATGGATATATCTTTTAATTTTGTTTATTTTTAGACCCTTCATATATTATTTTCCCAAATAAAATCTTTCATATGACTCATATGACTTGTATGACATGTACATATTTTCATCCATCTATAGTATGATGTTTATAGGTACTATTGGTTGGAATTTGGTTTTTATGCCTACTTTATGTTGTTATATTATGATGATTGATTCCTAATATTTATTCCTTCATATTTATGGTAATATTTACTTGACGGTATATTATCACCACCTACTATATGCCAACCGTCACTGCTAATCAGAATCTTTTGTCATACAGGGTAGCACTCTTGAGGTTTATAGTGATTCAATTCAGTCATAGTGGTGGTGAACTAAGTTACAGGTATTACAAAGCGATATCATAACCTTATTTTTTTCCTTTTCCTTACTATTTTTACTATAGTAGATAATATATAGGATGTTTTTAGGTCATGGTATATATCATTTTATTAGGACTAGGTAACCCATATATGATGGAAGACCAAGTTACTAGGTATGGGATTTTTATTCTTAGCATTTACTTTTATGGTTAGGTTACTTCTCTAAATATAATGAATTTTGATATTGATTTGTGATTTATATGTTTTTACTATTCATATGGAGTGGCATGAGAGTGTTCATTCATGAATCATTCTTGGCATGTAGGGATCACATGAAATTTTCCTACTTTCCTAAGATTTATATTACTGATACGAAACATAGTTGGGTCACTAAAAGTTTTAACAACTTATATAATGTTTTCCTATATAACTTATTAGAATAACTCTACATGATCGACCACTAGTAACTAGATATTATTATAATTTATTATAACTGATATGTGATCTTGAATGAGATATTTACTTAACCCAAGAGTGGTTAGGTTAGGATAGACTCAAGCTTTACCTTGTGTGACCCTTGTATTATAGGGTGTTTGTTTAGGGTAGAGTAATGTGTTCCTATTATTTTTAGCCTAATCTGTAAAATTTATAACTATGATAGAATGTGATTTGAGTCCTGTACTTAGAATTAAAGAGATATACAACTATTATAACATCCAATTTAAATATAGGAGGTCATGGATTTTCATTCCACATCAATGTTGGAGTGAAATCCACTTGTTTCCCTATTTAAACCAATTGATCAACATCAAAGAGAGAGTTTACTTAATGTTTTATAATTTATGGGGTATGGGGCCCTGAGGGCTAGGTTGACCATGTCATACTTGAACTATGATTTTTGAAAAAATAATCCATTGCTCTTTATGGGTGAGGGTAGACCATGGTATTTTAAGTTCTGGATAGTGTCTCTGAAAACCATATTTGATCTCCTCAAAAAAATCCTTTAGAGGAAGGTGAAGCTAGCATCATATATCCTTCAAGGACCATAAAATTGTTAATGGGAAATTTCTTTCTATAAATACTAACATTTCGGTATATCCTAAAGAAAATTTCAATCATGTTTCCTTAATAAATTATTCCTAGAGACTATAAGGGCTAATGGATCTAGGGAGTTTAGGAATTTAGTATAGTGGGGAATGATGCTAATAGATTATATCACCTTATTTATAGATATTTTTAATTTTAAAGCTACACTAGTGAGTGATGATATTTCCAAGGTCTATCATTTTGAGTATGGCCTAAATCATTCCATTCAATCCTAAGAGAATATATTTGTTTGACATCCTTTTTGAATGTTGAAAATTCAGATCTAATCATAGAGAAGAACCAGACAGAGGGTATCTGAACTGGAAATTATACTTTCTCTAATGGGGTTGGGAGTATGACATCGGGTAGTAGAAAGTATTGTTATGAGTAGTATCACTGGGGAAGTAACATGAAACGTATCCAGGGTAAGGCTTCATCACTTATTTCAAGATGGATATCCTTAGTCTAGTGTTATCAATGTGACTAGTAGGACTATATCTAGCCTGATTATGGAAAACTACCAAAGAAGATATGCTTCTATCAAAAGTTAGAGCATCTAAAAAGATATCATGGTATCACACCATGGATTGTTAGAGTGTGTAGATATGGTCAGACCCAAGTTTCAGAAGTAGGGCCAAGTGCACTATAGAATTGAGGTTTTTGAGGATCCTCGATGGAGGAGGTTATACTACCCAGATTTAAGGGAATAAATTATAATAGAGTGATACTCATCAATGGATCTATAAATCAATAGTTTATGGTTAAGATTTAGGCCAAATTCACACTATCAAAAAGACTTATACCATGTAGGGAAGATATCCTTCTATATTTTGTGGTATGATTATTTAGATATCTACCCAATCACTTATTATATTGTATATGAGTGTACCCTGCTAATTTATATTTTCTTAGCTAGTTTGTGATTTTTGTATTTCTATAGGGTATTTTTATGGGTTTTTTATCAATACGACCTTAGGGGATGATCAAAGGGTGTCTATATATGTCTAGAGTATTCCATATTTATTAGTGAATGTAGTATTCTCTTAGTCTTATTCCTATTAAAGATTCATGGTTTTTATGTGATCCTTGGGATAGATTATTTGACTCGTTATCTAGAACATATAAAATTATATCACTAATGGTAATATTTAACATCTATATAGGGTGAAAGTTATAACTATGTTGATAAGTGATATTTAAATACATTCTGTTTGGGACCTAGCCATTAGTAGCTGGGGATGATTGAGGCCATGATGGCTAGTATTTCTTTGAGAGATGATAATATGTGACAAGATGTCTTTACTCTTATCTTTGATCATTTCAAAGGCATGTTTCCTGAGGATTTATAATATCTTCCACATAAGTGTGAGATCAAGTTTATGATTGAACTTATGCCTAGAATATAGACCATATTTATCCTACCTTATATCATGGAACCTATAATTATTTGAGAACTGAAAATATAACTTGAGGATTTGGAGTTTAAGGGATTTATTCACTTGAGAACATCCCTTTGGGGTACTCCTGTATTGTTCACTAATAAGGATAATGGATCATTACATTTGGGTTTAAATTACTAGAGGATAAACTAGGTAAGATTTGAGAATTTATATCCCATTGGTTATATTGATGACATATTTGATCAACTGATAGGAGTCAGGTAGTTCTATGAGATATATATTAGATATGGATATTTCCAATTGAGGGTAAGGCCTTTTGATATTTTTCATATTGATTTTTGGATCAATTACATCATATATAAGTATCTTTTTATGTCATTAATGTTGAAAAATGTTCCAATAGTGTTTATAGACCAGATGTATAGGGTCTTCCATCCCTATTTGGATTCATTAATGTTTGTATTCATCAATGATATTTTGGTGTACTCTGAGTCAAGGAAGGATCATGCTCTCCATTTAAATATCATTCTGATCACACTGATATAGAATCAATTATATGTCAATATCATGAAGTGTCAACTTCAGATTAGAGAGATATGATTCTTGGGGAATATTATATTTGAGGCAGGTTTATCAATGGACCCAAAGAAGGTTGAGGTAGTGGTTTCTTGGGAGCATCCCAAGAATGAATTTAGGATTAATAATTTCCTAGGATTGGAAGGTTACTACCAGATATTTATTTAAGACTTTTCCCATTTGGAGGCACCGATGACAGCCCTGAAAAATGAAGGGGTGATGTTCCTATGGTCCGATACTTATGAGAAATTTTTTCAGGCACTAAAAGGGAGGTTGAAGTTTACACTAATTTTAAAATTACCTAAGATGGGTAAGGAGTATACATTTTTTTTAATGCTTCAAAATGTGGTCTTATTATAGTTTTGATGCAATGAGAGGGAGTGGTCACTTATGGATCTAGGAAGCTAAGGCCGCATGAGTGGAACTACAAAACACATAATCTACAGTTATCCATGGTGGTGCACATATAGATATGATGGTGTCTCTAGCTATTTAGTGAGAGGTTCATAGTGTGTACTGACCATAAGGTATCCTAATATATATTATATTAAATAAAATTGAACCTTTGGAAAAGAAGGTGGTTCAAGTACCTAGAAACTTTTGATTTTGAGATAGAGTATACCCCTACTAAGGGGAAATTCATGGTTGATGCATTGATAAGAAATAATCAGGTGTAGGTGGTGCAGGTGGCTTGTAGTGATTGGAAAATGATAATCCTATTTATTGATATCTACCTCAATGTTCATATGTATTAGGTAAAATAAACCATGGAAACCTTGTTTATTACATCCTCACTTCTTGAGATGGTAAAGGAGATTTAACTATTTAACTTGAATATATTAGTGATGTGGGAAAATATATATAGTGGAAGGTGATGCCCAATCTGTCATTTGATACCGATGATATCCTTTATGTATATGTTTATGTTGAAGTCCCTATAAGAATTCATAAGGAACTAATTTAGGATTCACATGCCTCAAGATGGTCTATTAAATATGAGGACCCATTTTTGATATATTTTCATTGGGGTATTATTATTCATGAAAATATTTATTATTTAAAATCAATTATTTTTATTTATTTAATTTACTGTAATTTTTTTGAAAAATATGTGTGAGTATTACGAACATATAAATTTTTTAGAAGAGGAAATAATGGATCTGATTATTATAAATAAAAATAAAATAAATTACTAAAAATTTGAGCCATTGTACCCACCCCATATTCAATAACTTTCATCCCAATAACCAATAATAAATAAAAAATGTGTGGGTGGTGATATCTCATCTAGGAATCACATTTTTAGGTTATATCCTTAATATTTTCATCACTCTAAATAACCCTTATGAAAAATCATTCACTAATAATTCTTACATAACCATTAGAACCTCAATAAATATCATTTCATCATTTATTTCTAGATTTCCTATATTGATGATGTGTGAAGGATTATACATGTACCTTCTTAGATACAACATGTGGAAGATATTGTGTAATCTATCCATATATGATTTAAATTTTAGGAAATAAGTAACCTCACCAACATAACATATGATATAAAAAGATTTAATGAATTTTAGGTATATATTTATCCCATGGAAAAGTATCTTATGAAAAAATTATAGGGTTACCTTCAAGAATACATGGTCTCTTACCTTGCCACAAATTCTTAGTGTTTGTGCCTTTGAATCATATAGGAACTCTTCCAAGTCTATGTTCTTCTTATTCATTCAAAAATCAATTTTGACTTCTCTATGGTCTAAAAACCAACTTGAGTCTATTAATTATTATATCTATAGTATCTTTTTAACATAGTAGTATCCTTTAAGGTCTCACCTATAATGCCTCATAAAGTGACATTCTTACCTTAGATTAATAATTATTTTTGTACACAAACTCCGCTATAGAAAGATAATGAATCTATCTTTATCAATGCTTAAGCACATGCATTTATATCATTTCATCAACATCTTGTACTTTTCACTCTATCTTCCAATTTTTATAAGGATAAAACATTGTAACTAAGAACAACTGAGTCCTAATGATATATGTAATATCCTCTGTAACTAGGTGAATATGGAACCATGGAAATATATGATCATCATTGGTATCCCATGTATTCAAAATATCTCAACTATACTTTAGCATCCCAATATACTCATTGAAATCTTATCTTATATAAGAAAATTTACAAAACCTATCCAACCTATTGATGATCACTCAGATGATGTTCTAGACTTTTAATGAATGTGGAGGTTTTTTCATGAATTCAATATAATATTTTCTCCCATTTAAACTATGGGATTTATATATAATCTAATTCATACCACCTATCACACCTAGTGATGATACTTCACCAATTAAAAGGTAAGATTCATTATTGGGAACTCATCCACACTCATCTTTGTTCCTAGACACCAATACCAATGCATTAGATCATAATAAATTTTCACAACTCTTATATGTATCAACCAAGGAGAGTATAATACTCACTCAAAACCTCATCTAAATGCTAATTTGGAATAACTAATCTTCTTTTCAAAATTATTGTTTGATCTCTTCCTTTATAGGATCTATAGAGAGTGACAACTAAGTAAATAAGATCACTAAATACCTCATAATCAATTCAACCTATATGATTTTACTTCACCTAATGAATTATTATAGGATTCACTATCACTGGTCTATGATATGATAAATTTCCATCATCAACCATATATAGGCACATTGTAGCAAACAACCCCATCATCTGCCACTCCTCAAATATCTCTTTCACTTGTTGCATCCCTAATCTCAGTTTTAGTGTATATACCACTACGTGTATGTTCCTTGGGGTGTAGGAAATATAATTAATATTTCTATAAAAACTTAACCCATATTATTTGTCTAATATTTATTTCCCTCGAAGAGAATATATACCTTTGACTATTGTGATTTCCTTAGACCATAAATTTATCATCAAGAAGTTAGTACCTCCAAATATCTAATATGATGAGCACGTCCACCAGCTTCATATCAAAGGTTATATAATTATTTTCATGGGTTCTTAGTAGCTAAAATCCATAAGTGATCATAAAACTATAATGTAACAAAAAACACCCTAGACTAGTCCCAACTTCATTATAAAATACCACATACTCCACCACTATAAATATTAATAGTACTTCTATAGTTAACCTCCTATCTACCTCTATAATGTTTTCTTGATTTATATTGATCCATATGAATGGATGGATCTTTTTTGTAAGGGAAATCGTGGGGGTTGAAATACTAGAGAAATATGGAATGAATTTCTTATAATACCCAGTTAATACTAGATAATTATATACCTCAAATTCATTCTTGGATGGACCCCAATCAACTACTTCAATCTTCACTGGATATTTGACTTCACCCTATGAGATAAAATTCCCTATGATACAGACCTATTATATCTAGAAATAAAAATTTGATAGCTTACCATACAACCGGTTCTCTTAAAATAATGCTTTGACCATCTTCAGGTGCTCTTCATTATCCTCTTATGCCCAATAATATATGAGAATGTATTTTATGAATACCATTGTTTAGGGTATTTTATAACCTACAAGTATATAGGATAAGTTATAGCACACAAACTAGTAATTATCAATTCATAATTAAAGGTATAGAACTTGGTTAACTAATTGATTTACTTATATATAAAATAATTAAACGAAAATGGGGGGTTTTAAGATATGTTTCAGGATCTATATTAAAATATCTCAACTAATTATAAATAATTATTAATTTTCAAGTGATTTTATAAATGAATAAAGAGTTTGATATTATTTTCCTATTGAGTGGTAATCTATGTGTAGTGGTATAAGATTATTATAATTTATTTATTAATTCTTTGATTAATGTGAGTAAAACCCCTAAATTACAAAATCACTCTATTGAGATACTTAGAACTTCCTCCTAAGAACACAAGTCGCCATAAATTTTCCTATAATTATATATTATCCCTAACCTAGTCACCTATATTATGAATAAACTAGATTTATACATACCTTAGTCACACCTCCCTATATTCCAGAGGCTCCTGACTAGCGATGAAAATATAGGGGTGATTGTGGGGTGTATGTACCCTCTAATTCAGGTAACCAAACATGACATCAAAAGAAATAATAGTAATAACCAATTACGTTTAATTAAAATATGAAATAAACATAAAATTTTTTTCATATTGAAAAATAAATATATACAATGTCATTCCATTCATACAAAATTAATCAAGAACACTCATAAGTCAACTATATATGGGAATGTCCAAGTGTATAAACGAATAACTCCAACTTGAATAGAGGATCTTCATGGTAAATCTCTAAAATAGAGCCATCAATATCTCCCATATAACCACCACACTACCGTCAATTATTCTTTAGTTGTTGGGCGCTTTTCTTTCCTTGACTTAGGGGATATGAAGTTTTCATGTGTCCCTTATGGCCCATGTAGGGTGTAAGTATTAATTCAAAAAGACACCACAAATGGTGTCCCTATATAATATCCACACATATATAAGTTATTTCAAATTGAAACATATGAAAATTGGAATTAAAAAAACTTTTCTCCACCTTTTTCTTGACCATCCATGAGTGAGAGACCTACCTGCTCCAACCAATGTCAAAATGGTATGATGTACTCATAGTCTGAACACACCCTATGGAAGAAAGATTCATTCACATCATCTCATAATCCAACCAACAATTCATCACAGTGCTCATGTCCTCTAGGTGAATGATGCATCACTGAACCATGATCCAATAGCCATCCACCAAAATTTCCAACTCAACATCCCTAAGAAACCCATATACAAAAAGCATATCACTACCAACTAGTGACCACAATCACCCATAAAAATTATAATGGACAACATCTATGGTGTATCCTTCATTTAATTTTATGATTAACATCATCACACTATGCGGCATCCTATATTTTCACAAGGTATGAATTTATTTAAATTTCCACTAGAACTTGTTTATCTTGGTTGATTTTAAATAATGAAGGTTTTGGTGCGGGATAAAGGGTTGATATTAGAACATCATACATGAAAAAAGGGTTTCCTGTTTTAAAACAAGCAGAACTGTATTCTTGGTGGTCTGGTATTGGGTACTCAGTGGAACCTTTGGGTGTGGGGGTAGTTTTGTGAGGAGAACTACACAGTCAATTCCCTTGGGGTGGGTACCCCATGTACATTAGGTACCATATGGGAGGATGGAGGGAAACTGATGGGTGATAGGCCATGTGATCCCCTCTCCCTGCCTTTGGGTTTCTTCTCATAGTAACCTTCGATATCTTTCATTTCTTATCAAATTCAAGAGTCAACTATCATAGGAGGTTTCTTATATTAAAGTTACAAGTCATATTCCTTCAATTATGCATTTCCATCATTGTTACTCTATATGTTTTTGTTTATGCCCAATTCCAAGTTTTTTTTCATGTTTCTTGATTCAAACCATTTAAGGCCGAATCGGTGGGTGGTATTTGGTGAGCAGGGCCCTATTAATCCCTGGTAGGTGGTCTCTTACATTCTTGATGTTTTTTTCTCAGTTTTCATGCATCGTATTAAATAAGGAAAATGGTGGTTTGTTGTGTATTACCTAAAACTAAATTAAAATGTTGTTCTTAAATAGATAAAGTTTTAATATAAATTTAAAATCAATGAGTGTCCTATGAGATATGTGAACCAATATCATTGGTCACTAAAAACTAAAATTTATATGGAATTGAGTTTGAAATTATGACTTTAGACCTATGATGGGTGCCTATGATTGAGAATCAACCCTAGGAGCCTAGTATAGAGACCTAGTTTAGTCCTTGGAGGTGTTTGAATTGGGCATGAACTAGGATAGAGGTTATTTAGTCTATGATTAGAGATTTAATAGGGTTTATAACATTCATATCATAACCTATTTCTTGAGTTTTGTGATATATAATTCACTTGGACTATTTAAAATTTGATATATCATTCACTTGTATTATTTGTTTAAAATTGTGATGTATCATTCAATTGTATCATTTCAATTGTAATATATTGATCACTTGAACTATTTAAAGTTTGTTAAATCATTCACATAAATTAAATAAATATTTAAGTATAATTCACTGTAGATTATAATTGGTGATATATCAATCATTACTATATTGGAATTAGGTCATACATTATCCATGCATGATATTCCAATGGTACATAATCCCCTTGGGTCACTCAAAGAGGTGATGTATCAATCATCGTGAAACCAAATAAAAGGTGTAACCTCATACAATTTGAGAATTTCATATTACTGGTACATCATCTACTTGATACTTCATACTATTGGTATATAATTCAATTGATATTTTGTACTAGTGATTCATAATATGATTATGTTAGTTGTCTTGGTGGTGCGCCATCAACTCAAAGACCAATTTTGGTGGAATACCATTAATTTGAGGTTCTATTTAGGTGTTTTATCAACTATATGAGATATTATGTTTATATAACATCATCCACATTTGTATATGATACTGGTAGTACATCATCCACCATTGGATGTGGTAATGGTTTTATATCTTCCACCTATGGATGTGGTAATAGTGTTTCATCATCCACCTTTATAAATTGCCTCTATAGTGCATCTTACACCTTTGGAGTTGAAATAATGGAATGAAATCCTCCTCAAGAGTGATATTGGTTGTATATCATCCACCCAAAAGAGATGTTTTAGTGGTGCTCCATCCACTCAAGATAGGAAATGGTGGTATATTGTCCACTCAAGCATAGAAATGGTAGTGTATCTACTACCCATGATTTGTGATTCCTCATATTCCAATGACGACTCATTTACATTTGATATTGGTATGTAACAATCTTTTTGACCTGGTTATGTTTAATGGTGATATATCTTTTACCTTGATTATTATATGAGTAGTGATATGTCATTAATCATTGAGGTGTTTTTTCAAACCATGGGTATATTATCCCATTCCAGCATTGGATAAAGAAAGTATGGTCACCTATGGTTTAGTAGGATAATACCATGGGGTGATAGGTTATTTATTTATTATTTTTTACTTTAATGAAATTTCTTATTGATCATGAACATATATTTATAGGATTTTTAAGGGAAAACTTTGGTTTTGGACTACTAAGTTGTACTCACACCTTGCTCAAGTTCCCTAGTACATGAGTAGACTTCATTTTTCATGACCCAAGGAAGGGAAAGGTCCTACATCATTTAATGGATAAGCTGGTGGAGCTTATATAGTACTAGGAGATAGGTTCATGCTAGGAATTGAGTCTAGTTATGAATATCCCCTTTACTTTTTCTAATTTTTTGACCCTTTATATATGATCTTCCCATAGGAGATCTATCTTATGACTTATGTGACTTATATGACATGTAAAAATATTTATATTGATATAGTATAATGTTTATATTTACTATTGATTGGAATTTAGCTATGATTACTACTTTATATGGTTGTTATATTATGATGATTGATTCCTCGTATTTCTTCCACCATATTTATGGTTATTTGTACCTGAGGGTATAGTCACCCTACCTATTATATGCTAACCCTCACTATTTTTCAGTAGCCTTTGGCTTATGGGGTGGCATGTTTGTGGTACATAGTGCTCCAAATTGCTTACAGTGGTGGATAATTGAGTCAAGGATATTACAAAGTGGTGTTAGATACTTGTTTTTTCTTTTTTCTTACTATTTGGGATATGGTATACAAGATATATGATGTTTTCAAGGCTTGGTATAGATCTTGTGTCTGGGAGTAGCTAACCTATATATATGAGGGAAGTCCAAGTTACTTGGTATGGAATTTTTATTCTTAGTTTTTTTCTTTATGGTTGGGTTACTTTTCCAAATATGATACATTTTTATATTGATTTATGATTTCTATGTATTTACTTTTTTTCATAACAAAAAGAGAGTGTGGATTTATGTGTCATTTTTAGAACATAGGGATCATATGACATTTTCACGATTCATTATTATTGATATTATGGATATAAAATAAGTTTGGGACACTAAAATTTTTAACTAAATATTATATATTGTTTTCCTATATAAATTCTTAATGGAACTCCACTTTAATGACCCATGGTTATTGACTATTGTCATGATATACTATAACTGTTTTGTGATCCTATGTGAGATATTTACCTTACCTGAGAGTGTGTAGGTTATGATAGGATCAAGAATTATCTTTTGAGACTATTTTATCTTAGGGTGTTCATTTAGTGTAGAGTGAGGTATTTTTTTATCTTTTACCATGATCTGTGATATTTATATATGTGATAGAATGTGATCTAAGTCATTCAATTTTCATTGTAGAGATATGTGATTGTGGTAACCTCCAGTTGAATGCCAGGAGGACAGGGATAATAATTCCCTACCAATGGTGGAAATGGAACCTCTTGTTACACCTATTCTTCATATTTATCAACATATCAAAGAGATTTTTCCATAGTTATTATAATTTATGGGTCATGGGGCCCTGAGTGCTGGGTCAAACAAATCAGACTTGACCTATGAGTTTCAGCTATCGCATCCCTCACTCTTTATGGATGTGGGTAGACCACAGGATACCAAGTTCTAGATAGAGTATATGCATACTATATTTTAACTCCTTGAGACACCCCCTAAGAGGTGGGAAAAGCAGTCAGTGTATATTCTTTGGGGACTATTGAATCACTGGTGGGATGTTCTAGTCTAAAAAGACCAACATGTGGGTCTGTCCTAGTAGAAATTCCAATCATGTTTCTTCAATCACTTCTTCATAGAGACTCTAAGGTTTTAAAGAGATAGGTATTTCATGCATCTAGTATATTGGGGCATGAGAGTGATCAATTATGTAACCCACTTTATCAACATTATATGTTTTCACTTGTATTAGTAGGTGATTAAATTTCTAGGGCCATGCATTTTGAGGATGGCCTGAAGCATTCCATTCAATCCCATGTGGATATATTTCATTTGAAATCCATTTAAAAGGTCTTTAATCAATATATAATCATATAGTGGAACCAAATTAATGGTAGGTCATTTAGGTAGTATACTTTCTCTATTGGGATAAGGATTATCTCATCAAGTAGTAGGAAGTAGAGTTATGAGTATTATCACTAGAAAAAAATATCTAGGATAGCCAAGGTAGAGCTTTGTCACTTTCTTTAAGAGGGAGATACTTAGTCAAGTGTTATCAGTGTAACCAGTAGGGATATATCTAGTATAATTATAAAAAAACTTTCAAAGGTGATCTACTTCTTTTGGTATTTAGGTCATCTGTAGAGGTATTTTTGTATCACACCATTGATGACTATAGAGTGTATATTTGGTTAGACCTAGGGTTCAAGAGTAGGGTCGTGTGTATATTAGTAATCAAGAAATTTGGGATTCTTTAGTATTTAGGGTCATTGAGGGTTCATTATACTCAGATTCATGGGAAGCGGTGCTAGTAGGGTTCTACCCTTTAGAGGATCCATGTGTCGAGAGATCGGGGTTGGAGTTCAGGCCATCTTCACACCATCGAAAAAACTCTTTCCATGCAGGGAAGATAGCCTTCTATAGTCTAAGGTATGATTTTTTTGGAATCTTTCCCAGAATTTATTTTATTTGATATGGGTGCATGCCAAATATTTATATATGATTAGTTATTTAGTGTTCTAGTGTTTATTGTAGAGTTCATGTATGGTGTGTAGTTTATCAATACACCCTTATAGGTACAATCAGAGGGTATCATTTATGAATAGAGTGTTCTATAGTGATCAGTGGATGTAGAATTCTATGGGGATTATTTAGGTCTGAGATGTTCAGTTTTTATGTGACCCTTGGGATAAATTAGTTGAAAATTTATCAAGAACATTTTGACTTCTATCACTAATGGGTATTATTCACATTTATAGAGGGTGACAATTATACCGATGTTGACAAGTGATATTTCCAAGAAGTTTGTTTGGGACCTAACCATCAACATTTGGGTTCTATCATGTCCTAGATGGATAGTATTTCTTTGAGATATGAGGAGGTGTTTCATGTAATCTTTCCTCATATCTTTTATCAATTCTATGATGTGTTTCCTATGGATTTCTTAGAGTTTCCACCAAATTATGATATAGATTTTATAATTGATCTTATGAATGGAATGGAATCTATATTTATTCCAGCTTATAGGTTGTCTCCTACAAATCTTTGAGAACTAAAATATCATATTGAATATTTGGAATTAAGTTATTTATTTAATGAATAACTTCCCCTTGTAATAATTATATATTTTAAACCAAGAATGTGGATGGATCATTACATTTTTGTGTGAATTTCCAAAGTTTGAACTAAGTGATAGATAAGAATAAGTATCTCCTTACTCATATTGATGACCTATTTGATCAAATAAGAGGATCTAGGTGGTTATATAAGATAATTATAAGATCTTGATAACACCATATGAGAGTGATTCCTTTTGATATTTTTAAATTTCTTTTATAATTAGGTACATCCTATATGAGTATCTTCTGAAATCATTCAGGTTAATGAACATAATGGTAGTGTTTATAGACCTGATGAATAGGGTCTTACATCCCAATTTAGATTCATTAATGGTTGTATTCATCAATTATATTTTTTTTATTCCACATCATTGGAGGATCTTTCTCCCCATTTGAATATCATTTTTGAGCACATTGAGAAAACATCAGTTGTATATTAAGCTTTAAAAGTTTTGATTTTGGATTAGAGAGGTGTGATTCTTAGGGAACATGATATTTGAGGTAGATATATTAGTGGAATCATATAAGGTTGAAGTTTTGGTTTCTTAGTATTTTCCCAATTATTTATTTAGGGTTCATAGTTTTCTAGGATTGTAAGGTTACTACCATAGATTTAGTCAAAACTTCTCTCATTTGGCAGCACCAATGATAGCCCTGATAAACAAGGGGGTAATGTTTCTATAGTTTGATAATTGTGAGATATATTTTTAGGATATTAAAGTAAGGTTGATGTTTAAACTGATTCTGAACATACTTGATCTAGGTAAGGATTATTCATTGTACTTTTATGATTTAAAATTTAGTTATATGGTATTTCTAATTCAGGGAAGGTGAGTGATCGCTTATGGGTCCTCGAAGTTGAAGAAACATGAATGGAACTACTCAATTCATGATATAGAGCTATAAATGGTATTAAAAATGAACATATATTGGTTTCAATTCCTATTTGGTGAAAGGTTCTTAGTTTATACCAACCATAATATCCTTAGGTATAAATTCTCTTAGAGGAAAAGTGACTTTGAAAACCTTTGTTATTACATCATTAATATTTAAGAGGGTGAAGTAGATTAAAATATCTAACTCAAATTTATTGTTGATGAGGGAAAATATAAATAATGGGGAGGTTTCACCTTATTGTTCCCTTTATTTTGTTGAGGTCCTTTATATATAGGTCTATGTGGTAGTCTGGTAATGTGTGAGGAACTGATGTGGGATTTACATTCCTCAAGAAAGGATATTCACCTAGGTATTATCAATATGTATCATAAAATTTAAATGAATTGTTGATGTCTCAAGATGAATAAGGATATAGAAAAATTCATTTCATGATGATTTACTTGTAAGAAGCTGAAGGGTGAGCATTACTGACTTGTTGGTCTTCTTCAGTCACTACATATTGATAAAGTGGGATGATGTGACTATAGACTTTATGAATAGTTTTATGTGGTCCTATAATGGTAGTGACATGTTATAGTTTATTATCAATCATTTGATTAATTTCATTAATTTAATACCTATCTAGGAGACCTACTTCATTGATGAGTTTTCCTGAATATCTGAGAGATTGTGCATCTTCATTGGGTTCCTAGGAGAATTGTTTTTAATTGGGATTCTTGTTTTACCTCAATATTCTAATGAGGTTTTTAGATGGTTCTTGATACATAAGTCCATATAAGTAATACTTACCATCCTCATACTAATATGCATTCTGAGTGTACAATTTGGGTGTTGGAGGAAATTTTGCGAGCTTGTGCTTGGATTTTTATGGTTCATGGGAGAACCATATCACACTTGTGAATTTTTTATACAATAGAATCTATCATGGTTTTATTCAAATGGAATCATTTGATTCTTTTTATAGAAGGAAATTCCAATCATCTTTTTGTTTGTTAGAATTCATGGAGTTGGCAGTTATTGGGTCAAGTCTCATACATGAAATTTTGGAGCATATTTGGCTAATTAGGAAGCATTTAGCATCCACTTAGAGTAGGAAAATATTATATGTTGATAGGTGATTACATCCTATAAATTTTGATGTGGGAAACCTGGTATTTCTATGAGTTTCACCTTGATTGGGACATAAGTGTATTTAGAAGAATGAGAAGTTTGAACCTAGGTTTTTGAGGTTATTTCAGGTTGTCGAGATGACTGGTATAGTAGTGTATCGATTATCTATTCTTCAAATATTAAGTGTTATGTATGATTTATTCAATGTATATTAGCTTATGATATACCATATTGATCATTTTCACATTATTACTATCAATGAGGTCAACTTGAAGTTGAACGCATCATTTTTGGGGTAACTAGTTCATATAATAGATGTGATTGAGAAGAATTTATGAGAAAAATAGTTCCTTTAGTATAGGTGTAGTGATAACACTAGTGTATCCAAGAGGATAATAGAAGTGGGAGTCTGATATTTGGATACAGTGGCCAAATATTTTCACTAAAAATGCTCGGTGATGCTCGACAGTTCAACTTGGGGTGAGTTGTTATATGGTGGGGAGGTTGTAACACACTATATCAATATGATAAATGAATTCCTTAAAATTTATGTCAAAATTCATTTATTTTTCTTGATTTTTAATGATGAAGGTGTTAGTGTGGAATTGAGGATTGATTTTAAGAGTTCATACCCAACTTAAGGGTTATCTATTTTAAAATAGACACCACCTGGTACTTGGTGATCTAGTACAAGGTTCCTAGTGGATCCCCCAAGTGTGGGGGTATTTTTTATGGAAAACTATATAGTCATTACCCCTGGGGTGGGTAACCAGTGCCCAATAGGTTCCTGGTGGAATTTTAGTGGGTACCTGATGGATACTTGTATCTCTTTTTAAAAATAATTATTTATTTATTTATTTTTTTTAAATTATTAAAATGTTAAGTTCCACTCTCTCCTCTCATTTTTCTCTCCATGGGTCATGTGATCCTCTCTCCCTACCTTTGGGTTTCTTCTCATCCTTACCTTTGGTCCTCTTCCTTTCTCACTAATTCTTAGTTTCATCTATCACTAGAGGTCAACTGTGGTATGGCTATAACTCATCATCCTTCTATTCTTCATTTTTATCATAGTTACACCATATATCATATGGTATGCCTAATTCCAAGTATTTTTCTATATTTCTCAATTATTTTCATCTGAGGATGAACCAATTAATGGTATTTGGTTAAAAGGACCTTAATAATCCCAAGTATATGGGGTCTTACTTTACCTATGGTTTTTTTTTGGTTTTCAAGCATTCTATGAAATATAAGAACCATTAATTTATTAGGTATGGCCTAAAATTAAATTAAATTAGTCTTATTAAATCTATAAGGTTTTAATGGAACATGAAAGGTTATGAATATCCCGTTAGAGTTGTATATAGACACTATTATTCACCAAAGACCAACTTTTATATGGAATTAAGTTTAAAACTACGACCTTCAACTCGAGATGGGTGCATATGATTGAGAACCGAATCTAAGATCCTAGTGTAGAAATCTAGTGTGATCCTTGGTGGTGTTTGTATTTTTTATGATCTTGGATAAAGGTGAGTTTTCTAAGGATTAGATATTTAAGAGGGTTTATGGCATTGAGGGCATGACCGCTTACTTTATTTTTTTGATATAGTGTCCACTTATTTAAATTTTGATATATCATTAACTTGTATTATTTGTTTAGAATTATGAGTATTTTCAACTTTTATTATTTGAATTTTGATATATCAATCAATTAAACAATTGTGATGCTTCATTCATATGAATGAGGTTACTATTGAATCATTATTCACTAGATTTTTCAGTTAGTGATGTATCAATATTGATATTTTTAGAAATAGGTGGTACATAATTTATCTAGGATAATCTAGTGGTATATAATCCACTTGGGACACCCAAGGAGGTGATATATCATTCACCATGTGGATAAAGAAAATGTGAAACCCCATACACTTTGGGAATGTTGTATTAGTCATACATCATTAACTTGAGATTATGTGATAGTGGTATAGTATTCACATGATATTTAATACTAGTGGTGAATTATCCACTTATGTGAGTTATCCTAGTGGTCTATCATCCGATCAAAGACCTATTATGATCATATATAATCCACCTAAGGATTTATGTTGGTGGTGTATCAACAACATAATATATGATTCTAGTGGTACATCATCCACCTTTTGATATGATACTGATGGTACATCATCCACTGATGGATATGTTATAAGTATTATATCATCCAACCATGGATGTGGTAATGGTGATATATCATCTACCTTTGTATATTGTCTTATTGGTTCATCATCCACCAAGGGACTTGAGACGATGACATGTCATCCACCTCAAGAGGGACATTGGTGATATATCTTCCACTCAAATGATATTTTTTTGTGGTGCCTCATCCACCCAAGCTATGAAACAATGTTATATAATCTAATCAAGCATGTAAATAGTAGTGTATTAACTACCCCTGATTAGTGATGACTCATTCACTAGTGATGACTAATTTACCTTTAATATTAGTCCAATGATAACTCATTCACACCGTGATTATTGATGGTGATAGCTTGTTCACCTTGATTAATATATTATAAGTGATATACCATTTATCCTCAAGGTGCATGCTCAAACCATGGGTATATCATCTCATTTCGGCATTAACCAAAGTAATTATGTTAACCTATGGTATAAAGGAAGACCTCCATAGGGTGAAAATCTATTTATTTACTTTATTAGAATTTAATATCAATAATGAACCTGTACTTACTATATTTCCTAGAAACATTATTATTGGGGGCCTATATAGTTTTATTCACATGTTGATTGGGCTTCATGGTACCCAAGAAGACTTTGTGTTTTGTGACCCTAGTAATAGAAAGTGCTTGGAAGCTTCAAATGGCTAAGCTAGTGGAGCTTGGATTGAACTGAGATATGGGTCTACACTAGGACTCGGGACTATCTATGGATGTATCCTTTAATTTTGACCCTTTTTATATGATATTATAATGGTAGATCCTGTTTATGACTAGCGTGACTTGTATGAAATGTACACTTGTTTATCTTGATATAGAATGGTGTTGATGATTACTATTGGCTTGAATGCAGCTGTAATTCATACATTATGTTATTTTATATTATAATGATTTATTATATATATTTCCTCCACTATTTTTATAGTTATATGTATCAGAGGTTATAGTGTTCACATATGTTATATGGTGACCCTCTATACTAGTTGGTGTCCTATAGAATATGGGGAGGCTTTCTTGAGTGATATGGTGCCCTAATTCTATTAAATCATAGGTAAACTAGGTTTAAGATGTTACACCCTAAGTAACTCATCTATAGATCATACCACCAATCATATTGTGGTAAACACCACCCCATGGGTCCCTCTAAGTTCACACGACCCAAATGGAATCATCCCCAATGATGAGAAACATCAACAACATCCTATGGCCACAACCTAATAAACCACATTCACCCCACCATCAATGAATTATACATCACCATCACGCCACATCAAATAATCGTATCATTATCTAGATATAAACATCAAGCACAGTAAACCCCATACTTCACTTTCTAATAACTTTTTCTATCAATTGAGCAACATGAAACACCTCTTTAGTTTAATTCAACACATAGCCACACATAACCATACTATACTTATCCTATGATTCCTCCCTTGAATCCCAAATACCTCATCCATTCTTATTCCTAGATACTCACACACCCCCATCGATGCATGTATATCACACATTGAAGAATACACATATAACGATGGAAGTATCTAGGAACCACCAACTTGGACCTTACAAGACTCTACTCATTGGATACTATATATTAATTTAACCTTAATTGTTAGATTCTTTAAAATTTGACAATATTTCTATAATTATGGATTCCCAACTAGTGGTGAATATATTATGAGAAAACTATAGAACTAGAATAATAGGATTGATATCCTTGGCCACTAAAACTCACTACGAAAGATAGCATGAAGAACCAACAAAAATGGGAATCCCTCACATATAGGAATAGAAAGAAAGGGGATATGTTAAAAAGGATGTGTGGCTTGACCCCTAGAGAAATTAGGATCCCCTCATTTAATTAGTTTTTTAATACTTTAAACATTTTTAAGAAAAATATAAAAAAAATACCAAATTTGGGTTGTGGTGTGATTTCATGGGTCACAATGAAACACCCTTGTCTGGGGTCACATAACTGCATGGATTTATGGGTCAGAATGTAATTCACCTTATCATGGAAGAACCAGAAAAAACTAACCATATGGTCCCAAGGTTATGCTATAATGTGGCCACCTCCATCACAGCGCAATAAACACATTAGTTAGGGATTCATGGATCAACACCCACCTATTGTGGTGACACTATCACCTACTCTATATTTTTAATTTGATTCAACCCTCATCATGCCTCAATTCCATATGTTGTGGTTTATCCCACAACCTACAAAAAATTGGCCTGATACCCCATCAAAAACTAAAACACTATCTCTCATTCTCCACCAACACCTCCTCACCATATAATAGCTCATTCCAAAGATGTATCTAGCCATAAAATTGACCAACTCAAATAGAAACCTGAAGATACTATTTATCGCTCCCTCCAAGAACTATGATGATGTCGAACACAACCATCCATTCCCGATTACTATGGACAACAAACCTAGAAAGACTAATTATAGTTTTAGATACTCTCCACTATAGGAATCACTTACTCGATCACACCACTAAAAAATAATAAACACAATAAAGACATTATACCCAACCATTAACTCATAATCCATACTTACCAGTCACTAAAAAATTCATCATCACACATCATACTCAATGATTAAACCTCAACCATCACCTAGTAGGTCTAGTTCACACATAACACACACAGTGCACCATTACTCATAAAGTAAAACTAAAACCAACATAATCATGGAATACCTATAATAATAAATGGCTCTCCCAAATTCTTATATAAGGAAGGATCAACTGCATGAAACCACATCAAACCCTAACCTCTAAAGGCCAAATCTTCTTATGGAGTCTTACTTTATGTCAGTTGTTGTCCCCACTACTGATTACCATGTCCTATATCACATCTTGAGTGCATAGAAAAATCATTGTTTCTACCTCCCTTTACCACTCCAGGCCCTACCTCAAATTCCTAAGTCTAAATAGAGCCACAACTTCTAGCTAACTATGAGATCATCAGAAAAATCCTCTTCAAATTCCTCATTTTCTTACAAGATCAAAAATCTTTATGTGTTTAATCACATTGAGTCTAAATATTTTACTAATACCTACAATGATATAACCTAAAAGGAAACCCACTCTAAGCTTCCATAGATGATACCCTACTTTGATCACCCTACTGAGTCTCCTCATACCCCTAATTTTAGCTACTTGAATATCTACTACATGCCCCACCTAACACCGCTATCTAGATGGGTACTCAATCATCGACCAAATTCTGCACTGTTATCAATTCCTAGATTACCACTTCATAATTTTATTTCTACCTAAAAATATTCACATTTACTCTAATAAAATTCCAAATACCATCCTTAAATTTCCTTACCTTTTGGTTTCATCCTCTTCTAATATCAACAAAAAACACATGAAATCCATGAACTTAGCATCATAATACATAACTAATATCTTCTCCTATATCAAATTCATGAAATCATGAACTCATTTTACCCTCAGTGTCTTGGGGAAAAGGTTCTAAAAGAACCTCACCTCACAATCTTTACAATTCATACCTTCGTGTCTACCAGCCTATATGTATATATCCCACCAATGTTACACCAGTCCCATGATCATGTACACTATTAGCTTCACCCATCACCCTGAAGTCATATCAATCTAATCAAAATAGTCTAAAATGACTCAATCTAGAACTCAACTAAATGGGGTCCACCCTCCCCTAGAAAAATGGAGGATTTTTTTATTATAACTCCCTCATTGGATACGCCATAGATGCATCAACTCCATAAGTCCCTTAGTCAATACTCTATATAACCCTTATTTGACTCTACCTCAACTAATCATCAAATAGTTTCCCATTCTCAACTAGTAGATTTAGATTCCTTGAAACCTATACCATAAGTGCATGATAATATTCACCATTATGGATACCAATAGGATCATTCCTTTCTACATGATCATCTCTAACCTCTTAGTACTCTATAGAAGAGGCCATTATTGGGGAATATCACTAAAAAATGAATGTAATTATCAATATAGATATCAAAAATAAGTAAATCTATAACAGTAAATACATCCCACTAACCCATACACTTACCCACCCATAGAAATATATCATGTTATCCAACCTTACATCCCTAAATACTCACTTCAATATTAGGTACCATGTACACACATACAAGATCCACACAGATAATAATACTAAGAATTAGGGAATCTAGTTTAGATGACTTGATTTCCACCAAGAATCAATGTAGTAAAAAAAATATCAAGTTATTAACACTTTAAATAACTAAACCTTTTTTATAATTAATTTACCAAAAACACACAAGAATAACTATTTTATGTTAGTCCTACATGCCTGAAATGATCTATGCACACACACACCCTCTTACCTATACGATCCAGAAGTCAAACCATAACCAAATAACCATCATATTACACATATTTTCTAAAATAAAAAAACAATAATAGTAAAAACTCAAAAACTAGAAACTTAGGTGTCCACTAAATAATATTTAGCTAAAAACCTAACTTGGGTGTGTTTCCAAGTATCTCCAATCCTAAACCTCTAATTATTATTCCCAATTATGAAATAAAAAATATAATTTTCATAATTTGTAACAATGGGGGATCAACCCACCTCACCCAACCTTTATATAATACCAATTTATAACATCCCCATCCAATTTCACCTTCACTATTACTGAAACAAAGTGTTTTATGCCTTAATCATGCCTCCATATACACCATAGGCTTCCAATTAGTGGCAAGGTTATAGGGGTGATTATGGGGAGACTATACCCTATAATATAGGTAAAAACATGAAAATATAAGAAACATAAATATAATTAAACATATTCTAATAATAAGAGTAAATAAATATTATATTCCATATATATAGTAAAATAAATATCTATAATTTCATTCTGTTCATACAGAAGTAAGCTAGATCACACATAGTCCAACTATATATTGGAATGTCTAAGTATACCAAGTATAATTAAGGATATTACTAGTTCATATATAATATATTACCATAAAAATACCCTATACATTCACCACACTACCATCCACTATGATCTAGACATTAGGCCCTTTCCCTTCCCTATGTTGTGGGACACGAAGTCTGCATGTGTCGGTGAGGGCCTTCACAGAGTGTGAGAATGAACTGGTTAGTCCACCATCAATGATGACCCTAGATAATATCCACATATTTGTGTGTGTTTGTGAATAAAAATTACAATTTAAAATAACCTAAAGTAAAAAAATTCTACTCTACCTTGTTCTAGACTATTCATGATTGAGATTCCCACCTACTTCAACAAATTCCAAAATGGGATGATGTGCCTATAGTCTAAACACACCCCTTGGGATCATCTCACTCAACTCATAATCCAAGAAATAATTCATTACCATGATCATGGAATCTAGATAAATAATTCATTACCAAACCATGATCCAATAACCATATACCAGAAAAAATTCTCAATAACTCTAATAAACCCATATCCGACAAGTATTTCTCACAATTGATGATCATAATCGCCCAAATAAATTCTCATATCCAACATATACAAAATATCCCTCATTAAAATTGTTGATCAACATCATCACCTAAGATAATATTATATGGAGTATATTGTAAATAATATAGTGTCTAAGACCACTAGGTCTCTGTGTGAACATTTCTTCAATGGCCTCAGACCTAATGGTGAGTGGCGTCTCTAACATCCTATGGTCGAAAACTTATAAAACCCAGTCATCCCACCCTAGTTGAAGAATATATCACCATAAAACCATACCAATGGGTTATATAATCGTTGATATACAATAATTACATCGAACAAAGGTAACCACATACTCCACTTTCCAACTAATTTCTCAGTCCATCAATAATCATGAAATAATTATTTATCATAGTTCAAACCACAGCCACACCTAACCACACTATACTTCCCCTGGGACACCTCTCTTGAATCATAAGTACCTCATCTAGTCTCATTACTGAATTTTAACACACACCCACTGATGCTCGCAAATCATATAGTGAGAAACACACATATTAAAATGAATGTATCTGGAAATCGCCTACCAAGACTATATAGTAATATTCTCATTTAATACCATAAGTTGATTCAAACCCAATTGATAGATTTCAAAAATTTTGAAAAATTCTCTAGAATTATGGATTTATATATTGAGGTGGATGAATAGTGAGAAAAATGGGGAATGGATGCAAGAGGATCTATAATCGTACTAATGGTGACTCCTTACAACAAACAACATGAATAACTAGTAAGAAACAAAGGAATACCTCCCTTATAGTAATATAATGAAAGGGGGGAAAGGAAAATGTATGTGTGGAACTGACCCTAGTGAAATGTGGATCCCCTTAATTTATTATATTTTTAATACCTAAAACATTTTTAATCAAAATCTAAAAAAACTTTATAAAATATTTGTTGTGGTGTGACCACATGGGTCATTATAAAAAAACCTAACTACATCCCCATTTTTCCATAATGAAATTTATTGAGAATGTTTATAATTAATTGAAAAGTATAATTACGAGGATAAAAATAAAATAATAAATAAATATTATCCATCTAATCATTTCCAACTAATATCTCCTAACTTCCTTACGTATAATCACCAATCTCTTTATATATTTTAATCACCACATTTATGTATTCCTCCTTGTTCCCCCTTAGGCTAACCTAATTTTTTTCTTAAGTTTGTAGTATTTTTATTATTATTTATGTAGTCCCATAAGTCTATATATCATGGTTAAATTATTCTAGAGTACATTTAGTCCATTGTGAACTCTCCATATAGATTTTATGATTTTCCTGGTTACAAAAAATTAGATCATGGTATGTATACCACATTTTGTAAGTGTAGTTTACATGCATAAAATGGGATTGTTCAATGAATCCTATGATATTATACAATTTAAATAATTATAAACCATATAAAATCTTGAATAATTCCTTTTAAAAATTTCACAATAATCTCAAGTTATCATGAATGATATTCACAATCAGTTGTTTCACTAAGCTCATGATCAGTTGGTGGTGATTCACAATCACTTTGATAAATCTCATGGTTGGTTCAAGTGACCATGGATAGGTTTTTTCAATAGTTTTTAAAACATTTCATGATCAATTCAATCTCTATTCATGATTAGTTGTGGAATCTTTATGATTTACCATGAAACTTCTCTATAGTAAATTTAGTCATCACTCATAATTAATTCTCAAAGTGATCATGAGTTTATGGTTGGTTCCATAAAATTCTATAACTCTAATTTTTAGTCAATAATTTTTATTTTTATCAACTAATTACTTACCTATGAATACAAATACTACCCATGAGGTGAAAAGTATAATATTTTTAACATAAAAAAAATAAATTAATTAATAATACGTATTACAAACATTCAATTATTCAAAAAAACTATAAATTTTATTCAAAATCAATAAAAATAATTTTTACTTGATTATGGGGTTATTTTTATATAAAATGATTAAATATATAATAAATCAAATAATAAAATATACCATTTATATAATAATAAAATTCCCTTATACATGACTTTTTTACTTTTCCTCAAGTAAATTTTTTAACAATTTTAAAAAAGAACGCATAAAATTTACCAGTTTGAGTATCAATTCAGTGAAGATAAATAGAATAAAGATTTTTTAAATTATCAAGTTAATATGAAATACATTTTTTAGATCCCAAATATTTAATAAATTATTCGGTTCAACAAGTTCAGTTTCCAAAAAAAATCACACTTATAAAAATAACTTAATATTATAAATTTAGTCTTTTATATTTTATCTTGTTAGTTCTCTATCTATATACTTCATCATGTTACTTTGAACACACACCATTATTATTTTTATTTACATTAGAGTTATACTATCATAACCTTTTTTATAATCATCAATTTCCCCTCAATACTGTGTGTTACACTCAAATCACAAAGGGGAAGGGTTCAATGATTTTTAGTTAGTCCATGACATATAAGTCTAATTAAATAGAAATGAATAGTTCAAAAATCCCATGAGATTAATTTTTATATTAAATACATGAAAATAAAATGAATTATATTCACTCGATTAATTTTTGGTTTTTAAATATTTCTATTTTTCATACATTTGACTTTTTGCGTGCATAAATTCCAAAATTACAATCAAATAGTTTTTATATTGAGTTCAAAAATGATCATATTACTCAATTATAAATGTACATATAAATATTTAATATTTAGAATCGTTTTTTTAAATATTACTAGAAAAATTTTAAATCAATTATCAAGTTATCAATCCAATAAATTCATTCTAAAATGATGATTCACAAATTCTCTAATCAATTAAATTTCAAATAATTTTGGTTTTTAAGTAAGAAATAGTATGATTTCTAATTGATCTTATCTATAAATTTGTCATGGATAGTAAAATTTTATATGATTTAACCAAAAACCTACCCCCCCCCAATTATTTTGATAATATATTAATGCTCATTCAAACATAGAAGTGAAAAAAATCATTAACACTTTAATCTATTCATGAATCTAAAAAAATATAAATTATAATACTCCCCATATATTTTATACTAATCTTAAATGGTGTTGGGGAAGATTTTCCATTACATATTATTCAAGATATATATTTTAATATTTTATATAGTCTATATTAATTAGGAATGGAGAATGATAAAAAAAACATAAAATAAATAAGAAAAAAAATAAAATCGTGTCATTGGGTTGCATCCCAATAACACTAAATTTTCTGAAATTAACTATACATCTTCAGTCTAGTTCTTAAATATTGATGAAATAGGATGCTCTAAAAAAATTTCCTATAATAAATGGTTTTATCCTTTAATAATTAATCAGAAATGATCATTTTTCAACATTAATGATCTTCAAAACTCTATAGCAATGAACCTTTATCACTTGAAGTGTGCAAGAAAGCCTTGATTTTAATTTTCCTAGAAATATCTTCAATATATAATTTAATAAAAGAACTTTTTATTTATCTTTGAGTTACCTATTTTAATTGTATAATTAATGAAATTATTGGGTTATTTTTTTAAATCCTTGAATGTTCATATGATTCTATTCTTATTTCTTATATTTTATTCTATTGGAGTAAATTCTTCTTCACAATATATTTGAACTAAAAAATTTGTGTTTTAATAATCTAAAATTATTTTTTCACTATTTATTCTCATAGGTAGAAATAATTCCCAAAAATATAATTTATATTGTTTCTTTCCAATAGGGTTTTTATATGTTATCATATAATCCCATAATGCATCATCGATCTTTATTGACCAATCTTTTTTTGATATTTCATTCTTTAATAAAATAGTATTGAATGAATTATTTAAAGCTTCATCTTGTCTAATTTTATAAGGGTGGTAAGTTGTTCCAATTCTATTTTTACACCCTTAATTATCTATTAAATTTTTAAATTGGTGATTCTAGAAGTGAACTCCATTCTTACTGGTTATCGTACTCGATACTCCAAATCAAAAAATAATAATTTTTTTCTCATAAATTTTACAAAATTGGCTCATGTGTTGTAGGGAACTACACAATCTTTAACTTAATTGGATACATAATCCAAAAAAACTAATATATATTCAATTAAAAATGAATTGGGCATTGATCCCATTAAATCTAATCCCAAATATCAAAAAACACAACTTCAATTTGTGGAATTTTTTGTATCTTTAATATATTTACAGAACTTTCCCATTTTTTACATACTTTAACATAGTATATTGTGTCATCATGTAAGGTTAGCCATTAAAATTCACATTAAACCGCCTTTTATGTAGTCTTATCACTTATATAGTGGACTCCAAAAGGTAATGTATGACAACAATGTGGAATTGGAATAATCTATTCATCTAGAAAACACCTTCTAATGATTTCAAAAACCCCTTGATTAAATAACAATGAATACTCATATATATTATTTCATGAATCAGAAATTAACTTCTTCATTTTAATTAAATATAGGTACTTTGGTATTATCCTAAAAAGAAAAAAATTAACCAACCATGAATACCACAGTAACCCTTTTGTTTGGAATACTAGTTGCTACTCAATAATAAATCCTATTACAATAGGAGTAGAATTAAAATGATCGGTATCTTAAAATTTTAATAAATAATCTACTACAAAATTTTCAATGCATTTCATGTCTCTTATTTCATAATTAAATTCATATAGATTTATAACCCAAAGGATTAACCTTGGTTTGATATATTTTTTAGTAAGTATGTACTTCAAGTTTGAATGTTCTATGTGCATAATCATCTTGACCCCAATAAAATAAGACATAAATTTATCTATATCAAATAAAATAGATAATTTATCTATTTAGATATTTAATAAATCAATTAAGTTCCATTAAATAACTTATTGGTATAATATATCACATGATACTTTTTATCCTTTATGTTTTCCAACACATCTCCCATGGTATAATCACTTACAGTGCACGTAATCTAAAAAGGTAAAATCCAATATCATGTAATGGTAATAGGAGAAAAAATAAACCCCTTTTTCAACCTCTCAAAAGCATTCATGTACTCTTTATTAAAATTGAATTAGGTTTCTTTCATTAATAGTGAACAAATAGATCTTGAAATTTTATAAAAATATTTAATATTGTTCCTATAGAATCATTCACATTCTAAGAAACTTCACACATACTTGACTAAATTTGGATGTGAAAATTATTTATTACCTTGATTTTGTAATTATCTATCTAAATTCCTTCCTTATATATTTTATACCCTAAAATAATTCTTTCTCTTTCCATAAAATAGTACTTCTTCCAATTCAACCTAAAATTTTCCTCTTTACAACTATTTAACACTAATGAAAAGTTATCTTAGACTTCCTAAGTTGAAAATAAAATAATATAAAAATAATTTGTGAAAATGTTAAGGATCTTATCAATCATATCAAAAACTATATCCAACATTAAATTCTAAAATGTCATTATAACTCCACATAATCCAAATGGAATCCTCCTACAGAAAAAGGGTCATAAGTGAATGTGAAAGAAGTATTTTCCCAGTCATATATTGTAATATATACTTAGTTATAACTTGAATGTCCATTAAATAAAAAATAGTATAAATGACCTGATAACCTTTACAAAAATTTATCAACAAATGGAAATAGAATAGTTATATTTTATTAGTTGGCTTGAGTTTCCTATAATCAATGTACACTCTCCATAAATTTATAGTTATTGTATATATAATCTCATCCTTTTCATTTGAAATAAAAATGATCCATTATTTATTAGTTGTCACATGAATTGTACTACCCAAGATTTTTCATAGATAGGGTAAATTATCCCAGAAAATATAAATTTTATGATCTTAGATCTAGATACTCCTTTTATAGTGGGATTAAGCCTCCTTTAACATTATACTATAGGGTTTGACTCCATCAAAATTATCCCCATGCTCACTACGAGTTTAATTCTCTTAGAATCAAAAATAGGACACACCAGTATTGTTTTGGGAGTTTTTAGTACTACTAACAAACTTTATTTTTCCCTTTATCCAACTTTTCTTAGATGGTAAAAAGTAAGGTATTATTTTTGTCTATAATTAATATCTCAAGGATGGTAGAAGTTAATTTAACCGTATTGTTGGTTAATTTTAAACTAATGGTAAAAAGTGAATTTGTTTATCTCAAATCCTCTATTGAATATACAAAATATCCCTTAATATATTTTTTAATTCTAAAATTTTATTTTTTATTCTTCTCATATTGGAATTCAACCTATGTTGATGAACTAACTTTTTCAAAATACTTTGTATTCAATAATATTGAAACATTTTTTCTAAATAAATATTTAATGATATCCACTTATAAATAATCATTCATAAAACCTAGTTTTTTTATAGCCTGAAATGAATCCAACTCTTCTTTTTCCTCTCCCAGTTTAAAATGAGTTTCCTTGAGGTTACATCTATCAACATTCCGCTAATTTCTAGGAAAGGGATTTCCAAGATTATAAATAATTCTTTATCTATTTCTATGTATTATATAATAATATTATTATATGATATCTAATGGGTTTATAAAGATTTAATAACACTTATTAAATAATAATAATACATAAAAGAAACCCAAAACCCAAGATCTCTATGATATTAAATTGAAACTATGTTTAAAAAAATGAAGATCAATGTATACCTTACACTTAATATCATATGATCCTCTTATCTTAAACCATATGTTTCAGGAAGATCCTTGAGAAGTATCCAATGGACCCCTTCCTCGGTGGTGTATCTATGGGTTGACCTGATTCACCCAATTCTTGGGTGGGATTATCCTTCACACCAAAATATGCTAGTATCTCTATAGGAAAATGAAGAATAAATAATGGATCTTTAGGAGAATGAACAATAATTATATACATCATATCAAGGGATTTATTCTATTTATATAAGCCTCAAAGATACTCCCTGATCCTTCCATGAATTTTCTCATATGTTCATAACATATGATTAAATGGAATATAGTTTACAAAATGGTTTTTAACCCCTAGTACAACCATGAATTTAACACTTAAATGAGTTCATGATTATCTATTAAATTTAATATTATGTAACTTTGATGATTGATAATAGATTTTTGTGGAAGATTCTCAAGCAATAAAACTTAATGTTTTAATTCCATGATTAATTATAGAATGACATGTGAATCATACAGTAAAATTAGCACATATCAGAGCATTATATTTATCCATGTCTAAATAGCTATGGAAGTTGTGCAGTATCACCATACCACACCTTACTATATCCCTATACCAAGGCATACAATATACTTTGGTTTATTATATAAAATATAGATATAGTATTACATGATATCAGCCAAAGAATCTTATGTTTATAAGATTTATGGAATGTATCCACAAATCTCCCACCTACTATAAAGACTTGTAGAAGTTTCGTCATTTAACCTTATATTTTATCATATATAGAACCTTATGAAACCATATCCAAAAATCTTTTTTTATATATTCCCAAATACTTTTTAAAATTTATCATTAAATTTACCATTTATCACAAAATATTCAATGACTTATGAATCCATTCAAAACTCATTTTGGATAAACTCTAAAATAAATTTAGAGTAGCTCTATGAGTTTCAAAAAACTCAATCCTCATTTATTCAACCAAAATGTATGACCCCATTGGACTTTGTAGTGTTGAAAAAAAATGATTTCCTAAATTTATAAATATAATAAAAGAGTGGCCTCTAGTATATCGTTGGCACTACTCAAGCTACAAAAGGATATGGCATGATCTTTATCAAACACATGTATCTTAATCAGTATCCACCATCTATATTATATACATGAATTCATTTTCATATGATCTTTTTGTCCAATACATCGAGTAACCACATGATTTAAAGTATGTTAATCCAATAAATATACTCATATATTCTTGATTCTCTAGGTATAGATGAACCAAATAGATGAAAACGTCACATTTCAATTTTCCCTTATGGATAAGTGAATCACATACCCTAACACAACCTAACCCACTAAAACCCCACATGGGTCAATAATAAGTTGAATGTACCACCTCAATACCACCTCCAATTAGTTATGGGTTGGTTACTAGTATCTAGTAATCATATCACATGAAATGGGAGACCTTATCTTGAAGTAACTATACATAACCACATGCATCCTCATGAATAAAAAAATAATGCTAGATAGATAAAAATAACACCTAAAATATATAAACTCAAGAAATAAACACTAGTCATCCACATAGTATGATAAATTAAAATCCAAAAAGTCAATGGTGAAAAAGATGATCACAATATCCCAAATTAAAACCAACCTAAAATGATTGGAAATGATAGAGTCTCCTCAATGCACATCTCCTAATACCAACACCACCCTGCATCTATCACCTCCGAGAATCAATAATCTCATGCTCCACCAACACCATCTCTACCATGATCTATCATGATCTATTTGTGATTATATACATACCTATTAGGATTCCTAAAAAATAAAGGATAAATAAGAAAACCAATTAGCTCAAAACTATAAAGATAATGATAAATAAGATGTGATTTAAAAATAGATAATCTAGAAATATAAATGTGTACCACTCTATGTAGCCTAATTACAATAGGAATCCACATCATGATAAATTCAAAGGAAAAAAAATTCACTAATTTACCAAAAACCATCACCTTATTGAACCTGTAGTGTGGGACTCGCACTTCACTAAATTTTCATATTGTTCAAGGGAGAGACAAACCCTGATTAAGGATCCATGCCTTGTTGATAAATATATGTCAAATGATGGACTGTATAACTCAATAAATAGATGACCTAGGCCCTTAAGTTTTGTATTTATTGATTCTATCAGTCATATAGGGTACTCATTCCTTTTCAAACCCAAGGTTATACATAATCCATGCCTAAATTTAGATGAAATGTACCCTAATTATGTGAGGTACTAGAATCTATTAGTTTGTGTACAAATAGTGATATATCTCTCATTACATATATATATATATGGAAGTATCAAAACCTCATGTATGCTCTTATCATCACCCTCAAACCCTGTCATTAACCCTAAAGTGAAAAACATAATATCTACCCAAATCACATTGAAAATGGTATTGAATGGATGGGTAGATAACACCATCATTTTTTATATGTAAAAACACTCAAGATAAGATATTTATTTTCTTAAAATTGACATATAGTGAGAAAATCATGAAAATGTGACCTGGGTGAAAAACCATCCACATGGTGGCCTCTGGGTGCACTATGTGGCATGTTTGGGTGTAGAGGCGGGCCATATAAGGGCGCGTGGTGAACCACACATTAGGGTAGCATGTGGAAGATAGTTCCATGCACACCCAAATGCCTTGTATGGGTTGAATCTAGGTGGACCTAACTAGGTCCACTTATATGCCCCACTCTGCTAGTTGGTTAATCCACCCCATGTTCTAGACGGCATGAATTGGGATTGTGCATTGGGTCATGCACTAGACAACCCATTCTACTCGGCCTATGGTGTGGGTGGTCATGTATTATACTACTAATGGGTCAATCCTGCTAGTTCCAAGTTTCCTTCCCACCATGTATAAGGTGGATAACTTCCCAATCATGGGAGATCACACAACTGGTTGCAGTGACCTCGAAGCCCCTATCTCCATGCCTCAGTGTTGTAGAGGCCCTGACTATGTTTCCCCCTCAACATTCTAGTAGCCTATTATACATGTAATATCTATACTCTATCCTCACACCACCATCCCCCTTCACACACCACCACCAACAACTGAGCCTCCATTATCAACCTTTGATCACCACGCAACCTAGCTCCATCAGAAGGATCTACCTCCTGCTATCACCATAGCCACTAGCAACCATCTCTAAGGCTAGTGGACCTTTGTCCCAAATAGGAGAGAGAAATGGTGGGAGGGATATAATTTGGTGGTTGGGGCCTCTAATTGTCTTCATGTCTCAAATGGGTGAGGGGATAAGTTGTTGGGCCTTCATTAAGTCACCCATCACCATTTCTCCATCACAGATGTTATCGATCTGCACAACATCGAGGAAAATAATTCATGGAATAAAATTTTACCAAAAATTATAATCCATGAGTATTTAGTGCCAAGAAAAATAATTGAAAAATATATAATGAAAAAAACCATAAATAATATATAAATAAAAAAATTAATGTTCCATATATTAAATTCGATTTGATGTTGTTGATGATCTTCATTTACTTCAGGCTTTTTCGATAATCACATTAGAGAAAGAACTTAAAATATCCCAATTCCAAACCTCCCTATAAATTAATGGTTTTATAATTAATTCTAACCATAATTTAGATAATTAGAAAGTATTAGATAATGGATTAATTAAGGGGTTATGGTTTTAGTTAAAAATTTGTAATGGTCCTATCCTGGGACCCAAAACCCCAACTAAAATTATGTCACTCCTAGAGTAAACCATTTATACCAAAAATAAGTACATTGACCTAATTTTGATATGGGAGTTCATTTTAGATATATAAGTATTTATTCATGATCACTCACCCATGGACTAAAACTAATATGTTATTTTTAATATAATATATTCAGGCATCTATGATGCAATTAAAATTAAAACAACTCAATAAACTCCTAAAAATATTATTTAAAATATTCTAAGGGTTAAAATAAAAAAATGTTTCATTACATACTCCATGCCTTCAAGAATTTTCATCTCAAAAATCACACCCTACGCAAAATGGTGAGGGTACTGAGACCGTATATAGATCTTATGTTCCCACAAGATTTTATAAAATATATTATGATTCCATAGAACACACACCAATAGTATCACTCGGGCCTATAGGGACCTCTTCTTCTAGTCCAAGATCACCACCAGATACCCTAATAATATATCATCATCATTAATGTATATCTTGACCTAGTAAATTATATGAAATGGTTAATGCATGTATATCCTTATCTAAATCATGTGGAAGATGATGTATACCCTTCTAATTTCAAGGATAGTGTTATATAGTAAGAAACCTCATCTACCCTATGAAATATCTATAATGGATCAATGAGCCTCAAATATTGTTTGATTACTCAAGAAAATCTCTACAAATCATGTCATGGTGAGTCCTTCAGAAACACATGATCCCCCTCCTTGAACTTAAAATAGCCTCCATTATCAGTCCATAAAGTATTTATATTGGATATGAGTAGTCCTCATCCACTATTAGATAATTTTCACCTTATATATCATTATATTATCTAACTACATTCCCATGAGCAACTACTTTCCAATCTATATCCAGTATAAGGGAGTCTTGAAGGGTCTCCTTTATAAGGCCTTGAATGGTTTCATACTAATAGAGGAGTGGTATCTATTTTTTTATACAAACTCTATTAATGGTAGGTAATATTCCCAAATTGGGATAAAATCAATCACACAATCCCTCAATATATCCTCAAGAAACCGGATGGTCCTCTCAATATGGTTATTTATCTGAGGGTGGAACACCATAATCAACTGTAACTAAAACATGAATTCCTCATATAACATCCTCTTTATCCATGATGTGAATCTATCATTTCAATTGGAGAAAATTGTTGAGGTAATCCCATGAAATCATATGATCTCATTCATATACAATAATTTAAAGATCTTCATTGAACTATTTTTCGAAATCGAAAGAAATTGAGATGAATTGGTTAGTTGGTTGATGATCACATACATAGCATAATACCCCTTTTCCGAACATGGAAGACCCATCATGAATTCCATAGATAACCCATCCCACTTATATTCTGGAAACTTAATAGTTTCATTTAAACCCATTGTAACCTAGTGTTTGTACCTCACTGGTTGAGAGGTGACATGCCATATAAACCCAGCAACACTCTACTTCATACCTAACCACCAATACTTATTTTTGTGACCCTAGTGTATGTTAGTCACACATGGATATACCACCAAGGGGGAAGTGTGTAACTCCCTCAACAACTCCTTACATAGCATCACCAGGACCACTATCCACTCCTAGAAAAGAATGAAATGCTCTCTGCCTTCAGAGAATCCATCAAATGCATCTCTTGAGGATATCTGGCCACACAGGGCCTCATAATTAATTTCTTCAAGTTGAAACTACTTCACTTGGTAAAAAATTATATGGTTCACCACCATAAATTGAAGATAATATAATATTCCTTATCCACCATGGATAAATTCATCAAGGCCAACTGATCAAGCACCTCCTCCAATAACTTAGCACAAGACTTCCACCTAAGGGAATCGTTCACCACATTTCCCTCTACCATAGAATATAAAATTTCAAATTCATATTCCTATAGGAACTTCAACCACCACCTTATCCTTAGGTTGAGATATTTTTAAGAGAACATATACCTAATAATATTATGGTCTATATATACTAATAATTGCTCAATATGAAGGTAATTTCTATATTTATTCAAGGTATAAACTACCACCATGAGCTCAAAATCATGGGTTTATAGTTTTTATCATGATTTATTAGTTTTTAGGATCTATAATTAATCATTTTCTACATCTATATTTGAAAACAACCAAACTCGACACTAGATACATCGCAAAACACCACATTCTTGAATCCTTCCTTAGATAACCTCTGAATAGGATCAATCATAAAACTCTATTTCAACTCCTTGAAATATCTTCAACACTATTAATACCATAGAGATTAATACCCCTTTTGATTAAGGGAAGTCATATGAATTGTAATCCTAGAGAATTCTACCACAAATATTTTATAATATCCCACCAACCCAAGGAGACTATGAACCTCAAAAAAGTTCCTAGGTAGCTCCCAAGATAGATCTTCCTCAATCTTCATGGGGTCCATAACTATTCCACCCTCTGAGAAGACATTATAAAGGAATTGGAACTCCTAAATCTAGAACTTATACTTTAAGATATTTACATGTAGATAGTTTTCTAAAACTAAATCCATGGAAATTATTTGTGCTCATCATTATCTTCCTATTATTCTAAATAGATGAGGATTTAATTGATGAATACCATCGCAATATGATAGGATGGAAGATATGGTTCATGAGACCCATGAACATAGTTGGGATTTCATCACACAAAAATGGGTCACCTGAAACTCATAATACACATAGTGACATGTGAAATAATCCTTTGAGATTTCTTTATCGTGAACTTAAAGTTATTGGTAGTCAGACCTAATATTGATCTTCATAAACCACTTCTCTACCTTTAACTAGTTTAATAGGTCATAAATACGTGGTAGAGGGTATTAATTATTGGATATTACTAGTTTTAGATAATTATATTCAATAAAAACCCTCAAACTCTCATCCATGTTCCTAGTAAACAACACTAGAGTTGCCTGGTGGGATACACTAGGTTTGATAAAACATTTATCTATAATTTCCTATAGATAAAACTTTAAATTCCAAAACACAGTTGAGGCCATATGATAACCATATAAATATATCAATGTGTTCCATGAGTACAGGTCAATATATAATTTGATCTCTTAAAGCATGATAAATCCTAGTATAAACTATATAAAAGAATCCATGTACTCCTCTGAAACTACAGGAAGTTTGTTGTCTTAAAAATTTTCAACACATAGATCCAAACTTTCCAATTGATGGGTGATCAATTTTAACTTACTGTATATATTCCTCACTCATATTTACTAAAGGTACCACTCACCCATGAATAAAAACATCAATCCATCAGCTTGGAAACACACCACTCTCCAATGATAGTAGTATATCTGATAAAAAAATAAGGATATTTATTCTAAACCAAGGATGATGTTGAAGGGATTAATCCTATACACTATGAGGTCCCATGAAAACCACTCACCACTAATTTCAATATATCATCATTGGAAAATGTGGGTGATAATGTGATCGTTACTAGTGAGATTCTCTAGCCATAAAAACTGGGCTAGGGTATCTACAAGAATTTCTAGGTCTCATATAAGGTATTAAAAAAAAGATAATGTCACATGATGATGTCAATGATTACATGTGCTCGTGTGTAAGAGAGCAAAATCATACCTTAAATTATATTAGGTGTTGGCCATTTATTTCCTGTATCTAACTATGGCCTTAGTCACCAGCTCTCTGAGCCTAGTATAGACCACCCATATATGGTAGTGATGAAAGAAGATCATAATGATGTACACATATGGCTCCTCTTGGTGAACCACCAACTACTTTACTAAAATATCCTCCTTAAAGATCACCCTTTATGCCTTGGGGAGGTCCCTAATCATGTCGGTGCCTCTGACATGGAGATATATCTACCATGATGTCTTGACTATGCTCTATTTCACATGGGTCCAGGTAGTCCTAGGCTACATGAACATTCATGTTTATCCCTCTAATATCATGACCCTGACACTTGATGTTGATCGGTCACAATAGATGAATATGCTCCTAGTAAAATGGTACCATATCCCAACATTGAATTACCCTCAGCAAAGAATCTCTCTATCACTAGAGTTATCTCCAAGACTCTAATGTAAGAGGGTATGAAATGATGTGGAGAAGATATGCCCTAAAGAATTATATATGTGTGTGTGTGTGTTATTTTAATACTTCCATGAAAATTATTATTTTCATGTATAATTTTATATATCATTCTATATATCCTTTGATAGAAATAATGATTAGACACCCGACCAAATCTCCCACATTGGATATCATTTATTAAAGTGTTACATGGGATATAATGAAAGAGTGGAGTTGCATTCATGCATGTGATTCATGAAATGGCCAAGAAATTTAACTCATTCATTTTAATACATTATTTAATTCAAATTACCCAAGTATAATCCTTGTGAGTTATAAAAATCCATAACCATGTGATGGTTATGGGTGGGGGATACTTGTATGAGACACCCTGAAACCTGAATCTCTCTTCTTCTTCATACTTATCATATTGAGGTTTTATCACATCATGGGTGAAGTAGAGTCTCATTTTTATGATTAATGATTCAATTGGACCTCATGGATACCACTAAAGATGTGAGGCCTCTGGTTTTACTCCTATGATCTTCATAAAACTCATTCAAAGGAGTTTTGAAGACATTGTAGTGACATCTTTAATGAATGGTATACATTTACAATGGTGTCTTCATTTCTAATTTTATGTGATTTTATATTTATTTCATGGATATCCTTGAACATGGTATTTAATCAATTTATTTGTATATAATAATTATTATTTAACCCTAATGAATCCCTTTAGTGGTATCATAGCAATCCGGGTGCTTAGTTTTTGGAATCATGTTTGAGAAATGAAGACCAATTAAAAATAGAGTACCATGTTTTTTCTATCACCATGTCAAATCCCATGTGGAACTCTGTCATAGAGGGTCCCTCATTGAAGAAAAATGACCTTCTGATTTTCACCATGATTTAGAACTATTCATTTTTACACTAATATGTTAAGTGTTAACATATATAAAATGGGAAAAACAAATATTTTATGCCATGGAGAGGATGTCATTTTTAATAAAGATTGTCTCACAATTTAACCTTTCACCAGGATATAATCTATGTCATAGTATTGAACATGGTTTTCCTTAAAAATTCCATTACATTAGACCATAGATGGAACCACAACAAAGGAGTTCTCATATTCTAATTAAAATAGTGATAAAAGGTACATCATGGAATATAAACATCATGGTCTAATTTCTTACCTTTACACAGTGGGTTACATAAGGGTATCAAGTTTTACCCTTACCTTTACACAGCACCACATATGTGTAAAGGTAATCTGTATTGCCTTTACATAGAATTTCTTCTATATAAAGGTAATCCAAATTACCTTTACACAACATCTAAAGGTAGATAGAGAGAGGGAGAGAAAATATAAATTTGTTATAATTTTTAAATAGTTTATAAATTATAAAAAATCATTTTACTAATATTTAATAATTAATAATATGTTAATAAATTAATTATAAATTTTTTATAATTAATTAATAAAAAAATTCAAAACATTTATCATTAAATATTCCTTAAATATTAAATGTCAATATTTAAAATAGCTTTTCTGGATTTATATGGCATGATTGATGGATTATAAATAAAAGGTTTTAATTTATAATAATAATAAGTAATTTATAGAGTGTCTAGAAATTAATAAAATGAGGATAAAATATTTTCTTTTAATTTTTCAAATTCAAGCATCCTTATTTTTTAAATTATTTAAACCACATTAAAATAAATTTTGAAGATTAATTTTATTATTGGTTTAAATAATATTAAGTATATGATATTTAATTACATGAAATGTTCACAAAATTGGTGTTGAATTATAAAATGTTTATAATTAATAAAATATTGTATTATTTAAATGAATTTTTACATAATTAATATCAAAGAGATCATATTAGAATAAATATAAATTTTTTATATTCATGATTATGGAATGTCCAAAATAATTATCTAAATTATAAAAATTTTATAGTTAGCTTTTATTTATGAAAAGGCTCATAAACTTTTATCATGTTTAAATATTTGAAATGTTCATTTATTTAAAATTTCTTCCTTATTTTATTCATATATATAATTTTTTATATTTTTAATATTGTGTATGATTTATTTATGAGATAAAATGCTTCTAGGAGAAAGAGTATTGCATTTCATGCTAAGTACAAATCCATAAAATTTATTTTTTAGCTACCTTTACCTCAGATTGTAATCAATGTTATTAGTTTGAATTTAGTTATTGGGAATATTTTATACATATTATGTGTTAGAGATATCCTGAATTCAATTCTCACTTGAGTGAAGGATCCTTGGGAAGAGGTACTTGAGGTCGTACTACCTATTGGTCTGGAGGATTATGCCTTGTTTAAAAAGGTGAATGTGGTTGGTTATTTATCATGCAGGGCTTAATCATTTGGAGATTATCAATCTCATATAACTCTAAATATTTATATTAAATTTTCATGTACCTTATTCATACGATGCATTTGGATATGTATGAATATATTTGGGTTCTATACTTGGGCAAGAAACACAATCTTATGGGTGGTGTAAAGAGTTACACATCAATATGGATTGAACATATTGATTTGGTAGAGGTAATAGGATTCCAAATATAATTTTTTAGAAGAATTCATACACAATGGAATAAAAATGACACAAGTTGGTTAGATTAAATCTTCTTAAAATATTAAGTCTTAGATTCCTTCCAAATAGGGACTTATCAAGACTTCGATCATCCAAATAGGTAGTTTTTACCATATTAGGGTCCTCTTGGATTATCTTATGTAAGAAAATAAAGTTATGGGTGACACTGAATCATCCTTGGGTATGTTCCGTCATATAAAATATCCACTAGATTTTCTTTTGTTAGCTTGTTCTTGTAATTTTCTTAGGGTTACACTTAGCTAGAAAATCCACATAAAGGATACCAGATAAATAAAGTTAAGTGTATCCATATGATGGATTGGAAAAAGGTTTCTCCAATAAGCTATCCAAGATTCATATATTATATGGTTAAGATGATTCTTTACCTAAATATCTAATTGGTGAGAGGAGTGTTGTAGCAGACTCATTATTTAGTGAAATATAGATCTTTTCCCACTAATAGATATGGATTTTTTTAAAATGGGTTCATCGTTTTAGTGGGATCCCATTTAATATAAGTAATTATTAAATTTTTAATAAATCATGACAATAATATGATAAAATATTATATAGTACATAAATGGAATCATCATAATCTAGCTTGACCTTTAGATCAATCTTGGAAAAGTAGAAATGAAGTGGTAGTAAATTCTTCGATTAGTACCGGAATTTGAGAATAATTCTCAAATAAGAAGGAAATTTCTATGTGTTGGAACAACCAATTCCTATGAAAACAACTAGTGAAGCTATTAAGTAAAATAATTTATATTCCTATGATAAGTATCTAAAATATACACAGGAAGTCTCCACACTCATGCTTGTTTCCATAGATTCTAAGTTTCAAAAATAATATGAGACCCAGATACCTATCGAATGATAGATAAATTGAAAATTCCTTATCAAAATAAATATAATAATGAATGATATGAAGTTTCAAAAGTTATTTTTTGATGAAAAATAATATAAGGAACCTTTTTCACCCCTTATTTACATAATATAATTGGGCACATCAATGATTTAGATAGTTTAGGTTCACCTATTAATCTTAAATTGGACATATATTTTCTTTTTCAATCACTACCAAAAAGGTTCCAATAGATTTTTATGAATTATAATGTGAATAAACTTTTTCAACCTTTACCTGATCTCCTCAATATGTTTAGGATAGTTGAGGAATACATGGGCGGTCTAGGACCGAGTACAATATTAATGGTACAAAAAGATAAAGGTATAGGTTATGTCTAGAAATGAAAGAAAATTGGTTATAGAGAGTCCACATCATTTTCTAATCCCCAAAAAAATTAAGGATAATGTTTTCATAGTAAAAAATTTGGTCATTAGAGAAGAAATTTTCCAGATTACCTTAAGGGTTGAAAGAATCCTAGTGGAGATTCCACATCAAGTATATATGTTATAGAATTAAATTATATTATTTTAATATATATATGATATCAAATATATGTTTTATAAAAGTTATAAATATAAAAGAGGTAAAAATATGAGAATAATTGAATATTGGGAGGTTTAAGTTTGATTTTTAGAAATGGAGTAAAGGATTTGAAACATTGATGACTTGGATGCTTTAAATTAGATAAACTTGTCATAATATGTACATTTTTCTCATTTTTCCCTTGATAAAATAATGTAAAAATAGTTATTTGAATGAAATAAGATGGATTTTATTGATACACATAGTTATGATTTGTTTAATTCTATAACATTCTTTAAGTGAGACTATAAATGGAATGTTCTAGTTAGGAAATTTATCCCATTTTCATTTATGGAAATGTTATGTAAATTTTAATGAATGAAATAAAAGTTTACTTGATGATCTAAAAATGTTGAGAATATATTGACTGATCATATGATGTCTAGGTTCTGAGTGTTTTATAAACAAATAAATTGAGTAAAAGTTAAAAATGGAAAAATAAAATTTAGTTAAAAAGTTAAAAAAATGTTTGTTCAAGGAGATAGTAAAGGTCATTGAATCCTAGGGTTGTTAGGAAGAAGGAATAATAATTCCATTTGATTGGATTATCTAGAATACATGAATTAGTTTAGGAAACTCCATGGAATGTCCATGTCAGGTATAGGTTTTATAGAAATTAATTCATTAATTTTGAAGGGTATGTGATACCAAATGTATATTTTATAAGTGTTTTAAATATAAAAGAGTTCAAAATCAAAGGAAGAATTGAATGAGTCTGTATTTTATATTCATGTGATGAATTAAAATAGTTACTACATCAAGTATTTGAATGTAAAGAAATGTATCAGGAACATATGTATCTAAGTAAAGGATCTGTATCATTGTCTCATTACTCTTATGTGATAAGATAAACTATTAACTAAAAAATAATTTTTATGAATAACATGATATGATTAATTGTATACACATGGTTTATTGAATTATATAACATATTTTGAAAAGGAAATATGGATAAAAAAGTTTTATCTAGTATAAAGTGTTAATCCCGGTGTTTGTTAAAATATGATGGAATGTGTTCCCGCCACCCATCAGTGGTATATTTTCATAAAAATGTATTTTCAAAATAAAATGTTCCAAACACATAGAATATTATAGATTAATAGTAGTTTATTTTTTAAATATTCCAATTAAAATGAAATAATAGTTATTTCCTAAACATAAAGAAGTTTGTGTATATTAGAAAGATATTCTAAAAATAATATAGTGTCTAGGAGAGTAGCGATAGTATGTTTGAACTTATAGAAGTTAAAGGTTAATGAATAAAAGATAATACCAATCCAAGATTAAGGTGTTATTTCACTTTATATCCTAAAATAGATTATGATGTGGTGGTAAATAAATAAAGTAAATAGTAATATTATTTACAATAGATTTCAAGGAAAAAAATTAATGGAAATGGTTCCAAAGATGATGATAATGAACTTATAAATAGTTCTAAGTAGACAAAAAATTTGAAATCATAAAATTTGATGTTATGAATTTAAGGATATTGAATATGTTCAAAGATATGAACATTAGGAATATGATTCCTAAATCTCACCATTATTCAAAATTTCTTACTTCATTGGTGTAACTCGCTAAAATATTTTAGTGGGATAATCTTATTATATGATCACATAGAGACGTGGAAATAATTACATATAGAGGAAAATTCCACTTTATCATTATTTGATGTTGGCTATATAAATGTATATATAGATATACATTTCATGAAGTGTAATAATAATTGATCTCTCAAAGTATAACTTTGAGTTATCTCTAACCAATGTTCATTATGAAGTATTATGGGTTATGAAAAAATGTTAAGGTTGTCATGAATATGATTCTTTTATAGAGATATAGAATATGATCATGAGGTGAAAATGTGTTTTTTTGTACTGGATGGCCCATTATGTATACCATATTATGTACCATACACATTTTCTTTAGTATACTAGAGGTTCATGGATCATATTTGGGTCCCCACTATATAAGGTTGGTGAGATAACTATCATGATAACCTTCATATGTTGTTACCATACATACATAATTTCACATGTTGACTTAACTAATATTGGGTTGGTTGGGTATGTTGATTATCATATCATTTATTAGAACTAAACCAAAAATGGGATTTTTCCTCTCATATAATTATTATGTCATCTAGGCCCTCAATTTATATAGATTGAGAAGTATGTGATTGCACCTATAAAGTACATACAATGTGATTATTTATTTGGATGAGAGACGTGTGATGCACTCATCCATACAGATGAATGAAATGTGATGTATTCATCGACCAAGTTAGTATATACTTATGAAATAGATAATTTATGAGTTTTCTATATTTTATTGACATAGTTTTTGTTCCATGGAAACTCAATGTCTCATAAAAATGAAAAATATGAGAATGCACATTTTTATATGATGTAAACTAGTGAACATGGGTATAGAGATGCATGTGTTTGATAAAGATCATGTCAAATACCTTTGTATCTTGACTAGAATTTATGATTTTCTATAGTCCACTCTTTGGTTACATTTTTTGGATTTGGTTATTCATATTTGTTGTCAATGCTATAAAGGATCATGGGGTCACACATTGTGGTTGACTGGATGGTGATTGATTTTGAATCTGAGATCTGATCTAAAAGTGTTTTAGAGTTAATATTAAAAAAATGGATGTTTATTCACAAGTTATTACATATGATGTTATACAAGGTGAATTTAATGATATATTTCCAAAAAAAATTGTAATATATCCAAAAATATTTTTGGATATAGTTCCCAAGTTATTGTATATAATACAATATAAGGTGAAATGGAACAATTCTTATAGGCTTTATTGAAAGTGGGAGATGGAATGAGATATTCCCTAATTCCTTGTGTGTGTTTGTGATATATATAATATATTTTATTACTTTAATGAAGATTAGTATTTTCATTAATAATGGGGTATATTTTTCTATACAAACTAAGATAAAAAATAATGGTTCATCACCTGATAAACTCTCCCACATTGTCTATCATTTATTAAAGAATTACATGGGATGTGATGTAAGAGTGTATTTTCATTTATTCTTGTGATGCATGAACTATAAAAGACATTAACTCATGTGTTGTAATGTATGAGTCTATGTGATAGCATCTATGTAACATCCTTAGGAGTTATAAAAATCCACACCCATGTTATGGTTGCGGGTGGGTGGATACTTTTTTAAGATTTCATGGAACTGGAAGCTCTCTTCTTCATCATCCTTAGCACGTTGAGGTATTAGTGAATTATGGGTGAAGGTGGGTCTTGTTCACATAATTAATGAATCAGGAATAACTCATTGATACCTCTGGAGGTGGGGGTCCTTTGTCTTCCACTCTTGTGATCTTCATCAAACTCATTTAAAAGATTTTTGAAGATGTTGTAGTGGAATATTTAGTGAATGTTACATGTTTACTGTAGTTTCTTCATTTCCAATTTTATGTATTTTCATATTTCTTACATGAATTTACTTGTAAAATGGATTTAATCATTTCTGTTATATCTAATAATTGTTATTAGACCCTAATGAATCCCTTAAAGAGGTAAAACCTTGGCTTAGATCTCCCTGTAAAGGCTACCCTTGAACTTCTATTCTTGAATAAATTTTCCATAAATCATATTGAGAGAGAGTCTCATTATTTCAATGAACCTAGATGTATAGTCTATTACAAACATGGTACCATGTTGCAGGTATAGAAACTCTTAAATGTGCACCATCCTCAAAATTATTGTGCAATACTCCTCATGAAAAGGGTGCTCAAACTCTAACCATGTAAGAATCACCACATCATGGGTTTGGATAACTTAGTTCAACTAGTAGCCCATTATGTCATAGATAATACTAGATACTATCACTACTATCTAGTCATCAAGTGTTTGGACCAAGAAGAACACTCAAGTCACTTCCTCAAGTGAGTCTTTGGCTGCCCAAGGGACATGCTCACCTTGGAACCTAGGTGTTCTCTACTTCTGAAACTCATGAAGAACACCCAGCCTACACAAATCCTTGTTCTGCCTAACTTGAATCATTAATTTCTTAGTGGGTAGTGAATTTTTTTCTTATAAATTGGTTGGAGGATCTTCTCACTGCACTATATGCATAGGATCAACTCCCTGCTCACCCATTGGGGAATTTCTAGATCTGGTCCCTAGATGGAGACCATGTCTCATAACTATTCATTAATAGTAGGCTCTAAAGTTGGAATGGATGTTGCATGACCCTACCTTAGGATCCTAGGTGGTTTTCAGTGTGTCATAATTTTTCATTTGACAAGATAAACCATAATTATTAAAAATAATCGACCATTGTATGATGTAGGTTTTATCTTGTTTTTATCCCTAGTAGATACTTTAGAGTTCATAGTTGACTATAAATTTACTATATAATAGATGAATGGATATGTTATTCATCACACCAAAAATGTGTTCCTTGGCCTAGAAACCAGACTCGAGACCCTTATATATATCACAACCCTAAATTCCCAAAACCAGTCCTCACATGACCTATTAAATCCAAACATTTTTCCTAAGAAAAATCTACGCTGATAACAATATGACATAATTGAACCAATTGGGACCCCTCTTGGGCCAATAGTAAACAAATCTTTCCACCTCAATCCCACCTTCAATCAACCAAGGGCTGGTGACTAGCACCAAGTAGCAGTATCACATGAAATAGGAAGCTTTATCCTAAAGTAATTGTACACAACCACATGTCTCCACATAGGATACAACAATAATGTAAGCTAAATAAAAATACCAATTGAAATATATAAATGTAATTGTCACATAATAATCATCCACTTGAAATAAAAATTTAAAATCCATAAAGTTAAAAGGAAAATTGAGCCTAATGTCCCAAATATAAACCAACCTAGAACAACTGAAAAGGATGGAGACTCCTCCACACATATATCATGATACGAACAATACCATGTATCTATCACCTTAGAGCACTACTATGATCCTACTCTACCAAAACTGTGTCCACCATGATTTTCCTTGAACTTGTAATCTTATCCAAAATATAGAACACATGAGACAAAAATACCCATGTTGGGGTGAGTATATACATACCTACTAGAATAACCTAAAACCAAAAAAATAAATAGAAAATACTAGTCAAATCATAACAAAAAAATGAAAAGATAAACGAAATATGAAATCAAAATAGATAACCCTAAACTCTAAAAGAGTCCCACCTTACATATCCTAGCAATACTAAGAATATACATCATGAGTAGCCCATAGAAAACCAAACTAACCTGCTCTACTGAACCTTGTCACCTCATAGAACTTGCAGTGGGGGATCTACACCTCACCAAAGTTTATATATCATCTAAGGGAGTACCAAACCCTATTTGAGGACCTGTGTTCATTTAGAAATATACATTAAATGAGAGAGTGGATAACTCTATAAATAGAGTACTTTTACCCTGATGTTGAGGGAGTTATTTACTCTTTAAATTGTATATGGTACTTGTGGATTGTTGGGCCTAATTAATTACTAAACACATGCCCAAATTTAGAGAACCCATGCTCCAAGTATATGTAAAATTACTACTCTCTTTTAGTATGATGAGTACTTATTCCTTGTATCTAGTACGTATCTAGGGGAGTACTGAAACCCTATGCACACTCTGATATTCATGCTTGAACCCCATCATCAAACCTATGAAGCTAAAAAATAAATCTACCTAAACCACCTTAAAATATTCTCAAATGGATAAACAGATAATTCCATCATGTTCTACATGTAAAAACACTCAATATAGGCTATTTATTTGTCTAAAATCGATACATAGTGAGAACCATAAAAAATTCCACATGGGCTAAAAAATGAGCCACATGTCATCCTCTAGATGTGACACATGGAATGACTAGGCGTAAGGGGGAACTCCACAATAGAGTGTGTAGTGAGATATTTTTAGGGGCAGTATGTGGCGCATAATTCCTTGTGTGATAGTTTTTCTCACATGGGTTGGTTCATGGTAGACCTAACCAGATCATCTCCTCCACCCCACCTAGTTAGCTGGCTAGGCTGCTTCATGCACCGTGTCATGTTCTAAATATCCCAATATTCCCAGTATCTGATAGTGATTAAGCCTAACTCAGACTTAAATGGACTGAGACCACTGGTGGGAATTTCCCTGCCTTCCATGTGGTGGTCGAGTACCCATCTGATCATGGGAGAACAGACGGTTGGTATGACAACCCTACTCTTTAATACACTTTATTTTATGATTTATTACATAAGAGTACACATAATACAACCAAAAAGATCAATAATTCTATAGTATTTGTGAATTATGTAAATTAAATAGCAACTTAAACCAAGGTGTACATCACCAGTATTTAAAACTTCCTTAGCATGATCATGATATTTCTTTGTACTTAAAACTGAATGGGATAACCTGGGGACATACATAATAAAGGGGTGAGATATAAATCCTAGTAAGGAAATAAACATGGAATAACATGAAAAAATTATTAAATTTTAAATAATATTCATTTAAATGGGACGTAAAATGGGTGGGAAACATGAACATGAAAAATGAGGCATGATAAAGCATGATAACAGAAAGGAAACATGGAAATGTGGAAACAACTTTAAACATGGCATCATAAACATAGGTCAAGGCATCATGATGGAAAAATTACCTCTATGTATTAGGTTCACTCCCTAATCCCTTTAATGTCATCTTTTGAGACTAAAAAATTACGTAATGCATTAGAGCGCTATATAATTCTGGGTGCACCCTTCACTTTTATTTCATTCACATGCATAAGTGTGCCATATATATCATACAAGATGGAATCATTTATCATCACATTTTATTCCATGATCAAGGAGTATGGAATTCATAAATTTAAGTCCCAAATAAAATAATTATAAGTGTATAATGGTGAAAATCCTTGATAGGAAATGGGTACGAGTATTCACTATATAAATTTTTAGCATTGAAAATCATGGTGAAATTTCAGCAGCATAATGGTAGTACTCAAAGGTTCATAAAAATGGTTTAATGAGATCTAAATGGAACTATCCTTATTTTTAAAAACAATTAAAGTGATAGGGATGTGTAAATTCATATCCCAACATTATTAAATGGAAATAAAAGACATAAAATAAAGAATATGCTTGAATAAAGAGAATAAAGAAAGGATCCCTTACTAAATTTTGGATGGTAATGGGTGTACATAAAGGTTCATGGGAGGGATTAATGAGAGTGAAATGGGTATATAAAAATTTATAAATAATAATTTCATTAAGGGGGATATATAAAAATATACCCCAAACATTAATAAAGGGAATTTAAGAGGTATAGCATAAAAGAGGTTCTTGAATAAAAAGAAGAGTGGTATATCCCTTACCTTGAGAGAGTGTTTCCAAAAAGATTTGGAGGAGCTCTTTGAGATCTTGGGGGAACCTTGGAAGGAGTCTAGATAGGGGGAAAAAGATTAAGGTTGTTTTATAAGGTTTTTTAGTGAATATAATGGGGATCTTGGGTGGGTTTATATAGGAAAATAGATGGGGGTTCTTTATTATTTTTCAGGCTTAGGTTTTGGACTCTATATAATAAAATAACCAAAACCACAAACATTATCATGGTTTTTCCCCATGGTTTCTACAAAAAAGGGGTTTTATTTATTTATTTTATAAGTCTAAGGGCTGAAATTATTTAAATATTACCCTTACTGATGTGAAAATGAGTCATGTCCTTAAATAAATGATTTTAAAACCTTAAAATACATTATAAGTTTTGGAGGATTCATAAAGGATTTTTAAAATTAATAAAATAAACATAAAATAGAATTATTGAAAATGAGAAACATATATTTTTTCTTTTATTCTCTTTATAGTATTTATTATATCATTTTTTGGGTCATTATGATGCCATAATACACATCGTATATTTATACCGTATTTAATTTTTACCTAAAAATTCGACAATCTGAGAAAATTATGCAAAATTATTTGTGGGATAATTTCAAAATTATAATTCCAAAAATAATATTTATTTTATATATATATTTTTTTAAATATTTAAATTCTCACTTTTAAAATATTAATTTACATTTATTGAGAAATGTTAGGTTTTTTGAGAATAGCAGTTTTCAAACCCTTATAAAAATTAAATTTGACTTCCTAAAAATTATATGATAATTTATATTTAATAAAAATTATTAAATAATAATATTTTATTAAAATATTATTTATTTTAGGAATCCATTAATTCATCAATATAAATTCCTTAATTTAATTTTAATATTACCCAAAAATATAATTTTTGTTTTATTATATCAAAATGAAAACTAGTTATAAAGAAACAATAATAAAATAAAAATATATTCATTATTCTATATAATATACATATTCATATTATTAGGTTCTTGATACAATTCCCTTTATTACACAATTAAACACCCTAAGGGTAAGGTTTGTGACAGTGAGACTTTTATGGGATGGTTCCGCGTACATGGTTTGGGTTGTGATCTCGATGAGCTTGAACTTCTTCCGTAAATGGTTTTTCTCATGATTAAGTTATTGGATCACAGCTTGGGATTGGTCGAGGAAAAATCCTAGTGATTAAATCTCCCTTATAAGATCTAATAAATGGGCTTCATAGGGTATGATCCTACTGGTTGAGTACATCACTTCCTTTTTCTATGCCAATTAGATTTTTCAAAACCCTATATTTATACTAATCATATGATCACTGTTAAACTGCTATATTATCTATGGTAATTGTGATTAATAGTATTTAAAATTTTATATTATATAATAAAACCAAATAATTTCATGATTTTTCTATAACCATAATACATAATATGGAATTTAATTCAACCATAAAGGGATTTAATTTCTAAAAGTTTAGGTCATTATAATCTTCCCCCTTAAGAAATTTCTCCCTTTAAATTTTCATTTCATACACTGAAATATATTAGGGTAATTTTGTTTCATCACTTCCTCTATTTCCCACATTGCTTCTTCAAACTTTTTTTTTCTCCATATCACTTTAACTCGGTGCATTGTATTATTTCATAGAACTTTGTCTCAACAATCTAAGATCTTCATAGGCAGCTCCTTATATGAAAGATCATTCTCTAATGGTACCATCTCTAGATTCATCATATGTGATGGGTATGGTATGTACTTCCATAATAGAAATATGTGGAACTCATAATGTACTTGAGATATGTTAGGTGGGAGTGCTAGTTGATAGGCCACCACTCTAATGCGATCAAGGGTCTCAAAGGGACCGATGTATTTTGGACTCAGCATTCCCTTCTTCCCAAATCCCATGACATTATTCCATGGAGATATATAGATTAATACCTTATCTCTAACCTCAAACTCTAGGTCTCATCGACACTTGTCAACATAGATCATTTTTCAACTCTGAGCAGCCTTAATGTGTTGATAAATGGTCTTGACCTTTTCTACCATTTCCTTGAAAATTTTAGGACCTAGTAGTTTTCATTCCCCAACTTCATCCCAACATTCATGTGTTCTACACCTCTTTCCATAAAGGGGTTCAAAGAGAGAGATTTAGATTCTTGAGTGGAAACTATTATTGTATGATAACTTATCCAGAGGAAGATCTTTATCCCAACCTCCTTTGAATTCATTTGAGCATGCTCTCAACATATCCTCGAGTGTCTAGATAGTCCGCTCATATTGGACATCAGTTTGAGGGTGATAATCTATGATGAAGTTCAACTCAATATTTAGAGCTGGTTAGAGATACTTCCAGAACATATAGGTAAATCTTAGATCTCGATCATATATAATTGATAGTGGTGATCCATGTAGCCTCACCACTTCTCAAATGTATATCTTTGTGAGTTGATTGAGTGATAAGTCCTCTCAAATTGCAATAAGTGAGAATTCATTGTAAGGCATTCCACCCCAACCCATATATATCATTATTTTATCTTGATGTCTTCAAAATACCACTGAAAAAGTCCATGGTTATTTTTTCCCATTTCCATATAGGTATGGTTAATGGTTGCATCATCCCCTTGGATTTTTGTCTTTCTTATTTCACTTGCGGACATATAATACATCTTGATGTATATTCCATGATCTCCTTCTTAATATTGTCCCACCAATAGTGCTCTCATAGATCTAGATACATCTTTATGCTTCTTAGATGGATGGAGAAGGTCAAGATATGTGCATCATCCAACAACTCTTTTTTTAACTCAGGATTTTATTTTATACATAGTCTTGGCCCAAAATTTACAACTCCTTCATTAATTTTTAACTCTAAGGATTTACCTTTTCTTATATCCTCTACCTTATTCAAAATTCCCACATCATATCTTTGAGAATCATTTATCCTATACAAAAGGGATGTTTGATAAATCATTTGTGAAAGGATTGTGATTTTCCTTCCTTTATTATTCATGTGTATATACTTTTCAAATCTAAGAAGATAGGATCCTTCTCAATTCTCAATAATGGTAAAATTGTTGGATCCTTTTTACTTAGAGTGCCTTCCACTTTATTTTTTTTACTGGGATGGTAGTTGATTTAGTGGTCATAATCCTTAATCATCTCTAACCATCTTCTCTAGTACGTATTCATCTCTTTTTTTATGAATATATACTTGAGGATTTTATGATCCATATATATTTCACACTTCTCCCCAAAGAGATAATGTTGTCAAATTTTTAATGTGAATATCACTGCATCCATATCCAGATCATGTGTTGGGTATTTCTATTCATTAAATTTTAATTTCCTTGAATCATAAGTTATCACTTTGTCTTTCTACATTAACACACAGCCCAATCCCTTCTTTTAATCATCGTTGTATACGATTAAAAGTTCTCCACTTGTGGGTAGTGTAAGTACAGGTGTAGTGATAAGACTCTTTCTCAACTTCTTGAATCTCTCTTAAAATTCATCATTTAAAACAAACCTGAATCCCTTTCAAGTTATCTTTGTTAGAGGTTTTGAGAATTTTGATAAATTTTTTCAAAAATTGAATACAGTACCCATCTGATCCAAGGAAACTGTGAATATATATCACATATGTTGGTCTTTGAAATCCTTCAATTACTTCAATTTTTTAAGGGTCCATAGAAATCCCATTTCTTATGATAATATTCCCCAATAATGAGGCTTCATTCAACTAGAACTCATATTTTTTTTACTTTTCATAAAGTTTCTCCTCTTATAATATTTTTCTCATAATGCCCAGATGATTCTCATGCTCCTCCTTAATTTTAGAGTATATTAGAATATCATCTATAAAAACTACCACAAATTTTTTAAGTTAATCTCTAAATTCTCTACTCATAAATTCTATGAAATTTTTTTGAGCATTAATGGGTCTGAATTGAATTACTATGAACTCATAGTGCTCCTACCTTGTTCAAAAAGTAGTTTTTCTAATATCCTCCCTCTTCACCCTTACTTGATAATACCCCTACCAAAGATACACCTTGGAGAAGTATTGGGATGCACATATATTGTCAAACAAGTCATCAATATTTGGAAGAGGATACTTGTTCTTTATCATGATATTATTAAGCTCTCCATAATCAATGCAAAGGTGCATTGACCCATCCTTCTTCTTGATGAAGAGGACTGGTGCACCCCACAGTGAAGCACTTTGGTGTATGAAATTTTTATCCATATTTTCATGTAGTTGTCTCTTCAGATACTCTTGTTCTAAAACATCTATTCTATATGGATTCTTAGATAATGGAAACACCCCAGGTATAATCTTTATTGAGAATTCAACCTCTCAGTTGGGAGGAAGACCAGACAATTCTTCAGGAAACACATCAGTGTATTCCCTCACAATGGTCATGTCTTCAAGGATGATTTTTTCCTTAGACTAAGTCATTTTAGATAGATATGTTTTTTCATAGGTAAATAATATCCATTCTTGAGATTTTGGTGCTCAAGAAGATTCCTCCTCCTCCTTTCACTTTTAACGAATCGGGGGAGAATTCATGATATGGAGAGTGATTTCCTTCTCATGGCAATTTATATTGGATTTATGAAAGGAAACCCATTTCATAACTAGGATAACATAAAATTAAACTAAAGGTACATTGATAAAATTTTCAAGAATATCATTCCCATAAACTTTAACATGTTATAAAACAATCATAAAAGTTTTTCCCGATGATATCAAATCATTTCAGGCGGTGAATCTATGTTATTACAAGATAGGATAAGATAGCATGAAATGAAATAGAAAATTACATACACTACGTTGAAGTATAGGTTACATGTACATAATTCAGCATGATTCATATATGTATAGGACATTCCTTTTTGCCTTAGTCTTGGATATTATTTATGATTATCATGATTGTTAGCCCTTAGAATAGAGAAATGGCTTACATAATTCCCAACTTCTCCACATTTATGACAAATATTTTTATATGGTACCTTAGGTTGAAATTTATTCTAATATATCATGGTATTCATTTTTTCATGGAAATTGGATACTTTATGCCCTATCTTTCCTCACTTAAAACATATCTCAATTACTTTATGACATTTCTTATGGTGTTTATTTCTACACTTTTATCATAAAGTAAATTGTGTCTTCTTTCCCTTATCATCTTTATCAAATGAACTTCTTTGATATGTCTTATTCCTCTTAGTTAAAGTATTTGGGCATTAAAAAAAGTTATAATTGTTAATTTTTATTTTTGATAGCTAGTTTGGCATAATTACAAGATGTCTTACTTGAGCTCCCATCATGTTAGGAATCTTATTTGGATAGTCATCACATTTCCCTTCACATTGGTGGTTTACTCGGTTCCTCTTATTTACATCCATTGGATAGAATAAAGGGAAAATTAGATATGAGTATTTTTAAACTATTAAACTTATAGAAGGGAATCCAATAACATTAAAGGGATAACTTATAAATTAAATTTATTTCTTAACTTATAAATTTTTAGGATTCAATCTATGTTATCCATGATCTATTTTCTAACATAGAAACTTATGGTCATTTTTGTTCCTTTAATAATGGTTTATAATGATCTTGTGAATTTACCTATGCATATCCCCTAGGAGTGTAAAAATAGTTGTGTAGGCATGTTTTCATGCACTAGTTCCTGATAGATTCTATCTCAATACGGTGTTTTTAGGTTTTACCACTAGGTACATTTGTGTCATAGATACATCCACTTATAGTATCTAGATAGGGATCTATTTTCTTAGAAACCACTTACTCTATACTTTACCAAAATTTAGGGATTTATTTTTATGTTTATTCTTATCCTTAAGTATTCATATTAATTTTTCTATTCCTAATCCCAAAAATGACTAAACTTTCCTTTGATACCAACTATGAAAACCCTTCTCTTTAATACACTTTATTTCAGAATTTATTACATAATATTACACATAATACAACTTGTAATATCGAGAAGTCAAGTGTATTTGGGAATTAGGTACATTACATAACAACTTAAACCAGGGGGTACATCACCATTATTGAAAACTTCTGTAACATGGTCATAATATTCCTTCATACTTAAAATCACATGGGATAACCTAAGGATATATATAATAATGTGGTAAGATATAAATCCCAATAAGGGAATAAACATGGAATAACATTAATAAAGTATTACATGTTAAATAATAGGCATTTAAATGGAATATAAAATGGGTTATAAACATTAACATGAACAATGAGGCATGATAAATCATGATAGTATAAAGGTGACATGGAAATGTGGAAACAACTTTAAACATGGCATCATAAACATAGGTCAAGGCTAACTACCAAGACATCATGATAGAAAAGTTACCATGATGGATTAGGTTCACTTACTAATCCCTTTCATAACATATCATGATACTAAATCATTAACCAATGCATTGGAGAACTATATAATTATGGGTGCACCCGTCGCTTTCATTTCATTCATATACATAACTATGCCACATAGATCATACAACATGGAATAATTTATCATCACATTTTATTCCATCATAAATAAGTGTGGAATAAATACATTTAATTCCGAAATAAAAGAAATATAAGTTCATAAAGGTGAACACTCTTGATAGGAAATGGGTACGAGTATTCACTACACAATTGTTTGGCTTAGAAAATCACAGTGAAATTTCGGAAGCATAACGGCAGTACTCAATGATTCATAAAAATGGTTTAATGAGATAGAATGGGGTCTCAAATTATTTGGAAATAAAATGGACAATAATAGGGATTTTTAAAATCATATCCCATCATTAGAAACTCAAAATAAAATACATAAAATGAAGAAGATTCTTGAATAAAGAGAATAAGGAAAGGATCCCTTACTAAATTTAGAGATGGTAATGGGTGTACATAAATGATTTATGGGAGGGATTAATGAGAGTGAAAAGGGTATATAAATCATAAGGGATGTAAGGGGTATTTAGATCAATATACCCCAAAACATGAATAAAGGGAATTTAAGAGGCATAACATAAAAGAGGTTCTTGAATAAAAAGAAGAGATTGAATAAAAAGAAGAGTGGGAGATCCCTTACCTTGAGAGAGTGATTCCCAAAAGATTTATAGGAGCTTCTTGAGAGATAAGGGGAAGCTTGTGAGGACTCTATAGAGGATAAGGAAGAGTAAGGACATGCTCCAATTTTTTTAGTGAATATAATGGGGATCTTTGGTGTGTTTATATAGGAAAAGAGTGGAGAGTTATTTATTATTTATCAAGCTTAGGTTTAGGACTCTATATAATAAAATAACCAAAACCACAAAACTTCCCATAGTTTTTTACCATAGTTTCTACCAAATAGGGGTTTTATTCATTATTTTATAATTTTAAGGGCTGAATTTTTTAAAATAGTACTCTTGTTGATGTGTAATTGAGTCATGTCCTTAAATAAATGAATTTAAAACCTTAAAATACATTATAGGTTTTGGAAGATTCATAAATTATTTATAAAATTAATAAAATAAACTTAAAATAACATTATTTTAAATTGGAAACATATTTTTTTTCTTTTATACCATTTATAGTGTTTATTACTATAGAATCAAAATAATGAATGTAGATTCTCAATATACAAGAGGGGTGAATTGTATACTTTAAAAATTCCTTTGGAACCTTTAAAGTTGGTAATGTTTAACAAGGTTAAACAAGGTAAATTTACAAGACCTCTTAGTTCTACACACTTGCTTGATTCCATAAATATGGTTTTGTAAATGAAACTTAAGAAAAGTTTACAAGGACAAATATTCTACCTTAAAGTGTATAGAATCTTACTAATAAGATTATAAAAGTACAAGAAATTATAAGATAGTTATACTTTCCTTATTAATCAAAATGCAGAGGAAAAAAATTGAAACAATACAAGTAACAAGTATGAAATATTTTAACCCAAAGAGTAGGGTATACAACAACCTTGGATAAAGGTCCCTTGATTTATACTTTCAAGAAAGTCCGACTTACCCACACCAGGGTAATCCCTCGATAGGAATATCGAAGTCTGTCTTGTTATCCCTGCAAGCCCTCAAACTTCAAGGTAGTTGGCACCTCTGTCTTCTTATCCCTGGAAGACCTCGAATGTACTCAGCAACATTCGGAGTCGCACGAAGTAATTCTGAACAAGATGTTCAGTACGCACAAAGCATGAGAGTCTCTCTCTAGAAATCACTTCAAAAGCATGTAATCTATAGAGTCGTATGTAATGACCTGAATCCGGAGCCCCTCCACTGGTGCCCCGTACCTGGTTCACCACATGACCTCAAGCGTGTTTTCCCAAACGCCAAAGGATGCCGAATAGCAGTGAGGGCCTTGGTGAGTTGGTGGGGAAACTATGCCCTCATTCGGTAAAGTATACAGTGGAAAAACAACCAGACACAGTAGCGGAAACAATAAACAGCATACAACAACTGAACTGAACAGCGGAAGCAATGTATAAAATAATAATGATGAAACATGGTACATATGTCTATGGAAAGAAGTAAAAAAACCATTGTGCTGGAATACAACTTAATTCAAGTACTAAAGCAACAGCAAAAGAAAAATAGGTGAGCAACTCCTCAGCATTGCAAGCCTCAGCTCGGTCCCATGCTCTACAGCTCCTGGCAAGTCAAGAACCTGAAGTGGAAGGGCGCTTGCCCTTATCTATACATGCAGCAACATAGTCTGCTTGGGCCCAAAACATGGACCAAACAGGGTGTGAGACAAAGTCCCAGTAGGTAATCACCCAAATATCTATGCCTAACAGTCAATGAATACATGGAAAATAAAGTACAGGAACAGTAAACAGGAAATACACAACAGCTACAATCCACAGTTCTAGCATATAAAGTACATAAGTAAATAACCAGTAACAAGAAGAAAATAGGCAACCCTCTGGGTAGCTCTCACAGCCTAACCCCTATGGTTCAACCTACAAGAACTAGCAACCCTCTAGGAGGCACACACATTCTCACCCCTCTGGTTCAGCTAAGAAAAGATTTTATGAGGAAGCACTCACCGTCAATTCCCCTTATAGTCTCGTATCGTACTAAAGGCTCTCTGGGGAAGCACTCAATGTCTCATTACCACTGTGGCCCACGTTGAGGAACTACAGACTCTTTGAGGAAGCACTCATCGTCAATTCCCCCTGTGGTCTCGCATCATATTAAAAGACACTCTGGAGAAGCCCTTACGTCCATTCTCCCTATGGTCTACTACACTAGGTTCTCACAGTCCTGTGTGAAATTAATATGCTCAGCATGTGTGTATCATCCAAGTAAACCTTAAGAACTACTTGTCTATCAATCTAAGGCACAACAGCATAACAAATCAACAGTTCCACTATCCTACAACTAGGCATGGCAACTGGAAAAATGCCAAACAGGAATAACAAGCATAGCATACATCCAGAGTATAGTAAAAAGTACCATAATCACAGGAAAAACATCTACTCCAGCAATCAAGCAAAGAAGGAAATACAACAAGGGAAAAACAAGAACAAACAATACCCCGTTCAAGGGTATTGGTGTAATTTTCACAAAATACTAATCGACTTCCTACAGAAAGGCACAAACCACCTACCTCGATCCTAGGAGATCGATATATTTGAACCACGATGACTGATTCTCCATAGAACATCGTAGATCTGAGAAAACGCACAAAACGTTCAACACACGACAACCTGAAAATGAAGAGGAACAATGGAACAAGGCTAAAGCAGAAGATAGAACTCACCGCTGCGATTCCAATACAATCAACAGTGCTCGAATCGGAGAACGGACGGAGAGACAATGGCTCGTCAAAGATCTGTGGTCATACGGTCGCTCTCGGATGAAGAAGCTGGAGAAGAAGACATTTTCCTCGATTAGGTGCGACCCCATTCCGTTTAATTAAAAAAAAGTACACGGCATGTACTTTTAGAGTACACGACTTGTACTAGGTTTTTCTGTACTCCGCCAAAATCGGCCTCCACGTCACCCCTACACATCGTGTGTGTAGCTCGGATACAGCCAGCACACGGCTTCGAGTGAGAAAAGAGTACACGGTGTGTACTCATAAAGTACACGGTGTGTACTTCGAAAATTTCCAGAACTTCATTTTTCTCAAAAACTTAAGAAAAAGTAAAGGCGTACCAGAAACGAAGATCTTGGTTCTTACAAACTTCCCCCCTTAAAGAAATTCGTCCCCAAATTTCCCTAACAAGGTGGAGAAGTAGAAATCCCGAACAGCTCTGGCCACTGCGATCGTACATCGACCTCCCTCTCCCAAGTCTCGTCCTGTAATCGCCCGTGCTGCCATAGCACTCGTACCAGAGGAACAGACCGGCCTCGGAGGACCTTCGTACTACGATCGACAATCTGGATAGGATGCTCCTCAAACGGCGCATCTTCTTCGAGCTCAACCTCCTTGGGCTGAAAGACATGAGACGAGTCTGAAAAATAATGTCGGATCTGAGAGACATGGAAGATGTCATGCATAGCCCAGTACCTCTGAGGTAGTTGCAACCAATAGGCAACCGGCCCAACTCTCTCCAACACCTCAAACGGCCCGATGTACCGCGGTGAAAGCTTACCCTGTCTTCGAATCCTCTTGTGTCCCAACCTCGGTGCGACATGTAGGAAAACCTGATCTCCGAACTCAAACTCCAGAGGTCGTCTCCGCTGATCATCATAAGACTTCTTCTGAGACTGTGTTGTAGCCATCCTTTTCCGAATCAGCTCTATCTGCTCTGAAGTCTCCTGAACAAGACGAGGTCCCAGCAAAGCTATCTCTCCTTCCTCCAGCCAGCATAAGGGTGATCGGCATAGCCTACCATACAAAGCCTCGTAAGGTTACATCTGAATGGTCGCCTGGAAACTGTTGTTGTAGGCGAACTCCACAAGAGGGATATGCTTCTACCAAAAACCTCCAAAGTCCAGGATGCAATCCCAGAGCATATCCTCAAGCACCTGGATCGTGCACACGGACTGGCCATCAGTCTGGGGATGGTATGCTGTACTCAAAAGTACCTATGTACCCAAGGCCTTCTGAAGTCCCTGCCAGAACCGAGAGGTAAAGCGCACATCCCTATATGAAACAATAGAGCGTGGAACTCCATGCAGACGAACGATCTCTCTGATGTAAAGTCGTCCCAGATCATCGACACTGAAGGTCTCCTTGATCGGCAAGAAGTGAGCAACATTTGTGATCCTGTCGACAACAACCCAAACAACATCATTTCCCTAAGGCAATCTCGGCCACCCAATCACGAAGTCCATCGCAACATCATTCCACTTCCACTCTGGAATGGGTAACTGCTGTAAAAGCCATGTTGGTCGTTGATGCTTTACTTTCACCTACTGACAAGTAAAACATCTCAAGATGAAACCAGCCACATCCCTCTTCATACCTAGCCACCAGTACTAGCAATGAAGATCCTGATACATCTTGGTGACGCTAGGATGAACTGCCCAAACTGAGGAATGAAAATCCTGCATCATCTTCTCACGTATGTCTCCTGTAAGAACCCATTTCTTATATTTGAGGTATAGGCTTCTTCTTTTCTCTTTTCCTTAAGTTTTTTTGAAAAAATATGGAAAATGGGGGAAAATACTAAGTTTTGGAAGTACACATCATGTACTTTTCCACACGTTGTGTACTTTTGGCCGTATGGGATGAGTATACGGGGCGTGTGGCCTTGTTGGCGATGAAGGTTGTAGGAACCGACTACACCCTGTGTAGTGGTACTTTACACGCCGTGTAGTCAGTCGGAAGGCGAATAGTAAGGCAGTGGAAGGTTGTGCAACAACACACGCCATGTACTCATGAAGACACGTCGTGTAGTCATGTCGGCAGGTGAACAGTGTCGCGCTGGCGGGAAGTCTCCAGAGGAACAGTTTAAAAATGGAAAGTACACGCCATGTAGTTTGTTTTTTTGACTTAAAATAGATAGTAGCCTCCTCATTTGGCAGAGTAATCATTTGAGCCATTTTGGAGCCAAAGGAGGAGGCCGGAGCTTCGGAGATCCGTCGGGCGCATGCCGGAAATCCGTTTCCGCCTTGGATGATCTCGTTGAAACCGCACGGGTGAGTTATCCCTTCTCCTGGAGTAGTTATCACCAATTCTTCCTCGTATGTAAGTTATTTAAGTTTTAATGGTTTATCTTCTACGTTAGATCTACATCGTTTTTGGGTGTTTCTGGGATCGACGATCGTGTATACCGCTCGTTGGTGTTTAAGGTAGGTGACTTGTTGTTTGTTTTTCCAACTGTCGTGTGTTTTGTGAAATTTTGTGCCACGAACCCATGTTGGGGTGTCATGTGTCTGAGGCCTTTTCTATATTAAACACCTATAATTTAATAGGTGATTTAAATATGATATTAAAATTCTGGTTGGGATCGTTTCTTGGATCCGGAACCACCCCAGGGGTGTGTTCTACTGTTTAGCTATTTGGCCAGGATACCCGAGGGTATGAATTTAAAGTAGTAATTATATATTTTCCTTGAGAGGAATTGCTTTTTTACTGAATTTTTACGTGTTGGGTATGGCTCAGTTACCTGTTTAGCCTGAGGGCGTTGTTGTGATTAGCCTGTGGGCACTACACTATTTAGCCCGAGGGCTGTAGTTATTTCGCCTGATGGAAACCTTTCGTGCCTGAGGGCTTGACTTCTGTGCCTAAGGGCGACACTTCGTATGCCTTTGGGAAATTTCTATTACACCTGAGGGAAATACTTGCGGGTTGGATTCTGATTACCTGAGGGTAAGGTTTTGTTTGTCTGGGGATGTTGACTGTTTACTTAGAAATGCATTGTGGTGTTTTCTTATATTAAATGGATTAAATGAATAATTAAATGGAAATTTAAATTCTAAGTTAGTTAATTTTGAGTACTACTTACTTTATTTCATTTTACTACTGTACACTATTGTTGCATGTTGGCACGTAGTTGGGCACGAGCCTTTGGTGGGTGCCTACTGAGATATATTTCTCACACCCTGTTTGGGTCATGCTTTTCGGCCCAAACAGATTACGTTTCTGCAGGCGTGGATAGGGGAAAGAGTCCCTATACAGGTAATTGACTGTTGCTAAGGAGTAGGAGGGCATGGGACCGATCCTAGGCTCGCGATGCCGCTGCCAGCTATTTTTCTTGTTTTGCTATACTCTATATTCTGTTGTACTATATTGATGTGAAACATGTTCTGGCTATTTTCTTAGAATTGAAGCATGTTGCATCGTTACTTATATACTGGTTGTTTATATCTACTGCAATTGTTTATTCAGTTGTGTATGGTTTACAGCTTCCGCTATTTTTTATGATTTATTCTTTCCGCTGCGCTACACTTTGACAAATGAGAGCATAGTTTCCCCACTATTAGACCTGGGCCCTCACTGCTAGTCAGCAGGCTCTGGCATTTGGGGAAATGCGCTTGAGGTCACGTGGCGAACCGGGTTTCGGGCACCCGTTTAGTGGAACCCGGAACCGGGGTGTTACAAAGTGGTATCAAAGGAGTTCTTTTCTTTGACTTACTATTTAGAGTCGTAGTCAGGGATAGGACAAACGGTAGTTGGTAATAAGTTGTGCCCAGGTGTAGCTAACCCGTGTACAGGGAAAAGCCAGTCTACCTCGTATTTTTTCAATTCTTTTGATTTTGAAAATTTTACAGTTGATATGTTTTCATCATTGGGTGATGCACTTGAGATTGTGATGTTATATTTTATCTATGGGTTCTATTTAGTTACAACCCGATGAGATGAGGGTATGCCATCTCATGCATCATATAGGAACATGCTAGAAATCACATGCCATTCTTAGTTCCATGCCATGTAGTTGCATTAGGAATCACATGTTATTGTGATAGTTGTTGTGCTAGAAAATCATGTTGTTGTGATAACTGCTTGATAAATACCTACTTTGTGATAGGGTATTTTCTTGTGTGAGCCTGTTTATAGAATGGATGCCAAACTTTGGTTTTTGGGGAGTATGGTCCCCCATTGACCAGAATTTGTTGGATCATTAGCTGTTTATTTTGGTTATAACACATATAAGATGTCAAACTTTTATTCGTGGGGAGTATGGTCCCTCACGAGTCGGAATTTGACACTTAGGTGTTGTTTTTCAGTATTTCTGGGTTCCAGGGAAGTTTCTAAGGCATATTGTCCGGAAACCCAGTATACACATCGTGTAGTACTTTATAAACTCCATGTATGTTCTTATGTTTGGGAAGAAAAAAAAACTTTTTGAGTACACGCCGTGTACCCGAAGTACACGCCGTGTACCCTAAGTACACGCCGTATAGTCTCTTCCCGTGTCACAAACTGTGTGGGTGGCGACACGGGGTAGGGAATGCTTGGGTAAAACATTTCGTGTACCTGATATACACGTCGTGTAGTGTTGAACCAGAGTCTGGCCATGTAACCAACAACACGGGTCGGTGAACTCCTGTACAGAACACGTTGTGTCAATGATGAACACGCCGTGTAGTGTGACCTGGGGACTCGGTCGTGTAACTAACAACACGGGTCGGTGTCACCTCTCCTTGAACACGCTGTGTACCTGTGGGACACGCCGTGTAGTTTTGTCCAAGGACAGACCGTGTGTACTTAGTCGTGTGGCTGGGAAACGGGGTGGAGTACACGCCGTGTGCGGGTGTAACACGCCGTGTAGTGTCAAGCCGAGTAGTCGGAAGTGTCACAGACGACACGAACAGTTGGAAAATAACACCATACATGCCGTGTAGATATAATACATGCCATGTAGTTTTTGTTGAACGGAATCTGTGTGGCTTAGCCGTGTATAAGGACCCAGGTAGGGGAAGGGAAGTAAAGTACACGTCATGTAGTCATTGTACACGCTGTGTAGTCTTGTTTTTCAAATCTTGAAATTCCTTCTTCCTCTTGTTCCCTTGATGGTTCCTTCTCTTTCAGTCTTGATAAATATGGAATCTAAGGTGTGCTTTTGACCTTGTAGTGTCATGCCACCTCGACATCCATGAGTTGTTTTCCAAGAGAGTGGCGACGACTATACTCCAGAGATGGTGGGCCATGGGCTACTAGTGGATCCTCCAGCAGAACCAGATGTAGTGCCAGCCATTATACCGGACACAGGCACAGAGACGCAGTTCCGTGAAGGATTTATGCGGTTCATGCAGACCTTTCAGGGAGCACCGAAGGCTGCTACATCTATGGCCGAGCTGACACGTATCTTCCAGCAGCAGCATCTGCCTACGTTTTCAAGGGATGGCAGACCACAGGCTGCGGAGTCTTGGCTATGATCGATGCAGACTATTTTCGATCATCTTGAGATGACTCCAGGGCGGAGGGTCAAGCTCGCGACTTACATGCTGCGTGATTCCTCCAAGAGGTGGTGGGATGTTACCACCCAGTCTGAGCATCACAGGGACATGGCATGGGAAGACTTCTAGGCAGTCTTCTATGACTTCTTCTTTCCAGAGACGTTGAGGGCAGATAGAGCTCGAGAGTTCATGAATCTGTAGTAGGGCGTTATGTCGATGATGGACTATTATTCTCGTTTTACCGAGGTTCGGCGTTTTGCACCCGTGCTGGTGGGTGATGAGGCGTTGAGAGCCAGGCACTTTGAAGATGGTCTCCGATATGACATCCGAGTGCTGGTGAATGTTTTCAGGTTACCTTCAGTACACTCTATTTTGAACCAGGTGCTAATTACAGAGAGGAACCTATGGGAGTCTAGTGGTGTGGACCAGGGTGGTTCAGTACCAGTTACTGGTACTATTTCTGCTGGCAAGAGGAAGAGACAGATGGACTTCTCTCAGGGTGGCAATACTAGCCAGATGCCTTCTTCAGGTGGCCCGATTAGGTGCTACCAGTGTGGTAAAGAGGGGCATAAGAGACCGCAGTGTCCATGTGACCTAGTGGAGTGTTGAGCTTGTGGAAATATGGGTCATCTGCAGCACTTTTGCAGGGTGTTTCCTCCAGTGACTAGTGAGAGGGGTTCTGTACAGACTCCGTGTGCGGGAGAAGGACCAGTGGCTTCTTACCAGTCGGAAAACTGGAATTCATCAGGGCATGCAGGCAGAGATGGTGGTTGTGGTTGTGGTATCCAGACACCAGGATCTCAGAGGCAGCAGGGTGGGACAGCTCAGGGTAGCCAGGCTGTGTCGTAGGGCTGTGGCACTGGACAGGCATATGCAGTGCAGTAGACCCAGCAGGAGCAGGATCCCGGACCTTCTACAATCAGAGGTACTATTTTAGTATCTTCTGTCTTATCTTTAGTAATTTTTGATATGTGTGTTACGCATAGTTTCATATATGTACCTATTGTGGAGATCCTTGGGCTCAGTGTTTCTTCTTCTTCTGATGTCATGAAGCTAGACACTCCGTTGGGTACTAGAACGGCCAGTGTGCGTCAGTTTAAGGAGTTCCCTCTTGAGGTTGGTGGGTGTCACTTTTTATAGGACCTCTATGTCTTAGAGATGATGAGCTATGAAGTCATTCTCAGGATGGACTGGTTGGTTCCCTATTGAGCCTTTGTAGATTTCTATCATCACAGGGTGCGTTTCACATCACCAAAGGGTGGAGATTTTCTATACAAGGGTGAGTGGGATGTTCAGCCGAGTCGAGCTAGACCAGAGCATCATGGGTGAGGTGGAGTCATAGCCCAGATTGCGAGTTTATACCTGGATGATCAGGGGACTTATTAGATAGATTTCCCTCCCGTTGTTGATCGTTTCAGGGATGTCTTCTCGGACAACTTTTTGGGTCTACCTCTAGAGCGTGAGGTTGATTTCTCTATCTATCTTGTTCCAGGGGAAGCACCGGTGTCCATTCCTCCTTATAATACGGCTACACCTGAGTTGCAGGAGCTCAAGAGGTAGTTAGAGGAGTTACAAGCAAAGGGTTTTATCCGACTCAGTACTTCTCCGTGGGGTTCTCCGGTCCTTTTTGTGAAGAAGGCGGATAGTACCCTCAGACTTTGCATGGATTATCGGAAGCTAAACCAGTTGACGGTTAAGAATCGATATCCTTTGCCGAGGATAGATGATCTTTTTTATCAGCTTCGTGGAGCATGATTGTTCTCGAAGATTTAATTGAGATCCGGGTATCACCAGCTGCACGTGAGACCATCAGATATACCGCTTACAGCATTTCGGAGCAGATATGGTCTGTATGAGAACTTGGTTATGCCATTCGAACTCACGAACACACCAGCAGTTTTCATGGCTCTGATGAATCGTGTGTTCCATCTATATCTTGATTCTTTTGTGGTAGTATTCGTGGAAGAAATATTTGTGTACTCTCACACTCGACACGACCATTACACCCATCTTGATATCGTATTGAGTACACTGAGGGAGCATCGTCTATATTCTAAGCTCTCAAAGTGACACTTTTGGATGGACCAGATTCACTTCCTGGGTCATATAATCTCAGAGGAAGGAGTTGCAGTAGACCCAGAGAAGGTGAGAGTAGTAGTTTCCTGGGAGCATCCTAAGAACGTCTTTGAGATATAGAGTTTCTTAGGGTTGGCTGGTTACTACAGATGCTACATACAGGACTTCTACCACTTAGCAGCACCGTTGACTTGTCTGACTAAGAAGGGTGTGAAGTTTGTTTGGTCGGAAGCTTGCGAGACAGCCTTTCAGAACCTGAAGGGAAGGTTGACATCAGCACTAATCCTGATACTCCCAGAGCAGGGGAATATCTATACAGTTTACTGTGATGCATCTGGTATTGCGCTGGGAGTAGTGTTGATGTAGGGTGATCGAGTCGTTGCGTACGGGTCTCGGTAGTTGAGGCCACATGAGAGGAATTACCTGAAGCATGATCTCGAGTTTATTGTAGTTGTTCATGCGTTGTGCTCTTGGATACATTATCTCTTGGGAGAGCATTTTGTGGTTTTTACCGACCACAAAAGCCTCAAGTATATCTTTACTCAGCATGACCTCAATCTGAGCCAGAGGAGGTGGGTCAATTACCTACAGTCCTTTGATTTTGATCTTGCCTATACACCTGGTAAAGGTAATGAAGTAGCAGATGCACTGAGCAGGAAGACTCAGATACATGCAGTGTAGGAGGATAGTGGTGAGTGGGAGCTCATGGCTTTGTTCTCTGAGATTCATTTGGAGGTGCACGACAGTCAGGGGAAAACTTATCTTTCCTCGTTAGCTGTGATGTCTACCCTCCTGGACAGAGTGAGGATGAGACAGCTATCTGATTCGGAAAGCCTAGTTCTACGGGAGTCGGTGGCAAGTGAGGACCCTCCTCCTGGTTAGATGATAGGTGATGATGAGGTTCTGTGTTTCCATGGACGAGTATGGGTTCCAGGGGATATACGCGAGGAGATGATGTGGGAGTTTCATGCCTCAGCTTGGAAAGTTCATCCCGGGGTTACCAAGATGTACCGTGACTTGAGGCGTCAGTACTGGTGGCCGAGTACGAAGAGAGATGTAGCTGGTTTTGTTACGAGGTGTTCCACCTGTCAGCAGGTGAAGGCGGAGCACCAGAGACCAGCTGGGCTGTTACAGCAGTTACCTATCCCGGAGTGGAAATGGGATGATGTCACAATGGACTTCGTGACTGGGTTGCTGAGGTCACCTCGAGGCAATGATGTCGTGTGGGTTGTTGTGGACAAACTCACGAAGGTATCTCACTTCCTGCCAATCAAGGAGACCTTCGGTGTCGATGATCTTGGAAGGTTGTATATCCGAGAGATCGTACGTCTTCATAGGGTCCCTCGTTCTATCTTTTCTGATAGGGACGCTCGCTTTACATCTCATTTCTGGCAGAGTTTTCAGAGGGCACTGGGTACACAAGTGCTTCTGAGCACAGCTTACCACCCTCAGACAGACTGACAGTCAGATCGTACGATAAAGGTGCTTGAGGACATGTTGCGTGCATGAGTCCTAGACTTTGGGGGCTCATGGGAGAAGCATATACCCCTAGTCGAGTTTTCCTATAACAATAGTTTTCAGGAAACAATTGAGATGGAACTATAAGAGGCTTTATATGGTAGGTCGTGCCAATCACCCTTGTGCTGGTTAGAGACAGGTGAGGAAGCTTTACTAGGACCAAAACTCATACAGGAGACTTCTGAGCAGGTCCAGTTGATTCAGAAGTGGATGGCTACCACGAAGTCTCATCAGAAGTCATATGTTGATCGTCGCAGACGACCTTTGGAGTTCGTGGTCAGGGATCAGGTTTTCTTGTGTGTTTTGCCGAGGCTGGGACACAAGCGGATCAGGAGACAAGGTAATCTTTCACCGAGGTATGTGGGGTCATTTGAGATTCTAGAGAGAGTCGGGCTGGTTTCCTATCGGTTGCAGTTACCACAGCGATACAGAGCCATGCACGACGTCTTCCATGTATCTCAGTTGCGCCACTATCATTCAGACCCGTCTCACGTCTTTCAGCCTGAGGAGGTTGAGCTGGAAGTAGATGCATCCTTTGAGGAGCATCTGATTCATATCGTTGACAGGAGAATGAAGGTTCTCTGAGGCCGGTCAGTTCCTCTCATATGGGTGTTATGGTAGCATGGATGAGTGTAGGACGAAACCTGGGAGCGGGAGGCCGATGTATGTGCTCAGTGGCCAGAGTTGTTCTGAGCTATATCTTCTCCACCCTTGGAAGGGAAATTCGAGGATGAATTTCTATAAGGGGGAGAGTTTTTAAGAATCCGGTTATTATATTTGAGGTACGGGCTTCTTCTTTTCTCTTTTCCTTAAGTGTTTTTGAGAAAATATGGAAAATGGGGAAAAATCCTAAGTTTTGGAAGTACACGCTATGTACTTTTCCACACACCGTGTACTTTTGGCTGTGTGGGATGAGTACACGGGGCGTGTGGCCATGTCAGCGATGAAGGGTGTAGGAACTGACTACACGTTGTGTAGTGGTCCTTTACACATCGTGTAATCAGTCAGCAGGTGAATAGTAATGTGGTGGTCAGCTGTGCGAAAACACACGCCGTGTACTCATGAAGACACGTCGTGTAGTCATGTCGATAGGTGAATAGTGTCGCGCTGGCAGGAAGCTGCCAGAGGAACAGTTTAAAAATGGAAAGTACACACCGTGTACTTGAGAGTACACGCCGTTTAGTTTGTTTTTTCGGCTTAAAATAGGCAGTAGCCTCCTCATTTGGCAGATGAGGAATTTGAGCCATTTTGGAGCCAAAGGAGGAGGTCGGAGCTTTAGTGATCCACTGGGCGCACGTCGGGAATATATTTTCTCCTTGAATTATCTCGTTGGAACCGCACGGGTGAGTTCTCCCTTTTCCTGGAGTAGTTCTCACCAATTCTTCTTCGTATGTAAGTTATTTAAGTTTGAATGGTTTATCTTCTACGTCATATCTACGTAGTTTTTGGGCATTTCTGGGATCAACGATCGTGTATACCGCTCGTTGGTGTTTAAGGTAGGTGGCTTGGTGTTTGTTTTTTCAACTGTCGTGTGTTTTGTGCATTTTTGTGCCATGAACCCATGTTGGGTGTCGTGTGGCTAAGGCCGTTGCTATATTAAACACCTAAAATTGAATAGGTGATTTAAATATGATATCAAAATGCTGGTTGGGATCATTTCTTGGATCCGGAACCACCCCAGGGGTGTTTTCCACTATTTAGTCATTTGGCCAGGATACCCGAGGGCATGCCTTTAAAGTAGTAATTGTAGAATTGCATCGAGAGGAATTGCTTTTTTACTGCATTTTTATGTGTTGGGCATGGCCCAGTTACCTTTTTAGCCTGAGGTCGTTGTTGTGATTAGCCTGTGGGCACTGCACTATTTAGCTCGAGGGCTATAGTTATTTCGCCTGAGGGAAACCTTTCGTGCCTGAGGGCTTGACTTCTGTGCCTGAGGGCAACACTTCGTACACCTGAGGGCAATTTCTATTACGCCTGAGGGAAATACCTGCGGGTTGGATTCTTATTACCTGAGGGTAAGGTTTTGTTTGTCTGGGGACATTGATTGTTTACTTAGAAATGCACTGTGGTGTTTTCTTATATTAAATGGATTAAATGAATAATTAAATGGAAATTTAAATGCTAATTTAGTTACTTTTGAGTACTGCTTACTTTATTTCATTTTACTACTGTACACTATTGTTGCATGTTGGCACACAGTTGGGTATGTGACTTTGGTGGGTGCCTACTGAGATATATTTCTCACACCCTGTTTGGGTCATGCTTTTCAGCCCAAATAGATTACGTTTCTGAATGTGTGGATAGGGGCAAGAGTCCCTATACAGGTACTTGACTGTTGCTGAGAAGTAGGAGGGCATGGGACCGAGCCTAGGCTCGCGATGCCGCTGCCAGCTATTTTTCTTGTTTTGTTGTACTCTGTATTTTGTTGTACTATATTGATTTGAAACATGTTCAGGCTGTTTTCTTAGAATTGAATCTTGTTGCATCGTTACTTATATACTGGTTGGTTATATCTACTGCAGTTGTTTGTTCAGTTGTGTATGGTTTAAAGCTTCCACTATTGTTGTATGATTTATTCTTTCCACTGCGCTACACTTTGACAAATGAGGGCATAGTTTACCCACTATCATACCTGGGCCCTCGCTGCTAGTCAGAAGCCTCGACATTTGGGGAAATGCGCTTGAGGTCACGTGGCGAACCAGGTTCGGGGCACCCGTTGAGTGGCACCCGGAACCAGGAGGTTACATCTGTTGTCACCCATACGCATCCCTGGAAACGCAAGATCTCATCCTCGCCCACTGTCCATCCAGGAAGAGGGTCCTTTCCTGACACACTCTCCCACAGGAATACGCCTTCTGAGTCTGATTGCTGCCTTATCCATACCTGATCAATTAGTGTAGAGGTAACAGCTACAGAAGATAGGAAGATTTGTCCCTGTCTATCATGCAACTCCAGATGCATCTCAGAGAACAGAGCCATAAGCTGCCACTCACTGCTGGCCTCCTGAACTGCCTGAATCTGATTTCTCCTGCTCAACGCATCTGCCACTTCGTTTCCCTTTCCTGGCATATAGGCAAGCTCGAAATCAAAAGACTGAAGATACTCGACCCACCTGTGCTACCTCAGATTCAGATCACGCTGAGTGAAGATATACTTGAGACTCTTGTGGTTGGTGAAGACCACAAAGTGCTCTCCCAGAAGATAGTGTCTCCAACAGTGTAAGTCATGAACAATAGCTGTCAACTCCAGATCGTGCATCGGGTAGTTCCTCTCATGTGGCCTCAACTACTGAGACTCGTACACAACGACTTCATATCCCTGCATAAGCACAGCTCCTAGCCTGATACCTGAAGCATCACAATAGATTGTATAGATCTTGCCTGGCTCTGGAAAGACTAGTATCAGTGTTGACGTCAACCTCCCTTTCAACTCCTGAAAGGCGTACTCACAAAAATATAACCATAAAAACTTCACCCCCTTCTTGGTCAGACCTCTAAATGGTGCTGCTAGGCATGAGAAGTCCTGAATGAAGCGTCTGTAGTATCCAACTAGCCCTAGGAAACTCCGTACCTCAAAAATATTCTTCAGCTGCTCCCAGGAGACTACATCTCTCACTTTATATGGGTCCATAGATACTTCTACCTCTGATATGACGTGACCCAAGAAGTGAATCTATTCCATACAAAAGTGTAACTTCGAGAGTTTAGCATAAATCTGATGCTCTCTTAGTGTACTCAGAATGATATCAATATGTGTGGCATGGTCGTGTCGAGTGTGAGAGTAAACCAAGATATTTTCCATGAAGACCACGACGAAGGAGTCCAAGTAAGGATGGAACACTCGGTTCATCAGTGCCATTAAAACTTCAGGCACGTTCGTGAGACTGAACAGCATGATTGTATACTCGTATAGACCATACCTGCTCCTGAAGGCTGTCAGAGGTATATCTGAGGGTCTAATGTGCAACTGATGATAACCGGACCTCAATTAGATCTTTGAGAACACTCGGGCTCCTTGAAGCCGATCAAAGAGGTCATCGATCCTCAGCAAGGGATATCGGTTCTTGACCGTCAACTGGTTCAGCTTCCGATAATCCACACAAAGCCGAAGGGTACCGTCTGTCTTCTTCACAAACAGGACAAGCGAACCCCAAGGAGAAGTACTGGGCTGGATGAAACCTGTTTCCTAAAACTCCTCCAACTGCTTATTGAGCTCCTGCAACTCAGGTGTAGCCATCCTATAAGGAGGAATGGACACTAGTGTTTCTCCTGGCACGATCTCAATACAAAATTCTACCTCACGCTCCAGAGGCAAACCCAAAAAGTCCACTGGAAAGACATCCCTGAAACGATCCACCACTGGAGGAAAGTCCAAAAGTCCCCTGATCATCCAGATAAAGACTAGAAATCTGGGCTATCACCCTTCCTAGCCCATGATGCTCGAGTCCTGCTCGACTCGCTTGAACATACCATTCACCTCTATAAAGAAAAGATTCACCCTATGGTGAAACGAGACTCACCCTACGACGATAACAGTCGAGGACTACCTAGAAGGGGACCAACCAATCCATCCTGAGAATGACATCATAGCCTGTCATCTCTAGGAATTAGAGATCCCATAAGAAACGATACCCTACAACCTCGAGAGGGAACTCTCTAAACTGACGTACACTAGATGTCCTTATCCCCAAAGGTGTGTCTAGTGTCAACGAGTCGGCAGAAGAAAAGATGCAGAGCCCAAGTCTCTCCATGACAGCAACAGAGATAAAGCTATGTGTATCACCAGTATCAAAAAGGGTTGAAGATAAAACTGAGGGAACCAAAATCGTACCTCAAACTGTAGATGGGTCGGGATCCTGCTCCTGATAGGTCTGCTCCACGGTGAAAGACTAGCCTGCACTGTGGCCCTGCGCCCCTGGCTGACCACTCTGAGTAGAACCTCCCTGCTGGTGCTAAGGGACTGGTGGTTGACCGCCACGGCCTCGACCTCCACCTCAGCCCAAACGACTGGAAGAACTCCAGTTACCCGACTAGTGAGAAACTGGTGGTGCTTCTCCTGGACGAGGAGTCATGGAAGAACCCTGGTCACCAGCTGCTGATGAGAAAACCTAGCAGAAACACTAAAGGTGGCCCATCTTTTCGCAAGATCAGCACTCCATGGGGTCTCTCTGGCACTGCGGCCTCGTGTGCCCTAACCGGCCACACTAGTAACATATCACCTGGCTGCTTGACGATGCATCTCGCTTCCTCGGATCACCGCGCGTAGACTCCCTACGGTGCTTCTTGCTGTTATCTGGAGGAAAAATAGCTCTGGAAGCAGAACCGCCCTGGATCATAGATCCAGAGTCTCTCAAATTGTGCTCCGCAATCAGTGCCTGGTTGACGATGGAAGTGATGGAAGTCAACTAGAAGATATTCACCTGCGAGCGGATCTCCTACCTGAGACCATCCTTAAACTTCCTTGCTAAGAACACCCCACTTTCATCCTGGAGGGGTGTTAAATGATGCAGCTCAGTGAAATGAGAGGAATACTCCATGACATAAAGAGTACCCTGATCTAGACTCATGAACTCCTGGGCTCGATCGGTCCTCAGGGTCTCCGAGTATAAGTAGTCGTAGAACACGTGCTGGAACTCCTCCCAAGCCATAACCTGCTGATGACCCGCCTATGAGATCACTTCCCACCACCTCTTGGTGGAGTCTCAGAGCATGTAGGTAGAGAGCTTGACCCGCCTCTCTAGAGGTGTCTTCAGATGCTCAAAGATAGTCAGCATGGCTTCCATCCATGAATCTACAGCCTGAGGTCCTCCTTCCCCCAAGAACTTGGGAGGATGTTGTTGCTGAAAAACCCAACTCAAGTCTTCCATATTCGAGGCAGGAGGCGGTGCTCCCTGAAAGGTCTCCATCATCCTCATAAAACCTTCCCTGAACTGCACATCAGCACCTACAACTGGTATGACAGCCGGAGCCAAGGCTGGCCCGACTGGAGGATCGGCAGGAAGTCCCTGGTCAGCCAAATCTGGCGTCTGATCACTGCCTGACGACAGATGTACAACCGGAGGATGTCTCGGAGGCATAGATCTGAGAGATCAAAAGTACACCTTAGATCAGAAAAACAAGGATAGAGAACACAAGAGTACAAAACAAAAACAGGGGAAGAAAAACACACAAGTTTACAAAACGCGACTAGACAGCGTGTATAAAAACTACACAGCGTGTCTTCTTAAGCCACTGACATGGGAGTGTACTCCTAACCTACAAGTTTTGTAACACCTCAAACTACACAGCATGTTGACCCCACACATGGCATGTACTTGAAAACTATTCCCATGCCCGAGTCTCTTTACACTGCTAACCCACATGGTCCGACTTAACCCGAGACTACATGGCGTGTTTTGAACAAACACGGCGTGTGCTAGACAAGGCTTCGGCGGCCCGTGTTGTTAAACACACAGCCTTCTACACGGAGGAACCTTACACGGCATGTTCCGAACAAACACAGCGTGTATAGGTGAAGGTGACACCATCCCGTGTTGTTCGTGACACGGCCAGGTACCTGAACAGACTTCAAGGCATGTTCTGAAAACAACACGGCATGTTGAAGAGAAGGTAATGTCGACTCGTGTTGTTTGTGACACGGTCGGGTACCTGGGCAGGACTACATGGCATGTTCCTTTAGAACACGGTGTGTTCTACTCGAGCTTCCCTGACCCGTGTTGTTAGTGACACGACAGGGTACACGACTCCTAACTACACGGCGTGTACCTACCGTACACGGCGTGTTCCTGAAGTTATTTCTACAACTGCATGTCCCTGCTCACACAGTCAGTGACACGGTCTAAAAACTACACAGTGTGTAGTCAAAAAGTACACGTCGTGTATTCTGGGTTTTTCTGGGAAGTAGCTCAGAAATTGCACAGAAGCCCAGAAAACACAAAAAACAAGCCAAAGAGGTGACAATTTCCGATTCAAGAGGGCCCATACTCCCTGCGAATCAAATCTTGTAATCTCCTACAGTCATAGACAAGAGAAAATAGAATCATGATCCACCAATTTCCGATTCGAGAGGGCCCATAACACCTTAAGAATAAAAATTTAGTGTTCATTTAAGAAAATTAGGAAACAAACAATCCTCTAACGAGGTAGCAGATATTCTATCAAGCATCTATCACAACAACATGGATAATCTACACAAAGTCTATCACAACAGCATGAAATCGCTAATGCACCCTAGATGGAATGGCAAGAATGCATGACATGTGATTTCTACAAGTTCCTATTATGATGCATGATATGGAATACCCTCATCTCATCTGGTTGCGACATAAATAGAACCGAAATAGTCAATAAAATAACAACACAAGCATGTGAGTCACTCTAGGTGAAATCATATCAACCGTAAAATCTCAAAACCAGCAAACTGCAATTAACGAGGTAGTATGGTTTTTTCCTGTACATGGGTTAGCTACTCCCAATCACAACTTAATACCAAGTAACGAATCCGTCCTATCCCTAGCTAAAGTCTCCAAACAGTAAGGAAAGAGAAAAGAACTCCTCTGATACCACTTTGTAACGACCCGAATCCGGAGCCCCTCCACTGGTGCCCCGTACCCGGTTCGCCACATGACCTAAATGTGTTTCCCCAAAATCCAGAGGCTTCTGACTAGTAGCAAGGGCCTTGGTGAGTTTGTGGGGAAACTATTCCCTCGTTCAGTAAAGTTTAAAGTGGAAAAACAGCCAGACACAATAGCAGAAACAATAAATAGCATACAACAACTGAACTGAACAGAAGAAGCAATGTATAAAATAATAATGATGAAACATGGTACATATGTCTATAGAAAGCAGTAAACAAACCAACGTGCTGGAATACAACTGAACGCAAGTACTAAAGCAACAGCAAAAGAAAAACAGGTGAGCAACTCCTCAGCATTGCAAGCCTCAGCTTGGTCCCATGCTCTCCAGCTCCTGGCAAGTCAGGAACCTGAAGTGGAAGGGCGCTTGACCTTATCTATACCTGCAGCAACATAGTCTTCTTGGGCCCAAAACATGGCCCAAATAGAGTGTGAGACAAAGTCTCAGTAGGTAACCACCCAAAGATCTGTGCCTAACATTCAATGAATACATGGAAAATAAATTACAGGAACAGTAAACAGGAAATACACAGGAGCTACAATCCAAAGTTCTAGCATATAAAGTACACAAGTAAACAACCAGCAACAAGAAGAAAATAAGTAACCCTCTGGGTATCTCTCACAGACTAACCCCTATGGTTCAACCTACAAGTACTAGCAACCCTCTAGGAGGCACACACAGTCTCACCCCTCTGGTTCAGCTAAGAAAATACTTTCTGAGGAAGCACTCACCATCAATTCCCCCTATAGTCTCGTATCGTACTAAAGGCTCTCTGGGGAAGCACTCAACATCTCATTCCCCATGTGGCCCGCGTCGAGGAACTACAGACTCTCTGAGGAAGCACTCATCGTCAATTCCCCTTGTGGTCTCGCATCGTATTAAAAGACACTCTGGAGAAGACCTTGCGTCCATTCTCCATATGGTCTGCTACACTAGCTTCTCACAGTCCTGTGTGAAATTAACATGCTCAGCGTGCATGTATCGTCCAAGTAAACCTCAAGAACTACTTGGCTATCAATCTAAGGCACAGAATCATAACAAATCAATAGTTCCACTATCCTAAAACTAGTCATGGCAACTGGAAAAATTCCAAACAGGCGGAACAAGCATAGCATACATCTAGAGTACAGTAAAAACTATCATAATCATGGGAAAGACATCTACTCCAGCAATCAAGAAAATCAGGCAACACAACAAGGGAAAAACAGAAACACACAATACCCCATTCAAGGGTATTGGTGGAATTTTCACAAAATAATCATCGACTTCCTACAGAAAGGCACAAACCACCTACCTCGATCCTAGGAGATCGATATACTTGAACCACGAAGACTAATTCTCCCTAGAACATCATAGATCTGAGAAAACACACAAAATGTTCAACCCACGACAACCTGAAAACAAGGAGGAACCATGGAACAAGGCTAAAGCAGAAGAGAGAACTCACCGCTGTGATTCCAACCCAATCAACGGTGTTTGAATCAGAGAATGGATGGAGATACGATGGCTCGTCAAAGATCTACGGTCGTACGGTCGCTCTCGGATAAAGAAGCTGGAGAAGAATACTTTTTCCTCGATTAGGCGTGACCCCGGTCTGTTTAATGAAAAAAATGAAAGTACATGACGTGTACTTTTAGAGTACACAGCGTGTACTAGGTTTTTCCATACTCCGCCAAAATCAGCCTCCATGTCGCCCCTACACACAGTGTGTGTAGCCCGAACACGGCCAACACACAGCTTCGAGTGGGAAAAGAGTACACGACGTGTACTCATAAAGTACATGGCGTGTACTTCGAAAATTTCCATAACTTCATTTTTCTCAAAAACATCAGAAAAAAGGAAAGGCGTACCTGAAACAAAGATCCAGGTTCTTACATCGTAGATCAGTCATCATAAGTACTGAGCTCGTTCAAAGGAACTCCTATTTATAGGAAAATCTTCAATGGTCATCTCCCTCCTCCAATGGTTATATTTTTCCTTGATTTTAGGAGGGACCTGTACATGTGTCACTCAAAAAACAGTTGGTTAGAAAATGAATGCATGACATCATTTTATAACTAAAACAAGAGTAATTAAAATATGGTTTCTCAACCAAATCAATTTTTCGGAGTCTAAGGAAAAATAAATTCGGAGTCTAAGAAAGTAAACCTTCAGATTCTATATTACAAGGATATTCGGATTCTATTTTTCAGGGAATTCAGAATCAGAATTCTATAGACTTCGGAGTCTGAATTCTAAGGAATTTTGAATCTCAATTCTAAAGAATTTGGAACCTAAATTCTAAGGAATTCGGAGTCTGAATTCTAAGGAATTCAAAACCTGAATTCTAAGGAATTCAGAGTCAGAATTATGAGGAATTCAGAGTCTGAATTCTGAATAATTGGGAGTCTGAATTCTAAGGAATTCGGAGTCTGAATTCTGAGGAATTCAGAGTCTGAATTGTGAGGAACTCAGAGTTTAAATTCTGAGGAATTTGGAGTCTAAATTTTAGAGAATTCAGATTCTGAATTTCAGATAATTCAGATTCTGAATTTTAGAGAATTCGGAGTCTGAATTTCAGAGAATTCGGAACCTGAATTTCAGTGAATTTGGATTCTGAATTTCAGAGAATTCTGGACTGAAATTTTAGTGAATTCGGATTCTGAATTTCAGAGAATTCGCAACATGAATTCAGATCCTGAAAACAGAATACTCTATATCTAAGTATTTATAGAATTCCAAGGTTTTAGATGTAAAACCAAATTTTTTACTTAGGAATAAAAAGATTTAGATTTAAAGAGACTAAAAAAATATGAACAATGAAAAATAGGTAAGGATAAATTTTCCTTGGGGAAGGAAAATTTTCCTTATTAAGAAAAATCTTAGGGAAAAATATATTTGCCTTAAGATAGGGTGTTTGTGATTTTCAAAACATGAAGGAATGGAAAAGTCATAAGGAAACCCTATTGACTCAACAATCTCCCCCTTTTTAGAAAGCACAAACATCCTTATCAAAAAGAATATAATGACTTAGAAATTTTATGGGCATGTAAAGAAAAACTTATCTCCCTTTTCTAAGATCAAATTAAATATGGCTAACTCCCCCTTAGGCCATGGAAACCCTAAGGATCATATTCTGAATTTCCTGAATGATATTTTTCATTTTCTTGCATATGAAAATATTTATGATGAAAACTCCCCCTTAGATGAACTCCCCCTTACTTAGGGAAATTTATTCTTTACTAATTATTATTTTTTGACATTCCTTTCTCCCCCTTTGTGATTTTCAAAAAGAAATTCATGGAATGGAAAAGAAATATAGTACCTGAAATATTAGTACTAAACAACCAAAAAAATATAAAGAGCAACAATAATTTCATTATTATCGAAAGAATTTGTATAAAGAAAGAAATAAAACAAAAGATCAGATTTGGACAAAATTATACTTCCTTATCCTTTGGCATCAGCTTATTCACTATGGTTTTTAACTTCTTGAGCTCCTTGTGATCCTCTTCTGTACGCATGAGCAACTCATCCTGATCTTCTGGTTTCTTATCTAAGGCTTTAATTTTCTCTTCCTGAGACTTAAGAGATTATTCATGGGCCTTCATAACTTCTTCTTGATTAGAAATCTTCTTTTCAATCTCAATTCTGAGATCCCTTTCCCTCTTCCAACTCTGAGAACTGAATTTAGCTTCCCATTCAGATCCTTAACTTCTTGCTTCCGAGAAGTCTATTCCAGAGTTAGATTTTCCTCAAAACTATTAGTGAGATCCTTGATCTTCACATATTTGGTGTCAAAATCATCCTTGACACTTTCTTGAAATTCATCAAAGATTCTCATCTCTTCTATTTTTTTTCTTGACCAGCTTGTCATCTTCTTACATGATCTTTTATGAGCCTCATAGCTGATGAGAAAAGATTTGAAATATACCTAGAGACTAACACATTTATCCATCGCTGTGGATACTAAATCTGATTTATGATTTAATGAATGCTGAAGCATCTAGAATCTTGAGTCTATACTAGGAAATATTGGAATAGTCTCAACAAGCTTTTTCAAAGACTAAAATACAAAGTCATGTCCAAGAGAGGACGATTCTGAATCTGAGACTTTGGTTGATGAGGATTCTTTTTCTAATTCAACTACATTCCTCTTTGATGAACCACCAACTTCTTTCTTATTTGCCATAGTTTTTCTAGGTGTATCAACTACCACCTGTTTTCCCTTATCATCTTTTGGAAAGACTTCTTCCTGATTAGGAGATTCATGTTCACTATCTGATAACTGAACAATTTTGTCTTCATCAACTTCTTACTTCTTGACTTCTGCCTAAACATCCTCTGGGTGAATGAAATCATGATTTCTACTATTATTTTCAGACAACTTATTCACTTATTCCTCAGCCTTATCATCTTTTCTATGGATAAAAAGTTTTTAAGACTCATCTTCAGAGGTTTAGATTGATAACTTATCAGAGGGACTCTCCTTCTTATGATAATATTATACTTGCTTTATGATATCTTCAGTATCACCACTCCCTTCTTCATATTCTTCTTCTAATTCTTCTTCTTGCACTATTTATTCTACTTGATCTTTTTCCAGAATCACTAACTTCTTTCCCGGAGTCTCTGGTAAAGGTTCTAACAAAAATGATTCTGGTACCAGAAAATTCTCAAAGGCTTTCTCAGCAGCCTTCAGAAGGGATTGGACTATTCTAGCTTCAGAAAATTTCTTCCTTTGATTCTTTTATTTTTCTTCCTTTTCAAGATTCTTAGTAGTCTTTTCCTTTAATTCTTTTCCCTCAGTAGGGTCTGGTCTAAACTTAGGATCCCCTTATTTTCTATTATTCTTATCTTCTCTCCACTTATCCACTACTTCATCAGGATATGCTTTTTTCTTCTTTGGATTTGGAGGTGTGGATTGAGTTTCCTTAGACACTGAGGTTTCTTTCTTCTCTTCTAGTTCCTTGACCTTCCTCTTCCTTCCACCCTTTTTAGAGGTTTCAGCCACTTTTGGCTTCTTTGATAGAGCTTCAACTTCTGCTTCCGACAAATCATGAAATTCTCCAGATTGACTATTAAAACAAATCTTCATCCTCCTTAGAGTATCATCACTCAAAAGCATCACCTTACAATTCTTCGGCTTAGAACTGCACAGAATCTTGAAATACTGGAGAAAAAGGACAATAATATTTGAAATAATGACTGGGTACATAATAATGAGACTTCATATTTCCATTCTTTATATTCTCAATCGTAACCAAGATATGTTTAACCATGTTTATCATTCTTAGGTTCACTAGGAAATCCAAAATATAAATATCACTTTTCTTCAGGGTATCCTTGTCCCATTTTCCCAGAATTAGAAAACCTTGAACCCATATCTGAAGAATCCAAAGATTATTAGAGAGGTAAATAATTTTTGGAGTCTTCACTTCCTCATGAACAAGACAATCTAGAGCCTTTTTCATATCAAATGATCCTATTACATCAGGTAGCTTGTGAGATAAAAACTCATCTTATCCCTCATAAGGAATTCCTATCATATTTTCTTCCATGTTATAAGAAAGAGAATACGTCTTTCCATAGCTCTTGAATGAATATTTATCTCTTCCTCCTTCATTGAAAAAACTAATTGTATCAAAGAATTCAACCAGAAATTCTGGATACACCAGATCATGTTCTCTTGGTTTTGATATACAAACACTCTCCTAACTATTCATCTTGATATTATTAGAAACAATGGAATCATACTTGGCCTAAAAATTTGGATCGACTAACCTTTCATGGTAGATCTTCCACTCATATATTTCCTTAACACATGAAATCTCTTTATGAGAAGAGGCTTCAACATACATTTGGAAGTAAGGAAACTTTGAAGTTTCAGAACAGCTTTAAAAATAGAGGTAGAGCTTTAGCACATGAAGGATTGAGTTTCGATGTGGGACAACCATTGGGGGGTCCTTTATATAGGAAATCGAAGTGATGGTTCAACTTCCCAGATTGATCTGATGGTTTAAATCTTATTGAGAAGATCTGACGGTTGAGAGGATAGTCGAAGAAGTATTTTGATAGATTCTGATCTTTTTAGGTTTTTAAGATAAAACATTCGGATTTAAGGAAAATTGAATCTGAAAAAAAATAAAACAAAAATAAAATACCAACTAGTAAAAGATGATTACTAAAACTTAGGAAAGGAAACATACCTTTCGGATTTCCAGGAAGATTATTCGTAATGTGGAAAATTCTTTTTGAAAAACTTTAGATTCTGAAATTTTGATTACGTAAAAACTTTAGACTACGAAAATTTTTCTAACAAGAAAATATACTCCCCCTATGAAAAGGAGTTTCATACTATAAGGAGATAGGTTTCAACAAGAAGTTAATAAGGAATATTACCTTAAGGTTATCATTCCTAACTTCTGTTTTATGTATTCAAATCTATCGGATGGTACATATTTTGTGAAAATATCAACAAGTTGATCTTGCATTCCGATAAACTGAAGAATGATATCTCCTTTTTGTGTGTGATCCTTAAGAAAGTGATGTCTAATATCTATGTGTTTTTCAAGAGAGTGATATATAGGGTTTTTACTTAAGAAAATGGTACTAGTATTATCACACAATATTTGTTTTTTAGTAAAACTCATACCATAGTCTGTGAGTGTGTGTTACATCCACAACACTTGAGCACAAAAACTTCCAACTACTACATATTCAGCTTCAGTAGTGGAAAGTGCTACTGAGTGTTTATTTTTTCATGACCAATAAACTAATGAATCTCCTAAGAAATGACAAGTTTCGGATGTACTTTTTCTATCCATTCTACATCCACCAAATTCAGCATCTGAAAAACTTTTTAAAACAAAATCATTTCTAGAAGTATAAAAGAGTACTAGATCTATGGTTCCCTTTAAGTAGCGAAAAATACTTTTCACTGCCTTTAAATGAGATTCCTTAGGATTGGATTGATATCTTGCACATAATTATACTAAAAACATTAAGTCTGGACAACTAACTGTCAAGTAAAGTAGACTTCCTATCATACCTCTAAAAGATGTTTGATCTACTGGTTTCCCAGCTTCATCAAGATCAAGTGAATTTGAGGTACCAATAAGAGTACTTATACACTTAGTATTTTTCATATCCATACTTTTTAATAAGATATTTAATATACTTATGTTGAGATATATAGATTCCTTCTGGTTCTTGAGAAATTTGAAAACCAAGGAAAAATGTTAACTCACCCATCATACTCATTTTGAACTCAGATTTCATTAGATCCACAAAGGAATCAGTTAAAGATTGCTGAGTTGAACTAAATATAATGTCATCAATGTAAATTTGAACAATCAAAACATTTTTCTTATCTTTGTTTATAAAAAGGGTTGGATCATCATTTATCTTAACATAATTATTTTGAAGCAAAAAACCTATAAGTCTATCATACCAAGCTCTTAAGGCTTGTTTGAGTCTATACAAAGATTTGATACGTTTGAAAACATGTTCAGGATGTTTTGTATCTTCAAAACCATGTGGTTGTTCAAAAAAACTTCCTATTGAACATAACCATTAAGGAAAGAACATTTAACATCCATTTAAAAAAGTTTGAAATTGAAAAATGCTTCAAAGGAAAGTAGAATGTGAATAGATTCAAGTCTAGCTACTGGAGCATAGGTTTATTCATAGTCTATTTCTCCTTTTTGATTATAGCCTTTAGCAACCAATATAGCTTTATTTCTTACAATGATTACATTTTCATCACACTTATTTTTGAAGACTCATTTTACTCCAATAATAGAAGTTTCCTTAGGTCATTCAACTAAGTTCCAAACTTTATTCCTTTCGAATTCATTTAGCTCATCTTGCATAGCTTTTATCCAATCATCATCACTTAAAGCTTCATCAGTGATTTTTGGTTATAATTGGGAAATAAATTCTAGATGTTCTACTTAATTTCTTAAGGAACTTCTAGTCCTTGTAGGTTGATTTACATCACCAATGATACTATCACTGGGATGATTCTTAAGAAACAACTTATTTAGGATTTTTAAAACCTGTTCATCAACATAGGGTAGAAAATATTCTGGGGTAAATGCTTCAGAAACATTTTCTGGAACATTTTTCTTATCATAAGGATCTTCTATCAAGGGTTGATAATCAGTTTTTGAAAACACATCAAAATATGTAGGTTGAGGATGTTTAAAAACAAAAGGATTAGTTTCATCAAATTTGACATGTACTGTTTCTTCAACAAAACAAGTATTGTTATTGAAAACTCTATAAGCCTTAGAAGTTGTGGAGTAGCCAAAGAAAATTCCTTCATCATATTTTGGTGTGAATTTTTATAGATTATCTTTAGTATTCAAAATGAATACCTTGCAACCAAAAACCTTGAAGTAGAAAAGTCTGGGTTTTCTACCATTCCATAACTCATAATGAGTTTTATTAAGAAAGGGTCTAATCAAAACATGATTTATAGTATAGCAATCAGTACTTACAGCTTCAGCCCAAAAATGTTTGTCTATAGAATATTCACTCAACATGGTTCTTGTTATCTCTTGAAGAATTCTATTTATTCTTTCAACAACACCATTTTGTTGAGGTGTTCTTGGTGCTGAGAAGTTATGAATAATGCCTTTTCGACTACAAAAAGTTTCAAAATAATAATTTTGAAATTCTCCTCCATGATCACTATGAATAGTTATCAATGGAAGGTTTTTATCATTTTTAACTTGGGCTCTAAAACTTTTGAAATAAGAAAAATCTTCAGATTTCATTGCTAGAAAATAGACCCACGTAAATCTAGTGTAATAATAAACTAGAACAAATACATAATATTTTCCTCCAATGCTTCCAGTTTGTGTTGGACCAAAAAGATCCATATGAACCAACTGTAGTTCATCAGTGGTTGAGACTTCACCGACTGATTTAAAACTTGATTTATGTTGCTTTCCATATTGACAAGGATTACAAACTTTTGAAGAATCAAATCTAAGCTCCGGTAGATCCTTAACTAGTATTTTCTTAGAGAGTTTTCATAGGTTCCTAAGGTTACAGTGTCATAACCTTCTATTCCATAACCAATAATGATCTTCCATTTCAGTAAGACAAGGTAGATCTTGGCTCCTAAGGTCTTTTAAGTTTAATTTGTAAACATTCTCTTGCCTATTGGCAGAAAGAACAAACTCTTCCTTAGGATTGTGTACTAATCACTTATCATTCCTAAAATTCACAAGGTAACCTTAATCACATAATTGACTTATGCTAATGAGGTTGTGCTTAATACCCTTAACAAATAAAACATTTGAAATCAAAGTTTTTCCAAGAAGATAAATATTACCTATACCAATAATTTCTTCCATAGCATTATCTCTGAAAGTTACTTTTCCTCATTTTGTCTTGATAATATTTTCAAAGAATTTTTTATTACCATTAATATGTCAGGAACATCTACTATTAATGTACCACATATTTTTGTTGGTACTATCTTAATTTTCCTGAAAATAATAGTGTTAGGCTTTTGGAACCCAAAATTTCATGGATCCGGAAGCTTCAGAAAGAAATTTTTTAGGAATCCACATTTTCTTAGAAAAATAATATTTATAAAAACCTAAAGACTGATTTTTTTTAAGAAATAAGTTTTTTCCCAATGCCCACCACACTGAAACTTAGTGCAGAATGGAGCACTTTGAGGAACAAAATAATTGTTACTGAAAATACGTTTTGAACTGGTATAACCAAAACCATAATTATTCCTTAGAGGTTGAATTTTAGAATACATCTTATCAAAATTTTCCTTACCTAAGGTAAAGTTTTAAAAACACTTCCTCAAGGAAAATATTTCTGATTTTAGTATAATCACTAAGTTCTTATCCTCAAAAACATTAGTTTTAGTACTATATTTAGGCTCGAAAACATTTTTCTTATAAATTACTTTTTCTAGATCCTTAGAATGTTTATCCATTAAACAATGATTTTCAATAGGTATCTTGGAAAGTAAACCAAGATTCTTCTGTTCAGAAGATTCATACTCTGAGGATTCATCAGAAGAGTCTCCACCACTGGCACTCCATGTTTCATTAGCTTTCAAAAGTTTCTTAGCTTTTTATTTGTAGTAATTATTTTTATTCCTCTCAGAATAATTTTCCTTTCTATATTTTCTCTTAATCATAGGACAATATGGCCTTATATGCTCTGCTCTCTTGCATTCATAAAAAGTAACTTCAGAGTATTTCTTATCCTTTATTTATTTATTCTTATATCTATACTGAAAGTATTTATTCCCAACTATATTGTTCATCCTTTGAGCAAGATTATCTAGTTCATTCTCAGAATGTTCACTTTCACTTAATTAAAATAAAATAGTGACCTTCTTAGATTTAGATCTTGTAACTCTCTCAGGAGTCTTGGATTTCATATGATTTGAAGTAGTTGTAAAAGCAACACTACCATTCCCATTCTTCTTCTTGTTTAGATCATCATCTCTCTTCATTCTAGTCTCATGTTGAAGAAGAGTTCCAAAAATATCATCAAGAATAATCTGTGAGACTTTTCTATTCTCATCAATAGTTGTTATCTTTGATTCCCACTCATTAGGCATGATATCTATAATCTTGTACACAAGTGCCTCGTCATCCAAACCTTTTTCAACCATGGATTGTAAACTATTAACAATGGTTATAAACCTTTGTTGTACCTTACAAACTGGTTCACCATACAGAAAGAAAAAAACCAGGATACTCAGCTCTAAGCATAGCTTTTCTTGTTTCAATAACTTTGGAAGTTCCAAAATGAGTGACATCCAATTTCTTCCAAATACATATTTCAACTTCACAAGAAGAAATCTGGCTATATATATTCCTGGTTATGGAACACAATAAAGTATTTTGTACCTTATAGTTTAGTTGATATTCTGACTTTTCTTGATTGGTAAAAGTTCTGACTTCCTTATCAGGAATCTTGTAATCTCCAGTAAGCATAACAAAGTTGTTCACTCCAGTTTTAATGACAAAAGTCTTCATATGATATCTCCAATATTGATAATACTTCCCATAAAAAATAGGTGGTCTAGTAGGATTAAGATTTTCAATCGAACCAACATTCATTCCTTCCATCTCAAAGAAAAAATATTTCCACACAAACTTTTTAGTAATCAAATTTTGTAAACAAGGATAAAAATATCCTAAGCAAGGAAAAATAGAACCAAGAAAAACTTGAGTAAGAAAACTTATATGCGAGTATAATTGTTTTAGAGACCTCCTCTACTACCAATTGTAGGATTGAAATAATGAATGTAGATGCTCAATATACAGGAGAGGGGGTGAATTGTATACTTTAAAAATTCCTTTGGAACCTTTAAAGTTGGTAATGTTTAACAATGTTAAATAAGGTAAATTCACAATACCTCTTAGTTCTACACACTTGCTTGATTCCTGAAATATGGTTCCAGAAATGAAACTTAAGAAAAGTTTACAAGGACAAAGATTCTACCTTAAAGCATATAGAATCTTAATAATAAAAGTATACAAGTACAAGAAAGTATAATATAGTTATACTTTCCTTATTAATCAAAATGCAGAAAAAAACAAACTTGAAACAATACAAGTAACAAGTATGAAATCTTTTAACCCAAAGAGTAGGGTATCCAACAACCTTGGATAAAGGTCCCTTGATTTATACTTTCAAGAAAGTTTGTCTTACCCACACTAGGGTAAGCCCTTGATAGGAATATCAGAGTCTTTATTTCTATCCTTGCAAGCCCTTGAACTTCAAGGTAGTCGGCACCTCTATCTTCCTATCCCTAGAAGCCCTCAAATGTACTCAGAAACATTCGGAGTCGCACGAAGCAATTCTAAACAAGATGTTCAGTACGCACAAAGCATGAGAGTCTCTCTCTAGAAATCACTTCAACATCATGTAATCTCTAGAGTCGTATATCAGTCATCAAAAGTATTGAGCTCGTTCAAATGAGCTCCTATTTATAGGAAAATATTCAACAGTCATCTCCCTCTTCCAACGGTCATATTTTTCCTTGGTTTTCGGAGGGACCTGTACACGTGTCACTCAAACAACGGTTGGTTAGAAACTTAATGAACGACATCATTTTATAACTAAAACAAGAGTAATTAAAATATGGTTACTCAACCAAATCAATTTTTTGGAGTCTAAGGAAAAATAAATTTGGAGTCTAAGAAAGTAAACCTTTGGAGTCGATATTACAAGGATATTCGAATTCTATTTTTCAAGGAATTCAGAATCAGAATTCTATAGACTTCAGAGTCTGAATTCTAAGGAATTCAGAATCAGAATTATAAGGAATTCGGAGTTTGAATTATGAGGAATTAGGAACCTGAATTCTAAGGAATTCTGAGTCTGAATTCTAGGGAATTCGAAGTCTGAATTCTGAGGAATTCAGAGTCTGAATTTGGAGGAATTCAGAGTCTGAATTTCAGAGAATTCGGAATCTAAATTTCAAAGAAGTTAGATTCTGAATTTCAGAGAATTTGGATTCTGAATTTCAGAGAATTCAGAACCTGAATTTCAGTGAATTAATATTCTGAATTTCAGAGAATTCGAAACCTGAATTTCAGTGAATTCGGATTCTGAATTTTAGAGAATTCGAAACCTGAATTCAGATCCTGAAAACAGAATACTCTATATCTAAGTATTTATAGAATTCCGAGTTTTTTGATGTAAAACCAAATTTTTTATTTAGGAATAAAAATAGTTATATTTAAAGAGACTAAAAAAAATATGAACAATGAAAAACAGGTAAGGATAAATTTTCCTTGGGGAAGGAATATTTTCCTTATTAATAAAAATATTAGGGAAAAAGATATTTGACTTAAGATAGGGTGTTTGTGATTTTAAAAACATGAAGGAATGGAAAATTCATAAGGAAACCTTATTGACTCAACAATTACATCATTTTTGGTCCATTATGAGGTCATAATACACATCGTATATTCATACCGTATTTAATTTTTACCAGAAAATTCAACTATCTCAAAAAATTATAAAAAATTAACCATTGGATAATTTCAAAATTATGATTCCAAAAATAATATTTATTTTATCCAAATAATTTTCTAAATATGGGTATTTTCAATTTTAAAATAAGAATTGACATTTATTGAGAAATGTTGGGTTTTTTGAAAATAACAGTTTTCAAACCCTTATAAAAATTACATTTGACTTCCTAAAAATTATATAATAATTTATATTTAATAAAAATCATTTAATAATAATATTTTATTAAAATATTATTCATTTAAAAAATCCATTAATTCAAGAAAATAAATTCCTAAATTGAATTTGAATATTGCCCAAAAATACAATTTGTGGTTTATTGTATCAAAATCAAAATCATTTATAAAGTAACAATAATAAAATGAAAATATATTAATTATTCTATACAATATACATATTCATATTATTAGGGTCTTGATGAATATCTCTTTATTACACCATCAAATGCTCTAAGGGTAAGGTGTGTGATGGTGATACTTTCATGGGGTGGTTCGGCGCAAATGGTTTTGGGTATGATCTCGATGAGCTTGAAATTCTCTGAAAAATGGTTTCACTCATGCTTAATTTGTTGGATATCACATCGGTCTTAGTCAAGGGAAAATCCTAGTAATGATATCTCTCATGAAATCTCTGATAAATGGGATTCATAGGGTATGATCCTAATAGTTGAGTTCATCACTTCCTTTATCTGTGTCAATTGTATTTTTCAAAACCCTATATTTATACTAATCATATGATCACTATTCAACATCTATATTAACAATAGTTGTGATGTTTAACAGTCTTTTAAATCTGATAGGATATAATAAAACCAAATAAGTGCATGAGTTTTTTATAACAATAACACATAATAGGAAATTTAATTCAACCACAAAGTGAATTATATTTATAAAATTTTGGGTCGTTACAATTGGGGGTGGTGACCTAGCTACCTCCGTCCTCATACTTATGTGCCACAGTAACCCCCACTAGGTTACTAATACCTCTATACATCGGGTCAATGCCTCATCCTTGTGCCACCACCCACCTTCACATGTCTTCTACCACAAAGGATTCATGTTTCTCACCATGTAATCTTTTTTTCACACCACTCCACCAATCAAATCCACCTATAATTGTTTCCATATCAACCAGTGACCACTATAAGTGTATGGGACCCTTTATCCCACACATGAGTGGGAAAGAGGGGAGAGGATGGAAAACAATTTCTACAGTCATCCATTGTATCACATCTTCAATCATAGTGGGTAGTACTGAGACATGACAAGAAAGGTAACATAGCTCAAGATGGGGGAGGGTATAGGAGGTTTGGTGATCGGACCATTAGTTTTCCACCCTTAATTGTTTCTTCATTACGTCTATCACTAATCCACAAAACATCAAGAAATAAATTAACAGGATAAAAATTTACCAAAAAATATAGGGCACAAGGATTGAGAGCCAACAAAAAATCAAAAATAGATATCAATAAAAAAATCGTGAGGAAATAATCAATAAAAAATGAAAAGTCTTACCATAAATATGGGTTGATGTCATTGGAAATCTTCCTTTTCTCCAGTGTTCATTGATGATATCCTCAAAGAACACACTTTAAATATCTATATTATTTTCCTCCCTTAGGGGGTTTGTATCAATGATGGATAACCATTATCAATATAATTATAAAGGATTAAATATAATATTAATTATAGTTTTTTATATTTTAATTAAATAATTGTAATGGGCCTGATTCAGGACCCAAAACCCTGATAAAAATTATGTCACCCCTATGATAAATCTCGTATTTCTTACATAATCATGATTTTAAAATTTTGATACAAGGCTTAGTTTAAATTATATAATTATTTTTCCATGATTTCATATGCAAAATAAAATTAATATATTATTTTTAATATAATATATTTGGGAATCTTCAGTGCAATTAAAATAAAAAAACTTAGCAACCAACATAAAAAAATATTATTTAAAATATTATAAGGGTTCAAAATAAAAAATTTCAGGTCACTACATACCCCTCATCCAATAGTTAAGTACATCACATGTTACTTACCAAGGTATTTTCATGCACTCCTTTAGTCTATCTCAATCAAGGGGCCATAATTCAAACTCATAATACAAGAGGATAAATATCATTTAGATTAAACTCAACTGAAGACATGTTTAAAAACATACCCAATTATCCCCCGATTAGCTCAACCTCAAGGTAAATGTAAGAAAGTTATCAAAGTATGAAGGTTCTCATGCTAGGAATATTATTTAACCTTCGATATTGAGAAAATCCAAATATGAAACATTTAACCCTCATATACCAAATTCATAGTGTAATACACTCCATGTGGTATACCTCATGGATCATCTAGCACAAAAAATACTACTTTTGTGTCTTATGATTATATTCAATATCTCTATATGAAATCATGCTCACACTAACCATAATATTTTATCACACCCTATAATACTCCATGGTAAACATCAGTTAGCGATAAATCAAAGTTTTACTTTGAGAGGTCAATTATCAATTCACTTCATGGGTCAGATGTAACAAACATTAAAAAATGATAAAGTGAAGATGCCTCATTTATAACATGATACATTTTATTATATTCTTATAATAATTTTTAAGAATATATTGACAAAACCATATGTAAGTGATAGTCTCATATCTCCCTTGGAAGCACTGATCCATTCCAATGGAGTACACATGGCTTGGGATGGGGATGGGGATAGAGGGTTTGGTGATTATACCTTTAATTGAACACTCATCATCATTTCACTATCATGTATTTCACTGATCTACACAACATCAAAAAAAAAATTAACAGAATAAAATATTAGCCAAAATTTTAGGTCACATGGAACAAAATCCAATAATAACAATTCAAAAATATATATAGACAAAAAAATCATCAAGAATAAATCATTAACAAAAATGATGAGTCTTATCGCAAATTTGGGTTGATGTCATTCACAATCCACATTTTATTCAGGCCTTATTGATGATCACCTTGAGGAATGCACTATAAATATCTCAATTCCCATCATCCCTCTCAATTAGGGTTGGTTTCATTGATGGATAACTAGAATCAATAGAACTATAAAATATTAAATAGAGATTTAACTAAGGTTTTTGGTATAATAATTAAACATCTGTAACGGGCTCAGCTTGAGACCTAGAACCCTGACTAAAATTATGAAACCCATATTTTTGTACATAACCATGATTTTAAAAAAATGATGCAAGAATACATTTAAAATATATAAGTATTTATTTCATATTTCATGTGAAAACTAAAATTAATGTATTATTTCTAGTATAATTTATTTGGTAATTTGTGATTAAATTAAAAAAAACAGCAACCACATCAAAAAAATATTATTTAAAATATTTTAAGGTTTCAAATAAAAAAATTTAGGTCACTACATGCCCTTAATCCAATAGATAAGTGTGTCACATGTTACTTACCAAGGTATTCTCATACACTCCTTCGATCAATCTTAATCAAGGACCCAGATGTCATACTCATAATATGAGAGGAAAACTCTTATCTTAATTAGACTTAACTGAAGACATGATCATCAGCATACCCAACTGCCCCTTGATTTTATCAGCCTCAATGTAATAAAGGTATCAAAGTATGAAGGTACTCATGCTAGGTATCTTATTTAATCTTAGGTATTGAGGAAATCCAAATATGAAAAATTTACCCCTGATATACCAAAGTTATAGTGTATGAAAATCCATGTGGTATACCACATGGGTCATCTAGCATAAAAAACTCATTTTGTGTTTCATGAGTATATTCCAAATATTTATATGAAATCATAGCCACACTAACCATAACATTTTATCACAACCTATAATACTCCATGGTAAAAATTAAGTAGCGATAACTCAAAGTTATACTTTGAGAGTTTAATTATCAATTCACTTCATGTGTCAGATGCAACAAATATTAATGAATGATAAATTAGAGATGTCTCATTTATAACATGATACATTCTATCATTCTTAAAATTATTTAAGAATATATTAATGAAATTATACGTAAGTTCTAGTCTAAAATATTCCATGGAATCACTGATTCATTTCAAGTAAGGTTACATGGATCAAGATGGGGGAGGGTATAGAGGGGTCAGTGATGGAACATTTAGTTGTCCACCCACCATCATTTCTTCATTTCATCTATCAACGATCTGCACAGTATCAAAAAAAATAAACGGGAAAAAATATTTCCTAAAAATTATAAGGAATGAGGATCAAGATATAATAATAGTATCTCAAAAATAGGTATCAACATCAAATTCATGAAGAACAGATCAATAATAGAAATGATAAGTCTTACTATGAATCTAGGTCGATGTCATTAATAATCTACATTTTCTATAGGATTCGTTGATGATCTCTTCAAAGAACACATTAAAAATATATCAATTCCTCTACTCCATCTAAATTAGGGTTTGTTTTAATGACAAATAACCATAATAAATATAATTATAAATGATTAAATAGAAAATTAATTAGGTTTTTCATTATTTTAATTAAACACTTGTAATGGTCCTAGCCTAGTACTCAATATGCTGATTAAAATTATATCACCCCTAGGGTAAACCCCCTATTCTGTATATAACCATGATTTTAAAATTTTGATGCATGGATCTATTTAAAAGATAAATGTACTTTTTTCATGATTTCATGTGAAATCTAAAATTAATATATTATTATTAATATAATGTATTTGGGAATCTGTGATGCAATTAAAATAAAAACAACCCATCAACCACCTCCAAAAATGTTATTTAAAATATTTTAAGGATTCAAATGAAAAAAATTAGGTCATTATATACCCCTCATCCAATATATAATCACATCACATGTCACTTACCTAGGTATGGTTATACACTCCTTCATCATGTCTTAATCGAGGGCCCAAATGTCATACTCATAATATGAGAGGGAAAATATTATCTTAATAAAACTCAATTGAATACATGATCAGAAACATACCCAATTATCCCCTGACTATCTCATCCTTAAGTTCAATGTAATAAAGGTATCAAATTATAAAGTTTTTCATGCTATGTATCTTATCTAACCTTATATATTTAGTAAATACAAATATAAAACATTTACCCCTAGTATACCAAAGTCATAGTGTATGATACTCCATGTGGTATACCTCATTGGTCATCTAGCACAAAAAACTCCTATCATATCTCATGAGTTTATTCCATATATCAATATTAAATCACACCCAAACTAACCATAACATTTCATCACAACCTATAATATCCCATGGAAACCATTGGTTAGTGATAACTCAAGTTGTACTTTGAGTGGTCAATTATCAATTCACTTCAAGTGTTAGATGAAACCAACATTAAATAATGATAAAGTGGAGATTACTCATTTATAACATGATATATTTTATTATATTCTTAAACTTATTTAATAATATGTTAACAAAACCATACATAAGTTCTATTCTCATATCTCACATGAAATAATAACACAATGTGCTATATTTTTCTTCACTTTAAGTTTTAATAAACTCATTACATCTCAGTGTAATTCTCACCGCATCTCTATGTAACCATATAATAAAATCCTCCCACTAAACTCCTTTAATGAGTAATATTTATGAATAAAAATAGTTTAAATAATTATGAGTTAACATCTCAGTTTTTTCATGTAAAGTCTATAAATATATCTAGTAATGTTTTTGAGACCAGGCATTGAGACGACGCATGATTCTGAGGCCCGATGTGTTCAGAATTAATTTTTGGAATATATTAAATATATTAATTTCATGCACATATAGTTTTCCTAAAAAAAGTGGAATAACTTTTAAATTGAGTCTCTAATTCAAAATATAAGGTCATTGTTGGGTTTATAGCATGGGTTTTACCCTAGGCATGATATAATCTATGTCGATGTCAGGTGTTGGGATTGAGTGCATTCATGGGTGAATAATTAAATAAATTGAATAATATTTATATAACTATTTAATTAAAATCTTAAACCTAATAAACTCTTATAAATATTCTTTTATGGAAAAATTTTAGGGTTATCTGCATAACCCTACAAATTGAGAGGATCCATTAGAGAGGAGTCATTGGAGGATCATTGGCGGACAACATCAGATTAGATTGAGATCGAGGATCATTGTGCTATCGAAGTTCATGGATCTTTCCAACAATAAAAACATAGTAATGTTCTTCATTGTTGATCAAAACAAACTCTAGATATGATATTGGATTTGTGTGATTCCATCCCATTATTTTATCTCATTCAAACATAGATTAATTCCACAAATAAAAAATTGATTCGCGCATTGATGGTATATTTTTTTATGATGGATTTATTTATTTTTTGTTTATTCCCTCTTCATTCATCTAAATCTATGAAAAATTATTGAGGTCAAATGATCAGAGGTTGAGTTCTATTCCTTACATCTTGTGGTTTATGGATTTCTCCCCCATTTCTTCGCACAATCATCGCAAACAATTTATTTGGCTCATGGTTTGATAAATACCAAATATTTAATCGTTGTAAAACCATTATTCAGTGTAATTGATCGATACTATGGTTGAGACTTGGTATTCATGATATTATTGAGGTTTAATGATGACAAATTATGATCAAAGGTGGATCGGAATGGATTAATGTCTTCTGTTCATCCTGGATCAACATCACGGCTATGAAAGGCACATGTGTGCGTTTCCTGAGAGGTTTCAAAGGTAGGATCCTAAAGATAAATGATGAAGAGGGTTGGATAACACTGGATCTTCATTTTCTAATGAAAATGATGGTGGAAAAAACCCAGAGGATGGTGCAGAGTAGAACTAGCGGGATCTGAAAAATCCTAGGTTACACACCATGTAATCCAAAATTAAACATCATGTGGTACCACTTATGTGGTTCTATGGTTTCAATAGAGAGAGAAAATATCACATGCCATGTGACCCCTATCAAACACCATGTGATGTATGATAGTTACTCTATGTGTATCTCAGAGGATACACAGGCATGGGTAGGTTGGGATACATGGACGTGGCTAGAGTACACAGGAAGAGCTATATACTCAGACACAACTAGGTATACACAGGTTAGCACACAGGAATATCTATAATTACATAGGCATAGATAAATGACATAGAAAGGTTTTTGGGCAATATCTACACACCATTTATGACTACTTACACACCTTGTATTTTGAGGTTTACAAGTCATGGGAGATAGAGACACATGGGTATACCAGGGGTTGTCTAGACACACCATGTACCCACAGTGCACACTATATACCCTCTTTGAGGGTGTTTAGAGCCCTTCATCTCTAAAATTTGGACCAGTATCAGTTTAGTTTGTTCCCTTGGTCCATACCCTCGAGGGTACAGTGTATAATTACATCCACATATCTGGATTGTGATCCCATATGGAGGATAATTCTCATGTAGAGTTTGTGGTGTCTATCTGAAACATTAGAGTGTGATCCTCTATAATTTATTCTTATACCCTAAGTGGGGTTTCTAGAATCATTGTGACCTTCATGTGTGGTGAATTTATCCTCCATCCAGCAGGTCATATCGGTAGGGTTTGTGGTATCATTGTCATGTGATCCCCTTTATAGCAGGTTGATACAAATTAGGTTTTTGGTGTCCCCCAATGGTCCTGGGTGTGATCCCCTATCCGAGTATTGAGGTCTTTAGAGGCCAATGAGTTTTATTGGGTGGGTCCCAATTATCATGACCTCTTGGATGAGTGCATTTGATGATATCATGGATCAAGAGTTGGTTCTCTCATAACAAGATTTCCCAAGAATATTCAAGAAAAATACTATAGATGGAAGTTTGGTTTTGACCTCCTAGAGGAGTGGTGACCTTCCTAATTTTATCTAGGTTCTTGTTTATTCATTGATTTCTATATCCTCTTTATAAGATAACTATTCTTGATGATATTTGTTTATTGTTTTCAAGGTTTCCAATTGGGTATTTTTATACTCACCCATGCATGGGCTCTACTTACATGTGTTATGTCTTATGCAGATGATTGGCCATATGAAAGAGTCCTAAAGGGACTAATATTAGGCATATATTAATGGAACAGATAGACCAAGGTGTGTTATAATGGTTTCAATGATAGCAGTCATCTCCTACTTTATAGGTTAGGATTGTTTTCAGTTTCTTTTTGTGGGATTATATTTATCCCTTTATTCCAGTACCTTGTTGTCATACTCTGATTTTGGGATAATAGATATATGAATGCATGGTTATTAGTTGTTTTAAATTTCATCATTTTATAGGATCAGTGATGTGTATGTGTATAGTTATTTTGAGCTAAGGCTTCCCATGTGTGTGATATGCCTACTCAGCACTAGTCTCCAGCCTATGGCCTATTAGAGGTGGACTTGGGTTAATCACAGATCAGGCCCTGTTGGTCTGAGTCATGAAAGAGTGGTATCAAAGGATTCAGTTATACCTTAGGACCAAATTCAGTGAGATTGGTTTGGGATTTATATCAATAGTGTTAATATGTTTTGAGTTTTACTATCATACCAAGGACCCCAATGTTGGTGTGGCGGATTACATATCCATTCACTTGGACTCTAAAAACCTATTTATTCACTCAGTATATGTAGACACTGGTTTCATGGGAGTCATTGGTCCATGCATCATATAAAAATGGGTTTTTTCTTTCATTTACTTCTTGAGTGAGTTCCCCATATATGTTATTTGACTATGGTACATCTTGTTTATTTCAGGATGCCTTTTCAAAGATATCCGATCATAATTCCATTTTGGGGTCATGAGGATAATTTTTTGAGTGATGAGGCTTCGTAAAAGAGCCTATACTAGTGATAGTACCTCTAGGTGGTTTACTAGTTGTATAACCACATTATGATCAGTAGTTAGTATTAATAGTGTCATATGAGTTTGAATGTAAGATGAGTGTTCTATATGAGTTCCAGAGGTAGATACCTACTATGTTTTGGGGTGATCTAGACCCCTAGGTGGAAGAGTACTGACTAGAGGTAGTCACTCGAGTTTTTTCCCTAGTGAGTATTCCTAAAGATTAAATGGAAGTCCTCATGGTGATTCTTTTATAGGGCTCTGCTGGCCTATGGTGGAGTCTGGTGACTCAATCACACGATGAGATAGCTCTCTCCATGTAATACTTAGAGGTTCTCTTCAAGGAGAAGTTTTATCTAGCCACATTATGATCAGTGTGAATCCAGAATATTCAGCATCTATAGTAGGGTAGTATGATCATGGTGGAGTATTTGGTGAGGTTTATTAATCTCTCGAAATACTATAGGGATATAGTGTGTGGTCTATTATTCAAAGAATGAACCTTTTAGTAGGGATTACTCTGGGATATTAGGGTTTTAGTGATATCTCATTGTATTCCCATATATAATGAAGTGCTTGAGTGGGTCTTAGTGGTGGAGAGTTCCATGGAAGAGAAGGTGCTGATAGTGGGTGCTGGTAGTGGGAACCCAGAAGCTGAGACATCGGTAAAAGGTAGTCAATGACAATCATATGGATCTGGCTGTGTCAGATGATTCAGGAGATGATCCCAGGATATAGGATCAGTATTGTAGGGCTCTCGGGGTGGCTCGATTTATCCAAGAGAGAGGCGGTGTTTCTCCTACAATGGTTGGAAACATCTAGCATGGGATTTTCATCCCATCATACAATTGATTAGGATATTGTTGAGGGACCATTGAAGTATATACAGAGGCAAGATCAGGGTTTTTTATAGGTTCATGGGCATGGAAAAGGCACTGATAAAGTAGTATAAGGTAGTTAGATGTTTGGCCTATTACTAACACAACCCCCAGGTGGTCCATGATAGGCTCAAGAATCTATGGGTCAGGGATGAGGCTAGCTACAGGCTATGGAGGCCTATGACCCTGAGGCTCTAGGCATGATACAAGATACGATCTGTGTCTTTTATAATTTAGTTACAGTATTGATAAACACTGGTGAAAGTAATTACTTTATTTCCACTTCTCTAGTTCAAGACTTAGAGATTCCAGTTGAACCTTTGGCTTGACCCTTACTCTTGGAGACTTTTACAGGAGGTAACTCCATGATTGTGCACTTCTACTAATAGTGTGACCTGGCTCTTGGAGGATAGAGCTTCATATGGGATATCGTTTTAGCAATGATGAAGCCTTTTGATTTCATCTTAGGTATGGACTAGATATCCACAGTTCATGCCCAGATTGACTGTATTAGGGGGAGTATTGGTGTATCCATAATGATGGGATGAGGTTTTCCTTTTTAGGTGAAAAGGAAACCTTGGTGGAGTAGGAGGATCTTAGGAAAAGGAGAGTGCATCCAATTACTTTTCATTTGGATAGCATGACTCTTGGAGAAGTGAATGTTATAGGCTTCTACTTCCATGTGGTGGTGGCGGAGTAAAATGTTGTCCTTCTTAAGGATGCACCAGGATTAGCTCCCTACTGAGAGATAAAATTAATCATTGAATTACACCCCATGAGTTCTCTTATATTAGCACCAGTATATCGGATGGATCCCACGTAGCATCATGATTTGAGGGTGAAATTATAGGACTTATAGGAGAAGGTATTTGTGAGACCCAGTGTTTCCCCCTAGGTAGCCCCAATGTTTTTATCCAAGAATGCGGACAAGAGCTTAAGGTTATATGTGGATTACTATCACTTGAACCAGGTGACCATGAAGAATAATTATCCACAACCAAGGATCAAATACCTCTTTGATCAATTTAGAAGGGTGTGATGGTTCTCAAAAATTGACCTTAGGTCAGGCTATCACCAACTGCGAGTATGGGACAAGGACATACCGAAGATAGAATTCAGATGTTATGGTCACTATGAGTACTTGGAAATGCTTTTTGGCATGACAAATTCCCAAGAAGTGTTCATCGGACTCATGAACCGGATATTTCGGCCTTTCTTAGACTTGTTTTTGTGGTTTTCATCGATGATATACTAGTGTACTTGGTGTCTGAGAAAGATCATGAGAGACACTTGAGGATGGTCCTAGACATACTTTGATAGCACCAAATTTATAGGAAACTCTCAAAGTGTCAGTTTTGGATTTGAGAGGTCTACTTCCTAAGACATGTCATCTCAGAGGAAGGAGTGGCAGTGGACCCAGTGAAGGTTGAGGCAGTGCTAGCTTGGGATCCACCCAAGAGTGTTGTTGAGGTGTAAAGTTTCCTTGAGTTTTAAGGGTACTATCATAGGTTTTTACCCAATTTTTCTAGAGTGGAATCACCCTTTAATTTTTTTATCTGAAAGGGGAAGCCTTTTGTGTAGATGGAAAGGTTCCAAAAGTTCTTTCAGGAGTTAATGCATAGGTTGAAGAGCACCCCCATCTTGAAATTTCTATAGGAGGGTGTCAAGTATGTAGTGTTTTTTGATTCCTTAGGGACCAAAATTGGTTTTTTATGTAGATGTAGGTAGGAATTTCCTATGGGTTTATAAAATTGAGACCACATGAGCACAACTACATGACCCATGATCTTGAGACATCATTAGTATTATTCACCCTAAATATGTGGCAATACTACCTGATGGGTGAGTGGTTTATCATCTACTCTAAACACAATAGTATAAAGTATATATTATCTCATAAGGATCTTAACTTGAGACTGAGAAGATTGATAGAGTTCCTCCAAGACTATGACTTTGAGATTTTCTATACTTCTGGGAAGGGGAATATAGTAGTAGTTAGAAAGAAATCTTATTCTCAATTGTTAATTGATGTATCAGAGATATTATCCTCCACTACTAGAAAATGGGTATTTTTCTATGCCTCTATATCAATGGTTTACATGAACTATTGTTATAAAGTTCCTGGATCCAGTCTATTCCAACGGTTTATTCAAACCATTGGTATATATAAATATATACCATTTTTTTTAAAACCCATTGGTATAGGTTGGGATATACCAATAGTTTTTTTAAAAATAATTGTTATAGAGTTTCACATATCCATCGAGCTCCCAACCTCCCCCGACCCCCGAATTCACCCATGATCCCTAATTTCACTCATTTGAGCAAGCGGAATCTTCTCTTCTCCTCTATCATTATCCCCTTATTTAGTGATTTTTTTATTCGGATCTTCTTCAACATCATATTAGTGAGTTCTGAATCATTTTTCTCTTATGCTGAGTATTATTTTATTTTTATCTATTTCATCATGTGATCAGTCTCATAAATTTGTGTTCTTACACTGTTTAAATATATATTTAGTTATTTTTTCTTCATGTTTTTAAATTCTATACTTTATGGGTTTTCGTTTATGCCATGAATTAAATAGATTCATCATAAATCATGAATGGACTTGCATAGGTCATGCCATGGTTTATGTTCATGTGATGGATCTCAAATCAACATGAAAATAGAAACAAAATCTCTATGAATTTATTTAAGGAATTTTATATTCATTGACCATGAAATCCATGTTCAAATTTTGAGAGTTATTTTGGGAAGGATAAGTTGAGCCCAAGAAAAATTTCCTATAAATAATGGGTTTTGGATGGCTGTGAAGGGAGAGAAGGACCAGAATGAGTTAGGAGTGGGGTCACTGGAATATAGAGTCTCAAAATTTTATACAATATTAGATTCTATATGTTTTATTTTAAATTTTTTCATCACCATATCATTGATATCATTATAGGGTGATCTTTACTTATTTTTAACATGTGATTAAGGGGGGATTGTACTAGGGTGACTATGGATTTTTTTTAATTCATGTTGGGTTTTACATTCAATTATTTTCACTCCATATCTACCTTATTTTTCATTACATGGCCATTTTATTTTTATTAAGGTATTTTTCTATAATGA